>JAJMJQ010000001.1:0-1471742 GCA_030569095.1 Daia tannicola
GGTGGATAAATCCTTAACCACGTCCTGCGTGGTGGGAGTATTCTGAAAAGGCACAAAACCAAGCCAAGGCAAAACCATCCAAGGCAAAACCCACCCAAGGGAAAACCCTCCCACTCATTACATTTTCACTGCACTTAAGATCAAACCACAAACCATACTTTACATAATCACATCATCATGTACGGAAGACCTTGGTACGTTCAGTTAACCGATGCAGCACATCGTCTCACAGTCCTTGGTATTATAGGCGGATCAAGTAAGTAAGAGAGCGAGTTTTTAGTTATAAAATTAATCAGCTGAGGTAGACTTATAGTGAAGACATCAGGTGATGGCCTGAGCTGGAAGTCGAGAGTAAGAGAAAAAGGGAAAGGGAAAGAAAGAAATGAAAATGGAATGCTCCTTTTACTGCTATGCTAAAGTGATTCTAATACTAGTTTACTTCACTGGAGGTCTTGCTATGACCCTATGGGCTAATCGAAACTACAAAGCACCTTCTACTAAACAAACATATGTTATTGGAGAAGAACTTCCTTTAGAAGTGAGTATAAAGCGAAATAACCGATAAAAAATCAGTATAAACATAGTTAGTTGACTAACTTAACTTGTAGCTCACTACTGAAGGTCAGCAGCAGCAACTACAGCAGAACAATAATGCTACAGCCAATTAAGGACCTGTAAATAATCAAATGTATGTAAATAAATATCAAGGGACTATAAAATGCACAAATATATATCTAGGCTAGCTATTAGACACCAGTCGCTTTTTGTTCGGGCCCTCTACCTCCTCGGATTCCCCGAGTCGCTTGATCTTTGATCTGTCTTTTGATTTGCTTGATTTGCTGGGTTTCAACGAGTGTTTTAGTTTCAAAATTCCCAAGCTTTTCATTCGGTTTTCAAGCTTTTCAAGGTCCTGTTGATCCGGGTAGATTGTAATGATATCTCTAGGCTCAAACGGCAAATCACATACTACACATTGATTCTCTTCAATTTCTCTCAAAGAAGCCTGAAGAAACACATGACCACAAGGAATTATATAGGCAAACGTAGCAGCAATACTTTCTTTGACAACATTTTTCTGTGTAACAGGACAGGTCCACACGTGACCAGGCTCATTGAAGCTTCTTTGCAATTCCACAACATCTTTCAACGATTTTATATGCTTTACTAGGTTTTTCTGGGCGTCTGAAAACTTGCCCTGATTCAACAGCAGTCGCAATATTGCCTCTTTATTATATAGATTTCCCCGGTAATCACTGACTATAGGATCCATAAGTTTCTCACCTGTCAGATAACATGTTGTCCATTGATCTTTATGCTTCATTTGCTTATTTTCAAACACTTGAGCACTCGAAGGTTCTTTCTTGGAGTCCATGACAAGATCACGTCTCGTAGGAATGCTACCGCCATCATTCTAAGGTTAGTGAAGTCGGGAAAAGACAGAAAAAAACTTGCATAATTACAAGTATAACATATATAAAGTAATATATATAAAATATATAAAATCCAATTCTTTTTTTACGTACACCCATGATATTAGCTTGTCTAGTTTATTGTAATCACTGAAGTCAAGTCAAAACCAAATCTCTAAAGCCAAAATCAAAATATTTCTCCCTTCTTCTCATACCATATACTTTGAAAGACCTTAAAAAACCATGGCAGCCAATTATCTTGCATCGATTCATGGCACAGAGTTGGATAAAGTCAACTGGTAAGTAAATATATATTTAAAAGCTTTTTTTTTTTTGCATTTCATTGTTCATTCATCCGTTACTAACATTAGTGCATTCTATGATCGTACTGGAGCATGTCGTCATGGTGATAAATGTTCTAGAAGACATAACAGACCCAACTATTCAGTGACAATCCAATGTCCAAACATGTTTTTACCGTATCTTGACCCTGGATATGAACATATGCCTAGTGCTGTTAAAAACTCCCGCTTCAATAACTTTTATGAAGACATTTTTTGCGAAGCCGCACTGATAGGTGAAGTCGAAGATATTGTAATCGCTGAAAATACAAACGTGCATCTCATGGGAAATGTTTATATCCGATTTAAATACGAACATTGTGCAGACACTGCCCGACAAAACTTCAACAAACGTTGGTATGACAAATTGCCAGTGTATTGTGAATTAAGCCCAGTTACTGATTTCGACCGAGCATGTTGTAAAGAACATGATATTTCCACCTGCTCAAGAGGTGGCAACCTATGCAATTATATTCACCGTAAGAAACCGTCACCAGACCTTGTAAGAGATCTTCATAAATCGCAGAGAAAGTATCGTTTACTTCAAGGTTCTCATAGTGATAGCGATGGATCAAAATCTCCTCCATTGAGACGATGAATCAGGGTGGAGTGGCGCAAAAAAGAGTGGCAAAACGCAAAAACCTCACCATTTATTTATTTGTATTTTCTGTATAATAAAGTATTTTTAATTGTCTTTTCTTTCATTTATCTTATTGAAATATGTCGACCATACTCTCTCTCGCTCGCTCTTTCTGCACAAGCCGCACCATATCCTTTCTCTCTGCCCAACTCCACTCACCCAACTCACCCAAACTCACACAAACTCAAGTCTGAACTACATACATCAGCTTAGATTGACATCGAATTATTACTGACAACTCAGCATGGCAGACAGATATTCATTCTCATTGACCACATTTTCACCAAGGTAGGTTTGATTACCAAATATGATCAATCATTTTTGATACTAGTACTTTTATAACCCTGCATTGAAATCGCTCTAACTCCATCAGTGGCAAGCTTGTCCAAACAGAATATGCTTTGCAAGTCGTTAATCAAGGTGTCACATCACTAGGAATAAAAGGTGAGTAAACACAAGATATACTTTGGTTTATATTACCACATTTCGTTTGTATTATTTCTAGTTAAACTTACTAATTCCAGCCTCTAATGGTATTGTTCTGGCCACCGAAAAGAAGAACACTTCTCATCTTATAAACTCAGACTCATTGTCTAAAGTGGCTTTGATCACTCCCGATATCGGCATGGTATATTCAGGAATGGGTCCTGACTTCAGAGTACTTGTAGATAAGGCTCGAAAGTCTGCTCATACTTCTTACAAACGTATCTATAACCAGTATCCTCCTACTCGAATCTTGGTGCAAGAAATCGCCAAAACTGTACAAGAAGCCACCCAAAGTGGTGGTGTAAGACCCTATGGTGTTAGCTTGTTGATTGCAGGTTATGATGAGAGTCACGGCTTTGGTTTATACCAAGTAGATCCCTCTGGGACATATTTCCCCTGGAAAGCCACAGCTATTGGCAAGGGAAGCACGTCGGCAAAAACGTTTTTAGAAAAGCGTTGGAATGAAGAATTAGAGCTAGAAGATGCTATTCATATTGCTCTTTTGACCCTAAAAGAAAGCATTGAAGGCGAGATGAACGGCGATACTGTTGAAATCGCCATTGTAGGCAACCCGGCAGATCATTTGCTTGGCTATGAAGGTGTCGAAGGTGCCAGAGGCCCAAGGTTCAGACAGCTGAGTTCTGAGGAGATTAATGACCGATTAGAAGCCTTGTAAATTGTTACAGTTACTGTAGATTCAAATCAATCAACCAATCAATCAAATGCAATGATATTAGTATGACACTCTATATATATCTAATCCTATCCCTATCTTATTTGAAAGGCGCTTTCAAAGGATCAATAACCACACCAGGTTTAATAATAACTCGAGGCTTAGTAAGTTTCTGGAATGTAGCTTTTGAAGACCATTCTTGACCAATAGGCAATTGCAACGATCGCTCATATTGTTCTCTGTTTTCAAAAGGAAATGGCACCGACGATGAGTTATACTTGGCGTTCTTTTTGTTCACTTTTTCGCTGATTATGACATTCTTCAACTTGGAGTCTTTTCGCTTCGTTTCATCTACTCCTTGTATCTTCTGTACAAATCTCTTTTTTGCAGCCAAACCTGTTCCTCCCCATGAACCCCAGCCTGGCAAAGTGACATCGACCTCTTTGTTGCCTTCATCTTCTACTTTCTGACGCTTTTCTTCGTGGAATTCTTGCACCACATCATCACCAGCGAATGCTCGCTTCACAAGTTCCTTTTGCTTGAAAGAGAGCTTTTTGGTCTTAGGAACAGCTACAACTGAAGAAGTATCTTCATCCCCTTCAACAACATCATCATCTCCACCATAAGGATCCACAATTGTCAAGGTTTGATTGACATCGATAGTGACTTCATCAGCTCGACTTTTTCTTGACTGGCTCTTTTGCTTCTTGATTTTCTGCTGTTGCTTCTCACTGCTGGTATTGTTTGCATGTGACACAGATAGTTTGCTTGATTTCTTGGTTTTTCCATTAGAAACAGTCAGCCATGGATTCTCTTCGGTTTCATCTTTAGCTTTATCTTGATCATCGTCTTCATCATCCTTAACATCCTCAACAACTGTAGTACCAACATCAATAGAAATATCATCCTCATCTTCCTCGCTAGACATTTCGGAAGTTCTAGGTTTCTGTCTTCTAGTCACAGACTCCTTGGCCTTCTGGAACTTGTCCTTCATTCTTGAAATCAACGAAGATTCTTCCGCCATGTCACGCTTGACATTGTCAATGACGTTGTTCAGTGAGTCACGAGATTTGGTGGTTCCAGGAGCAAATCTCCTTCTGCCTTCATTAATAACTTCATTAGCATCTCCAACGATATCTTCATCAGAATCAAGCATATCTTCTCCATCTTCAGCTCTTCTAAGCATTTCTCGTTCCAGTTCATTACGCTGTCGATGTTTAGCCTCAGCTTCTTTCATAAAGGACATTCCAAGTAAACCTTTTTCAAGTTTGTTTCTGACGTTTGAAGCTTCTTCAGAATCAGAGAAGATCTCGCTTGCTTCACTATCGCTGTCGTTCTCACTATTATCAGCTCTTCTCTCGTCACCTCCACCCATGATTTTCTTACGAAGAGATTCACCTTGTCGCAACATTTCCTCCATTTCGCTCCTCGTGCTCTTGTCTTTGGTAATACCTTGCTCAACCATTCTCTTAGCCCATTTACTAGTGGTCTTGTGTTTAAGTGACATTCGTTCCCGTGCTCGAAGCATATCATGGTCTTCTTTATCTTCAAAGTCTGAGTCCTCTTCCTCAACCAAAGCTTGGATTCTTTCCCTTTCCTTTCGATGTATCTTTCGATAAGTCTTTGATTTGATTTTCTTGATTCGCTTAGCCTTCTGCTCTTCTCTGAACATGAGTTCTCTCATCATACGTAGTTCATTTCGTCGCTTCTTGACATCTTCCATGCTTAGCTTTGTAGGAGCGAGTTCTTCGAAATTGGTAAGCTGCTGCTCATTGGCTAACGAAGACTCGATCAACATAGCATTGACTTTTTTCTCCATATCTGTAGAGGGAACAATAGGAGCATGCGTTGACTGGCTTACAAAGGCAGCCTCAGGATTCAGAGGGAACTGCAAATGTTCAGCAGCTCTGTTTTTCTTTACAGTCTCTGTCCATTTCTCGACTTCTTCATTTGCCACTTCAAATGCTGCGCTTCGGTCGTATCGGTCCTGGATTCGTTTGGCCAAAGGAATGTCCAAAGCTAATCTTGATTTGACACGGCCATCACCTACGTCTTTAGTTTTCTTTGTGAGCTCAGGAAGTAGAGTTAATGATCTTTTCGCAGATTTGCTGTCTATTGAAGCAGCCAAATCAGCAAATGAAAGCTTCTTGCTAGAAGGCAGATTGAACTCTCCTTCTGCGAGGTTATTAACCTGTAGCTTTTTCTTTTTTCTCAGCTTAGATGCTTGTTGGATAGAGGCAGAGTCAGAGATTTGTGATCTCAGCTTGGAAAGGTTCTTTTCGTCGACCTGATCGAAATCTTCTGAGTCCATGGATAGCGAATCATCAGACAGTTCAGAGTCAGAGTCAGAGCCAGTGTCAGAGCCAGAGTCAGAGCCAGAGTCAGAGCCAGTGTCAGAGCCAGAGTCAGAGCCAGATCCAGAAGACAAGTCAGAGCCTTCTTCAAGATCATAGCTTTCACTTTCACTCTCAGCCTCACTGTCAGTTTCTTTACTTTGAAGAACCTCGGACTTCTTTCTGCTCTTCTGTGGCTTTGCAGCCAGCTTAGATGCATCATCCATATCCCATGCTTCTGATAATGGTACAAATGTAGACTCATCTACACTAGCATCAGATTCCTCATCACTATTAGAATCGCTATCCGAGTCTTCATTCAAGTTGAGTGCCTTTGGTTTGGATTTGTTCAATTTCTTGAAACTCTTACCGGAGTTTTGGAATCCAGCGAAATCAAAATCATCGTCTGATCCAAACGCCTCATCACTGTCGATTTCTTCGTCATCTTCAGATTTGACTTCATCGTTCAGATAATCATGCTCAGAGTCCAAATCCTGGTCTTCTATGCCCAGGGCATCTTCACCATCTAGAGTGGCTCTACCCATACGTTTACGAGCTCGAGTATCCATAGCATCTTCCTCCACAAGATCAAATGCATTCAAAGCAGTCTGCCTCATATGAGCAGCATTACTTCTATTCTTTACTCGACTTTTGGCCATGTTACTTGATGTGAAAAAGAAAGTTGGCTGGCGGCTTGATTTGAATTTTTTTGATATTCTTTTTTTTCAGTCAATTTTTTTCATTTTTCTAAATTTTTTTTTGGCTAGGCCGATATTGAAAAATCCATGCACGGCTGAAGCCAAAAAACTTCAGCCGTGCCATTCAGCCGTGCCCTTGCCATGTGATAGACAAATGAAAAAGATATAAAGCTAAAATTTGCCCGGGATATTTTGATCCGGAATAATATTAATTGATTACGTGATTGATTATATCCTCACCATAGTTATCAGCTTCTTTATAAGCTACTGGTGCTATCCTACAAGTATATCTTATCAGCCATAGTCTTGACCATACCACCTTCTAACCTGGACTGCTCTGCCAAAAACACCACTTTATGACTGATAAGCGCATCCTCAGGGGTACATTTAATGTAGCGTACCTGAGCTTCATTAACTGACATACCATTTTTAAGTACAGCCTGCAAAGCATGACAGAAAGATGTGGCTAAACCACTATCACCACCTCCATGACCAGATTCTGCGTCTTGAGGAGGCACTATCTCCGTGGTTTGCTGCTTGGCATAATTAAAAATGTGGATGGTTTTGGAATCAGTAGAAATCTCACCCTTGGTACCGTATAAAACGATTTTCCTATTGCAGACCTCTTCTGACATGGCAATCATGGTCATGGTAGCAGTCTTGTTGCCAAAGTCCAAGCTGACAATTTGATTGTCACAAACATCGTTATCACAGTCAAAAACACACTTTCCATAAGGACCCTCTTTTAAGGCCTGAATTAAATGCGGAGCATCTTCAATATCGGTCAAAGTAGCTGTCTTCCAAGCTTCACCTGTAGCCAAGAAATCATCTAAATATGTCTTTTTGGCAGAATATCCACAGTCTTCTTCTATGGGGCATGATAAACATCTTGTACCAGCATCTTTAGGCTTGTTCTCCTTGCGGAAGTATGACAAGGAGCCAAAAGAAGAGATTCTTTTCAGGTTTCTCCAGCCTAAAATCCACATCAAAACATCAATATCATGGCAACATTTGGCCATCAATGAAAATGTACTCTCATCAGTTCGCCTCCAATTACCTCGGACATATGAGTGCGCAAAATGGTACCATCCTACTGGTTCTGTGTGGTTGATGTTGATGACATCACCAATGGTGCCTTCGTCCAATATTCGCTTCAACTCGATATTATGAGGAGAATATCGAAGGACATGTCCTACGGCAAACAACAACTCATTATCAATGATTGATCTGTAGATAGCCTCACAATCTGCCCAAGTAGTAGCCAACGGCTTTTCACAAAGTACATGCTTGCCCTTGTTAGCAAATGCCACTGCCACTTCTTTGTGCATATTGTCCAAAACACATACAAGTACAGCATCGTAAAGATCAGTATCGGGTAAAGCCTCGGACCAATCTGAATATTGCTTGATAGGATAGTCAGGATACTCTGCATAATTTCTGGCCACATACTTGTCTCGTCGTACTTTGACGGGGTCTGCTATGCCCGTGACACGGACAAAGTCCAGCTTATTGATTCCTAAAGTATAAGCTTCGCCTCGGTTACCAGCACCTATAAGCAACAATCTAAGTGTATCATTGGTAGTGATCATATTTCTAATATATATAGATGAAGGGGAGAAAAAAATATGCTGAATTTCTCGTTTTTATGTCTAATTTCTCGTTTTTCGTGGCTTGGAAATGCAAGTTATATAATTGGTCGTTCTCCAAGGTCGTTGTAACCCTCTTATTCGGGCCGATAAGATAAGATAAAAGTGCGACATTCAAATGTTACATTATAGGAAGGTAGTTTTGTAGTCTGGGGAAAAATGTATTTTGTCATATTTGGATTATGGTATAATAAAAGTTGATTTTTAATATCTTTTTAATATCTAAGTATGTAGTATGTAATAATTTGTCAATAGATTTTGATAATTTTTCGTGGTTGTTGCACTACTCTTCTCTAGTATCTTATCTTGATACCATATTTGACATACTGAACAGCCAAAACCGTCAGCAATCCATCCCACAAGAAAACTGTCAACATATCACCAGCTTTTTTGCTGTTAGTGAGTTCACTAAGCTTTCCTCGTACTGTCGACCAAATATTGAACTTGCTTGCAAGATGTCCAAGGATTCCTGCCGAGAAGTATACTTCAATAGATCGTCTGCCTAGACATGACAATACATAGCTGACACTAGTAGGTAAATACTTGACAAGGCTACTTAATGCATTGAATTTCAGTATACTGTAACCTCCAGCAATAAGTACAAAACTTGGTGTCCAATATGGCTTTGAAATAGGCAAGTATTTCGGGAAGATCTTAGCTAGACTGTAACCTAGCCCAATACAAGCAATACCAGCAATAGTAGAATCTTTTAGGGACAACTTGCTCGTAGCAAACAAATATCCAAGATCCATAGTCACGGCTGTTGTTACGGCCCCGAGCAAACCTTCCGGATCATAATCTGGGGTGTACAAACTTTGATCTCCTAGTAGTGCCTTGTCAATGGCAGTTTGAGCAGAACCATCAGCAGAACCAAATGGATCAGTTTTGTTTTTCGCCAATCCGACACTTAGAATTGCCCAAACTGCCGTTGCAATGGCAGGGAATGTAAACTGCGCAATATCACCGTACTGAGTATATTTACTTGCCAACTGTAGGAACCCATTGAAGATCAATGAACTCAACCCAGTCCTCTGCAATACCCCTGGATATCTATATTTGATACCATCCAAATTACCTCCTGAAGATACCACCGGTATGCCGTTGTAAACAAGTCCCAATCCTAGGATTCCTACGCCTTTGCTCAAAGGCAATCGTGACATGCCAGCCAGAAAGTTGAACGTCGGCATCACCGTGTCAGCATAGGTGATGGTCTTATGATGCAGAGAAGCATGGTCAAACAACGACCATTCGGCCTGATTGACCAGCTCCATCTCAAGGATAGTAATACCTCGTACAATATCCCGTGTTGGGTCTCTAAATGCCATTTTCAACAATAAAAATAAATCTTCTTTTTTGATCTACGTTCAAAACTATTGGCAGTTGTTAAGAAATCTAAAAATTAAATGTCGTCGAAGTGTTGCCCTGTTATCTCGGTTTTTGAAAATGTCGTAGTAAAAACGAGCCATGTTCGAAAGGTGACATTGCAACATTTGGAAGAGCGGAGGATCAGCAATCGGGCTATAGAGGAATAAAAAGAAAATAAAGAAATTAATTACTACATTTAGTGCGGGGAGATTTCCTGTTTGAGATTTCGTATAATGGTACCTGAAAGAAGGCAGGAGCAATGGTTGAGTAGAGTCATTGAGTTGAGAGGTCAGTGGGGGTCAGCCATAGTAGTCAGTCATACAACAACAACAATCTATTTTTATAGTAGTCAGTCATAGTAGTCAGCCATAGAACAGTCAATGGAACAATCAATAACATGCAACTGAAAAAAAAATTTAAACAACATACACCCTGATATAATAATCCTCTCGCCATTCCACACATTTATCTCTTCTATACTATACTATACTATACTATACCATTATCTTCTGTCGTCGGCCCTCTCTCTCTAATGGAGGCACTCCTGATGAAGCCTCTGATAATACCACAGGACTGACAAGTCCTCGTTCTTCTGCAAATTTAATGTTTCGAGACATTGTAGGATCTTCCTGATAATATTCATCAATTATAGGATGCATCATGACAGTTTGATCTTTGATAGTGACAACTGTGTTGGTAGGAATAGAGATCCAGTCATGCCTCTCAAATGTCAATGGTTCCGAGGCTACCATCACTACATCTTGGGCTCGACCCTTTCTCTCCATTCTATACTGACCGGGTTCATACTCATAAAACTTAGTACCACTTGAAAAATACAATGATGCTGCTTCCATTGTCTTCGATGTCACATATCGAGATACTACAACGGAATTTCCATCTGTGACAGCAAAGTTCAACAAACTAGGTTCCTTTGCAATCTGGGCAGCTCCAACAATTTCATTTGTCCATCCATTAATTAATGCCAATACTTGCAACAATGCTTCCCGCAAAGCTTCCGAGGGAAATTGACCACGAGGATCTGCGGGATCAAAACCGAGCTTCTCCAAACAATCCAAGAACAATGCAAAACCCCACTCAGAGTCTGTAGAACCTTGAATATTGATGAAATATTTCTCGGCAATGTAGTCGGCTACTCTTTTTTTGATCTTGGAAAATCCACTAATGCCGCCATTATGCATGAACATTAGAGTATGGTAAACAAATGGATGACAATTGGTTTCGCTAAGAACTCCTGAGGTAGATGCACGGACATGTGCAAATATCAGCTTGCTCTTGGTTTTACTGGCCAAACGTTCCAGGTTCAAATTGTTCCATGCAGGTGTAGTGGCAGTGTAGACACATGGTCCATCGTCTTCCATCTCGTTCTCATCTTTGGGTGGGTAATAACCAACGCCAAAACCATCACCATTTATAGGTCTCCTAGTGTCCAGACGTAATCGTGAATCATAAGATTGACTGATGTTAGAGAACCACAAAAAAAGCCAAAAAAACAAAATACAGAAGACAACTTACTTGATAATCGAATGGGCTGGTCTGGTCAGCAAATGAGATAAAAGTATGGGATCCGTTCCTATAGTTAGAGAAATATTCAAGAAATATCAAGTTATCAACTATAAAAATATATACGTACCTTTGAATATGACAAAGCGACACATTTGCTATGCTTTTCTTATGTATATAAATACAAAGGTAAATAATAGTGAGTGGTCTTAGTAGAAAGATATATCTGATGATTTCCATTCGGGAGTGCGGCTGGACGTTTTTTTGCACAGCCGTACATCTGGCCACCTCCACACCATATTTCGGTTTCGGATCTCAGTTTTCCTTTTAGCTTTCTCCGACCAGCCCAAGCATCCAATATTTAAGAAATATATATAGATAGACGTTTTTTTTTGGCAGAATTGACACTGCACGTTTGCTTTTTTTTGTCTGCAATAAGTTTGAATTGCAAGCAGTAATTACAACAAATTTTTTTTGGATACGCTGTTGCTACCAGTGTGATCCAGATACTTTGCAGTACACAGACAGAGCATACCACGTTTGTTGTCCTCGGATAAGACACATATACATTATAATATTATGTCAGTGGATATGTGCAATTCGAAGATTGCTTCTCCTGCTCCGGAGAAACAAGACGATATTGCCGTTGAAGCTATATCCCTTAGGTCGCCTGATTTATTAGCACGGCCGAGTCCGTTACTAGCCGCCGGCCTGAGTCCGTCTTTGAAACCAGCGCTCACTGGAGATCATGACACTACAATTTCAACCAAGAAAAGAGTGGCATTTGATACTGTAAATAACAAACTGGCTTCGGATTTCTCACTGACATTGCGATGGAAACATGGTAATTATGAATTTAGTCGATTGAGTAGAACCATACTGGTAGCAGCCGACACCTCGAAGTATTCTAAAGCTGCACTGGAATGGCTTTTTGAAGAACTGCTATCTGATGGTGATGAAGTAGTTTGTCTACGTGTTGTGGACCCAAGTTCTAAAATCGTCGATGAATATAGTCATCAAGACAAGCAGTATAGAGACGAGGCTGACAAGTTCTTAGATCAGATCACATCCATGAATACATATAACAAGCAAATATCCCTGGTTTTGGAATTTTCGGTTGGCAAGATTCAGGATATGATTAAGCTGATGATCCGTATCTATGAACCTTCTATATTCGTGGTTGGTACAAGAGGTAGATCAGCTTTGGACGGCTTCAAAGGCTTATTGCCTGGCTCAGTTTCGAAATATTGTCTGCAGCATTCACCAATCCCCGTCATTGTAGTCAGATCGAGTCAAAAACGTGAACAACGCAAGGCAAAGCGAGAAGCTGACCCCACTAGAAGGCATTATAGAGACGCATTGGTTAGTGCAGCGACATCTTCAAAAAACATCAAATACTACTCAGAAGGAAGCTCTGCCAGCAAAGTCAAGCCTAAATTGCCTTATTTTCTGCAACATCCTACAATAGAGACGAGTCGATCAAGATCTCCTTCAAGCCTGTTTAGTCGCGACAGATCCACCAGTAGATCTGCATCACGAACTTCTCTAGATAGAGACAGACTTGCAGCGTTGAAATCAGACCATGGTCATTATATGTCAGAGCCAGACTTGTCGTTGCATCATTAACCTCAGACACCACCACTGTCTTAATTCTATTTATTGATTATAAAAAGGTTCATCAAATGCACGTCTGAACATGTCGACTTTTCTTTGACCCCATCCAGGAAGCTCCTCCAATTCTTCACCTTCACTGGCATCTATGGCAGCTTTCAATGTACCGTACCTACTAATCATTGTCAATAAGTCTGGGGCTCCGACTCCAGTCATTGTACTGGAAACCGCAACCACTTTATCTTTGAAGCCTTCTTTGGATATTTTCTGTATCAGCTTAGAATCCTCATTTTGTGAACGATGGAAATAAATAAGATATGATGCTGCCTCTTTGAATGAAGCGGTAACTAATAATGTAAAACCTTGAATAGCACATGTAACTGCCAATTCTTTCAACATATCGTCGGGATTATCGACATTAATGACCACCAAAAGTATTTTAAGATCATGACTGTTTCCTACAGCCTTCATACGACCTTCTATATAACCGGGATGTACTGAATAATAGTTCAATGCTAAGAACAAGGCACAACAAGTATATCCTACAACATAATCAGCAGAGATCTTGGTAGAATACTCATATCTGACATCTGCTGCTTTAATACTGATAAGTCGGTCAAGTTCCTTGATTAATGGGTTACCTTGGCTTTGATTCGTGTTGACAATGATTCTTTCAAGTCTGAACCGCCGGTCATTCTGTGGACTTCGGAACTTTGGATCCAGATGTATCAAAGTCTTTGATTGTCCAGGCGAATCCGAACTCAAAGCTTGTGGATCTGGTGTCCTATTACTTGCCCCTGAACTCATAAATTATCACGGAAAAACTGCGTTGTTCTGTTGAAATGCCTGTCTGATTTCTTTGGTAAAAGTCAGGTTTCCTTACTAAAGTGGATCATTTATCCAAAATCTACGAGAATTCACTGTACGACTTGACAAACACTCGACAAAAACCAATCATGTCGGAGCCAAAACAACAGACAAGAAGTGAGTGAACTTTTGAATATATATTAAAATTATATTGGAATATATTTAACTAACTTTTATTTAGTTGACTTGCATAGTCTTTCATTGCCCCAGCTTAACGAAGTCAAACAGCAGATGGAACAGGAAATTGAACATCTGTCTGATTCGTATCAAAAACTTCGAGAAGCACAAACCAAATTCAGAGAATGTGGTGAGGCTGTAAAGAAAACCTCAGATGAAGCTAATAGTGGTATGTTCTTGATCTACAATACCTTTTCCTCTATATAAATACCTAACTCTAGATAATCCCATATTGGTTCCTCTTACCTCATCTTTATACGTACCTGGTAAGATGAAGGATGTCAAAACATATATGGTAGATATTGGTACCGGATACTATGTTGAAAAAGTGAGTTTTTTGTATTGTAAATTCTATAATATCAAGCTGAATCTAACATTAGTCGGCCGATGATTCAGTCAAATTCTTCAACAAAAAAGTCAGTACTTTGGAACAAAATGTTGGTCAATTAGAAGGAATTGTGGAAAGCAAAGTATCGAATCTTCAAATGGTAGAACAAGGTAAGTGTTACTAAATGAACCGGCTCTTATTCTGAAAACCCATGAATACTAACTATCAGTGATGAGACAACGAATAGCGGAGTCTCAGGCTACAAGCACAGTCCAGAAACAATAATCCTGCATAGATAAACCTCTAGCCAAATATATTCATGCTTTAGTATCTATCTATATATCATTTGTCTCGTGTGTCATACGTTATAGTCACAGGTCCGTCATTCACCAATGACACATCCATCATGGCTCCAAACACTCCATCCCCGGACCGTCCTTCGGGCAATCCTTCACTGACTTCCTGTATGACCTTATCATATAATTTTTTGGCATGGTCGCCCTTATGAGCCAAATGGAAATCCGGCTTCGTGCCCTTGTTGACTTTAGCATATAATGTAAACTGGGAAACACAAATGACTCCACCATCAATATCAGTGACAGATCTTTTCCATTGTGAAGCACCTTGTTGATCTGATTCTGGCCATAGTCTTAACTTCAGGATTTTTTGAGCCACTTTACTGCAATCATCTTCTGTGTCTTCTGCAGATACGCCAACAAGCACTAGGAGCCCTCGGCCAATACTAAAGTTAGCTATCATCACCAACAACAGCACCGGATATCTTTTTAGCTCAAAACTTACCTCGAAACTACCTTGGAATCTACAGTCACAGAAGCCGACTTTACTCTTTGAATTACTGCTCTCATTGTTATAGAAGGAGTAAGATCGATACAATCTGCCAAGGAGCACGGCTGAATTATTCACCTGAAATTTCACTGCTATCACTAAATCTGCCCAGATTCTTAAAATCATCAAAATACACATATAATATCATATTTTGTTAATACTCAAATATAAATGCTATAAATACTCTTTTTGAAGTTATAATAATCATCGTCCAAAAAATCTCAAAAGCATATACGTCATTGCACCCACAAATCTTATAGCTGCCAACGCTGCCACTGTCCACATTACAACCGACAGATAAATCTGGGTCTGCTCGGTATCAGTTCCTCCGACTGCCGTACAATCATCAGATGCTCTAGCAAGTATGGCTCGCCCTAAGAATGTTGGAATACCGTCACCACTGACAAATGCTCTTCTACCCAATTTCGAAGCCATATCAACCATCCTTTTAGTGGTAGTAGTAGTAGTAGTGTCGTCGTCGTCCGTAGTAGTATCGGTAGTATCAAACACTTCAAACCCAGCCGTATTCAAAACCACTGCTACTAGCGCAACATTGCTAAATATCCATGCCAAGACCACAGCTGATCTGAACATAGCATAATAATCGCTTGTCCTCTCCTTCTCATTGGGTACAACTTTTTCCTTTTCAGGGGGATCTTTTAACATTTCAATCTGTTTCATATAGAGCTCATCGATTTTGGTAGTCTGAACAGGTGGTATACCGCCAGAAACTGCAAATCCATGCTCTTTATCTGCAATCTGAGCAGTACCAAGCTGTTCAGCCATGCCATCGGATTTGGTTCCCCATGAGATATCATGAATGTTGCAAAATGCGTAAACATTAAACACATTAATATAAGCAGGACTGATTAAAAGGTACTGAATGAAAGAAGTAAACATATGCCATGGCTCGAAGAACAAAAATGACGATAGAAAGTATAATGCATAAGTTGACAAAACAGAGATAATCAAGTCTCTAAATGTCACATTTTCGAATGCCATTTTCGCCGAAAAACCTCCGCTAGTGCATAATGCATATTGAACCGACTTCACAGATATATAGATGGCAGCAAACATCAGGTAAACCATGAGAATGGCGAAAAATGCAGTGATAAGAAGATATAGATACTGTGTACCTTTAGGTCTGTTACCAAATGATAAAACAAACATCGTTATCAAGCTGCCAGCATATATCCATAAGAAGAGCGTAGATAATACAGCACCAGGAGAAAAACTAAGACTAGAATCACCCAATGAGCCTGTAAGAATCTTGAACACCAAAAAGAAATTGCCGATCGAAAACCAAGAGAATAACATTGATACCATTTGATAGATGAACTCTAACTGCAATGCAATCTTTCGACCAATACTGTGCCCTGATCTCCATAACGCAAAGAAATGCACTTGTGAATATATTGCTGCAAAGAAGGAACCATTGAGCCATCGTCTTCTTTGCATTACCAGCTCGGCAAGAGTCTCTGGAACATCGGTCTCAGCATATGCCGATTTGACATATTTGGAAACCCACCGATTATGAGGCTGAGTCACTAGCTCGAAACAGAGAATTCGATCTTCAGCGAGATACATGTTTGCATCGAAAATACCAAATTTCCTTTGCTTCTTTTCCTTCTCTTCAACAAAGCCGTCACCAATATGCTCTGGGGGTTCGTCCATCATCATAGTGTCCGAGCCATCGATTGTTTGCTCTTCCCTATAACTCCTACCAGCACTGCTGATAATATTAGCACCTTTTGTTTCACCAAGATAATACTTCTCTAATGGCTCACCTTGAATAGCTAAGTATCTATAAGCGGAGAAGGCACCAGGTAGTACACTGATAAAGCCAAAAACACTTTCTAGAGGTTTATCCAAAATATTGGACATTTTGTACTCAAAATTCTGAGTTGCAACCAAAGGATTGTAAAGTTTATGCCATCCAGTACCTAGCGAGGCACGGATTTCACCACAAGCACCGCCTACATTGCCATGGACGTCAAAAGCCTTCCAGAGATGATATATAGATTTAGTACTCGGTTGCGTACCTGCATCCAAAAGAACACATATCTTAGGGGCTAAAATAGGACAGAATGCCTGGAAGAACCATCGGTGAGAGTTGATCTTTTGCTTGTTCTCTTCTTTCAAACAGAACATCAGTTGCACTGGACAGGACTTTGTCCTCTCCAACTTGACAGTATTGCCTTGAACCCATACGTCCAACATAGTTGTGTATTCGTAGAGATGCGCCTGTACAGGGTCAGCATTAACTTTACTCATACCGAAACCTGGCTGGTACACACCTAACGCTGCCAACAGAGCTTGAGTTCTAGGACTGATCTTTTTACGACCGTCCGCCACAATGCAAACGACGATCTTCTTCCAAGACTCGGAATTCCAAGACCGAGAGTTTTTTCTTCTCACAAGATTTCTAATATTCTGAAAGACTCCTTGCAGAGTTCTGGCCAGCAAGATATCGTTCTCGTTATATAATGTGACAACAATGAAGATTTCAGTAGCTCGAGGCTGCATATAACAGGTCTGTCGAAGAGTGAAATTCCTCGCAACAAAGTCTTCAGGGCCACAAGTAACTGCTGTATATCTCATGTATGTGAATTCTCTTTCATGTAGCTCAGGGAACTGACTTCTCAAGATATTAGAGACTCTAAAGTCAAGCACGAAATTGCCTCGGAATAACTTGACAATTGTAGGTTTTTCTCTTCTTTCCTGAACTGACGGAGGTCCAACATTCTCACCAAAAGGATTGGTTTCATCAGAAATATCAGTGGCATCAGAATCTTCTTCATCATCGTCTTCTCCGTATTCTGTTGAGCTTGCATCAGTCTGGAAAGTATTCAGATCATACTGGTCACCACTGACAGGAAACGGAGTAAAAGACTCCTCATCCTCTACATAGTCTTCGCCTTCGTCACTTTCATAATCTTTTGAGTTGTGGAAATAGGAATGCCGAGGTTTTTGATCATGCTGCGGTAATAAACCTGATCCTGGTTCATCTGGATAATAGTTGGTCTGAGGTATTCCACCAAACCCAGCACCAATTCCCGAAGTATGAGAAGTGTAATTTCCAGTATACGGCTGTCCATGAGTGGGGAAATCTTCTAACGGATAAGGTGCAGCACGGTGATCTGCAGTATCGTTTCTATCATAAGTCTCACCTGCTGAGAACAGATGCGGTTCACGTGGACCACTAGGACGGCTGTGTCCAAGGCTACCATATGGAGACGAAGCACTGTTATAGTTTGCATCTGCAGGAGACGGAATATTGTAAGAACTTGGGCCAGGAAACAAAGTCGAAGAATCCGCATTGTTGCCAGAAACGCCTACGTAATCACCGTTGATCGCAGACGCCGGTCTTGCAGGAGGAGGTCCATGATATATTGTAGGATACCCTGGAGGCTCAGATTCAGCTGCATTGTACCCATAATATCGTGTATCATCACCATAGTTGTAGTCGTTTGACAAAATGTCTGTTGGTGCGTCCGAATCAGTAACCCCTGAAGGATAAGGAAGCGGCTGTGAAGTAACCCCATTCCTATATGGAATTGGCTGACTTGTCCTTCCTGATTAAAAAGTTAGTAAAGATCAAATAAATCTCCTAAATGATAGGCTATATTGCACAAACATCAAAGGACAAACACGAGTCAGAAACGTCAACAAATACATACCAAGACCTGGTCTAGGACGATTAGGATCCATTTGATTCAACCAAACAAGGAAAGAAATGCCTAGTAAGTTTTTATGCTATTACCAGCTTTTTCTGCTTAAAAAAAGCACTTACGTAGTGCAAATCACAAAGTCGTTGAAACGTCGTTCGTAGAGCTTGAGAAACAGTAGTCGCGCGCCTAAATGTCGAAGCGGGATTCTATTTTTGGACTAAGACTCCAGCCGTGCACTGGTCAGAGCTGAGCCTTGTTTTACTCCGCCTACTCTCCTCCTGAACTTATATGGACTTCCATTTAGAAAATCAATTTCTATATATAAATATATATATATGTATAATTGACGATAGTATATCAAAAAGCTATCTACAACTGACTGGTTGAAACAAAAATAGCAGTTTCAGCCTTAGGGTTCCTTTCCTTCCTTTACTCAAAGATCAACCTTCTGTCGAACATTGAAGAAAAATCCATAGAAAAAGTTGTAAACCCCTACCCAGAAAAGTTTGATATGAAAAAAGAATTGAGTAATGAATCCTTGAACACAGTGCTTGGCTTTATCAACAGTGGTCTGCTTTTTGCCATACACAAATAACTCATACTGTCCTTTAGCTAAGTTAATCAACTCATCCTTCTTAGAAGTAGGCTTGGGCTTAATTCCGTAGCTTTCCAAATAGCCTTTCAAATCAGTTTCTGACCATTTGTTGAAACTGGCTTTTTTGGCTTTGGAATACTTCTTACTGGCTGTTGAAGAAACATCAGATATGTAACCTTTGGCATCGTCATATTTCTCATTGGCAAGCGCAACCAATTGATCTCGCGTTCCTTTAGCTTCTTCACCTTGATCCTTGAACCAATTCTTCAAATCGTCCAATGACCAAGAATCAAAAATCCAGCTACCATGCTTAGTAGTATTGACAAGCTTGTTCTTGTTCTTCTTAGCCAATTTAATCAACTCTTCTCTTGAAGGAGCTGAAGGCAATTGAATATCCCTAGATTCCAGAAAATCCTTCAGTCTACTAGTAGACCAAGTTTCTACAGCAGTATCGAAAATATATTGGCTTGCATCAGTCAATTGTTCTTTAGCTTTACCAATATAAGGTGAAGCACTATCAGCAGCCTTGTCAGTATAATACTTGATATCGTCAGCGAGCAAATCCTTATGTTTGGCAGCAACGGCATGCAAGTCGTCAGTGCTCGGAATTTCGATTTCATGGGCTTCAATCCAACTTTTCAATTCCGAGTCCGACCAAGATGAGAATACATCATCCTTCACTTTACCAGAGCTATCAAATATCTGCTGCTTGGCAACATTGACCTTATCCAAAATTCCGTTTATAGTATCATAAGAAAGAACCGACTGTTCCTTCTTGTGAAATAAATCACTGGATACCCCGGTTAAGCACACAATTAAGGTCAATAATAAAGCAAACTGGCCTGACTGTAATAATCTCATTGTTTCAATAGTATCAATGGGCAAAAATAGATAAACAATCTCAATCAAACGGGGTTTTTTCTTGTAGTGGCAATTCAATTGTGTTTGTGACTAAGCAAGAATTTAACTTTTCTGCAAATAATCCTGCCTTTATATCGCAATTATGAGTCTATAGCAATTGTCTTTGTATAGCAATCGAGTCTATTCGCAAGTTTCCTAAATGGGATGCGAAGACTGCAGATCACGCAAGCCCCCCAGAAACAAGTGAGTGCGGCTGAAGCGTTAGTAAGTTACCCGGTTGTAGAACGCCGCCGTCTGAAATTTCATCAATATTGGATTTTGAAAGAAAAGGTCGAATAAAGTGAGGAAAAAGATCAAAGAAAAGCAACAAGTAAACTTGACACAATTTTTTCGACTTGCATTTTGTGTCTAAGGATATCTAATTTTTATATCTTTATTTTTTAGTAGCACTTATGTCGTTAAATGGTGGTTATGGAGGCTTCGGCTCTCAGTCCAAATCTTATTCCGAAATGACACCTGAAGAACAAGCAGAAGCGGGCGCAAAAGCTATGATAGGCTTCATGCAATCATGCCCCGGTAAATCGGTGATAGCAGGTGGTACTGGTTTTGGTCTAGGTTTAGTTTTTGGTTTGTTTATGGCTAGTGTAAGTATCTTGAAAGCTTGGTAAATCAGACGTTTACAACAAGTTTGGCAACCAAACGACTACTATAGCAGTTTTTCTTTTCACCATACTAACCCTGATATAGATGAGTTATGATAATGTTGGTATGGGTCCACATACTGCATTGAGTGATCTGCCTTTCAAGCAGCAGATGAAAATCCAGTTCTCAGATATGGGAAAGAGATCATGGAGTAGTGCCAAGAATTTCGGTTTTATTGGTTTGATCTATACTGGAGTAGAATGTTCTATTGAATCTGTAAGTAAACGAAGAAATATGCCTACCGTTGTAAAAGCAAATCACTAACAGTAGTTCCGAGCAAAGAATGATATATACAACAGCATTGGAGCAGGTTGTCTCACAGGAGGAGGTTTAGCTCTGAAATCCGGCCCACAAGCTGCTCTTTTTGGATGTGGAGCTTTCGCTGCGTTTAGTACTGCAGTAGAGCTATATATGCGTCAGGATAGTGCTCCTCCTCCGTCCAGTGACGAAGACGAATAATGTATAAAAAACACATAGAACACGCCTGATTGTGAATCAGATTGTAAATAGATTGTCATGGCATAGAGAAAAAAGCTCCAAACAGCGAAAAATAACCGATAGCGCCCATTTCTGGGCTGTTGATACGATTTTTCGTTTCCTTGCTGTTGAAAACCACATATCTGGTGATATGATGTAGACAGGTTTGAACCAAGGCTATCAGGACCAAGGCTACCAAGGACAAAGACTGTCAAGAGCCTCGGTCTAATATGCAGTATAATTTGTCTATATGGAGGTTGTCTCGACTAGTCACGGTTCGAGACGTTTAATCTCACTCAACCAAACCCCAATCACGAGGATCAAATTACAAATCCCAGAGTCTAGCCTCGGAATAGAAAGGTCAATGTTTAATTACCTTAGCTTTAAAGAACCTCATTTTGGGTGTTTGCTTACAGATCCAAGTGTTTAATGACACTAAACTCGTTAAGCTTTCGCTAGTTTAATTAGCTTCTCCGCTTACAAATGGGGCTCGACCGCAGTGTTTATCGAGAAGTTACCGCCAGAAAGGAATAGCAATCGTAAAGTTTAAAGTTTAAGGTCCCTGATTTGGATTTAAACCAACAAAAAATCTGGATTCGTTTAATTTTCTTTCGAGACAATGGGATAGAGTTCAGTAGTGAAAGCACCTAATTCAACGGTCTTCCCGTACAAACCCGTTTAAGACTATTTGGTTCTCTTTTCGTTATGCTAGGTTTCATCTTGACTGAAAACTTAATAATTTAGCGATTCAAGTTTGATTAGCTTTTGCCATTTCTTGCCTATATAAAGGGCCTTGGATTCGAGGAATCATTGGTTTCTTTTCTCACCCACAACAAACTCTTACAGTTATTCCAATCGTTCAGATTAACTCTATACTATCTTTACTCTCTTTTAAACACCCCGTCTTTCTTTAAAAATGATTGCTTCTAAGTACGTCGCTGCTGCCATTGCTCTTTTGGCCTCCACCACCCTTGCTGAGACTGTCTGGTCTGATTTCCAAGACTCTTTCAACTCTGCTCAGCGAAGTGTTGATAACTATCGACAGCAAGTCGATTTCTTTACTCAGCGAGCCAAGGCTGGAACCTTCCGAACCAACTCTGACGCCATGATTTCTGCCATCACTGGTCTGGATTCCCAGATCGATAACGGTATTTTGACTGTGTCCGAATTCCTTGCTCCTATCACTGGAGGTGCTTCCATGGCTGTCGGTAACTTCCTTTTGGGCCCCTTTGTCCAATCTGTTACCAATGGTGCTGAGGTTATGATCTCCAACCTTATTGGTGGTGGTCTTGATGCTGCTGAGGCACCCGTTGTTGCTGCTCTCACTGGTAACGTAAGCAAATTGGTCAAGCAGGCTAGCAAGTATAATGTTGACACTACCAAGTTGATTGATCTTAACAAGCAGATCCAGGAGCACCTTCCCAAGGGCAAGCGAGAGAATGTCTGGTCTGACTTCCAAGACTCTTTCCAGTCTGCCCAGCGAAGCATGGCTAACAGCCAGCAAGTTATTGATTTCCTCACCGAGCAGGCACGAGGCGGTTCTTTCCGATCCAATGCTGATGCTATGGTTGCTGGTATCACCGGTCTGGATTCCCAGATCGACAACGGTATCTTGACGGTGTCCGAATTCCTTGCTCCTATCACTGGAGGTGCTTCCATGGCTGTTGGTAACTTCCTTTTGGGCCCCTTTGTCCAATCTGTTACCAACGGTGCCGAGGTCTTGATCGGAAACGTTCTTGGTGGTGCTTTGGATTCTGTTGAAGCTCCTATCAAGGCTTCTCTTACTGGAAACATTAGCAAGTTGGTCAAACAGGCCAACAAGTACAATGTTGACACCACTAAGTTGGTTGACCTTAACAAGGAACTTGCCCAGCACATTCCTAAGAACTAGGTTAGTTCTTTTGGATGGAGCCCAAGTTTTTCCTGGAGAAAGTTGAGAGATCAAAACTCATCTTTATCCAGTATAACTGCTCTTATTTTTTATTGATTGACAAAGAATTTTTTTAGGATACCTTTTATATCTTTTTACTATTATTTCGAATATATTGATTATTACTATGAACATTACAACTCTCTGAAAATTTGTCTTTTTTTTTAAGCAATTATTTTGAATATTTCTTCTATGCAGTTTCGTTTGTTTTTAAGGTGAATAGATAGAGCCGCATACTGTGCGGCTCGTTTAAAATATTATTACCCTGAAGTTCAATTCTTCAATTTTTCAAATCTTTTGGGACTTAGAATGCTCGACATTCTCAACTAATCGCGCTTAACGGACAAACAACGAATTTCCGAGTCACAGCACTGATCAAACAGGACCAGTTGGAACTGTCATATTGTTGAATTTTTTTGACCTTATTTTAGTTTGTTGAATTGTGGTTTTTTGCCGATAGTTTAGTGATCATAATCATACTGCACTGTTGCATTATCTATTAGTGCTCTCGAACACAAGTAAATAGACAGATAAGAACCACTTGTGTAATAAAAAATGAGTTACGAAGGTGGAAGATGTGAGTTTTTAAAACGGTGTTTACTTTGAATTTAAGAATAATTTACTAACATAGTAGTGCTGAGACAAAACCGTGCTCCTCGTGTATTTTATACACCAGAAACCGTCTCTCCAAAGCCTCGAAACGGTAAACTTCCTTTCGGAAGCTCGTCACCTGGTAGCGTGACTTTGAATAGTAATTCTGGTGCAAATAATAGTAGCATTCAAAATGGTGGAAACACTACCGGCCCTATAGCCGTATTGGTGATGACCCCTTCTAATAACGGCCGGTTATACCAAAGTCCATTCTACCAAGGTTCACAATTAGCAGGGAACATATCGCAGGGTCGAGTCACAACATCCAGCAATGCAATAGGTGTTGGTGCAAGAGGCGTTGACTGGATTACACGAATTGCCATGGCTTTGCGTTGTGGTATCCAGTCAGAGATTGACTGGGCCCTAACAGGACTTTTGGATCTTTCTTGGAGACAACCTGACCTCTTGAACTTATCTTCCAATGATGGACTGTTGGATATACTTCTTGATGTTATTGAAAAGGCTCCATATTGGACAGATCTTAAGAGCTTGAAAGAAGAAGAGGGCCATGTCGAATCAGACGAAGAGTTTGAGGAACGACAGAAGTTGTTGACAGCTTTATTAGTTGTCAGAAACCTTTCATTAGACCCTAAAAATGCACAGGTATTGGCTAATTCTGTGCAATGTTGCGATCTTGTCAAGCGGTCGTTCTGGTTACCTAACGGAGTGTCCCGTTTCTCTGAACTCAAATCATACTGCTTAGATATTGCTGAATCAATCAGTTTCCATTTGACTCCAACTAAAGTTGATGACCCCTTTTTCGAGGGCATACTTCATGTTCTAAGTACTGCCAATACAGATAGAGGCATCATTATACCCGCATTGAGAACAATTTCCAGACTTGTTATCCGAGACGAGATCAATATATTAGGTCAAGGTATGCCGGGAGATCTGCTGTTAGCAGCACTTCGCTACTTGACTGTGGATGACGAAGGATTGATTTCTGCTGCTCTTGATCTCCTGTATCAATATACTGCACATGCAGAGAATGCTGCCAAACTCATCAAAGGCTCCGTATTCGAATCAGAAGTATGCACTACCCATCTTGTTCGACTTTTGAGCTACAGAATGGGAGAGCCCAAATTGGATTATCCAAGGCTCGCTAGGAAAAACAAGCCCGGTCCTCCAGTGTTATCTGAGGCCATTCTTAGCGAACTTCTACAATTTGATGAACCAGATAGAGCGACAAATTGGATTAGATCATCCTATATCAATGATCCTCAGGGTGAAGTCACACAGATTTCTCTTTGGAAAGCATACGAAACACAATTCGAGGCTTATTCCCGACAAGGTAAGAAGCTTTTGCCTGCTGTAGAATTCATCAAAAACGTTACAGCTGCATTCGAAGACTGTCAAGCTATGGTTGTACATTTGTCTGATGGTACCAAAAAGTTCATTATAAAAGGCATGACCCCACGAGAAGTAGCAATCCCTCCTTCTGAGTACAAGCCTGGCAAGCCATTTGAGAAACTAAAGCCCGAAGCCCCCAAAGGCCTATTAGCAGAGAATACCTCTGATTCTCGTCAGAGTGATTTTGGTGTCACAGCCACTTTGGTGCTACAGAATATTGCTAGGACTGCTGCCGGCAAGGCATTGTTACAAGCCCACATTTCTCAGATGATTCGATCTACTGTTTTGAATCCAGTCATTGCACCGCATATCGATCTGCTATTAAACATCTTAGAGTCACCGTCAACCCCTGTTGCTAAGCAGTAGAACCGTCAGTTTATGAAATGTACTTAAATATTAGTAATGTATTTACAAAAAATGCCTTTCTCTATAATATAAACGATGGGTATTGTCTAAGCTCTGAATCCTCGCGATGCAAAAGTAGAAGTATGGTGATCGTCATGAACAACAGTATGAGGTGACAATGATTCCGCCAAGTTCTGAGAGTTTTGCCTGAAAATGCTATCAAACAAGAGATCCTGTTCGTTGATAGTCGCCTCATGTCTATATCTGTTGATCAAGTTGGTCACTTTCTGGATAACTGCAGAAGGATAATTGTTCGACTTCATCAAGTTCAACACACCTTCGGCATTGCCAAAATCTTTATACAAGATAAACGCACGAGCCAAGGCTTCATAAGAAGATGGCTCGGCCTTATTCGCTTGCAAAATGTAGTTGAACAAAGACACACTCTTTTGTAGATCCAGCTGAGCCCAACCTCTAATAAGAATATTAGCCATGTATGCGTTCAGTTCAACATTATGCTCAGCCATCTCATCCAGAATACCATTTGTATCAGAGACACGGTTATTAACCACATACGCTTCTAGCATTGCCTGGAAAATGACCTTATCGGGCTTTATTCGATTGTTCAGCAGTAGCTTATGATAAAAGATATTGGTAGCCTTGAGATCCCTCATGATTACACCTCTGGCATACAACAAGGCAGCCAAGTGCTGAGTAGTAATCGGATTGTGATCATGACGAATAATATTCAAAACTGAATCGGCAGCATTCAAATCCACCGGCTCGATCAAACTGTAACAGTCTATCAAGAGCTTGTAAGTATGCGATGAAGGTCTGATACCAGCACTTCTAAGCTTCTCGTAAAAGTATAAAGCCTGTACTCTATCCTTTTTGGTATGCACATAAAATTGAATCATGATATTGAAAGGAGCAATCTTGGGCCCATAAGAAGGTGAGTTTTCCATTTCTTCAAAAAGTGCTCTTGCCCGCTCTCCGTCTCCAGCCCTACAACAAGCACTGATCAGCGTTCCATATGTAACGCTTGTCTTCTTAACACCTCTTAAACCCATCTCTTCGAAAAGGCTAAAAGCAAGTTTATGTTGTCGAGCTTTAGCTAGTTTCGAAAGCGTGACATTGTATAAATAAGTATTAGGCACATTATCATGAGCAATTGCATCAGTGAAAAGAGCCAAAGCATCACTTGCTTCATCACGGGTAGCCGAGTCTGGTTCATTGGCAATTAGATGTCCGTATCCAGTAGCATCTGGCGATGAACCCATTGTTAGCAAGCTTCTATACGCTTGATGAGCAAGGGCATAATCCAACACGGCACCTTGTTCGATGACAGCTCGATTGATGGTCACCCATATGTCCCATGCTTGAGGAGATGACGAAGGAGCAGGATACATGTCTAGAGCTCGACTATAGGTCAGTCGGAGGAATGATGACGAGTTCTGTCGATTACAGGCCTCAAAAATCGAAACAATAGCTTCAGGTCCAACAACTTCACGGTTAAGAAAAACAGCTTCAAGCTCCGAGTATAAGGAACTCAACGAGCCACCTTCAGCAGCATATCCGGTGATATTTTGAGAAGCAACCGTATTGAAAATAATATCGGGGATATGAGTGTCAGCAGATTGATTAGTCGAGTTTCTAGTTTCCCATAACATCAAGATTTCCTTCGCATCTAATGTCTCTAAACATCTAGGAATCAACTCAGAGAGATCCTTAGATACGTGAATATGCATACCAGATTCTAAAACATCCTTGACCAATGTTGGGTAGACGGCAGAAAGCTTAGCAGATTTGTACTGCTCATTCTCAAGTAATCCACTCAAAGTATAGAGAACATAGAGGTTCAACAATCTAGAACTTCCGAGAGACTCTAGGTATGAAGGAGATCTTTCTTTGATTGACTTTACCAGAATGTCCAGGAGAGAATGTCGGCCATCAACCGGGTGTTTGGTGAAGAAGCTTGGAGTTGAGAAATCGGAAGAAGCCAAAGTTCCAGCAACAACATAATCCAACTTTCCAGTTGCAGAGAAAATGTTGGTTACAGCAGTCAAGGATTCAGTGAAAGAAGCTTCAAGAAGGTCTGAGATGTCTTTCTCATTGGCAAAGTTACTGAGTCGTGAGGACTGTGATTGAAATGCGTCTAAGGCGAGTTCAGATTTACCTTTAGAGCAAAGATACTCTACAACATTGACAAGGCATGTCTCCTCCCATATACCATTCCTCATATGCGACTCTTTGATTCCTTTGTATACGTTTTCTTCGAGGTCCCGTTTGATATTAAACATGAGATAATCACATCTCATATTGTTGAACTCGGGCCTGTCCACACATCGAGACTGACAAGCAACAAAGTCGAACATCTCGTTAACAAGCACCGAGTCGAAGTTCTTTGCAAAACAAACTTTGGAAAAAAGATCCGAAACAGTTGCAAGAGATAGAGATGGAATAGATTTGTCGGATTCTAGAGCTTTGATCCAGTTCCATGCATTAGCGTAGTCACCATCTCTAACAAAGCCATTTATGACAGCAGTCAGAACCACTTGGAACTTCTCAGACATGATAGTGTCCTGAGTGATGAATGGTTCACCGGAACTCAAGATTTTGTCAAAGAATTCGATAGCTAGCGAGCTCTGCTTGCAATAAAAGAAAGCGGAGATGACAGAACCATACACATCAAGAGGACTTTCTACATCCTTAAAGAGTTCGTAATTAGCCTTGTATTGCTCATATGCTTCTAATGCACCGTCCATATCCGAGTTCATACCACTACCAACAATAACACTAGAGTAAAAATGAGGGATATCGGTTGATACAGTGAGCTTATCTTTCTTAACAGCCTCAAGAATCAATGCAATATGTCTAGATTCCTTGTACTTGATGCAACAATCTAGCAATGCCTCATAGAGTCTAGCATGATAATGCTTATTCTTAAAGCTATTACTGGCCGCAAACATATCCAAGGCAAGGATCAAAAAAGATCTCCCCTCCTTAGCTTTGTCAACTTGCACTTTCACAGAAGGCAAGACTCGACTCCCATGTCTGTCATTGATCTTAGCATAATCATAAAGGTCATATTTCTTTGACATATATTGATAATGGTTAGCAGCTGTGATTAAGCTAGTGATAACAATTGTATATGTATCAGTATTTGGCTTGATCTTATTTTTCAACATGCCAAAGTAAGTATCCAAA
This sequence comes from Daia tannicola, assembly GCA_030569095.1. Classification (NCBI taxonomy): domain Eukaryota; kingdom Fungi; phylum Ascomycota; class Dipodascomycetes; order Dipodascales; family Trichomonascaceae; genus Daia; species Daia tannicola. Next base: position 28,731 of record JAJMJQ010000001.1, read on the forward strand.
AACTGGTCCAAGTTATATTCCAGAGTTTCAACACTTTCCTCTGCAGCATGTTTAGCTAAAGCTATGAGTCGGTTGTTGTACTCAGTTGTAAGAGCCTTGCCAGCAGGGCTTTCTGAGAACTTTTCACCAATGCTTGCTTCCGATGGTGTATTTATGGATTCATATGTATCCATAAGTTCAGTATCACTCAATATTGCACAGTCTTTATCAGTTTCATATTCATCAAGGCTTAGAGCATGCAAAGAATCACCAGACGTAGCCGAGGTACTTGAATAAGATCTTGAAGCCAAAGATTTTGGAGAAGTAAACTTTAAAGAACTATAGTCTTCATCCGAGGGTCCCATATAATCATCTATATTGTTCTCAGAGGTAGTTTCAGGTTGAGGTTCTGCTGCTGCTGTTTTGTGTGCTTTTGATTTCTGAGCTTCAACAGACGGTTTTTCCTCAACCTTCGATGATCCAGACTTATTCAACCGAGAAATAGATGATACAGTTAGGCGTCTATTATGACTAAGAGGCCTGTTCTTAAGAGAAGAGTTAATTGTAGATCTCTTGACGATTTTGGACTTGGAAGGATCCAAAATAGATGCTGATCCAGAAGTCGTCGTTGTAGATAAAGAACGTTTCTTATCAATGCCAGAAGATGGAGTAGATACAGAACTTAAACTGTGACTGTGAATCGCCGACGTTACCCGCAGAAACCCATTGTCTTTTTTGATGTTCAAATTATGAGTCTGCTGGATCGGTAACTGATGTGATCTACCACTGTAAACAGGTACAAGTTCCAGGTAATCATCTCTATCATTTTCTTCATCCAGTGAAGTCAATAAAATATGCTGAGAGAAAAAGTAAGGGTTTTGAAAAGCTGCTGAAACTGCACTGCTAGTACCAGGGGGATTATGAGAGCCATTACTACTACCTTCACCAAAATTAGGCTGATTTCGAACAGTCAACTGCGCCTGATGCCGAGGCAATTGGCTTGTAGACACAAAGAATGCATTATAAGGTCCTGGGCCATTACTTGTAGTTTGTCCAGAGGTTGGAGAATTGGTAGCTGTTGTCCAGAAATTCTTAGCCAATTGAGCCTGTTTCGACAACTGGGCAAAAGTTTTCAAAACCATGATTCAACAAAAAAAAAAGCCAAACAGTGGACCAGATAAGAGAATTAGTATTTCAACTTATATTCCCTATTTCTTCTGGTTACCGTGCTGTTATGCCTGTTGTTTGTTTGTGTAGATGATGATTTCAAACTGAAAAATTTAAGTGGGTCGACGGCAGTTTGTCCCGAATCTGGCCGGAAACTAGGAAGCTCTGACTGGCTGAACGAAAAGTTCAGCGGAGAAGCACACAGACTGGCAAACCACTTCCGGGATTCAAATGAAAACCCAGGGATTACTAAGAAGAAAGCGGAGATTGCAGAATGCAAGTTTCCACAGGAAAACAGAGTCAAGTCAAGGATGAATAGGCGGAGAATGACGTCGATTGATATCAGACATACGAGATCAAAATGATGCCAGACAAAGTAATTCGACAGCAATGTAGTTTAGAAGAAATTATCGAGAAATAAATTGCAAGAATTGATAATGCAATTATATCAAGTGTTCAAGTTGAAAGTTAGGTTAAATATGTTTATAGCCAGTGGCAAACCTGCGACTCCGCGACTCCGCGTTCCGCAAATGCGCCGCACACCCACGGAGATTCCCGGATCAAGCAATCCACTGATTTTCATTTTCATTTTCACTTCCACTTTGAGATGGAATCTGATGATCGTTTATAGGCGGATCGGATTAGGAAAATGTCTTGAATAGCTCCAGGGGCAAATTTCAGGTTCGGGGGGCAAAAGATTGTGCAATACAGAATTAAAGTGAATTGTTATATGTAATTACAGAATTAAAAAAAAAAAGAATGCAGATGACTGAACTGGATCAGCCGATTTACAGGAGTTGTTCTACTGGATCTGCCATAGCCGGACACACATTGTCCTGTAGAAAACTCTGAAGGATATTGACGAGTCTGCTCATTCCTCCAGATGTTCCAGTCAAATTATCCAGGCTAAAAGATGACGTCTGTCCGGTCAAACTCGGATGCGATATTGCTGCAATCAGCCCCGCAGATGCCAAACTTTGTAGCTTGCACCTGACATAATAATAGTTATGAATCCTTATCCAGAAGAACAGACAGTACGTGTAACTGATGATGGCAGTCGCTGTTGCCAATGTAGTCCACGTATTTTTCAATGGATGCGTGAATTGGTACTGAGGGACAAACATTGAAACCATAGCTATAGCCAATATAGGGATTCCATATGTATACAGCATGCCCACCTCTCTAAAGTAGTCCACAAACCGCAGGAACGGCAAGTGGCGATCCATATACATGTATGCACCGATTATAATGCCTAGCCGAAGGCCCTTATCGGCTATAGACAGAAGTTGCTGTTGTAGGCCCGTATTGCTACTTGATTGTGCATAAGCAAGTTTCTGAGACTTGCTTGACTTTGCGGCAATTCCCTGCTTAACCGGTTTCTCCCGTTCCTTTGATTTCGATTTCGGTTCTGATTTAGGTTTCTCTTTTACAGTGTCATTTTCCTTTTCCTTTTCATACTTTATAGTGTATAGCTTATTAGGTTTTAACTCCGTAGGCTGCTGTTTATCAACCCCACTCTGTTCAACCTTAGTTTGTTCAACCTTACTTTGCTCTACAGTCTCAGAATTTGATGATTTGATCTCGGGTTCATCAACAATACTAAGTGGAGCTGATGCTTCTATCTCACTTTCCGGCACATCGAGGATCGTTGCTAATGCGCATTGCAATTGATGCCGATGTTGTGCAACATCCAAGACTTTCTTGGTTCTTTCAATATCCAAACACAACGTCTTCAATTGTTCTATTGAATTGAGTTGCATCCGTGAAGACAAGTCTATAGTAGGTCCATCAATATTCGTAACCCCTAAGTTTTTAGAGTCTTCAGGATTTTGTTTCTTGCCTTTTTCGAAAAGAATTTCAATTGCCCTTCCTAAAGTAGCTTCATCTCCAACCAAACTGTCAAAAGCATCCCATATATTAGGCACCTGTGCATTGTCCATATTTGTAGCAGGATGAGGCGAAGTTCCATTAAATAAATGTGACATTATGTCACGATCATCAGCATCGTCCAAATTAGGATCCAAACCTGCAAATGGTTCACCATTATATTGCTGATTATGTTCCCTTAAATTAGACATAGTCAATCTGGAAGGTCCAGAACTAGGATGCGATGATATCGGACTAGAGTTGCTGACATCGAAGTTACCGAATAAACGATCTGAATCTGCGGTTTCGTCACCTATATTATCTAGATCCGGGGCATATTGTCTTGTTGGTGATACTCTGAGAGCAGAAGGAGGTCGAGCATCTAAAGGACTACTCCCTATTGAAGACAGGCTTGAAGAAGAGCGAGCATGCTGTGCTGTAATGCGATCGATCCTGGCTCTGATATCGTTGCTTGATGCCAGATAGTTCGACATACCCGAGCTTGGCCGTGGATCGATTTGTGTTGGAGATCGAATTGAACTCACATCTCTCATAGTAACATCTTTCATTGTCACATCAATAGAATCGTGACCAATAGGAGCGACGCTTCGTAATGTACTGTTCAGTTTTTTCGTAGAAACAGGTTCGCGCAACGGCACATGTTTTGTAATATACCGAGGTTCATATAAAGTCTTGGTACTTCTATGCTGTGTGTTTGGTGAGGTCGACACTGACTCTTCACCAGAGTTTAAATTCAACAAGGGCTTTACAGCCGGATGATGATGAAGAAGTCTGCTTGGAATCTGACGTTTAGGAGTACTCATATCGCTTTCCTGTTGTAGAATATCCAAATCTTTATCTTCACTATTAACACCACTTGAGGGTTGTTGTATCCTTGAAAATGCACTCTGTAATCCCTGCCAATGTTTAGGTTCATTTTTTGAATCTCTATGAGAGAGAAACCCGCCCAATGGAATAGTACTAGCACTATTCATTGTAGACCACAGGAAACAATTGAAAATGTGTCAATAAACCAAGAACCAATTGAAAAGTGTAAATAATGCAGGAAACAATTGAAAGTATGCAAAACACGCAAAACAATACAAGCGGCAATTACAACAGAAAAAAAACACAGGCTTTCCTTTGCTATAGTACACTTGTGCCGCTGTTACAATGTTTATCTAAAGTCAGTAGTATAAGGTTTTGTCGACGCGTTAAGATTCGACGTGATCCCAGCTGAACTGAGTAGTAAGAGGCACGGCTGAAGCATTAGCCAAAAAAAAAGGATATCTATATCAATCAACTTAATTGCTGAAACTTTCATATTCAATTATTCTGTTCATCATTATTCTATTAGTTGATTACTTTTAGTTGGTAGTAGAAGCAATTACAGAAAAACTTGTTTTGTTTCCATTGACTGGCTTATTTGATAGCATAGAATCGCTCATACTTATCATTCACCTCAGTCAAGTAATATACGCCCTCCTTAATTCCATCCAAAGAGCCAGAGGGCTTGAAATCCTTGGCTAAGTGAGCCTTTTCTCGAAGAGAAAGGTCAGCTTCATATTGTTCAGGGGTAACAAAGATTCGGTCAGATAATTGGTTATTGAAATCAAGGTTCTTGACAATCTCACTGATATCACCTTTAATAACCAGAGAATAGAAAGAAGCAGCCAGACCAGATCCGTAAGAAAACAAACTGATTCGCTTACCCTCAAGAGTCTTCAGGTCGACTTGAGATAACACAGAAGCCAGAGAAGAGAAAACACTGGCTGAATACATGTTACCGGTTTGGGTAGGGCCGACGATACCAGGGGCAAACTTGGTAGCAGCGATTTTCTTGGTCAAGCCGACAAAAGTGTTAACCACGGCTTTGTCAGTCAAGGATTTTTCGTAGTCAATGGACTTGACTTCTGCTGGTATGTCGTCTTCAGAAAAGGTAGACACTCCAGCAAGATAGTCATTATAGTACATTCTAGCAAAGGTCTTGCTAGCTTGTTTACAGTTGGGGCAGTGGAACACACTGTAATCGAAGATCTCAGCACCCTTTTTGCCGCCGAAATCCAAGCCCTTTTTAGCAGCCTTCTTCAAGTAAGCTCGATAAGTATAATCAAACGCCTTGGTGTAACAGGCCAAAGAATAATGACCATTGACATAAGGATATTCACTGGTGAAATCAGGCTTATAGAAGTCATATGCATGTTCCATGTAAGTGCCATGAACAGGGTCGAACACCATAGGAGCATCAGGACCAATCAGGAAGGCAACGGCACCAGCACCACCGGTAGGTCGAGCATTACCCTTGGCATAAATGGCGATATCACCAGCAACAACAATGGCGTTTCGTCCATCCCAAGCCGAGGATTCAACCCAGTTAATGGCATTGAAAAGAGCGTTGGTACCACCATAACAAGCATTGACAGTGTCAACACCTTCAATATCGGTGTTGTCACCAAACAACTGCATCAAAACAGTCTTCACACTCTTGGATTTATCCAGAAGAGTCTCAGTTCCAACTTCAAGTCGGCCAATAGAGTTGATGTCGATGTTGTTCTTCTTCAACAGCTTACTGACGACAGTCAGAGACATGGAGTAGATGTCTTCACGATCATCAACAAATGACATGTTGGTTTGGCCCAAACCAATGGTATATTTACCAGTAGGAATTCCATCGAATTTCTCAAGTTCGGCTTGATTTACTGCCTATAAAAATTTGGTTAGGAAATTTGTTTTGTGTGAAGGTGGTACCACAATCTTCGCCAACCCAGATGTGATTGAAGATTGAAATTCCAACATCTATCAAAATCACAAACCCCCTACTAGGGATACATATTATGTCAACTCACCTTACTAGGAACATATATTTCAAATGCTTTGATTCCAACATTGGTAGGACGGGACATGATGATTGTTTTTCTATTATAGTTGTTTCTCTGTTGACAGATCTGGCGCTTGTCCAACAATTAGGTAAGAGTCTAAGAATGAAAATAGAGAACCGCTCCGATATATCGTGTGGCATCTTTGGCGAGGGCTTAGCCATGCGTTGCCTGCGTCGCTGACTGCTCTGCCCACCCAACTTACCCAACCGAGAAGTAGTGCCCAGCCAAGGGTGAGTTAACCAGAGTCCCAAAAAAGAAAGAAATTTCTGCAGTTTCAATAGCATAGCTTATCTGCTGACTTTTCATGTTTATAATTGTGATGACTTGTTTATGTTTCACAAGCCTTTTACCCCTCATAGCCTGTACCCCTCATTGTGCTGCCCTTATTTAGTTACGTCGTGCTGTGCCTGCTCTACAGCCCGAGGAAGCTCAACCGATGCGCGCCGCACGAGGTAGGATATAACGGTTGCCCAGAAAATTATAACGAGACCACATGCCAAAGAGGAAACAGATGAAAATAAATACAAAATTCAATTAAATAAAGATAAATAAATTAAATCAAACTAAATCAAAAAGAGACACTTCAATCTGCCTGGTATTGTTGGAGTCCTGTCCTGCCGTGTTCATCGATATCTCTTCTTTAGGTCAACTCTGCTCCTCGGACCCCTGAAACCCCTCGAACTGGAGAATTAACAATCATCAAAAAGAACGCAACTTGATTCACAATTTGATCATGCAATATCCTTGATATACTACTTAAAAAGTCTCTTGCAAATATTGCCGAACTGCAGGTCCCCATTCCCCTACTTTTTTATATTGTGCCATTACTGGTGGAATGTTCTGTATAGCTTCTGCCAGATCTTCAGCTCTTCCCTCAGATCTCACCTGGCTTAATGGAGTTAAAAAAGTTCTGATAGTGAAAACCAGATGCTTGGTTTTCGGTAGCCGCGTTAAGATTTGCCTCTCACATCGTAGATACACGTGATCAAAGTCCATATCTTCTCGTTTCAATGGCTTTAATTTCACGTCTTTCGAAACATGATTCAATAGCGGGGCATACAGCTCATCATGTGTCTGGACCGACCAATTGACTCGTTCAACCCATTGTCCTATCTTTATTCGCGCAAAAAACTTGTCCATAGACTTTTCCAACTTTTCTTTATACATTGGAACAGGTGTATGAATATCTTTCAGGGCAAGATCTAGTTTTTCTGCAGGATCAAAGCCAGAGGGAAATGCAAACGACCCGCTTCTCAAGTGATATTCTTGAGTCTTTTCGTCAAGAATAAGAATCAAGAAATCCTCCTGTACATGTTGAGCAATTGTCCTCATCATGTCCTCTGTAGACGTGCCAGCAGGGAAATCAGCTGATGTTCTTGGCAGTGTTTCATCTCGAACACTGTTGTAGATAAGCTGCTCGTTATCGCCGTCTTTCAGGCGGAAATACATAGGGAACTTGTCACACATATATTGCACCATCGAGTCGTAAACTTCATAAACAGCCTCTTTTGCACTTGTATGACTCAAGACAGTATGATCCGGATTTTCTTTTACAATTTGTGCTCGCTTGTTTGTAATATCCAAATAGCTGTCATCCATCAGTAGCCAATCATTCGGGTCGCATTTCTTCAGACCCATCGTCATATGATATGTGCCCGTTTTAAATGGCCGATAAGGCCGCGGTGTCTCTTTGGTCCAGTCAAAAGTTTTATCTTCGGCTTCTATCTTTATAGGCTTGTCCTCCAGATAAAACAGAGATTCTTTGCCTTTACCAATGCTCACACCGTTGGTAGCTCTTGCTATCAAGTAGGCTACTAGAACAGCGACAACAACAGATACTACGATGGAAATACTAATCATTGCAAATTAATTCTAGGTCTAACTAAGAATGTGTACGTGTAGAAGCTGAAACCAAAAAAAGGTCTCCCTTGTCTTTAAATAAGATTTCCTTTCCTGACCAGTACCGCGGTTAAATAGACGTTGTATCTGCGATATGGATTCAATTGCCTAAGTAGGAAGTAAGGGCTATCAGCAGAGCAGACAGTGGCTAAAAATAAAGAACCAAAAAAAAACAAAAAACTTACCGAGATCTTTTTCATTACACTCTTAATCTATTTGACTGTGCCACAGTAGCTTCATATTGGAACCATCTCTTCAATCTATGCATTTTATGCCGACCCCTCATTAGCACTCGATATGGACGATGCCCACACTTGAAAAACGTCGGATTCAGGGGCTCATCTAATGGCATATCCTCGAATAATTGCTTATATAATTGCCTTACTTCATATACAGGCTCATATAACAAAGATGCTTTCACTTCCGACATGCATGACTGTTGCATTTCTCTGCGGAACTGATCTGGAAGAACATCAAAGGATACATCCCTTTGACCAAATCCTTTTTCATCCAAGGTCTTAATATCTCTTAGGAATCGAGTCACCAATAATTTCAAGAAATGTGCCCTCATCATTCGAAAAGGAGCTTTTTGATCGTCGAAGAAATCGATATCATCTACTCTGGTCTGCACCACCTTATCAACAATATCTCGTGGTGAATAAGCTTCGCCAATGATAAACAAACAGGTTTCAAATGCAATTTGAGAGTATACTGTGATGGTATTGCAAGCTTCAATGAGTATGTCTATCACCTCCCGCTCAATATACAAGTACAAAATCTTGTTGGTTATCATCTCTTGCATTAGCAGCCTAATAAGCGCACAAGATTCATCAAACATTTGTGCGTAATTAGGAGCAGAACTCTGAGACTTTTGAAGTAAGGGAACTAGATATGTAGCCAGCAGATTTTTGGCATCTTGTTGATACAACTCCACTTGTTTAAGAAGAGAGTTCATGTAATCTTCAAGCCTTGTTGAAAATCCCTCGGCTTCCTCATCCAAGGCTTGAAGTAATCCAGTAAGCTTTAGCTCCAGACTTTCAGATTTCGATCTGCTACTGCTTAAACTTATAGACGTTGTCATATTAGCTGCATCTGTCTGCTCTTTTTGAGAGATAGCACAAGCATTACCTAGACCCCTTCTCTTTTTCTCCACACGAAGATTTCTTGGAATATCTTCGATAGCAGCACTCTCATCATCGGAATTGCAACTGGCTTCATGTTGTATCAATGCTGGTGTGGATGTTATATTTGGAGGATATTGATATCCATACAGTCCGTCTTGATTCACCCCAAACGACGGCGAAACACCATAAAGATTCTTGCAATCTTCCTCTGGGATATCTATTGGTGGAGGGCCTTTGGTATAAAAGTCCAGAATAGGAGAATATGGTTTGGGTTGTAGATTTAGATTCTTTTGGCTTTCAGAAAAAGAATCAAGGCCATCACTTGAATGGTCGGAATAATATACCCCATGATCTTGCTTCTCCAATCTTTCCAGCAAATACTGTAGATCTACATCAGTAATATTGTTGTAACCGTGGTATATTTTCTTGTTGTTGAAGCTCATTGTAGCGCCCGCTGCGTACTGGTTATTCCTGGTATACATAGTCGTAAAAGTAGGAATGATGAATGATGAATAAAATTCTATAATCCCTATGAATCATATAAATATATAAGATAGTTGTGATAGTTATGGATAATGTAATTCAAAGTATGGGGGTCGTTGATGATGCCCATAATCTCCAGACTGCAACGGATCTAATAATATTCATCGACGAGAAACTGCCAAGACCACGAACATTAAAAAGAAGCTGATGATGCTGTTGTGCTAAGTTCATTAAATACACCTTCTTACACAGTAGTTTCTCTCATGGTTCAACCTTTGTTTTCAGTCTATTATCTTCCTTCAATGAAGGATCCTCTTCGGGTTCAAGTCGATTCGGATATAACAACGAATTTAGGTTTTCCAAGCCCCAGTCTTTGATGCCCCATTCCCGATAATAATCAGAGAGTCTCCATACCTTGTTATCCTTTCTAATATTCTTCCAGGTCTGTTCAAACTCTTCAGGAGAAATCTCTTCTTTTCTATTATTGGTACCATTATTAATATCAGAGTTCAGTTTTCCTGCACCAATACCTTCAATATAATTCCACTGTGAAAAGATTGGAGGAAATGAGCTATAACTGACCAAATCTCCCGAAGAAATCAGCTCTCTGACCATGAAATCCACAGGGACATTCATATCAACAACTACTCGTGTAAGAAGTTTCATAGCACCTTTTTGAGTAATCGCATAGCCTGTAGAACATATAGGCGAACCAGATTTTCTTACTATTCGCTCGTCGTATAATGTTTCCAAAACTTCCCTGTTTCTTTTATAAAGAGTACGAGGAGCATTATAATCAGGATACTTTAAGTATATTTCCAGATTATCATTGGTATCATAGCACACACCAAATGATAAAATATCCCATTGACGGCTGTCGTATGGATCATCTTCAGTAGGTTGGCTGTTATTATCCAGCTTTAAATTATATTGATGGCCGATTTCAGAGTTCAAGAACTTATGAAACCCTTGTGCAAAATGCAGAGTAATGTTTCTGACGTTTATATCAAATGCTGCGTCACTTTCAAGAATCAAAGCAGTTGTGAGTCTTTCAGAAAGCACTTTACTCCAAGCATTGGCATGTGATCTGATACACCCTTTATGACCATAATTCATGGTCTGACCCCCATTAGAAGATGGCGGCAGACCTTTGTCATCATGCTCTGCAAATGAATAGCCATCTACTCCATAAACCGTCTCTACATCTATATCTGCTAGATATGACTGCATTACCATGGCATCTTGATAATCGTACCTGTAATCGAGATTAATGAACATGATTTTTTGGAAACCCAACGTAGAATTGCCGGCATTTTTGAAAATCCTGGGACTGATATTACCATCATTTGATATGCCATTCAAAGCATCGGCTGCTTTGTTCCTAAGTGATGACGCAGAGTTGGCAGGAGCACTGTAAAAAAGAGTAAAAGACCCATATATAACTATACAAGCCCCCACAGCAATGACAAGCAGCCTATTACTGAGTCTCATATGCAGTAAATTTATGCAATAACCTATGAATGCGTTTCGAGGTTTTTTTGTTGAATGGGCAGGACCAAGGATGAAAATGAATGATCTTCAGCTTCGAGTGAAAATCGTCTAAAAAAGCACGTGTCAAACAAACCGACAGTTTTCAGAAATAATAAGCGACTAAACCAGCGTACCTAATTTATTGCTTTCCCATATATGGCTTGGTAAGGTTAGTAAGTTGGTGAGGTGTGATGAAGAAAGCGGATTCTACGGGTGCCTAAAGAAGCTACTAAAATGCTGATGGTTTCCCAAACGGGCCAATTTTTCAGATGGAGCTTTTTGGTTTGACGATCATTATGTCAAAGTAAAACCACAGGCACTATGGACATGACATTCTGGAGATATGCTATGAATACTTACAGCAATTTATAACTGCAAAATATATTTTATATCCCAGATTAGTGTGGTTCCAGCTGATACTCATGCGATGGTGATATGACTGGTTATCAGATCTCGCCGGCAGGGCTATGCAAGACACAAAGAACACAAAAAGAATGAGTAGAACAGCGACAATTGAGACACCAAAGATGCCCAAAACATCCATGGAAATAGATATCGAATCAAGTTTTTATTTCTTAATCGGCTTACATTAATAAATATTAAATTTCTGCCCTTTTACGAGTTACAATGGCTCAATCTAGATACTGGTATGATGACTAATCAGTAGCTGTAAAATAACATAAGCAATTACATAAGTGCTTACTACGCAAAACGATGCTGATTGGTCAAATAGCAAATTGCTGAGTCATTGCTTACGTAATCTCCTAGCACCTTATCATCCATTGAAAGTCTCATTTTGAAAATTCAACTCTCTCTGTGGCTTAGTTGGTAAAGCGTCGGACTGTAATTGTTCATCTGTTATCCGCAGATCGGGTGTTCGAATCACCCCAGGGAGATTTTTTTTGCTGAATCAAAATACTTATGTTTCGTCTGTTTTAAGCTTATATTTTTTACTATATATTAAAGCTTAGTAAATGTTAAATAGATTCAATCAGTGACATGCCATACTTCTGCCAGACTTGTCCTCACCCCACAGATAGTGCCCTGCAAAAGCTCCAGCTACTACGGCTAGCATGGCCCAGCCATTATAAGTCATGAATACCAGCATTAACATGAACGAATATCCCACCTGAAATGCGTAAAGTCCGGACTTGGCAATTTTTGATATTTTAGGACCTCCGGAAGTCAATGGAGCACCTAATATGTTAGTTGTTGAGCTGTTATCATCAGAATCCGCAGATACTAAATGTTAGTAATAAGAACAAAAGGAACAGATACAACTGAATTGTAGAATCTACTACTGGCCTAAAACATGCCAGTAGGTCTTACCTCACCTGAATCAACGGCACGAGCAAAGTTCCGTATATACTCGTAACCGGCACCTAACAGCGCAATCGCTATAAGACTAACAAGAAGACCGAAATTTGTACGGACATGCCACCATTTGAATACGACACACATATCCTGAGTATTCCAGGTAAACAACATGTTCATATTACACATTGGGCTATCGTGAGGCATATCCATATCTGGCATATGGTGAGTTGAATGGTCCATAGTTGATAGTATAAGCAGATAAAATGCCAATATAAAAAAGTAAAAGCAAAAAAGTAATACCTCAATTGACTAGTTGACTAAAAAGATAAACAAAATAAAAAGCGCCGTTTACACCTGCTCCGCTTTATAATGGTCCAATTATGATTCTACCTGTTGAGAAAACACAAAGCTCGAAAAGTGCTGATAGTGAGAACTTTCTTTTTCTCCACAAGTCACGTGCACATGGCACCACCTGCACACCTTTTTTCTCGACTCCCCGTTGGCCGTGGAAATCTCAAAGTAAGGAGATCTATAAATATAAGCACTTTTTTGAAGGCCTAGGTTGGATTTGTGATTTATTTTTTAATTTATATAGCTTGAAAGTAGTGGAACCACCAGAAAAGTAGACTGGCGGCCAAGTTGAAGTGATAATTACCGAGGTTATATACATATCTTAGGCACTTGAAATCTGTAGTTAGTTGTTCTGGCTTCATTTCACCCTGAACTTCTAAACTTGCAAGAAACCGCGATATTTTTAGATTTCTTCTAATTGCCATTCTTTTTTATATCGTTCTAAGAATCTAATTGAAAAAAAATGTCCGATTACGACTTCATTGTTGTTGGCGCTGGTATCATGGGCTGCGCTATGGCAGCAGGCTTAGCAGATCAAGGTTGGTCTGTATTGGTTGTGGAACGAGACATGAAAGAACCTGACAGAATTGTCGGAGAACTTCTTCAACCTGGTGGCATTGAAGCCCTTTATAAGCTCGGCTTAGAGGCAGCTATTGAGGACATTGATGCTATACCGACATTTGGTTATGAGGTCATCTATAAAGGTCAAGAAGCTCATGTACCATATCCTCAGACACGCACTGGCCGAGGTTTCCATCATGGAAGGTTTATTATGAGACTACGAGAATTGGCCAAGCAAAAAGGTGCCAAGTTCTTGGAAGCGACTGTGACAGATGTCATTTATGATCCTTATGATAACGATCATGTTCTAGGCGTCAAAGCCACATTGAAAGCCAATGGTGGACACGCAGAACTGATTGCCCCAGTTACATTGATGTGTGATGGAATCTCATCCAAGTTCCGAAAAACATTTAGCGAAGAAATCCCTGAGGTGAAGTCGCATTTCGTTGGTTTGATTCTGAAAGACGCTGTTTTACCTCGGCCTGGGCATGGTCATGTCATTATTGGCCCTGGACATCAACCGGTATTGATTTATCAGATTGGCCAACATGAAACTCGAATACTATGTGATATCCTTGGACCTCTACCATCCAAAGGAAATGAAGGCATGAAGCCATTTTTACAAGACAACATCAAGCCTTATCTTCCTGAATGTATAATTCCATCTTTTGATGCTGCAGTAGAAGAAGGCAAAATGCGAGTCATGCCTGCTCAATACTTGCCGGCTACGATGGTAAAAACCAAAGGTTTGATCTTGATTGGAGACGCTTTGAATATGAGACATCCTCTTACTGGTGGAGGTATGACTGTGGCCTTTAAAGATGCCGTATTGCTGACCAGTCTGTTTGATAAAAGAAGAACGCCAACACTACTAGACCCATTTGTTGTCCAGGATGCCCGGGCAACTTTTTACAAGAAACGTCGTAGTGAAGGTGCGGCAGTCATCAATATTTTGGCCATGGCTTTATACGCTTTATTTGCAGCCAAAGGCTCGAATCTGGAGATTTTACAACGAGGATGTTTTGCATATTTCCAACGAGGTGGTGAATGCGTAAATCAACCTGTTCGATTACTTGCAGGGATCAACAGCAGTGTGTTCAATCTGTTTTATAACTTTTTTGCCGTTGCCTTTTATTCGATTTATATCAACTTTAAGGATAAAGGCATTGTCGGTTTCCCTTTGGCTCTCATACAAGTGTTTACAGTATTATACACTGCCAGTGTAGTGTTTCTGCCTGTGATGTATAGAGAGACAAGGAAGTAGCCAGTCTGTAAATATTTCATGTCCTGATGAGTAAACACTGTATCGTGTAGAATAATAATAATATTACATGGATTCCAAACTATATACAATATTGACTGATCAAAGGATACCAGCTGATCTGGTCATTTCTCCAGCTTAGACAACTCCTTAAGTCTTTGTCGCTCTAAAGCTTGTTCTTTACTAATCTTTTCATCTTCTATTTCCTTCAACACCTTCTTAGCTACTTGATTATCAAATGAGTCCATGGCTTTATATCCTTTGAAGAAGGCAGGATCATCTCTATGATTAACCATTTCTTCGGCCATCTTCTTATCAAAGGCTTCACGGGCTACTTTTTCTTTCTCATATCTTTCACGTAGCTCAGGAGACAAGGACTTCTGATTAGTTGTTGTTCTATAAGCATTTCCAAAGCATTTTCAAACTTGCTGTACTACTTACATTTATAAACTGTTCGTCGGTAGGAGTCAGATAGTTCAAACCCAAAACACCAATACCAACAATACCAGCCATACTGGTAATAGTCCTCACCCATGCTCTTAATGGTGGCATTTTCCTATATGTTGTGATTTAGTTACGTTTGGCGGCTTGATCCAGGTGTGAGTAAGGAAATTAAGCAGATCTTTATTGGGCCAGCTCGGAAAATCTCCAAGTCTACCAAGATTCGGGTAAAACTAGAGAAGACTAAATAAAGTAAAACCCCCCAAAAAAACTGACCAAATATATACAATACCATATTAGACCAAATAATGTTTCATCTTATAAAAATATTTTTTACTTAATTACGGTTTTACATCCGTGTTGCAATACAACTTACAACTTGACTGTAGAGCCTTTGACAACAATAGCAGGATACAACAACGTGGTCAAGAAATCCGCAAAATGCTTGTCAGTGATCTCAGGAAGCAAGTATCTGGCTGCCGCATCAAATTGGTTTTGTTTAGGTGTGGTAGGCAACTGCTTGATATTCTCGAGCTCTTCCTTCAATAGTTGAGTAACGTACTCAGCAGTAACAATCTTGCCTTCACTCGTCTTGACATTATGTTTAACCCACTGGTTCAATTGAGCTCTGGAAACTTCAGCCGTGGCTGCATCTTCCATTAAATAATTCAAAGGCACACATCCAACGCCTCTTAACCAAGCTTCCATATACCCTAATCCAATGTAGAGGTTTTTCCTTATACCAGCTTCTGAGATATGGCCTCCAGCAATATAAGGATTCAGCAAGTCTCGAGTGGTGACATGAACATCATCTCTGGTCCTGAAAATCTGGTTAGGAGATGGCATGTGCTTATCAAACACTTCAAGAGCAATTGTAGCCAGTTGAGGATGTGCGACCCAAGTACCATCATGCCCAGCAGTGACCTCTCGCAACTTATCTTCATAAACTCCAGTCATTGCCTTCTTATTAGCCTCAGCATCATTTTTGATAGGAATTTGTGCAGCCATTCCACCCATGGCGTGGACACCACGCTTATGACAAGTCTTGATAAGTAGTGCGACATATGAACTCATAAAAGGTACCTTCATGGTCACATCGTTTCGCTCAGGTAACACGAATTCAGCATGGTTTCGCAGTTTCTTGATATAACTGAAAATATAATCCCATCTACCACAGTTTAAGCCTGAAGAATGCTCTCGAAGTTCATAGATGATCTCATCCATTTCAAAAACCGCAAGTATGGTTTCAATCAAAACAGTAGCTCTGATAGTGCCACGAGGAATACCAATCCAGTCCTGACTGAGTCGGAAAACGTCGTTCCACAATCGTGCCTCCAAATGAGATTCCAGCTTTGGCAAGTAGAAATAAGGTCCAAAACCTTGATTAACAGCTTCCTTTGCATTATGGAAGAAATAGAAACCAAAATCAAACAATGAGGCACTAATAGGCTCACCATCGACTTTGAAATGGAATTCTTCCAAATGCCAGCCTCTTGGTCTGACAATCAGGGTAGGATAATCGTTACTCTTGTTCATTTTGGATCGGTCCTTGTTAAGTTCATAGGTTTTGGCGCTAGTCTCAAGCTTGATATCTCGTCGTACAGCATCGTATAAATTGACTTGGCCGTCAACCATATTAAACCATGTAGGGGCACTAGAATCTTCAAAATCACTCATATAAGTGTAGACATTTGCATTCAATGCATTGATAACCATTTTCCTGTCGGTAGGACCAGTGATTTCCACTCTTCGGTCCTCCAAACCTGGACCAGGCTTAGGACCTTGCCAAATGGGGTCATCTCGGATATTCTGGGTTTCTGGCAAAAAGTCAGGAAGTTCACCAGCATCGATTCTCTTTTGACGGTCTTGTCGTGCTTGAAGTAATTCCTTCCTTCTGGCATTAAATGACCGATGAAGAGTAGCGACAAAGGCAATAGCTTCCTTTGAGAATATCTTCTCGCAATATTGGGGGATTTCCACGTATTCTACGCCGGAAATAATAGAGCTGATTTTGGATACCATTGTTGTTTGTTCAAAAAAATTGACAATCAAGAGAGTATTAAGTTAAAGTAAGACAGAGAAAAAAGCGGGCTTTTTTGTACTGATCTATCTTGAGCGGGCTTATGCGACAAAGCTCCCAGATAGCAATAGTTGAGTTAAATTAGCTTTAAGATAGAACCTTTAGAAAGCGGAAAAAAATATGCTACCACGTTTTAAAGCAAGGGTGGGGTATCGGCCTTATTTATAGATAATTTTTCTGAGTCTAAGGAAGCAACTATTGCCGGGACCCGTGTCCCCGTGCTTAAGTTTATCGTTGTCTGTATCTTAGTATGTTACTCAGGGCTCTACCCCAGACTTTGTGAAGTTCCATCTTGCCGAGGAGCACCGCGGCCGGACAATTCTGTGACGCAGCGGCGAAAAAAAATCGGCATGACAACGAGAACTTGCGAACTCCGGGGGAAATGTTCCGTGGACACCAAGCAGCAGCGTGTTAATATCAGTTAAGTTAGTCATACGAGGGCGATGACTCAATTTTTTTTGTTTGTTTTGCCTTTACTTCTTTCCCTGTATTCTTGGCAAACTGGAATCTTGGAACCATGTTAATGTTAATCGGCTGATTACTGTTGTTTTTACTTTGAAGCTATAGTCATCATGCTTGTGGGGCGAGCTCGGTAGTTAACCCATACCCCCTCCTCCTTCTCTCCCAGGGCCGAATGACGAGGATATCCTTTTGTTTTTTGTTTTTTTTATTTTCTGTTTTTTTGTTTTTTGTTCTTTTAATTTGATCTGATTTTCTTTTGATTTGATTTGCTTCGCTTTGATTTGCTTTTGCTCTTCTTTCTTTTCCATAGATAGATAACCGATAGCTGAATCATTGATAAGTAGACATCAGATCAATACAAAGTTTAATCGTCGGAATTAGAACAACAATCGGGCCGGAAAAATTGTCAAGTCCCGCTGAAAACAATTTCAGAACTATACTGGTCAAAAACCATGTTGAAAGTGTTTGGTTTGTAGGTTCTTTCTGCCATAGTTTACTAGGATAGACTTCAGGCAGTTGTTTGGCTGGGACAGGGCCATTAAGGTTTGAGCCCAAGGTTAGAGAACCCAGGCTAGAACTCAGAGCCACGCAATGCAAACACAGAATGTACTGAGACACGTATTGGAAGTCAGGGAGAAGAACTTAAACTGTAGAGAGTAGACAATTTAAAGCCTCCTTCATTTTCAAAGTCTACGCCTTGGAGTTTGTGGAATGCGTTGATATCTTTGTTCCTCTTTGTTCCTCTTTGTTCCTCATTGCTTCACTTCACTTCACCTCGCTTCACTTCACCACTTCTCTTCACACCATTTTGTCACCATTCCCAGCACTCTACTACATCTCTCTCTACAAGCATCACAACCATTGCATCCAGCATCACAATCCACTTATCACATCTCATGATCCATTCAGTATTGATAGTGAATAATGCAGGCTTACCTCGGCTCATGAAATTCTACACACCTGTGGACCTGCAAACACAATCTATACTACTCAAACAAGTTCACAACATATTAAGCGAGCGAACTTCAAATCAATGCAGCTTTGTCACGCCGCCCCCACTGCTACTCGATGGAACGGAAGAAGAAGTCATTCGAGTTATCTATAGACAATATGCCACCCTATACTTTGTATTCATTGTTGACGAACAGGAAAGCGAACTCGGTATATTGGATTTGATCCAAGTGTTTGTGGAATGCTTAGACAGATGTTTTGAAAACGTCTGCGAGCTAGATTTGGTTTTCGGATGGCAGGTATTACAGACAGTATTAGGCGAGATTGTACAAGCTGGAATGGTTGTAGAGACAAGTATCAGCAAGATAGTAGCTGCTGTTGATGAGGCTAACAAAGGCTTCAGCAATTCCGGCAATGGCTCTGATGATGGTGTCATCTCTTCAGCAGCCCGTGCATTCTCCAATGCCACTTCTACTTTGCAATCCATAACTCGTGGTGAAAGTATATGGCCAGGTCGATGAAAATCCATGCAGCCAGCCGGGCATGCACTCCTTGCTTATTAAAAAGACGTCTGCCTTGTGGCGACATCTATTTACTCAATTGTATACTTGGCATTTATTATTTCAACTGTCGGAATTAGAGTACTCTATTGGCGTAAATTTTTTCTTGGCACGGCTCGTCCACGTTGAAGCCGAAATGCTGTCATTTATCATATCTTACAATTCTCTTTGCATATTCCTATAGTATGCTGGGCTTATCTTGGAGCAGGCTATATCCAGTGAGTAAAATATATTACCATACTATTTGATTTTATTTTCCAACATGCATCTGAGTTTTTTTTCCAAGCCGAACGAATGCATGTGCGCTTATTCGTTTTTTAGTTTACTTACTATCACTGCTTATGACAGTTCTATCAGACGAGAAAGGAAACAAAAACTTAGATGCATATTCGCTGTTGTGAACGTGTACTTAAACTGCTGTTGGTATATAGTCAGAAACGATGGCTTTCGGGGGGAGCAATTAGTGCCCCTGTCCATATCAGGAAATGCCCCTGACAATCGTTAATCACCCAAGCAACATCCATCGCTTCTTAATACATAGAAAAAATCTACAGAAACCAGAAAATATAAAATACGATAAGTTATTAATTTTTATTTGCAGTAGAAGCTTTTTAACTCACCTTGCGAGTTTCATGTTCCAGGCTCAATGCGTTGCTGCTCGACGGCACTAGAAAAAACCTTAATTTTATCCTAAATCAGATCATTTAAGCTCTAGTCAACCCCAACCAATCTCACTTTGATACACCTGCATATTTATAGACATGAGACACTATGATGCATATGCACTGGCGTCTTGAGTCCCCCTGCACAAGGCACGCTAGGGGGGGTAAAACTCAGGAACGATTGATCATCGTTGACTCCCTGCTAGACATTTCTTCCTTATACAGTCGTTGTACTACTTTTACGATATCACTATCTTATCTTTCTCTTAAAGATAGCCTCTGTGTTTCTGAATCTGCTACCCACAAACGCTTAGATCAATCCTATCATTTTGTTCGAAACAGCTACACAACTTAGCCTTTTTATACTTAATTACTTAAGTCTTGCTTCCTCTTAGGCAATCAACCCATTTGCATTCTTACCGGTTTACTTGTCAATATATATATATAAATCCGTTGCCATGACCGAAGTTTCTTGGATAGCAGCTATTGTTGTGCCTATTGGAGTGTTCGTTATAGGCTGCGTTATTGTCGGTATTATATATTGCTTCAGAGGAACAAGATCCAAGAATGCCAAAGATGATGAGGAGTATCATGTCAGTGACGACAAGAAAATAGATCATACCGATCTACACGGTTCTCACAGAGATCATAGAAGTAACAATAATCATCACCACCAGCGAGTTAGCAAACACTCTCGTCGTTCTAATAACTCTGACCATCGACACCAAAGGAACCGTGGTAGTCGCACTTCTTCAGGCCAAAAAAGCCACAATAATACCACCAAGACAATGAAAAAGTCATCTAGTAATTCCAAATCTCTGGCGCAAGACCAGAACTCACACAATACTCTATTCAAAGCGAAGCTGTTTGGCAGTAACAGCACAACCCAGGAATTGAAATGGTACAACCGCCTTCGACGTTTGAATTCGAATGACGAAGAATCTTTGGCTTATGATGCCAATGTCCGTGAGGATGTACTGCACCACCAGATATTGCTCAGTCCTGCTCATCGAAACCAGCTTATCAACGAGCAATACGCAAAGAGAAAAGAACAAATGTCAGGCAAAGACGGAGGGTCTCAACCAAATTACTTTGCTGTTCCTCTAGGAACCTCGGTAAGACACCCTCCAGCTTGTTCAGATGGTTCTGGATCTGGTAGCAGATCTGCAAACTCTCCATTTGACTCACTGCCTCGGTTGTCGGTGCAATTGTCGACCACATCTGGTATCTTCAGGCAACTAGATCATGAGATTAACATGTCGGGTCGTTTTGATGAGCCACTACAAACCCCCTTTCAGAGATATCCCAGTTTGCCTAAGAATCCATACCGCCATTCATTCCACAAAACCGCTAGTCGTCAGATGAGTCAAGAGCAAGTAATGACAGATGCTAGGCGGGTATCTCGTGATTCTCGGAAATCATCATCCAATATCCATTCGATTGGAACTATGAATACCAATGAATCAAGTGGTCCGTATAAACTCGAGCATTCGAATTATACTTCAAACAGCATTACTTCTTCCAATCCATCTCTTTTGGCAGCTGCTGTACTGTCCAAACGGGCACTTGCACAAGTGAGCAATAACAACCAAGTAACCCCACCTTCTCCAACAAGGTCGATTTCTAGAAGACAGTCATCGCTCAGTTATCGCAGCATTAAGAGCTTGAAAAGTTCAGGTTCAGGTTCAGGTTCCGAACTGCATCAGAGCCATTCTAATCTCGCAATCAATAAACCATTACCTGAGGATCCTAAAGAATATTCAGAATCAGATGAGGAAGAAATCATTATGGTTAGAGGTGTTGCTACTGCAGTACCTAGATTGGAAATGGTGACGGATGACTCTACGGTAAACTTTTCATTAGTTGGTAAAACAGCTGAGAAAGTACAAGAAAAAGAGCCAGAACCTCTTATAACTCCACCAAGTAGGTCGCCATTGAGAACAAGGACCAGATCTGTTGATTTGAGTTCTGAAACTCTATCTTCTATTACAGGAACTCCATCACCATTGAGAATAGACAAAAGTGCAAACAACAGTCCAAGCAGTTCCAAGGTGAATATCACACCTAAGCAGGACATCAAACGAGAGGTACATTTATATGAACTTTCACCGTTTCATGACATTGATAGTTCTTCAGCTACCGGTTCTTTGAAAACTGCTCAGACGTCACCAAATGGTTCCGTTAAGAAAAATGCGCAAAATGTCAATATAAGAACACCTTCCTCATCTCCTGAAAATAGATCATCTATGAAGATATCGAAATCTTTCCCTGAAGGTATAGTTGCAGTTCTTGGCGAGGTTTATCGAGTTGTACATCCATATAAACCGGACCTCGAAGATGAATTAGAACTAAGACGCGGCGAGAAACTCATCATCTTCCAGGTATTCGATGACGGTTGGTGCTTTGCTAAACTGCTGGTCAGTGATCATGAAAAATGCCAACCTAACCGAACTATAGAAGGAATTTGTCCAAAGGTATGTTTAGCGAGTTTATAGAAGCCAGTGGTTATACCAGCATATTCATATATATAATTTATTTGTATCTGATCAAGAATATGTCTCTTAAAAAGAAGAGGTAGCGTTCTAAACAGAAAGTCAGTCAGTCAATCAAATCAAATCAACACAAGACGAACTTCATCCACTTAGAGATTGTAAGCTTTCCTGAAGTTCTCACCAGCGAAAATAGCCTTATCACCAAGTTCCTCTTCAATTCGGAGAATCTGGTTGTACTTGGCTAATCGTTCAGATCGAGAAGGAGCTCCAGTCTTGATTTGACCAGTTCGGAGACCGACGACCAAATCAGCAATGAAAGTATCTTCAGTCTCACCGGATCGGTGAGAGACCATGACACCCCAGCCAGCAGCGAAAGAGTCCTGAGCAGCAGTGATAGATTCAGTAAGAGTACCAATCTGGTTGACCTTCAACAACAAGGCATCACCGGCCTTCTTCTCAATAGCCTTGTTCAAGTAGATCAAGTTGGTGACAGTCAAATCATCAGTAACAATCTGAGTGGCGCCCTTAACTCTAGGGAAGAACTTGACCCAAGCATCCCAGTCATCTTCAGAGAAAGGATCTTCCAAAGAGATAATAGGGTACTTCTGGATAAGAGAGAGGTAGAGGTCAGCAAGTTGTTCACCACTCAACCACTTGCTCTTGTCACTGTTAGGATTCTTGAAATCCATGTCGTACAAACCATCCTTGTGGAATTCAGAAGAAGCAGCATCGATAGCGATAAATACTCGGCCAGTGTAACCAGCCTTAGCAATGGCAGCAACAATCAAGTCAAGAGCCTCTTCAGCAGTGTGAATATCAGGAGCTACACCACCTTCATCACCAACATTACCAGCAGAAGTACCGTACTTCTTTTTGGCAAGAGACTTAAGGGTATGGTAGACTTCACTACCGGCTCTCAAAGCTTCAGAGAAAGAGTCGAACTTAAGAGGAGCAATCATGAATTCTTGGATGGCAAGAGATCCACCAGCATGAGAACCACCGTTCAAAACGTTCTGGAAAGGAACGGGCAAGACAAAAGGTTTCTTGGATCCAGAGAGTTCAGAAAGGTGCTCGTAAAGAGGAACAGATTTCTCAGCAGCAGCAGCTCGAGCAGCAGCAAGAGAGACACCAAGGATAGCATTGGCACCGAGCTTGGATTTGTTAGGGGTTCCATCAAGGTCAATGAGGAACTTGTCGAAAGCAGCTTGGTCCTTGACGTCCAAATTAGCCTTGAGGACAGCAGGAGCGATGACATCGTTGACATTGCTAACGGCAGTCAAAACACCCTTACCAAGCCACTTGGTATTGTCGTTGTCTCGGAGTTCAAGAGCCTCATGGGTACCAGTAGAAGCACCAGAGGGGACAATTGCTCGGAAAACACCCTTTTCAGTGGTGAGATCGACTTCGACAGTGGGGTTACCTAAGAGTTAGTAAAGTTACAAAAGATGGTGGTGAAAGTGGTGCATGACACAATTCCTAGATATTCAAAGAAACAGAGTAGCCAATCGAATGGCTTTTTTTTTGAATTGAAAAAACAACGTTTCGTCGAGAAGTTCTCGTGATACCGAGATGTTGCGGCGAAAAATTATCGTGACAATCTATGAAGCCGGGAGACAGGACAAAGACAATGTGACCTTCAACTAGTCAGAACCACGCCATTGAGTTTCAGAAAAGTCATATTAACATCTAGTAATAGATACCGATGAATTATAGACAAAAAAGAAACAAGAAAAGTGGTTCAGTAGTACCGGGAAGGTGCCAGATGTCTTTGACAAATCCCAGACAACCTTTGCGGGCTGATTACGATGGAACCGAAAACAAAAGAAATAAAATGTAGAATCTCATGAAAAAAAATAATAAAAAGTCAATTCAAAAAATCTCCATATTTTAATAGTCCTCTTGTCACTTATAGTAATTTTTTCAGATTCTACATTGCAGTTCTTCTAAGCATTGCAAACGCAATTACTACACATTTACTAGCGGAAAAACCACATGGAAACGTTTCCGCAGGAACAAAAAAATCACTTGTCAAAATTTATACATACCTCTGGAGTCATAGACGTATCTAGAATGGACCTTGGAAATAGTCATTATGAATTAATAAAGTTATTAGAATAAATCAAAAGGAATTGATTGGTTTGTAGAAAAGGGGAAACAAAAGGAAACCTGATGGTGCAGCAAATGCAGCCTTTATATAAAACCCACGGGTGCGGCGGGCGGTGGTATTGGTGATGCTGTGTGGGTGGGTGATGTTTTTTTCCTGCTGTTTCCGCTAAAATATATTGCGTGAGGTGATTTCTCAATGAGGGGTGAAGGAGCTACGATCTCTTGTCTGGCATAGAAGAAAGAGGAAATGGGGTGATCTGTGTCATCGTGAGAGAACATTATTACTAAAGTCTTTTCATAGATATTATTCATCCATAGTATCAGCATGATTAATTGTGTTGGAGACTGTTGAGCAAGACTATACAAAGTATCCATATCCAGCTGAGCAGGCTGCCCATCTCGGCTTAGTTCAGTTCAACAAAAAAACCAGTGTTTAGAACTGTCAGTTACATTTGTCTAGGAATTCTAGTTTCTTCGCTTTTCTTTGATTTTCTCTTTGGCTTGTCATATATTAATTAATTAATTACAAAACATGTCTACTTAAAAATCCCTCTCCTTATGCTAGGCCCTACTATACTTTCAGACTCAAATATCAAAAGCTCATCATCATTCGTATTCCAATTTCCAGTACATATTCACCCCTCTTCAACATTTGACTCATACTCAACAAACTTAACCAATACCGTGGGGTGAGTTCCCAATCACGGATAAACAATCGGATTAATTCCGGAAAAACATATTGGTCCGCGGCTACAGTGAGACACCACACCATCATTACCATCACCAAATACAAACAATAATTCAGAAACCTTCATATTAAAGAAATATGTTAATCTCTCAAATTCTCAATTGGTGAAGAACAAACAAATTTCATGCTCTCAATATCAGCCATGCCTGGAATATCCAATGCATCGCTAGAGTCATATTCATCATCATCATCAATCTCTTCCTCAAAATGAACCTCCTCTTTAACAATAGAAACTCGATTATTGCTGTTGGTTGTGTGACTAGGCCTTATCGTTTTATCTTGGTCTAAGTTTGATAATGTTGATGTCGAAGATGCCACAGAGCTAGCGCCTGAAATTCCTCTTGCCGAGCTCAACTCTTCACTACCAGGCAAATAGGATCTTTTTCGGCCAACATTTGGAATACCAGAAGTAGACAAGCTTCTTCGCAAGTTTTGAGCAAGAACCGGTGGTGTAATAGGTCTCAAAGGTGACGAAGCGACACCTCTGTTTGAATCCATTGCAAACGTAGTCTCAGTTGCAGACTTTATACCATTTCGTGCCCAGTTCACACTGTTATCTTTAAAAACCGCTGGTGGATATCCTAGCAGATCCAAGTCCTCTAGTTTGACGACATTCTGCCTAATAATATTGGACAACTTCTCGACAGATGTTCTGGATTTTGACGGAATACCACCTCCGCTCGTCATACCATAAATGGAACGGCCATAATTCCCACACGAGTCCAAAAACTGAGGAGAACTGCCATCAGTATTGTTGGTAGACAATGATGCTGATGATGAAGCCGAAGAGGACATAGATGGGTCCTTATTGCTGCTGATAGGCGTTCGCAATACAGACGGACTGGATCCTACAAATGGTGATACCATAGGTGATTGATGTACTGCTGAGACTGGCGTTAATAAACATTCATCAGATGTGAGTGTTTTGTCCATCATAATGTTCCAAGATTCTTGTCTTAAAGGACTGTCGAGGTCTTCAAATCCAGTATGATGCGCTAAACCAGTACTAGGAGTTGCGGTGAAAGGAGACTGCAAAGCACCTCTGTTGCTTCCTAGTTCACTCTTATAATAATTCTGAACTGGTAAATGCAGAACTTGTGAAACAATATTGTTGGAGCTACAAGGTCCCTGCATGAACATCTGATTATGAGGTTGCTCATATAGATCAGCAGAGTCCAAGTACTGGGCCTGAATGTCAACACCAGACGGTAAATGCCGCAAATGTCGTTGCGGCGGCTGTGACATAAATGGTGCTACAGGAACTGCTCCGAAATTTGCAGCTTGCATTGCTGCAGCCCAAGTGGAATCACCATACGCTTGTTTATAAGAGACATTAATATCAGTATTAACGCCGACCGGCAGCGTTTTTGGATGAAGTCCATAGGGACTCGTCTCTTGGTAAACCCGTGAATGAGATCTAGGATCAATGTTTGTCTGCCCAGAACTTGTCTCAGACATTAATTTGAGAATAGCAGTTTCATTAACGGCCTTAGCTTTTGCTCTTCTATTCTGAAACCAAATCTGGATGTTTTTAACCGGAAGTCCAGTGCATTTAGAAAGCTCTTCTCTAGCTTCCTTTCCTGGCCTGGGAATTGCCTGAAAGCTCTTTTCAAGTGTTGCAGTTTGTTCTGCGCTGATCCTTTTTCTTGTTCCCTGTGAAGATGTTTTCTTCGTTGAGCTCAAGGAGCTGCTGGACTTTTGAGACTGCCTCGACGGTCTCTTTGATAGTCTAGCTTCTAGAGGTTCAGTATCTTGAACCAACATCTGGGCATCGTCGACGGGTTTCGAACCAAGGTATCGAGCCTCTGGGTGAAAGTGTCTGTTAGATGCATCGATATCATAAAAGTTCACAAGAGATTGTGGCATTTCATAATAAGCAGGGCCATTCAACGAAGAGTCATTATTAGTGCTATAATACGGTGACGAATTAATACCAGTCTCATTGTCGTTATCTGCTTGGAAACTAGGCATCATCGCGCTATTGTCCAGTCCTTCCAAGTAGTCATTAACATTATCCTCATAAGGTAATGAAAATTCTCCAGAAACTTGGCCATTGACCAACTTGTACCATGATACTTGACTTTCCATTCAGAAGTTGTTAATGTTACAATGTTTCTCGTCGTGTGTATGTGAGTAATTCAGATTGCTTGCCACAGAATGTACAATATAAGTGTACGAAAATAGAATTCTGATATCCTTGACTTTTTACAGAGAGATATTTGAATACAGAAACTCTCAATAAGGTTTACAGAAGAAGTATGATCCGATAATGGGGTGTCAGGATTCGAAAAACTTGATGGCTGATACAAGCAACAAGTTTCCAAGATCAAATCAAAGAGAACACACTTTCAAAGATGGCACAAAGTGTACAAGAAATATCTAAAAAAGGAGATATTAATATTAATGGATGCACAACAAAAATTGATTTCTTATTAGTCCAAAAATAGTACCTGGATGTAAACAAACAACAGCTCTTTAAGATTATAACCGGCAGGTCGCAGTTCGTACCGAGCACTTCCTTTTATGGTCAGACCTTTTTAGACTTTCCAGCTAACTGTTTGAAAAAAATTAAAGTTTAATTCTTGTCGCCTTGTGTGAGAGATCAGGGTGATTTTCAGGGCACTGTGCTGAATAAACTTTAATCCGCAATTTTTGGACTTTGGCCGAAATAACACTCAGACAACTTAACGTGCAATGGCTACCGACGAAGCTTACAAAGATTGCTGAGAATACAAAAATTCAGTGATTCTCCAGGTTATGTAGTACTTCGTGTCTTTGGATATAGATTAAGACGAAACGAAACGAAACTTTCAAAATTTCTTCTTGAAATGAACTTCAATAGTAGTGCAAAGAAAAAAGAATGTAAAAAACCAGAGACAACAGTTTAATGCAAAGAATGTACAAGCAATTCGATTAGTGTCGGAAGGATTACAAGTTCAATGAACGTAGTGTGTCGCTTGACGTTTCAAGTAGTGTCGAAAGAACAGTCGCTATGGTCTATTTGGTATATCCGGAGCGAAAAGAACTTCTGTAGGACTAGAAGTTTGAAGAAACGGAAATCAATGGATATATATAGGTACGCCAAAGTATCAACGAGCCCAAAAAGGTATCTGGTGATATTGATAGCAAACTTTTTACGGCACTGGCCAGCCCGCATCTTAACATTGACGCCATGGCTTCTAAAACATTTGCATCTCACAGGACATAAACTTTAAGCCAATAGGAGGCTGAACAGGCTGTATATACATTTTGCTCAGATTGGACACAATATAACAAGTCTTAATACTATAATTCCAGAAGATTCAACCAAAGAGAATTGAAAATTAATTGTACAAATGAATTGTCTATTTAACCGGTCTGCTATATCATAGGTGCAATTCTTAACCAACAACAATCCTAACAATAGTCTAGCGTAGTTTAAATTTTTGGATTAACTTTTGAAGGCAGCATCACCTCGTAACTTCTAAGCAGTACGTTATTAAGTAGAAGTGGCATTTTCGTCTGTGGTCCGTTGAGCTGTAATCGAAAAGTAAATAGGGTAGAAAAGAAAAAATTAAATAAAGCCGAGTCCTATTATATATTAAAACTGATTCATTTACCTAAAAAAGTAAGAAATATTGATTATTATTCAATTGGTAGATAATGGGAAATAAAGATATTGGAACTGGTACCTGATTTTCAGGTACAGGCTCTGTTTGCCCATGTGGTGTCTTCAAATCGGACCCACTTATCAGGCACAGATTGCGGGAAATTAGGAAAAAGAAAAACTGATAGTTTGTGACTTACTATTGCTGCAATAACTGGGTGAATAGAGATATCTCAGCTTGTTCAAAAGTGCATATCATATATTCTACTATGGTTACTGTCAGATTAAATATAAGCTCACTTGCATATCGAGGTTCAGAACTGCGTCGGTCTCGTCGGATTTCCGGCCAAAAAAAAAACAAGGCGGGGAAAGTTATAGTGTGGCTGATGTCATAAAGTAGCCAGCCAACAAATCCGTATTCTCATGGCAGCATATGCAACAATATTGGTCTAATACTGAAGGACATCCAATCAAACCAATGTCTCGCAACTTAATACAACTGAGAGTAAAATTTCTTTTTATAGCGAAGAACTATTTTTTATCTTAATATTGCTTACTATTGCTCACTACTAGTCAAAATCGAAAAATTGCCGCTATATAGACTCCTCTATGATTTTTTTTTGTATTTTTTTCTTAAATATAGCAGATATAGCTCATCAGGCGATCGGCCGAAGAATTACCCAATCGAGCCATCTATCCAGCTATCGCCGATAGCCAGTTGACACAACTCAGTTTAAAAGTAATACAAAGCACTTTTCTAGGAGAATATATGATTATACTAAATAAAGATGAATATATGACTTTTTTGTTCTGTTCAACTTCTATGTCGAACCTACAGCTGTCTACAGTATGGATAGTAATCTTGGTTTGGTCTTCCGACTATCGGATCAGAATCGAAAAAAAATTTGTGAAAAACAATGAGCCAAAGATTTTTTTTTACAGAATCCATCATATCATTATTAACCAACAACATCAGCAGTCAGCAACAAATCCAGGTAGAATATACCATACAGATTTTATACTGACTAGATGCTCTCTGGACGGGCAACTCAGAAGTCAAACCTGAAAAGGTTTGCCCAACAGGTTGGCTTGTTGTCGGGAAGGTCTATAAGGCTCTCGAGCACAGTATCACTTCCAAGTACTAGCCCTTCAGATGCAACCACAGAGGCCGACGCTGCTCTAGATGTAGTTAATGGAGTTACTACATCTGGCCCATCATCTCAGGGATCGAATCCTAATGCATTTTGGAAATCTCGTGTCTCTGGAAACCTCCAATATAAAGGCGGTGCTGGTTCTTGGTCATCGCCTCATGATACTGTCTCTCGAAATGCATTTGCAAAAGACCATGCACATCTCTGGACTTTATTAGAAGCCTGTTTGGATTCGAAAAATATGGAGAGAGCCGAGTCCGTACTCATTGGATTGAGTGGCATGGCAAATGGATCAGATATCACACTTGCAGGTAACAACTACCTGTTAAGACTATGTGAGATGAATGAAACTTCTCCTACAGTTGGTAGAATCTGGGTTAATACAATGAAAGCCCGAATCCCACTCTTTAGACCAAATTCAGTCACAGATGCTATTCTTTTGAAGAATCTTTATACGGCTGGAGCATGGGTTGATATAAAAATATTCGTCAAAACTTATGAATCTCGCTTAGAGGGTGTATCATTATCCGAACTTTTAAGTCATGTGGAAGTATTGGGTTTAAAAGCTTTAAGTGATATAGTGAGAACCTGTGAAATTCCTTTAAGTTATATCCATGACAGTTATCGAGACATCATAGCTGATTCTATTGCATATGAACGCCGATCCAAAGATATCAATGACGTAAACGATCTATCTACATCAGATCATGAAGATGAGGTTTTGCATTCCACCTCATCCATGGATGAAGTCATTGAAGAACTTGGCGTTGTTAAGGAAGGTGTTGAAGAGGTTTTCCCCACAGGAACCATTGGTTTGAAAGCACTTCGTCATAGTTTGAGTGGTTTGGTCCATAGGGACGAAGAAGATGATTTCTGGCAAAATATGACTCCGTTAATGCAAGATAAAGACGTTAAGAGAGGCAACTACCTAGATTTTCTGGAAATCAGTAATATGTTGGTGGATGAACCTGAAAAACTTGAAGCATTTGAAAGTCTTATGGATCGGTTGAATGAGAAAAGACAAAGAGCATTGGAGCTGAAAGGAATTGAAGGTGCAAGAGAAAAATGGAAGGCAGACTTTGAAAAGCGAAAGGAGATTGTTATGCAGGCAAGAGCAAAAGGAGGGAAAGCTGATGCAGTCGTTGGTATCAGAGCATTGAATACATTACTATGGGAATGGAATGAAGCCATGGTACCTCTTATTCAAGAAGAATTTGAACGAGTGCAAACTATCTTGAAGTATGAGTCTAGAAATGATGTTCCTAGTAAACTCAGAAAGGAAATGAAGGAACTTGGTCTTTCTTGTGCTGATCGATTTGAATACGGTCCTTATCTTCTGCTTGTACAGCCAGATGCACTTGCTTCCATCACTATGATGGAGATTCTTCAGCTTCATTCTACAGGAGGTGTTGCAGAAGGTATGCGTACAGCCAGAGCTGTGCTAGCAGTTGGCAAGACAGTAGAGAGAGAGTATCGAGCTAGAATTCTTCAGCAACGTGAAAAGGCCACATTGAAAGGTCTAAAAGCCGTTTACTCACAGGCCAAGTATGCGAAAGAGAACGCTTCAAATGACTTTGATATGTCAAAGTTGGCAGCTGAAGCAGAGGTCGCTGCAGGTGCTGCTAGAGAAGCTGTTAAATCCAGTGACCTCAATACAAAGCAAAGTTCATGGCCCACTAGTATCAAAGCCAAGATAGGTTCGCTACTGATTTCTATTCTCATCCAAGTTGCAAAGGTTAAAGTCAAAGGAGAAGATCCAGTTACCGGACAACATGTTACTGGAAAGGCTCCTGCTATTTATCACAGTTATCAGTATAAAAATGGCGCAAAGGTTGGTGTATTGAAATTGCATAGGAATCTAACAAGACATCTTTCAGGTGACGTTGTGGCTTCTACTATAAACCCTCAACAATTGCCTATGTTGGTTAAACCAAGGCCCTGGGTTTCTTACAACAAAGGTGGCTACCTCTATACAGCCACTAAGATTATGCGATCAAAAGATTCGCCGGAACAAATGGCATATCTGAAAGCTGCCAGTGATCAACAAACTTTGGATAGTATTTATGAAGGATTGAATGTGTTGGGCGCAACTCCTTGGACCATAAACAAGGGCATTTTCGATGTTCTTGTCAAGGTATGGAATTCAGGAGAAGAATTTCTGGATATTCCACCTAATGTTGATTCTCAGGTAGAATTACCACCGCCTCCTCCTCGTGATTGTGATCCTTCAGTAAGAAGAGATTGGATGAGACAGTGTCGAAAGCTCAGTAACGAGAATGGTGCCCTTTTCTCACAGCGATGTGATGGTAATTACAAGCTGGAGATTGCTCGTTCTTTTATTGGCGAAAGATTCTATTTCCCTCATAATGTTGATTTCCGTGGCCGTGCATATCCTCTGTCATCTCATCTAAACCATCTTGGTAACGATATGTCTAGAGGTCTACTGATGTTCTGGGAGGCTAAACCTTTAGGTGAGAATGGTCTTGACTGGCTTAAAATTCATTGTGCTAATCTATATGGTTTCAACAAGCATAGCTTCGCTGATAGAATCAAGTTTGCTGACGACCATATGGAGGAGATCACAGACTCGGCGAATCATCCTTTGGATGGTAAATGGAAATGGTGGCAAAATAGTGATGACCCTTGGCAGACCTTGGCTGTATGTACGGAAATTAGGGATGCAATTGCATCTGGTGATCCCAAGAGTTACAAATGCCGATTACCTGTTCATCAAGACGGGTCATGTAATGGATTACAACATTATGCTGCACTAGGAGGAGATGTCGAAGGTGCTCGTGAAGTCAATTTGATTCCAGGTGATAAGCCTCAGGATGTTTACACTCGAGTGTTGGATATTGTTCGTGAACGAGTCAGAGATGATCTAAACCATGACAATCCTAAAATAAGAGCCGATGCTGCTTTGGTCTTGGATAGACTATCTAGAAAAGTCATCAAGCAGACAGTTATGACCCATGTGTATGGTGTAACGTTCACTGGAGCAAAAGCACAAATTGCTAATCGACTGAAAGAAACACCAGATATAACTGATACTGAAGTATATCAGGGAGCCGTCTATATTGCTAGAAAAGTACTGGATGCTGTCAGATCACTGTTTGAAGGTGCGCATTTGATCCAAGACTGGTTAGGCGAGAATGCTGTCCGAATTTCAAAATCTGTTAGATTAGATCTTGTTAATCCGCGTGACAGTAAGCCAAATGGAAGGAAATCAAATAACGGTAAGCTGGACTGTATGTCTTCAGTAATATGGACCACACCATTGGGATTACCTATTGTTCAACCTTATCGACAAGACCATAAGAAGCAGATCATCACTGCATTACAAACAGTTTTTATCAATGATCCTTATGCATTAAGAGGTGTGAATGCCCGAAAACAGAGAACCGCCTTCCCTCCTAATTTCATTCACTCGTTAGACGCTACACATATGTTAATGTCTGCCATTGAGTGTGGTAAAAAGGAAATCTCGTTTGCTGCTGTACACGATTCTTATTGGACACATGCTGGTGATGTTGATACAATGAATTCGGTGATTCGTGAGTGTTTCATCAAACTTTATGAGCTGAATTTGGTGGAAGAGCTTAAAGAGGAATTCACGCATAGATATATCGGATTGTTACAGTTTTGTGCAATTCCTCATGACTGCGACCTGGCCCAACGGATCCGTGAAGTTCAGAAAAGACATGCAATGGACCTCTATGGTTCTGTGAAAAAACTGACTATGGCAGATCAATTGGCTATTGAGCAAGAACGAGTTAGACGAGCACAAAATGGAGAAGACATTAGCGATTTCGAAACACCTGTAAGCATTATGGAACAGGTGCCAGTTGATGAGCTCGAAAGTCTGCTGATTCACACAGCTGAACAAATGAAATTGAAGGGATTAAGTGGAAAGTCGCCAGTGACTAGTGCAATGAGATCCACCGAACATGAAGGCAGTGGTAGTGACTTATTCGAAGAATATGAAAAGCAATCCAAGTTGGATGATGCTGCTGTTGTTGATGATGACTCAGCTCCTGCCACTACACCTAATGCATCGGTTATTGATGATTTAGAAACCAAGTCATCGAAAGTCATGGGCGTTTTTGTTCCACTGAGAATTTCACAGGTACCTCCTAAAGGTGTATTGGATGTCTCTCAGCTAAGAGAAAGTAAATATTTCTTCTCATGAATGATTAACATGAGAGAGAACCCTTGTACATAGTATTATTATTATCAATAGTTTGATATACATATTTTGATTTATTTTCTATATTACTCAGTCAGAAATTTCATCTTGGAAATAGTAAAAATAAGTATATTTTAAATAATTTTGCCCTGTTCCTCCAGGGTGATTATCAACGGTTCTAAAGGTTTCAATTCTTGCCTGTCCAACAAATCAAACTGTTTCCCAAAGGATATAAAATGAGCAAAGAAAGAGTTCCAATGAGCCTCTAATGACAAATGAACAACCTTGTCGAAATGGTTGTGGTAAATGTGCGCGAATATACGGAACATTTGTTGATATATCTTTTTGACAACAGAAAGAAAATGCGCAGGGAAGGGAACCGCCTGTTTTGTAGGAAAAAGTGTCTGGTCATCAAATTTATCTGATATCCAAGTGAGAACATAGTCGATATATGTGCTCGCTGGTAGCCTAACTTCTTTTCTGTTCGAGTCTAGCCACGTATAATCCACCCCTGGTCCAGCATTCATTGTCGAACATGACTCAAATTCGCTAATCACTCCATAAAACTGGTTCAGATACGTGTAGAACTCAAAGACATTCAATGCAATCCATTCATCTGCATCGACATACTTGGGTAACATGACGATAGTTTGAAATGAGCCTTTTACTAGTGCTGTACGCACAAACGGATTGCATAAAAACAGCGGCTTTTGGCTGACTACACCAGCAGAAGCGCTGGTGTCATTTGATGATGATGCAATTTGAACAGCTGAAAATCCATTCCCATGTAAAGAACTCGTACTTTGTTTACTTAGTGAGCTCTGCGAACCATTGTCTGTGCCATATGGATTAGCCCCTGATACAGCTTGCTTATTCTTCTTAGAAGACCTTCCAAAGCCCCTGTACAGTTAGAATAGGCTCAATGTTAATATTTAGATAGTTAACTTACCGGAAAGAGTTGAAAAATGACATGTATATATTGGAAAATGGCACAAAATTCCTACTATGAGAGAAAGAAGGATTGATGTGTTTGTTTGATACGTTAGAGGTTTTCTAGGGAAAAGAAAAAAAAAAACACAAAAAACAAAAAAACTAAAAAAACCCTGATTATGTAATTCAATGTGGAATGCTTAGTAAACATCGATTGTGGAATGCTTTGAGCAACTGCACCACACAAGCGCGAATAAATGAACCTTTAATCACCTCATACCATTGTCACTTTACATAATTAAATGATGAAACTAATGCATTATAAATATTTGTGTGAGAGACTATATATATTTTGGAACTATTAAACAAAGACAGAATAAAATAATCTGCTGCTTGTTCAACACTTCACTTGTTTTGATCGAATATCCATACTGTTTTCGACTTTTGACTCACTAGTAACGCCCACCATATCATCAACAGTTATTTGAAGTCGCTGAATATTTGGGTTGGCTGCATCACAAGAAACATGAGACACATACTGTTTGCCAAATACAGCCCAATGGAATCGAGAAAGAACAATCATTCTACCACCTAGTGCCATACATTCAGACTCAACCAAGGCGGTTGTAGGAGCAAGAGCTTGTTTTAAGTTCTCCGGAGAGAGCTCTTGTAAGTCATTACCGTCCAAGTTTCGAATAAGCGTCATATTGTTACAAAGAACTTCGAAAATGAACTTTCTAGCCCGTTTTTCCAAAAGACCATATAATTCACTCTTAGGTTGTAGCTGCTTACTCAGCCAACTACCAGCAAAAGCTGTCAATTCTGAAGGAGGTAAAAGACTGTCGGTTTTATTCACCAAATTGTTGACTCTCTTGGCAAGCTCCAAACCGAGACCAGTAGTATTTTTAGTCCACTTCAAGTTTCCAGTGGAATCAGCGACAATCGCAATGATATCTTGCTTCAGTTTGGCGGTGGCTTCTTCAGAAAGAGCGGCAGTCATCTCGAACGCAGTCAGGTTCTTGGGGCCATCAAACTGTCTCAGCATCTGTTGATAGAGCAGAACACAGAGATTCAAACAAACAATCTTTCGCAATTCAGCACGGAAAGAACTAAGTCGCGAGTTGTCGAATCCAAAAGCTGAAGGGAATTCAGATACAATATCACTACCAGAACAGGTGATCAAACGCAAAAATCCAGACAAAAATGCTTGCTTGTTGATATCGACGGGTTCCAAAGATTGAGGTTCATTCCTAAACTTTTCAACACACTCAGAAAACCATCGTAGGCTGCTAGATATATCGAACTTTCCACGACTGGCATATTGACTGTAATACTCCTGTTCAAACTCTACAGCAGAGTTAACCAACAAAGGTCTCAAAGTTCGAATTTGATGGTTAGCAACGTCTAATTTCATGGCTTCTAGAATAGCGAAAATCATTCTCAAACCTTCAACCAAACGCTTAGGAGATTGAGAGGTAACACCAAGCTCGATTCTGGCTACTATCTGGTCGACCCAACTATCTCTCATTGGAGCACAATGAGCTTTGAAGATCTGGGCCAACCAATTTCCCAATGACAAGAAATCCAGGGCATTCTTTCTCAGCTGTTGCATTATAAGGTCGCAATCAAGCACAGAGTTTGCATAAGTTCGGTCCTTTGAAGGCAGGAGAGAAATCAAGATTTCTTTCAGAGTTGTGAAAAGAAGAGGAATCCTTGAATTAGAATCAGGCCTTAAAACAGGGGGAGGAGGAGGAGGAGGGAAGGAAGTAGCAAAGTCTGCATTATAGACAACATGGCTTTGCTTGAATACAGCCAATACTTCCTCAAACTCGACAACAATCGAGTCCCAGTACTTTTCAGCCATGGATCTCTTTCTTCTGCCACGCTCGCCGTCTAAGTTAGGACGGAATTGCAGCTGAGGATCGAAAACAATATCATGACGAAGCTGAGGGTTTTTAAAGATTTCTTGCAAGTCGATTTCCTTGAGGGACATTGAGTTGACTGGGGGAGGCTGTGATGCGTATTCAGTGAGTTGAACTGAAGCGGTGGGTATTTCGGAAGAACCGAATGATAAAGAAACTGGTGACATTTGAGGAGCTACCAAATCTGGTATAGATACAGCCGCAGCTTTTAAAGTGAGAAGCGATGTGTGATGCTTACTATGAACTCCTTGAGAGTTGTGATAATGTTGATGCTGATGCTTTCTACTAAATGTTGATTTCTCAGAAGATCTGTAAGATATAATGTCAGAGTTATGATGCTTGTGGATTTTGAAAGGAGGCATGTCCTCTCTATTAATCTCAGACATGGACCGCGACCTCACTTTCGGTTTTCTAGGGCCGGGGCCTGATGCAGACGGTGGAAATGAAACATTAGGAAATGACATTGTTTTGACAGATTTCGATTTTAATAAAGGATTTGGCGACCTCTGAGTCATGTCAAAGTCGTCGGCAATAACGACATCATCATCGTCATCCACAGCACATTCATGGTAATCAACCATACTTTCGCATTCAGATGTACAGGCCGATGGAGAAGACAGATCATCACTGTCAGAGATTGCCGGAGGTGGTGCAGTAGATGTCATTGCAGAATGAGCTCTAGACCGGCGACGATTTGAAGCATGCATATTGGACTTGACAGAAGCTAGGCTGCTAGGTACATTAACAGGCACATGACAGCCGCCCTCCATTAATATATCATCAGCCGCAGTAGATTGTTGCGGATTCTCCTGATTAGTATTCATTTTCTTAATGTGTAAGCAGTAATGAATATTTGAAGAAACAAAAAAGAATAGTGTAAGCAGATCAAAGTTCCACGATAATACACTTTTAAATAGATCCCCTTAAGATATAACAATAATAATAAAAAAACAACCTTTTTCTTGAAAGGAAGTTACAGAAACCAAAGCTTCAAATTGAAACAACAAAATAAAAGACTAGGAAAAAAATTCTTGATAAGAATTTTAAACTGCTGTTACCAAGACACTTGTTAAGTTGATATTCAACAAAGTAGACACAGTGAAACAACCACTCAGATGAAGATCAAACAAAAGAAATATAAAAATAAAAAATGCAGAAACTCAACTCAAAGTGTTTCTTGCTTTTTTATTACAAATTGGAATCTTGTGATGTTCTCAAATTTGTTGCAGTATCAACTGTAATTCGTAAATTGAGACACGTAACGGTACTCACCCAGCTTAGAGTTGATGTGCGTTCAGTTAAACTTGGTACGACGTACTACCCCAGGAGAAGTTGACAAACAAAGCCAGCAGGGGGGGGATAGCCAGAAATCCAAAAATACCAAAAAAAATTCAGGTGAATTTACCAAACAGAAGTAAAAAGTTCAATGAAACTTGTTTTACTTTTGTCCTGTTTTTATAGACTCTTAGTTGTGGCAACAGGGATCTTACTTAATCTTTTCCAGTACCGAAACCAGCAAGATAAGTAAAGGTAATAATGATATGGAAATAACAGCAGTGTAAGAATGCAATCGGCTAGCACAACACCAAACCCGATATGATAAAACTGCTAAATGCGTAAAAAGGTGCTCACTTAAGAAAACCTTAAACAAAAGACCCAAAAAAGGTAAAAAACACACAAATCTAAAATGCTGTTGCTGCTATTAAAGTCCAAAGTTTCTTCTATTCACCACCACCCTTGTAAAGAACAAACAAAAGTCAGGCACGAGTCAAAGAAACAAAAAGAAAGTGTCTCTCAAACTATTATAGAATAGATATGTATTCTGAACAAAAAAACGAAGATCCAAGATGTTTCTAGTAAATGCTTGGATTTTGGTTAGTTGGTTCACGATATATATATTTTCGGCAAGTCAAATCGAGATCCAAAAAAAAACAAAAAAAAACCGTCGGACTGTTGAACAAATTTATATATGCAGGACCCAAAAAAAATGAGCTCCAGAGACAGAAAGATTGTTAGAAATAAACTTCTGTATATAAAACGTAGATTTGCAACAGGTGAAAAATAC
Organism: Daia tannicola; assembly: GCA_030569095.1. Taxonomy (NCBI): domain Eukaryota; kingdom Fungi; phylum Ascomycota; class Dipodascomycetes; order Dipodascales; family Trichomonascaceae; genus Daia; species Daia tannicola. The sequence continues at coordinate 67,490 of JAJMJQ010000001.1, forward strand.
CTTTGGTTAATTGGTTAATTGTGACTGACTGTGGGTGTGTAGATATGGAGTTTTTATTCATGAAGGTGTAGGTGTCAGGTTGTCCTCTATATATATCAATTACTATAGGACAGCCGACGATTCATTACTAAAGTCGGACGGAGGATCGTAAAAACGCCTATCAGTTTATAGGCGAGTGCGTTCGGAAGAGAAGCCTACTAAGCAAGTCCGCAATTTTGGGCTCAAGCATTTAGTTTGTCGCTCAATAGGGGGTTGAGGTAAGATTTTGCAGGCAGACTTCTGACTCCTTAAGGTTGGGCTGGGAACTCGGACAGAACAAGGTATGTGCTCCCGGAACAGGAAAAAGTAGTGTAAAAGCCGTTTAAAAAAACAACCACTTTACAAAAAGAAAAGAAGAATTAGAAGTGAAGTTCCATTTTATTTCCACCTTCGGCTTTAGGTCGGAGAAGGGGAGTTTCAGTTGTGTGTGTCTTTGAGATTGTTTTTGAATTGATAGCGAAAAAACTTCATACAAGAAAAGACCCACCACTATCACCAAGAGTCTAGACTACAAGGTTCCTACATCAAATGATGTATTGTCTACAACCTAGTATACAACTATTTACATTTGGAATAGTTTATTGATTACAAGGATCTTGTAACATCATAGCTAACTAGTTTATCGCAAATACGTAATCAGTCTAATCTAAACCTTATATTTTTGATGCATGGTGTCTTTCAACATCTGTCCTACACTTTACTTACTCCTTTTTTTAGTTTTCTTTTGTTTAGGAAATTTCCTTATATCCTGTTTGGAAAAAAAGGTTTGGGCTAAGGAGTGGATAAATGATCGCCCTGACAACACAAACAAGTACCGAACTTCTTGAAGGGATCCATTTCCGAAACTACTATCGATTGGTCCTAATTAACCAGAAAATAACAGGGGGGGGGCTGAAACATTAAAATCACACCTAGCATTGCCTGGCCTAGCCTTAGCCATTGGGGGGCGTCTTATACAGGCCAGATGCAGTCATTTACAGCCTGCTATCAGGAGCTTTTTGGAACGTTTGGCAGTTACTTACTATATATCCGGGCGAAACTATTAGCTGTATATGTGGACTGTATCGGCTGCTGCTGCTGCATTTCAATGCTTGTCAGCACTTTACGTCACATACCGTTGGCGGAATAGATAAATGGGGGGTTGGGGTTCTTTTGTTCTGCAAAATTGTTTACTAATAGAACTAATAAAAAACTCTAATGTGTACTTTAATCTAGTGGATTTAACTTGCTGTTCCTTGGGTATTTCAGATTTTCTACTAGTCTTGATAATAATCAGATGAGCCATCTATTTTAAATTTAGCAAGGTCCATTGTCGGCGAAGCAAACGCTAAACCAAAAAACCAAAAAACCAAAAATCTTAAAACCAAGAAACCAAGAACTAAAAAAACCATAAATCATAAGCAAAAGCAAAATCAAATGCAAATGCAAAAGCAAATGCAATAACGAAAGCAAATGCAAGTATAAAACGTAAAACAGAAAGCGTAAAACGTATAAGCAATCACTCCCAATATAGTTAGCTCCCGTGGGTTTTACCTAGTCTAGGACGCTGCAACATGCCCTGAGATCGAAGGCTCAAGAGTTTATTCATTGACATTATGGAGGAGGAGGAGGAGGAGCTTCGATATATACGCTAAAACCACGTTTAAGAGTCATTCTAACTAAACTGTTAAGATAAGAAACAGTAGCATTGTGAAGAGGCTCCAACATACTTGACATTTATTAAGACTCAATATATATTAAACTAACTGCTACACCATGTTAGAATATCAGTAGCTCTTTTCTATGTTCATGAGGTGAAATATTCACATGAATCGGAAAAAAAGAAATGTGAGTCAATAAAAAGCAACTTGGGAACAAAAGGGAAACAACGCGTCGATGAGCCGCATGAGCTGCGGCTTTTCTTCCTTTCTCCTTTTCACCTTTTTCTTTTTTTCTTGGCTTGTTCTCTCCATCAACATACAGGCAGCCGCTTATACCATCTTACGCCTTCAGTTCACAAAATATGTAAAGGCATCAAAAAACGGTGATATCGATCTGATCCGAATCCGGTATATTTCCTTATGAAACAAGTAAATTGTACAGTTATATCAATAAGCGAGCGTATATTGACAGCGGATGGATGTCAAGCGCCAAGGCTAGAACGATTCTCCGTTTGCAACACCGCACATTTATCTCCATCGACCCCCCTAAAATACCACCCATTCTTTGTTCTATTCATGGCCCATCATCGTCTTAATTACATTATATGTTCTAGACTAACCAACCTGCTTTAGCCAATATTCATGCCCGCTAAAAACCACCTGACGTCTCCCCTCCCCCCTCCCCCCATATTAACGCTTCTTTATGCCGTCTGCCTACCTTGCATATGCCCGAGGCTATTAGAGTAATCGAAAATGTGGGTAGACACAATGTGACGGCGGCGTCACCGGTCGTTTTCGGTGGTCGTCCTGGAGATCGCCATAATTGTCGCAAAAATGGAAAATTACCCCTAGTGGGTGAAAAAATGGAGCCGATCGGAGAGTTTTTTTTGCAGAAACCTTAATTCTCGGAACACCCATATCATGCTGCGTTCACGATTTAGGCAAGGCTGGTGAGGTAAATGGCTTTGGTTGTACAACAAGCGAACAACCTTAATTCCTTGTTTAAGCTATATAATTTTTACTGCGTATTGTTTTGAGATAATCCAGGGAAGTTCTACTTTCCGAATTCAGGCCATCTATCCTTCTATGGCAATGGTTCAATACCCAAAGCCAGAACGGGACCCGGTTGCGGGATAACCAACCATTCTAAGAACTTAATCAGGCTTTCTACTCGGAACATCGTTCCGTGACGGAGTTACCTAACCTTTTGTTTGCTAAACTCCTAGTGTCATTCTATTGTTTTATTATTTTTTGTGTTTTTTTAGCTTGATTTATTGTCTAGCCTTTTTTAGTCGAATCGTAAGACCAGAAGTGGCAAGTAAAGCCAGGTCTAAGCCTAAGCCTTGACCGTTAGTTCTTTTTGATCGGTCGGTGTTTCGGTGACATCACGATGCTGCTACTCAGCTCAGCTCAGCTCAGCTCAGCTCAGCTCAGCTCAGCCCAGCCCAGCCCTCCCCGGCCCAGCCCAACTCCGACCGAAGGCATGCCTTGCCATCAGCCGAGCCGATACAGAACATAGTACAAGCCAAAATTGTGGCAAACGAATAGTGAACAGAGAAACTGAAAATAGAATATTGTAGTATAGAATATATTGAAATATAAAAATCATCGGAGTTGTGGAGAATGCACTGCTTTTTTATCTGCTTGCAACTTCGCTTGTCCCCTTCTCCCATGCGTTCATCCGAGATTCCGCGGTCGCCTCTTTGTCCTTTGAAGCTCGGGCTTTTTTGTTTTTTTTGTTTTTTTTGTTTTTTTTGATTTTTGATTTTTTTGGTTTTTTGGATTTTGAATTTTTTTCCCTTAGCATCACAAATCCTCGTTTATACCGCCATCCATCAAGGACAGAGATAATACCCGGCTCTCAGATTCCGCTGGTCGTTGTTTTATAATTTTATAGCCTGCCTTACTGTTTCTAGTAGACTCGCATATCTGTTGTTGCCTTCCCTGCCTCCCCTGCCTATTCACTGCTCTGTCGCCGCCATATTTTGTTGTCGCAATAGAAGGCGCCAGTACCCTTTACCACGCGCATATATCACCGCCAGTTCAGCACAACTGCGCACTTAATTTGCAAACCACACGATGGGTTTTGGTTCCATAAAACAGCGGTTTCTAGATGACTTGTCTAATATATCCTCCCTTTCTTCTATGGAAAGATCGTTTGATATACGCAAGTCAGTGCACCGACTCAAGAAACATCAGTGGCAGTTACGTGACATACAATACCTGATAATGGCACCAACTTTCTTATTCTGTCTAATAGTTTCTCAACAGCCTCCATTCATTTTCAGGATCGGTTTGGCAATGTTGATTACTCTTGGTTTGTTGTTGCCTATCACGAGTCAATTCATACTACCAACAATGCCCATTTTCACTTGGTTGTTCTTGTTTTATACTGCACAATTCATCCCCGCTTCATGGCGACCTTGCATCTTTGTCCGAGTTTTACCTGCCTGGGAAACCATTCTATATGGTGGTAACTTGAGTCAGGTTCTATCACAAACACAGAATGCCTTTCTAGATTTGCTTGCTTGGGTTCCTTATGGTTTGGTACATTATGCTGCACCTTTTATAAGCTCTATTGTGTTCTTTGTATTTGGACCCCCTTCTACACTTCCAGCATTTGGTTTTGCCTTTGGCTGGATGAATTTCATTGCTGTATTGACCCAGTTGTTGTTCCCTACTGCTCCTCCTTGGTACTTGAATGAATATGGATTAGACCCAGCCTCTTACGATGTACAAGGCTCACCTGCTGGTTTAGCCAGAGTGGATAAGTTGTTGGGATTACAAATGTATACTGATGCATTCCATGCCAGTCCTTTGGTATTTGGTGCTTTCCCCAGCTTACACTCTGCTTTCTCAGTACTTCAAGTGCTATTCCTATGTCACTTGTTCCCCAAATATTCACCTATATTTTTGCTTTATATTCTGTGGATTTGGTGGGCAACCATGTACTTGGCTCATCATTATTTCATTGATCTAATTGGTGGTGGTTGTTTAGCTTTCACCATGTTTTACATTGTTAGACTCTCCTCTTTGCCCAGAGTTCAATCTGGTAAACTTACTAGATGGTCTTATGATTTTATCGAGAAAGGCATTCATATGAGTCAGGTGAAACTTCGGAAGTCTATCGATGATGATGATGACGAAGAGTACATTGAATTACCTAATGTGGGAAATATTGGTACAGGTACCAGCCGAACTGCTAGCCCTGCGCTTGATTCCAACCCTAATGCTGGCATGACTCAGCAACAGCAGCAGCAACTAAACAAATCATTCCCTCCTTCATCTTCACCGTTATCCAAGCATAAATATGGTGAAAACAACCAGCATTCTAGCAGCATGCAATTCCATGATGGTATGGCATATGCTACTACTAACGGCGATATTAATCAAGACGAAAGCTCTAGTGCTGGAACAAGTGCTAGCACCCGTGCTACGTCTCCTCTGAATAATCCTCATGTTGCATCGTTCATGTCTTCTAATTCGCCTTTCGGCAGACCTTCCTCACCATTATCTGAAAAAAGACCCACTTCACCATTGAAGAATCAATAGAGTGAAAAAACGATACGAAACACAAGACCAATCCACATTATCATTCATGCTGATAAATCACATCAGTTTTAATTTCTCACTTGTCTGACTTAGAATAAAATACCCCTCCCCCATATTATTAATAATAAATAAGAATGCATTTGTACTTTTACTTTTACAGCCATTAGGATCAAAGAGTTAAGAATCTACATTACCATTTTCTACTTTCATATCCACATCATTTGCACCTAAAATATTATCAACATACTTATCCAAATCCGGATATGCATTTTTCAATTGTGATCCTAAAATATTGCAAAACTCATCCATAGCCTTCATTTTGCCGTTGATATATTGATTTTGCTTATTCAACAATTCTACAAACTCTCTGGTATAAACGTCGGAATTTCGGCCATTTTCTATATATTCCACAATATCAAGCGGTAATGAATAATCCAGACTGTGTGATGATTGGTTGAGATCATTAAGCTGTGATACTAACAACTTGACTCTATCTTGTAATGCTTCTTTGGATTCAGGGGTATTTTGGTAATCATATACCAATATTCCCAATTCGATTTGCGTTTCAATCAACTGTTGTAAGATGTTCTTAACCTTATCCAGTTGTTGAACTCCATTAGTTATGTCGGATGTCATACTAATAAGAGTATGGATACAAGTTAAGTTCGTATACCATTGTTCTCTCTATGGTTGGAGATGTTTGGCTCCGAAATTAACTTGGACTGTTTGGGACGTTCAATCACAGGCTTAAGATTTCTTCCCCCCAGTTTCTTACAGTTTTTCTTTCTTAGCCAAAATTACAAATCCTAGAATACCAGGACGCAGCCGTAAGCGCTGGGACTGGTTTGGATTTCTTTTAGTGGATTTCTTTTATTCTATTCTATTTTATTTTGTTTATTTTGTGGTTTAAATCTTTTTTATTAGTTATATAGTTGTTTGCTTTTTTTTGGCTTGATATTTTCTAATGACAAGCTCTCCTCCAGTTTTCAACAATGCAGAGCCGCCAGTTCCTGTCAAAACATTACACGGCACTCCTCTAAGGAGGTCTGGCTATTTGAATTTATATGGTAATGTAAAGATACCGTTTAATGATGACAGTATCAATGCATTGTCTGGCGCTATTGCAGGTTTGATTGCTGGTGTCGCGGTATGTCCTTTAGATGTCGTCAAAACCAAGTTACAAGCCCAAGGAGGGTTCAAATCTTTGGCTAAATCTTCCAGCAAAAGTTCAGGAAAGGATGTTGGGTTATATAAAGGTATCTGGGGTAGTATCAGCAAAATATACCGAGAAGAATCTATTAGAGGGCTATATAAAGGTTTAACTCCGATAGTGGTTGGATATATTCCTACCTGGATGATTTACTTTTTTTTATATGAAAAAACCAAGCGACAGTTATCAGAATTTGATAATGAACCGCTTTTCAAGCGTTTCCCGAGTTCAATCAATGTTTTGAGCGCAGTATGTGCTGGTTCTGTCTCTAGTACAGTGACTAATCCTATATGGGTGGTCAAAACGAGATTAATGTCACAAAATGCTCACTCATCTTGGGTTCAATATAAAGGTACCTGGGATGCTATCAAAAGCATGTATAAATCCGAAGGAATCGCAGTGTTTTATTCCGGTTTAGGGCCTGCTTTATTAGGACTTTCACATGTAGCCGTACAATTCCCATTGTATGAAAAGTTCAAAGTCATGTTTGGAGCCACTGATGCTAGCGAGTCAAACACTTCGTTATCACTTAAAATCCTTTTATCATCTGCATTATCCAAGCTCGTCGCATCTGCATTGACATATCCGCATGAAGTTCTTAGAACCAGAAGCCAGATCAGTGTAGTTAGCAGTGATCAAGATTCGAAGAAATACCGAGGCATTATTAACACTATAAAGACTATATTTTTAGAGGAGGGTATGGCTGGTTTCTATGCTGGTTTAGGTACAACCCTTTTTAGAGCCATTCCCTCTAGTATGGTCACTATTAGTACTTATGAGATCTTTGCTCGATATCTAAGAAGGAGAGTTGAACAAGATACAACTTTAGAATAGTGAAGAAAAGCCATAAACCTGCATCAATTAATTTATATATCATATAAACCAAATGAAATGAAGCGAGAATTAAAAATATAAAAAACCCTACTACAATTGGAGATGTCTCGTATATCTTATCTCTGCCAAAATCCACCCCCCCCCTTGCCCATCTTCTCCCAGCCATCTCAGAATTTTATTTTCACTTTCACTTTCGCCATACTCATTGATTCCACAGTATACTCGAAACACCTACAACCAACATGTCATCCGAGGAACAAATGGTCACTGATAGTCAAACTGAAATCACATCGGTTCCCATCACATCTGTTGGCCCAGAAACCACGGTTGATACTGCCACAGCTGTCGCAGAAATCAATAGTACTGTCCCCACTAACGTGGACGAAATAAAAGATCGGCTAAAAGAATTAGAAAATGAAGCGGAAAAATTAGAAGCTATGCAAAATAGTTTAGATGCTCAGGCAGAAGAACTTAAAGAAGATAAAGCTGATATAGATGCTAGAAGCGTGTTTGTTGGCAGTGTAGATTATAGCTCTACACCTGAAGAACTACAGCAGCATTTCCAAACTTGCGGTACTATCAACCGAATCACAATTGTTCAAGATAAGTTTTCTCATCAGCCCAAAGGTTGTGCTTATATAGAATTTGCTGAGCCTGGTTTGGTTGCCAATGCTTTGCTTCTCAATGAAAGCATTTTCCGTGGCAGAACCTTGAAAGTTGTGCCTAAGCGAACAAATCTTCCAGGATTAGTTGCTCGTGGAGGAATACGAGGTGGTCGTGGCCGTGGCCGTGGACGAGGAGGATATCGTGGAGGATTCAGGGGTAGAGGCCGTGGTGGTTACAATCCGTATTAAGATAGGATAGGAAGTAATGTATGTATTATATCTAAGAAGATGGTGGTGATGTGAGGTAAAGTATATAAATAATCAGACATTGAATGTAGAAACTTACGTGTCCTTGTCTCTATGTTCAAGTGCTTTGCTCTCTGCTCTATGCACTATTCGCTATACTGTCAGTAGTTAACCAACCTTTTTCTCCAAGCGGCTCTCGTCTCCAACATAAAGTCAGTTTTGATTGACCCAAGCTACTTGCAGATCCTTGAGTATGCCTGTTGAGTACAAAAAGTGACTGCCAAATATCTCCAGGTAGTAACGATGTCTGGTTATTGATATTGTTCGACAGTGACCATCCTTCACACGGTATAATGTCAATTGTTTCCAAAGTCAGGCATGAAGGTGAGATATTCTCGACCTGTGTTTCAATTGCACATGATCCTTGACCATCTTCAAGCTCTGTGATTTTGGTTTTCACTTGTACTGCTGGTGTTGCCGTGAACCGGTAATTCTTCCGAAACACCACGGGTTCACTACTCCCACCATAAGGCTGATATGTAATTGTAATATTAAGCATATGTAAACCGGGATACTTGGTTTCATAATGGATACTTTGCTGCCATGTGGGATGATCTTTGCTTATCATATGCTCGACGTTTCCATCAGAATTCACTGGTACACTACCCATATCTTCTGGAAGTTGCACAGAAACTGCGATTTTCACTGAAATATCATGTGACACATTCTCACTGATCTCCTCATCTTCATCGTCCTTGTTTATCGATAGCATACAACTGAATGGTTCACCAACATAGACATTACCAAACGAAGTAGGAAGAGCCAGAGTTGTTTGGGGAACAGGAGCCTCACTAGTAACGTCGGTATATTTCATAACAGGCCGAGAAAGCCGCAACACTTTCAGACTGACCAAATGTTTCTCCATTCTCAATTGGCTTGTTATAAATTGAGCGGGCCGTTAAAACTGTCTGTCCTTGGTTTGATCCCAAAAAATGCCAATATCAGGTGGAGCACTGAGCAAAACCACAACCAAAACCAAAACCAATATCGAAGATTCTTTTCTCACTTTCACACACTCATTATCAATCTATCTTACAAAGGCACAAACACAAACCAACGTGTGATTTGTTGCCATCATGATGGATGTGATACTCCTACTTGCCGCCGTGGCCTGGCTTTTCCACAGGGCAACAAGGCTAATCAAAGTGCCTGCCCCGGTATTGATCCATATCCTTGGAATAGATCTTCCAGACGCTCCACAGGTGTCTGTCGATAACGTGACTGACCAAACAATTTCTATTCATTGGAAAAAATCTTCTGGCTCTGGAAGTATGGTAGTCAAATACATTGTTGAGGTAGACAATGTCAAGGTGGGCGAAACTGATCGTGCTGGCTCAAACGTCACTTTAAAGAACTTAACCGCGAACAAGCGTTATGAGTTGAAAGTACTTGCCGTGAATGCCAGCAACTATAGATCACACGCATTTCCTGTCTATGTGCATACCAAAATCAGTAGTGACGAGGAACTGCCTTCTACTGTCAATCCTTTGGTTGGCATCACTTTCCAAAGTGGCCTCAAAAGAAACAGAGTTGCCAGTAGAACTTCATTGTCTACTAGTTCTGGACCTAATGGATCTTCATCTACTACTTCATTAGCATCTGCAACCATTTCTGGCAGAACAGCGGCCTATTCATCTGCATTAGCCAATGGATCAAAATCTGACTCAAACAAAGACCCTACTACTGATAAATTTTATACAATTGAAACATTGACACATGAAGTCGAAAGTATACAGGATGAAATCACAGAGCTTTTAAACCAGGCAGCTAGCTCTGAAGAAGAATTCACAAGTGCCGAGTCTGTTTTAATAGCCGAACTCGAGACTTTAAAAACCCGCAAACGTACTGACGACCAGCAACGAGCTGGAATTAGATCAGAGGCTAAGATTTTGGAAGAATCAAAACGAAACTTGGAAACTCAGAGAACAAAACTTGATAAGAAATGCCATTCGTTAGAGTCAGACCTAGAGAAAAGACGCACAAGGCAGGAAGCATGGCATGAGGAGATTGCCGAAGCTCGCTTCAAAATCGGTCAACTTGAGCAGTCGATTGACCAGCTCAATGATGAAAGTGCTAGAGATTTGGAGAACATAAAATCAATGATCGAAACATGTCAGAACGATATTTCCATGCTCGATGAACAGATCAAAAATCTCAACAACCAAGTCAAGAAAACTGAATCCACCAAACAGGCTACTGTGAAAGCTCTGGAAGAATTCAAGATACTTTTGGATCCTGTATCACTTCTTCTAGCAGATGAAAAAAGCGATCTGTCTGCAATCACTTCTGCGGAAAATGTCGACGACTCTTTCCGTGAATGGCTTGAATGTGAACTCAAAATCGATGGAACACTTGAGGACGAATGGAAGCATGTTCAGAAAGACCTGGAGGTCAGATACTTGAAAGTACATGATCAGTACGAAAAGGCTCGTATTGACAGCATTAATTCAAAGAAGCAACAGGCTTCTCAGGAAAAAACTCCGATATCATCCAACTCTCAGCATACTCAACCATTTGTGCCTACGGTTCCATTGTCTGGCTCTGGTGCCGGCTCTTCAGCTTCGTCTTCATTTAACCAGCCCTTAGCAACTCCTTCAACAGGACATTTCTTAGGTATACGACCGACTGGTGCTTCTACTACAAATTTACCTCTATCTGGCATGACCACGTCCTCATCTTCGCCGATAGCTAGAAATAGCTCATCTTTCTTGGAATCTGACATGTACGATGATGACGATGATAGTATGCCACCAGCTAATGCTCTACTGCCATCTAATCTATTTGGAAAAGATGATCTTACTGAATCGTTTGCAACCTTTTTCAAAAATGAAGGACGTGGCCCTGATAACGATAATCCGTTGATACCAGTAAGTACTGGCAGGAGTCTACTGTTTTCTGATTCAGTCAGTGTGTACAGCAACAACTCACACAGAGTGCTGTCGCCTAAACAGTCACTGCTTTTCGGACGAAATACCCTTGATAATACGGAAGATAGGACTACAACATCCCCACCAAGTATACATCTCTTTCCTAATTCTAGTATAGGCTCCTCAACAAGGCCAGTGATCAATGTCGGGGAACCTACGGATACATCAGAAACCAAGAAAAAAGACAATTCAAACCGAAAGTTCAGCACTAGGTTTTTCTTTGGAAGAAGTACTCCACGGGCCAGCTCTCTATCGAAAAATGCTGAGTCATTGACTGACGATAATGATATGGACGAAACATTTTTGACAACTACAACTACTGCCAACTCCAGCACAGCTGTCAATAGCGGATTTGGTGGAATTGACGAATTGTTTGGAAAGCCCAGGACTGGCAGTTTCAGTTCTGCACTGAGTAGCAAAACACCTAGTATCAATCCAAATGATGCATTTTTCAACACATGGAGAGATACAGCTATAAATGACCCGTGGCGTACCAAAGATTGGCAAAACTCTTCAACAGCCATCGATGATGATGAAGAGGAAGAGTATCAGGGGCCACAGCCTTACTCTCCACGAGAAAAGGAGAAAAACCCAAAGAAACAAAAGAAACAGAAATCCAGCAGTTCCAATTCGGATTCTGCACCACCATTTTTCTATTCGCCTACGAAATTGGGCCGATCAGGATTCAAAGGCATTGCAGGATTGTTTGAAAGATCGCCCGGAACTGTTGACAACACCCATGTTACTGTTGGTGCTGACTCAGCAATTACTGCTGATAAGAATGCAAAGTCAATTGCTGCTTTATTTGGTAAAACTGACGACGAAGATACTCCTGAAATACCTACAGCATTGCTTTTACAAAGAGAAGGCTCGGGCTCTTCATCTGCTTCTCATTCATTGCATAAGAATCCATCTTCCGATGTGTCATCAACATTCATGAACTCTGCATCTTCTGTGGTAAGTTCCAACGAGGCCACGAACTCTAGCAACGTTTTGTCTACTAGTGCTGGCTCGAAAGAAGTGCCCAGCTTTTTGCAGAAGAGTATGCGTCGTTCGTTTGTAAGTAGAAGATCCACGCCATCGTCTTCTTCTACTTCCCACAATTTTGTTAGGAAACTAAGCATTTTCGGTAAAAAAGCCGATCAGAGAGATGATGGTGTATTATCTGAAGGCGATGACGAAGGAGAGGCTGGTGATGAAGGTGAAGTCGTTGAAGGAGATCTACCTGAAATTGAGATTACTTCTCCAGTTGGAAGGACTGAAGATGACTCTCATGAAAGAATCCAACCTTTAGATTTATGAAATTTGAACAGCTATCTAGGAAAATCTTTATTATTTGTACATAGAAAACCAAATGCAATGTATTCTCTCTAATCAAACGTAACCTTCTTACCTTGAGACGGAACAATAGACTGCTTAGCACGTTGAGCATGAGCTAAAGCCATACCAGAAGTAGGGCCTGAATTCTTAGGCACAAAGCTTCTCTTTGACTCCTTTTTCTTGGGCTTCTCTTCAACGGCTCTTGGCACTGGAGCTTCTTCTCGGTCAACATTCACTTTACGGGGAGCACTGCTTTCCTCTTCTACAAAAGCTTGCTTAGGTCTTCTCTTAGATCTGTCTTCTCCATATTCCATTCTCAAAGCCCTACCATGTAGCTTCTTGCAGCGTTTATCAGATATAGCTTTGACAGCAGCTTCAACCTCTTTAAAGTCAACAAATGCAAACCCTTTACAGTTACCAGTATCTTCAAAAGTAGCCATTCTTATTCTGGCTATTTCACCACAATGCTGAAACAATTGTTCAAGGTCTTCACTCTTGGTAGCGAATGACAAATTTCCTAAAAACAATATTCGCGAAGCATTATGGTTACTTGCATCTTTTGGAGGGGGTCTACCTTCCTGTGATTGCTCATCCTTAATAAGCAGGTTTCGTCCGTTTAAATTAGATTCGGAAAGTGCAACACACTTTCCCAAAGACTCCTTATCCAGGAAGTCGACATATGCAAATCCCATGTTCATGCTTTTGTTCTTCTTAGATGATGGTAGATACACTCTGATAATACTTGTGTCTTCAATATCACGGCTATTCAAAAACCGAATTATCTCATCTCGAGTAGTGTCAAATGACAAATTACCTATCCATACGCCGAACTTAGACTTCTTGTCTCCACTAGACAGAATCTTGTGTTCTTTAGGTGCCTGATCTTCATCATCTGAGGCAGCTGCAGGCTTGGGCAGTTCCAGCTTTCCTTTTTTCAAAAGACGCTTCTGCTTCTTGTTAAGCGGCTCTGCCTGCTTCAGATCGATTTCTAATTCTTCCAGTTCTCTCTTTTCTTTGGCCATTTTGTGTGTGTTTTAGTGATTCGGAGAATGGAGATATTGAGAGTTTTTTCTTTCAGCCAAAAAAAAAAAAAAAAAAAAAAAATCTAATCAAAACTCAGCCGCACTACGCCGTGAGCCGCACAGACAAGCCAATTTGGGACTCCAGGTGACGATCCTCTAGTTAAATTAATTTGGCTTCGGCTATATAACTTCAAGCAATGGCTTTTATTTAAGATATTCCCATATTTACAAATTATATGAGCATGAATAACTTCAATCAACCCAGAAAAACAGACAATTTCATGTCTCTGGCTTTTCAACGTCTCTTTCCTATAAATCCACTGCATTACGTTGAAGAGCTTAGAGCAGACACAAAAGATAGTCAAGAAACTCCACTATCAACCCAGTATCAAATACTTTCTCATTCAAACATCGATTCATTCGATACTTCCAATTCCAATTCTGATTTGTATATTGGACATAAGCGAGAGGCCCCAAACACTATCAGAAGGCCACCCCTGAAACCAGTCGACGTTTGGAACCGGCCAAATCGACCGACAAGCTCGACCACTCCTATAGCTAGCACTCCGAGTGGACCAGGCCCTTGGATCAAAGAAATCGCAGACAAACTGCTTTTACAGTAAACTACTCTTAAATATTGGACATATTACACATAGTAGCTCTATCTATACCTTGACTTCTTTTTGAATTGCTTTAGCAATGGTTTGCAGCTGAATATTGGTAGTTCCTTCATAGATAGTTCCAATCTTAGAATCTCGGTAGAACTTTTCCAAGCTTTCTTCTCGAGTGAAACCTACACCACCCATCCAATCTACAGCCTGCGAAGCGATTTTCTGTGCAGTGATAGAAGCGTGGTATTTGGCCATAGCAGCTTCTTTCATAAACGGTTTTCCTTCTTCCTTAAGTCTTGCAGCATTATACAAAAGAAGACGAGAAGCCTCTAACTGAGTAGCAGCATCAGCAATTTGAAATTGAACACCTTGGAAATCACCAATGAATTGACCAAACTGTTTTCTGTCGTTAAACATGTAACTAGTTGCACGGTTAAATGCTCCAGCTGCAAGACCGGCCATCTGTGCGGCAATACCAATTCGACCTTCGTTAAGTCCTTCAATAGCATATTTATATCCAAGACCTTCTTTTCCAATCAAGTTCTCTTTAGGTACTTTCACATTGTCAAAATTGAGTACGCAAGTTGAGGATGCTTTGATGCCTAGTTTCTTCTCTTTTTTAGCAATCTGTACACCCATATCTTTTTCTACCATAAAAGCAGTGATTCCTTTATAACCTTTGCTTGGATCCAGGTTAGCCAACACAATAAATAGGTCGGCTTCAGCTGAATTAGTGATCCACATTTTGGAACCATTTATAACGTAATGGTCGCCTTCGTCAGTGGCTCTAGTCTTCAAAGCAAATGCATCTGAGCCACTACTAGGTTCTGACAATGCAAAAGCTCCAACACTCTGCTGGGCCAGTAAAGGCAGGTACTTATCTTTCAGACTCAAAGACCCGTGAGTTCTGATAAAATTGTTTACCAAAGTATTATGGACGTCGTTCATCACACTGACAGAAGGGTCAACTTTGGCCAACTCTTCAACAACTATAATAGCACTAGTAAAGCTACCTCCAGCACCACCATATTCCTCAGGGGTTTCAACACCCATAAATCCATTTTCAAACATGCTTTTGACAATTTCAGGATCCATAGATTCCGCCTCGTCCATTTCACGGGCTTTTGGTCCAACGACCTCCTGAGCATATTTGGCTACTGCATCACGGAACATCTCCTCCTCCTCGGTAAAAGTATGAAGTGAGGTAAGAGTACGTCTAGCATTAACCCGCAAAGGGCTAATCCTAGTAAAAGCTGACTGTTTCAAAAATTGGCGGGAAGTAGTTCGGAACATATTCGAGTTGAGTTGAGTTGAAACTAAAAGTTTTTAGCAAAAGTGGAATCTGGGGCATGGGCTGGGTTTTTATACTCTTGATGGCTATCGAAGGGAAATGTGGGGTAACATTTAGTGGGATTAAAACCGGATGTACGCTACGCACCCATCCCGAGACCAAACTAAGTGGAACCTCGGCGAAACAACGGGCAATTAGAGGACAAGATATCGGTGTAATAATGAATAAAAAAACAATAGAAGCCTATATAACATCTGAATAGAAAATAAATAAAAACCGTAATGTGCTGATCTTGATGATATAACAGAAGAAAATAAAGTTGAATGAAAATGGAAATGAATGTGCCATCAAGATCATGGTTTTATTTTCTCTCAGGGGTAAAAATGATGCATTCGGAATGACATGAAAAAAAGAAACGTTAGATCATGAGTTACACGGAGAATATACATTAAGCAGTTACAACTGCTGGTTGTTGAATAGCAGCTGAAGCATTTTCTCTGACTGGTAATTCGACAGAAGGGCCAGGTCCAAATATACCGGCCATAAATCCACCTCTTGATGGATTTCTACCGGTAGACCGTCTAGCAGCTGGTGCAGGAACTCTTATAGAAGTTTCATTGTCAGTGGACTCGGCATTTGCTTCCTCTGGTGGTGGAGGTACATAATAATCATATTTACAAAGAGGACAGTAAGCTCTTCGTGTGGTCAACCAAGGGTCTACACATTTAGAGTGGAAGATATGTCCACAGGTCAACTGTCGCACCTCGTCGTCATCAGTCATTTCCTCAATACATATAGCACAGGAGTTATCCAATTCAGTTTCTGCAACTGTAATATCTCCATGGCCTTCAAGGTCTTCTCCGTCTTCATAATCTTCTTCTTCTTCCTCTACTTGAAAGCCATGTACCGACTGACGTTCCTCGGTCTCTTTTGCAGTAGGGAATCCTAAATGTGCAACAGCAGTAGAAGATAGGCCTGTCAACCGCTGAAGGAAATCAGGTTCTGGCTTATTGGTTTGAGATTGTGTTTGTGCTTCAGTAAAGGATGATAATTCAAAGGCCCCTTGTGCACTAGCCGATCCATTATCAGTACTCCTAATGGTAGTAATGCCAGGAATATCTTCAGTAAGATCTTCTCTACTGGCACTCTTGCTAGTAATATGAACCGAACTTATAACTGAAGGAGCATTCAATTTAGCTTCCTTATATGTTTGTACAGGGAATAACTCATCCACCTGTGCCTGAGTCATAAGTTTCGGTTTCTTTTTAGATCTTGTGAAACGTGTGGCTCTTCTTCGTCTTGCCAATTCTTCTTCTTCTTGAGCAATAAGCTCAGGGTGTCGTCGTCGTCTATACCAATATCGAATACCCATAAAAACACTAAATGGCGTATAAAAAATAACCAGTATTAGCATTGCCAATAGCATATGTGCGGTGACTATTATAATTTGCAGGAAGAACCCCACTATCCAGAAGGCTTTTTCCCATGGATTCTGAGCGGCAAAGAATGCATTCAGAGAGAATTCGCCAGGTGGAGAGGGACTGCCTGCTTCATAAGCTGAGTTGTAAGGGATTCTTTCAGGTCTTGCAGCTGTGCTCGTATGATCAGAATCTATGGGTGGTCTTGTATTTCCAGAAGGTGTTGTTGTTGTAGTTGTTGCTGGTACTGGTGTCGTAGTCGTTGACATTTATAGACAGATGAATGTACAAGTATCTAAAGATGTTGAAAGAATGACGATAAAGACCAAATATAACAAAAAACAAAAGCAGTATCAAAGATATAAGTGCAAACCAAAAAACCTAAAAGATAAGAAAGAGCAGGCGAAACAAGCAAAGCAGACTTGAAGATAAAATATTGGTGAGGAGGTGAAGTGAGATTTCAAGATTTCGAGATATTGGCTGCTTAAAAATGATCGAAGTCCGAAAAAACGAGCCGTACCAATAGCCTCTCCCGGAAATATACCCCGGTCAAAAGAACAAGAAATCTGAAGCAAAAAAATCAAATCGCAACAACAATTACTTAAACGCCTTAAGAACCATTTTCGGAACATCCGGAATCTCGTATTCGATTCGTATTCACTTTTTTCTCTTACCTTGCTACTCTTCATTGGTTGCTGTCACCTACAATCGTCCCCTAATCTTCAGTCCATTTTCCAGATTGTCTGCGCCCCCCTTCTTCTCCCACACTCTCCCCAGATTTTGAGACAATCAACGCCGCACTCAGGAGTCCTTCCTCAGCTAAAATATAATAGTCGTGATAACAAAAAAACAGTGGAAATACTTACAAAACGTTGGCAAAGACAATGCCTATGCCCAATGCAACATAAAAGAGTGTAGAATCTGTGATATCTGATCCTCCTCCACTATCAGAATCACTGGAAGATGAAACATCTATAGTTGGATTAGATGAAGACATTCTGATATTGCTGCTGGTGCGTTAGATATTATACTTTACTGTGATGCGGATATGCGGTGATTCGAATATATCGCCTTGAATGAATAAACCAGTTGAAAGACGGCGAATAATTAGAAGATACCGTATATATATATTAGGTAGAAAAAAAGAAACCAGATCTGGTGAGGCTATGCTTTCTTCTTTCTCTCCTTTCCGTGGGTCTTTACTCCGTCCCTGGGTTTACTCTGTGGGTTTACTCCGTGGGTTTACTCCGTGGGCCCTTGTCACTTAAGCGGGGTGAGAACTCAACTTCGAAACTTTTCCAGCACGGAAACTTTAAAATGCTCAAAAAGACTGTAGTTAGTAATCACATTGATCTTATTCATTTTACTATAATCAGGTTGAGATTTTCGTTTCAAATGATATCTCATATTACCTATCAATCTGACTGTCTGATCACTGGGATTTTTCCGAAATGTAGCAAAGACTGGTTTGGGTTTACAAGCGGCCGGAAATTACGGCGAAGCTGGGGTCCGACGACGGACGGGATCCCGACATGAGAAGAAGCACCACCACCCTGAGACAACAACAGCAGCAGCAGCAGCACCGAATAGCAACATAGGAAACGACATTTTATATTTATTGGTTCGACTTACCTTTTGATACAATAGAATATCACAGAACAGAACTCTTTTTTGATTACCAATTCTTTTTCTTTTGCTTTCGTTCACTTCCTTGTTCTGTGAACCTTTTGCCAGATTTCGACCTTACCAGACTAATATTACTACGTTCCGGTCCACAACCATGTAATTAATGTACAGAAATCAGATTTGAAAGTCCTTACAGTATTATAACCTATAGATCTTTCAGTTTCAAAAGCTTTCTTCTACTCTGAAACTCTGTTTTTGCCACAGATTCAGGGCTATACAATTGCCGTTTGGTTTTTTCAAAGGCGAGTGCGTAGGGAAGGGGAAGAAGGGAAAAAAACTCCCCACATTGTGAGACGCTCACCCACACAGCTCTCCCAAGCTTTCAAGCTTTCGAGCTTTGATCTAAACACCCCCAAAAAAACGAAGCGCGTTTATCGGCTTAGATTCCCCGTTTCTATCTACAACACCAAATTGATTCGCCATGATACATCAGCTACTGGTAGCCATGGCTGGATATCAGTCGGATTTGGTCGACAAAGTTCCGGAAGACCTGTGGAATGGACCAGAGAGATATATGGCATTACAGGCCGAAAAAATGGGTGATTTGAACTCGAATGTAATGCAAGCGGTAAAGAAGATCCAGGACTCTTCAACCGTTGTTACGCCAGCAGGACACTCTATTGCTAGAGTCATTGACCAGCAAGTATGTCAGCCGTTCATGGATCAATTGGCGCTGTTGGAAAACCAGATCTTGCTGAAAGATCCAGCCCTGGTCGGCAAGGGCGTATCACTTACACAGGTCATCAGCATTACTGTCAAGACATGGCAACGCGTTTTCATATATGCTAGACAGATCTTGAAAGAGCTCGTCACTAATAAACGGTCTAGTTCCCAGATTATGGCTATTCTTAGACATGATATAACTGTGACAGGTTATGGTGATATGCTGAGCTTAGCAACACACTGTCTAATCGCCGCGGAAAAGTCTTGGTTGACTCAAGTCTCCTGTTGGATTTTGTATGGCAGATTACCTCATTTTGGTGATTTCATGATAGTGGAAGATCATGAACCTGACTCGGATTATAAGCTAGCGGAGTCACATGTTCCAGAATCTGTTAAAAGCGAGACTGCAATCGACATTTTGAATATAGGCCAATGCCTTGTGTCTACAAGAATACTGTCCAAATCAGTATCATACTCGTCGAGAGAGAATTCTCGACTCCTACAAACTGTACAATTTCCAATTGATGCTGTTCAGTTTGCAACAGTTATAACTGCTATCAAACAGCAAGTGTTTACAAGCATTATAGCTGACAATATCTCCATAGATTCTGCCAAGGTATTTCTGCATTTTATCAGGCAAGTTGTACTCTTAAACTCTGAAGAATTCAGCACTTCTTTGTTCGATACATATTCTATTGAGTTGCTTGGCATATACAGGGCTAAAGGTTCGTTAAACAGACTTTTCAACCATGCTTTCAATACTATGGTTGAAGAGAGCGTTAATGGTGGTATATTGGACCAGCAGGTCTTGAAATATGAAAAGTCCTTCGTGGTTGACTCCTCTTCAAATCTACAACAAGATGACAAATTTGCAGATCTTGTGTTTAATCTTCCCTGTAAGTTGCGTTTCTCATTTGAATGGCCATATAATATCCTTATTTCCGACAAGACTTTGGGCAACTACTCACTGTTATTCAACTATTTATTATCTATTCGATATGTGCGGTTCCAGCTAGTCACACACTTTACATCGGCTCGTCGCAAGACACAAACGCCAAATACCAATCGACTCTTGTTCGTTCTGAAACTATTCTGGGATATCATCTGGACTCATTGTCAGCTTGTGATTGACAACACATTCAATCAAACATTAAACACGCTTTTCTCCAAAGATTATCAGTCTGTTATTAACTTGCATTATGAGGCATCTTCGAAGATGCTAGAAGATATCTTAGCTGTGAGCCCTGAGCATTCTCCAGATGATATGCCTAGTCTTATTCGCTCCTTATTTATTGCATCTATATCCTTATTAAACACCAGCATTACATCGTCACCTTTACATGTACAAGGTGAAGATATTGTTGATTCACAAGCTGAACTTCTCAATTCGCTCAATCAACTGCCTCTATTGATCAACAGCTTATCAAATATCTCACATCTCACCCCTGAAATGACCCACTTATTGGTTCAACTAGAACCATTGGCATTGGTAAAACTCGACTAGATAAAAATAATATGCGTATATTCTACTTTAATGCTTCTGTTTATTCTATGCTTCCTCCTCCTTGTCTTCAATCATGCTTTCCAGTTGTTCTACAATGCTTTCAAACGCTTTCGTGGCTGGTGAATCCGGGAAATCATCGACAAAACATGTGCCTTGATCACAACTCTTGCCAATTCTAGGATCCAATGGTACTTTACCCAGAAATGGAATATTCATGTCTTTTGCCAGTTTTTCTCCTCCACCAGTGGTAGGTGCGAATATAAAAGACTCTCCGGTACAACTAGGACAAACGAATCCAGACATATTCTCTACAAGTCCTAGGACGGGGATATTCGCTTTTCTGCAAAAGTCAATTTCTTTCCTGACATCCAAAAGAGCGACTTCTTGTGGCGTTGTAACCACTATGGCTCCATCTATTCCGCTTTCTTTCAAATATTGATTTACAGACAAATGTTCGTCTGATGTTCCTGGAGGCGTATCAAAGATCATGTAATCTACTTTTTCACCCCAATTAACGTCCTTCAGAAACTGTTTGATGAGTCCATTCTTTTTAGGTCCACGCCATATAACAGCATCATCATCGTCTGGTAACATGAACCCAATACTCATCATGCCAAGGTTATCAGCCACATAAATAGGCGACCAACCGTCATTGGACGAGTGTATTCTTTCGCCAACAGCTCCCATCATTCGTGGCATCGATGGTCCGCAGATATCCAAGTCTACAACAGCCACCTCTTTGTCTTCGTCGCTAGCAAACGCCCAGCCGAGCATCGTGGTAAATGTACTTTTACCCACACCTCCTTTGCCAGATAGCACAAGGATCTTATGTTTTACACCTTCCAATCTTTTTTTGATTATAGGAAGATCAGGATCAGGACCTTTTGGCAATGCGGAACAAATGGCTTGATTAGCACATCCATCACAAGCGTCAGCCTTTCCAGCCAGCTCACCTTCAGGACCAGGACAGTGTTCTGGAGGAGGCTCGAAACGAGCAGGTGGCGGCTGTACAATAGTTTCAGTTATTGTAGCCATTATAGGATAAATATATGCTTTTGAGTGTAGTTTTTACAGTGTTCTTACAGAGTTCTTGATGTTTAGTAATATAAGGTGATCGCAAAAAAAAGAAAAAAAAAGAAAAAAAAAGAAAAAGAGGCAGGAAAGCAATCTGACCCGAAACTCCCAACACTTTGGTGGGGGATCGGTAGGTGTGCTCTAATTCCCCACCCAAGTCCCACCGAAGTTCCTTCCCAAGCTACCCAGAACCTACCCAGAAGCTACACAGAACCCACCCAGAACCTACGGACAGAGCCGATACAACCACAACACCTCACGTAGATTCACATCTGTTTCTCCAGTTCGCCTTCGTCAAATACAGCATAGCATGTGTAAACATATCCCTAACGCTCAAGTTAGTGTTCGTACACAGTGTTGCAAGAAATGGTATGACTGTCCTCGATGTAAGTGCCAAAAAAAACTAGAATATGATGTGGTTTTAGTATATTTGACTCAATCAGAAGCTTATAGAATGTCACACTAACTACTGGTATAGGTCATGAAGAACTGGAAGATCATCCACTAAAAAAGACTGTGGAAATCACAATGATTTGCAAAAAATGCAAAAAAGCATTCAGAAAGGTTTGTATCGCGTAAATCCAAGGATATCAAATCGTTTGACTAATTCTTTAGGATTTGACGGATTTTGATGAAGCAGATTCTTTCTGCCCAAATTGTGATAATCAGTTTGTATTACCAGGCAGTGAGCCTGAAGAACCAGAAAGTACACAACAACCAGCATTAATGTCGAAACTCGGTGAATTGGATGCAAGGTAAGTTAAATGATAGAATTTGGTTATTTATTTGTTGATGATGCTAACTATAGAATGATTCGCAACTCCGATATCAATGACGAGGATTTCGGACTCATAGATTACTCAAAAAGGTTAGGCTAGCTAGCTGTAATATAATATGCTCCGTTTTCTGCGGAAATTTCGTCCAAATACTTTTCTTCCCGCAATTGCGGCGTAACCTCCTTCTTTCCATGCCTTGAAATTTCCATTTCCATTTTCCATTTGGATTTCCATTTCCCACTCTTTTCATTAACTCTCTTGGAACTGTAGCAAAAAAAAGAACAGCGAAGGAATAAAAAAACCTCCAAACACTTAGTTTAATCTTTTTTTTATCCTATTCTGTTTTATTTGTCCATTCTATAAAATGCCTACAGAAAAAGAGAAACAGGTAAGTATTATTATATTAGAATCTTCTCATCTCTTTTGGAATGACGCGTTAACACATGTGTAGTATTTTCTGGAGTTCAACGACCAGACCAAAAAACAACTCGAGGAGGACAAACGTACGAGATTCAACTATTTAATTGGTCTCACTGACTTATTCCGTCATTTTATTGATAAAAAGTCCACTAGTGATGGGGAATCAACGGAGTTGTTGTCTATAACTGACGGCGGGTCTACCAATGGAAACGAGGCTTCTTCTAATGGCGGCGGCACTCGGGACCATAGACACCGGAAAACCGAGAAAGAAGAAGATCATGAACTTATCGATGATGAGAAGAAAGAGGAGGAGAGTCAATCTATGATATTTACAGAATCTCCTGGTTATGTTCAGGGAGAGATGCGTGATTATCAACTGCAAGGTTTGAACTGGATGATTTCTCTCTACGAAAACCACATTTCTGGCATTCTTGCTGATGAAATGGGTTTGGGTAAAACTTTACAAACCATCTCTTTATTAGGCTATTTAAGGTATTACTGCGGTATTAAAGGCCCCCACCTTGTATTGGTGCCAAAGTCGACTTTGGATAACTGGCTTAGAGAGTTTCAACGTTGGACTCCTGATGTCAACTGCTTGGTTCTTCAAGGTGATAAAGAACAGAGACATGATTTGGTGCAGAATAGATTGTTGAAGTGTGATTTCGATGTCGTCATTACAAGTTATGAAATCGTTTTGAGAGAGAAAGGTTACTTCAAACGGTTTGCCTGGCAATATATCATTGTTGATGAAGCTCATCGACTCAAAAACGACCAATCTATGCTTTCTCAGATTATCAGGACCTTCTCTAGCAGAAACAGACTATTAGTGACTGGTACGCCTTTACAAAACAATCTGCACGAATTGTGGGCACTTCTTAACTTTGTTCTTCCAGATGTGTTCTCAGATTCAGCACAGTTTGATGAATGGTTTGAGAGCCAAGATGGTGACCAAGACAAAGTAGTCCAGCAGTTACATAAAGTTTTAAGGCCCTTCTTGTTGAGAAGAGTCAAAAGTGACGTGGAACATTCATTGTTGCCTAAAAAAGAACTAAACCTGTACATTAAAATGTCTGAAATGCAACTGGAGTGGTACAAGCGAATTTTGGAAAAGGATTTGGCTGCTGTTAATGGTGCAGTAGGCAAAGGAGAGAAGACTCGGTTATTGAACATCGTCATGCAGTTGAGAAAGTGCTGCAATCATCCTTACTTATTTGAAGGTGCAGAAGCTGGGCCTCCCTATACTACTGATGAACATCTTGTGTACAACTGTGGTAAAATGCAGGTGCTGGATAAACTTCTTGCTCGTGCACGTAAACAGGGTAGTAGAGTATTGATTTTCTCTCAAATGTCCAGAGTTCTAGATATTCTAGAAGACTATTGTTTACTTCGTGATTACAAGTATTGTAGAATCGACGGTTCTACTCTACATGAAGATAGAGTTCAGGCTATTGATGACTACAACAAACCTGATAGTGAGAAATTTGTTTTCTTATTGACCACCAGAGCTGGTGGTCTTGGTATTAACTTGACCACTGCTGATTGGGTCATTTTATATGATAGTGACTGGAATCCTCAGGCTGATTTACAAGCCATGGACCGAGCACATAGAATTGGGCAGACGAAACAGGTTTATGTTTATCGATTTGTCACTGAAAATGCTATTGAAGAGAAGGTTCTCGAGAGAGCTGCGCAGAAACTACGACTGGATCAACTAGTTATCCAACAAGGAAGGGCCGCTTTGCAAAATGGTGCCGCGAATGAATCCGCAAAGGCTGTTGGTCAGAACGATCTAGTAGGTATGATCAGACATGGTGCAGCCGAAGTGCTCAACCGATCGACCACAGATCAAGCAGGGTTGACTGATGATGATATCGACGATATTCTTGCCAAGGGTGAAAAGAAAACTGCCGAACTGAACTCCAAGTTCGAAAAACTTGGATTAGATGAAGTGCAGAAATTTGGATCTGATTCTGCCTATGAATGGCAAGGTAAAGATTTCAAAAACAAGGACGGTGGTGCTCAGAAGATGGTGTGGATTCAACCAGCTAAACGAGAACGTAAGGAGAACTATTCCGTTGACAAGTACTATAGAGGTGTTTTGTGGAATAGAGATGATGGTCATAGTCCTGCACCTGCTCCTAAAGCCCCAAAGCAGCTTCTTATCTATGATCATCAATTCTATCCTAAACGATTATTTGCACTTCAAGAACAAGAAACGGCTTATTTCAGAAAACAAATTGGCTACAAACTGCCAAAACCTAAAGTGAAGGATGAGAACAATGCAGAAGGTAAAGAAGCATTGAAAAAATGGCAAGCAGAGCAGGCAGTGATTGATAATGCTGTTCCTCTGACAGAAGAAGAAGAAGCTGCAAAAAAGGAAATGTCTACTCAAGGTTTCTCGACCTGGAATAGACGAGACTTTACACATTTTGTACAAGCATGTGCTAAATATGGCCGTGACAATTATACAGCTATTTCAGCAGAATTCGAAGAGAAGACTATCGATGATATCAAAGAATACTCTAAAGTATTCTGGAGCAACTACAAGTCAATTGACGGATGGGAAAGATACGTATCAATGGTCGAAGCTGGTGAAGAAAAGATGAAGCGAATAGCAAGACAAAAAGAGCTGCTTCAACAAAAAGTGGAAAGTTACAAGGCACCTCTACAGCAAATGCAGATAATGTATGCTGTAAGTAATGGCAGAAAGGTATATTCCGACGAAGAAGACCGATTTTTGGTTGTACAAATGTACCGGTTTGGTTTGGACGATCCTCAACTATATGAACATATCAGAGATGCTATTAGAGAATCGCCAATGTTCCGTTTCGATTGGTTTTTGCTCTCGAGGACACCTATAGAGATAAGCCGACGATGTACAACATTACTTACAAGTATAACCAGGGAGATTGATGGTGATGCTGCACGTCAAAGACGAAGTTCTTCTAAGAGGCAGACGAGCAATACTCCTCCGGAGTCTGAAGAAGAGGAAGAGGAAGTAGAGGAGGTAGAGGAAGAGGAAGAGGAAGAGGAAGAAGAGATGGATATAAGCTTTGAGGATGATGATGAGGAAGAAGAGGAACATGTAGAAGCAGAGGTTGAAGAAGAGCAGCCAGAAGAAGTAGAGACATCTGGACGGAAGAGAAGAAGGAAGTAAAAGAACGGTGAATCATTTGTAATGAGATTAAATTAAATTAAGTTAAGTAACGATACGATAAGATACTGTCTATTAGCGATATAAATGCATAACATTTCTGCTTAATACCAAAGAAGGAGACAAACAAACAGCAGATAAGTTAGGTAAAGCAAGGTAAGTCAAAGTCAGGCTGGTTTTCATATTCTTTTCTTCAAGCCTTAGGTTCCTCCTTAAGATACTTCTCAATGCTAGAGGTCAAACTCTTAGGAGAAGTAGTAGGAGCAAATCGCTCAACAACATCACCATTCTTGTCAACAAGGAATTTCTCAAAGTTCCACTTGATTCCCTTGAATCCTAAAAGACCAGGCTTACTATTCTTCAACCAATCGTAGATCTCGGCAGTCTTAGCACCGTTGACATCGATCTTTTGCATGATCTTAAATGAAACGCCATAATTCTTCTGGCAAAAAGCGCCAATTTCTTCAGCAGTACCAGGTTCTTGATGAGCAAATTGATTACAAGGGAATCCAATGATTTCAAGTCCTTGGTCCTTATAGCTGTCATAAAGCTCTTGCAAGCCCTTATATTGGGGTGTCAAGCCACACTTAGAAGCCACATTGACAATCAACACCACTTTGCCTTTGTAAGCAGAGAGGTCGAAGGGCTCGCCAGTAGAGTCTTCAGGTTTGAAGTCGTAAAGAGTTTTGGAAGAGGTCATGATTGTAATAGTTGAACAATAAAATTTTGGTTAAACTTGTTATGTTAGTTGATTAATTATTTCTCTTAGAATTCAGCTTGCTTGCACAGATATATATAGTAGTGGGATGAGTTGAGACGGTTACTAATCCAGAAAAAAAAATATCCAGCGAATGATTGCTGCTTACTTATTCGGCAACAAACCTCGACGTCGGATGTCAGGAGATGTGTTTTTCCGCAGGGGTGGCGGGCTGATCACATGGTTTTCGGATTTAGGCAACCCAACGGCCGGAGAATCAAGGCCTGGAACCTAAAGCTCTGGCTCTCCGGTGAAAGCAGGCGAAGTCATAGCCTTGGTTTCGCCTTGGTTTCGCCTCGGTCTCGGATCTGGCCCACTTTCCAAAATTCAAAATACGAGATTGGGTTCCTGATTGGCGATTCTAGACCAGGCTTTTTGTAGAATACGCTTAACGTTAGGTGATGCCTGAGCCAACGGCGAAGTAGGAGTAAGGTCGGCTCTCGGGCTAAATTCTTCATCCGATGCTTGATGGCTGAGTTTTCCAATACTAGCGCGACGTAAAAACCTAACATTTTTGCCTGATGCTGACAAACTCGAACTTGTCTTCGGCGGTGTTCCGCTGGTATTGCTGTTGCTGCTGCCATTGGCCGTCACACTGCTTTGAACCGAGGTAGCGGCGGTACTTCCGGCACTCAACCCTCCAGTAGATGAAGAGCCTGCGCTACCAATACTGCTGTTGATAGAAATGCTACTGGGGATGTTTCTCCAATCATAGTTACCGTAGTCATCGTCCGAGTCAGACTCATAGCTATACTCTGTATTCTCTCTGAGATTGTGCCGTTGTGGTTGCTGCTGTTGAGACTGAAGCTGGGGCTCATGCTTCGACTCTGTCTGACAGCTTGAATCTCTCATCTTGGTCTTTTTTGGCGACTTGGAACTCCTGTTCTTTCCAAAGATCGGCATTCGGTCTCGTAGCGTGGTTCGGCACACTTCTTCGTATGTGTATTCGTTGTTGCCCATATTGCTGCTCGAGTTGGTGCTGGTACCACGATTCACATATCGTGTTTGGTTGCCGCGATACAACCATATAGGCTCATAGTAACTGGGACACCCCCATACGTATCCACCGTTATTCTGTCTCCGAATTGCCTCATTAGCAGCTGCTGGGCATGGGCTCTGTTTGAACTGGCCCTGAGTCTTGGTATTCAAAGATGGCGGTGTCATAGGCGTAAACCTTTGATATTGATCTGGCGTATAAATGGCTTTCCAGCCTTCAGGTAGAGTTTTTTCTCCCTGCACCACATATTTTTCTTGTCCTTCATCCTCTTCTGCAATTGACTCCAAGCTCAATGGTCTAGCTGAAGACACGGTGTTTCTTCTTCTGCCCCTTCGTCCTTGTCGTTTGATCTCTTGAACTTCATGGATCGTTGCACCTGTTGAATTTCCTCCTTCATTATCTGAATGGGCAAGTGCTAATGGCTTCCCGGGGTACATTTGTCCTTTCGGTGAAATCAATTCAACCACTCTGCCATCTGGGGCCATCAGCCTATATGGATAATAGCGCGGTTTCTCATATTGGCTTGGATATGCATTGTTTGAATTATAAGAAGCAAATTCATCACCGTTTGTATCCCAGGATGCGCAGCCTAAACCTCCACCTCCTGATGTTTTAGATTTTGTCTTTGTCCTGTTGGTACCATGAGAGCTTTCTACCACATATTGCACAAACACAAAGTTCAGTTTAGGGAAGAACATCCGGTGATTTTGCAGATACGTTAGCATTCTGTTCAACACTGCTGACACCTGTCCTCCTGTCCCATCGATAAACTTGTTGTTTCTGGTTCCTTGTGTGTTCAGTTCAATGTCGGCATAATCGTCTTCGTTGAAAATGAATCCATTGGGCCTCCACCAGATATACAGAGCCGCAACTATAAGTAATAGAGTTGCCAGTACAGTCAACAACTGTGAGGATACCCAGGTTGGTCTATGGTCATGATAGAGTTTCAAAGGATAACTATGCCAGTCAACGGTTTCAGTGTAATACTTCATCTGATTTAACCACTTGGTCGTCTTCATATTAAAGCCCTCGACATCTCTTTGGACTTGTAGTGCGATTTCACTCACTGTTGGCAAGCTATTCAGGTATGTTTCGTAAATGTCTTGATATTTCATTGTATGGTACAAAATGGCTATTGCAAATGGCTATTGCGAAAGAGAAATGATTGTCAAGAGTTAAAACAAAAGTTTCATCATTGGCAGACTTTTTAACATAATCGTCTATATATGTTTGTATTATGGCTCATTTCCCATTATGGGTGGAAGAAAGATGGCTTCATAAGACGAAAGTCAAAGCTTTATGGATCAACCTTATGGACCAGGATTAGAGACCAACGATTATGGTTTTTTTTTGGTCCACAAGGTCTATGATATAGTCCAAGATTATGTAGACCGTGAGTTCAGATTCAAAGGACAATTCAAAAGAATGGTCAGTCGATTTTAACTTACGGATAGTCTGATGGGGACTCGGCCTTTATACCGGTATTCTCCTCATGAATATCCAACCATGTCACAGATTTAAGTACATTATCACTTTTAGATAATACAGGGATGTCCTTGATATAATCTTTGTCCACCAAAAGACAAATAGCATCAAAACCTCCTGCTCCTGGTACTACGGCTCCAATTACTCCTGGTAATGTCTGGCACTTGTCCAACAGTATAGTCTGAGAAGGTGGCTCTATAGGAACGCCGGCTTCCTTTGACATAATACGCAGATTCTTTCTAATGTTTTGGATTGTATCATGTAGCTCGTTATCTGTGGTGGTACTCGAAGCAAGTAACTGATCTATTAATCGCATATTGAAGCTGTCCAAGGCAGTCCAAATTTCCAGGGCATATTCAGGATTCTCCTTTCTCCATTTAAGTACTTGAGAAACCAGTTTTGGGGTTTCAGAACCACCATTGACATCACCCATGAGTAGAGTGTATTTCGCAGGTAAAGAACATATTTCATGAACAACTGCTAGAGAAGTAGCGACCGATTGAACCTCTGTACAAAATCCATTGTAATCAGCCTCAAGGGTTTCAGTCAAATCAAACAGTTTTTCAAAAGTGCTTGGAGGGAATCTGGAATATACAACAGATCCCCATACAGCAGAAGCGACGTCGAATCCTGACCCAATTTTCTTCTGGGCCAGACAGTGGGCTATCTGTGATAAGTTGTGTATCTTCAATAGATAAGCATCATTAATAGAGTCTTTGAAATCAGGATCCATTACGGATAATAAAGCTGTTACTACAGACACAGTCAGCGCAGCACTAGATCCCATACCAGTTTTAGGGACTTGTGAAATGGGAATATGGTGGAAATAAAAACGTTTTCCCGAGGAGTCACTTTTTTTGTGTATTCCAGACTGGTTTTGTGAACTCTGTGTATGAAAAGAGTCGTCTGAACATATGGTTATGTTGATGTTAGAACCAAATGCATGGCTTGATCCAGTGGATTTCAGCACATAAGAAACCGCTACCAAAGAAGCCCAATAAAGAAACGGGTTGGAGCTTTTATTCGAGGCACATGGAGCAATGCAATTATTCTGTTGACTTTCGTATATCCAGGTGGACTCTGAGAATTGAGGGCTATCATAGGTGATCGTAAAAGGGGTACCATCTTGACGATGATTTATGTCGACCAAAGCATGTATTCTAGCACTCAATGCAATAGTATAAGCCTTATATTTAGGATCCAGTACCAAATATCCACCAGCTAGCAAAGCTTTTCCTGGAGCTGAAAATGCTTTGGTCATGCTTGTGGATTGAAGATAATGGGAATTCAGTGGTGACGTGAGGTGAGGTGAATTTTTCAGGGACAAATTCGAGAAGAGCACACTTGATAGATCCATACATAATATTTATAGGAATAATCATCGGAAATTGTAGGGTAGTTAGAATATATAGTATGGAAACTTTGAGTATGATTTTTTTGGTTTATTATGACTATTTGGCTGGTTTATTGAAGTCTTGATAAGATCTTTTGTGTGGTATAGATATTATAGATATAAGCCATTATATTATAGTGTAGTATAGTGTAGTATACTATACAATATGCTATACAATATGCTATACAATATACTATACAAACCACAACATGAAATTCCAATCTAAACATACATTTTCATTCCTTAATCAACGTTTATGATATCCTCTTTTTATTCTTTTTTATTCGTTATTTCTCACTTTTGTTTCTCTCACTCACTTCTCTAACTCACTTCTCTAACTCACTTTCCAACCTTCTCTCCGACTTCGACTCCGAAACCCAAGATCCCCCTACTTGCAAATCCCCGTTTCTTCCTGACTAAGCAACATATCCATCCAGTGCTTTCACAACAAACAAATCATACCGCATACCCGGCCTATTTCTTTGCTAATGTCAGAAAGTAAATGTCCTGTAGATCATACCTCTAGTGAGGCGTGGTTGAAACAAGGTTGTCCTGTAAATCATGATAAAGGCTGTTCATCTGATGATCTCGAAATATCTACTCCATCATCTTTGTCTACCCCAGGAAATTCTGGCCTTGCCAAAGATAGAGAAATCTCTTCCATTCCTCGTGCTGACAAAGGACAATGGGTTTATCCTTCCGAGGAAATGTTTTTCAACGCCATGAAACGAAAGAACTTTGATCCGGATGCCAAGGATATGAAAACCATCATCCCGATCCACAACGCAGTAAATGAAAGAGCATGGTCAGAAATATTAAAATGGGAAGAAGGACAAGGAGCTGAGAAGTGTGGGGGTCCTAAGCTAACAAAGTTTGAAGGTGATGCCTCGAAAATCACTCCAAAAGCTCGATGGAACATGCTCTGGGGTTACGAAAGACCGTTTGATCGTCATGATTGGGTCATAGATAGATGTGGAACTACTGTAGAATATGTCATTGATTTCTACGGGGGTAAACCAAATCCTTTGGCTCCTGGATTGCCTAGTTTTTACCTCGACACTCGACCTAAACTCAATACTATCGAAGGTGTTAGACTCAGAGTCTACAAGTTTCTAGGTCTCAGTTAGTATCACGATTATTACTCTAGTTCGGATTTCCATTCATACCTTGGTTTCTACTGGGCCTAGTTGTATCTAGATATGTTTTATATATTGCATGGTTTAACCTTCAGTGGTACGGATATCTTCTCTACTTATATATACAAAATACGCATTTTTAATTCTCTAACGACCTCCCATAAAGTTACCATTAGATCCGAGCTTTTGCATATGCTAAAAGTTAGTAATATGATCAAAAGAAAAGACCTATCGTGGCCGCAATCGCCGCTTGATGTTCATGGTTCACTTACCTCTCCAACCTTTCCGTTGACATCGAAATACTTGGAAACGCATCGGTCAAGACAGAGGCTCTCACCTTTGGAAAGGTCGCCTTCTCCATACTGACTAGTAATGCACTTGGCATGACAAGAATCTACAAGTCGGTTGAACATGTCACTGACCATATCGAGTTCTGCTTCAGCAGCTTCAATCTTTAAAGGGTTGACTGCTCCTCCACTGTTAGAATTACCACCTAATCCAAGAAATGACATTGTGATTTATGTTTTTGCTGTTGTTGATATAGAATCAAGTACTTTGCTTAAAACTGTTCTCGATAGCTCAGAGGCAAAAAATTTCATTTACGTGTGCGGAAGAGACGGTTTACGTAAGCATACGGCTGAAACCACCGCCTCGAACCGCGAGCGCAACCCCACCGGCCTGAGAGAGGAAGTATTGACGCTTTTTTCAATTACTATAACAACCCCAGTTGAAGAATGAGATTTGCTGGATTATCATTATTAGGTTTATATACACTGGTGTATCGAACATCTGCTGCTTCTTATGACCCATTACTTTCTTTACCAGATATCGTAAGTGGTGAACCTACTGGTAAGTACCTGCAAGTTTCTCAAAGTGAGCATTGCGTTTCTATTTACTAACATTTAGAGTGGTCTGCGAAGAATGTCAAGTTTACCGAGGCTGGAGCCGTACTCGCTGAGTCGGCAGGCGAAGTCGGTACTTTGTGGTCAAAGCATAAGAACTTACTCAATGAATGGACTGCAGAGTTCTCTTTCAAAGTGGACGGTTCTGGAGAACTTCCTCTCGGTGGTGGATTGAACTTTTGGTACACAGATAGTCCTGATAAGGAGGGACCAGTCAGAGGATATACTGATTTCTGGAATGGCCTTGCCTTGTTTCTGGACTACGAGGGATGGGATGAATTCGGTGCTGGCCATGAACGAGGTGCTTTAAAAGCGCATCTGAATGACGGATCTATATCATACACATCCCTTCTGCATGGCGGACTGAATGCATTTTCCTACTGTCGTATGAACTACAGGAACTCTGCTCAAGGTATCATTGTCAGAGTAGCTTATAAGGACGGCCTATTTATTGTGGACATCAATGGCCAGAAATGTCTGGAGAGCAACCGAATTGTTCTTCCAACAGGTGAATATTATTTTGGATTTACTGCTGAAAGTACCGGGGATCGGTATTTGTTGGAAAGCTTCAAAGTTTATCCTGAAATCTCACCTGCACAAACTGTTTTAGATATACCAGCAAGTCAGCAGAATCTTCCAGAATCCGCCGATACTTTCCACGAGTTTGAGAAGTTGAAGAATGATTTGATGAGCCATATGAACAAGCTTGTATCAACACAGGCTTCGCAGCCATCTTCGATAGAACAGGATAATACAGGTACAAAAGTTGATTTCAATCCTCTAATAGGTCGAATCGCTGAACTTGAAGCACGGCTGGTTAGGTATGAGTCTTTGATCGAGTCTGTCTCTTCTGCTAGCAGCGCTGTCGTCACTACCAAAATGGACGCATTAAGAGCGCATGTTGATGACGTTATCAAGCGTGTCAACGAACATACCACAAAGATCCTTTCTGCTACTTTCCCTGACGGTATAGAATCTTTCCATGCTGCAATAGATTCAAAGTCAGTGCCTTTGCCCACTGTTTCAAGCGGACCTAGCTCCTGGACATTACTGATCACGTTTGTATTCGTACAGATAATTATTAACATTGGAATGTCCAAGTACAAGGAACGACAATCACGTCACGCAAAGATACTTTAATAGGATGATATTAATCTAATTTCTGGGGGGTGGTCTTTACCCCTATCAAGTCGTTTCAAATATTCTGTAATATACATAAAGAGTGTGCCTGTTTGTCTAGGGAATTTTAGCTTTTGAAACAATTTATCCGTGATAGTTGTTCCATGCAGCTGGCTGACCTCGCCAGTTCTGAGGCTGGTTAGGTTGCTGCATTTTCGCGGGCATATTTCCCATGTTATTGGCATAATACATTTGTCGCGCCATAGGATTTACAGGAGACCCTGTGGGTTGTTGTCTGGATTTGAAATTCATGCTACCATTGTGATTTGGGCCGTTCGCTGGACTGCTACCAGACGCCATTCGCATCTGAGCCATATTCATATTAGCCGCCTGTTGTCGTCCAATGAACTGTGCAGCATTCGCACCAGCTTGTGGGCCTCCCATTGCAGCATTGATAGGAGGTTGTGGGTTTCTTACTTTTTGAACAAGCGGCGGCTCAGGCACAAATACCATAGGATATTCGGGCTGTTCCAATTCTCCTTTGACAGGTTTGTTCAGTAAAGGTATCGATAGGTCAGTTATAGGTTCCTTTTCTGTTTCCGCTTCACTGTTTATAGCCGCAACAATAGTCTCCTTTTCTTCGTTGATAATATCCTGATTATCATCATACTTGTTGATCCAGAAGTTGGACCACTCGTCAACACGCGTGCTTTTCAAACTTCCAAGTGACTTTGTGAATCCCGCACATAATTTGGTAGCTTCATCCTCAGAGATAGTATGATGATGGTGGTTTATTGAACCAGGATCCTGGTAGTCAAAGGATCCAGAAATGTCTGATCCGGGAATAAAAAAAGAGGAATTGCCAGCCGCCATTAACGACGATAATAAAGATGCAGTGGCCTGCTCGTCACTGTAGTCAAACCTAGGGTCTCTCTGGATAGATCCAGGGTGAGCATAATAATGTACAGAGGACAGGTTTTGAACATAGTTTTGATAGGATGCTTGAGGACCGGCGGTTGCAGCCGCCGCAGCAGCTGCCATAGCATCAGCAGGGCTAGGATGATGAGATCCTCCAGATGCTTGGTTTCCTGCTGGATTTGAACCTTGGTTTTGGGGATTTCCACTTTTTCCACCAGCACCACCTGTTCTCATACCAAGCTGTGCACCAGAGTGTCCGCCGGCTCCAGCTCCGGATCCAGCTGCCACCTGCGCTTGTGGTGATCCACTTTGATACGAGGCTGTATTTTTCATCTGAAAAGATCCGGCTGAACCACCTGGCACGCCATATTGCTGAGCAGCCACTTGAAATTGAGGCTGCTGTTGTTTGAAAGGAGACATCGCAAAACCCATGTGTTGGCCATTCTGTTGTGCCAGCATATTGTGTGCTGTCAGTGATCGTCTATCAGTAATCACAGGATCATTCTCAGTGAAACCTTGTTCAATAGCTTTACCTTCCCAGTAATCGTCTCGAACTCTCTTGCCATTTTTAATGATACGAGACCCAAACTGGCAGAACATGGACCTTGCGGTTACCAGAGCTATTTGACGCGATCGGAAAGAAAATGGCAGTAAACCTGCCTGAATCAAGGTTTCCTTTTCCTGTTGTGTTGCTATCAGCTTATAAAGATTTCGGTTTTTGTTGAACAACAAATAACTGTCTCTATAGTTCAATTCCTTGGCACTCTCAGTCGCCAGCATAAACAGTTTGGATCCTCTGTTTGGTAACTGAAACGTATGGATTCTATATTCTCGGTTACCGAGTGGATGGCCATCTGGAGTTACTTTACGTTCACCAGCCTCGTCGATTTCTGTCGTGATAAATTCGTCACCTTCCAGATTCAGCTCGGTGCTGGTGAATGAACCAATCTGGAGCATTGCCATATTGACCGCACACTTCTGATATATATACGATTATTTACTTTAGGATGCACGCACGCACGCACCTGACTCTTCCGTGGGTGGGTGTTTGTGTGGCTGTGGGTGGGTGGTGTGTAAATCTCGTCGATATGATGCTAGGTCCCGCGCTGGGATTTGGAGGAGGGGGGATTTGGGACATGAGAGATGAGAGAGGTCTTGGATAGGGGGGAGGGGACCAAGATAGGGGATTGATGTGGACTTATACTGGTGGTGAAATAAGTCAATTTATTCATTATTATTTATTCTTATTCAAAATTAGTATTATTCAAGTAAGTCTTTCTTAGTGTTCATGGTGAAAATGGAAATCAGATATTGTGAGATGAAGCTGTCTGTAGTCAGTTGGCTCTGATTCCGGGATAATAGGTTCAGAATTAGGGGGATGGGGTATTCTAGTATCAGCCGTAAATAAAGAATGCCACAGGAATATTGTAGAATGCCGCGGGAATTTTAAATTGGTGCTCGGAATATAAAAATTCAACTGCAGATTGACTGTTGAGTCAAATATTATAAGTATCCTTCTGAATACTCTCATTAGCTGAGCTGCTCGTCGACATGTATTTTCGTCTTCAATCACTGAGCTCCAACACAATATAGATACTCTCATAGCATAAGATCCGTATCATGATTATGTAATAAATAACAGGCTACATGCCAATGCAAAAATTTCATGTCCTGTGTTTGTTTGTTTTTTATGTCCAGTATTCTAGCCTAAGCCTAAGCCTAAGCCTCATGTTCCGGTTGTGTGTTCACTGGTGATGGCATACTATCTAGACAATTCCATCCATTTGGATATACGACGTAACTCAATGACGAAGCAAGAGCAGATGAGGATTCGGCGATTCCAAACATTTCTTTGAATTTCTTCTGACATGCAAACGCCTGTACTTTCTTATCGTATCTTTCTGCCATGGCAGTCGAAATATATCTCCATTTGGCCTTCTCTCCAGCCTCCAACAGAGACTTCAATAAT
This sequence comes from Daia tannicola, assembly GCA_030569095.1. Taxonomy (NCBI): domain Eukaryota; kingdom Fungi; phylum Ascomycota; class Dipodascomycetes; order Dipodascales; family Trichomonascaceae; genus Daia; species Daia tannicola. The sequence goes on from JAJMJQ010000001.1 coordinate 104,218, forward strand.
TCTATGTCGTCATGTGACCATTGCGAGTCTTCTGAAATGCTCGGCAGTGTTTGCTGTCCCGTGGCCATCCTAGCTGCTAGTTCCAACTCTTCTTCTTGCTGTCGATTCAACAGATGATACCGGTTCCTTACCGAAACTCCAGATTCGATTCCAGTAAGTTGGGCGACTTCAGCCCACGGTTTTCCTTGTCTACGAAGTGCTAGAATCATATTATCCTGGTCTTCACTAAACTTGAGAGACTTTTTCCTCCTGTGCCCTAATGATCTCTGCTTCTCTATGCCTCCTCCACCTGTACTACTGGTTCGACCATGACGGCCCGTTTTGGATGGAGATCGGTTCAAGCTCAGACTCGGCACACCGATATTCGGACTCAACATTGTCGAGGATTCTGTGGAGCTGACGGCCGACATTACTGTATGAGACCCAATTGGACCTTGATGAATCTGTCTTTGATGTTGTTGATGTTGTTGTTGTTGTTGTTGCAGTAGTAATTGTTGTTGTTGTTGTTGTTGTTGTTGCTGCTGCTGCTGCTGTTGTAGCTGCTGTATCTGAAACTCAGCGGGATTAAAGCGATCCAGCCCCTGAGTCAGCATTCCGTCCGGAATTGTCTCGAATTTCTGTACTGGGTGCAAATTACCGGTATTCATTGTAGAGAATGATGACAACGGGTCAGCGTTCTGGCCGTCTGCAATTGTCTGCTCTTGGCCATAGTATTCCGCAGCAGTATTTCGTGCAACTGCTGCTGCCGTTGCTGCTGCTGCTCGAGCTTCCTCAGAATTCACACTCGCCTGTTGACCCTCGCTGTTTATAATGCTACCCTCACTCCCAGCTTGAGCCAAGTATGGAAAGGCATACTGCGCAGGATTGGACATGTTTGTGTTACGAAACGTTCAAAAGACTGGCAGGCTGGACTCTACTAGTTTTTAATCAGGGACCCACTATATAAGGCCTAAAATGGAAGCGATCGCCAACAAAGGGCAAGGTTGGGATCTAGTTGAGAAGGCACTGACAGGCGGCGGGCTTGCCGGGTCAGCCGCACAGTGGAGAGAACTGGAAAATGACCGACTTAGTGCGGTCGAGGAGAGCTAAGAGTATGAAAAGTCAGGGGGAAATGAGATTCTGTATAATCTCTAATAATCTGTTCAGAATTATGGTTAGATTAAAAGGAATGTGGTTTCAGAGGTTGTGAATGTTTTGTAAACAGATTGCCTGTGTTTGGTTTCACATGAGAGCGAGCACCTTGGTTCTGGACTCTCTCTCTCTCAATTCTTCAACTATATTATCATTTTTATTTGATTCTATCCAGAATTAAAGTAGTCATATCCTCTGCTTTTCGAAATAAACAGTTCAGGTCGTTGGCCTGTGTTGTTTTTGTTTCCTCCCCCCTTTTTCTATGCATTCCTGTGTATTGAAGTATGTCCCTCAAATAGCTAACATATAGTGCAATTATTCACAGAGAACCCTACAAATATCAACAGTCAAATAAACGACATAAAATCAAGAGCACTTTATAAAACAGAAAAGAATACCATTAAAACTATCACATTAATTCATCGAACTTATTCCTATCCTGATATTAATACACATCTTGATTCATTCTCTATATATATACACACACTAAATACAACTATCACTGCCAGAGCCAAAAAATGTACCCTCTGATGTTCCCAGGTTCCACTAGTCTAGACCATAGAATGAGACAAAGAGCTTGCGAATGAGCAAATGTTTGATCTGAGCCCCCTTTCCCCTCCAATCGTATATGAAAATCATACGGTGCAGTGAATGGGGGCTTGTATCAGTGAAGAGTGGAAAATTTCTCCCCGAAGACACTTTTTAAAGAATACCAGCTTTGGGACAAGTACAATAGTAAGCAACATTGATTCGGATAAACTTTTTTGAACGGAACGATACATATTTGCCAATCAAAGACATTACTAAAATTTATGTATTTAGGCATCATAGATAGATTAATATCATTCAGCTTTGTTTATTAGCTGAATTTATACTGTTATATCGCATTTTTTTAGACTTAAAACCTGCCCTGTAAATTCAGGAACAAGACTTAAAGCTTACCATTTAATTCAGGAACAAGACTTAAAACTTGCCTTGTAATTCAGGGACAAGATTTATAACCTTACCTTCAGTCAAAGCAGACTTCACATTCTTGATAGTAGCCAATTCCATGTTCTTTCGGCTTTCAACAGTATGAGTACCAACATGAGGCAATAAAAGAATATTTTCATTGGCAATGAGTTTGGGGTGTACCTTGGGCTCAAATTCGAAAACGTCCAAGCCAGCAGTAGAAACTTTACCGGATTCAAGAGCCTGAACCAACGCTTCCTCATCAATAACAGCACCTCTAGCTGTGTTGATAATGACAACACCATCCTTGCATTTGGCAAGAGTCTCGGCATTGATCAAATGTCGTGTGTTCTTGTTCAAAGGAACTGACACGGCAATCACATCGGAAGTAGCCAACAGCTCATCGAAAGACACATATTCAGCAGTTCCTTCATCGCTTTCAGGCAATCTGCTTCGGTTATGATACTGGATCTTACTGAAATGGAAGGGCACAGCTTTATCTCTGATACTCTTACCAATACCTCCTAAACCCAAGATTCCAAGCACTTTGCCTTGGGGATCATGAGCTTCAGGGGTCTTGCCATCCCAATTGCCCTTTCGCAATTCGGTAGCCAATCGGTTGAAATTTCTCAAAGCTCCAATGATCAAGTAGATTGCAGTAGTAGCAGTAGCCTCAGTTACCTGAGTGGGGGTGTTGGATACTTGGACACCTCGTGCAGCAAGAGCATTGACGTCAACAAGATCATAACCAGCGCCATTATTAGCAAACACTTTTAAAGTCTTGGGCAATGCATCTACCAAATCGCCTTTAATGCCACCAACAGCCTTCTCGCCCCAGAAATTGGCATAAATAGCTTCAATCTGGGAGTATTTTCCCTGAAGATCTTTAATCAATTGTTCCCTTGAAGGGTTGAGTTCCTCAGCAATTTCGCCGAGTTCTTCTCCAAGTTGTTTCCATTCGTCCTTGGCAAACTTGAGAAATCCTAACAAAAGTATTCTAGGAGCCATTTTTAATATTTAATAGATTTTTGGTTACGATTATAGTAAACAGGTGTCGATATTTCAAGCTATGAAAATTCTAACAGTTGCAAGGGGAGGTCTTTTTGGGATGGTGATTGCCTTTATATAGCACCCACACACCGGGACTTAGCGTGGGGGTCGATCTGTCCCGGAGCTATAATCCGGAGAAATAGAAAATAGCAAAGAGAGCGAAGATATGGCGAAAATACATGCTTAATTTGAAATCACAATAGCGGATTCTATTGATAGATTCTAATATTATAGTTTATTTGTCGAATATTATAATATAGTCAACCCATAGAAATCGCTTTCTCCAAGTTTGAGTCTTGCGTAATAAAAGTCTCGATATCTGTTTTGTCCATTTTCGGTCGAATGCCGAGAGGCCTGATGGAGATAGTGCGAGTGCGATTTTCTCCACACCAACCAAATGGCATGGCATTCAACAGATTTTTTTTTATTCCTTCTAAATAATTCTATATCTATATTTATTCCTTCTAAATATTTCTACATCTATATTCATTCTCCAAATATTTCTATATCTTACCCTGCTGCTCACTTACAAGATCTAGCACTCTGCCAGTCTCTATACCAGAACGTACATTGTCCAAACAACGTTCTTCAGTCTCACGTAAAGTCTCAATGGTATATGTACCTGAATGAGGTAACAACATTATATTAGGGTTTGCAAGAAGTTTAGGGTGGATATGCGGTTCATGCTCAAACACATCCAAGCCTACCGTCGATACCTTGCCTGATTCAAGAGCCTCTACTAGAGCCTCTTCATCGATTACTGCACCACGAGCTGTATTAACAATCACAACACCATCCTTGCAATTCTCAAATGCCTCTTTATTCAGCAAATGGGTGGTTTGCTTGTTCAAAGGCACAGATACCGCAATAACGTCACATAATGACAAAAACTCGTGGAAATCCTGAACATATTCCGCACCTCCTTCCTCATCTTGGGGCAATTTGTGTCGATTATTGTACAGAATCTTGCTAAACTTATAGGGAATAGCTTTATCACGAATACTCTTTCCAATCGAACCCATGCCGAGAATCCCTAGAACCTTATTCTTAGGATCATGAGCCAAAGGAATCTTACCGAACCAATTGCCTTTTCTGAGCTCCATACTCAAAGCGCTGAAATTTCTTAGAGCACCAATCATTAGGAATATTGCAGTGGTAGCCGTGGCTTCCATGACCGGTTCAGGAGTATTTGACATCTGGATGCCTTTTCGGAGTAATGCATTAGCATCCACCTTATCATAGCCAGCACCAGCATGGCAGAAATATTTCAATGTTGCCGGGAAATGGCTGACAAGACTTTCTTCGACTCTATCCACCCGTTTTTCGTTGTTGTAATTGCTATAGACACCGACAATGTCGTGATATTCGGGATTATGTTTGAGCTGTTCAATCAACTGTTCTTTTGTCTTACTTTCATCATGAATCACGTTAAAATCCCGAGAAAAGGTTTCAAAAGCTTTTTGAGCTGTGACGATTTTGCCAAATAGAAGGACCTTTGGTTTGGGTAAATTCGATTTGATTACAGATGCCGCCATGATTTTGATGTCTTGTAGATTAAAAGAGAGGGTGTTGGTGCTGCAAACAAAAATCCAATCCTTGCCTAACCCAGATGCCCTCACTAAGCTTGTTCACACACACAGATATAGTTATGATATGTTACACATAGACAATCGTGACAACAAAACTGTTGGTATAGTATTAGTAGTAGTAGTTTATTTATTTATCGTGTCAGATGACGGCGCTTAACTTGTTTATATAGGTGAAGGCAGCAGGGGACAGAAGCGAGACGCTGGCTGAGGTGGAAGTCGAGAGAGAGAGAGAGAGAGAGAGAAGGGCGGTACTTGTTTTACTGTTATGCTAAAGTAGGTGCTAAAGTAGGTGCTAAAGTAGGTGGACCCAGGTTCCTTAAAGAACTAAGAGTCTGTGTTTGGTGGGTCGGCAAGCATTGAGCATAGTAAGGCGTTATCATACATACATTTTTCCACCAAAGTTCTATGCCCTGATTTAGAATAGATTCTGAATCATTATCCCGGATAGGGAATAGAAATCTGATCCTCCCATGTACTTGGCACCTGTCCAACACAAGCACACATAGTTAAGCCCAGGAATATATATAACGGGTTGACTGAATCCCTTGATCTTGTAGGCCGGATAATAGTTTAACATATCCAAGCGGTGCATAGGATGCCATACTTGCGCCTGAAACATTCATCGTGCCTATGTTGATCTTTCGTATTATGCACATATTGAGAGACCGCCTTTACTTTAGAGTTCGGGAAACTAGGTGGACTCGTTAATACGACGTTAGCAGCAGCACAATCTTGAGGACGATGCATGAAAAAATACAACACAACTATGTTCTGGCATATTACTATTTGCGGTCGGTCAATTGAACTACAATGGTTCAAACCTGATTAGCTTGAGAAACAGTGAGATAATTAATCTTAACATCGACTTCTCTCCTTCAGTCTCGTGTCTTCAAGCCCCTGCTTTGTAGTCACCGATATTTCGGATATCTTTCCGAACAGTGGTTTTTTTTCTTTTTTTTTTGTTTGACCTTACCAGAGCCACACATATTTATGTTTGCAAAATACGATGCATTCATGCACGACATCGGAAAACCAGGTGGAAGTGGAAGTGACTGGACTAATAGTCCTATTTAGGCTTGCCAATGATAGTGGTGACATTTAGCACAGTTCATTATATGAAGATCCATACCGAATTTGGCAAGAGATAATCCGGTTGTACCTCGGTTTCAAGACATGGCGGAAGTCCGATTCGAATCATTTCTTGGTATATTAAGAACTGCTTGTAACTTGATGGACTTTCTAGAATGTCAGTGGTTTAACCCGAGCTTCTTTTTTGTTTGTTCGTGAATACTCTCTGATTCTCTACTTGTTAAGTGGTTGGAGTTGAATCACATTAAGCTTTTATATTTCGGATAAATTTTCCCGAAATGCTATTGGAAGCTGACAACAATAATAACGCTTCCATTAAATCAGATGCTGAAGGGGTTGTTTTTCCATCACCAGAAAAAGATGTGAAAAAAGGGACCGATAAAGTCGAGTTTAGTAGGGAACAAACCATATCAGGCTCTGATATTGATCTGGACATATGTGATGAAGACAGCCACAACAATAACGACAAGGAAGGAAATTCTGTTACTCTTGAAGAGCTTCACTGGGATGGTGACAATGACCCTGAAAACCCTTACAACTGGTCTTTGAAGAGGAAGTGGTTCAATACTATGACAGTCGCAGGCATATGTTTGGTCGTTTCTCTAGGATCATCTTTATATGTTTCTGCCGAGATCGAACTGACCATAAGCTTCGATGTCTCTCGTGAGCTATTCTTATTAGGATTGACTCTATATCTATTAGGTCTCTGCTGGGGTCCTGTCATTGGTGCACCTATTAGTGAAACCATGGGCAGAAAAGCAGTTTATATCACTACATTCCCCATTTGCATTCTCTTTGTTATGGGTGTTGGCTTAAGTCAGAATATATCTAGCGTACTTGTATGCCGATTCTTCTCTGGTTTTTTTGGCTCTCCAGCAATGGCTGTTGCCGGTGGTACTATCATGGACATGTGGTCACGTGATATGCTTGGAATCACAATGACTGCATTCTGTATAGCCCCATTCATGGGCCCAGTACTCGGCCCTATAATTGGTGGATTTGCAGCTGAATATAAAGGTTGGCGCTGGACTTCCTGGATTCACTTAATGTTTTGCGGAGCAGTTCTGATCGCTTTATTGTTTAGTGATGAGACTTACAAGCCTATTCTTCTAAAGAAAAGAGCAAAGAAACGTGGACTTATTGTCATCGAAAATTCGCCAAAAGGCAAACAAGCCTTAATGAATATCTTGGTTTTCACAATCGGAAGACCGTTGAAAATGTTATGTGTTGAGTTGGTAGTCATGTTCTTGTCAATCTACGTTGCATTCATTTTTGCAATTCTTTACGCTTTCTTTGAGGCATATCCCATCATTTTCGAGATGGTGTACTTAATGGAGCCTGGTGTAAGTGGGTTACCTTTCCTTGGAATCGGTATTGGACTGTTGTTAGGGGGACTCTTCTATATTGTCGTCTGTACCCACCAGCTGAAGCATCCCAAGCTAGACCCCAATACTGGTGAACCAATTCCTCATTCACTGACAAGTCTGCTCATTCCTACCAAGATTGGTGCCGTTTTGCTGCCTATTTCCTTATTCTGGATAGGATGGACATCTAGACCATCTATTCACTGGATTGTACCGACACTAGCAGGGATATTTTTTGGAGCTCCTCTGATCTTGATTTTCCTTAGTTCTGTGCATTACATCTCGGCAACATATCCGCCGCTATATACTGCATCAGCACTTGCAGCAAATAATTTACTCCGATATACAGTGGCTGCAGTATTTCCATTGTTTACAGTTCAAATGTTTGAGGCGATGAATATTGATTGGGCTTGCTCTTTCTTTGGATTTGTAGCTGTTGCTCTAATGCCCATACCATGGCTGTTTGAATATTTTGAAGACTATATACAGACACATTCTCATTTTTCAACGAGAGTCATTGCGCTAAAGAAAGAAGAAGCAGAGCGCGCCAAACAAGCTGTTTGAATTGAAATCAAGAGAATTATGTTGACATACTAGTCTATTGCAACAGAATAGTATAATGAAACGATCTTTAATATCTTGAGCTAATAATTATTGAAGTTAAAATAAACTTTGTCGATAAAACCCCAACTCCGTTAGTTTCTCATTTAACCGTGGCATGTCTAGTGGTTATATGTTGTGTGAATAAGGATCAACATCGCTTATCACCAAACTAACAACGAAAGGAATCGACTATTCCAAGCAAATAATTTCCTTTTAATGATACAAGCATCTTGGAATTAATAATACTCGTAAGCTAATTGAGGTTTATTAGTCGGTCTAGGCACCTTGGTGAAGCTTCCATGCATAAATCCTTCGAGGCCCCTTCCCAATTAGGCAAGTCGAATGCTTCTAGATGTTTTATCAGACCAGAGGTGCAAGGAAATGGAGGGGCAAGGAAATGGAGGGGCGGAGGGTGGAGGGGCGTTGACAAAACAAAAGGGAAGACTTAATCAAATGCAAAAAGCATAAAACCAAACAGAGAGCAATTTTAACATATATGATCATGATTTGCTCATTGTTTCATCTAAATCGTATCATTATTTTTGCTCATCTTCCCCAAACATAATAAGTTTTCCATTGTGTTTTGAGTCAAATCTCCAGCCGATGAGCGTTGGAATTACCCGGCCAAACCCCTACCCCCACCGTTAACGTTTCAACGTTTTTTCACGCCCGCAGCCGCTGCTTTTTCCTTTGCAAACGCCCAACTCTCCAACGTTCTTCCGAAATTCTTAAAACAAGTAAGAACTAATAGAAATCGGACCTTTTAGTATAAGAAAAGTTTGTATCTGCTTTTAAGTATTCTCATAAGTATACCCTTTGGTTCAAAGGTCGCGTCAAGTGTTTTTTTCTTTTCTTTTGTTACTATTTGTTTGGTTAGTTTATTGACCAATTCTTCTGCCTATAGTTGCATACTGGCCAGCCTCTTTCCAGCAAGACAGCTGTCTTTTTTTTATTCGAGGGAAGAAAGTATCCAGAAAGGCAGCTTTTGTTGTCAAGTTTTTATTCCCCCTTGACATGATGTTCGAGCAACATTCTCGCTTCATGTCGTCTTCAACTTCGGTCCCGGAAGAATCGAACCAGACTATGCCACCTCGATGTAATAGCACAAGTTCAGTATATCTTTGCTGCCCGAGGCCCTCACTAGAACTTACTCTGGATAATAAGGCTGTATCGCCTTTCACTTTGCGGGAGTTTAAGACCTTTGTACAAAACAATCATTGTTCTGAGCCGCTCGAGTTTTACTATGATGTCGTGAAATACATCAAAGATGCCCTTCAGAATGGAGACCACTCGAGCAAACAGTCACAAGAGGCAGATGATGATTTAGATATGCATTTACGAACTTCATGGGAGAGAATAATATCAACATATATTAATTCTAGTGCTCCTAAGGAGCTGAATATCACATCGGACAGCCGTTCAGCGGTTCTTGACATTCAACGTGGCGCAAACTATCCCCCAAAATCACCAACGACACTCAAAAAAGTGCTTGACTTTGCAATATTTACAATCCGAGAAAGTTCATATGTGCAGTTCATCAATCAACAGCAGGTTGGAATGGTTTTGGATTCCAAACTGGCTCAACGACCAGCATCGACGTCAATGTCTAGTATACCCCGCGATATTGCTATTAAAATTGCGCCAGATGAGGCTCTGTATTCTGAATCATATGAAATGAGTTCCGACACGAGACCACAAAGCGTTTCGCTTGCAACGACAGAAGCAGAAGCAGATGCTGATGGAGCACAATTCAGCGAAACGTCATCTACCAATACACAAACCTCGCATATATCGCCTACATTTTCAGATGAAGACATTGGAGCTTCACTAGGAAACTCTCCATCATCACATGCTGCTTCCTCATTTCACTCACCTACTAGAAGGTTCTCTTTTTTCAGATCTTTCCGTTCAAATAGTAGCGGAGGCAGCCCAGTTAGCTTTGATCCCAAACGATATCCGCGTACTTTACCCGAGAATGCCGTGGACTGTGAAAATGAGGAAAACGAGGATGAATATGAGGGTGAACACAGCTCCTATGTCCGCCGAAACTCGGGTTCTCTTGTCAGATCTAATTGGCGTGGAGTCTCGAGAAAATTGAAACTCAAATTGCATTGAACAAACCAAATATCGAAACAAAAATCTGGATACCCCTTTTCTCTATAGACAGATATTACTAATTTATTTATTTTTGCTTGTTGTTGACAACCCACTTTTCCAAAACGGTGTTGCCATATTTGTCAGTTTGTCGTTATCGACGACCAAGTCCGATGATGCTTAACTCCACCACTAAATTCGTTATCTCGCACAGTCGGAGCTTAGTTTAACCCCGGCCGTAAAATTATTGACAACGGAACAACGTCAACAACTATATATGAATATAAAAAACCTGCGGAATTCCACAGTACATAATTGACTGGTTCTATAATTAGTTTATCAGCTAAATATATTTTTATACCTTTCCTTATCCGCTTGCTTGTCTCGACGGGTTCTTACCGACCGCAAATTCTCAAGTCGATTACTCGGCTTACTAATTATTTTTTTTCTCCGTTTAGTAATATAAATTTCAGACTTTTTCGTCAACTACAAAAACAACACTGTACAATAGCATTAGACAACGGAAAAAGGAGAGTTGTTTTGAAACTTATTTTTTAATATATACATCTTGCTTCTGCCGTGATTATTTATTTTACAAGTCCTTTTCATGACTGATCCTGACAAGGCTGCCCGTTGTATCCAGCGGGCATACAAAGCCTATTGGTTAAAGAAGACCATTTCACATATAAAAAGTTATGCACCATGGCTATTTTCATCTATGAAGCAGCAGGAATCCGATAATATAACTGCTGATTTCGATACTATCCAGGCACGGCTGACGGACACTGATTTACAGAAGACTTTATGCCAGTTTATGGAATTCTTGGGCTGTGCGAAAACAAGCTCTTTATGCCATTCGAAAATGGTTCTTTTAGCATATGCGTTGATTCAGGCGCCATCTCTGATTTTTTCGTTACCAGATCCTCAATCTTGCTTATCAAGCAATCCAGATATGGAAGTCACGTGCGACAAGTCGGCCCACCGATCATCCTGTAAATCCGCTTTACAAGAAGAAACAAGTTGTTATACAATGACCTCTAACGAAAAAGCACTTCTTGCGCAGGCCCAAGATCTTGGGTTTGGGTTCTTATTAGTATGTGAAGAGCCTGAAAACTGGATCAACAGACTGACATTTGCCGCTTCATACTCACAATTTTGTCGATTATTCCTGGAATGGAAAACCAAAGATGCTGATATGTTGATTAAGAATTATTTGGATAAATTCACTCTTTGCTTAAACAACTACCGAATAGTGAAGAGCAAGACACCTGACTCTGAAATCAGGCCCGTCAAAGAGTCGGAACTGATTCAAGCATACAAAGTTCTTTGTGAACAACATTACATGGCTATATTGAAGTTGGTAGGGTCTACTGGAAAATGCCGTCAGATTGTACATAAGCATCTACTTAAAGTTGCATTTCTGAAAGAGCTCAGGTCGCAATTTGGCTCAATCAAACAGCTAACCGCTGTAGAATGGGCTGAAAATGGCGACGAGACCTCCACTTACAGATTAAGAATGGCATTCATGTCTCTGGTACTTTCAAACTATGCAGTTAAGCATCCTCAGGCACAAATGAAGACATTAGTCAGCCCGAGACTAGGCACACGTCTCGATGATCTGGATCCTTTGTCGTGTGAGAAATGGCATGGTAAATATTTCACCAGGTTCAAGCGAGTCCATGATATAATCATCATGGAGTGTGCCATTGATAACCCATACAAGAATCAAGCATTATGGGCGCCTCATGTTGCATATTTTATCACAAAAACATTGTCACATATTGATAGTGCTATTGTCAAGAGCGAGTGCAAGTTGATCGATATGGAATTCATTGTTGAGCAATCAGAAATGAATCAGTTCAATATTGGTGCCTTTTTGAACTGGGCTATTGATATGGCTGCAAAATTGTACCATCCAGCATACATTACAGAGCCATATAAGGATCTGGATGATAAGTTCAAATCATTAAGAATGGAGTTTTGTAAGGAAATTTACGAAGCAAATCGATTCCAAGAAGCTATCATGTACTTAATTCGACTTGTGGAGTTCATACGGATTCAGTACAATGAACAACAACTTATTAGGACATTGAATTCGATTATGACGGATAAAGAATGTCATTGCAAATCGGAATCAGATTCTACTATCAAGGGTGAAGTTCAATGCCACTGTAAAGGCAGCGGTATACTCTTTGATATACAGAGTATTAAATACAACGAAAATAGAGAGAGGGACCGATCAAAACTTTTCAGTCATATGAACGAATCCACAAGAAAGCTGTTGTCTAATGAACTTGTTTTGTTCATTAGGGATTTACAAGGTGATAAGCAGAACATCACCAAATTATCGCAGTGGATCAGGAAACCACCGGTACCGAACACTGTGGAAGTTTTAGTTTCAAGCGATGCATTTTATACCATATTTGAAAGATATGTTGATTTCATGATGACATTGGATATGACCAAATTACCAGAAACATTTGATCTTTTGAGGGCTCATATTGCTAAGGCCAAGCTCTTGATTCAAGACACTATCAAGCTATACACAATTACCAGGTTTATCATAGGTGTTAGTGGAGATCATGGATATGTTTGCCGATTGACAAAAGGTTTATATGAGATATTATCCAGTGAAAGATGTGTACCATATCAGGTGAGAGAAATCTCTACTTTGATAGAAAAGGAACGGCCCTGTATAGTTGGTGCAGACTGGAAGCTGGTTCAAGGTTTGATTAAAAGACTTTTGCATAATCAAGAAGAAAATGAGGTTGCCAAATTAGCATCTTCTAGGATTAGTCAAGCATTACTTGATAGGTATAAAGCTGGTATAACCGATTCTATTGAGACCGAAACTAGGGCCAAAACAAACGCTGATTGGCTTGTGAGTGCAGTAGGTCCAGAATTCTCAGAGCATTTGCAAAAGATAGAAGATCTAGTACTTAGTATCTGGGAAGTCTCTGTGGTGACGTATGCGCCTATTTATGAGAGTTTGATATCGTTAAGAGATATCAAGTTTACAGTTCCTACTATGAGTAACAGTCGAATGACACAAGAACGTTCAATGGATTCATTATCTACAGAAAGTAGGGCTTAATATGGGGAGAGGGGGAGAGTAGGGCTTAATTTGGGGAAGAGAGTAGGCCTAACATGGGAAAAGCAAAGGAACCCAAACTTTTTGTCTGTTTTTATACTTTTATGTTTGGAGGAGGGTAGCATTTATGTATTAATATTTATACGCATTTTAGGGAGGGAATATGATAGAATTAAGTGGCATGGCATGGCATGGCATGGCAATTGACAAAACCGAATAAAAGGCGGGAAAAAAGCCATAAAAACTAAAAATATATAAAGAACATTATTTCAATATTTATATACAAAATATGCTTAAATTATACCATTCAACCCTTTTAACCCAGCCCTACTTCATTTAAGTCTGGGCTCACTCACTTGCTCGCTCGGCTGTGGCTGTGGCAGAAAACTGAAATCTCCAACTCAAAAACCCAGTTTTACCACTTGGCAAAAAACCAGCACAGCACCAGAGCAAAGCTTGTAGAACAGCAACAACAGCAACAACAACAACGACCATCATGCCCAAGCTATCAGAGAAGGTGAGTATCTAAGATGAAATTTCAACCAGTTTACCTCGACATAATTCTAACATTCAGGAATTTTTGTACGTATCAGTATTATAAATTGGCTATCATGACAAGTATAGCGCGAGGCCAGCAAACATGATAATCAAAAGATATCTGTGATATCGTTTATAAGCATAAACTGCCACGAACATTGGATGAGTGTTATAAGACGCGTATTCTCGTAGAAAGCCATTTTTTTTGGGGGTTTTTGGTTTTTCAATGTTGGTTTGCAGTTATATGGATATTAGCCGTTCCCCCTTTCACATGCATATACGTAGGCATAATAACGTGAAATCCGGAACAACTTTTTTTTCTTATTGTTAATACCACAACATTATATTTATCTAGTATTATTACTAACATATAGAGCATCTTATCCTCAAAAGTCTCTAAAAGAGTTTGGTCCTGGTTACCCGGGTAATCTCACTGAAGATCAGCAAGTCACTTTAACAGAACTCAGAAAGCAACTTATAGATGCTGGATATGAGGATCGATTAGATGATGCTTCTCTATTGAGATTTCTACGAGCACGAAAGTTCGATATTGCAAAAGCAAAAGATATGTATGTTGCATGCGAAAAATGGAGAACAGAATTTGGTACAAACACCATTCTTGAAGATTTCCATTATATTGAAAAGTCTAGAGTTGCTCAGTATTACCCTCAATATTATCACAAAACAGATAAAGATGGTCGACCCGTTTATGTCGAACAATTGGGCGCAATAAAGATTGCTGAAATGTACCAAATCACCTCGCAGGAGAGAATGTTGAAGAATTTGGTATGGGAATACGAATCTATGACGACATATAGATTACCGGCTTGTTCTCGTATGGTGGGACACTTGGTTGAAACTTCTTGCACTATTCTGGATTTAAAAGGTATCTCAATCAGTACTGCTTCTCAGGTTTACTCTTATATTCGAGAGACTTCTATCATTGGACAGAACTATTACCCAGAACGAATGGGTAAGTTTTATGTCATTAACGCACCTTTCGGCTTTTCTGCTGTCTTCAACTTTATCAAGAGATTCCTTGACCCTATTACTGTTGAGAAGATTCATGTGATAGGCTCAAAGTATAAAACCGAATTGTTAGCTCAAATCCCTGCCGAGAACTTGCCGGTGAAATTCGGTGGCACTTCTGAGATCGCTGGATCTAGCGTCGAGTTATCTGATGAGGGCCCATGGAGAGATCCTAAATATGTTGGTCCTGAAGGTTTTGCTCCTAGAGCTGGTGACATCAATAGTTTGATTGCTGCTGCTGAAGCCGTAACTATTACAACTGCTGCTGCTCCTGTCGATGCTCATGTTGCTACAGCCTAAATCTAACTTGAGGTGGGCTATCTTATAGATATGGTTTTAAACGATTCACTTTTCATTTCATTTCACTTAATTTTGTTTTGCTTTGTTGGAGATTGATTGTATATAGAATAGTGAGATTACCTGATATTGCCGAGTTCACTATCTGATATTACCGAGTTCACAAGATCAACTTTGTCGTAACATTTATAATGAATTTGTACAGCCGTAATTAGACCTGTCATACATCCAATATCTAATATATACCTAGATAATATCTGTTAATCTATATAGTTAGTTCTAGTATTATTATCTTATCTTATAATATGGTACAAGTCAAGATGAATAATTAGGTTACCCGGCTGTGGGATCATCTCAGGCAATCACAAATTCTCTCTCTCACTCTCTCACTCACTCTCTCTCTGAAAGATCACCCACCGCGTTTCGAACGTCACCGAAATCGGGACCAAGTTATCATTAGCACATTCACTACCTCCACCCACCAAAGTCTGACAACATATTTTTGCATATTCAACATACTAAACAACATGTCGACCGCCGCTAGAAGACGTCTTATGAGAGACTTTAAACGTATGCAACAAGATCCACCAAGTGGCGTTAGTGCTTCTCCCGTAGCTGATAATGTTATGACCTGGAATGCCATCATCATTGGACCTTCTGATACACCTTTTGAGGATGGCACTTTCAAACTGGTTATACAGTTCGATGAACAATATCCAAATAATCCTCCGAAAGTCAAATTCATTAGTGAGATGTTTCATCCGAATGTTTATGCTGGTGGTGAGCTCTGTTTAGATATTCTCCAAAATCGTTGGAGCCCTACTTATGATGTAGCAGCCATTCTTACATCTGTTCAAAGTTTATTGAACGATCCAAATATATCCTCCCCTGCTAATGCTGAAGCTGCTGGATTGTATAAGGATCATAAAAGTCAATATAGTAAGCGGGTTAGAGAGACAGTCGAAAATAGTTGGAAAGATGTTTGATCCACCTAAAGCTGAGAGAGTATCTTTTGTTTAAAACTATCTAATGCATATTCACAATAATTTAACTGTAATTAAAAAGAGAATTGATAACAAAATCCAAGAAGCTGTATCACCAAAATGGCTTTGTTACTGCTCTTTTAGGAGCATGTTGAGGGCATTCAATCACCCCTCTAGCTTCTAATATTCGAAACTGTACGCCTTTCAACAGCTGGTAAACAATACTTAAAACTGGTGTAGGGATGCCGAGTTTCTTGGCTTCTCGTACTGGATTACCTAAGATAACTTCTAATTCCAGAGGATTACCCTTTTCCAGATCCACGAGCATAGATGGCCTATAATATATGCCATCATCAGATTCTAGCATGATTCGATCGATATTAGCAGGTTTTACAGGCTCCCCCATATATGCCTCGGCAACCTGAAGTAGTTCTTTCATTGCAGGAATAATAACAGTCTCATCAACTCCTGAGAGGTATAATCTACCTGAATCTAGTTGTGTGAGAGAAGCTATGGTATTGATAGTGGAATTATACACCAGTTTTTTCCATCTGGCATGAATCATATTCTCCACAAAAGATGCCTTAGATCCGTATAATTGGATGAACCGATGACATACGTCCAGTTCCACAGACTTTTCTAGCAGATTTTGGTGGAATATTCCTACTGACAGATTGTCATGTTCAAACTGTGTCACATGACCGTGATTGTTGATTGATCCAATCATCGAGGTTCCACTGAGAATCACATTTTCAGGGAACTTGGCAGCAACAGGATCTTCGATGAAAATACCGTTTTGGATCAAAACAATGGCAGTTTTGCCTTTGGTAACCGCTGGTTCAATAATGTCCTCTGTTTTGTAGAGTTCAGGAAGAACCTTGGTACAAACCACTACATAATCAAAGTAATCATGTACAGACTCATTAGTCGCATTATGTTTCAATAGACTTGCAGCATCATGAATATCAGGTACAATATAGTCAGGTTTCCATGCTCTGAGATTTCCATAGTCAACACTGTCGATGTTGAAACCGTGGACACTCACATGCTTGTAATCAGAACGAACAACATTGTACATTTTCACATTCTTAGATTGCTTTAATGCATATGATGCAATAGTTCCTACACCTCCCGAACCTACAAGAAGAATATTTACGGTCATGATTGAGGTATTGGCAAATAATATCGGTCTATAATGATCGAGGCCCGAATTCCCAGATTGGATGTTGAGATAAAGGTTCTCGGCGAGAGCAGTAAAATAGCCGCCGTGCTACATGCTGAGTCGACGATGGAACACCATGGAAAACCCGCAAAATGCAATATATTTACGATTTTTTTGTATATACAAACTGATATATAAGTTTTCTAAGATATGGGATATCAGCAACCATAGCTAAATTGGGCTGGTGTCTATGTTCTATGTTCTATATTCTATGTTCCAATTAATTATCTTTGATCCGAGACTGATTGTCCTTAATGCTAACCTTCATGCCACAACAAAAACAGCCAGTATGACTATAGACGATTTTGAGGGGTTTGGAAGTCATTTTAAATACACCACATCAGATCAATGGATCGAATCAGTCCAGATTCATGCTCTGTTTTAACTTTCCAATTGATACCACTTTAGGAATCACAGTAGAGCATCACAGTAGAGCATTGCATAAATCTAAGAGTATGGCTATGCGCACTGTTTATACTATATTAGCCCTTCATGCCACAATATTCTAGTGCCCTTACTTTTTCACTTCTTTTGACTGTTTGTTCAATGCCTGGTTATACTGTACCACCATTTAATACCAAGATAGCTAGCAACTCGTTAAAACCAGATATATATAGAGCCATGGATATTGAACAAGAGTTATCCAACATGTTTTTCAATCCCATGACCTTTGATCATGATAACTACGAGTCTCAGTCAACATCCCTTGCATTTAATGAGGACGAGCCTCCGGCTCTCTGTCCAAGTCATACCGGATCCTCATCAGAACTTAAAGCAACAAATCTAACCAGAACAAGCGGACGAGTATATAACATGAATCAGACACCTTTAACACCAAATCCGGATTTGCCAGCAGAGAATATAGTGGAAAGTATTCAGGAGGAGCTTAGTTCATACCTGGATTTGATATTGCATATAAACGGCCCTGACAACCAAGGTAAAGATAATTATCGACACGAACCCAAACAGTCTTTAAAATACTCTTATGCAGAAAAGCCCTTACCAGATCTACCTCGAAGGCACCCTAAACACAGGTTTTATCCGGAGCTATATGATTCCGATGAACACCTTTACCCACAAGCGAAAAACATGAGAATACATGACAGAGGTAACTTGAGGCGCGAAAATACACAAATACAAAGTGTAAGGTCTTTGGTACTTGAAGATGCTGACACAAAAAATCAGAATAAGCCCAATGAGAGAAGATCAAAAGAGAAACAGCAGCAAACAAAACAACAACAGTCTGATATTAAACACAAAGGACTCGTTATTGATCTTCCATCAGTAGACTCTCCTTGGACACTTTGGGCAAATGCACAACTGGCACAATGGCAACACGATGTTGATCAGACACTGGGAAACGAGGACTTTAAACTGGAGCTCACACCAAACAACTCTGAAACAGACTCCTCCAATCTATCTATCAAGTTGACAGATGAATCCGAAGACGCATTTCAAGATCGCTCAATCATATCAAACAATGATGACACCCAGAAAATTGCTTCCCATGGGGTTTCCGGACTGTTTTCTAGTGCAATAAGAAAACTGAATGTGGTGAAACGGAAACAACATAGAGTACAGGTACCGAAAAGAGACCTGGTTGAGTACGACGAATCGCTATCTGGATATTCTGAAAATGCAAGCACAGCTGTATTGGAAAGCCCCATGATGTTAGGCGCATATCCATGCATTAATGACGAGTATAAGAACTTCACTGGTGATGCTCTATACAAGCTAATAGATGATGCGATAACGAATTCTAAGCAGGAACAAGAGCAAGTATGGCCAACGATTCCTAATGATGATATGAATGATGTACAATCGGTTAGAACGACCACTAGCGTGTTCACCACGGTTCGTGACAAGATTAGGAAATTAAAGAGAAGAAGCAGTACCATGCAGTATTTCCACCATAGAAAGACATATGAACCAAGCATTGCTTCATTCACAAATGGACCGAAAACCGGTTCGAATCTAGCAGACAAAGGTTACTTGGGTCGGAATATTTTCAGCCGATCAACGGTAAACTTGTAATACTTTGACAACAACCGTGTTATATCGAACCATTGCTTGCATTTGGCTCGGGATCTGGCCCGGGATCTGAACGGAACAATTCAGGAAGAACATCCGGCAGCTCTAGAATGTCACGAATCACATGATTGCCAGCTTGTTCTTCAGGAACCGGATCTTCAGGATCAATGTAATGGATAGTAGTCTGCCAACCCAATCTATTAGCCGCTTTAATATTAATATAACTATCGTCAACATAGTAACAGTCATCAAGAGTAGCTTCTGCATGTGTCATGGCATTATCAAAGCTTTCTACAAGTGGTTTGCAAATCAGAGGAATCTGTGCATAATCACAATAGGTGATTCCATCAAATAGATCATCTATTCCTAATAACTTTACCACTCTAAGACCATGGTTGACATAAGCATTAGTGAACAGCCAAAGCTGGACCTTAGATCTGTCGATCCTTAACAACATCTCCCTAAGTTCTGTATCAGGTTTAAGAATAGTTTCTAAAGGTAGAGCATCATCGACTTCCGTGTTATACTTTAAAGCATCAATATGATGAAACTTGACCAGGCCCTGAATGGCAAGGCCATATTCTTGGTAATATTTGCGGTGAAGATACTCGGCAGACTCATCATCAAGACTAAGATGATTGACAAAGTATTTATGAATATATACCTGAGTCAAATGATGGATCTCCAGCGATTTTTTATAGAGACAATTGTCTATATCGAAAAAGAAGGTGGTTTTCCGACCGTCTCTAGGATGAAACCGGATGGACATAACAATATGAAAAAACACTGGCCTAGATATCTATGTAGTGCAGTTGTAAATATATATATAAATTATATTTTGAAGGCGGAATTGAGTGTACAATTCCTTTCTAAAGGCAAACAAAACAAATACTCGTAAACAAATATCTGTTGGTTTTGTATCAATCTAAGACTCAAAACTTAAAGCTTGTCTCGTCTCATATTCTAGAGTGGTGGTGAAAGCCGTGCCATTGATTTATTGCTGCGGCTCGACGACACTAAAAGAATGGAGATGACTCAAAACCCATATTTGGATTCGAGTATAGATTATTGGTTTCAACCATTATTCATACACAGAATGAGAGCTGCAAAGGCATTGTTGAATCATGACTTGAGACTTGCACTTTTGCAAACAAGCGCCAATACTTCGCCGAACAGTGGCTCAGCTGCTGAACTTGGCAAGTATACTTATCCGAAAGGATCGAAAGTCATCAACTCAAGACATTACTATCAAAACACAGTATTGATGGATTGGGTACAGAAAGAACCGAGGCCCATATCTCTCAGACAACTAGCGTTCTTTGGCCGGAAGTTGACTATAGAACGAATCATCAGTTCGGCCAACTTTGTTCGACAAGAACTGCCCGTCAGAATTGCTCATAGAATAAGAGATATGCAGATGTTACCATTTGCAGTCATGAGCAATCCATATATGGTGAATGTTTATGAATTATATTACAAAGCGTTTGACAAGTTCAGGAAAACACCACTGATAACCACTTTGCAAGAGAATGATAGTTTCTGTAACGATATCCATGGTCTTCTTGAGCTTCATAGTACTGTTATACCACAACTGGCTATGGGTATTATATTTGTAAGTGAGCGTGTAGATTCTGATCAGAGACAGTCACTCGATAAATTCGTAAGCAGTATGCTAAGTTCAAGAATCTCGCGGCGAGTCATTGCAGAACAACATTTGTCATTGACCAAAAATATGCAATCTGGCGAAAACAAGTACGATAAAGACCCGGAATTTATAGGAGAAGTGTTTTTGCAATGTTCACCTGCAGCTTCATTGAACCAGCAATATGCTACGGCCAAATCTTTGATCAAGCAACTATATCCAGACCGTATTGCTCCTGAATTGGTATTAGAAGGACATTTGGAAACAACGTTCCCTTATATACCTTCTCATTTCAATTATATCATTGGAGAATTGTTACGGAATAGCATAGAAGCGACTGTAACCAAGCATCCTGTTACAGATTCCAGCAGTGAGCCTCCTCCTCCTATTCTTGTTTCAATCAGCAATACTCCTCAGAATGTATTTATTAGAATCTCAGATCAAGGCGGAGGCATAGATAAGAATGTACTACCGCATATCTGGGAATTCACCAAGGTTAACGGTGCCCGAGAACGAATCAAGAATTTCCAAACCGTACCTCACTTGCAAGGCCTGCCATCAGAAGTCAGAGCAGAAGGACAAATCAACACATCATTGGCTTCTTTAGCCGTAAGACCTCCTCAAGTCAAATTAGGCTTAGGGCTTCCATTGAGTCGTGTATACGCCGAATATTGGGATGGAGCATTAGAACTGAATTCTTTGGAGGATTATGGATGTGATGTCTATTTAAAGATCTCTCGGTTAGGTAATCAGAATGAAAGGTTACAACTTGACAGAGTATAATATCACAGAACAAGAATATATATATATTTAAGCATCCTTTTCCTCAGTAGACATGTAATGCAAATAAGCTGCAAGAGTCTTGGTGCCTTCAATATAATTTGAAGTGTTGATCTTCTCATTAGTAGAATGTGCACCATCGTTACCTCTACCAAGAGGAAGTAAGATAACGCTGGTCTTTAGAGCATCCTGGAAAGTCAATGTAATAGGGATTGAGCCACCTTCTCTGGTGAAATCAGGTTCGACACCCCAAACATCTTTGGTAGCTTTAGCAGCGGCTCGGAAAGACCAGTTGTTGAAATCACTGACCCAATAATCACCATCGTGGACAAGTTCTACAGTCAACTTATTCTTGGAATTAAGCTTAGCAAATTCAGCCTTAACATGGTTGAAAACCAACTCATCAAGTTTTCGAGGATCAATATTAGGTACAGTTCGAATGGAGAACTTTCCAATAACTTTACTAGGAATAACTGTTTTGGCACCACCACCATAGAAAGCTCCTTCAACACCATGAACAGAAAGAGAGGGTTCTCTCCATCTGGCTTTCAAAGCGTCCTTGATATTATCTTGAATGATTGTCTGTGATCCAATGTTTTCCTCAAGTTCGCTCAAGTTGAAGTTAATCTTGTCGTATAAAGCGTCCTCTTCAGGAGACAATGGAGCAACCATATCTTTGATTCCTTCAATCAAGATCTTTCCTTGAGGAGTAACCAATGTGGTGAACAAGTATGATAAATCTACCATAGGTTCATGAGTGATACCTCCGAAAAGACCAGAATGTAAATCAGATTCAGGGCCTTCGACATTGATAGCATAATAGGAACAACCTCTAACACCATAAGTCAAGACGGGATGCTTAGTACCTAACCAATAGTTATCACTGATACAAACAGCATCCGTACCTTTGAAGTAACCATCAGCTTCCTGCTTCACAAGTTCATCTAAACCAATAGATCCACTTTCTTCCATACCTTCAAAGCAGAAAATAAGGTTGACAGGCATTTCAATACCGAGGTTCTTATGGGCTTCAAGAACATTCAACCAGCCGACAACGGGGCCTTTATCATCAGTAGAACCTCTTCCGTAAAGACAATCCTCATCTTCTTTTTCAACAAGTGTGAATGGATCACTATTCCAACCGTCTTCAATGAGAGCAGGTTGTACATCATAATGGCCGTAAATCAAAATGTTCTTTTTCTTAGGATCATCTCCAAGTTTACCAAGAATAATAGGAGGAAGCTGCAAAGGACCACCATTTTCAAGACCAAGGTCTCTTTGCTCAGTTTTGACACCAAAACTTTGCAATTGCTTTTCAAGCCATTGGCCCATTTCGAACACTTGAGGTCGATGCTCAGCGTCGGCTGAAACCGAAGGAATAGCAACCGCTTCAGCCAATCGACTGATATAGCTGGACTTGAGCTTGTTAACTTCTTCAAAGATCTTAGGTAATGACATTGTTTTAGGTACTGTTGAAAATACTCTACAACTGATATTAAAACTAATTGGTTTCAAAAGCAGTTTGCGGAGTAACATAGAAGAAGTTGAGATTGGTGTACGGCATCACTACCTTTCTGAATTTTTCCATGATGCGGGTATTCGATAGCCGCATGCGGGAAAGGACGGTAACCAACGGGTTGGCTGAAAAATCGCTGAGATCTTATTGGCGGGGTAAAAAAATATGAAAGAGGGGTTGAATGCGGAGATAAGCTTAATTAGTTAATTAATTAATTAATTAATCATTATGTTGAATAATTTGATCATATATAAGAATTAGATATTTCAAATGATTTTAGGCTGTCCACTCATCGAAACCAAGAATATGACCCCAATCGTTTTTACACAATCTAATAGGATGTCCCTTTTTAAGATCTAGCAATTTCTTTACATCTTCTTCGGAAAGATCAATGTACTTGGTATTGGCCTTCAGTCGCTCATGGTTGGTACTCTTAGGAATGACAACAATACCCCGCTTCCACTGGAAACTAAGAAGAATATTACTAGGAGAACAACCATACTTTGCCGCTAGTTCAGTGATCAATTCGTCTTTTAATAACGGAGCCTTATTACCTCCAAAAGGACTGAAAGCAGTAACTACAATACCCTTAGATTGACAGTACTCAACTAGCTCCTCTTGAGGAAGATAGACATGATTCTCAATCTGATTGACGGCAGGAATAATATCATAATCGTGTTTGAAGAATTCCTCAAAATATTTTATAGATACATTTGAAACACCAATAGTCTTGACCTTGGTAGTTGTTTTGTAGACTTCGACGATGTTTTTCCAGAAGTTGATAAAACTGCCTTCAGGATCCAATTTTGCGGTTCCATCTTCGTTTGTTGGTTTGAAATCTTCGGCATTTTCAGATATGAAGCCTTGAGGCCAATGCATAAGCAAAAGGTCGACATAATCAAGACCAAGATCACTGAGGGAACTGTCCACAGACTCACCAACGTTTCTCCAACTAGAAGGCCAAACCTTGGTAGTAATGAACAATTCCTCTCTCTTGACTTTACCATTGGCAAACACAGCTTTTAAAGCAATACCAATATCTTTCTCACATCGATAAAATCTGGCAGTATCGATATGTCTGTAACCAGCTTCCTCGATAGCATACTGTACTGCATCTTGGAATAATTGTCGATTATCAGGGGCCCAGGTACCAAGACCTAGCATAGGCATATCAGCACCTGTGTTGAGTTTGGTTGTAAGAGTAGTGGCATTCATGATTGTTGATTGTTGGGATCTCAATGGATTGAAGTTAAGTGAACTGAAGTGAAGTGATTACTAATGTGGAGATAGCTTGATTTATATATGAATCGGGTAGTCTGTGCAAAGATATTTGGGTGTGGTGGGTAACAAGCAAGGGTCGAGACAAGGTAGAAGGAGTAGCAAGAGATCAATTCAGGTAGGGATTATATATTATTTTTATACATCTAGTCTATTGACATATCAATTGGAAGTATAAATAAGTTATATTGTCCCATGAAGACACTACATTGAATGATGATTCCAATATGCTCGAGCTCCTGAAACCGTTATGCTTGAACAATTGGCATAGGGTTATATGTCTCAGTTGGGAAGGGTCGGTCGTTATGCGTGGGGTAAGTGGGGTGCTTTGGAACGACTTGGCCGCATAGAGATGTTGTGTTTTCAGCAGTTGATTTCAATTTTCTTTATCACTATTGTATTTCTTTGTCATTATCTAAGTTTATATTTTTTGGTGATTTTTGTTTAGGCTTTTGGCATTTTGGTATTTTGGCTTTTTTTGGCTTTTTTGGCTTTTTACTCCTATCTTTTCTTTTCTTGTTATCGGCCGTTATCGCTCAATATATATCACTCTATTGTTATCGACACCAACGTATTTTCTTAAGACATCAATTCTTTTTTTGATATTTATCTTTGCCTCTATATATGTCTCTATATCTGTCTATCTCCTTATTTTATATCTCAATTATCCTTTGTTTCTTATCTCCCTCTCTCTCTATCCGTATCTATCTACACGTCTAATCTCATGTCTAATCTTAATCATAATCATAATGTATTCCAACTCCAATTCCAACTCCAGCACCAGCATCAACTCCTACATCAATCTTAATTCTAATTCCATCTCCGGTTTTGCTTGTACTATGTAGGCAGCATCTTGGTGGGTCCCTCCAGATTCCCCTCCAGATTCCATCATCATCCGACTAGGCAGAAAATTTCTTCCATATGCTAGTTAGTTATACGATAACAATGGGGCCTAGGGTTAGGATATGCCCACTATACTACTAGTAACATTCCTTCCGTTTATACTGCGTTTCAAGTACACAATGAGTTATGCAATCTCGTCCCTAAATTGGTTAATCGAGGTGACTAAGCTGCTGCATAAGACTTACTGATGAGGACAAGAAGATCAACAAGTGTTTTACCAATCTTAGATTAAGCAGCCAATGAAATATCCACCACCAAAAAAAAAACTCTTTTGGTATCCTCCTCGGTTCCCCTGCCTTTCGGCCTGATTTTTTCCCGTTGTATAACCTTTTTTCTTCTGTGCTGCTCTTTTCATATTTTAGCTTTTAAACTCAATTAATGATCGCCCGTAAGTCCCGTTTTCGCAGTAATGTTATGCGAGCAATTCTATACGAAGTTTTACATAAAATAGAAGTCATAGATAAAATAATGGCTATCAATGATGTATCAGATATCCAATAAATTCATATTCCTAAAGTCTTGTCAATCCTTGTTGCCCCCCTTATTCGTCAGCATTTCGGGTCTCCTCCACACCAGATCATCATAGTATTGTGTTTCCCCGGTTCTGGGCAAGGGCCTGAAAAAAGAGAGGAAAAAAAAGAGAAAAAAAGAGAAAAAAAAGAGAAAAACAGAGAGAAAAAGAAAAAAAGAAAAAAAGAGAAAAAGAAAAAAAAAGAAAACCCCCATCGACAAGATCTAACCATCCTCCCAAAAAATCTCCAGCTATTTTATTGTGTTTTTTTCCAACCCTTTTTCTATAATAGTTTCCTGCCATCACTCCATCCATCTCGGCTTAAAGACCAAGTTATCAGCTCATATTTTATAAGCGAACCTGATAGATCTTTTCTCTGAGCCATGACTGACGGGTTCTCTTCGCAGCTGTGGTCGCTGCTTTCAGAGGCCCAGCGCAATTTGGATAATAGAGAACGAATTGAAAACATCATAACGAGAAGGTGAGTCAATGCCTAAGTTTAAGCAGTAACACAAGACTTTCAACAACACATAATCTTTGAATAAAAAAGATTCAATAGGTTACTGATTGTTTACATCTATATCTTAGCTTGTTTTTTTTACTTGATTTTTTCTTGCTTGGACCTTTTTTGTTTCAGGTAAACTTCGAGACAAGCTAAGAAAACATGATTTTTGCCATGTCATCACTCGACAATTACTAACATTTCAGATCCACAAAATCATCGAACCAAAAGCCATTAGATGATACGATAGAAACCACTGCATCTACCGTTTCACAACCTTCTTCGAGTTCTGTAGGCGCCAAGCGAAGAGCCCCCTTTTCGCCCATGGTTACCCCTCAAACTCAACTCACAGCAGATTTCACAGTTGCTATGGCAAACTTCGGTAATGCGGCCAGTAGTCTGCTATCTCCTGAATACGATATCTTGGAGTTGGATCAGCAAAACGCTAAAAACCAGTTTGGCCCCTCAGCCACGCTGCTGAACTCTATCGGCAGCCATGTTACTCAACAAGGTTTGTACTATGACAATGCCAATTTTAACGTGGCCGGTAACTACAACAACAACAACAACAATAATGCCAACAATTTACCGCCATTATTCGACAGTAGTCCGCTTTCTATGTCAGATTCTCCGACTGCGGCAACTACTATTACTTCTGTCACTTCTACACAATCTGCTTCCATAACTACCGATGATTCTCCCTCTATGACAGCTGCTACTACCACCACCACCACCAACACGGCTAAACAGCCCATACCCATCAAGACTGCTTCAGGAACTCAGAAAGAAAAAATTCACACCGACTTTTCAAATGAAAATGACATTATAAAAACAGACCCATCCAATTCCAACGGGTTTCAGTTTTCTTTGGATCCGTTGGCTACTGAAGGTCTCAGTTTCAACGAATACTTCAACATGCCAAATGAATTTCTTCCGGGATCCCATAGTGGATCTGGTAACGAAGACCTGGATCATTTCCAGAAAAATTTGTCCACCAGCTCAAGTTTGTCCAGTGATTCTTACATTTCGCGGTCTGTCAATAGTGTTATGCTCATGGGCAACGACAACTCTACTTCAATGAATAATGACTTTGAGGATTTGGCTCTACAAGAATCATTGCATCAGGCCATTTTACCGGATAGAGGTGACCTTGCATTCAGCTCTGAAAACCCGAGTCTGGCTTCCAGTTTGAAATCTAATACTGCGCATCCTCCATCTGCAAACTCGTTTTCGTTTGACATCCATAGTCCCCCTCTACAGTCTCCTCGGTCGCTGTCATTCACGGACTCTACATCATCTCCGGGTCAACTTACATTTAATTTTTCCTCCCGAGCTAATACTACTGCCTCTACGAACCCGAGGAATAGTGTGAGAACTACAGGAAATCTGTCACGTGTTTCATCATCAACTTCAGTGTCAGGTCCACGACAGATCCGTGGTTTCCATGTCGGCAGTGGACCCAAGAGTTGGCAGTTCCAATCCTTTGAAGATATAAGTGCTGTGAATGCGGATAGCGAGAAGAGTAGTGGCTGTAACACCACTTCTAACAGCTCCGCAGGCATAGTTGCATCATCTCCTAAGATACGAAGAACCTCTTCACAGATAAGTGCATCTTCTTTATTGCATCAGCAGATAAAAGCTGCCACCAACTCCAGGAATAACAGCATATCATCTCCAAACACCATGACATCTCCAACTTCAACTCCATTGGCAAATACCAAGAATGGAAGCAGCAATAGTAGCAGCAACAATATCAGCGATCCTGCTTTTGAATGCACAAACTGTCATACCAGAACCACTCCTCTATGGAGAAGAAATCCACAGGGTGAGCCATTGTGTAATGCATGTGGGTTGTTTCTGAAATTGCATGGAGAAGTTCGGCCTTTGTCGCTGAAAACAGACGTCATTAAGAAGCGTAACCGGTCCAGCAGTACTGCAACACCTTCAATATTCCCGCCTGGTAGTGGTGCTTACATTGGAGGTGATAGGAACTCACCAGTTACCATGACTTCTTATCCTGGCTCTGGTAGATCATCAACAGCATCATCTCCTAATATGCAAAAATCATATCAAGATATTATCAGCTCATCAGCTTCCAGTCTTTCAAGACACGTTCCTATTGCACCCAAGAGAACAATTGCACCAAGACCACCAGTAGCACTGGCACCAGCATTACAACCAGCAACTGTTCATTCAAAGGTCACACCTGATGTCAAGACATCTACACAGAGTTTTACTCTCAAAGGTAGGAAGGAAAAAGGAACCGGCAATAGCAATAACAATAGCATTGGAAATGGCAACGGAAATGACAACGGAAATAGAAATTCTAAAACCAATTCTGCTACTGCTAATGACAAATGGGATTGGCTCCACATGTAAAGGCTTGACATGTAAAGCCAACTGACGATAAAAGCATAGAAAAACATCCTAGGAAACCCGTTAGGCTTTCATTCCTAGATTCACTCTCGCTTACTTCTTTTTTATTATATATTTTAGGAACATTTACCTAATTGGGGTAGCCATGGGTCATGTATAAATGGATTGTAGTATTTAATATTGTACCTTGATTTTGACTTTTTAGATTGGTGCCTTTTTGGATGGACACGGTGATGAATCCCAACTTTCCCTCTACGCGACGACAAGATGCTGGCATTTGGAGACCATCACGACCGCAAGGCTGAAACGCCTACAATCCGACTGGAAGTTGATTTAAAGTCTACTAATGCCAAAGGCCAATGCGTGGTGTTGGATTTCATGCATGATGCTGAGCAGAAGTATGGTTTTGATATCATACATCCTGAAGTCAAATCTGCTGCTATAGATCTGGTTGGAGACGACGATAATGATGATGA
This sequence comes from Daia tannicola, assembly GCA_030569095.1. NCBI lineage: Eukaryota > Fungi > Ascomycota > Dipodascomycetes > Dipodascales > Trichomonascaceae > Daia > Daia tannicola. The sequence continues at coordinate 133,263 of JAJMJQ010000001.1, forward strand.
CAACGACAACGATGACGACATTGATTTATCTGCTGCACCCAGTAGAAATGGCAATATTATTGATAATGGTAACCCAGCAACTGGCCTGACAACTGCTTCATCCGCAGCACCGCCCAATGCTACTCCTAAACCCAAGAAAAGAGGTCGTGTCGAAGGTAAATATGACCTGGACGACCCATTTATTGATGACAGTGAAATGCTATGGGAAGAGCAGGCTGCATCTACAAAAGACGGCTTTTTTGTGTACTCAGGTCCGTTATTGCAATCTACTGACCCTGCACCATTGAAGCCAGATATTGCAAAAAAGGCTGGGTCTAACAATGTACAGACTGCATCAACAGATGGACAATCCGCTGGCCAAGCATCAAAGCCAAAAACAAGAAAGAGACCGGCTCCAGGCACTGCGGCTCCAGGCACTGCGGCTCCACGGAAAAGAACCAAGCCTAAGACGACTGCTGGTGGAGCTCCTGCAAGTACTTCTAGTTCTTCTACTACTGCTACTGCTACTGCTACTGCTACTGCTACTACCACACCTACTACTACTGCAACTACTACAGGTACCGAATCAAAATCAGTTCCTATTAAGCCTGAAAAATCTATCAACCAGGAAAAGCCAACGTCATCTACCAAATCGGAGACTCCCCAGGGAACACCGCATATTTTGCCTGCATCTGCAACAGGGGCCACTTCTCCTAAAAAACTAGCTTCTGCAGCTTCAACTACAGCCATAGCAAGTTATACAACTGCATCTAAAAGCAAGGCCAGGGTAATCCCAGATATTAAGCCGGCTGACTCACAGACAGCTACCAGTATTGATACTTCTACCGGAGAGTCAAAAGATGTCGCTATGATAGACTAATGTAATTGTTTGGGGGAAATAACATTAACTTATTCTTTACGTAATCCACTTCATAACTGCGCTTTTTGTAAACTAGCTGCTGCCAACCTTAAAAGAGTTTTTCGTCTCTGCAACTCCTGCGCTAGCTCTGGGTTGTTTGCAGACTGATCTGCTGCTGTCAACTCTGCAACCTGACTAAGTAGGTTAGTCAAGAACTTTTTATCCAAGTCCGCTATTGTCGAGAAGTTCAGCCATGTCAACAGCACCGGCAGTGATTCAGATAGTAAGCCACTGTTTTCCTTTATATCAGCAATATCCGAAAATATAAGATCCTGCACAGTGATGACCTTGTCCTTGTCCAGTTCTATAAAAGGTCCTCTACCACCTATAGCTATAGATTCCACTTCATCTGCTAAATCGTCTACAGATTCACTGTTGCTGATTTTGGCAGGCGCAAGCTTAAGAGTGAATGTCTTCAGCATTCTGATAGAAGCATCTTTACAGCTCGGGAAAGGACAATAGCTGAGAGTATCAACAATGTACTCAAATGCAGTATCTGGCTTGCTCAAACGCAGAAGCTTTGCTAGCAGCGTATTAATCAGATACCTGGTTGTGGTATCATCAGACAGACCACAAACAATCATTAGTTGCTGAAGATATTCAAAAAACCTGAGTTTAGGAATCTGCTGAACTTCTTCAGAGGTTATATTTTCTGTAACCCACAACCCCCAAAAGCAGACAGCATCTTGGATTCCTAGTGGTGAAATATCATCATCATCTCTATTGAGAAGCTTGATTGTCAGCTCAACCAATTCGGGGAAACTCAAAACCTTATCATCGTCACGGTTATCCGATTTTATTTGTGTAGCCATAAGCACAATGCCATCATCTGACAAATTACTGAAGGTCCTGTTAATAGTAGGATCGTTCGAGGGCTCTGACTCTAACTTATTAAGCTTATCCTCCCTGGCTAGTCTCTTCAACTCCCCAAAAAGATCGATATCAAAAGTATATCCTATGCCAGACAGCCTACCAAGAGCCTGATCCAATCGTCTAGTACGGAGACTCATGCCGCATGCTGTCGACCGTACCTCTCTGTTAGTGTTATGAGCAACACCAGCTCTCATTTCGTAAAAAAGTCTGTGAGACCATTTAACGGAAAATCTGTCCAGCCCGAGTCTGACAGTCCAAGTGACGAATCCTTGCAGCAACTTGCGGAGAACTGACTTCTCAGTGTCACTGGTTTGTGTCAAATCTGCCAGTTCAAAATCTCGAGCAAATATAAACATTCTCCTCATGAATACCACGATGGACAGGACTGTAAAATCTTTCATGTTGCTAGCGATAGAAGACAACAATACAGTGCAAGCAGTGGCAACAAATCTAGATGGATATTTCACCTTGATCCTTACTAAACACGACTTCAAAAGCTCAAAATACATGCTGAACTTAAAATCAAAGTACTGTTCCTTCACCGTAAATAGCCTAGGAGAACTCAAAGTAGCAGCAGCAGAACTGTTCACCAATGGATTGGTGGTATCTATAGTCACTTTGTCAGCCTTGATATCAGCTTCTATCTGTGTTTTGATTAGCTCATCCTCGTCCTCTCTAATGTCTTCCTCTTCCAGATCATCCTCATCCTCATAAGCATCAGCATCATCGAGTCGCAATTGGTATATCACCTCTGCGGTTTTCAAGAATACCTCTTTAGGATTGCCCTTGGTAGCAAGAATGTTCAACACAGAGGCAAAAGCAAACACAAACGGAGCATCTTGTCTAGACAATGATGGAATGAAATCAAAGTCTTTGGCTTCCGCATATCCCTGAAGTAAATTGGGCAGATCCCATCCAATTTCGTACACAAGTTCGTCCTTACAGTTAGTACGATTGTAGATGAAAGAAACAGTCATTTAGAAACACTTTATACTCACATTTTCTTCCATAACTTGCTTCAAAGTTTCCAGAATCTCTACCTTCTCTGAATCGGAGAATTTCTCAGGTCTGGATAGATGCACATCAAGTACTGTCGCATACGAAAGATAGTCTTTGTTTTCCTGTTGTTAGACATGTTCTGGTTTGAAAACCCAACTTTGCTCATTCAATCTGTCTACGAACCTTTGCAACCTTGGCTGCCTCAGTAATGGCATACTTGGCCATCTCAAAGGCAGATGTCCTCCCTGTTTCTGTTTCTGTTTCCACTTCAGATTCGCTTTCATATTGTTCCTGGTCACTCGGGGCCAAAGCCGGCGGCTCAAGCTCCACAGGTAGTTCCTTTTCTTCCGCAGACATATTTATATATTACTGACTATATCTCACTCTTCAATTCACTACTAATATTAGATTGTCAACTTGCTACGATGTTGCTGTTCTCAGATTGGTGGTTTACAAGAAGAAATACAATGCCTGAACTCTTGCTTGAATGTCGAGCCGGATTTGAAGAACGGGCCCGGGTCCAGCACCCTAACCCAAAATATGTCTATATATATATAGTTTCTACGGCAAGCAACAGCGAACATTAACTACAGAATATTTATTGGCCGTTGAAATAGTCAATATGAAATGTAAATATACTAAAATTATGTTGTAAGAAAGGAGTAATTGCCCCATGTGTTGTGCGTAGCGACATTTCGCAGCCATCTCTCTACTCCCATAGTAATAGGCAAAACACGACTGTCTTGAAACATCTTGATTACAATAACCATTGTCATTTAGTTTTTCATTTTTTATGATCTTCTATTTTTACCATAATATCCTACCCTCTATATTTATCCCGCTTTTCAGGTTCAGGTTCAGGTTCAGGTCCTACTTTGTTTTGTTGTGCATTCATTAAGCTACAACTTATTTAGGATTCAAGTTTCAAGTATAAGCTATCTACTGTTTTATGCTTAGACAATCACTCTAAATTATCAAAGCACAAAATTAAAGTCTTGGACATACAAGGCTAACTTCCTGTTTATTCATCTGATGCTGCAACAGGCGTGAACTTGTCTCCAACAAACTGAACAGGAATATTAGGGGTCCTGTTCACCTTGAGCTGGAATACATCGAATCGTTGATAGCCGCCAACAATGTCATGGTATTGCTTTGGCTCAACACATTGATTGAGATCAAATGTCGCATAGGCAATACCTTCTTCGTCAGACAATTTATCACCGACTTCTTTGCCTGTAGGATCAATAAACATACTAGCATTAGATTTAAGACTCTCCCAGATATGCTTGTTAGGTGGATCATCCTCGATAAGGAACTTCCTAATAGAGTCATCAAGGAAAGAACAACTGATGATACCAAAACACTTGCCTTCGAAACAGTGTGCAGCAGTACGGAGATAGTTGGATCTGTTTCCATCATAATCCTCTGCACTTGCATTTGGTCTTCGAGTGGGCCAAGAAGGTGGCCACATAGTAATATGGATCTGTTCTCCCTGTGCTATCAGTGTAAACCGAGCAAGAGGATTAGTGTTTTCACCGCAGATAAGCGCACCTACTTTCCCGACTTTTGTATCTACAACTTCTAGTCCAGATCCATCTCCATTAGACCAGGTGAGTTTTTCGTAAAAAGTCGGCACCAACTTTCTATGGTGTGAGGCTATAGCTCCTTCTTCATTGACGATAACGAAGCTGTTCCAAAGACAGCCTACTGAGATACGGGACTTTTCATTAAATCCAAGACAAACAGCTACGCCAAGATCTCTGCATAATTGCTGCAGGCTTTTGATTTCAGGACCATCGACATATAAACTTTCTTCACAGAGTTTCTGGAATAAATCATGATTATCAATAGGTGCTTTGCAAGCACTCCACAGGGGAAATCCTGGTACAAAGACTTCTGGGAACACAATAAGCTGGGCTCCGTTTTCAGAAGCAGTTTTAATGGCATTAAATGCTTTGTCCATAGTAGCTACCTTATTAAGGAAAACAGGAGCCAAATGACATGTGGCTACTTTACAGATAGGAAGAGACATTTTTTTTCGTTAATTACTTGATATTTGAGATCTGAAGTTAACAAAACGCCATGCTCACAGAATTTATACTATTTGCTTGCAGAACATGGGTAACGTAACACTGTCATTTTCTGCATTTGGCTCGTTATTACTGGTTTAGCCAATCTCTCCGCGGATAGTTGATATCCGCTTTCGTTTATAGTTTATCTCTAAGTTTGGAGTCGAATCTCGGATAGTGTGGATATCGATATCCGCGTTTGGGAATTTTGGTCTTTATCAGTGAGGAGCGGATATCAGTTCCCGCTCCACGATAGGTACTCGTACCTCCGATAAGAATTTCTTCTTCTTCTACTTCAACACACCATACAAATTTCTTTTCCCTTATAAATAGCTGCCTGTAGATCTAGAATGGCTCTATACTATTGTTCTAAAATAAAGTTTTGACAATGGTAAAAGAAGAAACTAAGATTGATATCAACGCTGTTGACGATCATACTAGTATGACTAATGGCGAAATCGAAGTTGATAACTCCAAACTTTTGAGAAAGCTAGATTATCATATTGTTCCGGGAATCACACTTCTATACCTCCTTTCCTTTATCGACCGAGGAAATGTCGGGAATGCTAAGATTGAGGGCATGGCTACTGATATTGGTCTTGTTGGCAATCAGTTCAACATTGTATTGACAGTCTTCTATCTTACCTACGCTCCTTTTGAAATCCCCTGTAATATTCTGATGAATAAGATTTCCCCACATATTTGGCTGCCGGGAATGATGGTAGTATGGGGTGTTGTCATTACGTTACATGGCATTGTTCAGAATTACGGCGGCTTAGTAGCAGCCAGACTTTGCCTTGGTATAGCTGAAGCCGGCCTATTCCCCAGTTGTGCATATTATTTGACTAAATGGTACTCTAGAAAGGAACTTCAGTATCGACAAGCTTTGTTTTATGGTGCTGCTAGTAGTGCTGGTGCTTTCAGCGGTCTCTTGGCTTATGGGATCAGCTTCATGGATGGAGTTGGTGGCTTGGCTGGCTGGAGGTGGATTTTCATTATTGAAGGTATACTAACCGTGGTTGTTGCTATAGGAGCTTTCTTCTTCATCTATGATTTTCCTGAAACAGCAAAATTCTTAACTGATGATGAGCGTCTGTTCATCATCAACAAACTTAAGAATGATAGACCTGCATATGTTAGTAACCACGAAGGTCCTCATACTGATAATTCCCAATCTGAAAAAGTGGAAGATGATTCCACTCTCGAAAATTTGAAGAAAACTGTTAAAGATTGGCAGTGTTATTTTCATATATTGGTTCATTGGTCCATTGTTACTACTGCGTATGCATTGTCACTTTTCTTTCCGACTATCATTAATAATATGGGCTATTCCTCTGCTCATGCTCAATTGATGTCTGTTCCTCCGTACATTGCAGCTTCTATTTGCTCCATTGGCCTTGCCATTGTAGCTGACAGATATGATTTGCGATCTCCCCTATTACAGTCCTGTCAGGTGGTCATGATAGTAGGTTATATCATTGCCATGACTGTCAATGTCACCACTAATCCTAATGGAGTTTATGGTGGAGTATTTCTTACCATTGTAGCTGTTTTTACTGCATTTCCTGCCATGATTTCTTGGCTGGCAATTAATGTCGAAGGTACTCATAAACGAGGAGCTGCTATGGCTTTCCATATTGGAATTGGAAATCTTTCAGGTGCCATGTGTACCAATTTTTTCCGTTCTCAAGATAGTCCTAAATACCTTCTCGGATATGGATTGGAAATCATGATGACATCTATTGGATTTTTGTCTGCTACTTTCATCAACTATATGTATTGGAGAATCAACAAGAAGAGGAAGCAGGATTTACAACAAGGTAAATACGACGATTACACTGAAAAGCAGCTGCTAGAAATGGGAGATAAGTCCCCTTATTTTGTGTATTCTCATTAACAAAAACTCTCCAACAAATGGTAGTTCTTTATTTGGTAATAAATTAGGTTGAAAATTGTATGTCTCTAAACCGGGACTCCCCACTCATTAGCCAATATCAACAGCACCCTGGATAGTCTATGGGCCCATAAATTATATTTCGACAGTTGGTCTAGGCATTTCATGCAAAAGTCGAAATTTCGCTTGGCTACTGTGATAATGTCTTCGCATTTCGTATTTCTCTGTAGATAGAGATGAACCATTGCCGCCGCAGTTATGCACTCACAAGCCAGGAAGTCCATAGTTTCTATGCCATAATATGATATATAGTCTTTTGTGATTTTGACCATGGTGTTGGCGCTAAGTCGGCAGTTTCTCTGGTAGACGTTTTCATGAGCAAAGTCTGTGGATTCTTGGTTCTCACGCATAAATAAGACCCTATGCAGCAGTATCCGGACATAATTATATCTTAAATGGAAAATATAAATATGAGGTAACATGATATGCTTGCTGGAAGATTTCAATCGCATAAAGCTGGGCAGGTTCTTTTCAAACTCTATCAGTTCCAGGTTGCAATTTAGTATTATCTTTTCCAACTGAGATTTCGGTTGTGGCCTGAATGCTAGATGAAGCTGATTTAAAGGCTCATCACATATCATGAAAAGTTCAATGGTGAACGTCGTAGCTGAAAGTAGGCGACTAGGTGTGTTTCCTAAAGCGATATGCGACTCTGGATATTGGTCTCTGACATACTCCGAACTCCAAACAGTATGTTCATCTATGCAGTCATCATCAAGAAATGTCGAAGTAATGTTATATTTTTTGATAGCCACAGGTCTGCCAATCATATTACAAACCAACTTCTCTAGAACATATACGCCCCACCAAGTCACGCGTCGTACTTGGTCCTCCATAGAGTCCATATAACCATCCTGTAACCAAATATCGAACTTAACACTGAGACCCAGTCCAAATGCTAGTCTAACAGCCATTCCACAGAATTCCCATGCCAACATTTCCTTGTCTCTGAAGATGTTGTACATGCATAGAACAGAGCAAGCTTGAACAGTGGTAATCGTAGGACATTCTCTTTCATGCAATGTTAGATGATTGGCCAATTCATAGAATTTCATACCAGCTGAAGATGAGTCATTTGAATCCGTCCAGGTTTCCGGGAATTTATCTCCAAGAAGTCGTGATCCTACAGCTAGCATCGCTGATAAGAGACCTACGCTGAAGTATTTACCCCCTTGGCCCGTAGTATCATATAGTTCCATATCTCTAAAAAAAGCATCTTGTTTAACCACTGTGACTGTCGAATTCTGGAACGTGAAAAACATGTGAAGAAGCATATCTCTGAGAAAGTTCGGTATATCATAATCCAAGTCCAAATTCAGAGCCAAGTTGAACGCATCAGCCTGTATTTTCCAAGCAGGGTCGCTGATCAGATCCAATCTCTCGTTAATAAATGATAGCGCAGATCGAGGTCCATAAAGGCGCAGTTGACCATCTTCTCCTACGTTAAGATGAGCAAAAGTGTCGATTTTTTCGAGGATTCCATTGGTAGTTCCGTCTCGATCCGCGGATTCGTCCTGCTCCAAACCATCAGGGGAACTCAAATTAGCTGAGGATTTTCTCTGGAATGAATTCAATTGACTTTCTAGAGACACTATCTTAAGTTGTAGGGCCTCGATATATGATCTACTTGGAGGCTTGCGCTTGTCGGCTCCATACGAGTAATTACAAGTGCTGCCTAAATGATCACAGAGTCCACACACTGGCTCAATACCGTCACACTTTCGTCTCCGTCTCCTACATGCATCACACGCAAGTAGAGCTCTCTTTCTGGGCTTCGTGCCGACAGAGGTAGACATGCTCTTGCTATGTCACCGCTTAGAATCTAGCGGTCCCAAGATTTCTGACAGGCTTATCTCCGTAGATATCTCGGCCAAATATCAGTCACATAATTTCTTGACCAGAGAAGCTCAGAATTTTATTTGATGTAGAGTAAATGGTTTTATAGAAATTCTCAAAATTTGACATGTAAAGTCGTTGTCACTGCACTCTAAGAATGACTGTATAAATACTTGTAGAAACTGGATTGAACTCCTAAACCAGATCAATTCGAGGAAATTAGTTTATATAAACAATTGAAAACATATCACAAAACTACATCTATTACATGGGAGTTACATCCAGAATGGCATATTCATACAGTTGAAGGCTCTATCTTTTTCTCTTCTTCAAAATTCTCTTCAAAGGTGTTCTCTTCAAAGGTGTTCTCTTCAAAGGTATTCTCCTCTTCAAAGGTATTCTCCTCTTCAAATTTCTTCTCCTCCATGCACCATTTTCGCATCAAAGGTAACAGTAACTGTGCTACAAAGATCTGCTCAGCTTGGTATAAAACGAGAGGAAGTGATATAGTGCCTACTAGATCTGACCCTTGGCCGTATTGCGAGTTAATGAGAGGTATACCTAAGGCTACTGTTTTGGCTGCTCCACACAACATTATAGCCACAGTATCTTTGCGGTTCATTCTAAAGGGAACAAAGACTTTATAAGCCCATTTGTGGAAGTTGCTGGAAGTTGTCACAGGTTTCCGTATCATTTTGTGGAAAGGTATTCGAGCTGCTCCATATGAAAGCACAGTAAAGAAGAGATAGAAGCCGACATTCAAAAATACTAGCATGATGATACATGCATGACTAATACGGGTAAAAGTATGCTGATAGAAAGATGTGGAAAAGGAGCTCCAGATCATAATTAGCAGGCAAAACGATCCGACTTTACCAAGCTTGAACTTGGTGACGGTCCATTTGACTTTCTCAGGGAACAAGTTCTGGACTATCTGCCCCACAAACATAGGTGCAAATACTGCACAGCCAAGGTTCTGCATTACTCGACGATATAGAGCACTTAAAGATCCTTGTGAGGCTGGGTTCAGGCTTGCAAATCCCGTGCTCCCTGAGAGATACAACTGAACCAAGAGCGGAGATATAAATGCGCCGATTAAGTTACCGAGAAAGACTTCTATCAAGGCCAGATGATCATTACCTCCGGCTTGCTTAGTCATAACTACATTCGATGCAACTGTAGTAGGGGTGACTCCACATATGATTATACCGGCCAAGATTTCCAGACTTATAGTGGGGTTATTCGCTTTTCTGATAGCTTCAGCAATGCCAAACATTATAGATGAAGTTACAAGAAAAGACAGTGATTGAGCAATAATATGAGCTCTCCATTGTACCAGGTTTTCAAACAAAGTTTTTGAAGGCATGCTCAGCCCTGAGACCAAAAAGATCACACCTACTACTCCATAGTCTACAGAGTACTGAGACCGTATGATGCCTTCATCTCTGGCGACATTAGGCCAGAGATATGCAAACAAAACGACCAGTCCTATACCGATAAGCATCCATCTGTCCAATATACCACGTAAAATATTCAAGAACTGCATTTCTGTTGGTTTCATGGTCAAATGGTGACTCAATGAATCAATCCTTGGATTTTCCCTATATCGGCGGTTATTGATATCCGCTCGCCGAAATTCGTCATCGATAAAAAATGCGTCAAAGGCACATCGAGAAATGGAAAGAGCGAAATCCTGGTCAATAAAAGGTGGAGAATGGATTTTGATATTTTATATATCCTGCGAGATTAGGGAAGTATTAAATAAAGATTAATGTAGTTATATCTAGTTAATAGTTGATTGGATTTTATCTATAATATTATACTTCAATCATTACAGCGTATTTTTTAACTGCCGACATAAGTGATTTTATCCGGCGTCGTGCGGCTGTAAACTCCGCAGGTTTTTTTACGACTCTTGCAGCGTCGCACCAAAAGTCGCAAAAAGTTACTTTTTTGTTGTATTTTGTCTTTCTTTTTTTTGACGATGGGGCTCGCTGTTTTTATGTTGATTTTTTTTTGATTTTTTTGATTTTTTTGATTTTTATTTTCTCGTTTTTCTCCTCTCTGTTAAGACAAATCTCTTGTGTGCTGTGCTAACTTTGACAATCTCACACTAAGCAACAACCAAACTTTAAAACTCAAACCCTAGGATAAAAGATAACAGCATCGTTTTCATAAATAGCTTTTTTTTCCGTATTACCATGTCGATTAAATTAGTAGCCAGATTGCCTGTGCAATTACGCACTGCTTCCAGAACCAATAATACTGCTACTGCTAGTAGAGGTCTACGGAACTTTTATCACGCCGTGAATCCGCCGCTTATCAGCACCACCTTGAGGTCAAAGTTTAGTCAACATCAATCACATGAAAACATCAGCAATAAGCGTGCCGGTTGTCAGATATCATCTGCTAACAAACCCAAGTTTAGCATTGCTAGTGTTAGGCACTATTCGCCTTTGATTGAAGAGTTCCCGGCTAAAATTGTTGGATATGACGACGTCAAGAAAATCGCTTCTTCCGAGAATCCGGACACAATCATAGTAGATGTCAGAGAACCTGATGAATTTGTTGAGGGACATATCCCACATGCAATCAATATTCCTTTCAAATCATCACCTGGTGCGTTAGGCCTGGACGAAGAAGAATTTGAAGACACTTTCGGGTTCCCTAAACCCCCCACTGATAAACCTGTGTTATTCTACTGTCTTGGAGGAGTCAGGAGTACTGCAGCAGAACAATTGGCATCTACGTATGGCTATAATAAGCGTCTTAACTACAAGGGTTCATGGCAAGACTGGGTTGTGCATGAACATGAACAATCTGCTGATGAGGCAAAGTAATGAGTAGATCAGATCATATTGATGAGATATCAAAATGATTTGACCAATATTACTAGAATAGGTTTTTTGGTCCTAGTATATATATATAGATATGAGCAGAAATTGAATCCAAATGGTTGGTTCAATCTTTTGTTTCTGCCTCTTTCTGCCTTTCCATTCAATCTTACTATTGAAAATTCTCTACTAATAAATAAACCTTGGATATGATATTTTTTATCTCTCTCGTCTATCAGGCATGCTCTTTCTTTCCTTGGCAAGATTCTTCTTTCTCTTTCGCTCAATAACTCTGTCAACATCCTTCTTTTTCATACTCTTAAACTTCTCGGTCAATACAAGCTCTTTCTTCTGTGCACGAGTCAAGTATTTGCCATTATGCTTCTGATTAACTTTCTTCATAACTTCATGCTGGAAATCTCGGTCTTTGAGTGTCTTTAACCTTGATGATAACGATTGTATAGCCAGTTTGAGTTTTGTCTTTTCACGCTCATCCTGAGTCTTCTTTTGCATATCCTTCATTTGTTTCAGCTCACTCTCACGATATTCGTTCAAAAATGCATAATTTTTTCTTGCCTTTACCAAATCCGCCTTTCCATATGCGGGATCAAATCTAACATCTCTGTACAGAGTTCCACCACCAGCCTTATTAGTTGATGGAGCATCTCGAATCACAGATACCGGTCGTTTTGCCGACATCTCTGCCGGTGCATGTTTATTCCGTCTTTTCTGAATATTTTGTCCCTTTCCCTTTTTTTTATTAGACCACGATTGTTGTTCGGATTCTTGGTCGCTATTGCTGTTGCTGTCTTGGTTTTCATTCTCAAGTTCCTCCTGAGCTTTAGTCAATGATTGAAATGATAATGTTTTCATTTTGTCGACAGAGCTTTCTTCTGGTTCCGAGTCAGATTCATACTCTGAACTATTCTCTGGCTCATTGTAATATTCATCTGCTGATTCATCTTCTTCTTGTTGGAATTTGGGTTGTTCGAATTTCATTTCAATGTTGGTTGATAAGAAGTTGAAAAATTTCTGTGTGTGAGAGAGCGTGGAATATTTAGTGGTGAGAGAGCGAGAGAGTGAGAGTTTAATAGAGATAGCACAAGAACAAAAGAAAAGAAAACAAACAACAAAGAGCAAAAGAACAAAAGAACAAAAGAATAATCCATAAGTTACACCTTAAAAAAAGAAATATAGATAAATGAAATTTAAAGTCGATAACCACATGATTGCAGATCGATCTAACCTGTTTTGTTTGGACAGACACCTGACGCCTAGCTTCATTGATCGGAAATATAATGACATGTCATTTTATATAACTAAATATGTACAATACAACCAAAATACAGGGGTTATTCGGAAATGTCTTCTTTGACCTTCAAAGCACGGCTATATCGATCAAATAACTGCTCCATATCTCCAGTATTGTCCACACTAGTCAAATCCAACTTGAGATTCTTACCGTCCTCTAAATAGTTAGAAATCATACTATTAGGATTATACTATTATAAATAAACACTTACTGAACTTGACGCTTATTTCTGGCGTGGTTGAGGATCCTTCTTCAAGCAGTTTGTGTGATATCTTCATAGAAGCTCGAGAATGAGCAGGAATCGATGCTAAGAAAGCCCGGGCAATTTTGGCTGGAGTTAGTAAATATGTTGATAGAATGAAATTATATAAGCAATACAAGAATCTGTATGTATAACAAAGTACATGGTATCAAGTATAAACATGATTCTTATATGATTCTCATATAATCAAGTCACTTGACTTCTCGTAGTAATAACTTAGTAATAACTTAGTAATAACCTACCAGATTTACCCGCTGATGGACTGAATCTAACAGCTACCTCAGAGAAATATTTCGTAATCATTCTGGACTTTATATGCGGTGTTGTTAAGTGCCTTTAGTTTTCCTGAGATATATTTGTATATGGCAGAGGTGAAAAATCTCTGGGCATTTCACGTTAATTCTCGGGGATTTTCACTTTCACTTTAATTCTCAGCGAACTTCACTTTGATTTCAATGTCACTTACCTTGATTTCATAGACACTTCCTCACCTCACCTCACCTCACCTCACTTATATCAGCCATTTCTAACCTCACACTAATTCGCCCACCATATCCTTATGGAAGAGGATAGATCAGGCCAAGGCATACCCGACGAGGATTCGCCGGAGCAAAAGGTCACTCTATCTGCCTCGGTGGTTTTGACTGCCCTTCCAAGTGATGCTACTGAAGTTCTAAACAAATACTCCGCGGCTTCTACAAACAAGATCACAGTGATGTTCAGAGCCATTGGATCTGCACCAATATTAAGGCAACAAATATACACTATAAGCGCAGAACAAAAATTTGGTGTGCTGGTAAAATTTCTTAGAAGACAATTGAAATGTAGACCTGCAGATTCATTGTTTTGTTATATAAATTCGAGTTTTGCTCCTGGCTTAGATGAGTCTGTCGGCAATCTCATGACTAGTTTCGCTATAGACGGGAAATTGTTGGTTTCGTATTGTAATACGGTTGCATTTGGTTAAGCATAACATAACAAGAGATAAAAAAGCACATATATAGCATAGTTAATAAGTTTTATAACTCCTCTTTGAACTGAGGTTGCGACCAGTAATCAGATCCTAGACTCTTTGCATTCTTAGGTTTCTTGGCTCTACTAAGAATCCTGTGAATCACTGAAATTTGGTCAGTCACAGAAATCCAGCCTTCTTCTGGAGATATCAAGCCAAATGCTTCACCATGAGGATGGATCTTAAGGTCTTTACTGACGTTTTCTCCAGGTTCTGTTTTGGTATCCAAAAAGACCAACACAAAAGAATCTGCACTTGTGGAAAACTCCAGGTCATTCTCTAACTGTTTTTTGGATTTCAGGGAGCTAGCAATAATGCATGGCTTCTTTTGTGCAAGACATACGGTCTTGAGTTCACTAGCTGACCTCACGGTATTGACCAAAGTTGACGCAGAGGCAGAGGCAGAAGCAAAAGCATCTGTATGCTTAACAGTAATCCCCTCAACATGCTCAGACAAAAAGGATTGTATATCATCTTTTTTCATCTGTCCGTGATATACGCTAGGAGGATTGTCCACACCATTGTAAACCAGTAGCACAGACTTCTCAAGCAATCCATCTTCAGCCCTGGATATTTCGGGAATCAATTGTCGGTAGATTTCAGCCGAGCTTTTCACAGGTGCAACGTAACCGAACTGAGCATGAATAAACTGTCTGGCCATAACCTTGAAAAGAGCTGGCATACCAGGTGGTTGATGTTGACCTTTTCTGCCACTCAAAAGGATCACTTTTGAGATTTGAGATGGTTCCTTCTCAAGAAATGATTCTACATCTGACAAGTCAGTCAAACTAGTGACATAATTTGCAAGCTTAGATAATGCATGTTTGGTGATAGCACCTGCAGTCCTTTCACCGGTATAATCCTCTACAATAGGTGGTTTAGATTTTTGTTTGGATTTTTCAGTTCTCAAACCACCAGAATTTCTAGCCGCCAAAATGGTCTCACCACTAAGCTTTGGTGGCCGGAACACTTTGATGGTTGGAAAGCCTTTGATCTGGTATTGAGCACAGATGTTTTTGTTCTGATCTTCGTCGCAATTAATAGCAGCCACATTAGCCAGGTTTTTCAGATTCTTAGCAGCCTTTATATATTCTGGCTTCAAGTTTTTACAATGACCGCACCAAGGAGCATAGAATTCTACAAAGGACACAAAATCTGAGTCCAAAATGTCCCTTCGGAAAGAAGTAGCTGAGAGTTCTTTGACAGGAGAGTTTGGTGATTCATAGAATCCTACAGCAGAAACAGCAATTACAAGCCATATGAGCTGGACAAATACCCGCCTTAGCATTTTGTGGGGGTGGCAGATTTGAGTGTTGCCAACCGGTGAAACCAAAAACCGTTGAGATGATGTTGGTGATTTGGTAGAAGATAGATATCCATAGTCACGTGACTGTCTGAAGCCAATACCAATTGTCAATTGCCAATTTCAACTTGAAAAACGAGAGAAAACAGGCGAAAAAAGATATAAAAGATATAAATAATTACAAATATATTACCAAAAAACCAAACCAATTTCAATTTCGAAGCATTTCTGGCTTTATGCCTTGTGGTTGTGCCATAGCTGGTTTGACCCCACTTGGCCAGTTAATCAAAGTAGGCAGGTCCACGGTAGGTCCACGGATGAACCATGGATGACGAGGAGATCTACGAGGCAGAACGACAGCGAATCCGCACATTTGAATATCCTCAGAATATCAAGGACACAGAGAATTTCTTTGGCCAACTGCCATCTCTGTGTTCACCTTATAACGGGCCTTTATCAGACCGTGGCAGTGCTACAGCCAAAGTAGCCAAACTACTCACATTGAAGCAAACCGACAACGTGCATTTCCACGAGAAATTGGAAACCAAACGTGAGTTTTCTCGGCCCGGTTTTGAGATCAGCCAGGCCTTTAAACTAGGGCTAAAAGAAGAGCAACAATGGCCACTAGCCAATGAACTGCCTATAGAAGGTCGTTATGAGAACATACGCGCCAGGCAGATAGACATGAGGCTTCGGGGCCAAGAACAAGCTAACGAACAGAAAGGTGAACGTGACAATGTCTAGGAAATGTCAAAGAGTATGGATAGGAATGAAGATGAGAATGAACTTATTAATAATACTATTAATAATTATATAAAGATATAAGTATAAAAATGAATAATATACATATAATATAATCACCAATGTACTATACCATGTATTCTTCTATTCATTGTCTCTCCAAGGTTTCACCGCTAATCCATACCTTCCATTTAACTTTATCCGCCAAAGCTGCAGCAAATCAAGCAATCAAACCAACATTAAAAATCTCTCACTTACTTATATATATCCAAATAACAACCCCACTATTTTTTTTACTATATTTTCTACCTGGTCTGTTAAATTCTTACTGCTGATATCTCGCACGGCTGTGTCAATCTGCCTTTTTGCTCGTTGTCCCCCTAAATAGTGCGACCCAAACAGGCGTCTCCTAATCTCTTGTAACCAGCTCGGCAGGCGTTGAGCTCTCTCCACCTCAGCCTTCTATTGCATTTTTTTTGCTCTGTGACCAATCACCAACAGAACCAACGTACGATTATTAAAACACGTACGATTCAAGGATACTGTGCTTATTTATTGGCCATAACCCTTTTTCCCTGGGGTTTTCCGTTTGGTCTCGTCGTTAACAATGGGCTCTTGCTTTTCATCACCAAAGGAATCGGACAAACAACAGTATGCCCGTACCGACTACCAACACCAGCCAGCTGATGGTATAGATTCCAACAATAATGGCGACAAGAAAGATTCAAACAGTGGTGGCAACGGTAGGTCTACCTCCAATGGTTCTGTCAGTCATAGCTCCGGCTCTGCTAGTAATCATAAGAGTGCCATTCAAAAACTACGCATGCAGTCGATGCCTGGACACTCAGAAACAGAATTGGACAGCAATTTCTCTTCTAAGGCTGCAAGGTCTAAGAGCGTGGGTTCAAACTCTGCTGGAAACGGCAATAATAACTACAATAATGCTTCAAACAACTCTGGCAACGGCTCGAAAGGTTCTATAGCTAACGGATCCAACACAGCAGATGATAACGGCAGTGGGTCCAACACAGATTCGCATGGAGAAGTCAAGATTCTTTTGCTTGGCTCAGGAGAAAGCGGTAAATCTACCATCTTGAAACAAATGAAGATTATGCATCAAAACGGTTATTCTCAAGAGGAACTGCTCATGTACAAGACAACCGTCTATAAGAATCTTGTTGATTGTGGCAAGATTATGATTTCTACCCTAACCAAATTTGGTATTGATATCACCAACGAACCCACTTCAGAAGTTCAAGAAGCAACTGATACTGAGCCAACTGCTGCTGCCGCTAATGGTTCTACAGGAGAAGCTGCTCCTAACACTGCTGTGGTGAAGGTCGTTCAGAACAACTCCTCAGTACCTACCATCTCCAAGAAAGATCTGGAAACTGTCATGGAGTTTATTGTATCTCCTGATCCTGATAGCACTCTTGATCCTCAACTCGCCATGATCATCAAGTGCTTGTGGCGTCACCCAGAAGTTAAGAAACTGTTCAATGAACGACGATCAGACTTTTACATTATGGATTCGGCTCCTTATTTCTTTGACAATGTCGAACGTATCGGTGATCCTGACTACATTCCTACTGTTGACGATATCTTGAGAGCTAGAATAAAAACCACAGGCATTTACGAGTCGCGGTTCGATATGGGCGGCCTCAACGTTCACATGTACGACGTCGGGGGGCAGCGTTCAGAGCGAAAAAAGTGGATTCATTGTTTTGACAATGTTACACTTATTATTTATTGTGTGGCTTTGTCTGAATATGATCAAGTATTACTTGAAGAAAAGAACCAAAACAGAATGGCTGAAAGTCTGGTGTTGTTTGAATCCGTACTGAACTCTCATTGGTTTGCAAGAACTTCTGTCGTGCTTTTTTTGAACAAGATTGATGTTTTCACTGAGAAGTTGCCTTATTCTCCGTTAGAGAACTACTTCCCAGATTATACTGGTGGTAACGATATCAATAAGGCTGCTAAATACATCCTATGGAGATTTACTCAGGCCAATCGAACCGGTCTCAACATTTACCCTCATTTAACCCAAGCAACAGATACGTCCAACATTCGGCTGGTTTTCGCTGCTGTGAAAGAAACAATCCTACAAAATGCTCTGAGGGATTCCGGAATTTTGTGATGTGACTATATGTATATGTGGAAGTATATCCATTACCGTTTATGTCTGTATCATCTTTATAGGACTCAATAAAAGAACCAATATGTATATATATATATATATTAGTTCAATATCTCATTATATCTTCTAAAGTAACTGGACAATGGTCAAATCAACCTTCTCTAATACTCCTCGCACCACTTCTCGTAACTCTGATGTCACATTTCTTCTGAGAATATCAACAACAAGACTATAGAACCTTTTGACAGACACACGGAAATCATCATCGCTAAGCTCCGTGAATGCACTCAAGATCAGTATAACTGTAGGTCCTAGTGAATGCACATGACGCTGGTCAGAGGAGCCTAAGCTATTGAATTCCTGCAATACTTCCACACACATGGTCATCAACTGCTCTTCAATAACTCTTTTCTTCAAAAGGTCATCCATCAGTTTCGTGTCTCTGTGGCTATAAAGCTTCATAACCACTCGAATGTATGCTGCAGCTGCAGCAGTTTCTTGCTTGTGCAAGTTTGGCATTTGCTTCATGAAGCCCTGTCTCCAGAGATTCAATCGAAGTTCCTTATCTCCGTTGAACGTTTTGCTAAACAGATAGCCTTGCCTCAGGCATTCAGCGACTCTCAGAATTTCATTGCTAGACATAGCAAGGAATACTTCATTGCTTGAAAATAACTCCTCGACAGTTTCAATCATGAGCAGTTGTAAAATGCTCTTAGTAATAGCGCCTCGGAACTTGTAAAGATGTGCTCTTGGGTTGCTATCACCACCATTGACATTTATATCAAGTTGCTGGTGCATTCCAAGCGAGGAATCTGAAGGATTGGCCTTTTTATGAGCCAACGGCGAAACTGGTCGAGTAGAACTAGACGAGGAATCTGAGCGATTGGTCTTTGTCGGCTTTTGAATCACAAGTAAACTGCTATCGAAAAGCTCTTCTGCTGTAGATGAGATGAATAAACCTTCAATTTTGTCTACTAAAAGATGCCAATTCTCACTTGAGAACTTATGGCAATTTTCAATAATCAAAGCTAGCAAGCAAGAGCTTCCAATTCTTGAAACAGTGTCGTTATTTTGATCGATACACATCACCAACAAGTTTAAGAAACCATCAAGCATTCGCTCTAATGTGTCGAAATAATGGGTTAACAGAGCAATCATGTTTCTTAATGCTTGGATCATAGTAGTAGACAGCCAGACAGAGATTTCATCTTGATCAGTAGAAGCAGATTTTGATTTCAGCACCAAAAATATGGGGAATAGCAAGGTTCTACAAACCCTGTCCCAGAATTCTGGTGTGAATTTACCACCATGCTCGACTAAATTATCAAAGAGATAGTTCAAGGCTCTAGACCTGACCTCAAGATCTACACCATTCATGATAACATCATGTAAAGCAGCCAATACTTGGAACCAATATTTGTTATAAGCATCAGACATATCTTCCTCAGTTGATTCATCGTCTTGTTTGCTGAACATAGGTGAGCTGCCATCTTTCTGAAGTAGCGCAATAGTTTCATTGAGGGTATCTACTGCATGCAGACTTACCTTCTGGTATCGAGGATTCTTTGCAAATGCACTGAAACACATAATTAAGCCATCAAAACTATCTTGTGCAACAACTTTATCAAGATACTCATCATGAATCTTCTTCACCAACTCAAAAGCTCCTTGGACCACATATTCTTGATCATGGGTAGCTGCTGCTGCATTGAATACGTTAAACATCTCACCCCAGCCACTTTTGATTCTATCAGACTTGGCAAGAATCATTTGTCTCAAACATTGAAGTACCATATCTTTAGCGGCACCATCTGGATTATGCTTCATCACATATTCAAATGGCTGCAGGAAATCCTTCTGAAATTTGAAATGGGCAAGCTCATCAAGGTCAAAAAATCGAATAGACAACTGTCTCAAAGCATCAAGGGCAAAGGACACCACATTGGCATTTGGGTGACAACATATCTTATTGTATTGCTCACCCATGATCATCCACAACTGACTCCATTCCATCTTGATTCGCTCCATGTTATAATAGCACACGTCAACCATCTTTTGCAATGAAAAAATTCGAGGATGTTCACTTTGACCAGAGGACTGAATCTCTTCCCATGCAACTTCAATAAGTGCCCGCACAAAGTCTTGAATCGCGGAACCATTCAGTAGCGCACTCTGCGAGAAAATCTTATCCATAAACACAACAATTTCTCGAGACCGTAACTCTTCACCGAGCTCAGCTGAAAAATTGTCATAAGCTCCAGGCACAGGAAATGGTGAACGATGGGATGAGTTATGAGACGAAAAGGAAAACCCGCTAAACATACCCCCACTGGTAGTTCTTGTAGAATCACTAGATGGACGCGACTCGATTCTAGCTTGTGTGACATCAGGTATAACACCAGCAGCTATACCAGCACTGATAAGTTGGACTCGCTCTAGCTGAGAGATACAAACCAACACGTCTTTCCAGGAAGTTTTGAGCATGTTGCCCTCGGAAAGAGCAATACTGAGAAGTACTTTCACCGCCTCTACATTTTTCGTCTTCATCTCGCTCAGTTGTTGCAGATTTGTGAACTTCGCAAGAGCGGATACAAATGATATTCGTGGCAGCTCTAAATCAAAGAGGCATGCAATGCGGACGGCTAACCTTATTCCGTCCAAACCAAGTGCCACAACCTCCGGCTCATCACCTTCTTGAAATGGTCCAGTCACACCTGCGAGAAGAGACATCCAGCATACCTCAAACATGGGCTTCACGTGCTCAATATGAGAGGCAACATAGAAAGTATAGCCTAGATTTTTGTCCAAAGAGCTCGTCGAGTCATTGGCCGATAATCTGTCTTTACCCTTGCCTGATATGATCAAATTCTTGAACATATTTTCTGTTTTACTTGCCATTTCCTTCGAAGCTTGCATATATGCTTCTCTTTGAAGATCTCGCCCAACAGTCGCCAAGGTCAGACCAAAGCTGGAAACAAGTCCACTAGACGCAGCAGTATTAGCTGATGAGAGTAGAGCCGCATGCTGTTCTGACAAGAGCTTAATTTCATTCTGCTGAATATCTTCATAGATACTAGTGAGAACCTCTCGAGGAAGATCTTTCTTATCATTAATGCCACGGTTGTTTGCAATAAACTCTTCAACAGTCATTCGATTCTTGTTTTGGGGATTGTGAAGATCTGTATTAAGCATGATAGTGGAATAGGCCAAAATGTAAGGCGTATCAGCATTGGTAAATTGATTAGGATTGCCGGAAATGTATCGCTCCGCGAACTTCAGCATAAACCTGTCGATTTTTTGACCTTCACCAGGAAGACGGAATCCCTGCAAGAATGTCCTTAATGCATTGACAAAATTAGTATTAACGAGGTCCATACGGTTAACAAACTCATGCATCACCGAAATGTTGAATGGATTGTCTTCTCCTAAAAAGTCACCAATAGTAGCTTTATCGAATCCTTCGGTAGTGGCTAGAAACTCGGCCACCTCTTTTGGGTCTCGAGAAGTGATAAACCCTTCAGAGATTAACCTTTCAAGACCTCTTTTAGGCTTGAAGTTGAACTCCTTTATTGCGTCACTCAGAACAGTCTTTCTCTGCTTCAATGATTCAAATTCGCTTGGATCATCAACAGCTGTCTGGCCATTCTTTGCAGAAGCATCATCCGTATCCTCAGATTCTTCGACATGTATTGTGTTATCATCACCATTGAGCGAGGTGTTTGCGCCATCTAATGAAGCTGAAACAGCAGCAATACCTCGTTGAGACCAAGCAATCAAAGATCGTAGAACAGCAACTAAGGACTCCAACGAATTGATCTTAAGAGCATATTCCATAGGATATACAGGGGTTTCGGCGTGTCGTGAGACAAACTGACTTATAGCCAAGGCAGGGGGTAATCCAAGAGAGTAGACTGATATTGGCTTGTGTCTAATTTCGTAATATTGCTGCAGATTCATCTGGGTCATGTGTACAGGAGGCACCGCCATTCGAACCAGAATGTCGATGATGTACTCATAAACGTTGGTAGATGCAGTACTATCACAGTCATAGTTCAAGTAAATTTCTACCAAAGCCCTGGGATCGTTGCAGATCCTTTGTAAGATACTCAATAGATACTGTTTTTGATGTATAGTAGAGGTTTTCATCTCCATAATGGGGAAATATATTTCGGCAAAGAACACTTGCAACTCTCGTTTGAATCGTCCTCGCAGATTACTGAGAATCAACCAAAATATCTCCGCAGAAATCTCAAATACTGCAGGGGAAATATTGGCAGCATTTCTTGCCAGACTGGAACATATATAGTCCTTTACAGCGACCACAAATAGTTCAGCTCCACGGTTGGATCTCACAATCACATCTTCAGACAAGAACACTGACATATGTGACTTGAGAATAGTATGAACCAAATGAAGTGATAGCAGTTTTGATCGCATACCATGACCTTTGACATCGGCACCATCCCCTTCAACATCTTTTACAGATAGCTTGCACATAGTTCTGAAAACCAAGAACGCATCTTTGATAAAGTTTTCAGTCTCTTCTTCGAGGAAGGCATAGTCATCGTGCTCATCCTCCATCATCTTCTTCGTATCCTCCATCTTTTTCAGAGTAAGCGCTTCTTCTTCTTCTTCTTCAGGCAAATCACTTCCACTAACTGATCGAGCTACTTGAGTATCCAAAGAAGCCGTATCCACATGACTTTGACTGGTACTCATACTGGAGCCACCAGACAGATTCTTTTTGTTAACCACAGAGCTCTTAACACGGTCAAAGACTACGTTGAGCATTTGACTCAACGTTGCCTGCGCTATGGTTTGGTTACTATTAGAATGTGAAAACACAAAAATCTGGTACGTCTGTCTCAGGGCTTTCAGCAGAGTTGGACCGTGAGCGATGTTATCCTCGTTCAAAACAGCAGCCATCAATGCCTTGATAATCTGCAGCTCTACTTTAGGATCTGTCTGTTCGTTCTGATATGAATCACAAACAGTTGTCACAGCTTGGTCGAAAAGAGGAATTGAAGGAGGAGGCCGGATTCCGCTTTCTGGATCAACGGGTAACTGCATATCAGTGTCTTCAAGATACGAAAAAGTGAACAGCTTTCCAATACAGTCCAATGCGACTACTTTCAAATCATTACTTTTCGATTGAGCACAGACGATTTTCAGCGGTTCAAATATGGTTTTCGGAGAAGGCAATGTATGATCATCGTCATTAATTTGATTGAATGCTTTTGAAACAGCGCTTTCAAGAAGGCTAATTTTACGAGCGTCTTTGCTCTCTTTGATGGTAGCCAAGGCTTTTTTGATAAATACAGCGGCATATGAAGACTGCCCACTGTTGGATGATGCTACAGAATGGGCGATAGAAGGCGTGCGCCTGGATCTGTTTATACTAGAATGTCTCATAGTAGGCGAACGGAGTCCTTCAAAAACAGCTCTATCGTCGGCATCAATAGATATATCATTTAAAGGAGGCGGAGCTAGCTTCGAACGGCTCAAGTGTGTTTCAGCAGTATGAGCAGCAGAAATTGATGTTTTTTCAGGTATACTTGTTGCTTCATCCAAATGCTCTTCAAACTTTCCTTTCGGTGGCTCGGAATCTTTAGTATCATGGCCGTTGGCCAGTTTCACAGGACCATTATCAGCAGAGGTAGCTGTAGCTATATCTGCAGGCTCGACAGTTTCTGATGGCTCTTCTGCGTCAGAACTAGCATCAGATTGTTGTTCAGCATTGCTTTCAGTAGTAGAGGATTCCTCACCAGAAGTCTGACTCGTATCGTTCTCTACATTAGTGTTATCTTTGATTTTGGAGACATCTTGAGAGGGAGAACGGTCTTCATTCGCAGCAGCCACGTCACCGTCGGTTTCTAACATCTGTTATTGCCGATCTTTTGAAAGTAGTATTATAAGCACAAGTTAAAGTAAATAAGAAGCAATATAGCAGAGGTTGCTCGCTGTCCAATAAGCAATTCAACGATATATAAATAGACGGGCTACGCTTTGCTGGCAGTCGAAGATATTCCACGGAATAAAATTGATCCACAAACTAAGACAAAACAGCTCGGTAAATTTGACGTGCGTAACCTGAAATATGTTAGAAAATATGTGCAATACAATTGGCTTAAAATATCTTGCTTGACTTACCTCAATTGGCAATTATATTAAACTACTGTTTAGCTCTTAAACACAATAAATGTTGGTGGCTGGCAAAATTCCTAGCTTCGCCGTTTAAAATGCTGGGAGATTTGCGTCAACGCTTTTCTTGGCTCACTGTGTCTGCGTTTGGGTGGGTGGGTTGAACTTGGAGAACTCTGACGTTATTCCTTGCTGAGACAATCAGTAATAACACAACATGGCAAACGCTGCTCAGAAGAAACTGGCTGTGTCAAATGCGAATAGTCTAAAGAGACTACATCAAATTTCTATATCCATAAATGTGCTCTTCTTAGTGTCTTATTTCGTTTTAAGTAGGCCCCGTACGATTAAGCCGTATCTATTCTTCTCAATACCAGCGGCACTGTTACAGTACCAACTTGAAAAAATGGGTCGTCCAAGGTACGATAGCAAGGGAGCTCTCACATATTCCGGAGATGACCTGTCTATTGGAGGTCTTACCGAATGGTTTCATGATGTTATCTATGTTACCTGGATCTGCGACATCTTGGTGATTTTCACTGGATCAAACAAGTTTTGGTACTTTCTTTTGTCCATTCCCGTATATGCCGCTTATACCATTTATTCCATGTTCTTCTCAGGAAAATCTTCGCCTCTTGGAGCTCTTTTTGGTGGCGGGGCAGGAGCTGCAACAGCAGGATCAGAAGCAACTGCTGCTAGCGGAGAAACAAAGTCGAAACGACAGGAAAAGCTAGAAAAACGTGGACAAAGAGTCAAATACTCCAGGTAATACAAGAAAAGAAGCAAAAAACCGAATTCATGATGAAATTATCTTGGTGTAGTTAGATATTGAGAGTACCGAATGTGTATGTCATATGGGAAAGTACATCGCTCTCTGGACATTTGTATAGAAAAGTTAGCATTCATTAATTTTCTCTCTCGTTATATAGGAGCCTGTGAAATTCCCTGTTCTAAAGTATTCAAGGCCCTTTCATAATAAATAGGACTGTGGTGGAATATCTCTCTTCCGAACACAGGTTCACGGAACCTCTTTTCAACATCAACAACCAAACGACCTACAACCCTGGTAGCCTTTCGGGTATGACCATCATGGATCTCGAACACAGCACTAGTGTTGATATGATATACTTGCCCAGGAGGAACCAGCTTCTCATTGTTCATCACAGACCGTAAGCTTGTCATGATGCTGAACAGATAATCGTCATCCCTTTCAGGTTGCTGTGATAACGGTCCTCGTATAGGAGTTTGACCCATAACCCGTTTACGAATCCCTTCTACAATTCCTTGTTTGTCATTCTTGAAGACATCTGCCAAAGACTGGAAGTCTCGTAATAGACCTAACGACAGGCATGGCACAATATCCAGACCATAGACTACAGAGATGATCAACGACTTAGTAGCTTGTCTCAAAGCACTGCAAATAGAAGCTGGTGGGCCATAAGTAAAGCATCGAATTGGTCTACCTGCGGGAAGAATGCTGTCTTTAGAGGTTATAAATCGTTTAGAGTCAGCAATGGGGTCTTCGATATTGGCATCACCAGTGGAAGACTCTTCTACTTCAGAGAGAATAATACCCAATAAAGCTGCAACACCACCTCCTAATGAATGACCACATAGAATAAGACCATAATCAGGACCCCATTGATTTAGTGCTGTAGCTATTGTTTGCAAAACTCTAGAACTAGACTTAATAAGCTGTTGAGCACATTTTAACATGCCACCATGCGCCGTCCAGGACTTGCCTTGCCATTGAAAAGTACTATAGTCACAGGTCAAATCTGTCAGAAGATCATCAAGGCCAAGAGTGCCACGTATAGTCAAAACAACCGATTTTGCTTCATGGTCCACAGCCAAGAAATGCACCAAGGGGATACCAGAGGTACCATCAGCCGTGATATCAGTGTAACTAGACAATAGGATTTGATCCAGTCTCAATCTCGCATGATGAGCAAACGCATAATGTTCCGAGTGATGTGAGTTGGCATCTTTGGAACCTTCCATTCCACTGCGAGGGAAATTAACACCAGATATACCAAGCCCTAGTAGTCTCATAAAAGAATGGCCATACGAGGCAGAAGCATACCGAACATATTTTGCCATGTTATATGTGAGATGGCCAGGGGGGAAATTAGCAGGTGTTCGATCAGATGCTTTGAAAACAGGATCAAGCTGCCATTGTTTCCTTAAAGACTCTGGATCGCTTTCAACATCGGACGATGCATCTGATGAGTTTCGATCAACCTCAACCTCAATGTCCTCACTATCGATAGCGGTCGCACTGGCATTTTCTAGTAATTGTTCATTAGCCCCAGTTATTTCACCAACCAGTCGTACTTGCCCTCGTCGTTCCCTGTAACGACGTGAACGATTCTCAAAAGTCAGCCTATATAAAGACACAGTTTTCCCGTTCACAACTTTTGTGGTGGTTTCTTCACTAAGAACCACAGCTCCTGGTGGAATGCTAAGCTCAGGTGGCCACCTTAAAGCAGAGGGTCTTCCTGAAGTCAGATGCTTTTGTAAATGATCCGAAGACGTTGATGCAAATGATTCTGTTGATCTTTGAGATGATGAAGCAATAGGTTCATATTCCTTCAATACCTCTATAGCCATAGTATCTGAAGCTATCTGGTCTGCAGTGATCTTATAATGCGAACCTGGAGGAATGTGACTAATAATTCCTTGGTCTTCGAAATCTCTCTTTGTCTGTTTCTCCGGCATTTGCTGCTGAGATAACGTCTCACCACTATCCAAGACAACAACATCCCATAAAACATACATTTCGATATTCTCCAAAGTTCTTTTCCAAATACGGGATTGAACAATTGAAAAAAAAACCAAAGCTGTAGCCAAAGCATATACCCCAACACTTTCACCCAATTCACGCTGTATTAACGAAAGAATAGAGGCAAGAGCTCTGCTTGAATCTGTGGCTCCAAATATGGAGTTGAAGATGTGAATGAAATCCTGCGAAATATAGCTGGCAGTAGCAACTGCTGAGTTAGCCAGATGAAATGCTGCAGAGGTTATAAAATGAGTTAAAGTCGCTGCGTCGTTGACAAACTCTATGCATGCTACAGCCCAACGTGTAGCTCCTGGTGTATCTTCGTCGGCTTTAGACAAAATGTTTTCAATGATCCGGCGTGATACGCCCAAGGAACTCAGCATACTGACCCTTGAAGAGTCGAGTGCGGTTTCTGTGAGGTATGTACCGAGTCTCAAGCATAATGTTGCACCTTTCGACCAATATGATATCAGTTTGGCGGTTCTACCGGGAAGTACAGTAGGCGCTTCCTGATTCACAAACGAATCATTTCCGGCAGGAAAAAAAGGGAATTCCCCTGGCAAAAAAGGCCCATCATTATCTGTACTTTGCTTATTATCATCTTCAGGTATATAAAGAGGGTTGGTTGACCAATCAGACTCTTCGAATTCCGTTTCTTTGATGACATCCATTGCTGATCTGATCTATATGATGGATGTAAACGTGACCAGCACAATGTTTACAAGCCGTCAGCAAAATGCTATAAAGACAGCGAGCTGGGAATAAATAAATTAAACCAGAATATTTATATAAAGGTTATGGTCTTTTTTAAAATGATTCCAGGGCTGCTTGTTTTATGATAAAGTAAAGTAAAAGAAGCAAACTGAAGGCTTCCCTATTTTTGATTTAGAGCTTAGTGTAGGGTGGTGGTTGCCATTAGAGAGTAATGAGTAGCGCACGGCTGTGCAAACAATATGAGTTACCCGGCATCGCACCTTAGCTTCTGTCTATCTGTCGTTCTTACCAATGTAAAGCTTTTCCTCATTTAAACAAATAAAAATAGAGTCAGAGTATAGGGAATAACGGTTTTTTTGTAGTTGCAATTCTAATAGTAAATTTCTTTAATTTCTGAATATTAAAACACATAGCTTTCATAGTTGAAGTTACTGCTTGAACCTCCATCAGCTGGGCATTGCGGGGGAGGGGTTATACATCAGCAAATGATATGGATAGAATCAACTTATATGTTAAAGTGAATATAAAATTTTGAACTACTATCTAGATTAAGCTATTCATCACCAATATCTATCGATTTAGTGGTTAAAAAGAGTCAAATCGCTGACATACCATTCCTATCAATTGACCAATCATATCGTCTTTAGTTCTGACCCTCCCTCCCCGACTTCTCCGAGATCCGGAGGTCACCCCGCAAAAATATCGTAAAGAAAAAAACAAAAAACTAAAAAATTAACTGAACCAATCAATTGAAATAACAATTAAATGAATAAACGCTCTATATATTTCAATAAAGTAAATGCTATTGAGATGTAAAAACTACCTTAAGTCTTGAGAGCTTTCAAGAACCTAAGCGAAAGACATGTCTCGCTTGATCTTAGCAATGGCAGTACCAGGGTTAAGACCTTTAGGACAGGTTTGAGTACAGTTCATAATAGTATGACATCGATATAAACTCATGGAGTTTTCCAAAAATTCCTCTCGCTTAGGAGTGGCTTCATCTCTAGTATCAGCCATCCATCGATATGCTTGCATCAGAACTGCAGGACCGAGATATTCCTGCTGGTTCCACCAGTAAGAAGGACATGAGGTAGAGCAACAAGCACAGAGAATGCATTCATAGAGACCATCGAGCTTCTTTCGGTCTGATATAGATTGCAAGATTTCCTTTCCATCAGCTGGGAAAGTACTTCTTTGCAGATAAGGTTCAATGGATTTATATTGCTTGTAAAACAATGTAAGATCAGGAACAAGATCTCGAACCACAAACATATGCGGTAAAGGATAAATCTTAGCTTCTTTAGTAGTATCGGTATCAATATGACATAAACATGCCAAAGTATTTGTACCATTGATATTCATGGCACATGAGCCACAGATTCCTTCTCGACAAGATCTTCGGAAAGTCAAGGTAGCATCCTGTTCATTCTTGATTTTAAGAATAGCGTCCAAAACCATAGGTCCTGTCTTATTAAGGTCAATTTGATAAGTCTTAATAGTAGGTTTTTTCTCAGGAGTATCCGGATTCCATCGATAGATTTTGAATGTCTTCAATCGTGCTGATTCTTCAGCTTCAGCTGCAAAACCTCGGACAGTAATAGCAGGTCTCAAAAGAGATCGCGAACTAACCCTTAATGCTCGAAGACCAATCATTTATATGCTTATAAAGTATTCTTTTCTTTGTTACTTATTGGGGGTTTCAAAAAAACCTGTGAATAGACAATTAAACAGACTTAAAAAGTTTTCTTTTCTTAAACTATCAATGGAAGTGAAGAAAGTGAAAACACCGACTGACACCAAATAAATGGTTGGTGGATTTCTATTAAGTGGCATATGATTGGTTGGGTTCTTAAAGGCCGGGTAATATTTCCCCAGACCCTCCAACCCTCCGCCCAGCCGTGGCTTTGGCTGTGGCCGTGGCCGGTGAAGCGGCTCAATGTCTGACTTGCCGGGATGATGAACCCGAGACAAGAGGATAAATACAAGAAAGGATGTGAGGAATTATTGATAAAAAAATGGTATTATATTAGTGGTGGAGTTTCTTTTTCTGATTTAAATATATTTGTTTATAATAATATAGAGGGTATATTGTAGTTTTTGTTATTCCGGTCTCACATGCCGTTATAGCCGTTTGATAACAGTTTTTCCGGTATCTACGCGTAGTTAGGTTGGGTGAGGTGAGGCGAGGCGAGAGTGCACGGTGATCTGAGCTACCAGAAGATAAACTTGTATATCTTCATTTGAATAGGGAAAAACAAATTTTGTATAGCAAATTGCAGATCAAATATATCTCTATATAAATGGTTGAAATTTGTATTTGTCAATATTACTTTGGTGATGGGTTGGCTGTTAGCCCATACTGACTGCTGTGCTACTCTATGCTTCATTGTACCTGGCAATAGCTCTCTCACTCACAAATGGCTCCTCTACCTACGCAAACTATCAATCACAGCCACAACAAATAATATGGAAGATCTAGACCAATGTCTTGAAAGGCTTTGCTTCAAAATACAGGCAGCTGATTCTCCGATAGATGCTTCTCTTCATGTTGCTTATATATCACCGGCTATACAATATAAGTATATAGAGATTAGTGAGCAACGTCAACAATTGACTTTTAAATATACAATAATCGGTTGGCGAGCAAATTCAAACATACCTGTACTTTATTTTACAATTCAAGATGACAATTGTTCAGTTGTGACGGTAGACAAACTGTTCTCTATATTACATCCATCCAACGATAATGAACCAAAACCTCTCATATCTCAAGGAGAACATCCTATAACCTCGGCACCATCATTTTTCTTGCATCCGTGTGAAACTGAAACTTTTCTGAGTGAATTGCTCCAGATCCATGGCTCTAATCATACATTGATATTATACATATGGCTACAGACGTTTGGCGAGTATTTAGGTTTGCGCATTCCTTTTCTGATAGATCTGCAAATATGATACAAATAAAAATAAATAATTGTGCTGTGTTGGCAGCAGCATTCATACATCATAATCCTCTTGCTCAAATGATGCTACAGGCAAAGCTGATTCGCCCACTGCAGCAGGCTCAGGGATCCTGAACGTACCATCTAATTGAGCCACGACATTAGACTTAGACTTGGCATATGAGACTCTGATGTTTTTGCCAAACATATTAAAGTCTTGGAGAGATCGTAAAGCCAACGTAGCGTTTGCTACATCGCCAAAGACAACATGAGCTTGACCCCGCATTTTTGGTGACTTAACAGCCACAATGTCAACCACATGGCCATATGTAGAGAAGAGCAGATATAGTGACCGTTTCATGTCCTGCTTGTGGATCTTGTCATTGAGATTATTGACATAGAGGGTCTGATTAGGTGCTCCGAGATCATTGAGAAACGCCAATGCCCGGGAACTTTCCGTTGATACAGGTGCTTCTGGGTCTGAATCGTCGGCATATTGCGGGACTTCATCATTGATTATTGGGTCGTCTATGCTCATTTGTACTGTCGAAGTTGGGATGTCATGGATGTTGAGTTCTGTGGTTTTTTGAGAGCTTTTTTTGGTTTTTCTCGTTTTTTGGGTGGTTTCAACGGTTTTATCAACAGTTTGGACAGTTTCCACGGTTTCGACAGTTTGATCGACAGTTTCGATATTTGCTTGAGCTGTTGCTTCGATATCTTCAACTACCTGTTCAACTAACTCTTCAGCCACCTCTTCAGCCACCGTATCAATAGGTGGCACTTCTTGCAAAATTTCCTCACTGCCCTTTTGAGTCTCGATATCTCCAATTTCAACCTCCTTCTCTACTGCCTCTTTTCCTCCCTCCACAGCCTGATCCTCAACCCCTTCTTCAGCTTTTCTGGCCACAGCTGCTGCATCTTCCTCTGCTGCCAACTTCCTGGTCTTTCTTACAGTCCTCGGCTTTGCCTCCGTGCCAGCCTTCTTGGCTGTTCTTTTCCTAGGAGGCATCTCTAAAAAGCCTTCCACTTTGGTTCACTTCAGTGATGTTGATGTTACCAAGTTTTTTCAAAATAGTTGGGATCACCGAAGCCATTGGATTCTCCAATATTCATTCCCCCACCCCCTCCAAATTGTACAAGCACCACATTGCGGTTACTTCAACACAAACACTTCAACATGTCTTCTTTTTCGCAATTGAGGGCACTTGCACGTGGTCTGGAAGGTCAGATGGATTCGCTGTTATCCAAGTATTCCACCTACAATCAATCCGTCCCAGCCACTCCTACTGACGATGAGTTGGCCACTATTAAAAGCATTGAAGATAATTTAAAACAGGTAGGTAACTATAACATATGCTTTCGAAATATTCTAATACTAATATCAGAGAGAAGAAACTATCAATTCTTTAAGGAGATCTCTTGATTCAGAGCCCAAGAAATCTGCTACCAAAATGAACCAACTGGAACGACATAAAGAGCATTTGGGCGAACACAGAGCTGAGTTCAAACGAATAAGAGCATCTATTCAGACGGAAAGAAACAGAACCAATCTTCTGACATCTGTACATACTGATATCGAGACATATCGTTCGAGAAGCGTGACCCCAGGTCAAGAGGCTGAGTACATGTTAAATGAACGAGGTAGAATAGAAAACACGCATGGTTTGGCTGACACACTTCTTAGCCAGGCTTATGAAACTAGAGACGAGTTTCTCAGACAACGGGCCACGCTTGTGGGTGTTCAACGACGTGTTTTGTCGGCTGCTAGCCATATCCCCGGTTTTAACACAATCATTTCCAAAGTAAACACTAGAAGACGGCGTGATAGTGTTTTCATAGGATTATTGGTCACATGTTGCATTTTGTTTATTTTCTTCGTTAGGTGAAGATGAGACTGCATTCTAGATTTATATACGTGTATTCAATGGCTCCACAAAGACCAATCAATCAATACATGTATAAAACCCAAAGGGATATTCATAATGCTTGATTTTTCTATATACAAATGGTTTGTTGCATTTATGCCAATGAAGAAGGATATAGTTTTGTCATCCAAAGTCCTGCATAGTAGTCAGCAAACAGCAGTTTTCGCTGGTCACTAAAGCGCGATGCAATTGTTAATGAGTCAATAATACAATCTCCAATACCTACTCCACGTCCAAATGATGTACCTGATAATAATAATCGATTGTTGAAAGCAGCACCAATAATTTCGTTAATTGTCTCGACTCTTCCAGCGTGACCAACGGTATACTGTGGTATGCTATTGGTCTGCATTCTGACCTTGGCAATATAATCCTCAGGTTTAATTTCCACTTCCAATTGTCGACTTATAGCCTTGATAGCATTATCGATACACTCTTTCTCCGTTATGTCAGGTTTCCACAATGGGCCTCCCATCATCACTGTCAATGTTGTACCATTACTTTTAGAAGAAGGAGCT
The DNA here is from genome assembly GCA_030569095.1 of Daia tannicola. Taxonomy (NCBI): domain Eukaryota; kingdom Fungi; phylum Ascomycota; class Dipodascomycetes; order Dipodascales; family Trichomonascaceae; genus Daia; species Daia tannicola. The sequence continues at coordinate 166,518 of JAJMJQ010000001.1, forward strand.
TCACTGGGCTCTTTATCAAGCATATTATCACCTTCCAAATACTCCTTAAGTGGGATACCTGCATTTCTGATTGCGGAATCAAACACAACCCCTAAAACGCCTTCTGGATTGGATTCATTCTCGGATTTCGGAATCAAGTAACCGAACCAGTTCTTTCCAAGTTGCCTTTTGGGAAAGAAAAGATCTATGACAGCAAGGTTGGTAAATTTCATTTCTGACATGAGAGAAACTGCTGGTTGAATTCGTGGTGTTGTCAATGCTTTGGCTGTAGCATAAGAAGGTAAAGTCGAAACTGCTATATTGGCTTTAACTGCACCATTGCTTGTTAATACCTCGACACCATTTGTAATTGTACGTATTTCTTTCACCGTCGTATCAGTGAGAAAAATGACTTGTTTTGGAAACTTCGCTCTTAACGATTTACCAAGGTTCAATGCAAACGATTGGATCCCGCCTTTGGTAGCTAACATGCTATAATGCGATAACATATCAGTAGCAAGAGGATAGTCAACACCAAGAATAGACTGACTGTATATAGGAAGAATAGCAGTATCTCGTTTATCTGGCATAGATGCCTCTCCACTTAAAGCACTTGAAACAATACTGGATTCGTCAATTCGTTCAGCAGAATATAGATGTTTGAATCGAGTTACAGATTTCGCACTGAGTTCGCTGACATCACCAGCATAAATACCTCGCAATATGGCAGAAACTAGATTATCAGAAACTTTCCGGTTCATTCTTCGTGTCAGAAATGATTCTACTGACTCATCGTGTGTGCTTTCTGGTCGACCGCCCTTCTGTAGAAAATCTCTTGCAATCCCTGGAAGAACGCCTTTAAATAAAGGATGATTGGCCAACATAGTTAGTCCCGCAGTCATAGAAGTAGGCAGTTTGACGAGTTTTCCACCAAAGTAGAGCCCTTTAGCATTCACTGGGTCCTTTTTGTGGATTCCTACCAATGAATCAAGCATGTCTATTTGTCGCATGATTTGTGTAGCTATAACCACACCAGCATTGCTGGGCAATAATGTTCGCGGTCCATACTCAAAACATGTTTTCGATCCTGTAGCTGGATCTTCAATGGTTTCTGAGGACATATAGCCACCTAGGGTTTTCTCCTTCTCTATGATTTTGATTTTGATGTCAGGTCTTGAGTTGGCCAAAAACCATGCCAAGCTGAGGCCTGAAATGCCACCGCCTAATATCACAATCTCCTCTCCTGCTTTTAAATTATGCAATTTGGTGAGTCGGGTCTCCTGTGACTCAGAAAAATTTGCCCAATCTCGAAGATCATGCATATTAACAAGAAACGCTGATTTCTTGTCCAGAGTCGGCTGTTTCGCCAATACTGGCTCCTTAGGTGTCAAAAAACTCGGTGAAATTTTCAACAGAATATCTGATACTATCATCGATGCATTATAGATACCAAGAGTTACTTTTTGGGCAATTTTCGACTTGGGCAATGTGGGGCCGACTTGCTTATCGTCATCTCGAGACTCCCGTTCAGGGGCTTCAGACAATGTCAATTCAGCTCTTAATGTCGGAATATGCATATCTGGCTTCATGTACTCCATCACTCTTCTCCAACTTCGGGTGTCCTTATGTTCTTCAGGTAAAATACGGCCCAAAGGCTTGGATTTAGACCGGCCTTTATATCCAGGCAAAAAGCCTATAGACCTCGTATTTTTTCTATAAACAAGTGTATTTCGACTTGTCGATAGCATAGAGGGAATTTTTGAAGTCAACTTAGGCATTTTGTTTGAATGCCGCGCAGATGTGTAACTTTGAAGTGGTCTGTCGAGAAGGTGAAAAATCCCGAGGACAAGATCAAGATCAATATCGGGAATATGCGAAGGAATATAAAAAGGTTGACAACAACAGCTGGGGTTGCACAACCATAGGAATATATAATATACAATATGTATAATAACTAGATCTGCTGACTAATCAGAAGTTACTTGAATATCACTGGTGATCATCGGTATATGATAACGGATCTCCAGTCGGCCATCACAGCGGTTATCTTCCATTATTCAGCCTTTTATCTTCAAGAATACTAGTTAATCCTTCTATAACCAATCCCATTTACTTTCATATATGTATCCATCGTGTCTGCCATTGTTTCTAGTATTTGCGCCCCGGCCTATATTCAGATGAACCAACTCCTGCTTCTACATAACTAAAGCCTTAAAGAAGCCATCACGGGGCTCCCTTGATCAGTTGCATAGCTATTCCAGCATTTACCCTGATAAGCTCAATCCTGCTTCTCTTAGAGAAATATATCAACTGTGCTTGATCAAGGACAGGAACTTTGGTGTCTAGTTGTTTGATGGAGCGGAAACGTTCATTACCGAGACAAAGTGCAAGTTTTAACGTATAAAAAGCGTCATTTCCAGCATTATGCAGTCGCCCATGTGGTATTTTCAAATATGTCAAAGCCTTATCCAAGTTACTGAATTTTGCACCTGTATCCTTAAACAGCTTTTCAGTATCCAGAAAAGAGACTTCCGGAGGAATTTTTATATTCAGCTGTCTAAGAACCTGTAGGTCACTCGGCACAGAATGTGCCACCATTACAAGTTCTTGTTCTGCCCTCGTATTAAGAGTATTTATAGTGGACTGTAATGTTATGATACAGTTTTGCAGGCTCATCTCCAGTGATGACCCCAATGCAAATTGGGTTTTATAATCTGGCACAAAACGGCCATTACGTTTCTGAAAGTGTTCAGAAACAATGAAATGATGTGCTTCTAATTCTGGGAAAACCCCATTATCCAAATGGCCCGCTCCTGTGTTCGACTGTTTGGCGGGATCATAGATGGACAATCCAAACTCCGTGATAATAGGACTGGAACGTGACTGTTCCCATGACTCGAAATCAATAGCTAACAGAACAAATTTGTTATTCTTAAGACCTTGTATAAGTTCTCCAAGTGCTAGGTACCTCATTTCTGTGAGACAAACTGGTAGGTTATTAGTTGGTGTCGACTTATAAACAATCTCACTATCTTCTTGGAAGCATAGGAAAACTTGTGTGACAGAGCAAATTTGGCGGGTTTTAGCTACATTTTTAAAGTTGCCCTGAGACAACAGTCTTCAGATATTGGACTTAACTTCTATAATGTCAAATAGTAGCTGCATTCTATTATGCAAAAATGTTTCAAAAAATGTTCAAATGAATTACTCTATAAGTTTTGCGGTCGTCTATCTAAAACAAACCTTCTATATCACCATTATCATCCACCTCAACATTCATGAACCCAGCATAAGTAGGTAAGCCGGGTATAGTCATGATTTCTGCTGCTAAAGCATACAAATATCCGGCACCAACAGAGGCTCTAATGTCTCTGATAGGTACTGTGAATCCAGTAGGTACACCTTTAAGTGCGGGATCATGCGACAAAGAGTATTGCGTCTTGGCAATACAAATAGGAAGATGTCCAAAACCTTGTTTAGTATATCTCTCAAGCTTCTCCTTTGCTAGCGGACTAAGTTCGACACCGTCTCCACCATACATTTCACGGACAATTGTGTTAAGCTTCTCCTCAGCTGTAGTCTCCTCAGTGGGATACAACAACTTGAATTGAGAAGCATCAGTACTATCGGTGGCTTTTACAACACCCTTAGCAAGTTCTATAGCACCCAAGCCACCTTCTTCCCAGTGGTTTGAAGGTATGGCATCGAATGCACCAGCTTTAAGTGCCTCTTCTCTTATGATGGCTAATTCAGCTGGAGTATCGGATATAAACTGGTTAATGGCAACAACAACAGGCACTCCATAAGATTTAGCATTCTGAATTTGTTTAGCAAGATTGGCACATCCTTTCTGAACAAGCTCAAGGTTCTCCTTGGTGTATTCCTCTGATAATTTCGCTCCGGGTTTGACATCTGGGCCACCACCATGAAGCTTCAAGGCTCTAACCGTAGCCACAATAACTACAGCGTCAGGGATCAAGCCACTAGATCGGCATTTGATATTGAAGAATCGTTCTCCACCCATAGTGAAGTCGAAGCCTGCTTCGGTGATGACGTAACCTGCTTTTTCGTTGGCATCTTCTCCTTCTTCAGTACCAGCAAGTTTCAAAGCAATTTTATCTGCGAGAACAGAACTAGCACCGATACTGATGTTAGCAAACGGTCCAGCATGAACAAGTACAGGAGTACCTTCCAGAGTCTGCATCAGATTTGGTTTAAGTGCATCTTTCATAAGTGCAGTTAAAGCACCACCAACACCTAGATCATCACAAGTAATCGGGTCTCCCTTCAAACTGCTAGCTACGACCATATTACCAAGTCGCTGTCGCATATCCTTGATGCTGTTAGACAACGCAAGAACTGCCATGCATTCACTAGCAACCGAAATGTCGAAACCTGTCTCTCTAGTATGACCCTTTTCAGTAGGAGCCTGGCCAATAGTGATTGCTCGGAGGTGACGATCATTGCAATCGACAACTCTCTTCCAGGTGATTGTATCCGGGTCAATGTCAAGTCGTATGAGTTTAGTGATTTCTTCAGGAGTCAAGTCTTGGGGATTTGTCTTATTGATTCCAAGTTTCTCAACTCTTCGTTTCAAGTACTTGGGGAATTCATCTTTCTTAGGAATCAGTCGCTTGAATAGACCCGCATCTTTCTGTGCTCGTTCATGAAACATTCTAGTATCTATAGCAGCCGCCAACAGGTTGTTAGCAGCAGATATTGCATGAATGTCACCAGTAAGATGCATATTGAACTCATCCATAGGAATAACCTGTGAATATCCACCTCCAGCTGCTCCACCTTTGATACCAAATGTAGGACCCATAGAAGGCTGTCGAACATTAGCAAAAGCCATCTTGCCCATATGTGCACCCAATGCCTGAGCTAATCCCATAGTAGTTGTAGATTTTCCTTCACCCAAAGGAGTAGGGGTGATTCCAGCGACAAGGACATATTTTCCATTCTTTCTTGTCTCCATTCGCCTCAAAATATCCAAACTCAATTTACCCTTATAAGGACCATACTGATCTAGTTCATGCTCAGTAATACCAATCTCTTTAGCAAGGTCTCTAATCTTCTTAGGAGTCTGTGCTCTCGAGATAGCAATATCAGAAGGCACAGGTTTCTTCAGCTCTAGAGGTAATGGAGTAAGGTGTCTTTGAGCTTTACTTTGAAATTGCTTCTTAGCGGCATCCATAACGTTCTGGACAAGCATAGCAACGGTCATGGGTCCTACACCACCAGGAACAGGAGTTATCTTAGAAGCTACTTCCTTGGCAGATTCAAAATCAACATCGCCGACTAACCGCTTACCAGATTTCTTGGTATTATCAGGGATATAGTTGATACCGACGTCAATAACTACTGCACCATTTTTCAACCATTCACCTTTGACCATGTTAGGTATACCAACCGCAGCTACAACAACATCAGCTTCTTTCACAATACTCTCCAAATTTTGTGTGTAACGATGGCACATAGTGACAGTAGCATCAGCATTTTTCAGTAGGTAAGACACGGGATTTCCTACAATATCAGATCTACCAATTACTACTGCTTTTTTCCCCTTAAGATCTACTCCATATTCTTCTAATAACACCATCACACCTTTAGGAGTACAAGGTGTGAAATCAGGATGGCCACCTCGGCGAGCCAATTCTCCGATATTCATAGTACCAAAACCATCAACATCTTTTTCAGGGGTTACAGCGTCAGTAATTAACTTTTCATTGTATCCTTCCTTTGGAAGAGGCAATTGGACCAATATTCCGTTCACAGAGGGATCGTCGCTAAGATCATCGATTTGACTCAACAATAGATCCTGATTCATTTCGCTTTCGGGGAACTTTTTCAGTTCACAATCAATATCAGCTTCTTGAGCTGCCTTAAGTTTCATGCGTACATAAGCTGCAGAGTCAGGTCTGTCACCGACCTGAATAATAACAAGTTTGGGTCTGAACGATGGCCAACTCTTCTTCAGCTCGCCAATCTGATCATGAAGCTGGGTTCGAATGTTCCTTTGGTTAGTCATAATTGCAAAACAAAATATTTGAGACCAAAAAAATATAGTAAAATCACAATAAATCCTAGGAAAAACCAGGGTCACTAAAATACTGGATAAAATATAAGACTTACTTTGCAATTTTCTTTCCGTCAATAATCTCAGCTTTAAGTAAAGCTGAGGAGCTTGAAAATGGCCGAGACCGTGAGATCGCATAGCCAGAACGTAAGATAGCGACTCGAGCACCAGATGCTAGCGTTAACCTTACAGTAGTTTTTCCAAGCATTGTAACTCTTAGTCTATCCAGATATTCCCACTTCTTTATAAACAACCAAACTAAATTTGTTGTAGATAATGCTATCACAGCTAGCGGTTTTGGCTCTTTGATTTCGGTGCAATTTTGAGTGCAATTTAACTTTATTTTTCAACACAGGTCTCGGAAAAACTCTTTTTTCACGGGCACCGGGTAACCTATTATTAACTTATGTAGTTATAGGAATATTCGAGTATAATTTTCGATAAAAAATACTTCTGATTCTGATCCTTGATCTGGTTGAAATTTGATGCTCGGCGTTTGTAACATTTTATTGGTTTTGTCCTTGGTTATTACAAGTTCATTATATTTGATTGATCTTTTCTTATCGGACTGGATGTTCATTTTTCCGGTTCTACCAAAATCTTTTTTTCCTCGAGCTTTTGGCGTTCACTTATTTTTTACTGGAGGCTACAGCCGCACCTTCGTTATCTCCTAAGCTCTAAAGCTTTCTTAATCTAACTTAAGTTAGCTAGCGCGAAATCATCGCGTCCAAGTGTGCGTCTTGCAAGCCGAGGAAACAGTTTTTGTTTTCTAATTTATTATTTATTTTCGCTTTCTGAGGTTTAAAATTTATGTCGAGTGAGGATATCCCCGCGGGAAATAATACTATACGACAACCTGTGCGAGATCAAGAATTCGAGACCCCTATTCGTAGACCACGACAGCGTGAATACAGTATTTCCAACCCAAGGAAACGATCTAAAATAGTCATCACTAGTAGTCCTGATGATGAGATTGATGATCCGGAGGAATTGTTCACTCAGCCGTCTAGATTCAGGCCCCTGACTCCAATCACCCCATCCTCGAACTCTATTTCGAGCAGAATTTCGCATCTAAGCGGCAAATTAAAACAAGCTACAAAGTTTGATTTCAATGATAATGTTTCTCCGGTTACGGAACAACGGGGACGTTTGTTGAAGTCAATTGCTTCCAAGGTCGTGAAGCGTAACGAGACTGTTGTCGAACAAGAAGCCATCCGTCTCGAAAGGTCACCATCACCAAGAAAGGGTGTCTCTTATAAAGTGCAAGGTGGTCATTCTAATATTGTCCAAACTCTTTTATTGGAGTTAGAACAGGATTTGGTTGGTAGATCCGGGAAGTTAGCACAGAAATCATATACAATCATATCGGTGTCCAGGTGGAACAGATTTGCATTGATTGTCTCCCTTGAAGGTTTCCCTGAATATGAAAAGGTTCTTCTGATAGACCAAACCGAAAAGAAAATTGAAAAGGTTCTTACATCGGTACCCCGTACTGTTCGACTCGGTGATATGTATCATGATATACCTATGCCTTCTTACTTTCAATGGACTATGGATAATTCTGGTGAAATGGCGACACTTACTTAGTTTTTATTAGAGTTATGTCTTTGGTTTGGTTTGGTTTTTGCCTGATCATAGAGTAACCAGTACGTTCACATATCTCTAAGCTTACTGTCCCCTCGGTCACACACTCTATTAGCAAACAAATCTGATCAATCCCTGGCCCACAAATCCCTAGGCCACAAATACCCCGTCCACAAATCAACAGTCCATAAATCAACAGTCCATAAATCTACCCCTCCTTCATTTGCATATATCAATTTTAATACTGTAAACTAAAATCTGTCATTCTTTGGCATTCTCCTGCCTAAATCCCATTCTCTCTCTCTCTTCAATCCCAAGTCAAGCCAAGCATCAACAGATTCTTTACACCATCAACTGCCAAAATCAGGCATGATGAATATGCTCAGCATAACACAACGGAACGTACTTCCAACAAAAAAAGCCACATTTTTAAGATGTGCAAGTACTTGGAAGAAACTTGTAAGCTCTAAGAATCCTCAAAGCCCCACAAAACCCCTGAATTCAGGAAAACCTGAACCTAAGAAAGTCGAGGCTCACAAAGTCCATGATTATACTGTTATGCCGTACACATACTCATACACCACCGACGGAAATGAAGAAAACTTTCGAAGATATCCATTAGTTACCGCTAAGCATTTAGCAAAGAACAAGAATCGACCTCGTAACGTCAGAATGCTTACCCGAGATTTCATGGACGATTCATTATACAACCCAAACTACGGTTATTTCTCTAGAGAAGTTGACATTTTTACTCCCTCCGAACCTTTCTCGTATCATTCTATATCTGATGATGATGATTTTCTTTACAAATGGTCAAAGGAGTTTGCAAGTTACCGAAAAACAGCGCATATGGATTTGGATACTGATGATCCGCTTCTAAAAAACTCCTCCTCGACTTCAAGTAAAGAAAAACCAGAAAAAATCAAAGTGTCTAAACAAATATGGCATACACCTACAGAATTATTCAAACCTTTTTATGGCCAAGCTTTGGCTAGATATCTGTTGGTGAATTACAAACTTTCTCTATATCCATATCATGACTTGATCATTTATGAGATGGGTGGTGGTAATGGTACATTAATGTTGAATATACTTGATTATATCAAAGAGACACAACCTGATGTTTACAGCCGCACAAAATATAAAATCATTGAGATCAGTAGTAACTTGGCATCTAAGCAGGAATCGAATCTGCAAAAACTGGCATCATCTGGTGGACATCAAGAGAAGGTGGAAATCATCAACAAGAGTATCTTTGAATGGAGCACATATATACCTGAACCATGTTTCTTCATTGCTTTGGAAGTATTTGATAACTTTTCGCATGATGTCATACGATATGACAATACTACGCTTCAAGCTCATCAAGGATATGTGATTGTGGATGGTAATGGCGGTTTCCAAGAAGTCTATACAAAAGAGCTGGATCCTTTAGCTAAGCATTTCTTGCGATTAAGAGGCGAATTATCTGATTATTCCCCCGAATGGGAGCTAGGGTTCCATCCGCTTTCTCAGCCTGGACCATTCAGAGCTGCCAAAAACATTGTATGGCCATTTCGTGGGAATCTCAGTGATCCAGAATATATTCCGACCAGTTATTTGAAATTCCTATACGTTCTTAAGAATTTCTTCCCTGAACATCGAATCTTGACTTCTGACTTCACTCACCTAAAAGAAACCATTCCTGGCTATAATTCACCAGTTGTACAAACTGTCATGGAACAGAAGATGATACCAGTAAAAACCTACATGACTTTGCAAGGATTCTTTGATATTCTGTTTCCAACCGATTTTACTCTTGCTGCGGAACTTTACCGCCGAGTTTGCGGGAAAATAGTCAGAACAGGTTCTCATGAAAAGTTCTTGGAAACATGGGCTGAAATTGATGCTACTAGTACCAAAACTGGGGAAAACCCAATGCTATCGTTTTATCGAAACGCAGCATTTATGTACAGTTAGTTGTTGTAAATAGAAAAATTCATTGTAGATAAATGATTATATTCATTGTAGATAAATGATTATATTCACTCAATATAGATAATATAAACTTTTCCTTTGTTTTCCTTTGTTTTGTTCTGTTTTATTTTCTTTTTGTTAGTTCTCTGCTGCCTTTTTTAATATGCAGGGCTTCTGATCCAACTGGGCTGGCCAACTTAATTTTTCAGTTCTGAATTACACTTCCAAATATTATCTGTTAACTTTTACTTGATAACAAACAGCTAAGAAATGTCTGTAAAAGACCATCCACATGTACTGTGAGTAATTCAAGATGAATCAAGAATTATGTAACAAATATTAACAAGTAGTTCGGTTGAGATTCCGTTTGAAAATGGTAAGCAGGCCGAAACAGCTCAGCAATCATTGCAACCGGATCCAGAACTCAGACCGGCTGTATTCAGCAAAACCCTATCCACAAATGGCTCAAATCTGAAAGCATATTTTACAGCAGATACCGCAAGATCTTTACGTGTAGGTGTCAATAGTTTTATGGATAGCTTGGCATTGGTTGTTGAATGTATTGAAGAGTTTGATCCTAATAAAGAAAGCTAGCAGCAAGCAAACACATGAGCAAACTACCGACAATAAACTCACTCAATTATCTCCAGTTTATGCTGTCTTACATAAAGTGAAATTTCTGTTCTTCGTCCTTGTGATTAATTACTTACCCCCACGTATTTTCTTGGCTCATGCCCATCCTATACCGAACCCAACTAATCATGTTGAATTATTCCTACATTGTTCCGATTTAACTCCGATGTCACCAAGTGACGCACTAGTGTCAGATGCCCTGCATGATCGGCAAGATCGACATAAGTCTATCCGCATCTGTTCATCGAACAATATCAAAAACATTATTGCATATAGTCTGTAGTAATATATCCATATCTTTAGCTAATTTTTTGTTTAGATATGTTTATTGTAACCATGCTTCAAGTTGCTTTTCCGAACTTTTTCTTGCGTGTTCTGGGTGTGTAGGCTGCTTTTTCTTGTGCTGCTGCTCTCACTCATACTATGTTTGCCCAAAAAATCCAAAAATCCAGCGGTTTCAGCCGCACTATCCCCTCCCTGAGTTCGGATGGTTCCACTTACCTGTTTTCAAGTCAGACACAATTACTTGCCATTTGACAAGTTTTTGGAGGGAAACTTTAGAAGGATTAATTATTTGAAAATAAGGCTATTTCGCTGTCTGTTTTTAGAAATATCCCACAGATACCATATATTTCCATAAAGTGTGTTACGACTAGAAATCAGAGTTTCTAAAGCCGTTTTTCCTCATTTTGAGTGGTTGTTGAGCTGAAATATAGTTGATATTGCCAACTCCTCATTCGCTCTGCACACATACATAAGCAAGAGCTGATGGCAGAATCTCTGCTACCAAACGCTTTTTTACAAGCAGATACTAATGTGAATAACGTTCGTTCCACATCTGCCAGTACAGTAGCACCAAACTGCGTTTTTCCTAGTGTTAACGGCAGTCCTATTGCTGCTACTGCTGACAGCATGATGTTGGACCCTGACTCTGAGAGAAGAATACCTTTGAATACCAACAACCGTTTGATTCCCAATATGACTGGTAACACTGATAAATGGCAGTATGAATCGAAACAGATCTCATCGACTACAAATTCAAACGTTCCTAGTAGTATTGGTGGCTACTCTTCGCCTTCCTCCAAATCCAAAAGAGCTCTTTCTCATGGCGCTACTACTGCAACTGCCAGCCCTGCTAGGATCATGAGAAGTTCAGACAAGTCAAGTCCTACTACGGGAAGAGCGGTTACTGTCACTCCTGTGTGTTCTACTAATGATGGAGTTTTGCCTCAGTTCCCATATCAGCATCAGCCTAAGCAGCAGCAGGCGGTTCAACAGCATCATCATTATCATCAACCTCAACTAGTACATCCTGCCGTTGTTGAAGGCTCCTATGGGTCTTTGAGATCACTGAGTTCTCATGGTCTTGCATCTAATGTTAAACAGCCATATTTAAGTTCACTTTCGCCGCAAGTTACTCCGTCGCAGATAATACTAGATTTTGAATCCAGAGGTTTGCCTAACCCTCTTAATTCGAATACCCGTGACAAGTCTCCTGCGACTTTGATCAGTTTGAAAGACAGCACGCCACCAGCTACTATTATATCTGGTGTTCCAGCTGTCGATACATCTGTTTCCAATATGACAGGCATGCCTATGAGAACGACCAGCCCTGCAAATACTGCTGGTAGAAATAATACTGCTCCCATAATCCAGAATCAGACATTTAAGGCTATTTCAGCATCAGCAGCTTTACTGGAAAAACCGCAACCGTTAACAGCCTCTAATTATGCCAAGCAGGTCAAGTTAGATGGCTCCAACATTTGGGATCATGTCAAGGATTATCAACCTGCTACATTGGAATCTGTTCAGGTTATGATACAGAAATGTTACTATGAAATAGGCAAGGCTGAAGATGAAAGTAAAGTTATATTTGACAAAATCTCACAAGCTCAAAAGGACGGCTCCGATTTAAGCGATTCCAACTATTCGTCAGAGTACTTGAGTTTCGACTATGAACACCTTTATCGAGCCCAAGTTACGTTAGTTGGTGCTTATGTCCGGTTCATCAGAATCTCCTATCATCCTTCTGGCAATGCATCTATCAAGGGCCTGATATGGAAATATAAAATCTACCAGAGGATGTGGAGTCGCGGTATTTTCCAGTTCTTGGAGCTGATCCGTTTCAGACTACCAAAGTCGGGAGTACTCATCAACAAGTTTATTGGGCATTGCTTTGTTCTCTTAGGACTAGTAGCTGACGTTGGTAATGATGCTGCTAGTACATGGCATGAAGCGTTAGGCGATTTGGCTCGATTCGGTTTTTATGCTTCTACTAGATGGAATCCATCTTTAGCCATTGCAAGCTGGGATGAGCTGTCAAAATACTGGTACCTACGAGCTGCTACTGCTGATCTTGGTAATGGCCGTGTATTACATCATTTGGCATTGGTAACTTCTGATTTGGAAAGAGTGTTTTATTTCTGTAAAGGTTTGATCAGCTGCAATCCGTCCAGTATCAACACTCGCTCATTATTGTCAGCTACAGTGGACTATATTTTTCCCTCTCGTGGCAGAGGGATTTTCTACACATACCGCACATACTTGAGATTGATTCTGCTTGGCCAGTACAACTCGTTAGAGCCGCTGCAATCTACACTTGTAGGCCGGGTGAATGAAGCTACATATGAATACCATGCTCGCGGTGGTAAAATAGGTGTTGATAGCCCCGTGCATAGCCCGCTTGTTGAATTGCCCCAAGAACTGAGGGCTCTGATGATTGAAAAATACGGCGCAATCATTGCTTATTGTAATATTGCTGCTTTCCTGGCGATGGGTAGCTACCAAAAGAATGATATTGTTCGTCATTTCTTGCAAAAGAATTTCACCTCTGCTAACAAGGATTTCGATCAGGTTAATGCTGAGCCAGATGTCCTGGGCAAACAATTATCTACTACGTTCGAGGTTATGTGCGCATTCTTACGGCTCTATCTCTGTCAAAACCGTTCTATTGCTCTTCCTCATGTGATTGTATGGATGGAGTTTTGCTATGCAATGTATGAAGAGTCATCTACATTCGCAGAACTGTTTGGATTTCTTCCTTCCTCTCCTTTGCCAGAACTAGCTGAATATTTGAACTCTATCCTAGCAACAGTTAAAGTTTATCTAGGTTTCCGAGCAGACACAGCTGTACCTGCATCTACTCTGTTAGCTGCTATTGAAAATTGGATCCACGCACCTCCTTCTGGCAACCAACGTACTCTATCCTCTTTTGATTTATTGGAGAAGCTTAACTTAGAGGTACCTGGAGTCGAAGTTCGAGGACATTTCCCAGGTTTACGAGAACGCCCTCTACCAGAAGACTGGGTTATTTGGGGATCGGTGTGGTGTAAGATACTCACCAGACCCGATCTGAGCAGAGGCAAAGAACGAAGGGAATCCAGGAACATTAAGGAGTATACATCATATGTAAACGATGATGCATATCCTGGTGAAATTGGTAGCTCACAATTATTACCAGTAAGGGAAGTGCGATTAATTGAGACTGCACTATATTGTGCTACAAAGTACCAGAGTAGTCGATGTCTTTACTATGATACGCATATGGGTTTCCTCGGGAGATACCCCATGAACTGAGCATTTAAACCGTCATTTATATCTCATTTAGCATTTTTGCATAATCTTTTTCATTTCCATAAAAATAATGCATATTTATGTTTGACCATATTGTTCAGTTGTAGTTTTGTAATTCATGTTTGCTGGTTAGCAGGTTCAAGCTGATATACGGGCCAAGTTAAATTTCTGCAGTGCCAAAATCATTCTCAATCTTTCCATTTCTTTTCAACCACCAGCATTTAGAAGCCACAATGCCAGAGGTAAGTTGAATAGTTGTACTTGAAATATTTGCTTTCAAGATTGATATGCTTTTTTAGACTCTCTTTTGTCAGGGTTTTCTTGCGAGAATCGTCGAAATGCCACTTGCTCAAACCGCTACTAACCATATAGACACTACTTAGCACCACTGTAGCTGGTATGAACGCTGCATTAGTTGAGTCGGTTCTCACCTGTAAGTGTATATCATTCATCTAGTAAACATATTCTATTAACTAGTACTAGTTTCTTTGTATTAATCAGATTCTAACTCCAGATCCACTTGAATATATCAAAACCAGACAGCAACTTCATCGAGAACTTCGAGGAGTGAAACTTGACGTAGTCATGCCAGAAATTGGCCGTGCTTATTTTAGAGGATGTTCACCTGTAATATTAGGAAATGTTACAAGATCCGTTTATAGGTTTTCCTTCTACAATTGGGCTACAAAGTTCATGGCTGATGCACAAGGGAATGCTTCAGCTCCACAGATTGTAGTGGCAGGTATATTGACGGGAATATTTGAATCACTAATTGTCGTGCCTTTTGAAAGCATTAAAACTACAATGATACAGCGATCGTTTGTTCCTATTGCTCCTGTGATAGTCAATTCGCCAGCTGTCAAAGCTAATTCGGCAGAAGTAGATCCTACGAAATCTGCTAGTAAACGGCCCTCTGCTGTAAAACCCACTGCTGTAAGACCTCCTGCTGTAAGACCCCCTGCGGCTTCTTCAGGTGTAAAGCAAATCACAGCGTTGTACGGTCTAGGTCCGAATGTCAGAGCAATGGTGTCGGAACGAGGAGTACTTTCTCTCTTCCAAGGCTTTTGGCCAACCATTCTCCGACAAGCGGCTAATTCTGGCGTCAAATTCACAAGCTACAACTTCTTGAAACAATTAGTACAGCCCACAACTTCTGGCGACTCATTAAGTATTTCTCTGGCTTTTGGGCTTGGTGTTGCTAGCGGTATGATACAAGCAGTAGCAACACAGCCTATAGATGTTATCAAGACAAGAATGCAAAGCATCAACGGTACTAAGATCTATGGAACTAGTTTGAACTGTGGCTTAATGATTTTTGCACAAGAAGGATTTAGCAAACTTTGGACTGGTTTGTTCCCACGTTTCATGAAGATATCTTTTAGTGGAGGCATTGTGTTCTCGGTCTATGAAATGACCAACTCTTTGCTGGTCACTGCGATGAATGAGAATCCGTTTTCATGGAAATAAAGAGATTTGTTTGGGCTTTCTGACATATACATTGTAAATACATTTATTATTAAAAGGTTTCATAGTTTTTTTTGGTTTCTCTTTTCCCCATGCTTTTACTTAATACCAATTCTCGGTGTTCTCCAAAGTACACTTGCCATCACCGCTAATAAGCTTACCAATCTGGAAAACCTTCTCGTTGCTAGCTTCCAACCTTTTTGTAATTTCAGAAACATTAGCAGCCTTGACAATCAAGACCATACCGATACCCATATTAAGAGTCTTCGATATATCTGCCTTGGGTACATTGCCTGCTTGAGCCAAGTACTTGAATACAGGCATCAAAGGCCACGTACTGACATCAATAGTAGCATCAAGGTGCTTGGGTAAGGTTCTAGGAACATTTTCGACAAGACCGCCTCCAGTAATATGAGAAAGTCCAAGCAATAAGTGATCCTTGAGTAAGGGCAGCAATGGCTTGACATATAGATGTGTAGGAGTCAAGACAGAAAGACCGACAGTTGTAGAAGGATCCCATGGAGCTTGATCTACGTAACGAAGACCAGATACTTCGAGAATCTTTCTTACCAAAGAGAATCCGTTAGAATGAAGGCCATCTGAGCCAAGACCAAGAAGAATATCACCTGCTTCCATCTCAGACAGTCGAGGCAAAATAGCATCTCGTTCAACTGCTCCAACAGTAGTACCATTGGCATCATAGTCGTTTCCAAAATAAAGACCCGGCATTTCAGCAGTTTCACCACCAATCAAAGCACATCCTGATTCAATACATGCTTTTGCAACACCTTTAACAAAGTCGGTAGCTGTTTCTATTTCCAAGTGTCCACTGGCAAAGTAATCCAAAAAGAACAAAGGTTCTGCACCTTGAACAACCAAATCATTGACATTCATAGCAACCAAATCAATGCCAACAGTATCATGCTTATTCAAAGATTGTGCAATCTTCAACTTGGTACCAACACCATCAGTACTAGAAACTAAAATAGGATCTTTGAAACCAGCAGCTTTAACATCGAAAAGACCACCGAAACCACCGATTTCAGCATCAGCTCCAACACGTCTGGTGGATTTAACCAATGACTTGATATTCTGGACAAACTGATTACCAGCATCAACAGAGACACCGGCACCTTCATAAGTAACAACATGGCCATGACTATTGCTTTCAGCATGTTTGAATGCTCTGTGAGCAATATCTGTTCGGTTGTATTTTCCAGCGAAGCAAATCTTATCAACACCTTCGTAAGCAAGCTTGACAGCTTTCTCTAAACTATCGGCAACAGCAGTAGCAGCGATAACTCGTCCACCAGATGTGACTACTTGTCCTTTTTCGTTCAAGGCGGTACCGGCATGGAACACAAATGCGTCTTTACTCAGACCAGCCTTATCTATAGTGATAACATCACCCTTCTTGTAACTGCCAGGATAACCTCCAGCAGACATAACAACGGTAGCAGCAAAATGATTAGGCTTCACAGCCACTTTAACAGCATCCAATCGGCCTTCTGCACAGGCAAGCATAACTTCAGCAAGATCAGTATCTTCAGTAAGCAAAGGTAATACTGTCTGTGTCTCTGGGTCACCGAATCTTACATTGTATTCAAGAGTTTTAGGACCTCCAGCTGTAACCATGATACCGGTAAACAACATACCCACCATAGGATAGCCGTCTTTTCGCATACCATCGATAGTAGGCTTCAAGATTTTGCTTCTAATTTCTTCCAATAAACTGGCTGTGGCAATAGGAGTAGGAGAATATGCACCCATACCTCCAGTGTTCAAACCAGTATCGCCATTACCAGCCCGCTTGTGATCTTGAGCAGGGGGAAGATCAACAACAGTATAACCGTCGCTGAAAGCTAAAATAGAGAGCTCTTCACCCTCTAAATACTCTTCAACCACAACTTCGTCGCCAGCATCACCAAAAGCTTTGTCTGCCATAACCTGGTCCAAAGCATCGTAAGCTTCCTGTTTAGTTTCTGGGATCAAAACGCCCTTACCAGCAGCTAAACCACTAGCTTTGATAACAACACGATGTTCAACAGAAGCCACATATTCCTTGGCTTTCTGAATATCAGTAAAGTTCTGGAATGCGGCAGTAGGAATGTTGTGTCGGGCCATGAAATCCTTGGAAAAGGTTTTAGATCCTTCCATAGCAGCAGCTTTAACACTAGGGCCAAAGACGGGGATACCGACCTTCTTAAACCAAGAATCAATGCCTTCTACCAAAGGTTGTTCAGGGCCAGGAATCACAAGACCAATCTCATTCTTGACCGCAAATTCTACAAGCTTGTTGAAATCCTTCTGGCTAGAGCCAATGTTGACGTTTTCGACTTTGCTGAGGTCTCCAGTAGCAGTACCACCATTACCAGGAGCTACAAACACCTTCTGAACATGTTCACTCTGGCTTAATTTCCAGGCAAGAGCATGTTCTCGACCTCCATTTCCAATAAGAAGAACTTTCAAAGACATTTATATCGTCTATTTTTGTTTTAGGACTTTGCTGTTGATACACCAGGTATCTTTCGACGATGGTGCGCGAAAAGAAAAAAAAAAAAAAATTCTGTCGAAAATTTTTTGAAATCCCGAAGCTCTCACTATGGATTGAGTATAGTATTCGGCTCGTAAGAATATTTCAAATCTAAATACGGATATAAAAGAAAGATATACAAGTAATAACCAAGAAAAAAAGCAGAAAGAAGTAAACTGCAAAAACTTGGATAAATCTATGTAAACTTTAAGACTTTTTTTGCTGTTTATATGCTTGTTTTTTTACTTTTTTTGTGTTTTTTAGGAGTTTTTTGTGGTAATAAGTGAGATATGCGAATCAAAGAGAATCGAAAGAAACAGTTCAATTTGGAATAACAGGTGTAGTAGACACTTTTAGATGCGATGTTCGTGCTCGTCAACTTTATTCATAAATTCGTGATAGCAAAGCATCTGGGTCTTTAGGCCTTTCATCGTTAGGCCCTTCTTAGTGAAACCTTTCTTAGTGAAGCCTTTCTTGGATTGGTTTTGTGCTTTCTAGAACTGCTGCTGCTGTTGGTGTTGCTGTTGACCATTAGTATATCTAGGTCTTCTATCTTCCTCACCATTGTTATAACCTCGCTGGTTTCTCTGTCCACGTCGATTATGGTACGGTCTTTCTGTTGTTTGGGGAAGGCTGGCCATAGGGAAGGGTTTAGGAATAGATTCGCTGGATTGTGCAACGTATAGTGACTTGTCAATGACAGCAGGAATAGGCTTGATCTCTGTTCCTAATTCTTGTTCGATTCTATAAAGATTGAATCGATCGTTCCAATTGATCAAGTTGATGGCCAGACCAAGATGACCGAATCGGCCTGATCTACCGATTCGATGAAGATAAGTCTCGGCATTCTTGGGGAAGTCAAAGTTGATAACCACATTGACAGCTTGAATATCAATACCACGGGTAAGTAAATCTGAGCATACAAGGTTTCGACAGTTACCATTTCGGAATTCGTGGAATACCTTGTTTCGGTGAGACTGAAGCATCTTGGCATGACTATAGAAACATGAATAGCCCAACTCAGTAATTTTTCTAGCCAATAGTTCCACTCGATTAGTGGAATTACAGAAAATAATGGACTGGTTGATAGAAAGTTTTGAAAACAGGGTGTTCAAACAGTGCAACTTCTGCTTCTCTTCGACGAAAGCATAGTATTGCGTAATACCTCGCAAGGTCAGTTCGTCCATCAAGTTGATTTCATAGGGTTTCTTGAGGTGTTTGTCCATGAAACTCTTGACAACGAGGGGGAATGTCGCACTGAATAGAAGGATTTGACGGTCAGGTGGGAAGTGGGCAAGCATCTGCTCAATAATAGGAGTGAATTCAGGACTTAGCAATTTATCTGCTTCATCCATAATAAACATGGGGCATTCGCTAAAATCCACAATGCTCTTGCCAGCGAGATCCAAAATTCTACCAGGAGTACCGACAAGAACATGGACAGGTTCACTGAGTCGTAATATATCATCTTTAAGACTCGTACCACCAGTGGTAACCATGACATTAATGCCTAAATGTTTGCCCAAAGTCTTACAGACTTGAGATGTTTGTAAAGCCAGTTCTCGCGTAGGGACCAAGATCAAGGCTTGAACCTTGGTGTTTTTAGTGTTGATTTGCTGTAGAGCGGGGATAGTGAAGGCAGCAGTTTTACCGGTACCATTCTTAGCTCTAGCTAAGATATCTCGACCTGCAAGAGCTATAGGGATTGCTTCTTCCTGGATAGGTGAAGGTTTCTCGAACCCAGCTTCGAAAATTCCCATCAAAAGTTCACGCTTAAGGTAAAAATCTTCAAAGCCATTACCTTTGGTAGCAGTGACGTCTTCAGTTTGAGGTCGAGTATCCTTAGCAGGAAGATTTAATTGATTTCTCCAATCTTCCGGGTTTGGAACGTTTTCTTGTTGGTTATTAATAGTTGCCATTTTGGAGAAAGGAATATAGAATTAGATTGCCGCAAAATAAATAATTGATACAGATGTGTTGCTGGTTGGTTACAGTGAATGGTTTTCACTATTCAGCGGTTGTATGGCAAAGAAGGGCAATTAAGTAACTTCTGAGATTGTGTATAACAATATATTCTAACTCGCACAGTGTATAATGGAGTTAAACCTATCTTCTAAAAGTAGCTGTGTCGTAGACAGGTGGTATATCTTGGTGGTGATTTGGTTGAGTTATATGTTAGAAGTGAAGTAAAATTTTGGCTGGTAAAAGTGAATGGGGGCATGGAGTGTAGTTGGTTTCGGTGGGCCTGACTACAGCCGTGCATTGAGTCTCATTGGACAGAGAAAAGTCGGTATCAGAGAGGCAAGTTTCAAGCTTACAAATGCAGAAATGGGTTTGATTTTTTGGAAAATTTAGTTGGAATAGATTTGAACAAGGGGTTTTGAAAGTTTCAAGAACTTTGAGCGAGAAATGAGTCAGAGATATTGTATCTGTTGAAACCTGACCCATCCTGAGGAGGGTTCTAAAGAAGACCTGCCAAAAGCCAAATGCCAAAAGCCAAAAGCGAACAGCCAAAAGATCAGGACCATGACAATTATTTAACAATTTTTCTATACATATTTGAATACTTTTCATACTAATATTTCTATTTTTCCATTTAATATTTTAATTTTCAGCAGTAATTTGGGTTTTCGTCCCCCTATTATCAGTTTTTGCTGCTTCTATAATCAGTTTTTCCTACCTCTAATATCTTTCCTCCCTGCAACCTTCAATCAACCCCACCCTCCCTCCTGTCAAAAGGACAATTTCAAATTGCTTTGGATTTATAGAGTTTGGCAGGCACTCTTCGCTGAAACTTCTGTTGTAAAGATATTCACATCGACAAAGGTCGTTCAAAAATGACAGAACCGTTGCCAGAGAGTCCACCAAAACGTCTAGAGGTTAAGACCTTGAAAAGGCGGAATTTCAAGAAATTGGCTTTGCCTACGTCTACATCTAATGGGTTCATAGCTGATCAACAGCCTGGCAATGAAGCAGAAGCTCCAGCAGTGACAACCAACAGATCCAAACATGAAAGCAGAGTTTCTTTCGATGCAAATTCATTGAATGCTAATAAAGTGTTTCTTCAGCAATCCAGAACCGATTCTAACGGCAACAGTATCACCAGTCAATTGGCATCCTTGGAACTAGGGGTGGAATTTAAACTGGATCTCAGAGAAGAAGATTTCGAGACATTGGCTAGCTTAGGTAGCGGCAATGGAGGTACTGTACAAAAAGCTTTGCATGTTCCTACGAAAACAATTATGGCTAAGAAAACTATCCATATTGAAAAGAAACCCGCTGTCAGGAAACAGATTGTAAGAGAGCTACATATCATGCATGATTGTGATTCGCCGCTCATCGTTGCATACTATGGCGCTTTTGCCAGTCAATCTTATGTTGTAATGTGCATGGAATATATGGATTGTGGCTCGCTAGATCGTATTTCAAGGATCAACGGCCCAATATCAGAAGATATTATTGCAAAGATCACTCAAGCCATTGTCGAAGGTCTCAACTACTTGTATGATGAACATCGTATCATCCATAGAGATGTCAAACCTTCTAATGTCTTGGTAAATTCAAAAGGACAGGTGAAACTAGCGGATTTCGGTGTCTCTGCTGAATTAACGAACTCAATTGCTGAGACTTTTGTTGGTACTTCAACTTATATGTCCCCTGAGCGAATACAAGGTGCGGCTTATTCAGTGAAAGGAGATGTATGGTCACTTGGTCTTACTGTCCTTGAGCTTGCTATTGCAAGGTTCCCATTCTTATCAGCGGATTCTGGTCATTCTAGCAATAATGACAATCCTCACGTTGGTATCCTTGATCTTCTTCAACGTATTGTCAACGAAGAGCCGCCATCCCTACCTGAAAACAGCAGTTTTTCGCCCATGTTTCGAAGATTTGTGGCGAAATGTCTTTTTAAAGAAGAAGAGCGTCCTACGCCGAAACAACTGCTTACTTCTGATGCATTTTATATGGCTGCTACTCAAAGCACTACTAGTATCGAAGACTGGGCCCAGAAATTCAAAATCAAAGCAAATGTCAATGTCAATGGTGATATTGGCAAGTAATTAAAAGTAGCATTATATTTACATTCAAACAATAAATAAAAGTAAATGAGAGAGAGAGAACAATAGCGACCATCTTCTAATAATGTCTAGGCTTGTTTCTTGCCTGAACAGTTTCATAGATTTCATAAGCCCTCGTTCCTGCTCCAATCAAAGCTAAAACTCCTACACCTCTCATTGTATATCTCATATATGGGCCAAAATAGTCAGGAATCATTCTGGTTGTGACGATTTTGTCAGCTTTCTTATGAGCCGCAATAGTTCGATCCAATGACAGAGTGACGCCGAAAAAAGCCATGAATGCTCCTGAAATTGCAAGACATCCTATGCAATTATCCTCAGGCTTATCTTCAACCGGTATAGAGAATTCGTCGGGTTTTGGCCGGAAGACGTCGAGAATATTAGATGAAATCGCCATCACTTGATAATGAGAAAAAGATTTTGGTTGAAGTTGAAATCCCGAACTGACTTCTCGAAGCGAATTCGTAGGCAGATGGAATTCCACAATAACGTCACAAGATATTTATTTTAAAATGCTTATATAAAATTAAAAGTAATATAAAATATGACAAATAGTTTATTTGCCCTAGTTTTCCTTTTTAGGGTTTTGTCCTGAAGATCTCTGATACAAGGTAAAGACTCCCGCAGATCACTATGGGTCCATCAGCAGATTTGATAGCCTGTTCAAAGCTCGAGTCGGCTAAATCAAAAGCATTTTTCGTTTTTTTAGAAGCCAAAGATATTATGGAGTCAGCAGGACTTGCTTTTACCCATGGCATGCCGTCAATATCTCCAAATGTCGCAGCATATACAGAATCTGTAGGTTGTACGCCTATCGAATCAATGATCAGTTCAATACTCTCTTTAGGCTTGGAAAATCCTAGGATCCAAGTCACATGACCATTGTCACCTCGTACTGATTCATTTACAAACTCTTTTAATGCATCAGCAGATTGTTTGTTGTGTGCTCCATCTATTAATACCCTCTTTCCATATAGATCAAGGTACTGCAACCGTCCTGGCCATTTGGTATGGCTGATGCCCTTTTCTATAGTACTGTCATCGATATCAAATTCAGGAACCATTCTAATAACATCAATTGCTTTCAATGCACATGCTACATTCGCTTTTTGGTACGAACCTAGCAATGAAGGCTTCACCTTTGTTGCCTTTGAATCTGTGATATAGAGCTGAGGAACATGCAGGTTATCAGCAGTTTCTTCAACAACATCTAATACTTCCTTTGCATTTGATCCATCTACCACACATGCAACATTTTCCTTGATTATGCCAGCCTTTTGTGATGCTATTTCCTTCAGGGTATTTCCCAGAAAGTTCTCATGATCCATGCCTATCTTCGTTATCACACTACAGAGAACACTCTCTTTTGGCAATACATTTGTAGCATCCAATCTGCCACCTAACCCAACTTCGACTACGGCTATACGAATCTTCTCTCTATGGAAAATTTCAAACGCTGTAGCTGTCAGTATCTCAAACTCTGTAGCGCCAACCTGATTACTGCTGTTAATGCCCTTTATATGCCCTTCAACCTCGTAGAAAAGCTCTTTTTGTACAGGCTCGCCATTTACGTAGATACAATCCCATTTATGAATCAAGTGCGGACTTGTGAATCTTCCATTAGACACATTTGCTTCACATAATACGCTTGAAATATAAGCACAGACGCTGCCTTTACCATTGGTACCAGCAACATGAACAGCCTTCCAAGCTTTCATATGCGGATTACCAAGCAACGCCAGTAACCTTACTATTCTACTAAGACCAAGATCTATCATTTTAAAATATATAACTTTTAATAAGAAATACTAATATAACTACAATAAACAAGGGATGGATTGGTTGTTCTTTTTTTTCCGTTTCTGTCTGGTGGGATGATCCCCGACACTGAATGTGTGGTTTGGTTTGGTTTGGCTAATCTTGTTCCTTCTTACACGTAACTGTAACATCAACATCATGTCGTTGGAAAAACGTATCAGGAAGTTTTTCCAAACGCCGCGAAAAGGCGAGACTTTTGAATTGAGAAACGGACTTGTGTCTCAGTATGCTACTGAACGGTATGTGATATTTATATATGATTGCCTCTCGAAACAGATGCCTTCAAAACTCTTTTTTGGCTAAGCTTATACTAACTGGTATTAGAAAAGATGCAATCCAGAGGACAATTGAGGCCATGACTTTGGGTAAAGATGTGTCAGCTCTGTTCCCTGATGTCATTAAAAACTTATCAACTCATGATATCTCGCAGAAGAAACTGGTTTATCTATATTTGATGTAAGTACTTTGTGTGTTGAGTGGGGAGGGGACTTTGTAACTTGCATCTGTATATATACTAATCATTCAGGAACTATGCCAAATCTCATCCAGAACTGTGTATTCTTGCCGTTAATACGTTTGTGCAAGTAAGTATTCTTTTTTATAACTTATGACTCCTTGTCCCTGAAACTTATTTACTAACCTCAGGACTCCGAAGATCCAAATCCTTTGGTACGTGCCCTTTCTATAAGAACTATGGGTTGTATCCGTGTAGACAAAATGGTGGATTACATAAGTATTCCTCTGAGACGTACGCTTAAAGATGTGGACCCTTATGTCAGAAAAACTGCTGCTATTTGTGTTGCTAAGCTTTTCGATCTAAATCCCGAATTATGCTTGGAGGAAGGATTCCTTGAGGACTTGCAGAAGCTTGTTTCAGATTCTAATCATATGGTACTTTCAAATGCCGTCGCTACCCTCATGGAGATCCAGGAATCTGATCCTAGCACGAAATGCTTTGCAATTGATCCCCAAACTCTCAACAACATGTTGTTGGCTCTTAGTGAATGTACTGAATGGGGAAGAATCACACTATTGACTGCCTTGGCAGAACATTATGATTCTATGGATGTAAAAGAAGCCGAGTATATTTGTGAGCGAGTGGTCCCCCAATTCCAGCACGCAAACCCAAGTGTGGTATTGGCAGCTATTAAAGCTGTCATCGCCCATATGCCAGTACAGGCACCTGCAGCTCAAGAAGCTTTACTCAAAAAGATGAGCTCTCCTTTGGTTTCACTGGTATCATGTGTTGCTGAAGTTCAATATGTTGCCCTGAGGAATATTCGAATCATTTTACAGAAATACCCCCATATTCTCACTAGAGAACTACGAGTGTTTTTCTGTAAATACAATGACCCTCTGTATCTAAAGTTTGAGAAACTTGAAATCATGGTTATTCTTGCAACTGACAAAAACGCTGACCAGTTGATTTCTGAGCTCAAGGAATATTCTATGGAGGTCGATATCGAGTTTGTCAGACGAGCTATCAAAGCTATAGGTCAAACTGCAATCAAAATCGAAAGTGCCGCTGACAAATGCGTAAACGTTTTGCTCGACTTGTTGGATAATAGAGTGAACTATGTTATTCAAGAAGTTGTTGTAGTTCTCAAGGATATTTTAAGACGTTACAAAAACAAATTTGATGGTGCTATTCCTATTTTGCTTCAGACATTTGAAGAGGTAGATGAGCCTGATTCGAAAGCTTCAATAGTCTGGATCATTGGCGAATATTCAGACAAAATCGACAATGCTACTGAAATTCTCCAGGAGTTCGTGTCGAGCTTCCTTGAGGAGGCTACCCCCGTTCAACTTCAGTTGCTTACTGCTTCTGCAAAGTTGTATATTCGCAAACCCGACAGTGGACAAACGGTGTTGCATAATATGCTGCAGGAAGCTACCTCTAAATCTGACAATGCTGATGTTAGAGACCGAGCATATATCTATTGGCGACTACTCTCGTCAGATACTGTAGTTGCCAAAGATGTCGTTCTCGCTGACAGACCACCTATCGATACTACTATTGATGCTCTTCCTGTGAGCCTTGTAGAGGAGCTGTTAGGTGAGCTTTCGACCCTCGCTTCAGTGTACCATAAGCCAGCTGCAACCTTCTTAGGCAAGGGCAAATTCGGCTCTGATGCTGTACAGAAGAGGGCTATTGAAGAACAGTTACAGTTGGCCAAGGAAGATCGCGTTGGTGCTGTTGGCCATAACATTGAAAACCTTCTTGATCTTGACTTTGATGTTGGCAGTACTACAACCTCTAATGCTTCAACTCCTCCGCCAGTTGGAGAAAACGTAAAGAATTCGAGTAATTCTCTTGGTGACTTGGGTGATATTTTCGCCGCTACTCCTCCACCAGCTATGCCTATTGCTGATACTACAGGCCACCCAAGTAATCAAGATATACTGTCGATGTTTAGTTCTAGTACTAATGCTACTACCAATACCTCTGGTGGTGGTCCACTCAATAGTGGTACATCGGGTGATCTTTATTCTGCATTTGATAGCCTTTCATTCGGCACTACTTCAACACTCTCAAACAATAACAATGGCAATGGCAACCAACCGCAACAGCACAAGCCTCAGCCTCAGCAAACAAAACCAGCGACATCCGAGAATTTGCTGGATCTTTTTTAATGTCTGTGAATAGAGAAAACATTTTACTCGCTTGAATAGAGAAAACATTTTAAAGTGCGTTATGCTGGGCTGGTGTCTAGCTAAGACCTAATTACGTACGGTTTTTAACATAGTTAGCTAAGCTTTTCATCCTTAGTAAACAGATATACTTTGCCACTGGCATTAGCCCCTGCTATCCAGTTTAATGTAGGATGGAATCTGACTACTGCAGGTACTGCTGTCATTGCAGAATGTCCTAGGTGTGCTAACTGTTGTCCACTCGCTGAGTAGATGTCAACATATCTATTCATGTTGGCAATAACAAACTTATCTACGCCATCTTTTGGTGACTGATGCCAGTTTGCTTTGAGAATCGACACCCATTTGCCGGTGCGACAATTATGCTTTATTTTTACATTAGGCGTCAAATCTTGTACCTCTTTTGTGTCCAGGTTTGTTACTTTGGACATATCAAATACATTGATAGTATCATCATAACCATTGCAGACAATTTGTCCGCTTTTGCTCCAATCTGCACATGATACACTCAGTCTACTAGTATACTCGCCGTACAAGTTTGGTTCATTGATTTTGGAATAATTGCGTATATCCCATATTTTAAGAGTCCTGTCTAATGAAGCAGTGGCTATTTCAAAGACATTATTAGGATTCACTGCAAATCCACCAATTTTCTTTTCATGTAGTGTAAATTCTTTGACAATAGATGCAGCACTTGTACGAAGATCATGGACTCCAAAATTGCCCTCCAAAGTAGTAAAATACATGATGTTACAATCATCAACAAGGTGGAAGTCGCTGATACCAACAGGATGTCTAGGATCGGAATCATAGATGAAACTTTCGATACTTGTCATGCTAGTAAGATCTAACATACGAACAGACCCATCATATGATCCTGTGTAAGCTTTTTGGGGTTCATGAGGATTGATATGGATTCTAGCAATTGCTCTGGAATGAACCTTGAATGTTGAGATCTGAGGCATCGGATCACCATCAGAATCTGTATTCGATATATCCAATGCATCCCATATTCCAAGTTCTCCTTCTTTATCTCCACATACAATCAACCGCTTATCAACAGCAGGATGTATGGCTAATCCCATGATTCTATCCGTAGTGAGTTTGGCACCATATGGGTGGAAAGTTTCATCGTATGTCAGGTTTGAAAGTTCCTCTCTCGTTTTCTGTAGATCTGGATTATCAATGATGGTATGTTCGAAGAAATCCCCTAATGACACTCTTGAGCCAAAATTATTCATCAGATTCATAGCTGTTTCCCAATCTCCTTCTTTAACAATGTCACCTAGCTTCATCTCGCCTTCTTTCCTCGCACGTTCCTCTTGTTTCAACTTGTCTTGAAGTTCCTGTTGCGCTTGCATATCATTGCTGAAACTCTCATTATCTTCTACTTTGATACCGGCTATACGGGCACTTTTCCTTCTCGGAGCTAAGGCTTCTGGAGGTTCTCTTTTCACTTCTTTTCGTTTCTGTTTGGCTTTTTCAAGCTTGATATTATTGGTTTGCTTGAGTTTTCGGGCATCACGTGCAATATCGTTTCCTAAAGCAGACAGTTCCAGCTGCTTGAGCAATTCCGCATTTCTCTGGATATTTGCTTGTCTCTGTTTCTCCAGTTCTGTGATTTCCATTGTTGGAAAATACGCGTAGAACTAAGGTTTTTGGATAGTTGCGTTAGGTTAGGTACGCGAAATTTCAGATTGTGTTATCAATTACTATTCCGTTTTAGGACGTGTGTTTTTTTGTTTTTTTTTATTTTCTTTTTTTTTGTTTTCTACCTCGCTTCAATCAATATCTCACTTTTATTCTCAGACTTCACTTCACTTCCAATTCACTAAAACAAACACATTGCATGCATAATGGGAGTCATTAATCAACCATCAGGATCAATCAAACTGACAAATGTATCTTTGATTCGAATGAAAAAGGGCAAAAAAAGATTTGAAATTGCATGTTATAAGAATAAAGCTCAAGATTGGAGAAAGGGAATGTAAGTAGTGAATCAATATCAACCCTCCATATCAACAACCCCACTAATATTCAGGGAAAAAGATCTTGACGAGGTTCTTCAGATTCATCAAATCTTTTTGAATGTTTCTAAAGGTTTAGTGGCATCGCATGAGGATCTCAAGTCCTCATTTGGTACTACTGATCAGGACGAAATCATCGTACAGATACTCAAAAAGGGTGAGCTTCAAGTAGGAAGCAAAGAACGAGAGGCTCAAATTAGTCAGCTACATGCCGAAGTGATCGAGTTGATAGCCAACAAGTGCATTAATCCTACCAACAACCGACCTTACCCTTCAACTATCATTGAGAAGACCATCAAAGAAATCCAGTTTAATATTACCACAAACAAACCTGCCAAAACTCAAGCAATGGATGCTATCAGACAACTTGTAGATAAACAAATCATTCCCATTGCTCGAGCTCAGATGAGGGTAAGGTGTGTAGTGATGATGCCTGCTAAAGAAGTAAAGAAGCTGAAAATCATTGACAAAGTCAAACCATTGGTAGCATCGATTCAATCCGAGGAAATGGAAAGTGATCAGTGGGAATTGGTTGCATTTATAGACCCTGGAAGTTTTAGGAAAATCGATCAATTATTGCAGGAGGAAACCAAAGGTAAATCTTCTGTAGATGTTCTTGATTTGGCTGTTATAGAACAAGGAGAGACAGAGCTATGATTTAGTTATAAGTATGGTTAAATTTGTAATGTTTGTAAATGACATTTCTGAGCAGTTTATTTGATGATGATTGTTTAGTTGAGTTGTAACTATAGTATTGTAGACACACTAATGGCCGTTGTCCCTGCTATCTACTCGAATATCTCTTATGGCACCAATTTTACCAGCATACAAATGATTCTCACACAACAACAAATAGACGACTTTAACCGAGAAGGATGCATTGCGATTCCTGGAGCCTTATCTAATGAACAAGTAGATGCACTTTTAAACCGTTCAAAAACTCTTTTACAAGAATTCTCGTTGGAAAACCACCCGTTGACCAAGTTCACTACAGGTGACAGTGATGAGAGCCAGAAACATGTTGGAGACGAGTATTTCTTGGACTCATCCGACAAAATCAGTTTTTTTTTTGAAGTTGAAGCATTTGATGAAACTGGAAAACTTGTGAAACCTAAAGAGCAAGCTATTAACAAAATTGCCCATGCATTGCACAGTTTGGATCCGGTTTTCAAAGCGGTATCTTTAAATCATGACAATGCAACGATTGCCAAGCAACTTGGACTCAAATCACCAGTAATACCTCAAAGTATGGTGATTTGTAAGCAGCCGGAAATAGGTGGTGAGGTTTCTACTCATCAAGATGGCGTGTTTCTTTATACAGAACCTTCTAGTGCTATAGGATTCTGGTATGCATTAGAAGATTGTACCAAGAACAATGGCGCTTTGGAGTATCATAGTGGATCACACAAGAGAAACGGAATTACTAAACGATTTGTAAGAAAGTATGATGATAATGGCAATGTTATTGGTACCGAATTTCGAGATATGCCAGGTGCCGTGACTACTGTCGAAAACCCTCCCGCTGAAGAGTTCAATCTAGTTGAATGTCCCGCTGGTACATTGGTATTAATCGATAGTAAAGTGTTGCATAGATCCAACAAGAATCTGTCGAGCAAATCTCGATATGCATATACATTTCATGTCATTGATGGTACACTTGAATATGACAAATTCAACTGGTTACAAGTACCACCAACAGGTGGCCATGATTTTCCACAATTAGAGTGATATAACTATATCTATAAATGTTTACTATGATCCAGATGACTATGTGCTGGTGACTGTAATCCTGAAACCATAAATCCTAATGACTATGACCTTGACGACTGTGATACTGATGACTACAAATCCTGATGAATACGGCCCTGAAACTACAAATCTTCATGACTATGAATAGATCCATTGGCAATAGACGATACCGGTCTAGTCAGATTAGATGGCTTCTGGAAATCTCCGTTTATAAGCCTCTTTACTCCATCAAACAGTTCTTCATGTAGAGAACTGAAATCTGCTCCAAATAGATAAGCGATACCAAACATAAGTGAAAAGCAAAGAACAAGACCACCAATACCAGCCAAAGTAAGAAGCAACCCTTCAGTATCATAGCCAGGCTCAGGGGGTACTGCAGTATTAGCCAATGACTTTGGATTACTATGCTCAATATATTGCTCGATTTTCCCACAAAGTACTTCAATCTCCATGAAATTCGGGTCTGAAGCACTGTTTTTGAGATGAATTCTCCTTGTATAATCCTGAAAGATGTTATAAACTCCGTCCATAGTTTGACTATCCAATATCAATTTGGCTGCTAAAGTTCTTCTGATCTTGACGTTTTTATGGAAGACAGCAGGGTTTTGGAATACCAATTCCAAAGTAGCAATTGACATTACCTGTGGAATGGCACAGAATGAAAACAATGTAGGTTCATTGATTTCCTGCAAATATTCAAGACAATGGATCACGTGTCCTAAAGAAAGAATTGTAAGGTTACTGATACAATAAAGGCCATCAATCTCATGTTGAGGTTCGATGAAATCAGATAATTTGTCAACATATTTGGACCAAACTTCTTTAGGCCAAAACGATCGGCCATCGTCAAGATCTTCCCGGAAATCTCGAAGAATATTAGTTTTCTGCAAAAATAAACCCATGGATTCGAATAATTCGGGTCGTTGTTCCAGTTCTTTTGCTCCAAATTTCGAGTATATTGCCATACGAGTTAAGCCTTCTCCGACAATACCAGCAACATAGTGACAATACATGTCGTAGTCAGCAATAGTCAAAACACCTTCATAATTCTTCTGAGATTCAGCATCAATATAATGAGCCATACCATTACCCATTTTCTGCGTGATGTCAGCAATTATCTCTTGATAAGCGGGTTTCAATTTGTGGAATTCAATAAGCACTTGGTCAAACTCCAACAGTACAACACGATCCGGTTCTTTTTCGCTGATTTGATCAAATGTCCAGTCTTCTCTGTCGAGAATATCCCGGAATCCACGTAATAAAGGCAACTTGATGCCATTGTCAAGACTTGTGTCATCTTCAATTGTATCCAGGCCTCTTAGGATTAGGTAAAAAATAGTGACAACAGAACGTAATTCTGGGTGTAATTCCTGGATCACGGCTACAAAAGATCTAGAGCTTATTTTCAAGAGTTCAAAGCATCTTTTCAAGCTTCGGCTTTCAGTAGATGGATCTCTAGGATATCTTGATTTCCTGAAATACTTTCTGGAAGGGAACTGTTAGTATGAGCTGATCGGAGAGTAACTGAAAAAACGTGACTTACAATTGTAAAGCAGATTTAAACTCTATAGGATGAAGAACTATATCCAAAACCTTATTCATTGTGAATTTCAATTGGATTGATTGACTTGCAATAAGGAAATGTCAAATAATCGATAGTTGGTCGGTCCTAGAAATGAAAAATGAAAAATTCAGGGAGTTAAGCTTAACCGAAGCCACCAACCCACTTGCCAAAAAAATATGGGTGAGAGAGGAGTGCACGGCTAATCGCACTCGCCCGCTCGGACATAACTTCTCACACAACAAGTAGAACCAACCAACCTACAACCTTTTTTTTCTGTTGTCATTATACTAATCAATCATGTCCTCTTCACGGAAAAAGCTATTATTAATGGGTCGTAGTGGCTCTGGAAAATCATCAATGAGAAGCATTATCTTTAGTAATTACTCTGCATATGATACAAGACGTTTAGGTGCGACTATTGATGTCGAACATTCACATGTCCGATTCTTGGGTCATATGACTTTAAATCTATGGGATTGTGGTGGTCAGGATATATTTATGGAGAATTATTTTTCTTCTCAACGTGATCATATCTTTAGAGTTGTTGAAGTAATGATTCATGTCTTTGATGTTGAATCCAAAGACTTTGATAAAGATATCGAGACATTTATGCAATGCTTAGAGCACTTGAAAGAATTTTCCCCTGATGCTAAGGTATTTGTTTTGTTACATAAAATGGATCTTGTCAAGCCAATGAGACGAGAACTGTTGTTTGACACTATGATGAAGACTTTACGAGATAAATCGGACCCTTATGGATTCGAATTACTTGGATTTGCTACGTCTATATGGGATGAATCATTATATAGAGCATGGTCAGGAATCGTATGCTCATTGATTCCCAATATGAACTTGATTAGACAGCATCTCGAGAAATTTGGTGTCATTACTGAAGCTTCAGAGGTTTTGTTGTTTGAAAGAGCCACATTTCTGGTCATATCGCAGTATACTACCTTGCCTTTGATTATTAAGAAACCAATGGATCCAAAGCGATATGAGTCGATCAGTAATATCATCAAATCGTTCAAACAAAGTTGTAGTAAGATCAAGTCCCAGTTCCAATCGGTGGTATTGCATGGGACATATTGTTCCGCATATATTGATGCATTGACACCTAACACAATTATAATGGTAGTAATGCCTCCTAAAGGCACTGCTGATGATGATGGTAGTGCGGTTATGGCAAATATCAAAGCATCCAAGGCCTGGTTTGAGCAGATTGAGTTGATGGGTTCTTAGTGGGGTTGGAGCTGGCTAAGGCTGGCTTTACCTTGGACTGGCCCTGTCCCTGGGTCCCTGGCCCACCACATTTAGTCTCATCATCTAATCACAGTAATTCTAATTCAAACCCAAATGCATTTAATCTAATAGAATCATTATTTCTCTTGTCTATAATTTTAGTTTCTGCTCTTGTTGTGTATTCATATGTTTACCAATCACGTGACTCGAATCAGAAACGATATCTACAATATCTACAATATCTACAGCAGCACATCTCCAATTCTAAAAGTACATTACATTACATCTGCTATTGTCAATCTTTGGAGTCGTTTTTTTCAACAAGATACAGCAGCAAGACTGTTTTAGAATATTATTTTCAGGCAGAAGCAAAGTCTTATTATACTGTCTTTGCTACTACTGCCATTAACTACTGCCCTGAGATTCATTTCACAAGCCCGATCCTTGTCAATATTCAAACGAAAACAATAATCTCACAACGCTTTCAAGAACTTTCTTAAAAAACCTATAATCCCTATGGGATTTAGTTTCTACATGATTCCAAGATTCATAGGACACTTTTCTTCGCTTTTTTGCCTAATAAACATGGGTTTGATGATATTTGCCTCGTCTGT
Source organism: Daia tannicola (assembly GCA_030569095.1). NCBI lineage: Eukaryota > Fungi > Ascomycota > Dipodascomycetes > Dipodascales > Trichomonascaceae > Daia > Daia tannicola. Next base: position 200,058 of record JAJMJQ010000001.1, read on the forward strand.
TTCTGCATCCAACAGCGGCCAACTAGATTCATCAATATCACTGACATCTTCTGTGCTCTCTACATTACGAGTAGAAGCTCGTAATATAATATTCGTAGGTTCAGCACAGTCTTCAAGCATAACAACTGGTGATACTGCTGCCGGTACTGCCATACCGAGCTCTGCAGTGATTACCGCTGCCAACAGCACAACTACCACGACAGATCCATCTTCTACAGCTACAACTACGGGAGATGGTTCACCTTTCTATTCAATAGAAACTCCAAAAACTGGAGCATCTAGTCCTAAGTATTTATACCTCATATTCCTGGTGTTTGCCGCCATCATTGTATGTCTCGTTGTATGGTTCATTGTCAAACGAAGACGAGCCCTAAGACTGAAAAAACGAGATTACATAAGATCAGAGGCCCTGAGATTAGATTTACAACACCAAAGATCATCTCAGACATTGTCGAGCCAACCAGAAATGACAGAAAGATCTGGATCTGGACATGACGAAGATCATCTACCAATGCCCCCACCATCATACCCTGAGGCTGCTCATACAAAAACGTATAGACTGCCAATTTACGAAGAATTGGAGACAGAAACAAACCCAAAGTCAACCGGTTCTGGCCATTCTTTGGTTTCCCTGACACAAGAGTTGTATAACAAAGTGCATTTAAGTGACAGTGCGGGTAGTGGAGACACAGCAGCAGCAGGGTCTCTTTCATTCACAGGATCCTCTGTTTCAATGCATCCTGAAAACATTTCAGCCGACCGTTTTGATTTTGAATCAGCGGATCAATCTCATACTCAACATGGCAAGTTCATATGATAAAAAGCATTGCCATATCCATACCTAATTCTGGAACCATTATTTATATCATGATATTTACATAGCATAAGAAAACAAATATCGCCATGCCTTGACTTGTTACATCCTTTGTATATACAATTAGAATTACTGGATTCATCAAAAGAACCATGATGTCCATTTCTGTCGTTGAGTTGGAGCAGTCCCAAACTTTTTGGCTGTTTCTACTGCTCCCTTACCGATATTGAAACCATAACGTTGTAATGTCTTGACTACCCATGGAGTTAATGCTGCTGTGGCAGGAATCCTTATAAATATGAACAGAACCTTGTGGATAGCATATGCCATCGTCAGCTCAGTCAACAACAGACTATACGATGAAGAGTTTTCTTCTTTGGTTTTTGCAACATCCCCATCAGTTCCTACTGTAGATACTTGATCATCTTCGGTGCCAAATCCAAAGTATCCTCTCACTTTTTTCTCGATTTCTTGCACCTTCTCCTTGCCTATATAATGAACCATTAAGAATGCTACTGGCAAATCAATGGCACTGATGCAAAAATACACGCCTATAGCCGCCCAGCCATACTTTTTCATAAGTTGTTTCAGACCTAGTTTCTTGGCAGGTTCATTGTTTGCCTGCACTATAGGACCTTTTGCAGCAGGAGCCTTTACCAAAGGGGATCTTACAGGTTGTTGCAAAACTCTTCTACCTGCTCGGAAATTTCTCACAGATCTTATTAAAGGGTTTCTTAGAGACGTTTTCCCTGCATAGATACCGAGACGAAACATTTTGAAAGTTGCGTTGCTGTTGAATCAACTTGTTGGTAAGAAGATCAACGGTAGGATTAACAGCAAATGTTCATCTGGGAAGGAAAGAAGCTGAGCCTTCGGAGGACACAGGGGGCAACATTATAGGCCAGCTGATGATCGGAACTCCGGGAGGCAAACATCGCTTATAACTAATAAAATAAACATGGAAATGATTTTTCTGTTAAAAATCCTTGGATAAATTATTGACACCTAACTTTTGTTGTGCATTGAATTGCTATTGTCTTCAGTTAGCCGGTTTATCGAGGAGCCGGAGTTAAGAGATCGGCCGACGACGTACGGCTGTCGTGCGGCTGATGTTACAAACTTTTTTTTGACAAAATCCGAGATTCAACGATCAAGGAGCAGAAAGGATCCCGAATCTCATCGAAATCTGCATGTCATTTCTAATGAGGTATTATGGTCCTGGAAATTTCCGGTCTACCTGCTTAATCTTATCTAGCAGGCTATATAGTAGTGGCCCTGGTGTCAGGAGAAGACTCGAATCAGTTATCAAAAACCTCGACGAATATACCAAATATGCCGAGGAGTATGAGCAAGAACTCAAGAGTAAAGTTGATCCTACCAGAAAAGATTTTCAGTTGAGAAAACTGCTCAAATCCAGTATAGATGAGTACCTCAGCTATAAACCAAGAGATATTGTCAGCGTCAAGCCTGGGTTTATCATCAAGCATCCACTTGTCTATAAAGCTCTTGGAATCAACATGGATGATCTCGAACGAGAGAAGGTTATTATTGCCAGGATTACAGCTTTAATAAAAGCGGATGAGATTTCCAAAGCCATGATTCTTGTGAGGCTTACAGGCGGAAAATGCGGCACAGTAGGAATGAACATGATCTTACATAATCTGGCTTCCAATGGAAAGCTATCTCTGGCTCGGAAACTCAAGGCTTCTTTCCGTAAATGGGGAATAGCTGAAAATGACTATACTCATACAGCTCTGCTAGCATCGAAGCATCCGAATAATACTGCGGCTGGTACTGATTCTATCCAGAAATTTAACCAGGAATTCGATAGTGCTTTAGAGAAGATCAATCCGAAGAATACCATGGGACAACAAGTGGTTATTAACGATTATTTGCGGAAAATGATCCCTATTTCTTCACTGGTCGAGCTTGAAAGTTTTCTTGCCAAAATCCCGGCCAGGGATGCAGCTACATATACAATCATCTACAATGGTTTAGCCAGGAGCAAACAAGACCACAAGGATGTGCTGGATTTCATCCAAACGGCCAATACCCAAGCATTAGAAAAGGTTAGGGTCTTGGACAGTTTGTATTGGAGAGCATATGCTAATGCTATTTGTTCTGTTAGTAAACAGACTGGGGACCAGTCTCTAATACGGCAATCACATGAGGAAGCATTTGAAGTTTTGAGAAAGAACTTTGACTTGGGCAGGTATTTATCGAAAGAACATGCAGAATCTAATTCGAGAGATCTTAAAGTTTTAGGACCTGCAGAGTTTGATTTGCTATTGCGGTGTTTACTAGAGACTGGCCGATATGACCTACTTATTAAAGCATTTGACAAGTGTTTGAACTATCCTGATAGCTCACCAATTGCCCTGGATGGCAATCATTTCGACCCATATGTTGCAATGCTAGCTCTTCAAGATAATGCCGATCTTGAACGAGTGAAAAGTGTCGTTCAAAAAGTATATTTCGACCGGATTGTTTGGTTGCCAAATGGTAAGACAGTTGTACCCACTGCTGATATGACAGGCAATATATTATTGGCATTTTCTCGAGCCGATCCTAAAGATCTTAGCTTTAGCTATCTCCGGGAAATTATCCATGCCCATCGGGAGCTACGTAACTCTGATCTCGTGTTTGTAGAGGTTTTGAGTCCCTATGTGAAGATTCTGAAATCTGCATTCATGGACAGCAAATTCCGAGAATCTTACGGACCAGGCAGGAATGATAAGGAACCTTTGGATTTTATATATTCCTTTAGATTGTTACAAAATGGCTTGAAAACGGTGGTTGTAAATGTGGAGAAAGGACATCGTAAGGATCTGTGTATCGAGACCGTCAAAGACATGCAACAACTCAGTGAATATGTCGACCACCACTATGTGATGCCTGAAAATATTATGGCAGACTTTCGATTTTTCCAGGAGAACTTGAACCTGTTGGTCAAAGCTACTACAAACAATGGTTTGCTAATAGACTCAGCTAAAACCGTTGGTTCAAGAATCTACAAACAAGAAGCTTATAGACGGTCTTTGGCTAAGCGAAAAAAGCCTAAAAGAGATTAAATTGCATGAAATGTATATATTCTAGAAATAATTGAAACTATTGAAATATTCTTTCCAATTGTTTGCATTGTCTTTACTTATTTAAAGTCTTTGGCTGATGCTCTTCACACTTTATTTCCAACTCCAACCATTGATTTCCCATCAACCATCATTCTATAGTGAACAACACAAATGGATGACTACTTGAAGCAGTTACATTCTATTGATAAAGAAGACATAGATACATTAAATCAGTTTATAAATGACCTCATATCTACTGAATATAGCCGCGGCATATTCAGAGATGTGTTCAAACAATTTCTGAGTTATATCAAGCTTAGTTCATATGAGAAACCGATTCTTCAGAATTGTCTGCAGTTAATACGATCAACCAGCATGACATTGAATGACATCGAACTCAGTGTCCGTTTGAGACTAGCTGATATTTTCCAGAATGAAAAGGACTATCATAATGCCGCTGTCACTTTACAGGAATTTATGTCGTTTCAGCGCGATACAAATGAGACTGCCGCCGACGATAATAATGACGATAGAACAGGGACAATTACCAACGAATTGAAGTTCGAGCTATATGTCCGCATTATAAGGAACTATCTGGAATGTGATGAGCCGGAAAATGCTACATCTATAATTACAAAAGCTCAGTATTTGCGACCATCCGTCGATTCTAAGAATATGGATCTCTCATTAGATATTCACTTTAAACTAAGCCAGGCAAGAGTCTATGATTCGTCGCGGAGATTCCTTGAAGCTGCTAGCAAGTACTATCAGGTATCTAGAGAATCGACTGTAGATGAAGAGGATGGTCTTAATTGTCTGACACAAGCAATTGTTTGTGGAGTGTTGAGTCCTGCTGGTCCCCAGAGATCCAATGTCCTACGAATGATCTATAATGATGAACGCTCAAAAGAACTTCCACAATATTCGATACTGGAAAAGTTATTCTTCGACAGACTTCTTTCGAAAGATGATGTCACTACATTTTCACAATATTGTTCTAAGCATCAATTGGCTGTGATACCAGGAGGTGGTAAGACTACAGTATTAAGCAGGGCAGTTATCGACCACAATGTGTTGTCGATCTCAAAAATCTACAAAAATATTCGTCTTGATGAACTTGCGAAACTACTCAACATTTCAGTGGATCTGATTGAAACGTTTGTTTGCAAAATGATTGCCCAGAACCGTTTACAGGCCAAAATAGATCAAACCGATGGCTATATCTATTTCCGCAACTCATTGGATTCAGTTACAACTACGACTACATTGAATAACGATTCCAAACATTCTGTGGTCTCTCTTACACGTGATTTCAACGAAAATTCGAGCAACCATTTGTTGTTGAAGCAACTTGACGCTGATCTAAATCGACTCACATCTCATTTAGATTCCTTGGTGGGCTCGCTTCCCAACTTACCAACCAACTAACAACATTTCGGTAAGTAAATCACAAAACATCAAGCCTTGAAAAAACAGCCATTCCGAAGATGATCACTTTACCCAGCTCACTCAGATTTTTATTTATGTGTTGACAATTCTAAGTAGTTAGATAGTATCTGAGGATATGTTTTTTTATGGTATATTTGTACCATATATTGTGAATCAAAGTACTAACTATAAGAAAATTTTTCAGTTGGACAAAAAAGAGAGTCGGTGAAAAGTTTCAAACAACCATGTCTTTTTTTATTTATTATGATAGTAAAAGTTTATTAATAGCTTGAATTATCGGTTTAAATGTTTTTTTTAGTTAATTATACTTTCTATAGATTGTTTTATAAATGCATGAATCTGTAAAAGAGGTAATGATGATTCGAAGAACGATGATCCCACAATAGTCGGTCGATCAAACTTATTAGTAATCATTCTAGCCAATTGCTCTGCCGAATCTATCGATGATTCGTTACTCACAAGTTTGCTTGTGACGATTTGTGCTTTCATTGTTGTAGTTTCTTTGGTTTTTAAAGCGTAGACAAGTGAGCCTAACGGGGGAGGTCTACTGGGTGGATCAGATGACGTAATATATAATGTAATAGTGGCTTTTTTATCTTGAGAATCTTCAGATATCGTTAAATGACACCATGAGTTGGATATTTGTTCATTAAACACTTTCATTGTACGGGTTCAATGTTCTATGGCTCTTTGTTAGTTAGCAAAGTGAGCGCCTGGTCTTAGCAAAGTTTCTTAGGAATTTCATATCTCACCACCCATTTCCCATCTTAGCACTGACAGCACTCACAGCACTCAACCACCAATAATAATGACTTACAATTTGGTTAGCAGAAATTTGAAAACTGCACTAATTAAGTCACGGTTTTCTAGATTTTATTCCGATATTCCATTTGTTCCTTTGGTATCCAGAAATGGTTTCCCTGGTGCTATTGGTAATACGCCATTAATAAGGCTTAGAACCTTGTCCGAAGAAACTGGTGTCGAAATTTATGGTAAAGCTGAATGGATGAATCCTGGAGGTAGTGTCAAAGATCGAGCTGCCCTTTTCATTATTCAAGATGCTGAAAGAAGAGGTCAAATCAAACCTGGTGGTACTATTGTTGAAGGTACTGCAGGTAATACCGGTATCGGCTTGGCTCATGTTTGTAGATCTCGAGGTTACAAATGTGTGATTTATATGCCAAATACCCAGAGTCAAGGTAAAATCGACCAATTGAGATATTTGGGTGCTGAAGTACATCCTGTACCTGCAGTTGCTTATGATAATCCGGAAAATTACAATCATCAAGCTAAACGACATGCAGAATCGTTGGAAAACTCTGTATGGACAAACCAATTCGACAACATTGCTAATAGGCAAGCACATATTGAAACCACTGGTCCGGAAATCTGGGCTCAAACAAATGGTCAGGTGACTGCTTTCACTTGTGCTACTGGTACTGGAGGATCTTTGGCTGGTACTACCAGATATTTGAAAGATATTTCCAACGGTCAAGTCAAATGTTTCCTTGCTGACCCCCCTGGATCTGTATTATACAGTTATATAAATTCTGGCTATAAGACAATGGAACGAGGTGGTTCTAGTATCACTGAAGGCATTGGTCAAGGCCGAGTTACTGAGAACTTACGTCCTGATTTGAAGCTTCTTGATGGAGCTTTAAAGATTCCTGACGAGAAAACAATTAATATGGTGTATCGGTTATTGGACGAAGAAGGTTTCTTTTTAGGTGCTTCATCATGTTTGAATGCTGTAGCTGCCTATGAAGTAGCCAAAAATCTGGGCCCTGGCAATACTGTGGTCACTCTACTGTGTGATAGTGCAGACAGATATGCATCTAGGCTCTTCAGTAAAGACTGGTTGAAAAGTAAAGATTTATACGGTGCTTTAGAGGAGAAATATCACAAGTATGCAGTTTTGGATTGAGAGTTACTTCTGATATAAGAATGTATTAAATCTTTGTTAAATCTCTGTATTAAATCTCTGTATTAAATCTCTGTATTAACGCCAGAAGATACTTTTTTTAATAAACGATAACAACTAAGACCCCAAAATAAAAACAAAATGACGAAAATGACAAAAATGACAAAATAGATTATAAGAAATAATCTGGAGTTCTCCTGGACACTGATGGTTCTCCGGCTCTTGGAGAAGGATCAAATTGTAGAAACGTATGATTCAATTGCTCATCAATTTCCATAATTGCTGCTTGATTTCCACATCTATAACAATAATTAGGAGCTGAGAATATTGTTACCACTTGGTTCTCTTGATGCCATGAATAACCTTCCATCATCAATTGGTGGGCTCTGGCAATAAGTGAAAGATTATTAACCTGATTGAAATGGGCCGAATTATCTTGACCAAACGTATAACCAGCACCTCGAGGAGAGATACCCCAACCACACCTATCATCAGGGTCTGACCATAGTAAATCACACATAGCGCCTTCATGCGGCACTTCCTGGATTCTATCTAATGCTCTAACATCATCTAATGTATCTACAGATGGAGATAATCCACCATGTAGACAGAAAACTTGATTTTCAATCAGTGCAGTCAATGGCAGGTAATCGAATAGATCAGTAAACATTTTCCATACATTAGCATTACCATATTTTCTCAAGCATTCATCATAAAAACCATAGACTTGAGTTATTTGCCTTGATTCATGATTTCCTCTTAATATGGTAATTCTCTTCGGATATCGGATTTTCAATGCCACCAGTAAAGTGACAGTTTCAACTGAGTAATAACCTCTATCGACATAATCACCCATAAATAAATAATTAGTATCAGGACAAGTGCCACCAATACGAAACAACTCTTGTAAATCATGAAATTGGCCATGAATATCCCCACAAACTGTCACAGGACAATTTACCGGTTGTACGTTGGATTCTCTAATGAAAACCTCTCTAGCCATATCACAGAGTTTTTTGACTTCGGTCTCAGTTAGAATATTACAACCATTTACTCTTTCGATCCAAGACTGTAAATCATCGGTATTTTCTTTTGAAAGCTTTGGTGGAGCTTCTCCTGATCCAATTATAGCATCTTCTCTCATCATTTGATCATTGTGGTGTTGTTGCATACCATCTTCAAAGTCATGTTCTTCTTCGTATGCAGTTTCATGAGGGTCTTCCATAATGACATCATCCTTTGGTGACGACATTGTTGGTTTTCTTTTTCAAAGCAAAATAAAAGGGGAAAAACCTATATAAAATGTTTATTTCCGGGGAATATGCATACGCGTAGCTCCTCCGTATCTTTTAGACAAACAAAAGGTATGCTTGTTTGATCAATTCTTGCTGACACAAGAGTTGCCCTTGTTCCTTGCTGAAGTTTGGTGAGGTGTAAGTAGCAAAGATCCCATTGAGAATATTCAAGGTTGGAAGGGTTGGTTGGTCAATCACCAACTTTCTAAAAATATATCAGGGTTATTTACGACCCAATATTACAGCGTAATTTCTTTATAATGTCTTCAAAACCCAGTATATCGTTGATAGTGGCTACTGCCGTCCCTACTATGGGGATTGGAGCAGCTGGTACATTGCCCTGGCGTTTGAAACGGGAAATGAAGTATTTCCGAGACGTTACTACTGGAGGTGTAGTAATAATGGGTAGGAAAACATGGGACTCAATACCGGAAAAGTTTAGACCATTAAAAGGCCGAGTCAATGTGATTATTAGTTCTAATTCCGAGGCACTAGACCTGCCGAAATCAGAAGTTGACCCTTGTTTAGCGGCTTCTTCATTAGATGATGCTTTGAACATGTTATTACCATATAAATCGCGCCCTGTTTTTGTGATTGGAGGCGCTCAGTTATATAATACAGCATTACAACATCCCCAGACAAACAGAGTGCTTTTGACTGAAGTAAAGCAGAAGTTTCAACCTTGGAATAATACTGATTTTGATGTCTTTTTCCCTGATCTATCGTCTACAACATGGACCAGATCAACATTAGATGATCTCCGGGAATTTGTTGGCAGTAATACAGAAGTCCCTGAAAAATGCGAAGAAGGCAATTATGAGTTTGAATTTACCATGTTAACGAAAAATGACCAAGTTTAATACAGAATGTAATATTTATATATAATATAAGTCGTACAAACTGATGTCTATTCAAAGTGTTTCCGAGATGTACCACTGGAGGTGTAGTGCCATATATTAGCTTATCAAAGAGCCACCTCTGATAATAAAAATGATTACATAATTCCCCGTTTTTAATAGACACATAAATAGAATTCCAATAAAAATAAACACAGAAAGTATATAAATAAAACAACATAGTTCATATCTGGTAATAAACCCTTTGTGTCCCGAGCAGCCTCAGCCTCAGCCTTAATAACCATATCCTTAATACCTAGGCCAATTGATCTGCCACCTTTAACCCATAAACGTCATTAGAAAAAAACAAAACAAAACAAATACATACAAAAGGTCGTAATCTTTCATCATACCAATCACTTGAAACTGGCCAATAATATCAACTGATGTAATGTCTATTCAGCAAAGCCACTTCTCGGCAGAATATATGCCAGTCAACTTCTCTCAACCAACCATCACTAGATCCTCGATAGAATTCCTCCCATTTAAGTAACTCATACATCAGCTTGAGATTTGGCTGTATAATCACATTTAATCGCCTCACTCGAACAAAAAGATATGCTCGTGGTAATCCCACGCCTAATCTTCGCATCACTTCCGCAATACAGACAGTAGCAGACCTTGAAACACCCACTCTACAATGCACTAGAGTAGGTTCACCTGATTTATAGCCTTCATCAAGAAACTTCAAACATTCACTCAGAAGCTCGCCTAAAGAATCAACACCGTCGTCTTGCACGTTGTCAATATACAGAACCTTAGGCTTAGTCAGCGCATCATTGTAGTCAAAGCTATCCCATTCTGGGCGTTCTCCAACACTAAGAACACGCTTTATTCCAAATTTCTGTAGCATCTCCGCATTATCCGCATGGTTTAATGATCCAAGATACATGTGAGGTAAGATCTGTGATGGTAGGCTTCCGTCCATTGAGCAAAACCACGGTTGGCATTTTGATAGAATGTTCAAAGGTGTTCTACCCTTTTTAGCCGGTGAACGGTTCATTAACAGTATTTCATAGTCATTCATAAACAAAATGTCATTCTTAAAGCAAAAGAAAGATCTCTTATATTTCAAGTGCATATCAAGAAATGCTGTGTGTGCCGGAATACAGTTGTTGAACATGAGAAATGATAGTGCAGGTACACTGGTTTCTGTATAACCATCTGAGCATGATATAAGTGCCCCCGCATTCTTGAAGGTAGTACCATTTGGATCTTTGATTACCATTTGACTTCTCAAATACAATAACTCACAGATTGCAAATATCAACTGCTCGTCATCTTCATAAAAACCGTAGGGAAGTGGTACAATCAACACACCATCCAGAACGTTATCACCAACGCTCAGCTTTCTTTTATATTCATTGATTAGCTCGTTGATCTTTTGAGTCCCAGGTTTATCGGTTCTATCGCAGCAATTGATAAAAGTAGCCCACATTCTATTGTTAATGAAACTCGCAATTGCGGGGTCTAGTCCTTCTCGATGTTGACCTTGAACATATAAACTTGTCATGGCTGTGAGTTCACCAATTGCAGCAGCTGTGTTTGGTTCCTCTGGTATATCCAGTACATATCCGGTAGCATGTACTAAGGATTCGACCCAGTTCTGGAAATCCTCGGCATTTCCTACCCATACATTTCTCTCTAAACAAGTAGCACTAGACATCATAGACATCTCTACCCTTTCATGGAACCAGAAATCACGATCCCAATTCCTCAGCTTCCAGCCATCAATTGTAGTGACCGAGTAATAACCATTATCTGCAGTCTTGGGTTTGGTTCCCGATTCATCTTCAAAAAATGCCTTTGAGGGCATGGAAACGCAGTGAGGAGCGAACTCGAAGATCTCATCGACACAAGGCTTTGGACACAGTAGAGTATGGTACTGCTGAGTTATTCCGATATGCTTGGCATAACGCTTCTGTGCTTTTACACACAAATGAGCAATCGCTTCAGCTTCTTTTTGCCTATCAGGTTCCTCAAAGTATACTATGATATCGGCGACAGTGGCCCACTTTGCAACCTGAATATGGAAATTACGCAAGTTTATCCCTGTTTCTGGATCGAGAACTTGGAATTGATCTTTGAAATTCGACAGTGTAATTGGTGGAGATTCGCTATCATTCATGTTGTTTTGTGAGCTATCATCTGCATTGTCCATCGATGCATCAGAGTCAGAATCAGACCCGGACCCAGACCCAGAATCAGAATACGTTTCGGGAAGCATCCATTCCGTATCAGCTTTTAATTGCTTATTCATATTACCATACATCTTGTCATAAACTTTATCTGTTTCAAAACCAATATCATAATCATCACTTTCATCATCATGTGATGAAGTCTCCTGTAGCACCTCATCAGGATGGACAGTACCAACGATAAGACCATACTTATCATCTTTGGCACCAACTTTCATAATTATAAGTGTTCTAGTCGAAGCACTCGGTTTGAATTCTTCACCAAGAGGATCTAATTCCTGTATGGCTTTGGTAATGTCTATATTCTGGTTCTCCGGGTCCCTGAATCGCTTTTTCGGGTCCAAGAAAGCCAACTGACATATATTTCTTTCGTTAACACCATGCATCCAAGGGAAAACCTCATCTACTTCTGGTAATCGCTTGGAATAATGTAGATCAATGTTGTGTACGATTTCTTTGGGTGATATTAGCCAATATCCACCTCTTTGGCCCACAGGACCGTTATCTACGTCATCGCTTACAACAACTTGTATCGGAGAAGTGGTAGCAATGATTTCGTCTATGGATTTTTCGCTAGAAACAGCGGCAAAAGTTTCTTTAGGAAGAATGTCAGATGAAGAATATTTACCAGTGAGTGAATAATTGCCATCCTGTTTGTGTGCAAATGAAGATGACGACGATGATGTTGATGATGACGACGACGTCGACTCAGGAGGTGGTGTAGCCGGCCGCCTTTTACGAGGGATATTGCGTTTCCCCAAGCCATCCTTACTAACATTCGCTTTCAGGGCCTCTCCTTCAAAACTCAATGGTTCTGTAAATGCAGTGTCATGTGATATGTCATTAATGACTTCATGTTCGGCAAGAGCAGCAGTTCCGGTGGTTATCTTAGTATCTAATGGTATCGGTAGAGGGAGGCCATACGGACCTGCGACACTTCCTTCAGAAGCGTCCAGATTATTAGGGGTCATGAAATAAGACAAGGACAAAAGGAAAAGAAAAAGAAAAAGAAAAATAACAAAAATATAATAAATAAGTTTTTAAGTCACTCTCTTATCCACTGAACCCAGGCTTTAATATATTTAGCTAGGAATATCCCCCTCTTATAATATGTGGGTGGAATAAAGGAAGGAAACCACAATGGGGTGTTTTGTGTGTGCAGTAGTTAAAGTGCTGCTGAAACCTCAGCCACCACTGTGATTTGGTTTGACATTTAGGTCGGTAAAAAAAAGCCCCACATAGATAACCAATTGATTGATTCTTTCTTGTAAATAATAATAAATCTTAAATACTTTTTGTTCTGAGTGTTATGGTGAGTTTTCTGGAGATTTACCAGCGATAAGCTAAGCGTGGAGCTGGGTGGGTGGGTGATGATCTGCTGCTGATAGCAGCCGTTTGCTTGTCTCAGAGATAGGTGGGGAAAGAGACTCACGATAAGAAGAGTACGAAAAGCACGATAACAAAGAAATCATAAGCGAATAAGCTGTCAATAAATCTCAATAATACATTGATTTTTATTAGACTTCTTGATCTCGTTTCTAGTTTTAGTTTTCTCATCATTTCTGATTGCTGCAGTTTTTTTGACATAGTTTCAAGTTTAGCTTTGATTAACCTATTAGTGCAGCAGCTGCCTGAGTCTCGCGGCCAAGCCAGTCAAATCTCTTTTATGATAGAATAGAACAAATTAAATTTTGTTCATTCAGCTGTATGTAAATATCCAATAATATCATATCATATCATATCATATAATATACGTATTACTTAAATATTCTTCACAAACTACAGCCAACCAAATCTCAATATTACGAGGCATCACCTCGCATGGCTCGGTCCCACAGGTTCTGAGCCGCTTTAGATGCTCGATCTTTGACATTGCCAAAATTGTCCAATGCAGGCCTGACATCCAAGAAAAATGTCGGCATTCCATGGGTATCATCAGGCCCAGCATAATAATCAATCACATATCTTACTTTGTCCCATGCTTCTGGATTGGTATCCTCGGCAGTTGAGTCCATCTTGTGTCTCAAAACATACCAATCATGTCGATCAAATGGCGGATCCCCATATCTGGAAGGAAACAACGTATGCAAAATCTGGTAGCAACGAGCTCTGGGACTCATATCATTCGGTCGTCCCGTAAACTGTTGTAGTCTAGGTGTTACTTTCGACTGTTCCGTATAGGGCTGCTCCCATTTCAAAATCTCATACCAAGCCCCTTCATTCAAGAAGTTGTGAACATCCACCATACTCTCCACCGCATCTTCAGGCACTTCTCCACCTTTTCTGAGCATGGCATTTAACATCTGTTGTGGCGATGGATACTCCCATACACCTTCTTGTTCCATGGATCCTTTCGGAATGGACGACTGTGTTCTATCTGTAGATAGAGGTATAGTTTGGCCAGGTGCAGGCTGAGATGACAAATCAGGCATGTTATTTAAAGGGTTAATAGCATAGTTATCTTTGTCGGGACCTCTTGCCAACCATTTGGACCGTTTAGTATGATCAATAGGACATGCGGAAGCGGGATCAGCTGCGGCTGTGGTACCCATATTTGTATCTTTGGCAGCCTCTCTACCAGCCGGCTTTCCCCTGAAACCCCAAGATTTCAACTTTGTGTGATCAACAGGGCATTTACTTCCTTCATGTTGTGAGATGTTTGATCCGTTATGAGTAACAGGACTAGCGGAGACGTCGGTCGACTGCGCAAAAAAAGTTAGTAATCTAAAAATTCGAGTACAGAGTATATATATAGCATCACCATAATATTTCACATACCTTTGTATCAGCCCAAAACCAACCCATATTCAAAAAATTCGATTCCGAAAAATAAAATACGAAATATATCTCTCTGGATGTGTGAAGGTTTGTTGCGTGCCTCACCTTCCAACAACAAAGCCAAAGCCAAAAAAAAAATTGTCAATTTGAAACTCAAAAATTCCTACTGTAGGGTAATCATGACTGTAGTTGGCCTGTTCCCGAAACACTTGGAAAAAATACCCCACCACCTACATAAGTATTTAAATATACCGGTTCTTCTGACACACATCACAACGCATTTCTAATATTACAAACAATCTGAACCCAGCTAGTTATGTCGCTGAATTTGCATTATTCATACCGAAATGACAGTCTGGCGGATGCCCTACAAGATTTAGTTGTAAGATTCATCATTAATTGTCCACAACAGGACTTGGATCGTAGTGAACGACTCTTCTTCCAGATTGAAGAAGCACAATGGTTTTACGAAGATTTCGTTCGAGTACAGAATCCCTCTTTGCCATCGCTAAAGATGAAGCCATTTGTTGAGAATTTGTTCAAATTCTGCCCGATATTATTGTCATATTCCAAAGATCATCTTGCAGATCTTACCAAATTCCAGGACTATAAGAACGTTATTCCTGTTTGTGGCGCAATTATCTTAAATCAAGACTTGACTAAAGCACTAATGGTAAAAGGTTGGAAAGGATCTTCATGGGGTTTCCCTAAAGGCAAGATCAGTAAAGACGAACCTTATTATGAATGTGCCGTTAGAGAGGTTTATGAAGAAATTGGATTCGATATATCTCCATATCTCAAGAAAGAAGATTACGGTGAAGAAACCATCAAAGGTAAAAAAATCAGGTTATACATTGTTAGTGGTGTACCTTTAGATGCGAATTTTCAACCACAAACTAGAAAAGAAATCTCAAAGATACAATGGCATGATGTTAAGAAATTGCCAACATTTTCCAAAAAAGCTGGTGCTGATGTGGGCAATAATTATTATTTTATGGTTGCTCCGTTCATGAACGCTGTCAAAAAGTACATTTCCAAGAAGAGAGGTCTTGCTTCAAGTCTTACTGAATCTGAATCTGATGCTCTCAAGAACATATTGGGTGTCAGCCAGGAATCGAATGTTGAGATCCAGGATAATGACGAGGCTGCTAAGCAACTATTGAGCTTGTTGAAACCAAATCCTTCTACAACTACGGAATCTGCATCTAAGAGTGACAGAAACATTTTGTTAGATCTCTTGCATCAAGGACCTCCAAGAAACGAAGCTCACGAGCTTGAGAATGCTAGAGAAATCCTCAGCTTGCTACAGAACAAGATTAGCGAGGAAAATATCGACCAAAGGCCCATACAGCCACAATTCATTATGCCACCTATGCCTCCTCCTTATGGTTTCCCTCCTATTCCTCCATACATGGTACCTGGACCGATTCTTCCTAATGGTATGCCAATGATGTTGCCTCCTATTCCGCACATGACTCCTATGAATCCATTTCCTCCAGCTCCTCCAATCAACTACGCAGCAGTACCAAGAGAGATCAATTCTGCTGGTCAGGGTATTAGTTCGGATGATTCTTCAAAAAGCAGCTCTGGTGGATATACAAACATACCGGATTATTCTGCTCCTTCTGCTCCTCCACCTCCTAACTCAATTCTTCTATCTTTACTTGCTTCTAAGAATAAGCGCAATAACTCTGCGAATACCAACATTGTAAAAAACAGCGGTAATCCTAACCTTCCTGTTACAGGTTCGCTGGATCCTCTAAGATTCAATGCTTCAGGTAGAGGTGACAATATGCCAGTGAAGCTTTCTGATCTTTTTGGCGGCAACAAACCGGTTTCTGGTGATTTGAATATGCACCGTTCATCTTCTCGTACAAATTCTTCTGGTGGCGGTGGTAGTGGTGGTGGCGGTGCTGCTCTGTTATCATTGTTAAACGTTCCAAAACCCATCAAACCTGTAAACAGCGTATCTGCTGTTGAGGCCGAAATCGAAGCTGCATCTTCAGAATCTAATGTGAACAATAGTTCGAAATCTTCTACATCTTTACTGCATCTGTTAAACCCGGACAGTGGGTCATCAACACCTGTCCAATCTCAAACTAATGAAGGCGCCTCTCTTCTTGGTTTATTGACCGGACCCACTTCTACAAATAAGAACAATGTTTCGAAACCATTGAGTTTGGATAGTCCTCTTCCTACAATCAGCCAGCCTCCGCTTCCGTCTCCGTCCCCCGGTAGTTCAATGCTCGATCTATTGAACATGTCTACACCTGTTGATGGAAAATCGGTGCGAAGCTCAGAGTCACCCAAACCCAGTCCTATTGGCAGTCCTGTAGGTGGAGTGCCTAGATCGTCTAGCAAGGAAATGTCTAGCCTCTTAAGTCTCTTAGGACCTAAAACAAAATCAGTACGACCGGTAGTACAGCCTTCTGGTGGTCAAGAGAATTTGGCTCCGGTTGCTACGAAATCTTCGTCTTTGATGGATCTGTTAAATCAAGGATCCAGTCCTATTCTAGAGAAGGAGACTGTTACGACAGTACATGGAGGTGCTATTGGTGACAAGTTACATAATGATGTTACCAGTTCTGTTCCAAAGGGCGATAGTCAGACTATCATTAAGAGCAATCTCTTGGATTTACTGACTCCTAAGGAAACCCCTAGTTCGCCAGTGGAGAAACCAAAAGAGGCTAGAGGAGGTGATTTACGTTCTACTGTTACTCCACCTAACTCAAATGAATCTTCTACACTTTATACTGGTAAGACTCTGCCTCAGCCTCCTTCTAATGGTACAACAGCTCCTGCTGCTGCTGCCTCAATGGATCTTGATAAAGCTAAAAACAGCGACCAAAACGGAAAGTATATTGTATTTCTGCAGAAGTTTGTCCAAGGTTGATCCGTCACGAACTAATCCGAGTCATTTTTGGTAAAAAAATAGTTTTTTTTTATTTTTTTTTAATTATATGCATTCGCCGGAGCCGTCGATATCTCGTCTCGGTTAAGCTCTACTTGCAAAATGGTATGCATCTATAGAAGTTTCATAAATCTAACTAAGCTTTCTCGATGGGCATTGTAGTGCTTTAACAGAGATAATCATTCTCGGCGATTTTCGGCTACCTTGTTTCTTTCGTTTCTTGCTTCCAATTCTAGCTCTGTGCTTTTATTTTCTTTTTTTGGTTTTCAGCTGCCTTTGAAAAGATTAAGATTTGAAATCCGCCGCTTGGCAGCAGGTTTCAAGATTCAAGGCTCTGTAGTGTTCGCTGTAGAAGTATGGAAAGAATATGGACAACTACAACAATAAAAAACTTAATGGATAGCAAAATCATAGAACTATAGATGCTCAATTATTCGTATTTAAATTGTTTGTTAAACTCGTTCTTTCAGTTCATCTCTGATTATGGGATGCAAAGCGAGCTATCGGAATCACCACCCTAACGGTTAGTTTTGGCCGAATTGGGTAATCCTGTAGAGCCCCTGAAACTGTCCCAAAACGGACATAATAGAATATTAACGTGAATTAACGCTCATAGGTTTTCCATAAGCGGCAGCGTTCGCGTACTTGCGTATTATGACTTTGCAGAAGGCTTAATATTTCTATCACTCGAAAATATAGAACTGAGACTCAACAGGTTGTTGTACCAAATCGATTAGACATAGTTTTGAGACATTTTACGGCGCGGTCAAAACTGCTACGGCATTAATCTTCATCAGATTTTATTATCTGTGTAGGCAGATCAAACACTTTTTTGTCAATTAGCATTATTCGCTAGTATTGATTTAGCTAGAAAGGTAAACTCTGGAATCTAAATCAGAATCATAAATCTGCAGCTTAATTTACACTGACTTTCATGTGATCTATTAGAAAACCTGTATAGTGCCAAACAGATGCAACCAGTGCGACCAGAAAAGATGGGCTGAAGTCGACACGATGGCATGAACCCATCGAATAATGAATAAGGTTTACGGTCTTTTAGTTGATTTCTTTTAATGGCTAGCCGATATAGTCTCGGAATTATTTGATTTTCATCTGTTCTTGGAAGTATTTCGGCTTAAAACCCTTATGCATATGCATACATTCAAATTTTGGAAAATTGAGCCACAAAAAAATTTAGTGCTTAGTATTCTTATCCGGCGAAAGCAAAATATGGCACACTTTGCGAATCAAAGTGTATTTCTCATCTGAGACCAATGGCAGAGTATTCAGCTTAAGCCTCCGCGCCGATTGAAAGCAGCGACCTCAGTTTCTTTTTCTGATTTTTCAATTTTTCAAATTCACAGATTGCTCTCCTTTTCGTATTCAGATTTACAAATGCGATTGCGCTCCAGTGGGCCACTGACGAATTAGATTAGCTACAACTAAGTGTTTATAATTATAATAATATATAAATGTATTTATATTAGACATAATCTAAATATTTGATCATATTAGTAGAACAAACCGGGGTATTCATTATCATCACCACTCGGCAGTTATTATTAGCGGTACCACAACTACCACCGCCTTCGCTCTCACCCTCACCCTCACCCCTCAACCTTGCCCTCGCCCTTGATTTTCAGCCTCTGCCGATCATAATCGTTGCTGCCGAGAAAAGTGCTGGGCCAGCAGAAGAAAGAATCTGCAAAGCAGCACAGTGCAGCGCGGAGTTGAGCTGAACAATAGCGGAGCTCTCGTGAAACAATTTTGTTGTCTCTCGGGCTGAGTAATTTGCTCTAATTCACTGATAATATTGTCCATTTCTTGGTAAATTGAGCCTGATCATATTCTTGGTCAAATATCGGAAGCCTTGTATATTTGACATCTTTAATTGATTGTGATTTCCATTCTCTAATTCCGATTTTCCACTAAAAAACTAGCCAGTCAATACGGTCTTTGACCACAATTAGAGTGATCAAAAGTCATCCTTAGTGCTTTGGAGCTGCGGTAAAATTAACCGGAGGTTCCTGTAAGCGTGTTTCACGCAACCTCCACTGACCAAAAAAAACCTATATACAATTGTTTGGCCTTAGAAACATCAAAAACAGAACCAGTCATCAATCTATTCAATTTTTGACTTCTTTCTAGCTTACTTGCTGTATATTCCTGGTTGTTTTTACAGTCAGGCTTGTAATCTTCTATTAGCCTTTGTTTCTCTTTTCTTTTTTTCGTTGGCTTAGGCTTTCTCTTTTTGCCGTTTTTTCTTTTTTCGCCAGTTTCTTTTTCCTATCTTGCAGACGACGACGACGACGACGGCGGCGGCACACCTAACCACGTAAAACCTTGGATTGGTCGGCTAAGTATAGTACTTGCTTCATTGCAAGAATTCTATTTCTTCCAGGGACTTAAAAATAAGGTCATCAACATCTTATTATTAGCTTGTCGCTATTTTTCAGTTTGAATTGCTGCTGTTCTGTTGTTTGTGTGCTGGCTGGCTGGCTGGCTGCACCCGTTCTCTGTAACAAACGACTTTACAAGTTGCGAATATTTTCTAGTGTTCATTGGTGATCTTCGCAGTACCCAGCAGAAATCAGGCGAGTGAAGATAACCCGCTAGAGCTAGGCCTGAAACCCCTCCCCTTTCGGGACAAGTTATAGTCTTTATTTACTTTTTTCGCTAAAGCTCCCTCACAGTGATCTTTCGTCTTCTTTTCTTTTTCCTGTCCTTACGTTACTACTCCTTCACCTTATATCACTCTTTCTATTTCTCTATTTCTTTCTTTTCACCTCATTATTTGATAGATCTGTTCCTTTCTTTTGTGTTTCCTCTCACGCTTTTATTAGTTGAGGACACTTTATTATTTCATTAATAATTGCATTTAAGGCTTTATAAAACTTTAGCCCATTTTCCTTTTCTTTTTCTTCATCTTTTCTACATCATTTTGCTCTGACTAGGCACTTCTCAAGATTTTTCATTGCTGCTGGACTACTGGTTGTTTTTAAAACGTTTCTAGTAAAACTTTACAAACAATCATAATCAAGTTTTAAAAAAGTCTTCTGGATTAATAAGAAAAGAACTGTCTCCATATTTTTTTTAAACCATGGATATCTCTTGCATTTCTCCTCCCGTCGCTGTTTCTTTGCATTCCTTGTCTCTTGGTGACGACTCTATAGCCGAGTATGAAAGTGACATCCTAGCCCATATGCTCAACATGCAAAAGGCAACCATGGCAGACCCTGACATGATAGAATCACAGCCTGAATTAGAATGGCATATGAGGCCTTACCTTTTAGATTTCTTGGTCGAAAGTCATTTGGATCTCAACCTTTTGCCAGAGACACTGTTCTTAGCCTCTAATATCATTGATCGATACTCTTCTAAGCGAGTGGTGTACCGACGTCATTATCAACTTGTGGGTTGTACAGCCTTATGGATAGCTGCCAAATATTCTGAACGTAAAGATAAGATTCCCTCGTTGAAAACTTTATCTTTATTATGCTGTGCTGCATATGAAACCCATATGTTTATTCAAATGGAATCTCATGTTCTAACTACCCTGGGTTGGTCCATTGGTCACCCTACATGTGACTTGTACATCGACTACCACATTAAACAGTGGCAATTTGTCAACAAGGACTTGAAATCTCCTGCTAAACATATGGCTTTGTACATGTGTGAGCTGGCTTTGTTTCATAAGTCTCTTGTTGCTTATCCTGCATCCACCGTTGCTGCATGTGCTGTTAACCTGTCTTTATTGATATTACGTGAACCAGTGACTGACTATTCTGAACAATGTGCTGAATATGTCAAATGTCTTGAACTGTTGGCTGCTGCAATTTGCATCCCATCTTCTTGTTTAGAAAGGAAATATTCCAAACCCCAATATTCTTGTGCTTATTTGGTGATTGAGCAATTCCTCGCTTATAGAAGATCTCTTGCAGCTGCCGATATCAATGCTGTCAATTTGGCTAACAACACTCAGTCATACACAAATGGATATATCTTGCATACTCCTGGTACTCCAGCTGGAAGCTTTTCTGCTGCTTATGCCACTGATAGTCCCGCATCCTTCAATGATAATGATTCTACATTGACTCTTGACTTTGATGCTGCTCAAACTCCTACTTATGCCACTACATTGAATTCTCCTGAAATTGCAAAATACTCAACTGGTCTAAGTGGCCATTCGCTAGTTTGTGATACTTTTCAACAGTCCAATAAGCAATCTATTCCTATGTACCCTTATCCTGCACAAAATCCTATTTTGGAGTACGAGGTTGTTCCATTCACTCTACATTGAGGAATTGGATTTTCGACTACCATTAGCGATCTGTGCTTAGCATAAGTTGAACTCGTTCTAGTTGTTACAATATTACTAGGATTTTGATCGCTATTGTTAAGTTTCTGGAGGAATATTTTTCTGCTTTTCGCTTACACCTCCCTCAAGAACGTTTTGTCAAAAACGGCAGAAGACATGAAAAGAAAAGAAAAGAAAAGAAAAAAAAAATCACCCAAAACTGGGGAAGCAATTCCTTAGTCAATACTGAAATATGGAAACTATAAAAATGCTGCTCCGTAATTATATAATATATTGATATTACTTTGGCTACTTTTCTCATTTTGTTGACTAATATGCCGAATATCGGGCTACGCTTTGATGACGAAAGAAATCTCCTCCCCATGAAATCTCCTCCCCAGAAATCTGCTCGATAAGGTTAATGAAATCTCTAACAATGAGTGGGCATTGTTATGCAATGCCGATCAGGCCTTGTAATTTATCCTAATTGGGACTAATGTGTTACTTTCAAAGGCCAAGTATGAAAGTTCGGGTAAACATTTGATTGGTGGGAGTCCCAAGCCACCTAAAGATAAATGAGCTCCCACCTACATAAATCTTGGAACGTGGCGATTTACGGCCTGAATTCACAGCTGATCATATTTATATTTGGACTCTATCCGAAAGAAAATTTTGGTTATATGGCTCTTCTTTCCTTTTTTCTCTTTTATGAAGAACAGCTGCAAGATCCTATCAGGTGAAAAAATCGAGTGTCTCACGCAGTTCAACCCCTAGCTCATTAAGCCCAGTAAATGTTTGTCACAATAAGTTAATAGGCTAATATAATACGGGAGCCTCTGCGTAAAGGCGGAAATTTTTTTTGGAAATACGCAGCCAACCTTTAATAAACGTTACGCAAGACTACTCCTAGTACTGTTCAGCCATATTTGCTCTCGGACTATTCCAAAGTGGGATATGTTTGCTTTTTTCGCTTCACCCAATATATATCAATGGCTAAATCCAGCAAACAGGCAAGAGATGCAAAACTACCGCACTAGGTTCATTTAATAGGGAAATTGTTCTCTTTTTTTTCTTCTTTTTTCAACTACGCTTCAATATGCTGCTAATTAATTAAAATTTCTTTTTTTTCTAGTTGAAGAAAAAGCTAAGCTGGTGGAAACCTACCGTGCCACATCGAGTAAAAAATTACAGCAGACATAATTGCATCGAACTTTGTCCCATACAATAGGTCCTCCCACAGCAGAGGCATGTCCAGCACAGTGTCGAAGTCAATCCGTTCCTTGGCAGGTGCAAGGGAGTATTGTCTTAACTTGGTCAAAAATCATGATCGATCCTGGCATATCATTCAACGATATATCCCGGGTCCTGCTCAAGACGCTGTGTTAGCAATCAAAGCATTCAATTTGGAAACATCGAGAATAGCAGATACAGTCAGCAAACCCGAGATAGCGAAAATGAGATTTGATTTCTGGAGATCCTCGCTTCAGAAAGCTCTCAGTAAAACTGGTCCGTCATTAAGCGAATCCGATAATGAACCAATATCTATTCTTTTAGCAAGCACAAAAGATTTCACAACCTTATCAAAACGGTACTTCATAACAATGATCCAAACAAAAGAACAATATATGATCAATATGCCATTTAGGAGCAATGATACTATCTGTCAGTATGGTGAAGGGACATTCTCTCAGGTTGGTTATTTACTTCAAGAAGCTCTTGAACCGTTAGTACCGGAATCAGAACTAGAGGCATTGGATCAAGGTCTTTTAGATGAGGTTATTGCACATATAGGTCAGGCATCTGCAGTAGCATCGTTTCTGAAATCATTCCCATATTATTTGAAGCATCATAATTTGATATCATTGCCTGTATCAGTAATGGCCAATCATGATCTTTCTCAAGAAGCAATTTTCAAAAATGACTATGATCCAATTAAATTAGCAGACGTAGCATTTGAAACGGCTACTACTGCTAATGATCATTTACTCACAGCAAGAATGAAACTATCTGCATTAAAAGAACTCATTCCTGGTAATAGGAAACTAAGCGATGCTACTTTTGTTCCTCTAATGTCTGCATTACCTACTCAACTGTTTCTGGAGAAATTGGAAAAGGCTAGGTTTGATCTTCTAAGCTCATCTCTTCAAAGAGAATGGAGGTTACCTTGGAGAACATATAAAAGTTATTATCTTCGGGAAATATAGATTGATTGGCCTTTGTAAATATCAAAGTCTTCAAAAAGAAGTAATATTCATAAATAGCTATGATTTTCAATGATTATGTTATGTTACGTTCAAATGACTACTTCTTCTTGTAAAGATAAAAAAAATTGAGAGATTGTGTCATATATCATAAATATATTTCTTTCTTCCTTTGGTTGTCGCCTTCTTTAGTCATATGCCGATATCAACCGTCTGCCAAGGTTACCAGCGCAAATACTGCAACAAAAGAATACTGAGGCAACCCAGGAAAACACCGCAATATATTCTTGATTAAAATGTGCAACAGGCAGATGTTGAGGCAATGCCAAAGCAAATATGGTAGTTTCCAATAGGGAAACTGAAGAGCTGAGAATAAATCCGTTTCTAGTTCCATCTATCAAATACCAAAGACAAGGATTGACACAACCCCAGTAAAAAGCTGATTGCATTGTTGAAGTCCAAGATAGCTTTCTAATACCATATACAATACCAACAAATGCTGCTAAAGCCCTAATGATCGATTGCCAATCATAACCTCCTTTTCCTCTTCTAGATTTGTGGCCATATTCAGGGAACTTTCCATCGAAAATGGCAAACAATATACCAACAATAACCCCATCAAAACCCCATAAAGTAGTATGAACCAAGTTACTATAATTCAGATCCCCGAGAATATTAATAGTAGCTTGTCTGTTATCATGTAAATGCTTAGACACTTGGCCATAAAGCACACCAAAGCCGAACAACAGACCGAGTCGTATAATTATAGGAAAAGTTTTCAGAGGCATCACTTGATCCGCAGTGGAAAAACCTCGAATATAAAAAAATGACGATCCGTTTGAGTTTGTTCTCTTATGGCTAACACGGTCGAATTCTTTCTGCCTAGAAGCTAGGCTGTGAGTGTTGGAGTTTGGACTGTCAAATGTAGTCAAAGGTCGACGATGCTTGTCAGGAGATGACCCCGAACCATATCTAGCACTAGCTAATGTTTGGTATTCTGGGGAAACATCTTCTCCGACTAATTCCGATAAGGATACTTGTGATCCGAAAACTCCTGCTAAAGCCGAAGTCGTTCTTACAGGTTTATCCATGTTATTTTAAAAATAGAAAAGATTCGGGCGGTCGGTCGGCTATAGTAGCAGGATGATCTCCGTCAAAATACTGTGTCTGTCTGTCTGATGTTTTGTGATGTTAAGCGGGAACTTGAAAGTCCTTCACACAATTATATGATTTCAAATTAGTGTCTAATTATTTTCGAAGATCTTTTTATAAGAGATGCCTCTATTCTATGCTGCCAGCAAAGTGTTTATTAGCAAACAAAGTTAAACAAAAGTATAGTGGTGATTCACTCAAAAGTGGGTTTGAACTAAAGTTGGACAAGTTGGAAGTTTATGGTGGGAGATGTGCTATATACGAGGGGAACGAACGGACGGTCGAACGACATCAGCCGTACTGAAACCAACCATCACCAGCACCATATTATTCAGACATGAAGATTAGTCAGCAGAGTGAAACTTGTATTAAATAAATATATTCGGTTTATGCATCATGTCATTTGTTTTCTTTTCTTTTCTTTTCAAAGTTCACCGTTTGGCTCGGCCTAATGCGAGCTTGAAGCTAGCTAACCATTGTGCCAGAATCTCCTCAGAATCACAGCAAAACTTCATTCGCTTTTCAGGAGTTATTATCTGTAAACAGTATTGTTTACTTCTTGACAGTGGGTCGATATCCACAACATCTGCGACTGACTTCAGATCCATGATCTTGTACGGCTGTTCTTGCAATTCATCTTTGTAGAAAAGAACCCTATCGGAAGTCAGAACCACCCATTGCTTTACCCATTTGTTCAATCGTCGCTGTAGCCTTAACATGTAACCAGTTTGTATCACAGACTCTTCTTGAAGATCTAACAATGGGATATCTTTGTTTGCCGCTATACTCTCGGGACGAGCTGTAGCTACGGATGCCCTTGTATGCGGTGAGTTCTCTTCGGAACGGTTAGACGAAGTCCCCGAGAACCCGTCAAAGCTGCCGCTAAAAGCGCTTGGACTTGGTAAAAGTCCCTGTTCATGATCTTTGGCCGTAGTGAATGAGGGCGGGAATGCAATTCCTTCAGGCTGTGGTGGCTGTAGTGTCGACGATGTAGTTCCAATGTTATTGAGATCACTGTCATAAAACGCTGAAGATTTGATCAATCCATTGTCCATAAGCGAACCATTTCTTTTAAAGCTACTACTCATTGCTGTCTGGTTTGCAGATGAACGAATCACATCTATCCAATCTTGTGCATCCAGACTAGTGTCGGCTTTAAAGTGAAGATTATGATTGGATGTGTAAACAGCGAAATGACAGCCTCCTAGACTCATTGAATGCTCATTACCAACAGAATTTCCATTAGAAATCAAAGATGCACTCATGATATCTATCGTCGGTATAATACCCTCCACTTTGTATTCTCTTTCATCTTTATAGAACGTCAACTGATCATCACGGAGAACAAACCACCTTCTCTTCCATGAAAACCGTTTGTTTCTTCTATATAACCAACCGCTTTTAATCACACAATTCTGGAAAGCAGTGTTGAGATCTTTTTCGTCAATGGCCTCGGCCGACAGTGGGTTCATAGATGATGTCATTTTTGTAGTTGTTTTGGTGGTCATCAAAGTAGTCGTATTCGACGTCTCATGAACATTATTCAGCTTCTCGGCCTTTGCCATTTCATTCCGCAAGTTGCGACTAAGCATCGATGGTTTAGACATAGTGTCAGCTTCTTGTTGTGGTCATCAATCTGGTTGATTTCACAAGATCTGGGGCTGAAGTGTGTTGAAGTGTGTTGCTTTATAACTCACCAACACATTAACTTCCTTGTAAGAAACTCGGTGGCCGGTGGTGAGCCCAGTTGCTGGTATTTTTGCCTTTTTCCCAAAAAAAAACCGGGCGAGCTCCAGCCGTGCTTGCGCGGATTATGCCTGCAGGCACCGTAATCGCTGACATAAGCCACCCTAACCCAATAACATTCTGGTAACAAAGAACGACAAGACAACTCTTCCGCCTTCATGACAAGCTGTATAAACTGCTTGGAATCCGAGAAAGAAAACAAGCTATATCGATAACGTTTGCGGCAAAGGTTTGGAATGACGACATTTTTGATTTGGCGTTGGTTTTTCCCTTTCTAAAGCCTTATCTATCTTACTTGCATCTCTATAATCGGCACTCCACAATTTTCACTCCATAACATTTTATATATAGCATTTACCATAAAATAACCTTACTACTAATCGATGTCAATCTACTTGGTCAAAAAAATTAAAAAAATTACTTTATCATATAGCCTCTATATCTGTAGTTGCTCTCATATTATACTCTTCTTCCAGTCCTTGGCTGGGTGGTCGGTGGCTCCTCCCAGCTATGCCCATGCCCATGACTATGCCCATAGTCCATTTTGGGAAATAATTGGCGTCACCTAAGCAACACCGTCGTTCCGAGAAAAAGAAAAGAAGGTGAGCCAACGAGCGGCTAGATATATAACAAGGCCACAGCGCTTCTAATTAGTTGGCTACGACCACACCACATTGATAGGTTTTTTTTTTAGAAAAACATAAAAACTTTTTTTTGTTTAAACATATTCTTATTTTTATTTTCTGTAATATGGCTTTGACTAGAAGAAGGCTAAGAAGTACGGTTGCTGAAGAAAGTGAGGAGGAGGGTCACCATGAATCTGTTGCTGTTGTAACCAAGAAATCAAAATTGGAAAATCTGCCCGACGTCAACTCTGCACGGGGTTTTGAGGAACATCCGTCGGCGCACAGCACATTAGATACCAACGTCGACGAAAACATTAAACCACCATCACCATCTTCACAACATCACCCCCACCAGCTGGACCTGGTTGACTCCTGCATAGAATTGCTGAAAAAATGCTATCCTGATGGGCTTACTGCTCGCGAATTAAGCTTACAAGTAAACGAAAGTCCTATTATAGTCGCTAACAAACTTAATAAGGTTTTGGGTTCGGCTGCAGTCCGAAAATCATCTGCAGAAAGTTCACGGAGAAATGTGTATTTTTATGATGACTCGGTTCCTGTTGCGGAACTTTCGCTTAATAGCCCAACGTCTGTTTCTGCCGACGGCGATAGTGATGATCAAGCTGAAGAAGATCAAAATCAAATCCAGAAAATCGTCGCTGAGGATCATGTATCGCACAACATAGCAGCCCCTCCCACGCCGCAATCAACATCTGATCTTCCTAAACACATCGGCCCTGAATCTCTGCCATTGTCTCCTCCGCCAGATCAAGGGCATATGCCCGAAATCAAGTCAGAAAACGCTAAAGCGTTGGCTAAATCGATGTTAAAGCTACCGTCGGCCATGTCCTCTCAAAAGAAAAAGAACAACGGCCAATACCTTACTACCACCACTAGTAGATTCATGACCACATCTCTAGTCACTGAGCCTAATCCTTATTATGACGATGTCTTCTCGTCTCTGATAACCCCTGCTGATGACTGGGCTTGGGCTTACAATGACTCGGATATGGATAACCTGCTGAATCCTGAAAGCATTTCTATTACTGAACTAGATCAGATGCTCATCTAAACCCACAAACTAATATCCAATTGCATACTCTGGCTAGTTGTTAGATGATTCGGCTATCCACTTTATTTATTCACTCGATCCGTTCATAGTCTTATGAACGAATCGATAACCACTAGCATACATATATTACATAATATTCTACTAAAAACTCAGTTGCTTATTGCTAGATACTTATATACATACTTCATTTTGTTCGGATACGTTTCTCGGCATTACCATCTTTCGAGTCTCTAGAGTCTCGGTTATGCTTATAGCGACCATAGTTATACTTCTGATTGTTCCGCTGAGGAGCCTGATCCTTATTCTGGCTCTGGGTCTGATTTTGGGTTTGGTTCTGATTCTGGCTTGGGCGCCTTACTGGCTCCTGGCCTGAACCTGCTCGTCTAGTAGGTACAGGAATATCATTAACAGATGCTGACGAGTCCCTGTTATATCTAGACTCTCTTTGGTATCCATTATTGCTAGTAGAATCATTACTGCTCCACCGACTACCGTATCGTCTATTTTCTCGAGACCGTTCCATTTCTCGTTCCCTGGCTCTTTCTCTTTCTCTTAGAGCTTCTCTATCACGTTCAGCTCTTGTTGACGGACCTTGACGAGAGTCTCGTGAGTCTCGTGAGTCTCGTGAGTCTCTTGAGTCTCTTGGGTCTCTTGAGTCTCTTGGGTCTCGTTGATCTCGTGAGTCTCTTGGGTCACGTTGATCTCGTGAATCTCGTGGATCCCTCTGATCCCTTTGATCCCTTTGATCTCGTTGATCCCTTTGATCTCGTTGATCTCGTCTGTCTCTCCAAGATTCTTTCGGAGCAGTGGGAATTTGAGGAAGTGTAGCTGGACTTGAAGTAGCCTCTGGCCTGATATTTGTCGGTTTGGAAGGTGCATTCCTGGTGTCTCGCGAATCTCGAGAACCTTGATAATCTCTGTTAGCAGTCCTGCTAGAATAGCCATCTCGATAGGATGCACGATTATTCTGATCTGCTGCTGCGGGTTGCTTAGGAATTACAACCGATTTTTTCGATTCATTACCATTAGTCGGCTTGGTTTTCTTAGGTCCAGCTTCAGCCATCACCTTGGATGCCACTTTTGTAGGACCAATGCGCTTTTCTTCTTCAGCCATCAGACTCTTCTTCGCACTCTCAGAGACGCTCTTAAATTTATACATGGGAATCCAGTATTTTGACCTAGGAATCAAAAGTCCAAGCAGAGCCGTTGCTGCAAGACGAAGATCTTCCCTTTCGTCCTTAGCAGTTCTTTTAAGCTCATCAGTAATGGCCCATGCGTGCTTGTTGATTGTGGGGAAAACATGAATCATTGATTTCAAAAACGTAATTGTGTTTCGTCGGTGCATATAGTTCTCGCTCTGTAAACAATCCAAGATCATTGATGTTGTCTGTCTATGCCATCGTTCAAGAGTTTGACAGAACTTATCGTGCGGCAAAACAGCAGACTCGACAGTAGGATATCCTGCCTCGTTACAGTCATCCATGGCGTCATATCGCATTTTCATTCCCGGCAAATAAGTTGTTACTGTGATTGGTGTTTTGTTGGAATTGCTCTCTGCGTTTTCAGTCTGGTTTGTCGTCATTTCAGTATCTTTAACGTCTCCTTCTCCATTGGAAGCCTCATTCTCTTCTTTCTCGGCATCGTCCTCTAGCACTTCTGTTTTCATGCCTAACCCCTTCAATTTGTATACTTCTTCGCTGGAATGCCAGATGCTGAACTGTGTGAAAAGTTCATTAAAGAATAGGCCAAGATTCTCTGCTTCATATGGGGTACAAGTCATAAGAGTAGCATATAAAATACCGTCTGAAAAGAGCCTGTCGAAAAACGACAGACATGAGAAGTTTGAAGTACCAAGATCGTGCAGCTGCTGAACAAACTTCGAACAGAATATGGCATCTGTTGGAGAATGTATAGCTCGAGGAAGAATGCAAGAGGCTAAGAACTGACGAACTTGGTTTCGTCGAACCGCCAGACTGCTTATATTTCCATCAGAAACACTAGCAGGAAACCAATATAACTTTTCTTCTTCCAGTCGCGCCATGGTTCTCTTCCAGTGGATTTCATGGCGTTTTCTTTCCAAAGCAAGAGCCATAATCTGTTGTTTGGTGGAATCTTTTTCCGCGTTAATTTGCATATCCTCTGCTCGTGACGTATTCTCCTTGCTTTCGAGCTTCTTAACAACGTCTTTGAGTCTTTTCTCCTCGTGTGCATACTTTTCTTCAGGATACTGGACATCATATAGAGACAGCTGCCAGAACGTTGTATATAATCCAGGACACATATAATCCCAGTCACTCACTGAGTCTATCTTAGTAATTTCTTCGATGATCTCTGAAAGCAAAGGATGCCAAGGTGCTTCTGCAGTAGGAAGCCAGACTTCCGATTTACGAACACTATCGCCTAGAGCATGTCTCCATACACCAAATGCCCAAGAAGGACTGATACCATACAGAGTACAAAGATCCGTGACGGAAGGGAAGCAATCTTTGAATTGTTCAGGCGACATAAAATCGTTGACCATTTCCGCATATTGAGACAGCAGCTGTGCCAGCTCATCATATCTATGTGCATAAACTTTTTCTGCACCAGGACTAATGTCGTTACTGTACACTTGAGATCTGTGGATTTGTGCCAGTAAAACAAAAACTTCGCCTACTATATCAAGCTCTCGTAAGCCATCTACGAGTCTCTTTCCACTCTTTGCAGACTCGCCCCTTCGATCGTTGAGCAAAGTAAAAGCCGACATTCTCAAGTTTGGGCCACCTCCTAGCTGCTCTATCTGAGAAGCAGATAAGTTTGAGAGTTGTGATATACCCGCCATTTTTGAAATGAGTTCCTTCAGCAAAATAGCATCTGATATATTTCCTGTGTGGAATTGTTTAAGAAGGTAAAGTAACAGGGGCTTGCAATTCATGGCAGAATATCTTTGGCATAGCTTAGCGGTGAAAGTAGCCAGAGACTGTAGCCACCTAGAATCATTCATACCATTCAACTGCATGGTACCTCTGCCTGAAGTTAACTGGGTCATAATAACAAAGGGCATCAAATCCCAGCCTAAATCCGTGAAATACCTGGCAGCATCTACAACTAGGTCTCCCAAGTTATCATAACTTTCAACCTGTGAGATCAAAGTAGTGAAGCAAGTCAAAGGGTTAGAGTAACTGATTTTTTCTAACTTTCTCATCATTTCTCTAACGTTCGTTTTGGATATCTTTTTAAGTACATCTTTCGTTTCCTTTTCAGCCTTGCTACTGGTATATTTCAGAACTGGGTACGTCTTGTTGAGTACTGCTGCCCATTCACCATAGAGCGAATAACGTGTCTCGAATGATCCACTACTGGCAGCATTGAGAAGATTGAATACCTCTAAGATAACTCCTGGGTTTGCATCTAGAGTTGGGATTGCTGGAAGTATGTGATTTCGGAAATAATCTAGCCAGATATCCTTTACAGGTCCTCCATCAGCTTCATGAGATTTGTCATGAATATCATGAAGAGCAATGCGACACAATTTAACATAGAGCTCGATATTCCTAGACAAATAGGGTCCTGCAAGTTTGATGTAAAGCTTCGAATATTCCAAAAGATCTTCAATAGTCTTGAGACTATAGCCGAAGCCAAAGTTATTATCTTTCCATCCAGGGAAGAAAAACACTTGATTTGTAGCAAGATCCTCTATAGATGGAGAACAGACTTTGGTAAGAGGATACTGTGGTATATCGACCTGCCGAGATGACCTAAATGAACTTATTGAAAGTCTCTTTTCAACACCCAATGAAAGTCGATTCTCGGCACGCGGTCTTAGATCATCGCAGAGTTGATTAACCATTGCCAGTGAAAGACGATTTAACGAGTCAGAGATTTCTGGAAATGCATTTGCCAAAAACGAGAACTTGCCCAATATATGCATAGCAGGTTCTAGGCATCCTATATCCAGAAGGCACTTAACAAGCATGGCCTTTTGTATAATTTTCGCTTCATTTGTTGTTTTTTCAGTGGTAGAATCTTGGTTACTCTCTTGAGTCTCAGATTTCTGTTGTTGACCCTGTAGGGTACCTTTTGATCGCCTGTTACTACTATCATCATCCTCTGTAAGAGGAGCTGCTAGAGCCAGCGCAGATGCAGTTGCCAAAAAGGCTTTTTCGTCCATCTCCTTTTTCCATGTTTCCTCGTAGGCTTTTGTGTCCTCATCACTGGGATCTAGGAAACTGTAAATCTGGTTAAATCCGACAAATCCTTGTTTGATGAGCACAGCTATCCACATAAGAAGCCGGGTATAAGAAAGAGTATCCATCTTGAGATCTGATGTCTGAATACATTTCAACTTGAAGCCCAAGACTTGTGCAGCGAGTTTGTTGCCGCCAGGAGGATTTTCGATGTTAATTTTCGTGGAATCTGCGAGTTCAGATGGCCACCATGATGTATGTTTCAGTAGGCTGAGGAAAAACGTGTAGTTGTCTTCTAGATGCATTGATGCTAGATCCATAATGATATCTAATGATCTGACAGGGTCAAGATCAAAATAACCAATGAGAGATTCGATATTAGCAGCAGTTCGTTTGGCAGAAAGGTCATTGATATCATAAGAGCCACCGCGAAGCAACGTTTGGTTGATATCCGTTATGAGTTTAGCGTAACCTTCAGATTCTTCACGTAGAAGATTGAACCGTTTCTGTTTGTACAAAAGGCTGGTATTAGTACGGATGATCTTTTTCTCGAAAATCGGGGTCGTTAAACCTAATGAGACTAACGTCAAAGGTTCTAAGAGTAACAAAGCTTGATTGTTGTCGATCAAAGGTGCATTCTCTTCGATTTTGACGGTGAACAACTCAGTAACAAAGTCACGTAAACCAGGATTTCTTGGTATATCCATGATATTACAAGTATCAAAAAATATCTCGCTTATTTCTGATGATAATGAGAGATCTGTTATGTATGTAACACTTGATGGATGCAAAACCTTTGATGCCAGTGCTACAGCACTAGGAAGGTTGATCCTTGAACACTCAACTGAACATAGAAGCTCATAGAAAACCACAGTCAATTCATTGATCGATTTTATACCAGATATACTAATGTTAGTAAGTTTGAAATTTGAAGTTTGAAAAGCGCTTAGCCATATAGGCACACTTACTCAAAACTGTCGATGTTTTCTACAACATCGTCCAACAAATATTCATATCGAAGTGTCTTCTGTTTAGATGCATTATCCAGTGTAGGGGTATCAGCATGAGGAGTCTGAGGACCTTCAGATGCTAGTCGCGAATCCATGCTGAATCTGTTTTCTGAGTGGGTTTGAGTGTGTGGGAGAGATTTCAATGTCAATGTCATAACCAAAATCAAAACAATTTTCCAGTTCAACTTCACTTCCCCCTTCACATTCAACGAATCTCAAATCATGGCAGATAAGCTCCTAACTACTCAGAGCTATGAGCAACTCAAAACAAGATATATTGGCGTAGGCGATGCTGATATTAGTCAAAAAAACTGGCAGAGTAATGTACATCGAGATACACTGTCCTCATTAATTGGGCATCCTTCACTATTACAACAGTATTCTATAGCATATGGTGAGCCAGAATCTAGAGTTCGGTCGCAATTGATTGATAAAATGGCGAAACCTATAGGAGGTAAGAAGCAGTCGTAATAATACTGTAATTATATGCCTAATAATATATAGAACGGGTCCTATGACATAGCATTTGTGTAGCTAGTTCTCTCTGTTTTTCCTTGGCTGTATCCCATAGGTAAAAGTCTAGCAGAATCGCATTAATGTGACGGTTAGAGGGCGTTTCGTGGAGATATTGAAGCATTGTTTCAACAGCTTGAATACTACATGCACGAATCTCCACTTCCCTCGGGTCATCATGGTCGATATTTTCCCGAGACATGATATGTTTATATAGTTCAGGGGAGTATTTGATACAGCCTAAAGTATACAAGATCTGAGGTACGCGGTAATCTGCAAACATTGTCAATTCGTCGATATCGGAGAAATAACCGGGTCCTTTGCCTTGGAAACATCCCCATATATCTGCAACCAGAATTTGTGCTCTTTTGTTGATATATATTGTTTCGCCTTTGTACGGGGATTTATCGTCGAAAGACTTGTATATATCAGTTACAAGATCGACAAGTTTCAATGCTGAGCCATTTGCTCTTCTAATAAGCTCTTGTATGCATGTATTATTCTGTTTATTTGCCTCGACCGACTCTTGGAGAACCTGTAGTCTTTTTTTGAAAAGAGGAACTTGTTCTGTTGTAGCACTAGCAAAAACAGTCTGTAATAAACCTTCAAAATCTGGCTCTTGCCATGTTAATGGATTTGTAATAGCAATTCCTTTAGATAATGCCTTGTTTATTGCTGCACAAAGGGCCCAGTAACCTGTATACAATTTTCCATTGTATTCCACAGAATATCGCTGTGATTCTGAGCTACCAGAGTCTTCATCATCGACATTTGACCAGAAACTAAAGTTGAGCAGATCCACAGTAAAGATCCAATTAATTGCATTGTGCTGGTCCATTCGTTTGATATCAAACGGCTGAGCTCCCAGAATCTCTTCAGCTGAATCTACTACTCGAGGATTCAAATCATGTTTGGACCATTCACTCAGATTATAATTCACTCCTGCAAATCCTTTGAGTGTCTTTCTGCATGACTCCTTGTCTATCGAAACATGATCTGCCAATAGAGCCACATTGGCAGTACTAATTGCTACCTTGTTTCTTTTAGGCATGGCGCATGGGCGAAATAAATGTTTGTTTTGCACCGACAAGCCAAGAATCTGTTGATCACATGGGGGGGTAGCTGCTACCTAAAAATAGATAAACGGCAAAAAACTAAAAAGTCGAATCTCCGAGCCGATACATGCAAGTCACTGCGGATGCAAAGATAGAACCGATGTATGCGTTTAATAGTGCATTAATCTAATAATTCAATAATATGTTGTCCATTCCAACTAGATTGAAATACCAATATTCTAACTATCTATTTCTTCTACATAGTTTAGTTACTTATTTTGGTTGAATCACCTGAATCAAAAAGTTTATTCTCATTGTTGAAAAAAACCGAGACTTGCCTTGCCTTGCAACTTTCATTGAATCTGCTTGCCTTTTTTCGTTTTTTCTATTTAGGTAAGCAATTGCTTGATCAAGAAATCTCAGAAAATATCATAGGCTAAGGCGTGTTTACCACCCGGAATTCGCATTTGTGCTTCTTCAGTTCACTTCTCAATTCTTTGCATTAATAGAAATAAAAAGTTCAATATTATCAGTTGTTCCTTTGTCTTGTTCAAGTCATTGTTCTCGTTGTTGTTGTTATTGCTCGTTCTCCTCTGTTTTGGACTTAGAAATTTGTGTTTGTTTTGACCGGCCTGCCGCATTGAAAACCCCCGTGCCAATCATCAGAAATCGAATTTTCTCACAAACCATAGCCGTTATTACTAAACAGACTGTTGACTGTCAATTACACAGAAATACACCATGTCTCTTGCTTTTCGCTCGGCTGACAACCAGTTTTATTTTCCAGACAACGTATTTCCAGCAGTCTTGGATCCGTTCCCGAGCCTCCCTTCAAGCCCATCTGAACGAATATCGCGTATAAACAACGAATACGAGCGCGTAGTCAGCCATTATTGGAGTCAATATAAAAAATTCAGCACCACCTCTCCAGATGGTGGCTTACCTGCCCCTGACTCTAAAGCCGCTAAAGCACTTCTTAAATGGGCAAGAGATACTTTGGATTTTGGTGAGATCCAAGCTGGAATAGATGATACCATATTAGAGATTGCTAAATCAATAATCCATATCATTGCTGATACTCCTGGAACTGCTTCCAAGAAATGCCAAGGTGCGGCTAAATATCTGCTAGGTTTATGGAACATGTTTGGTTTGTTCGGTTTGCCTGTGGATCGTTCCAAAGCTATGGATCTGTTATTAGAATCCGCAAAACTAGGCTATTCACGTGCATTGTATCGATTAGGCAATGAGTATGAACTACAAAATGATTATGCTGCAGCTCTTGCCTATTTTGAGCATGGTGTCAAGCGGGGTGATTCGGCTTGTCTATATAGAATGGCCATGGCTTATCTTAAAGGTCAGTTCAATAGACCTAAAGACACTGTTTTAGGCATGAAGTATCTGAAACGATCCTCCTTGATATCGGATCCCGACTGTCCTCAGCCTGCTTATATATATGGCCTTGTCCAGCTAGGTGAATTGCCTACAGTGTTCAAGCCAGAACCAAAAGCTGGTAACTGTGCTGTAGATCAAAACCTAGAAAGTGCATTCAATTCAATAGAACGAAGCGCGTGGTTGGGATTTCCTCCGGCCATGTTACGTATGAGCAAAGCATGGCAGGGTAATGGCAAAGGTTATGATGCTGCAGTAGCTCTTCGATACTTCCATTTACTATCGCGTCAGGAACAGTACCGCCGTTTTAGAGACCCGCAAAATGAAACCACTCAAGTCACATTAGACATTGTTCCTAGTGGCACCCCTGAGGTTGAGATTGCCAAATGGTTGCTTTGTGGTTCTAAGGATTGCAACTTAGAGCCAAACGAGGAATGGGCTTTCAAGTTCAGCTCCCTAGCGGCTGAGCAAAACAATCCAACTGGACAGTTCGCTGTAGGTTACTGCTACGAAGTTGGTATTTATATAGATGTCAGTCTTGCAGAAGCCAAGAAATGGTATGAGATGGCCGCCCATGCTGGCTCAGAAGATGCTGTTGAAAGATTGAATGCTTTAACCATCGCTTCAATGAGCCCAGAGACAGACACATTATCACCAATCCAGAATGACCCAAAAGATAAGGTTGTGAAATTGTCTCGACAGATCACAAGAAAGGACCATGAGCGGTCTATGACCACGAGGGGTAGGGGTTCCATAAAGTCGACACGTGACAGATCTCAGCCAGCGACACCTACTATTCCTGAAGATGAATTCGCTTCCTATACCAACTATGAACATATATACATGTCTTCACCTGAAATCTCGCCTGTAAGGACGGGAAGCATCCAGAGATCTCTGAGGGGAGATGAAACCGACACAGGGAATTCTGCGTCACCTTCTGTCTTACTTTACCAAAACGGTGACGTGCCTAATCTCTCGCCTAATACCATCCATAGAGGACGGTCAGAAATTCGTGGTCATCACGGGGTCGCTGTACATTCAGTGACTTTGAAAGATATATCACCTGATGTACAGACTAAGGGTATCAGACAAGTGTCGGCTCCTGTTTCTAGTATGCGATCATTTGAAATTGCTCCTAAAAATTACATTACAGAGGAAACCGCTGAAAGTGAAACAGAACAAGAGAGTACAACTGTTTCAGCTTCTCCATCTTCTTCTCCTTCTCCTTCTCCTTCTCCTTCTCCTTCTAGGTCATCTCACAACTCGTCTCGAACTGCTTCTCCTAAAATGCGAGAGCCATATCCTACTCTGGGCAGTACTGCGCCTCTGATTGTCAAGAAAGGCAGTCAGTCACCAGTAGCAAGTCAGGGAGGCAGTTCACCAGAAACATCTCCTTCCCGTACAAGTCGTCGAACCTCCGCTTCAGATCTAGCAAGACATGTCATATCAGTATTCAAGAAGAACACCAAGCAGGATGACTCTACTGCTAAAAAACCAGATGGAGAAGACTCAGCTACAGGGTCCCTCAAAGCGCATGCTTCACATATTTCGTTGGTATCCAATACCAGTATTGATAGCGTTTCAAGCAGCATGACTTCAACTACTATTTCCAGCAATGCAAGCACTAACAGTGCTGCTTCCAGTGGTACCCTCAGCAGCAAGTTACCTCGGACATCCTCTCCTTTGAGAACAGGTCTCAGTACTATCCCAGAACCGTCTTCAGAAGAGCAGGATGAATCTAGACGATCCATACGCTCTGTCTCTGCTCTAAACCCTCCAACCAATGGATCGAAGAGACTATCTCATAGGTTTAGTAAAGCATCTTCTATGAGCCTGTCAAATATTGACCTGCCTTTGCCAGGCTCTAGTGCCAGCCAGTCTGTTCCATCTATCGACAAGCCCAACTCACCTGGACTCGAATCTATTTTCAGCCGCCGCTCAACAT
This sequence comes from Daia tannicola, assembly GCA_030569095.1. Classification (NCBI taxonomy): domain Eukaryota; kingdom Fungi; phylum Ascomycota; class Dipodascomycetes; order Dipodascales; family Trichomonascaceae; genus Daia; species Daia tannicola. The sequence goes on from JAJMJQ010000001.1 coordinate 238,563, forward strand.
TGTCATCTGCTAGTTCCGCTGCTTCAGTAATGCCAGTTGGTGCTGCCAATTCATATGCCGCTGCAGACACTGAACTACATGCATCCGATCAGAAGAGAAATGGCTATGCTATGACTTTTGAGGAAATGAATATCCCTTTGACTATAGAAGAAAAGGAGGATTGTATTATAATGTGAGAAAGCATAGACTTTCGATTAATATTTACTTGTAATTAGTATGTTGAATATTAATGCAATCGATATTTATTAGGACAGATATATAGAGCATATAATAACATATACTATCTCAACTGAACCAACCGCACTCAAGTACCAATCAGTTGGGCTGCTCTTCGATACCAGCTTAAATGATGGCCATGTACAGCAAAGAAACAAGTCAAAGGGAAGTGTAAGAGCAAGGTGGTAGTATGAAAAATTGTAGGGTCAGAAGACAGGAGAGAGTGAAATTAATAAAGAATATTGATACAGAAAGGATCTCTCAAATCAGCCAAGCATGTCAAATTATAAAAGACTTGTCTAGAACCATGATTGCTCTAGCATCTTCGCCCCATAATGCATGTGTTGTGGGAGCTTCCCTCAAAGGCTGTAGCGTACTTCGGACCTGTTGGCCATTCGCTGGAGAATCAACGCCTTGTGTAGGAACAGGTAAAGATCGGGATTGGACATTAAGTAGATCCATATCTTTAGGATTTGGGGTGGATGCAGAAGGATATGCATATGGCAATTGAGAGCCAGGATCATGTAGAACCATGTTGCTGTTCATTGGAACAGGTGTTTCTAGGCGATGAAGTTGTTGTTGTTGTTGCTGATGCTGCTGCTGCTGCTGCTGCTGCTGATGTTGTTGCTGATGTTGCTGATGTTGCATAGATTGTGGCGGCTGATAAAACATCGCTGCATTTGGGTGAACTTGTTGATAATACGGTGAGGCAGAATGCATGAGATGTGTTGGATAGGCATATTGTGATACCGCAGGAGAAGAGTTGTGGTGTACAGGGCTTTGGATTGAGCCGGAATGCTGTTGTTTCATAGCCATATCAGCCGTTAGCATGCCGGATTGGGGAAGAGGCAGCATATTCGCCATATGATGACCTGGAGCCATAGGACCTGGAGGAAGTGCTGTCAATGGTTGCGGCATCTTACCTGGAATACTGGTCATCGTGAAAGTATGATCCGGATACAAACCCTTAGGAATAACCAAACTCTTGAAATCCGGATCTTGAGAAGGCAACATAAGAGATGTTGAATAAGTATCTGCACGTGAAAAGTATGAGATCAAGTGCAATTTTAGGTTTGTTGCAGTGGTAATGGAAAATGACTGCTTCATAAGCCCATTAGGTTTGTATCGATAACCATCAGACATTGAAGAATCTCCGCCAGAGCCGTTACCATGACTATCTTCATCCTGACTAATGTTCACATGCTCATCATCTCCGCTATCTTGTTGACCGTCAGGGCGTTTACCTTCCATTTCTCGGTAAGTTAGGAATGATCCGGATACTCTTGAAGCGGACCAAGACTTTCCATCTGTCCATCTTCTCATTCCAGCCTCATCTTCGTCCCATATAAATACTGATCCAGTTGTAATAGCTTTTCTTTCCCTATCAGAGAGTCGCCGCTGGACTCTCGGAAGGAGACCCAGTCTACAGGCTTCAAATAAAATAATAGCATCTAGCGTTGTTCGCACATACCCATGATATGTTTCCATTGCTCCTTAAAAGGTTGATTTTTTTTTGGTCTTTTTTCTTATGCGTTATTCCTGCTATTTGTTTATCGGTTTAATTCGGCTTTGAGAAAATCTAGAAGGAGATGGAAAGTAAAAAAAAAAAAAAGGGAAATCTTATGCCCTCAGATAACAAATAACAAGTCATATAAAGATGTTCAAATGTATGAAGGAAAAGATATAATAAGAAGGAAGAACAAGGCTGTGCTTTTACAAGTTTTTTAGGAGAATCTCCGAGAGTGGCACCTGTATCTGCGATTTCTATCTGCCTAAACAATCCTGAGGTGTGTGCAAAGGGAAACAAAGAGGTAGGGAAACAGGGGTAACTAAAATATAAGATAGATCAGTAAATAGAACTTCCGTTCCTCTATTAATTACCAACAAATGAATCCGACGAGTACAATTAAGTCGGATGGTTCTTCAAGTAAAAAGCCGGGAATAGATCTGTAACGGAATAACACCCTGACGGAGAAGGAGCAGAGCAAAAGAAACAGGAGGAAAAGAGGAGAAGAGAAGATTCGATTCGAGGGAAAACTTTAACCGGGAAAATCGCACTGAATTACATAATTGCTTTTTTAGGTTTACAGTTACGGTTGTGGGCTGGGCTACATCTGTAATTAATTGCTTTTTCATATTTTCTTTTCCAACTTCATTTTTTCAGAGTTGCAGGGGGGCGGAGGGGTCAGATGTGATTTTTCTTTTTATGTTGGGGGGGTACTTGGTTTCATTTCTTCCGCTGTTCTTGGTTCAAATACCACCTATGAACTGGCTTAGGGTCAAATATAGAAAGTGGAAGAGCTTGATTATTAGCGAATAAAGGAAAGTTTATCGTACTGCAGTATTGTGTAACAGTGTATGTAGACGTATATTCAGTTAATGTATCATAGTTGTACGCGAGGGCGCCTTATTTCTTTTGTCGTTTTGCTGATCAGGGTAATGGTAAAACATTGTTACGTCGCCGTGCTCACTCATAAAAGCTTATCATGCTGAATTTAGAAAGAAAAATCTACAAGCGGACACTGACCATTTTAAATGTCTTTACTTCCACTTTCGATTTATGTTTCTCAAATTTCACATCTGTTTCCAACAGTTGTAACGTCACCCCTTCTACCACCACCAAGACAATAGGAAATCGTGAAAACACTACGTCATAATATAGTTAAACAAATAAACATTCCCAACTCCATCGAAATGATACAATGATTTGATCAGTGGGGCAAGCTGAGTAGACATATATACTGCAGACGCGAGATATATTAGTTAAAATATTGTGAGCAAGATTTATGTCTCGTATAAAGGGTTATTCGGAAATATATGTTATTTTTGAACGTTCCTGTGCTCTGGTAAATCATATCCTCAGATAAGTTTCAGTCTATGAATACCTACCCACCTATCTAACTAACCTTAATAAAAGATCATCGCACTAAACTAGAAGCTTAAGGCTAAGAAAGTTGAGATTTGCAATGATATGAAATGGAGTTTAATTAATACTATTATATAAAAGAAATTCGAAGCTCTCTCTTTCTCTCTATATATATCTATCTTTCTCTGACTCTCCTTCTATCTGTCTCTTCTGTTTTGCTCGAATATGTTTCGTTCGCTCATTTTATGCTGGCCCTCCTTTCTCGCTTCTATCGGCTATTTGCCACACCTACCCGGTCTTAGTTTAGTGTCACCTTGAATAAGCAATTAAGCACTTAAGCACTTAAGCTTAATACAACCAGAATGCTAAACTACTCACTGCAACCCAACTCGATGAACAGAAAACAAAAATAAACATAAAGATACTAAGAAAAAGGTCTAAGGTATTATGACTCTTTGCATTTCATACCAGTCAAAGTATAAAAAATATATAAAAAATATACAAAGTTTGGTCGACATTTCTTTTTTTATTCTCCCATTGTTAAATTTTTTCTGAGTATTTGTATGTTTGCTTTTTCCCGTTACTTTATCTGTTCTGTCTTTGTTTGGGCTCGTGTCCATCCTCCTGTCCCAGCCGGAATGGAATTATGTGCTCTTAAGAGCATTTTACAATTGCCGTGCGTATTTCCCTTCAAGGAAGGTGAATTCGCTGAAAGCATGCGGACTGTGCTCCTAACTTTGTTAATCTGTTGGCGAAGAGTGATCGCAGGCGTGGCTTTGTACGGGCGGTTGGTCCGCCCACAACGATCAACAGTATCATTATGCCCAATATGAGAAATTCAGGCATCTTTTGTGGTACTTCTGGGTCCCATTGTTAGTGTGTTTCTGTATATATCGGTTTCTTTGTTTTAACAGACTTGACTCTAGTTTTGCCCTTACCGCACACCGTCGGGAGGTAATTTCGACCACGGGTTTTTAAGCCAAGCCCTAAAACAAAATCTTATAATTAAGGTTGGGGGGATCCATGGGCTCTCGAATTCAATCTAAACTAGACGCGGGGAATGACTGGTTTTAGTTTGCTCTAGAGGAGAGAAATTCTTGCTACTTTCAAGCCCCAGTTAGCTTCGATTTGCTGCACCTATTGAACTTTGAACTTGAGGCATCGGGCAGTACCCGGGAGAGAACAGATACTGTAGTGAGACAGTAAGACAACTTGCTGCATATCTCTAGCAGGTTCCAAATGAAAAAAAATTTTGAAAAATTTGGAAAAATTTGGAAAAATTTGGAAAAATTGTAAGAGGTAATTATTTTCCGACACATATGGAATTGATCTAAAAAGAAAGCCATCAAATCATCCCAAAAGGAACATAAGCAAACCCTTGTGTTGGTATCGTGCTAGTAGTATCATAACTACATTCGTATAGCCGGTTGAACAGGTTCCGCAGCGTGTTGTTTTAGGTGCCGATACATTATAGGTGACAGCTTATGTCCGTATACAGTATATATACCCGATCCGATGTTGATCGCCGCAGCCTATTGCGCCGAAGAGCCATCCTCTAACCAATTTCTATTTACCTGACTGAGCCTATTATTGTGTCAGGATTTTTTCCATTTTGACAGCAATACTACTCCAGCTATTAATGTTACTATCCGTGCTAAAAAAATCGTCTTGTATAATCAATATTCCATGCATTTAGGGCTTTTTTTCTCTCACAGAATGTCACACCACTATAATACCACAGTCCATCGTCATCGCTCTCCTTACCCGGGAACTAATGAGCGGATATGTGTCTGACACACTGTGCATAAGATTTTGCCCTGGGAAAGGTAAGGGACGGCGAGCGAGCACGGAACAAAGCGTTGCAAAAGTCAGTTAGGGCTCCACCGGCGACACCCCCGCCCACTGAGTTTTTTTGTGGGCGCCAACGGCGTAAAAATAAAGAAATTTTATTTTCCCACCCACCCGCCGTCTCAGATTTAATGGCAAACTTCTCTGCCTTTCTCTTCTTTCCTTTCTTCATCATCGCCCCGACGTATTAAAACATTTTCACAGTTTCCAAGCTATAACCGTTAAGGCAACTGGCATTTTTTTGTCCAGGCCGTTGGCTAGTGCGTTTTCTATCTCTTTTACTTATTTGAAAATAACTTGGGGTTTTTTTCACGTTGTTATATTATTATCTGTGTTGTATATTACTACTAGTACCTTTGCATTTGTTTGTAATCACTAATTAACAATGGCAGCTGGTATGGCAAAACTAAAAGGCTTGTTCAAGTCAAGCTCAAACATGGCACTTTATGATCAGGAGCAGAATCAATATCATGCTGATAGTTACACTAGTAGTGTTCCATCAAGTCCTCATATGAAGGCAGTTTCAGTTACTCCTAAAGATTCGAATTCTCCTAGAACATCATCACCAGAAGTCAATGGTCCTTCTAGTTCAAGCACTTATTTCTATATAAGTCCGACCCCAACTCAAAGTGCTCCTTCTAGGAATACTAGTGTTAAGGATCATCATTCTACTGCTGGTGTTAATAATAATCTTACCATCAGTATATCAAATACTTCACGTCAGAGTGTCGGTTCAGGAAATACAATCGCTGCTAGTCCTCGAGTTACATCTGCTACTTCTGGTGCAGGTGGCTTACCTAGTGCTAGTGCTAATCCTGCAAATGGTATTGCAAAGTTCACCAGACTAGAAATGCTACCTGATGGATCTCACGAGCATCATCTTCGAAGTGCTAAACGACAAGAAAAACTCGGATCCATGTTATGGGATATGATGGCCAAGAAAAAGGTCCGAGGTGACGCTGTTTCTGCAATGCCTAATCTGAGTGGCTCAACTGTTAGCCCTAGTAGATCTACTTCCCCTTCTATGAGTCCTACTGTATCTGGATCAAACGTCAAAGGTCATACTGATGGTTTGAGTATGATTTCAGGTTTGGTTTCACAATTGGAGAAAGGCGAACGAGATGTGGCTAATGTTGTTCGTGGAGCTTATGACGCACCACCTATAACTCCTGTCTCTTCTAGTTCAAATGTTTCAGCCGTGGGTGTCGGTTCTTGTCTTGCCGAAAAATATGGTAAATGTCAAGGTATTATCGGTAAAGGTTCTTATGGTATAGTGAGAATTTCTCAAAAATATGACTCTGTCAAGAGAAGAGAATTACTTTTTGCTATTAAAGAATTTAAAAGAAGAACAGGAGAAGATGAACAGAATTATCACAAACGTTTATCTTCGGAATTTTGCATTTCTTCTTCTCTACATCATAAAAATATCATTGAAACTCTTGATTTGATGAAAGATAACCGAGATATCTACTGTCAAGTCATGGAATACTGCGAAGGTGGCGATTTATATTCTTTGATCCTTGCTGCATCCACTGATCCTAATGGTAATGGTGGTGGTCTTTTTGTAACTGAAGCAGATTGTTTTTTCAAGCAGATCATGCGTGGTATCGTTTATATGCATTCTATGGGTGTCGCGCATTGTGATTTGAAACCCGAAAACATACTACTGACGACGTCGGGGGTGATAAAAATCTCGGATTTCGGTAACAGTGAATGTTTCCAAATGGCATGGGAAAATGAAATACATCTTTCTAGTGGCATCTGTGGCTCAAAACCGTATATTGCACCAGAAGAATTCACACAAAAGCATTTCGATCCTAGGGCTGCAGATATATGGGCCATTGGTAGCATTTATATGGCAATGAGAAGTGGTAGATACTTGTGGAACACGGCAACCATTGAAGATACTCATTATAGTGAATATCTCCAAGGTCGAAAGCAGAAACAAGGATACCTACCCATCGAGACCCTGAAACGAAGCAAATGTCGTAACGTCATCTACTCGATTCTAGATCCTTCACCATCTCGTAGAATCACCGGTAAACAAGCTCTGAACAGTGAATGGGGACGATCCATTCATGTTTGTGCTGCTGGTGATCGTGGATTCCAATAGGTGATGAACTGTCAAACCAAAAAAGCAGTGAACGGAATGTAACTTCTGATTTTCATGTATCATGTGTACATTTTAGACAACGTAGAATCTAAACGAGAAAGTCTCTTGAGGAATTAATTCCTTGAGAAACAATTATTTATTATTGGCATTTTGATCTAATTAAGGTCTAACTCAGAAACAATTTAACAAGCATATACATATTATGAATAATGATCACATTTTATTAGCATTTAGATACTAACTCCAAGAGACCAAAAAAAACTTTGGTTATATATAGAGCTTTGAAGGCATTTAAAAATCGGTGAACAAATCAGCATAAGGATCAGGGCCACCAGTACCATAACTGAGAGCTTCTTCAGGATATCGATCAAACAAGGACGTATCACCAACACCAGATTGAATAGGGGGTTCAAATGGTGTTTCGATATCTTTGGATAATAGCTTTTCCCAGATAACTTCATTAAACCACGGATGAGACTTGATGTCTTGACTGCCCCCCTGTAGGTTCCCTAGTCGTCTGGTAAGATCTTTAGTTATAAGTCTTTGCAAAAGATCAACAACATCGGGATGTAAATAACTGGGATATCTCACTTGTCCTACCAATATATTCTCGTAAGTTTTCATTGGTGTTTGGCCATAAAATGGTGTATAACCAGTCAACATTTCGTATATCAAGATACCCAAACTCCACCAATCAACGGATTTATTGTAGGCTTTAGTAGTGACCACCTCAGGAGCAATATAATCAGGGGTACCACATAGAGTCCAAGTAACATCTGGTACTTCTTTGGCAAATCCAAAGTCAGTGATCTTAATATGTCCATTCTTATCAAGTAAGATGTTTTCCGGTTTCAAATCTCGGTAAATAATGTTATGACTGTGCAGGTACTCAAGAGCCAATGTGACTTCCGCTGCATAGAATTTGGCAACAGGATTAGGGAATCTCTGTGATTTTCTCAAGAGGGAGAACAGTTCACCGCCTTCTATGTAATCCATGACCATGAACAAATGCTGAGAGTCTTGGAAAGTACCCCACATTCGGATCAAAAAAGGATGTTCAACTAGCTTAAGCATTCGTCTTTCATCATTTGTATGCTCTACTTGCTTCATTTTGACCACCTGGGCTTTTTTTAGGACTTTGATCGCATAGTATCGATGGTTGTGGACGCTTTTGACCAGGTGAACTCGGCCAAAAGAACCTGTGCCTAGTGTCCTCATGATGGTGAAATCTCCTAGTGAATACTTACCTTTAGAAATTGTAGATCTGTTAGGCAGTGCTCTACGGGGTTGTGGGACTTGGTTATAAGATGTCGTCATCTGAGGTACTTGGCCCTGAGGAAAGTTGCCCAAGTTTTGATGGACATCTTGTCCTTGAATATTCTGCACTTGCCCAACTTGTGAATCGGTTTGAAACTGTTGAGTATTTTGCTGTTGAGGGATTGCAGGAACTTGTGTCGATGGCTGTGGTTGTTGAGCTACAGGGGATATTTGCACTGTTTGAGGCAATTCTGCTTGCCCAGCTTGAATATCAGCATAATTAGAGTCCATTATGAATGTCTAGATATCGATCTATCGCCTTGTATAAAGTGTAGACGATTCAATTCTGGTCTGGCAGAAGAAAGTGCAGACGACGAAATTGAAGACAGTGTAATCTTAAAAAAAAAAACCTCGAAGCAACAATCAAGCAACACCTAAAGTTGATCACAAAAGAAAAACTGGTGTATTATACACTGTGGATTCCAATTAAAGTGAAGACTCTTGTCAATTGGTTTTTTACTAAGCAGATATTCAAGTATTTCAAATACTGATAATAACAGCTCGAAAAAGGAACCACAGAAGGTAGCTTACTTGCAAGTACGTGTGTGATCAAGGTACAACCAAATCGACCAATCAATCCTAGCTCTATTGCAGACAGCGTGCAATGTTTTCAATTATAGTTGGTAATATTTAGTAAACAGGTATCGTGTGATTTGCCAAGTCGCTCTTCGCCTTTACTTGTAGTTGTTGGCAGGTTCATTAGATTTGGACGCTGACCTCTCCTCCTCTGCCATTTGGGAAAGAAAACCCACGGCAATTGTGCAAACAAAGGTGAACTCTAAGACCGGGGAAATTAAAAGGTACCGGAGTTAACATGAGAATTTCGAAAGCAAGTTTATAAATAGTGTAATTGGGTTGATTTTTGTATTTCTTATATTGATTTTGTAATTGATGGTATCAATGTTTAGTTTTCTTACTCAAAGATTCTTGTTTGATGCTCACACTATATAAGGCTTGTCCAGGGCTTAGCAGATGATTGAGCTAACCAGCTATATCATATGACAATCCAACAAACAATAGCATACAGAACTTAACGCTATCAGAATTAATATAAATACACAAACATGTTTCTATATTGCCACAACAATTATAATCCAATTGAACCAACTCTATAAAGAATTGCTGGAGTAATAGTATGTGTCCAATAAATATATGTAATCCTCCAAAATTCCACTGACAAGGCTAATAAGCGGCAAGTCCAAGGAATTTGCCAATCTTTGAAGTATCGGTCTTGTAAACCCATCGTACATTGCTCCACGTAATGTATACCACCATAACGATAGTTTTCTTGAACCTAATTCTTGAGCTTCTAATGCAGTAAGAGACCTCAACCCCCCAGGCAATGTTTCTCGGTAATTTCTAAGTGCCATAGACCTCGACATCAATTCCATACTCAATCCGGTAATCCATGGGGTCCATTTAGATCCAAGAATGCGGTCGGTGATCCGTGATCTTCGAGTGTCGGTAGAATGGGCTCTCTGCTCTTGAATCAGCATCAACAAAGCATATACCACGGGTCGCAATATATATACAGCTTCTGACATAGCTCCTAATCCTGTAGTAAGCGGATGTAGCAGGTATGAAGGATCTTTGACGTCCTCTGAGTAAATCACTTTGGATGCAAGATATTCTCGAGGATTTAACGGTATCTGTACAGGAATCTTCATCTTTGTACGTTTAAGAACCGTGAATGAGTCGCTAACCATATTGGATTGTAAACCGCCAGATTTGCTATATTCCTCGGCCAGTTCCTCAGACCCCACTTCTCGTTGAAGCGCAGCATCTCTAAGAACGGGTCGTCCCTCTTTAAACAGCAGACAAAGTCTTAACAATGCTTTCAAGGTTTCAATACCAAGAATGGTTTTGCCGCGTTTTGACTTCAAACCAGTTCCAGGGTCTTTTGTTGTGGCATCTCTGTCTTTTGCGCTGGCTACCATTTCCATCAGCATTTCACTGAACCGGATCAAGCTAAGAATCAACGATATCTGCTTGTAAACCCTGGAATGTGTAGATGCGTGCAAAACATACCGATTATGCTCGGACAATCCAGACTTGTGACTCTTGGGAGGTAGCTTGCCTTCAGCAGCAGCTTTCTGACTGAGTTTTACTAACACACGATCATGATACATGCCGACTATCTGCAAAACGCTATAGACGCTTTCAGACACTAGTTCCACTTCTTTATAACGACCTGGTAACAGGAAACTTAATGAACGTAATGTACTTTCTATTGAGGTAATTTGACCTGCATTTTTCAGCAAGAAATCCTCGTAATTGTCGAGCCATTGCGACATTCTTTTGTAGTTGGTGTTGGTGATGTCAAGACAGAATCCTCCCGCTACTGCTGGTTATGCCCGAGGTAATTCAAACTCGTGAAAACAATACAATCCGAAAACAGATTCAACAATTGTTCTTTTGATCAAACAAACTATCTGGAACTTTGTAATTAAATAGTTAAAACTTATCCAACTGTGTATTGAAACACTTCACTTTATAATAACTAAAATACAACCTTTAAAAACAAGAAAAGAACGAATATATGTAAATCAAAAGATAAAAAAAGATAACCAGAACGAGATAAATGGAGATAATGAGAAGCTTAATAAGATAGGTCGCAGACTTGGCTACTGAAAAGAAACTTCAAAGCGTGACTGATCTTCTCATGCTGCCTCTCCTACTTCTACATTCCCTCCACAAGTTAAACAGGAATATTGAAGCTTGTCATCGACTCTGACAGCAGAATTCTTAATAATGACCCACTCACCTTTGGCAGGAATTCTTCGACATTCAGATGAGACACATCTTGCTCCAGTCTTTTTATATCTCAATCCACAACTGTTGCATAGCTGGCCTGCAGCTGATGACCAAGAAGGTCTCCAACAAGGGGATTGATCGGATCCACAAGAGATACAACGTCGGCGACTTCCAGGACTTGTTTCAATAATACTTCCACTGCGGTTGGGTGATGCAGGTGGGCTGGGTAGTCGATTCACATTGGAAGAAGTGAACTTATAGTTCTGTCCAACAGGTACCATTATATTCCGGGTATAAGGTTTCATCTCGTGAGAGGATAGGCGCCTATCTTTTCTTTGGGTTGGAAGAGAATACACTGATGAAGTCTTTTCATGCCCAGGATTTGAGTGATAAAGATACTGCGTTGTAGGTTGATAACTTTTGTTTGCAATAACACTGGTGGTTGGTTTTTGAGCAGTGGAGGAGGAAACAGTAGTACCAAAAGAAGTACTATTGCTAGTTGTTCCAGATAGCTTGCCATTGACTGTATCAGCACTGCTGTATCTAGTAGAAGATGAATGTGAAGCAGTTGGAGCACATACTTGCACGATTTCTTTTAGTTTTGAAGGATGATTCTTCTTCATCCAAACATCTAACTGTGGTCTCCAAGCTGATCTTGGTGCAGTATCAGGATATAAGAGAGAAAGCGATGGAAGACTTGAAGTTGGTCTCATTGTTGATATGTTGAGAGTATCTTTTGCAGCTGTAGAAGCATGTCTAAGATTGTCAGATATGTCTTTCATATTGACGTCAGCAGTATCCATATCATCAGAATCAAGTTCCGTTGCTTGTGTACTATTGGCTTCATCTGATTCATTGATTGAAGGGCTGGTATTCTTGCTCTCGTGAGTATAATTGGATCCTTCTTCGTCACTTTCAGGGGTATGTGACTTAGGAGTTGTCTGACGATGTAAAGCGGCATGATGGTGAAATAAACCAGCAGCTTTCACAGCTGCCAAAGCTGCAGAATCGGAATGACTCTCTAGAGGATTCCTGGTTGTGGTGACTAAGTAAGATGTTTGAATCATGGTATTCAGGCAGTTAGACAAACGAAAGAATGTGTGGAGACTGGCAATAAGCAAAAAAATAAATACGAGCCGAAAAAGAACAAAGTATAGTTCTTGTGTTTCTTTTTCAACAGTTATGCAACGATTGCCTCCTCGTAATAAACCGTTAGATAGATAATTGTCTGTATGAGCTGGCTGCTAAAAAAAGAAAGCAAGCCAAGCCAACAAAACCTGGAAAGAACAGCAGCAAAATCAAGCCGGAAAACCACAGGAAAAAGGTTTCTGCTCTAAGATTTTAAGCAAGTCTTTGCTGTTGTTTTTTATATGATACGGTTCTCCACAGTTATTGATAATGTGGTGCGTCTCCGCTTTCTTGCAAATGTGAAAAATGTCGTATCTGTAAAATACCTGGAGTAAAACCGAGTCAGATTGAATGACAAACACTGAAGTACAAGGTTTTTACTGGGGACAATGAAAGCGGAAATAAAAAAAATAAAACCAGAAATATCAAACTCTCGGAAATATTCAATAAACCCAAATTACAAAAAAATCCCCACAGTTGTTGTTGGTTTTATTACCTTGGTATGATTTTTGGTTTTCCCTCGTATACGTTTACCAAATCCCTTCTACGGCTTCGGCTGCGGTTTGATCCGGGAAGGTGCGGTGGTGGTGGTGGTGGTTGTGTGCTGCTGCCTGTGTGGGCGTGCGTGCTTTAAAGGATCAAAAGATAGGGGAAATTGATAGCAATGCAAAACAAACAGCAGTCAAGACCTGTGTTGGATTTTGTCAATAGATAACAATAATTAATGATCCAATGACTTTAATTGACCAGATATAAATAAAGCCACTTAACTATTGTAGCGCTTTAATTTCCTGGTAGCAATTTCGTTGAGCGTTAACACCGATCTAGTCAATGTATACCTTACGAAACAACTATGATCCCCAATAGATTTGTAGAAAAAAACTTGACAGTCAGAAACTTGAGAGATTTTAGATAAATAATATCTCAAAAAATCCGTTAAAAGTTGTTGTTTTCGTTAATTTACGGCGTTTCGTCGTTTCAAAATGCCTCAATCAACTGATGATGGGGTGGGAAATTGTCAAGATTGCGAACTGGAAACCATCCAATCCATTGTGCGAGGTCGGTCGGGCTTGGCTCCAAGGTTCAAGGTTTCTATGGGGCAGATTACCCGGAGAGGGAACTTTCCTTACCCAGGATCTCCGAAAAAGGAAAAAATCAACCAATCTATTGTATGGGAGAGAGAATCAGTTCGACGACCAGTTGATGATGGAATGAAGTATGAGAAGTTCTAATTATTATGAATATGATTTTATTTCTTTATCAAATATTAGCTTTCTTCGTAAGCAATATAATTATCAGATTTTCTTTTCGTTGTGCTTATTAATATAACTACATGATAAAATTCACCTTACCTCCTGAGAATTCTAGGCGTCGGACGGTGCCTCCCCCTCCCTCGGGCGAAGCTCTTTACTGGGGTGTGGGCTGTGTGGGAATGATAGGACATAATAATGTATGGAGACAGAAAAGCCGAAACTCCGGTAAATCCTGATTGTTAAATACTGAAGTTGGTTGGTTATTAAATAACCTGTTGAACTGATTGATCTTATGATATTCTTTGTAGCAACAATGTTCTGTTAATGGTAGCAATATAATGTTCTGTCAATGCTAGTGATATTCTAAGTTTGATGATCTTGTTACTCAGGCGACCTTTAGTTCAACACCCCCGGTCCAGTTGGATATTCAACTTATAAGATGTACTTTTGGTTACTTTTGGTTACTTTTGGCTACTTTCTACTATATTTCCATCCAATAATACCTACTTATCCATATCACCTTGCCTTATCTCTTAGCTATTTTTGGATCTACCCAACTATTCCCTATGCTCTTGTATCTTCCAATCCCACTCGCGTGCCTCTTCCAAACTTCGCACGGCTGTACTTTTTTGCTAGAAGCTGACTCACTCAATTCAACTACCGAGTTTACTTTTCTCCCACCAACGGCTATTAAACCTGCTTTTCAAACCTTTGATCCGCCGCAAAAATGACTTTCGATAGTCCTGATACTATTGTTATTGGAGTGTTGGCTCTTCAAGGGGCATTTATTGAGCATGTGATCCATCTACAGAAAGCTGTGCAGAAACTGGCAGCTGACAATGTGACATCGCAAACCTCTGTCTCAAATCCTTATCAATTTGAAATCATCCAAGTCCGAACTGTCGAACAACTTTCCAGATGCAACGGTTTAGTACTTCCTGGTGGTGAAAGTACAAGTATTAGTCTTGTTGCTGAAAGAACAGGGATGCTGGAACCTCTAAGGCATTTTGTCAAAAAAGACAGGAAACCCGTATGGGGTACTTGTGCCGGTATGATCTTGTTGGCTGAAGAAGCCACAAGAACTAGAAAAGGCGGTCAGGAACTCATTGGAGGCCTGGATGTCAGAGTAATCAGGAATCATTTTGGTCGTCAAGCTGACTCATTTGTTACTAAATTAGTATTACCTTTCCTAGACCATGGTGATGATCCTTTTGAATGTGTTTTCATTCGTGCTCCAGTAGTTGACTGTATTATCTCCGACGTACAAACTGACGGAAACCAGGTCGATGCTGATGACATTATAGCACCTAGTATTAAACCCACTGACCAATCGTACAAAATCCAGCCTGTCAAAATCCTGGCTTCATTACCCCCAGGTCTAGGCAAATCTGATGGAAAAGATACAATTGTAGCCGTTGAGCAGGGTAATGTCTTTGGTACTTCATTCCATCCTGAATTAACATCAGACTTTAGAATTCACGAATGGTGGATCAAAAATAGAGTCTTGACTTCTGAGACTTTGAAATTATAGACATTTTTTGATTTTCTCCTGCATGTGTTTTCGACCTTAGTATTCTAATTAAACCCTTGCATATAATATCTAGGTAGTGATAAAAATAGTGAAAGATAAAAAACGAAAAACGAAAAAAAGACAAAACAAACACTGATCATTTCTACTACATTTCATAAAACTCATAAATATATTATCCTATAGGTAAATACTTGATGTTTCGAGGATTTAATTCTCGCCTAGTTTTGGTTTTTTTGATATTTTTGCTGTTCTTTAAAAGATACAGCAGTGCGTCACAAATCAGCTAACTTAATAACTAACTTATTTCTCAGCAACAATGACTTCAATGTCGACACCAGCCTCCATGGAGTAAGAGGTGACCTTCTTGACTTGATCAGGAGCAGCGTACATGTCAATGAGTCGCTTGTGGATTCTCATCTCAAATCTGTCCCAGGTCTTGGAACCCTCACCGTTAGGGGTCTTTCGGGTGGTGATAGCAAGAGTCTTGGTAGGAAGTCTAACAGGTCCTCGGACAGTAAGATTGGTAGCCTTAGCTCGACCAACAAGGTCAGCACAGACTCGCTCAAGAGTCTGAACCTTGGTAGAAGTCAAGGTGATTCGCACCTTCATTACTCCTTGTTGATTAGAAATAGGGGCCTTTTCCTTGTCAGCGTAGCTCATTTTGAATTTCTTAATCGGCACACAGAGAGTATTTAAGTTTTTAAAAGATCTTTAAGATTTCTTTGTGGATGAGAGAAAAGAAGAAATTCGACGATACCTTTTTTTCAATATTCATTCCATGGGAAAAAAATTTTGAGTGGTGCTGTGGATTTCCCAGTATAGTATATACGCAGATGATCACGTGCCTCTTCATTATCTTCTTCTTCCCTTCCCTTCCCTCACCCAAAACCAAAAGGGAAAACCCGCGTTCTATTAAAGTGAATAAAAACGCGTAGATACATATATTTACTCCAATTACTGTACAATGCCAAATACGCCTCCACATCATCCTGATACTACACATTCGCCTGGTACTCCTCAACATAACAAAGGGCTTGATCTTGAAGTACGAGAGCCATCTTCACCTACCCCTTTGAAAAAGCTCAAAGTATCCGCATCTCAACATCTCAATGCCGCAAGATTATCGCATATGCAAGCTCAGCTTGATCTGTTAAATGAGAAACTAAGTGAGGCTATGGTGTTGAGTCAGTCAGTGGCTACATTACTACAAGAATATGCTGAGACCAATAATGGTGTCTAGCAACCATTCACAATCTCAATTAATAATATTTAGATAGTGGCGCATTTTGGTTTTAAGGTTGATCATCAAAGTTTTAATAAATATAATACATAATTTTTTTTCTTTTTCCACCATTTTCCTCAGAAAGAAAATCTTCGATAGACAAGCAAATCATTCTTCTTCAGAAGATGATGAATCATCGTCGTCATCGTCATCTTCATCGCTTTCCGAGTCAGATACAGCAGTGTTGCTAACTGCATGTGAATTATTGGCTGCATTAAAAGAACTATTGGCACCGCTTTGTTGAAGCGAGTCAAATTGCTTCAGCTTATTCTGCAAGTTTTCAATTTCCCGCGACTGCTCATCTTCTGTCAGCGGTTTGCTCTTTCTTCGTTTCTGGCCACCAAAGCTCTCCCGGTCAGTCAATGAGGCCCTCTTTTTATCGGTAACATTGTCTAAAACAATATAATTATAAAGCTTCAGAAGAGTATCAGGGTCGATCTTTTCCAAATCCAGCTCAATTTCCTCTTCACCGGAATTCTTGAGCTGAGGCATGCTCTCCTGTATGATTTGGACAACATGTCTCAACCGCTTTTCAGGTAGAGTACCAATCATTTCCGACATCTTAACTTTCATCTCATAGGTGACATGCTGAGGACCGCTGCTCAGACCGCTCAAAGTGGATCGTCGATCCTTGCGAGGCTTATCCTTTCGAGTTCCATTGGTAGCTCTTCTCTTACGAGTGGGGGTGGGCTTTCTATGCTGTTCTCGATATTCCCGAAGAGCTTCCTTTTTCAGTTTCGTAAGCTCGGCTGTCATACGCTCAATCTGTTCCTCCAAAAACTTGATGGCAGGGTTGGTTATACCAGCCTCTTCGTAGTCTTCAGAATCTGATTCTTCATAGATAGACTGAGCAGGTGGAGATTCTGTTGGCAAAGGCTTCTCTTCCCATTTCTTATCAAATACACTTTCGAAACGGTGACCCATCATGTTAACTGGAGAACCTTCAGGATTAAACTTATAACAGTTTCGTAGCATCAATCTGACATCAGCTTCAAACTCACCAGCAGTTTCATACTGATTGTTATTGTACTTTTCCTGAATAGTGCTTAAATCCATAGGTTCCTTGATAATCTTGAAATAAGAAGGACAGTTTAAAGCTACAGGATCAACAGGCGAAAGGAAAGGGAAACTGTAACTTTCATGTTTCCTGTTCATCAGCTCCTTAAGAACTTGGCCGCAGAACTTAAGCTCGGTCGCGTACTTCTTTTTTCTAGGTTTGACATCTCCATATGGAAGATCTCGGGGTTTTGGTGGATGTATTTCACGTTTTGGTCTTCCAGTTTCCGTAACAGATGAATCTCTTCTGATTGTAGGAACGCCAGATGGATGAAGAGCAAATGAAGAATTGCCATCACCGCTGAGAACAGCATTCGCAGCTTGTGCCGCTGCTCGCTGACTCTTTGGTGTACTGCTATTATCAGGGACAAAGCTCTTCTTTTTTTGAACAGGCTTGGGAGGCTCTGTCTGGTTATAATATGGCATGTGAGCCATGTGTTTGATAAAAGAGCTTTTCACATTTCGTACCATATTAGAAACAAAAGACTCTTGACCGTTGAAAGCCAAACAATTGGCAACAATCAAGTCGAAATCTGCAATAAATGACGAAACACTGTCGTATTCATTCGCATTCAATTTCTTCTCCATAGATCCGATATCCATAGGTTGTTTTACAACATCAAAATATGTCGGGATATTCAGTTTCACTGTATCAACTGGAGCTAGGAATGGAGCAGCATCTTTGAGTCTCTTCACCGCTCTCAATACTGAGGCAGCATATTTGATTTGGTGCTTGGCAATACCTTTGGGGGCATCAGCAGGAGGGTCGTAGTCACCAGCAGGTAATATGGGTAAAGTAGCAACATCCTCTGTCTTCGCTTCAACAACTGGTGTAACAGGTGCAACCTCTCCACTAGGGACTGCTGGTTCAGCTATCGGCTCCGGTACCGCGGGAGGAGCTGATGCTGTTTCTGAACTAGAAAGATTTGGTTGTGATTCCGGTAAAGGCTCTGATTTAGAGTGATCTGAGGTATTAAAATCGACAGCAGACTGTGTGGCAGGTTCCTCAGTCATGCTGACATCGACATCAGCAGCCTGGGTTGTAGAAACATTTTCTTCGACCTTAGGCTCCTCTTCCACCACTACTGAGGTTTCTACAGAAACTGCAATAGGTTGTTCAACTGGTTCAGAAGGAACTTGCACCGATTCAGCATCCACTTCGCTGTCCAGTTTAAATCTTTTCGTGGGCCCTGTCTCGCTGTCGGGTAACCCATGCTTGTTGTCGCTCGTAGAAGGTAAACTTGCGATGCCTGGTTCGAAAGTACTCGTCACGGGAACAACAACCTCCGGGGCGGCGGCCGTTTCGTTGGCACCTGTAATCTCAGGGGCTACTGATTCTGGTACAGCTACAGGAAATTCACCACTTGTGGTGCTATTTGTAGTAAGAACATCCTTATCATTACTAATATCCGTGGTGGGTACCGCGGGCTTAGTATCATCTACAGCAGCCGCACTCGGAGATGGAATAGGTGGTGATATGGGCATACCACTATCATTGGTTTCAAGCAATGAAGCAGGCTCTGCCGTGACAGATTTTGCCAATACTGGATCCTCAGATTGAGTCATATAACCAGTGGCAATTTTTTGTTTTATGAATTATTCTGTCTTTTCGGTAAAAAGAACAAAAATAACAAAAAACAAAAAAACAAAAAAATTAAAAAAAAAGGTATACCTTAGATAATTAGAAATTTGGGCAAAGCCCTCGGTTTAAGTAATTTTTTAAGTTGGGAGGTGAACCTAGAATAGAGATTACTAATGGGTATATTTCAGCATGACTGTTCCGTCTAGCCACTCAGTTGGTTGGTAAGGCACCTGATCTGTCAGAAAAAGGTTGTGAAAAAAGTGATAAAGAGTTCGAATAATATAGAAATATAGGGATTATGTTGATAGTATGGTGGCATTGTAGTCATTGCCATAGTATTTCTGTTTTTCTTCAGGTATTTAGCACTGTTACCTTTACTACATATTTGTCTCTTTTGGACGGCAAACTCTTGCAGCAGCAACAGTCAATGTCGGCACTACTACAACATATAGAAATCTTAATAAAAAACTTAGATTTATATATATAAACTATGGTATTCATAAAAGACTGTGGTTTACTCTTTTTTTCTCGTTCTTCGTCTATCCGGTTGTAGCCGGAATTTTTTTGCTTCACAGCACCCCTAGAAAGCACTGTGGGCACCCGCCCAAAATTTCCAAGGCCCTTGACCAAATTTTCTCCCTACACTTTTAGATATTCCAACTCAACTCAACTCAACCCAGCTGAAAAATTTCGCTTTCGAGATTTCCATTAGCATTTTGACAAGAATAAAATGAATCGAACACTGACGTCATTGGAACGTACAGGTGTCATAAAACCTGCAGAATATGTTCTTGCATCTGTGAGACAATTTCCATCGTTAGAACCTATCAGAGTCCAACCAGTAGCTAGCAGTGTATTGGGTTTACCTATAAGAAGGGACCTTTTATGGCAAGCGGTCATTTATGAACAAGATATAAAAAGAATCCAAACCAAGCATGTAAAGACCAGAGGAGAAATGGGTTTTTCAAGGAAGAAGTTGAGACCACAAAAGGGAAGTGGTAAAGCTCGTATGGGTGATAGAGGTAACCCTATTCGACATGATGGTGGTAGAGCTTTTGGTAGATTGCCTGGCTTTGACTATTGGTCTACCGATTTACCTGCTGTACTTTATTCTAAAGCAATGAGAACTGCACTCAGTCATCAGTATTCTCAGGGGAAGTTATTCATTGTTGATAGTGAAGCAGAGTTTTGTACAGGACATGAGAGAGCAGGTGAAGAGTTTCTGAAGAAACATGGCATTAAAAACAATAAGGTATCATTTTTGGTAGATCAGTTCCGATTTAACTTGCATGATGCCACTCATCAGTATAACAATGTTGAGATCATTTCTAAGGAAGGTGTTGAAGTTACTGATATTCTTAAAGCTGACCGACTGATTGTGGAATCCAAAGTATTACAATATTTGGCTGAGCTTCATAAAGAGCCAGGTCCATTAGAAAGCATCAAACCTAGCAAACTGGCTGGTATTTAAGAATATGATTTTGTAATTGTGCTTTGACAACTTGTGCTTTTGCAACTTGTGATTTCGCAACCTGTGATTTTGCAACTTGTGATTTCGCAACCTGTGATTTTGCAACTTGTGATTTCGCAACCTGTGATTTTGCAACTTGTGATTTCGCAACCTGTGATTTTGCAACTTGTGATTTCGCAACCTGTGATTTTGCAACTTGTGATTTCGCAACCTGTGATTTTACAACTTGTGCTTTTGCAACTTGTGCTTTTGCAATTGATTATTCAATGCGTTTCGTTTCATCTTGTATATATAAACTCCATTATGATAGTCTTCCAAAGCATGTTGGGTAACAAACCCATGTGCCGTGTATATAGCAAGAGCATTTTTGGATGAAACAACCTGTATTAATGCATTAGGTTGGTTTACTGTTGATTCAAGGCATTTTTCAAGTAGACTTGTGCCGATTTTTTGGTGCTGATATAACGGTGATACTGCGAAGTGACAAACCACCAATGAACGTCCGTTTATCATGGTTTGAAACCGATGAATTGCTAGTGATTTTTTGTTAAATATTCGTTCATGTTCTATTATAAGCTTCCAAAGATACTTTGCTCGTAGTTTCCATGCTTTTTTAGATGATTTATTAGGATCCCATAGAGTTATAAATCCAACTGCTCGAGGAATATCTTCATGATTCTTTTTCATCGCTATCCATACTGTGAATTGAGGATTATGGAGAGCAAGATCAAGTTCATAATAGTTATATGCAATGATATCATCCGGTTTGGCAGCTCTTTTATAGATTCTTCCAGTAGTATGATCTGGTGATAGCGCTTCATAGTAGATCTCAGCCAACTGCTTCAAGATATCTGAAGGGGCATCCTGAGAATATGAATACTGCACTATATCAAAATCCATAACTTGTCTTGTCGAATCATTAATTATTTATTATTTATTACTTCTTCCTTTATAAAAATAAGGAAAAGATGGAATCTTTCTGAGTTGAAAACCAAAGGGATAAATGCAAATGTCATCGTTGGTTTGTTGTCGTCCGAATCAAGTATTTATATGCAGAGTGCGGCTGTGATCTCGACTCGATCGTCGATCAAATTAATATCAATATAAATAGCCAAAAACACACATTGATACGAGCTTAAAAGGCCATGAAAATTCCAATAAAAGAAAGGTTTTTAGTTAAATATTCATGCCCAGACACCAGACCTTAAAGAAAGCAAGTTGTTGATGCATTCAGCTTCACGCTGGTCTTTTCCTGATGATGGTTTTGGAGAAGTAGTCTTACTAACAGATGTTTTAGAATCATCATCACCACCAGACGAATTCGTACTAATAACAGAGTTGATTGACATCATATTACTGTTTCTCTTGGATGGAGACATTGGTTTCAATACCCTAGGTACATGAGGCTTTTTGTGTGGTAAAGCCGTACCTGGCGGTGTTTGATTCTCCTGATCTTCAGGCACAGATTTCTTTCGAGGACTCTTTTTCAACGAAATAAGTACAGCTTTTCCGTCTTCTTCAGACATTGACAATTTCAAAGCTTTAGCTCGTATAGAGGCAGCATCTATACCAGTTGAAGTATCTGCTGTAATATTATCCTCATAAATAGCAAAACCTTTTGAGAATCGCGACCCTAAAGGTGGTGTAGGTAAACTATAAATACCAGAAGCAGGTGTAGGAATAATATTGGTGTCTACCAATGTGGTAGTAACTCTTGTTGAAGCAGAGTCGGATAAACTGCCATCCATAGGATTAGGTCCATATCCGTACTTCTTTCTAAAGCTTTGGCGTTTATTCTGAAACCATATCTGGACAGCTTTTTCTGACATGGATACGCGTGAGGCAATCAGCTCACGTCTTAATCTATCAGGACGTGAATTCACTAGGAACTCTTGTTCCAGTATTGATAACTCTGTAGGAGATGTTCTTCTTCGTTTACGACGAGCTAATTGAGCATTATCAATCTTAGGTTGCTGGTTAGGAAACGTCGTCAAGGAATGTGAAATAAATGCAAACTTGGCATCCATTTTTTCCCTGTACTTTTTTCTATGATTTCTTTCTATTTTGTCTGCAAGTTTTAATATTCTTGTCTACTATATATCTTGTTGCTGTTGCTTTGTTTTAAAACACAATGTTAGAAGTTTCAATCTATTTAACTGTGTTTATTCAATTTGTCCCGAAAAGTGAACTGCACATTCCATTCTCGCGCGCGCGTCGCTGTCAAAATGCGACTTGATGGGAATGGACCCAAATAGGGGGGAGTGTGTCAATCACAGATTACTTAACTAAAAAATCTAAAATTCCAATGTACGTAAATATTTAAATATCAAAAAAAAGTATACAACCAATATAAGTAACTTTCACACCCTGTCTATCTAATAATATTGTTTTGTTTTGTTTCATTTCATTTCCTTGGTGTCTTCATTTTTTCAAACCACTCAGTCATCAATCTTTCTTTCCTCTTTCCCATTATGAGGGGAAATTATCTATAGTTTCTTTTCATTAAAAAAAACGGCTCGAACCACCAGCACTTTGTCCGCTTAAAGTTTGATAAAGCATTGGCGGACTAGAGGTAGGCACAAGTGGAGGTGATTGGAATAGTTGAGATGTCGTAAGGCCATAATGTGGTGCATGAGCTGCTGCTGCTGCTGTACCTTTCTGGTTCTGTACTGCCTTATGTTTCTGTGAGGGAGGTGAACTTGCAGATATACTAGATAATGTAGAACCAACTGCACACATCCAAATCCTTGTCTTATAAATACGGAACAAGTCTCTAACAAGATCTCTAAAGTCAATTCGATGATCTGCAGAATAAAAAAATGTCAGCTTTCTTCTGTCCCATTGATATTCCGCATCTAAAACGCTCATAGATAAACCTTTTTCGTTGACTTTCTGCAAACACATGGATAGAGCAGTTTGTTCATCTCGTTGCTTGTGAATAATCTGATCCACTTCATTCTTCTGAGCAAATCGCATAATATGTTTTGGCATACAAACACCAGGACCACTGCCCGCAGAGCCGTTGCCATTGCCATTGCCGTTGCTGTTACTGTTACCATTATCTGTTGTTGAAGGTGATGTAGGTGAAGCTGCAGGCAGATTTTGAAGTATAGCCTGTTGTTCTTGATATCTCTTGATTTTCAACAAACCGGCTTCTTCACTAGAGACATTTGTTCTGACGATTCGTCCTAAATCTCGGCCTCTGTCAGCATCAACAATGACATAATCTCCCACATGAAATGTCAAACTACAGCTCTCAGAAATGTAAAACACATCAATTCTTGCAGATTTAAATTGCACAAAATACAGCTTGTTGCTAGGAGCACTGATTAATGACGCAGCGTCAAGATCATAAGCTGAGAATGGAGGAGATGGCAAAGAGTAACCGGTGTTGACTACTTGCTTTGATCCTGCTCCATATGTATCGAGCTTATAAGGTAGAGATAAGCTATCATTGACAATACTGTTTCGCCCGATTTCATCAACTGAAAAATACCTGTTGACAATAGTTTCCTCATCGTTAGACTGAGCGTTTATAGGAGCAGCAAAGGCTGTAGTGTTACCAGTCAATGAAGATGAGTTTGAAGAAACTGGGGAAATACTGCCAAAAGTAGACATTGCCTGAGTGTTATTTGATCCAGTACTTTGTCCAATCACTCCTCCGACACATCCATTGAAATTGAGGCCAAAAGTGTCATTTTCATCATCTCTTTCTTCGCATGCTAACAAATGAGATCCGGGAGTGTGAGACATTGCTCCCTCGTTGAGTTGAAGCTGCCTCATGTCATGGTCAAATGAGAAGTTTCTTGGACGTTTGCCAGGAGAGGAAGAGCTGCTCAAGAAAAAGTCGGCTTCTTCATCTACAATAGCACTGCTGGACATTAAATTTGGAGTGCCGTTGACGTTGGCATTATTGTAGTTGACATTTGGTGTAGAGTTCCACAACGACCAGTTTGACGACGGCGAACCAGGGCCATTATAACCGGAAGTTGAGCTTGATCGTGAGAAAAACATACTCTCCATTTGTCTAGGTCTATTGCTAGAAGTTGCTGGCCCAGCATATGAATGTCTTCGTTCTTGCTCATTGCTAGGGGCAAAGCCGATAGAATTCATCATGGGACTCGTGTTCGAATTAATGTTAGGAAAGCCTTGCTGGAAAGATGGAGACATTTGTGAAGGAGGTTGTGCATGATGAAATTGTTGTTGTTGTTGTTGTTGTTGCTGCTGTTGTGGGTGTGGTTGCGGCGGTTGGTTCATTGTGAGCCCATTATCATTATGGCCATTGTTGTTCTGCGCGTGATAATTAGGGTGACCAGGAATTGCAGTACCAAACTCCAAATTACTAAAGAGTGAACTATCTCTAGTATGCAACATATTGTCGGCGAATTCAAAAATCTTTCAGTGCACTAAAAAAAGTTGTTTTATAGTTGTCACGGCCGATTAACTAGAGATGACTAGAGATGAGTTAAAGTGCGATGAGCTGACTTTTCTAAAATACCAAGTCACGAGAACAAAAGCAACTACTTTGTCGGTCTCAAGATACGCGCAAGTCTGCTGATTTTAAGCAGGAAAGCAAAAATAGAATTTCAGAAAAATCTCAGAGTATTTTTTATATCCACACTGAAACCTTGTGAAATTATGTTTTGGTAAGACGGTAGAGTTTTTACTGGCCGATTTCCTTTTTACTTTCTTGGGGCAGTTGCGAATTCGGCGATCAGGTGTTGAGCTGTTTTGGGCCGGACTTAACGCTCAGTTTAGTTGCAACTCCAAAAAAGCAAGGTCAAAAAGCTGTGTAAATAGAAAAACAAAACACAAACCAGAAATTAATTAGACGCAGATGGAAAAATCTAATTCTGTCTAGTTGGTTACTTGGCAGCAAAAGTCTCTCTCGTTTGTTGTGAGCCTGCCTGCCTGGTAAATAGAGTGCTATGACCAAGTCAAGGTTTTCTAGGTGCGGGTAAAATCGCTAACACAAAAAAACCTGGAGACAAATGACAACTGCTGCGCCAACAAAAGAAATTCAGCAACGAACTGGCCCGAAATAATATTGCGTTAACCTAGTACCGATTTCACTATGAGTTCACACAGTATAAATGTAGAAATATACTTCTTGATAGCCTTCCTGTCAGAATAATTCAGCTAGATAATAAAATAAAAACGAAATACCAAATAGCAGCCGTATATCACCAGATTCAAAGTATCAATCCAATCCAGTCTCGTAAATCAAGTTATCGATTTTTTTTTGCGCAGTGCACAGAAAGTCAAATCCAAAGCCGTCACTGTTGCCAGGATCTGCTTGGAGTATATCAGCGAAAATAAAATAAAAATAAAGTAAAAAATTAAAAACAATATACGCCTTGTTAGAATAGAAAGTCCAGCAGGGAGATATCAGTAAATGTATAAATTTAAGCAAGGAAACAGGTAGGTAGGCAGGTACCGTGGGCATACTTTTATAGAGGGGCATTTGGGGAGCGTGAGTACTGCGAAATGCGGGGAAATTGGATTTCAACTTTTTGTTTTTTGTTTTTCGTTTTTCATTTTTTATTTTTCGTTTTTCGTTTCTTTTTTTTTTCTTTTTTTCGCCCCGTGGGAAGGGAAGGGTCCAGGGCTAGGTGGTAGGTCAGGTAGTTGTGAGACAGACAAACCACCAGTTCAAAAATGGTTCTTCATGGCAGCTGCTAAATGAGGGGTAGTAAAGAGTTCATTTATGGCGTGTTTCATACCTATTTGGTTGTAAAGAAACCAGAGTTTCTCGAAGTTGGATGTGGATTTAGAACCGGGTGACCCCTGGCTTATTGAAGATTTAGGTGGGGCCGTGCGATGACCACACCACTTTAGTCAACTAACGGGCTGGCGCTTGATACAAATTAGAGTGAATAAATTACAAAGGTTTTTGGTTATATTCAGTTCTTGTCTGTAGATATTGTCTGATATTGCTGTTTGTATCCCACCCACACTCTCTTACTCACTTGCTCTCTCTCTGCATCGCTTTTCCGGCAGTCACCCCACAGAAGCAACCGATTGCACCCATTGTCG
Source organism: Daia tannicola (assembly GCA_030569095.1). NCBI lineage: Eukaryota > Fungi > Ascomycota > Dipodascomycetes > Dipodascales > Trichomonascaceae > Daia > Daia tannicola. The sequence goes on from JAJMJQ010000001.1 coordinate 265,016, forward strand.
ATTTAAGTTAAGCTGCCAGCCTATTACGGCTAGGATGGACATCGATGCAACGACTATCATCAGTAATATAGTATGATCATCATCATTAAGCAATTTAAGATCTTTTTAGGATAGACTGTATCTAATATGCCTAAGTCATTCAATATTGCATATTTCTTAATTTTCCACGGCTCATACGATGTTGGTATGGATTTTGGCTCTTGGTTCTTGGTTCTTGGTTCTTGAGTACGATCGCATGACCATGTGTGACCAAAAAAAATTATGGACAAGACTAATGATAATATATGAATATTTAACGTAAAACCTCTTAGACTACTTTTTTTCTAAATACTCTTTTGCTTCACTTTTCCTACTCGACACTGACAATGACATTGCTTGCTGTTAAGTGAATAGTTTCGGCTGTATCTTGTGCTTCATGAGTAGCCATTCTGGTAATTCACATTATGTCCGATTTAGGTATTTGTATCTCCGTCCGATCTGAGACTTGTGATATTGCAGCCATAACAGAATATAGTGGAGGGTAGGGTAGCGGAGGGGAGAAGAGAAGAGAAGAGAGGAGAGGAGAGGAGGGGAGAGGAGGGGAGAGGAGGGGACCCTGAATTAGAGGAAGAAAGAACAAGAACAAGGCCATAACTAGAGCTAGAGCTGGAATAAGACTTAGATTAAGTGCAATAGACTGATAAGAAAAAGAGCAAGAAAGATATTAAACGAACAAGGGACAGAAATTAAGTCATGGACGGAATGCTTTAAAATGGGCAAGGGTCCATTTGGGTTGTTCGTTAACTATCTTAGTCGAGCTCATAGCCCCTCCACTATATGTCTTGGACATTAAATTATGCTGCATCTCTATAATAGCATATAAATTATATGATTTTAGAAATCACCCACAATTCGCAATTACAATGCAAATTTATCTAATTCAACTTGTATAATAAATAATTGAAACGATAGAATTTAGACGACTTTGTATCGACTAGTAATTTCTCATCAACCTCTACCTGTTCAATATCCCGTCTAAATGAGACCTATTCAAAAGTTAGCAGTTTTATCTAATATATGTGAATTTTTTTCTCTATCATTCATTCATTCCTTGTTTCTCTCTATCTCTTTGTCTTTTTTTATATCCCTCTCTCCCTACTTACCACACTCTCCCTCTCTTTCTTACCTCATTTCCTCTCCTCTCCCTCTCCCTCTCCCTCACTCTCTACTGACCTTATTAACACGATGTTACCCGGAAGTAGCCTCAGATCCTGAAAAATCTCCCTGGAAACACCATGTACAGCTCCTCTTTACAACAACCATTATCTGTCAGTATTATCTGCTGTCTTCAACAACAAATAAATTGATTAATCATGTCTGAGGAAGCATCCAGTGCTAAGCCTGATGTCAAGCCCGAAGGTGGCGACCATATTAGCATCAAGGTCACAGATTCCAATACTGAAGTATTCTTCAAAATTAGAAAGACAACTCCCCTTCGAAAGGTAATCGATGCATTCTGTAAAAGAACCGGTAAAGATACCAGTGCCCTAAGATTTCTTTATGATGGTGAAAGAGTTGGTGACAGTGACACCCCTGCTTCTGTAAGTATATCTAATTTTATCGCGTTGACATACAATTCCATTCAACACGTACTGAATTGTGGCACGCTTCTTTTTGTCATGATTACTAACATCTATTTAGCTGGATATCCAAGATGGTGATACAATTGAAGCACATAATGAACAAGTTGGTGGTCATTAATGATGTTATTTATTGTGCTCATCAAGCTCACATATATTTTAGAATCCTAGTAAGTTTATAAAAATAACAGTTACAATGAAATTCTTCCTTTTCTCTACTTGTCTATATAGTCATAACTTCAGTATGCACTGACTTCCGTAAAGCTATCTCGATTCTGATTGCTCTGAGATTGAGTAGATGACCTTTTCTGCGGAAGCGATGTAGGTTGAGACTCCTCAGATAGTTGTGTACCTTGGCCTTCATCTAATTCTGGACCAGAGGCTCCCTCTGCAGATATTTCAGTATCGCCATTATAGCTGGTATCACTCACAACTTCATAAGTGACTTCAACATCTTTCAAACTCTGTTGAACATCATGATCCTCTGTTAAAGATGTTGTTGGTTGTTGGTTCTCCAATGAAGATGAAAAAGTCTCTGTCATATTAGAGTAAATATCTCTCTGATCAGAAGCGGTGGTATAATTGAGTTCGCTGCTTGATGTAGTGCTAGTGATATTCTCTGGTTCTTCCACCAAATCACCTTCATGTTGTTCATCTTGGTAAGAATCTATTAAAGAGTCACGCTGCACTTCATTCTCAATTTCAATCGACTCTGGTGGATTGTCATCCAGTAAAGCATCATGATATAATATCATAGTGTTCACTAAGTTCTGTGTAGATCGCATAAACTCAATACCACTTGAAGGCAGGAAACTCATAGAAAATACAATCGCCAGATTCGGTGTCTTCATTTTATTCTGCTCTTCATGCCTGACGACTGCTCCAAGATGCTCGAGAAGTCGTTTCAAAAGAGCAAAGTTAGAAGGCGGAAGTCGTCTCATAGTATAATAAAGTGGACCCAGATCTTGCACACTACTGACTTGGATTTTGCCACATTCGATAAAGTCGTGGCATAACGCATTTGTCAGCAACGGCTCTGGCAGTTCACGCAGATACAGCTTGAAACATCCAGCAACCGTATTGATATCAAACCACTGTGGGTCATCCATATCGACATCTTTACCATTATCAAAAGCATTCTTCAGTAAATTGATACTGGCAACCGACCCAGATACACGGTATAAACCAACTTCCTCCAGTCCATGTTTCTCGATCTTTGATAACAAAACATCAACCATTCGAGGGATAATTCTGCTTTCTCTTTCACAGACAATCTCTAGAGGAACACCAAATACCTTTGTACAGTCGGGAGACACCAAAATCTTATATTTGATGTATCTTTGAGACATCAACAGATATTTAGTCCATTCCTCGCTGTCCTTCGCATTCAAGCCTTGAAGTGTGTATTCCGAGTTATCGGGCATAGTCAATCGTAGAGCATACCCGTTGTCAATCAAATCTATGTTTGTCACTTTGGTCAGATCTATGCTCATCATCATTTTGCTTTTCACATCAGTCAAGTTTTGAATATCGGGGAGTTCACTAACCGGTACTATTCGTTCTTCAATAGCACCATATCCAGCAACACCAGCAGTAGCACTGAATGCCATGGAAATCGGTCTTACAGCCTTGAGAAGACCACCAAATCGTGAGGGGCGACCTTGCTTTCGCTCCATAAAAGATGCACTAGAGCTTGCATTCGTACCAAACGGTAAAATAATACTGCTTCGGTCTCTCGCAGATCCTAAGAGTCCACTTGATTGCGACTGATTACCAGTGATACCATTGAAAATGCTTCCGGAGGAGTTTGATGTCGATTTGGATTTGTACGTGGGCTTCTTCGCCTCCTTTCTCTGTCTCTCCAATACTTCCCGTTGTCTATTATCTCTTTTGATCTTTTCCACTTCTTGGCTGACATAAGTCATGAAGATACGATTCTTTGAGGCCCCACGAGAATATTGTTTAGCCTCCTTTGACGCAACATCCTTCACTAACCTCCTATCCACAGTGTACAACCTTGGATCAGGATTCAGGACATGCGAAAGTTTTCTATAAATGAGTTCCTTGTCTTTAGACTGACCTTGAGCTTCTTCCGTATAACCATTCTCGTAAGAGGAAGATTGGGTGTTTGTCGTACTGGGACTACCCATCTCCTGAATATTTGTGATGAGATTGTAAATGTACCGTCTTTTATCGAAGTTGATCAATGATGTTCTCTCGACACTCATGTTCGGGACATAACATACAATCTCTAGCATTCGTTCGATTGTCCATCCTACACAGGGGGTTGCAGAACTATGAGAATGCTCGTATTTCAAACTACCTGCATCAATTCTCGGAACATAAAGCTCATATACATTTGGAATATTTCCAGATGATCCACTCTGCTGCAAAGCAGCTGACACGGAGGGCTCATAAATCTTCTGCAGGTCTTTTCCGGCTTGAATCCAGGAGCTAGCAAACACTCTCGACTCTGGTCTCATTATGGCCGCTATAATCGCGCTTTCCAAGAAAGACGGCACTCTTGTAGACAAACCGGCTAGTGAGGAATCACCATGACTACTATCAAATATATCAAGGTATGTCATTCGTGCCCTGCAGACAGCCAGCATTTTGACCAGGGTAGTGATTCTTGCAACTCTATCATCCTTCTGAGTACTAGAGTCGGTTATCTGAGCCACAAAATAGCTGACAATATTTTTGTGAAGCTTGAAAAGTTCTTGAACGGGCTGAGGCAATAAACTCAAAAGGCTGGTGCTCTGCTGCTCCTTAGCTCCCAGGTGTTCAATGAATCCATATATATCTTCTATCACGATATCATCTTCATTGCTATACATGGGAATGCTGTAGTTGAAGAAGCCCGTCGACTCCACACTCTGTAACTCCAGGACCTCGAAGAGTTCCATCCAGTTATGAAGATGCATCATACCATAGAAGTCACCTGCAATGGTATCTAGTTCATCGACAAACTTTTCGATTCTCATCATTGTAACCTCATTGTTACCAACCATCAGATTTTCGACACGGGCTCCAGTGGGGAACTGTCCAATTAATGGCTTGATATCATTAGGTCTGTAGGATTTCTTGACAAACAAATTCCTGACCTTCTTGTACAATGCTTCTATGGAATCAAGGTAGCCTCGATAGTCTTCATTGATTGTCGAAGGTACGCCATTCTGATCTTTGCCTGTTGACACAATTTCTTTCCATTGATTCAGTTCAAAACCGAATACCCGGATTAACTCAAGAAACTGCTCTCTCAGCTGATAGTCGTTCATAAAATCTGCAAAATATTGGGATACCCATAAATGACAGGCCTCCAACACGCCTATTTGTATTTGGGCAACTATTCTCCATGCAATAGTGTTGTCTGAGTCAACTTCACCGTTAGGTTCCCAGTTTGGATATGGCATATAGTCTTCATCTTCATGGACCGACTCCTGTTCTCGTTCAGCTCTCTCCATAATCTGCTGTTTACGATCCCACTCAACTATCGAAAGAGCAGCATTGGCAGCGCCGATGAATCTCTTTCGAAGACTGCCGACCAAATCGAGGCAAGAGCAAAAGCTTCTGAATGTAGCAAAAAATGTGAGTGTATGAATATCCATATCAATGCGGAACTGGGGCCTCTTAAGTAGTCCATGGATTGACCTAGTATTTGTACTTTGAAGTGACTCAATATCCTCTTTGGAAATAAAGGAAGAAAACTCGTTTACACCAAGAACCAAAATATCTACGAGACGCTCAAGATTAGCGGCCTTGACAACAACATTAATTGACAGAGGACTTTGAACATTACTGCCCTGTCTTTTGGCCACTGTCGAGTTTTCAAATGCAGATGCTATCATCGAGAAATCAGTTGATAGTCGTGTTCCAGCTGTATTAACAAGCTGTACTGATATTCGTCTTGAAGAAGTATCGCTGAGTCTCTTCGAAGGAGCTTCAATGACCGAAGACGGTCTAGAGGAACTGGCGCTGCCACTTCCTTCTCTAGCATAGTTATTCGTATTGATCTCGTCATCAAACGATTTCAGAACGATATCGTCATTGACAGTGAATATTCTTGCGCCTACATTTAAAACGTCCTTTATAGTCTTCATAAAGATGTTATGACTTTCCACACGAGATACAAATTGTCTGCTAGTGAGGTCAATATCTTTCACTCCCGTCGTTGAAGTGAACTGTACAGAGCCTATAGCTGGAGGAAACGAATTAGATCTGTAAAGTCCTGTAGCACCAGCAGTCATACCGTCACCCGTACTTGACGGTCCTACACTAGCAGATGCAGGGATCATCTTTGACAACGAAGTTGCTGAAGAATTGTAGGCAGTATTCGGAATTGGTATTTCTCCTTGACTGCCGCTACCGAAGACGTTTCTTCTAAACGAATACTTAGAAAAGCCAGCAAAAGAACCAGATGAGATGTTAGAGTCAACTGTTGCCAAGTTATAGCTGCTGGAAGAGGATGACATTCCAGGAGACGCATTAGAAGCAATGATTGTTCCAGACATTATTGACGGAGACTGGACAATATATGAAGGGTTATCGTTGCTTCTCGGGCCTCTTAACGATCTCTTAGAACCTTGATTTAATATACCACTCGCGGCTATAAGCGCCGGCTTAGCAAAAAGCTTGTAGCCAGGGTTGACCTCTGTAAACAGCAACGGTAAAAATCCACCTGTAGCCAAAGGTGTCTTTTGAGCATAGTGATACTGTAGATATTCATTAGCAGCAGCAGGCTCTAATTTTAAAGATAACTGCATCATTTCTTCGAGGGATATAGGAGGTAGCTGCGCATGCTCACTCAAAAGAGTGTATAGCATCTTTTGAACTGCCGGTAGTGGCTCAGGGCCGGGACCAAATGTGTCATTCTGTGGAACTTGGTCGAAGTAATACTTCCAACCATTTAAAACCATGCGTACCCTGTTCAATCTATCGAATGATAACTGGTAAATTCCACGAGTACTGTTAGAGCTAGTGTCGTTCTTGACAAACAAGTCACCAAAGTAGGGTACTGCCCGTTCTTTTGGGTAAGTCTCCCCCATTTCCTCTGTAGAAACACGGAAAGTCTTCTTGCCTAGAACATCGATTTTAGATCTCTTTTCGACTTCAAAGATCTCGAAGCCCCAGTCTTTTATAACGCAGTCGCGTAGTTCCTTGCTAACATGACTCCACGTATCGCGAAGACGGAACATGGGAATAGAACACAGAACTGATGCAATTGAAATCCAACCAACAATGTCACCTTGACTCTTGAAAGTGTTTCCAAGATTGATCCATGCGGACAATATGCTAGCTCTAGAGGTTGGGGTGGAGGGATGTTTCAAAACAAGTTCAATCATGAGTCTGCCTAAGAAATGACAGTCACCAAAATCAAAAACTAGTGGGTTCATCCGGTGGTAAGTATAAATGTTGGTCTTAAACAAAAGAGAGATATCTGTCGAAGGGCACCAATTCTCATAAAACTGCAGGTGGAACCACGATATCTGTTGCGCAAATGTATCAGAGTTGCACATCTCGATGAAAAGATCGGGAGTTATTGAAGCAAACAAACTGCTGGATTTTTCTCTAGTATTAACATGTTCCATTTTGTTTCTGTTGCTTCTATCAGCAAACTTCTCGACTCTAGCAAAGAATTGCCTCAATTTTTCAGACTCAAAATCACCGGTACTATGCTGAGAATTCCAGTTACCGTATTCACCACTGTCACCATTGTAGTACAAAAGATTCGACAGTTCTCGATGTCTTTCAGCAATCAGCCGCTTTGTATTTATAAGATCGGCAGATGACCTACAGAGAGAATCAATGAACGATTTCAAAGAGTTAACAATGGGTACTTCAAGAAACATGCCACCAAAATAGTCGGCCATTAAATGCACTATCATAGCAGCTCTCTCCACCATTTGGGCTCGCAGTTCTTCCTGTTCGACATTGTTAACTGCAAGAGTCTTTAGTCTGTCGAAAGCACTAACCATATCAGACATGAGAGGCAATGCTAAGAAGGCATCTTGGGCGTATTTTTCATCATTAGAAAACAATATAGTATGGCACAAGGCATCCAAAGAGGCTCCTATTATCTGCCCATTATCATCATATTCTAAGTCAGGATGCGGTAAAGGTCCCATGTGATCAGGGTTTTCAGAAGGATAGAGATTTGAGGAACCATTCGAGAAACTTCCAGTAGCAGCTGAGGGACCGGATGCAGGTAAAGGATGCTCTTGATAGCCTTGATCTGTATTTTTCAATGTTCTTTCATTAGTAGCAGACTCAAACGTCGATGCTGTTGACGATGATGACTGTTGAAGCTGCTGAGGGGCATTAGAGCTGTAGTTGGTAGCAGTTGCAGGCATAAAAGGATCAAATGATTTGATGGCTAGGTCCGCAGGCGGTTTGTAAAGACTCAGCGTACCATTTTTCAACACTGCCCTAGTCAATCTCCAGGGAACGTTAGAGCTCCCTGATGCAGTTGTGTTCTGAGAACCAAGGGTCACCCGTTGTAATGCAGATGATGAGGGAGATGCTGATATCGGGATAGAATGTGTAGCAAATGCCCCTGACGAGGTAGCATGCCTATTTACCCAGCTATCCTTGGAGACATTAAAGGACTCCATCTGAGTAAGGTTAATATTTTGATTTTCGTGAGGTCAGAGTGTGCGAAACCACATGTCTTGGCCTATCAGCCGTAAGTTGGCGGTAATTTTAAATACTTACTAGGAGGAACGGGTTATACGAAACAAAACGGAAGATATCACAAAAGACAAAGTGAAAAGCAAAAGCAGAATTCTAAGAAAGATATTTCAGAGAGGAGGTTGAATAAATTGGCCTCCGTTGTTGTCCTAACCGAGTTTGAATACCGGAAGCTACTATGTGTAGAGCAGTGGTTAACTTTAAACGCGTTGTGTCGGTTTGGGCTTTTGCTTGTTAAGGGGCAGAGAGAAAATAGGAGAAGTGGGGTGAGGAGGGCTAAGATGAGTCTCTATATCAGGGGTATAGGATAAAGGATAGAAATAGAGAGATAGAAAGAAAGAAAAATCGAAGATAATTAGAATTAATTTGTTTGCTTCTGTTATAGAGAAATCAGATGTTTGGTGAGAAATGTGTTGATATTTAAGTCGATATTATAATTGAACTATATAATGTCTATAACTGCATTTTGAGGCAATGAGCCGCTGTGGGGTGTGTGACTGTAAGTTAGCCACAAAGCCCGAAGTGCGGGTTCGGAGTTAATAAAGACAATATCCGAAGAATAATTATACATGGTAGATTTTTTGTTTTTTTTCCTTTGGTTGTGGCGTTTCCAAGTGTTCTCTATCTCTGTTATATTAGGCTCTTTTTTTTGGTACCTTTTTCCCCCCTCCCCCTAAGCAGTAGACAATCTCAAGTTTTATGATTAACATATGATTCATCAATCATGGCACTGAGATATAGATTTTTAGCGGCAGTTAAACTCTACCATGATTTACTTTTGTCTCGCCTATCCTTTTATGTTTCTCTATTTTTTCCTTCTCTTATTTCATTACAACGGTTTTAGTCTACACTTGCTAACTCCAACTTACCCCTGAATCGGTGGTGCCTCAAAGTTAGATTAATGCCTGGAAGAAAATACGAGGTTTAAGTGCTATGCGTGCATACAAAACCTTGTTTGTTGCAGCCGCACGCACGGTAATCTACATAATAGCTACAACACTAGGAAAAAATAAAGAGTCTTATCATAAATTACACTTTGGACAAATTCACTTGTTCATTTGGTAGGCTTTCCTCTACTCCATATCCCTTAATGGTGCATATAGAATCTGAGTGACGTATTTCTGAGAGTATCTGCTAATTGAAGCCACTGCCAACACATTATGCTTAATAGATGTCGTAGCTAAATGATTCAGTACCACGTGATTCGGAATAGGCAATACGCTATTATTATCCTTTTCATTGGAATTAGAGTTCAAAATCACACCTTCTAGGTGAGGTGGTAGCTGCGGTGGATTGACTAATTCTGAAGATACAAATCGATCCATTGCTTCCGCATCAGTAAACACACTAGGAATCTCGTCGCAATATTCTATACTTGGCTCTGTACTGAGTTTTTCACCGTCATAGAATCTCTCATATTTGTTCTCGTCGAGTACTTCACCAGGTTTATGCTCAACATATGATTTGACAGCTTGAGGAGGTTTGGGTCTTCCACTTGAACTGCTACGGTCATTGGCCATATTGTCTTTTTCCTCTTCATCCTGTTGTTTTTGCTGCTGGTGATGATTATGATGTGTATGCTGTTGTTGAGGTGGTATAGCCAAGCTTGGAATATAAGGCCCTTGCGTACCAGATTCAAGCTCGATATAATTCACCAAGTTACCCATAGAATCAGTGGCTGTGGGTAGGAAATTCGAGCATAATAGCTCATTGTCTACAACAAATCTCAATCTATGTGTTCCAATTGGTAGCTTAAGAATAGCGCGGAAACTGCCATCATCCTGTCGATGTAATTTGATCATTTTTCTCCATCCAGTAAAAGAGCCTGTAACATAGACTTTATGGCCACCTTGCTTCCATTCCAAGATTGTTTCTACCTCTGGTTCTTCTTCATCAGTCGCAATGTCTACTTCCTCGCCGGATCCCACTCGGGATAACGGGGTAAAGTCTTCATTAGCAGATTCACGTAACTTTCGCAAATCAGCCTCTTCATCCTCCTTATCTTCGTCTAGTAACAACGTACTCTTTCTTCGCAAAAAGTTGGGTCTTTGCTGAGGTTCTTCTGTATTTTCTGTAACATGAGAAGTTCCAGATTCTTGTTGTCCTGACTTGGATTCCTGTGCCTCCGGTGCATACTCAATATGCATATTCTCATCTTCAACCTCATTATAAGGGACTTCTGAACTCAGGTCAGTCTTTGTAGCCGTAACGATTGTAGTATCTATCTGAGGAGTATCTACACGATATGACGGATGAAATCCTGCTGAACTAGCAGCAGGTCTGATTGATGACGAAGGAGCAATAATAGTACCATTATTAGGAACAGAAGTAGAACCAGTAGACCCAGAATCTGCGCTTCCCAGTTTCTGTTGTGAATGGCCTCGATGAGGGTGATGGTTTGTGCGATGTTCGGACCGGGCTCCTTCCTCTGAAGAAGATGTATTACCCATGGCGCCGGTTCTATTCTTTTATTGTTGAATCCCGGGTGGTGGTGGTGGTGTAGTTGTTAAGTTGTAAGGGTTCCGTTAAGGCGGGGTTTGGTGGGACATTTGCTCTCTTCTTTGCTTGAGCATTGTTTTTTTTTGGTGGGAGCACGGGAAATCTGCGAGTGGGCGTGGGGCGTGGGGAAAATGTTTTTTGGCAAAAAATTTGGAACTCAGTTTGAAACTTGAGTTTGAGATTTGATTTGATTTGATTTCATATGATCAAAGGAAAGACAGTACTTGTTACATTCAAGAAACAGTATGATGTTCTACCAATAGAAGGATGTTTATTTAATGAGGATCCTGTATCTGGCACATTGTTTGTGATAGTAAATGAAGATGAGATGTTGGTGATATACAGAGATCATGTTGATTCTGTACAAGTACTTGGGTCTGGAGATGAGAGCCAGGACAATGATAATCAAAAGTTGTTGGATAAGGTTGATGCAATGATGGATGTGAAATCGTTGGTTATCGGGCTTAATGAGTGATTATGAGTATGATAGATAGATGTATTGTTTGTTGTCTATGCTTGTTGTCTATGCTTGTCGTATATCGTATATCTCAATCATCTCAGTCATTATGCACTTTGTTCATTTTTGCCATTTTACACCATTACATGCCATTCTATGCCGTTTTTATGCCATTCTATGCCGTTTTTATTCTCTTAATTCTATCTATGCATTTTATACCATATATCATATATCCTCTTATACCCTATATTTCCTTTTCGTTGATTTTGCCATTACAAAATCCTCCTCTTCTTATTCATCCTAAACATCTCTTTAAATAAATCCCCTATACCATAATGATTGGAGGGATCTTCTTGTCGCAATGTCACTGCTTGATATAGATCCTTCTTATCCATAGCTCTAGGTATCTCTTCTACCAATAGATATTTCCTTAATGCTGGCATAATTCTTTCAGCTGCTGACTTGTAGCAAAATTCAAGCTCCGTTTCTAAATTCAAATAGGGTTTTCTTGCCGACCCTGGAGCCTGTAAATTGTATCCTCGAATGGTACTGTTGGTATCTTTGATCAATTCCTCATGATATACTTTGTTCTGCAATTCCCATGAGGTCGAATGGTTTTGTCTCACATTTTCCAAACTTTTTACTGAAACTCGGATCTTTTCTTCAGGATCTTGGACATGTTGATGCAATTCCATTAGTCGTCCAACCGCGTATGAAACCCAGGATTCTACCATTGATTCTCGGTTCCTATCAACCATCTTATTTGCTCGAACTTGCTTTTCAACCCAAGGTGGCGCTGCTCCTTGCTTTTTTATCATCTTGTTTAGAAAATATTCCGTAGTGTCAATAAATGGCGACGATGCAAAGTAATCTGTGTTCAGGGGCTGTCCTCTAGGCAGATCTTTAAACTCCTTGCGCGCCATGGCATCTTCTATTCTTTGTGAAGCCAAACTTTCCATTGCTGATAAAACACTGCTACTACTTCCCATAAGAAACCGGTCTTTGTAGAGTTGTCCAAACATAGGATCACGTTCTATACCACCAACATCCTTGTTAAGCTTATAGTCCAACGAACCTTCTCTTGCTTGCGAAAACCGTTCACTAGCTGAAACCACTTTCTTTGGTTTATGTGGTTTTAAACCTGTGGCAACTTTCAACGGATTCTTGTCGGTAGCTAACCTTCTAGTGATATCTTCCGGTGACTCTTGGCCCATCCAAGGACGATTCAATGCAATCTGCTTAGTTTGGATTGGTGCATAATCAGGAATCTTCGTATAAGCTATTTCTCTTTGATGTTCGTATTCAAACTTGGAATCTTGTGATTTCAGTGCTTCATACAGGATTTCAAACGGATTTTCGTTGTTGTCGTTGCTGATTGCTTGGTCATCTGCCTCTGATCCATGGCGCTTATCAGAATCAGCAGATCCAGAATCAGATAATCTACCAGCCAACGGGTCATCTTTAAACGGTCTTGCTTCCTCCGCAAGTTGTGCAAGTCTTCTTGTCATTGCACCTACATCTTTAGTGCGAATACTTTGTGTATAGCGCATTTGACAATAAGTATGGTATTTGAAAAGTTCCGAGCAAAGAATCTGCTTGAAAGCAGGCAAATACTAAAACTATACAACATGGCACTAAAACAACTAAACACTTGTTTTCTTCTTTCTTTCTATACATGATGTTACTTTCTATTTCGTATTTACAATTGCTTCTGAAAAAAAAGCCCTAGACCTTTCAATCCTTCTTCTTGTCTTTCTTATTTATATGGACATACTGTCGAGCATCCTGTCTCTTCTTTTCGTCTTTGAGCAAAGCTTCTCTGGCAGCTTCTCGTTGAGCTCTTTCAGCACGAGCTTTGGTCTTCTCAATTGTCTGTCTAAAAGAATCCATGATTGACATGGAATCACCAGCTTCAGGAGGAGGAGGAAGTAGTGGAGCCAGACCAGTTTTCTGCCTAAACCAAGCGTTCTTGAACAAAAGAGTTTGACAAATGGAAATAGCTCCATTCAGCACGAAATAGTAACAAGTAGCGGCTGGCAAGGACATAGTCATGGGAACAGCAATGAAAGGCGCCCATGTGAAAAGTTTCTTCATTGCAGGACTTAACGTGTTGGAACCGGTTTCTCCTCCAAGTTTGAATGTCGCCGCATATAACGAGGCTGTGAGAAGTTGTAGTCCTAAATAAGGATCTGCGGCTGCTAAGTTAGGGAACCAAGCAAGTCCTTGGTTAATAAAACCATGCACGGGTACAGCTGCCATGCCATTAAGTGACGAAAAGATACCGATGAACAATGGTATACCAACCATTGGATACATCAAATGTCTCGACTTGATCTTGTGCTTGAGCATCAAATTTCTTCTATCCATTAAGATTTTCTGTGCATCCAAAGGATCATCTGAAGAGTTGTATTCCTTCATTAATCGATTCAATTCTGGTTTGACCTGGGTCATTTTGGCAGTAGCATTTGAAGCTTTCATATAAAATGGAAACATTAACGCTCTTAGACCAACAGTCACAACAGCAATAGTAGCCCACCAAGGAAGGCCTGTATACACGTTTACCAATTCAAAAATATGTTGGAAGAAACCTGCGGGCCAAACCCAGGATTGTGCAAGGCCTACACTTTCGAAATATCCAATCTGATCAACAGGTACTTTAGTAATCGCATCAACTGCCCCTGATCCAATAGATGATATTTCCTCTTGAATAGTGGAATTATGTCGCACAGAAATCCGGCTATTACTGAAACCAAGTCCAGCGGCCAAAGGTGCCATGCTGGCATTTTTGGAACCGAAGCCAAAACCTGCCGTGGCTCTCAAGCCTGAGATTCCAGCTACAGGTCGTCGAAGCGCCTAAAAAAACCCTGTTAGTCTTATGTTTTTACTGCATAGATCCACCAATCCAATATATATCATTACTCACTCTTATCATCGACATTATTACCAAGTAAAACTCGTCGATTCCAGGGCTTTTCGTGGATCTAAAGTGTCTTTTCGAAGAATTGTCTTTGAAAAGCCTATGCTTGGGGAGTATTGGAAAGGGAAAAATTTCCCTTCCCAAGATCCAAGCTGAGACTTTGGTGGTGTGGTGTGGGTTTTTCGAGTCCTCGAGAACGCACAATAACGGATCAAAGATGATCCTTAGGGCATGTTTGAAAGGCCCTAGGCGTCTTAAAATACCCTACTTTAGCTGTAAATTGTATAGTGAGTCTTGTATATATAATTACAGTAAACAGCGCTATTTCAGCCAGCTCAAACATGATATCAGCGATGTTCACTGTGATTTGATCGGCATATCAGTCAAAGATCAGTCTTTAAAGAACGCATTGGATACATTCAAGACCAAGAATCCTAGCATGTGGTCTTCAGGGGATTGGAGAAAGTTATATGTGAATATCCGTGAGCTTAGAAGCTCGGAGTCAATAGAATCGAACGGTAGAGACATTGTATATATGGCCGGTAAAGCTATACTAGAGACATGGTTGGATGAAGGACCTAAAGGTAAAACATTACCGACTGTTTTTTATGAAGAAATTATTGAAACTCTTGCTGGAGACCCGGTTTGTACAAGAGAGCATGCACAATTAGGACTTCATATAGTCGATCATATGGTTTCTAGGAACATTACAATATCGCATGACATTTTGGAAATGCTTTTCCAGTTGGTGCTCAAACAGGGCGACAGTTTTATGAGGTACAAATTCATGTGTACTGCATTCTCTTTAGCAGAAAGTGGTGGTGCTAGTTTGAATCCACGACGACTGAAGTTCGTGGTCAGACATTTAGTTCAACTTCATATCGCTACTGGAGAACTGGAAGGCGCTCTATACTCTCTCCTTAGAATCACTGACCCTAAAGACTGGGGTGGCAACAAAAATGTTAACATCAAACTTAACTATAATGTGAATGAAGCATTGCTGTTTGCGTTGTTAAGTCAAGGAGATATTGAGTACGCATCTTCTCTTTTGAATTATATGCATGCTCATGGAAATATCTATGCAAGGACATGGGGCGCATATATATCTGCTGCAGCGGAAATGTATGACTATACTGCATTGAAATGGGCAAGAAACTCGGCCATTATTCCTGGCAGGGTGGTGGTAGATGACTGTACTTATATGCGAATGGCAGAAACTGCTAGCAGGAATGGTGACTATCGTATGACAAGATGGTGTATTCTCAGGTGCAAAAAACGTGAAGTGGTCTTCCCTATGATCAGTGATAATTTGAGAATCATAGATCAGTTCATGGTGCCTTTGATAGAGGCTCATGCTGTACAAGGCAACATCACCAAGGCTTTTATGTTCTTAGAAAGGATGAGAGAAACTTGTGCTAGTGTGAGATTAAGCTACATCCCTGAAGTGGTTGTTCAATTGGCCTCATCGCCTGAACATATTGAAACTGCATTACTCCGCTTTAAGCAAGTCTGTGCTAATCCAAATACATCTGATGCTGTGAGAACTCTCATGTTCAATCTAATATGTGCGGGATTCATTAAATCCAGATATGCATTAGAACAGGAGTCATCTGAAACCTCTTCAACAGAACCACAAACTGGTGATAATAGCTCATCTCAAGCCTTAGTTCTCTATAATGGTCTGATGCTGAACTTCGATATCAAACCAAATATTGATACGATGATGCTGTTTTTGAATCATGCAATTAAACAGAATGATCATGAGCTAATAGAACGTGTCAGCTCTGATTGTGATACATATGGCATTTCCAAGTATGATGGTCCAATATCTCGTCTGATAAAGACATATATCACAACTGCATAATACTTCAAATCAATGCTCACAGCTGACATTTGAATTATCAAAACAAAATAAACAAAATACCTTGTACATCTGGAGATTTAGCATGACCACTGTTCTTCTCGACAGACAAAGGATATGATCTCCTGATAGCAAGTATAACCTGTATATATTAATGTATTATAAGATTCATATAAAGTACTCTTAACTTTACTTAACCAAAAAAATCATATATTAAACCAGATATGATATTTTTGCTATAATTATTGAGTCACATGCTCTTATCTTCTTTTCGTCTAATCATGATTAGTCATCATTGTGTGATATATTACAAATCACTGATGGTTTCAGCCGCACCTCGTGTTTGTTTACATTTACACTGTGTAGATGGGGAAATAATATTTATGAGCATATCTGCCTTTCCACTCATAATTTCAATCATATCGTTTAACTAGTTAGTTTAGGGAGATTTTCTCGGGGATATGACTTCTAGCAGAGTATCTGTGAATCATGGAGCTCTAGGCTCAAATATCAGCTCAAAAGAGAGCTCTATTTCTGTGGTTGTCAGAGTTCGTCCTTTCACTGAATCTGAACTTCTTCTCTTAGAACCTGAAACCAAAGACCAGAATGTTTTTCTTGGTGACGGCGCATTATCTGGACAGCCTCAGAATTTTGAACCTTCACGAAGGCCTGGAAAGGGTAAAACGATAAGAAAAGTTATTGATACTGTCGATGATAGAATGCTGATATTCGATCCCCCATCCTCCAATCCTATGAATAAAGTACAAAAGTCAATTAATGCTGGTTCTAGGATAAGAGAGCATAAATTTGTATTTGATCGTCTCTTTAATGAAACAGCGAGTCAAAGTGATGTATATGAAGAAACCTCAAAGCCATTGCTGGACAATGTACTTGATGGCTACAATGCTACAGTGTTCGCTTATGGGGCTACAGGATGTGGTAAAACACATACCATTAGTGGTACCTCTGAAGATCCTGGTCTTATTTTCCTTACTATGAGAGATTTATTCAGTAAGATAGAAGCTCTTAGGGATACAAAGATTGTTGAAGTCAGTTTTTCTTATTTGGAGATCTATAACGAAACAATTCGCGATTTGCTTAATCCTGAAGGAGGAAAGCCTTTGATATTGCGAGAGGATGCTGAAAGACGAATATGTGTATCCAATTTAACCAGTCGTACACCTCAGGATGTTGATGAAGTGATGGATATGATTATTCAAGGTAATATCAACCGTACCATGTCACCAACAGAAGCAAATGCCGTATCCTCTCGATCTCATGCTGTGATACAGGTAAATATATCTCAGAAATCTCGTACTGCAAGTCTCGTTGAAGCACATACTTTTGCTACGCTATCGGTCATTGATCTTGCAGGAAGCGAGAGAGCAAGTGCAACTAAAAACAAAGGGCATCGATTATTTGAAGGTGCCAATATCAATAAATCCTTACTAGCATTGGGCAACTGCATTAATGTTCTTTGTCAGTCTGCACCAGGGAGAACGTCACATGTCCCATACAGAGATTCGAAACTCACCCGTTTATTGAAATTCTCCCTTGGAGGAAACTGTAAGACTGTGATGATTGTTTGCATCAGTCCAAGCAGTCAGCATTATGATGAAACGTTGAACACTTTGAAATATGCAGATCGTGCAAAGAATATAAAGACCAAAGTTGTTAGGAACCAACACAATCTTGACCGCCATGTTGGTTCTTATTTAAAAATGATCACGCAGCAGAAACAAGAAATAGAAGAACTTAGAGCTCGTGAAGCCACCGTTGTTATGGATACTCTAGCCAAGTTCGATAGGTCTCGCCAAGAATGTATTGAAGCTATACGTGAAGCAATGAATACAATTGCAAATCTTTCGACTGTTGTTGATATTGAATCAACTGCTGCAGTTCTTTGTCGGCGTCTGAAAAACTTGTCAGGGTGGACCAACTATGACAGTGACTTCTTTGAAACCTACATTAAATTACGAGTACTTGAAGTAGAGGAACCTAGGCACAGTTCTCCGATAACCGAGAGATCTAACTTTTCTTCAGATATTAGTCTTGGTTCAAGTTCTAGTTATGCAGCCATAAAACGTATTGTGACCACTTCACCAAGGAAAGTGCGTGCTGTCAGACCGAAGATATCTCTAACAGGAAGTGCATCTAGTATCAGAAGAAGATCTAGTGGAATTGCTCCGCTTTCTCCGTCCAAACGAGAGCGCAAGAGAGTTCGCTTTGATACCCAAACATCGGTTCGACCACTTGAACCTGTAGATGATAACAGCGAAAACTCTAGTGTATTGAGTGCAGAGAGTGATACAAATAGCCGCAGTTCCAATTCTCCAGAGAAACCTGTGACGGCACCAATTCTCATGTCAATTAATGCATCATCGCTTACCAAGCGATCGTTACAACCTCGTATTGTTCATGACAAGGAGAATATAATGTGATGTCTACAAAATAATCTGCAGAAAATAGAAAATAGCATTTTTAATCATTAAATTATTATTTACAAACTAAATCAAACTTCAAATTATCTTTGCTAGTGGATTTGAAGAATTATGGATATTGAAGTACCGACAAGACAGGGGAATCTAGGAAAGGTGATGAACTTAGTTCTTCTATGAATAAAGCAAAAAAATTCAGCTTAGAAATCACTTATGAAGTCGTTGTTTCATTACTACAAAATATGCTAAGGTCCTCAGTCTGAGAATGCAGTGTGTGCTAAAATCCAACTCTATGAACGAAATCTCCTACTTATTCCATTAACGTACAAAATACTGTCACAAAACTTAATATTCTCCAATAATATTCTTTCAAACTTTATATGAAATCTACAAATGAAAAGTCAAAGACTTCAGATCATTAGAAATAACCTTCTACTTTGCCCTTTTCAAGACGAGGTTTCTCGAGTTTTTTCCTTCTCACCACCTCGAGATAAATCCGAGAGCCCACTTTAAATATCTTTCCACCATACCAACAACAACGTACAGTAAAAATGGCTATAAATTTCTTCCGTGGTCATCCAAATAATGCTCTTCTTGCTAGAAAAGAAGTTCTTCAGGCAGCTCAAAGACTATTGAGCCCTGTAGAACGACAGACTGATAATGACGACGAGGATCGACATCCTCTTACTTATGGCACAGATAGGGGCTCTTATTGGGTGCGTAGTCTTATAAGCCAGTGGTATGGCAAAACCGCCGGTGAAATAGATAATGGAGTAACTCCAGATTGTCTCGTATTGACCAATGGAGCTAGTTTTGGCGCTGCCAATGCTCTTACTAGATGTACATCTGTGTTGAGTGGAAGGACTCGACGAGCTTTCATTGTATCACCAACATACTTCCTATTGAATGATGTCTTCCTAGATGCTGGATTTGCTAATAAAATGACGGCTATTCCTGAGACCAGTGATGGCCTTGATCTAGGGTTTTTAGAGATAAAGTTGAAAGAAGAAGAAGCTAAGCGAGCTGCTGAACCTGGTTCTGAACCCCCTGCAATCGATTCTAAAGGACATAGAATATACAGATATGTTATGTACCTTGTACCTACTTTCTCTAACCCAACTGGAAGTACATTGGATGTGGAAACAAGACAGAAGCTTGTGCATTTGGCCAGGAAGTATGACATCCTGTTACTATGTGATGATGTCTACGACTTGCTAAATTATACTGGCAAGAATGTGCCTCCAAGGTTGGTTTGGCTTGATAGAGACTTGAAAAGTGATAATCCTGAAGATGATGATCCATCTGGATTCGGACATACTATTTCAAACTGTACATTCTCCAAACTCGTTGGACCAGGTATAAGAGTTGGATGGCAAGAGACTGTTAACGACAAACTAGCCTTTCAATTGTCAACAGTTGGTGCTGTGAAATCTGGCGGTACTCCTGCTCAAATGAATAGCATGATAACTGCAGAAATGCTTCAGCATGATGAAGTCAACGACATTGTTGATAATCTATGTACTGAGTTTAAACAGAGAAGTCAAGTGGCATATGAAGCTTTGAAAAGTTCTGTTCCTGAGGGGACTACCATCGAAGGAGGAGATGGCGGTTATTTTTACTGGATAACACTTCCAGAAAAGTATGGTTCTCATTGTGATGAAATAACAGCTTTGTGTGCAGAGAAAGGAGTGATATTGGCACCAGGAACATGCTTTGAAGTAGCCGGTGACGAATTAGGATGGAATAGAAGTTATAGGTTTTGCTTCACCTATTTGCTTCCTGATCAGATAAGAAAGGGTATGCAGATTTTTGGACAAATCCTTCAAACCTTTTAGAAATAGATAGATAGTACTATTATAGTATATTAGAAGAAAGTAATCACATTCAATTCCAAAAGTCATTTATAAACATATTAAGATATTGCTTTCAAACAGATAGATATTATCCATCGTTAGATAAAGCACATTTTTGTGGCTTTGATAAGTCACTTACTTTCCATTGCTTCAACAATGGAAAACCCATTAAACATAGAAAAATAATAAAAAAAAAACCATGGACAAGTAGAAGAGTAAAAAAAAAGTAGAAACTTTGTGGTTGTGGTAAGTTAAACTACAATGACAAGATTAACAGTCACTATCCTTTTAACAGGCTGCAACTGAAAACCAGTCAGTAGGTCTCTCGAATCCACCGTTACAGTAACAAGCATTTCCATTAGCATATGGATAATAAACATTCTCATAAGAGATAACAGGCATAAGAGCTTGAGATGAATATCCATATGGAACGGGCAGTCCGTGTGGTTGTTGCATGTGAGCATGAGAACGGCCCATATGAGAAGAGTTATCAGAGACTTGTTGCTGCATCATGGGCTCATGAACAGACCCAATGGGCTGAGGATGAGCTTGCATGGGAGCAAGTACCTGTTGGAAATGAGAAACCACAGGTTCAGTGCCCTTGTTCGCAGTCTCGTACCATTTTGGAATCGTGTATGATCTCTGATGTGTAGGAGAGAGGGGTTCACAAGGGAATGGAGATGTAGCAGAAGAGCCAGACAATCCTGGAGATGACATTAATAGTCGACCTGAATCAGAACCAATTGATACTGGAGATAAAGGTAAGCCAATGCTAACAGCATTGGCATCCAAAGACTTGGATTTCACGTACAACTGCCAACAGTCATCCCATTTACGCCAAGCAAGGGTGTCATTCTCCGATAAATGCAAGCTCCATTTGATGTCATTGAGCCAGCTAGCCTCAAATTTAGTCAAATCACAGACAGCGAACTGAGTGGCTTTGCCCCATGATTGGTTAGTAAAAGTGTTATCGTCATGGAACTTATTAGCGAGAACAAGTCCGACAATAATCATCTTATAGACAGTATCAGTAGTAGGGATATCACCATTATTGAGACTCGCAACAGCCCATCGCTTGGAAATGTAAACCAAACTGAGAATGATTGTAGATCTAGGCAGTCGGGTAGCACTCAAAACTTGAATCAAAAACTGTTGTAGATAGGGCATTCTTGACGATGACCACTGATTATCAGTTTCAGGGTATCTTCGTTTGGGAAGAGATCCTCTACTGTTGTTAACTAAGATTCCACAACCCATGGTAGCCAGGAAATCAGCCATATCAGCAAAATCGTAGTCCAAAGAGGAAGCTAGACCTCCAGTTGGGGGAGCTGGTGCCTCGTTGGTAGGCTCCAACCTTGTAGACAAGGGTAGAGGAGGGAGAGGGATTTGCTGGACCGGAGGAGGAGGAAGAATCCTAGCAGGCTGTTGCCAGTAGTTACTAGCAGCTGCAGCCTGTGAAACAGGTGTGGGAGTACCTATGGTAGTGCCTGAGTTAAACATCATGTGTTTATTCTCATAATGGGGCATTGTACCATAATAGTAAGGCCGGTTAGAGTTCTGGCTGACATACATCGGCCTAAAATCTCCTTGGTTAGCGTCCGGCAGCTGGTGAGAAGTCGGATACGCGGTTCTTTCGTAATTCTTTTGCGAAGAAGGAACACGAACATGATTATGTCTCCTCAAATTGTGAACATGAGAGGTTTGGTGCATCATAGGCGGTTGATGTCGCCCCGCACTGCTACCAGGAACAACCGGAGCAAGTGCGTGATAGGAATAGCCTTGCGCCGGGATTGACGACCCGTAATAGGCCTGTGGGTAATAGACAGTAGCCATGCTTCTGTGGCGTTTTTGGTTTTGTTTGCTACGGCGCTTCTGATGGTGAACAAGTTCAAATGAGGAAAAGCTCTTGAACTTGCTTTATTTTTCAAAAAAATTCCAAGTTCTTTGTCGGAAAGTTGTTTTCCAAGGTAAAAGAAAAAAAGAAAGGTTAATGCCGGACGATGGACTTAGTGAAAAGCTCGTCGGCAGGAAAGGAAATAAATGTAAATGTGAAAAGATAGTCAAGAACTCGAATGTCAATAACTAGATTTTCATCAACTTAATCCGACTAAGAATTTTAACCTGGTGTTGTTTATCAAGTCAGCTAAAAAAAAAGCCGTTGCCGTTGCTGTCGCCGCTGGTTGCAGAAGTTTGCTTTGAGGCTAAAGCACACGGTAATACAAGATTAGCACAACAGAAAAATAAGACCTGTGCAGAGAGGACTACAGATAAGCGAAACAAAGAGAGAACCGATACAAGATATTAAGATTTCCTTAAGGAAAAATTATATATGCAAGTGAAAGGCCTACTCTTATTTTTTTTTATGACAGAAATCTACCGGCAAAACTCTCGCTTTGCTCAGTGACCTGTACAACGTGTGGTGGTGAGGAAAACAAAAAATTTTCGCTTCACAAAATTCAAAGTAAAAGAGAGGTCGCACGGCTGTGCAGAATGAACGGCAATGAATTTGAATTCTGATGGACAGCAGCAGGTATCGAGAGAGAAATCATTAGAATGAGAATAAAATAAAATAAAATAATAAGGTAGAATTGAGTTTAAGAGGAGAATAGGAAAAAGCGCATAAATGGAATATGTGAGGATGCTCATTTGATTAATATGGGTGATTGACCAGACATGACTGTTTCACGGACATATCCGTGAATTTTGTTATCTTTAATCGCTTCTACAACTAGTGCCTATCGAATTCGAAATTTCATATCAATAGCCTATGCAAAAGCAATTAATGGCGCCGATAGATCTGTGGTTGTACTTTTTCGGGTTTCGCCGACTGGTTAAGCCTAGGAAGCTGCAGTAATGCGGCTCGGAATCTCTCGGGCTACTGCGATCCCACTAGCACGGAGGGCCGTTCGCCGACTACGGGCTTTTAGTGGGGTAGCTGTTTATTCGTCAGTTCACCACCGTCTATCTAGTTATCTGTAAATTATCGATCTGTCTATCAGCTTGATTGTCTATCTGAGTGTAAACATAATTACGTGTATTTTTTTTTGAAGCAGCGAAGTTTTCAAGACTGGAAGAGTTCCTGGAAGTGCCGTATAGTGAGGATTGGTGGTAGTCAACTTTAATTAGGATACCATAGAATTGCATGACTGATTAGTATCAGATACCTAATCGCTCTTCATAATCAAATACCTAGTAATCGTACCTTTTTCCACTCTTTCTTTTATTTTTCTTTTTTCCTATCTCCATAGATAACTCGTCCTTAAACCTTTGCTGATAAATTTTCTGATAATGACAGGCGTTAAGATCGCCGAAAAACCGCTCAAAACGAACAGGTCCCGTTGCTGAAACTAAGTAGATGCTGTGACGCCAAAAAAGCGCAAACCGCGATCGGATAGACCGTGTTATCTTTTCTGTGTTTCCTAATCTCTACTAGAAGTTTTGGTCATTCAATGTCAGATATTTAACTGAATAATAATTGTCACTGCTCAAATGGTGATTCGAGCAAACCGGTCTTGAAAAATTTCATGTCTCAGCCCTTGGAATGTTTCGTCGCTTTTTTTTGTTGTATTCTGTCTTTTTTTCCGATGGGCGCTTAACTGCGCTTTTTCTTCCTTCCAATGTTGGCCAGTTTAGGCTTATCTATGGTTAACTCTTCCCGTTTAGGGGGTGGGTGCTATCGTCCAATTAACGGAGATGTCCCCATCTCAAAAGCACCTCCATAAAGTTTCAATATTTATACCAGGAATACGTAGATGGATGTACCCATATAAAAGGTTGATTAGATCTGCACTTATTTAAGTGGCCATACTTCCCACCCCTTTTTTTCCGGGTTTTATTTTCCCTGTTAGCCTTGAGTTCTAAAATAGTTGAAACACTTTTCTGCACCAAAAAAAAGCTTGACAAAATGCATAATCTACCTAGTCCTGTCTCTGTCGGTGACGCAAGAGGTTTTATACAAAGAACTTTTAGAAAGTTCACCACCAGGGATGGGCTTATCGGTGACTATGACTATGCTTTTCTGTTCACTCCGGCTATTCCTTTCATGAACAAGAATAAGAAGCCTCGAAGTGCTATGTTCTTCAGTTTGAACTCTGAAATGCCTGTTCTTTTGGGATTTATTCTCGGTTTACAGCACTCTTTGTCAATGTTGGCTGGTATTGTTACTCCACCTATTCTTATTGCTGCATCGTCTAGTTTAGACGCTGAACTTACGCAGTATCTTGTTAGTGCTTCTCTGATTACTAGTGGTATGTTGTCATTGATTCAAATCACTAGATTCCATATATATGGTACAAAGTACTATATTGGAACAGGCTTAGTTTCAGTCGTAGGAACTTCTTTTGCCACGATTTCTATCGTTTCAAATGCGTTCCCTATGATGTATTCAAATGGCTTTTGTCCTGTCGATTCTGATGGTAATAATCTACCTTGTCCTGATGGTTACGGTGCAATTATTGCTACCTCTTGTGTCTGTGGTTTATTGGAAATATTACTATCTTTTATTCCTCCTGCCACTTTACAAAAAATATTCCCTCCCATTGTTACTGGCCCTGTCGTTTTGCTTATTGGTGTATCTTTGATTCAGTCTGGTTTCGAGGATTGGGCTGGCGGCTCTGGTTGTATAGATGCTATTTGTCCTAGTTCCACAGCTCCTAAACCATTACCTTGGGGATCAGCTCAATTTATTGGTCTGGGTTTCTTGGTCTTTGTAGCCATCATTCTGTGTGAGAAATGGGGTGCTCCTATCATGAAATCATGTGCTGTTGTCATTGGTCTGCTGGTCGGCTGTATTGTAGCTGCTGCATGTGGATATTTCGACAGAAGTGGAATAGATGCAGCTCCAGTTGCTACATTTATGTGGGTTCATACTTTCAAACTGAAGATATATGCTCCTGTGGTTCTGCCGCTGTTATCGGTTTATATAATCTTAATGATGGAGGCTATTGGTGATATCACTGCTACCTGTGATGTTTCTCGATTAGATGTTGAAGGTGAGGAATATGAATCTCGAATCCAAGGTGGTGTTCTTGCTGATGGTTTGAATGGTATTCTTGCTGGTCTATGTACTTTACCTCCAATGTCTACTTTTGCTCAGAACAACGGTATCATTTCTCTGACCAAATGTGCTAACAGAACCGTTGGTTACTGGTGTTGCTTCTTTCTCATTATCATGGGTATCTTTTCCAAGTTTGCTGCTGCTTTGGTAGCCATTCCTAGTTCTGTGCTAGGTGGTATGACTACTTTCTTATTCACATCTGTAGCTGTCTCTGGTTTGAGAATCATCGCCATCATTCCTTTTACTAGACGAGATCGATTTGTTCTAACATGTTCCTGTCTTTTCGGCTTTGGATCTGCTCTTGTTCCTGACTGGTTTTCATATGTATTCACTTACTCTGGCGACAACGACTCCCTTACAGGATTCTTGGACGCCATTATCCTGCTTCTTGAGCAATGTTTTGCGGTTGCCGGTATTGTCGGAGTCATTATCAATCTTATTGTTCCTCCTCAGCCTGATGACGAGGATATTACGGAAGAAGTTGAAGGTGAGAGCCCATTCAGTGGTATTGGAGATCTTGAAATCGTTCGATCAAGGAGATCTGAAAAGCTTTTGGCTATAGGATCTACTAGCAATCCTAGTGGATCAGATTGAAGTTAGCCATTTATTTGTTTGTAGTGTGCATGTGTTTGTTGAAATCAACTATATATACGTTGATAATTGTATTTTTCAGGGGTTACTTAGATTTGTTTGTAATAGCTTATGAGACAATGATCCAGTAGGAACCATTTTTTATCTTTTGAAATAGGAAAAAAGACAAAAATAATAAGACTGACTGCTCATATGTGAGAAATAGATAAGACAAAATACATTTTTTGTCGCTATTATTACTACTGCTTCTTTTTTTATCTGTTAGTGTATCCTGGGATGATCCCCCTAGAGAAATGGGTGATGTGCCGGTCGGTTAAATCCAGCCGAGCAGCCCCAACATTTGAGGGAGGGAGAGGTTAGCGCTCTGTGCCTGTCTGTCTTTCTGCGCAGTTTTTCCGTTGATGGGTAATCGGAGAAAACAGTACTAAAGGTAAAAACCAAGTGCAAGAGTTCTTGGCTCGGTGTTGGCTCGATGTTTACAACTTTTTTTCTCTATTTCAATATTATATTAATTTGGACCTCGGTATATTCCATTCCAATCTTATTTCATATTCTTTGAGTTCCTTCAAACTAACCTAATACTTAGACAGTTGAAACCCGGGGTGTGGTTGAGTTTGGATGTAGAGAGGTAGGTACCTCCAATTGATTCAGCATAAAGGCAATGATAAGACTATAGTTGTCCATGTAGTATCAATATAAGCAGTTGGAAGTAGCGTTTATTATCTTGGTACTATATTGAATATTAATTTCTATTTCCTGTTTAATTGCCTCATCTCTGCTCCTCCATAATCCTCCTTAAATCTCAGGCACGTCATGTCTCCTAAAATATGAGTTTTTCCGGATTATCCAAATGCACACTTCCTGCCCGCACAAAGTGGGTGGGCAGGTTAAGGTGTGGCACAACATTTCGGCAGGCCCTAAATGCTTTGTTCGGCTGCTTCTGGTAATAGAAGTCTAATTTTACAATGAAACAAGTAGGTTTATGACTGGCTGAAACCCGTTGTATAACCTATTCTACTTTTAGTTTATGTTTGCCACTATTTTTCCCTGCCTCCCTTACCTTCTAAGTTTCCGTTTCAACTCGCCCCTCAGCCTCTCCGCCTCTCCCCCCGACCTCCTCCGCGCACACACACAAACACACACACATTGCTGTCACTCCTCCCACTAGAAGCTTTACCCCAGAGCTCTCCAATTGGTGTGTCCCCACTCAAAAATTTTCCCTTCTCCTCATCACTACAGTCCACAATAACTTAGTAATACAGGCTCTGAAACCTATCAGGAAAATATTATTGTTGGAAGACTGTCCAGTTGTAATCTGTCAGAGCCAGACCCTCGGTGTCCTCAATAAATTTCCGCTGAATTTTTTTTATTGCTGGCAGTTTTTATTTTGGATTTGATACCACATAACAGATTCTGAATAAGGCCTCCAAAGATTTCGTAACATAACAAGGCATCAACAGCATCTTTTGTTTTCCATCGAAAGTGTATTTGTTTTTATAAATCTTGTGTTCTTTATTCCCTTTATCAATAACCCGCCCTCTCACTTTGAACTATTTTTTCAAAGTCAGACATGTCTACTGAGAAGATGGCGGCGGCAGAGTTGCCCCGTCCTTACAAATGTCCTATATGTGACAAAGCTTTTCACAGGCTAGAGCATCAGACCCGCCATATCCGAACACATACTGGTGAAAAGCCTCATATCTGTACATTCCCTGGCTGTAGCAAGCGTTTCAGTCGGTCAGATGAGCTCACTCGGCATTCTCGAATACACACCAATCCTAATAGTAGGAGAAACAATAAGGCCAGATTTGAGGAACAGCAGTCCAAACAGCAACCGAATGATATAGGTTCTCATATTGGTGGTATAGAAGATGAACAACTGCAGCAGCAGCAATTACCACAACCTCTGATGCCCGTGCCGATTCCTCGTAAACCGATGACTCAAAGTATGTCCCTCACTTCATTGACCTCTTTGTATGATCAGAAATATACCAACAGCGGTGTTGCCTCGCACCAACAAGGTGGTGTGCCAATGTTTTCCTCTTCAGGTATGGATGTACTAGGTACTGCAGGGTCGGCACTCTCGTCTGCACTCTCGTCTGCTAATAGTACCCCATATTCTTCGCATCCTTCTTCGCCTTCAGGAACCTCACATGCAATATCTTCGATTCCTGTCAGTGGTGTATCTTCATCTAGCTCTACTCCTATTTCCCAGTCACCTGCTAATAGTGGCGGTCATTTCGTGCGTGCTGTTCCGACGGGTAGATCGTCTTTTTTCGATATGAATGCTCTAGCTACTGCTGCGTCACAAGAATTGGAGAGGGAGCGTGAGAGTAATAATGCGATTCATCACCATCAGCCTCCTGTTGTTGTGACTCATGCCATGGGTCGCGGTGACCTTTCTCGTGCATCCTCTGCTTCAGGGGGTCCTTCTTCCTTAAGTAAGCCATTCTCCTCTCCATCACTGTCGACATATTTCTTACAGTCAAACGGAGGAGGTGCACATCATCATGGACCCCCTCCGCACTTTTCATCTGGGTATCATGGGCTACATCATCACAGTTATCTGGGTGGATCATCGCAACGGATTACTCCTCTCACGAGTATTTCATCTGCTTCGCATTCTCATCCTTTGTATAGTGATGATCATCGAGCTAAACGGTCTAGACCTAATTCGCCGGTTTCAACCGCTCCGTCTTCTCCTACTTATACGCCATCTGCATCTCCTACGCCTGATCATACCCCATTGGTTACACCTGCACATTCGCCTAGGCTACATGCCTCGGATGGACCTCTGCAACTGCCATCCATCAGGAATCTTTCTCTTGGTCAGCAGCGTCGTGGTCCACTGTTACAGCCACTTGAGCCTCAACCTATGTCTTTGTTACCCCCATTAATAAGTCAGTCAACACCATCGAGTGTTGTTCCTTCTGGAGCAACAACTCCTACTGCTGCGAGTACAGGTACTTCGCCTCCTTCGTCTTCTGCTAGCTTTGTGTATAATGGTGGTTCTGGCATGTCAGTCTTATCGTCTGGAGATGTTTCGGGTGGATCCATAGTTCACGCTGAAGTGTCGAACGTTAGAGGTCAACCTCAGGCTTCAGTTACTTCAAGCCCATCTTTTAACCGAACAAAAGTTTCTGTGTCGAACCTAATTAATTCGAGCTGATGCTGATTTATTTTTTAAGCGCACATCTTATGTTATATGTAATTTTTTTTTGGAAGTTTTAAATTAATGAAATCATTGTAATATGGTTCAGTATCTGGCGTTTTGTATGTAACTTCGTAGCACACTTGTATATGTTTTACAGAATGAGAGACAGAACTCATTGTATAGGTATCCTACAGAAAGAAGAACCAAGCATTTTTTGGTCTTTTGTAAGATATTTTATAGTTCTATATTTTCCTATATTGTTATTGATATTTCTTTCTTCAGCATCTCGTTCCTTCAGGCTTATCGTTGTTCCTGCAGCTAGCCGTCGATCTACTATAACATCTAATTAATCTGCATATAGCCTAGCATAGATCTGAGATTTTTAATTACAGAAAGAAAACGATCTCCATATATCAAACACAAGAAAAAAACGAATATCACAACACATAGAATTAAAACTAAGAAATAACTATAGAAACTATCAATAATATCAAGCCTTTACAATTTCAATCAAATCATTCAACTAATACTATTCATTTTCAAAATTCCATATAAATTTGGGGGGGTTTACCTTGAGTTTGGGCTGCGGACGACTTTCACATTCTCAAGCCCACCAAAAACCTACATTCTTTACTGAAAGCTAAAAAGAATAGCTATGCATTCATTCCGAGACAGTCTCAGATCGGCCCTATACCCGGAGATTCAAATTGAGGAAATAACAACATTAGCCGAAGAAAACTTTGTACAAATAAGGAAATACCCCGGATTGCACGTGCCTTAATAAAAATTCTTCGCGTCAAAATGCCAGACCACATTATTTCAAACGGCTAGAACGCGTTCATGCATATCTTTAAGCAACACGCACCAAATGGAGAAAAAGTACTGCACTTGACCAGAACAGTGTTGATAGTCAAAAAAAACAGAGCCATAACGATTACGCCTCAATTATCATCGAAAGAGCTGTAGTCTAGTGTTTCCCAGGAATTAGTGGATTGTGGAAAGTGCAGTGAAGAATCGGTGAAAAAATATATATAGGCAAAATTTTTTTTTAATCGATAGATAGTAAACCATAGCCAATTTTAACTGCAAGAATCTATCAGCTGAAAAGAAAACATTGACCAAGTAGTCTCAAATCTACACAAAAATCATAATATAAACACCAAGAAATGATATATTGAAAATGAAACAGGGTCTTCTAATACGAATCCTCACCTCTAGACACTGCACACTCCGAGACTCACCAAAATACGTTGCTCGTATTTCTACTTACCAAGAGAGTGGTGTGCAGATTCCTCGGCCCAATTAGGAAATTAAGCACAAGGACTAATGCTGTGAAAAAAAGACACCCACCCCAAGGGCCTACCGGCAAGTCAGCCCACTGCCTTCTAAGTCACCATAGCAGCCTAATCGAAAGTCAAGCGAGTTTACAGATCTCGGGCCACATTAAAATCATGTTTTAAAGGGAGAAAATTTGATGTGGTTGGGCCAATGAGAAATGAACGATCCAACTGAACCCCCCCTGAAAAATAAGGAGGTAATCGAAAAAAATTCCAACATAGTCTAGAAACATCTATGGACCAGCAATTCTACCTAGATAGTAAATCATATGGGCAAAACCCTCAATTATTCCCAAGTAGTATCCAACTAAACGTAATTGCTTATTCCTACATAATTGGTTTTAATGCTGGCCGCCCTCCACCATTGTAGTTGTCCAGGAAGGCAGGACCAGCCAGCCACCATCCAGGTACCAGTCACCCTTAATACTCTCAACAATGGTATCACTCAGAGGTGGCTTGCAATAAACACAGTGGCTGGAGGGATCAATAGTAGTCCATTAATATCGGGCTAAACTAGAGGCAGTCATAATGGAACTAATTGGAATTGGAATTGGATGGCGTCCTCAGAATTGATCGTTTGTGGTGAGTAATACTGACTAACTCGAACCTAGCCAAATAAGCAGAGGAACAATCTCCAGGCTGGACAAAAAAACCACTAAACAAGAAAAAGCAAATTAAATTTTTTCCAAGCTAAAATGCAAAATAAAAAGCAACACTTTATACTACGGTAGGTCTAAGCGATACTTTATGATTGGGAAGGGGGGGCCCGTGAGGTAGAGAATAATGTTACATCAAAGATCCAATTAAACTTCAAGCATAGCATATAATTTATATATAGATAATTATAGATAGACTTTAACTTCATTTCATCTTATGTTGATACTGCGTACTCCCCTGACGTATTTCCCTGACTTGGTTCTACTATCATACAGAAACAAAGGGGGAAAGGGTTATCTAACCCTGACACACGTTTATCTTTTCTTCATTTACTACCTTAGCAAGAGGGGTGGGTGGAGGAGGTCGTAGTGGGAGGAGAGTATCTAGGCCCCCCCTAGTGGAAAATTAGTATCTTGCCCGCCTGTCTCATTTTCCCCTTTCCATCATTCCCAATGCTGCCGCTCGCCAGCCTCAGAAAAGGAAACCAGATCCAGTATGGGAACGGCACAATAAACCGCGGAGAAGTCAAGATATTGTCAAGTAATTCGGCAATAGACGAGATCATCCGTGCGGCACTCAAAAATAACTATTGCTTGGCAATTGTCACCTTCCGTAGCAGAGTTGCTCAGCTCAGTGCCCGTGCCCAAACTCTATCGACATTATCTGCTGTTGTCAAAAATAGAAACAGTTCCAACAATGATAGTGTAAACAATAACAATACTACCAACAACAATTGCCCCAGAACTCCCAGTGAAAATTCGGTCCTCGACGGGCCTAGAGTGTTTGCAATTCAGATCCCTGAGGCCGACTACGGAATTGCTCTTGAGACCATTGCAGAAATAACTAGCAGCCCTAATAGTAGGCAAGAGAATGTCCGCCGATGCGAGCTACTGATAATGGAATATATGGATCACATATCCATGCCTAGCATCGTCCAATCACGACTGGCTAGTATAGCTGAATCCAACCATGCCGCTATTGTTTTGATGCCTCTGTGAAGTTTTTTTTCGGTGCGTTAAAAAGCGCGTGCGCTCTGTGTGCTCTCTTGTTTGGTATGCAAGCATGTATCTAAAAAAAGAAAAGTTGTGAGTCTCAGACAACGAACAAAAAAAAAAAGAAAATGTTGGGTGCCTAACATACGACTACCAGAATAGGCAACATTGTTGCCTAATGAAGTAATCGGCCTAAGCGATTTTTTCTTATTAGTGAGCTACCGCCCCGGCAATGCATTCTTCCGTTACTATTTTTGGACGATATTTCCAAAATAGCAGCGCAACAACATTCCTTCTGTTTAGCTACTAGGGTTGCCTCTTCCCCCCCTCGCTGGTCTATAAATATGGGCCACCTTCCCCCAAACTTAGTCTCTTTTTTTTCTTCTTCTTTATAGTACTTTGTCACTCGCTTTACTACAAAACTACCAAACTAAAACCACACATTAATAATGAAGTTCTCTACC
The DNA here is from genome assembly GCA_030569095.1 of Daia tannicola. Classification (NCBI taxonomy): domain Eukaryota; kingdom Fungi; phylum Ascomycota; class Dipodascomycetes; order Dipodascales; family Trichomonascaceae; genus Daia; species Daia tannicola. The sequence continues at coordinate 297,598 of JAJMJQ010000001.1, forward strand.
GTCGCCGTTGCCGCCTCTGCCGTCGCTGTTGCCTCTGCCAGTTACGTAAACACCACCACCGTCTTCGATGATGTTTACACCACCTACTGCCCTACCTCCGGTCTCTACACCATTGGTAACTCTACCTACACTGTCACTGAGCCCACCACCATCACCATCACTTCTTGTGGATGCACTGATACCCCCACTGTCGCTCCTGTTTCTTCCAGTAACGTCACCACTCCTACCACTGCCGTTCCTGAAGGTGCTGCTGGTAAGGTCGGTCTTGCCTCTGGTGCTCTTGCTGGTGTTGTCGCCGCTGCTGCTTACTTCTTGTAAGTGCTTTAATGTTTTATGTGCATCTCTGAATCCAAAAACATTAGCAGTCGTTGCGTTTACTTATTAAGAACACATCGATAAAATGTCGCCTTCACAATACCAAACATGGTTGAAAGAGCTATAGATTCTTTTAACTCATTTCTGAATTTCATCTTTTATTAATAAGCATTTATGTTCTATTTCGTTCACACTAAAAACTTATAGTGTTTTTATGATTTTTCTTCTAACATGATAACAAGTTCATGTTTAATAGATATGTAATCCGCAGTATTGTATGTCTTGTATATTTTAATAATTTTTTAACCCCCCCTAATTTGTCTATGTTAATCTTGTTTCCTTTTTGTTTGTTTACTTCATTTTAAAGTTAAGAACTGTGTTTCTGTCGTATGTTTATCTTGTTTCAGTTTTGATTGGCTAGTTTAGTTTGCCTACCAAAAAATATGCAAGATCGATTGGAGGGCGCAGCGAGGAATAAGGGGCTAAGCAAACAAGGGCGCAGAGATCGGCTGGGTTGGTTTTGGCCGAAAGCCTAGTAATTCTGAAACTTACGCCTTGCCGGAAAATAGGAGAAAAATGATTGGTCTACAAGCAGCAAAGAAAGCACCACTGTTGCATGACAGACTGAGACCGGGATATAAAGACTTAGATAACGATAATAGATTATTGAAATATTTAAGAATATATTAAAACTATTCGGTAGTTTACTAATCTTCTGCGATTTTTTAATTTGCTTAGATCTATGATCTGATGAAACCATAATACTTGACCCTACCCTACCTTAGGTCGATGGCCACCAGATTTACAAACCCTTGGATTTTTTTTTGCGTGAGTGGCTGCGCGCTATGGCAGCAACTCAATTAAGCGTACGAATTCCTGGTGGGACTTGGACAAGGCAAATAATACATACTGCATATAGCTCCGGCCTAAAGTAGCTATCTTTGGCTGTGGTCTAGACCCGTCTTAGTTCCGCTTTTCTCTTGTTTTGCCTAGATCTTTTTTGTTTGTTTATCCAAGATCCAGACTTAAAACGAGAATGCTGAAAATTACGCAGTAAAGTGTACAATTCAGACCAGGACTGACCTACGCGGCGCACGCGCAAGCAAGGCGTAAGCAAAGCTCAGCTTAGCTAACACACAAACATCTATTTTTGGGCTTGAACCAGCCTCTTCCATTTTTTTTTTATTTTTTTTTATTTTTTTTTATTTTTTTTTATTTATTTTTTTTGTTTTTTTGTTTGGACAATAGGCTATCTAGCTGAGCCGCACCGGATCATCTCGAGTCTCGGTAGCTTAATTGAACGGCAGATTACATTGAGCTTAATGAATATTTAAGATAAAACAATAGTCAACAGCTAAATCCATATTAATTATGTAAATATAGAGGAAAAACAATCAACAACAACAATCTATTAATATATTTCGTTTCTTTTAAATAGCTTGCTTCAAGTTGTATGGTTATCTAAATAAGTGATGGCTGGTTACACTGCCTGAGAAAAACGGACAATCTCTACTGCTTGTTGGCAAGATCACCACGTATGTCAAAATTCAGAAAAAGAAGAGGCTGACCATAATGCCAGCCACTGCTCTTAGTAATGTAGTATATAAATGATATTGTTGTCCATAAAACATCGCCTGTCATCCATACTTGATCTGTGTCTCAAAATCGTTAGCATACAACCAGTTCACATATATTCTCACAGATAAGATATGAAGTTCTCTACCATCATCAGTGCATCAGCTGCCTTAACAGCGGGAATCGCATCTGCCGCTTACGGCAATAGCACAGTAACAACTCTTACCGAGGTTGTCACTGCCTACACAACTTTTTGCCCTTCGGCTACTACTTTCACCGAAGGTAGCAATGTCTACACTGTCACTGAAGCTAGCACAGTTACTGTTACCGACTGTCCTTGTACTAGAACTCATGTTGTTACCATCTCTACTACTACTACAACCGCAGATTGTGAAACATCATCTACAGTTGCACCTGAGTACACCACCATTATTTCTTCCAGAACTTATACCACTGAGATCTGTGATGTCGACTGTACCACTGTAACTGAGGTAGATGTCGTTACTGATGTCGTTCCATGTACTACCACAACTTCTACACCCGTTGTTGAGCCTACTACTACTGAGTCAACCGAGGTTTCTCCTACAACCGAAGTGCCTACAACTGCTTCTACAACTGTAGCACCTGTAACTACTGTTCCTGAAGCTGTAACATCTACCTATGAGGCTCCTGTATCTGCCGCAACTGAGGTTACTCAGTCTGCTGTAATTGAAGGAGCTGCATCTAGAAACTCATTATCATTGGCAATTGCTGGTATAATCGCCTTTGGTGTCTCCTTGCTTTAAATGCAATGATTTTAATGAAATAAGAGAGAGCACGGGCACAAAATTATGCCAAAAACAGCTATCTAACAAGAAAAACCTTTACATTACTTTTACTTTAGTTTGATTTCATTCTTTTCTTCTTCTGTACATATATACCTACATATATATGAACTTTGGCCTAGCTTTGATAGCTTAGACCGGTTATTTATTTGAATACTTTATCCTTCCTTCTCTTAGAAGTAGCTAGCTACATACAAAAACAAACATGAATCAATTGAAATTTCTTCACAACAACAGCGGCAATCTCTCGCTTACTTTCCAGTATTATGTTTACTGCTAACTATAATAATATACATATAATCCTCTTGGTAGTACTAGGATCTTCAAACATGATTTGATGCCACGGTTATTGATAAAACAGCAAATATGCTGATTTAGCATACTCTTCTTCTTGGAATCCATATGTAGGTATTTCACTGATATTTGTATCATCAATAGAATACCATTTATCGTCGCCCACCTTAATATCAACAGTATAATGACCAGCTGTAGCAACTGGTCCATGATGATATACACATGCAAATAGAGATTTCGTAACCGGACCGGATGCTGACGACATCTCAAGGACCAATTCTTTGGGAATATGCAATGGCTTTGAAATTTTCTGTATCCCTGTTCCTAGAAATGCAAATCGTTTCAGATGAACGATAAGTATGCGGCTGACCTTGTCTATTGTCAGAGTCTTCACTGCTTGAGTCTCTGTACCATTAGGTAAACGATATGGGATTAATTCGGACTTGCTCAATAGTGAAAATGCATCTTCAAGGGTTTGAACTTCGTCAGGATAAATATCTAACTGTACCTGCTCAAACGGCTCATACGTTATTGAATTGGGCCTATTAGTAACCTCTAGAACACTTTTGAATTGACCACCAAACATTCGCTCTATAGTACCCTTCTTCTGTTTGAATACATTTTTCTTGCTTGGCTTATGATGCTTGCCAACCTCTGTCCAAGCAGAAGAGTCATTGATCTCTTCACCGTCTTCTTGGTTGTCATATTCTTGAAGTCCATCCTTAGTCTCATAAGTATCCAATTCTTCTTGTAAAGCTTGCAATAAATAACCTAAAAATTCTTGAGCATCCTCCTGCCTTCCTCTTTTAAGGTGAGGGAATCTTTTTGCCATAGTACGGTAAAGTGTATCCGGATTGACAATTGGTTCTTTGGGTGAAGTCATATCATTCGGCACATTTGTGAAATCTGTCAGGAAAAAGCCAATAAATTCCGATAAAATATCTAGAACAGGAGTATCAGAGTTTATACCGAAAATCGCATGTTCCCTTATTCTTAGTAACAACTGAGCAAACGGTTCACAATGAATCAACACCTGTAAAACAGAGTTCATATAGCACATATTACCACTATTTATGATCCCTTTGACCCTGATACTCCGCGATATAACAGAATCATCAGACATGGTTTCAGGATCCTCTCTAAGTACTTGAGCCAATGTGAATCGTTCCTTCTTTGATTTAGTATTTCTCGCCAGATCAGCCCAGCTAAAAACCCCGTTATGTCCTATAACAGGCTCATCATTATCATGACCATTCTCGACAGCATTCCAAGGAAAGTTAGGATAACCTTCTCGATCGAGCTTCTCTTTAAAAGCGGCTATAAAAGGATCGCTAAGATCAGCCGCTATAAGCTCAGTTATTTCCATATCTTTTTATAGTAAAATATATGAAAAGAAAGATTCCTCTTCCGCCAGCCAGCCAAAAAAAAAAAAAAAAAGGCGTTGGGCTTTATCGAAGCCACTATAAAGGATTAATCAACGCAACGCGAAATGTGAACGCGAAAGCGAAACCAAAAAAAAAAAAGATATCTTGTAAACATCTTGAATTGTATTCTTTTATATTTATATAGTAATTTGATCAGCTTCATAAGATCTAATTCTCTCGAGATGCATCTTCTCTTGCTGCCTTTTTCTCCAACTCGTCCCAGTCTTCACCTTCCTCCTCTTCTTCTTCGCTAGCAAACTCACTATCGTCTTCTTCCTCAGAACCGTAATCGCTTTCCTCATCTTCATCACTGGGATTATCATCACTGGCCTCGAAATCGCTTTCTTCAGACTCGTCTTCAGAGCCGTCACTGTCACTTTCGTTGCTGAGGAATTTCCAGCCACCGTTAGAGAAAAACTCATGTGGATCTTCAACTATAGCTTTCATAATCTGAGGCCAAACAAGGTTAACATTACCTTCAAAGTATGGAATATCCATTTCATTAAGCCAATCTTTGACAGCATCCAATTGACTCATAGGGATCGTATTGATATGTGTGACTGGCTTCGTATAATCCTTATAAACGAAAACCATATCAAAATTTCTTAATCCAAATGAAATTCGTTCAAGGTGAACTATTTCAACTTCATTCAAAGGAATAACTAAGAATGGAGGATCAATTAACTGAACCAAACAGTCTGTGGTAGGCTGACAGAGAACACTGGCTTTGAATGGTACACCAGTGAATCCAAGATCCCTGAAGGGAGTATCAACGTCTAAAGCACCGTTAGTCTGCTCCGCAATCTGTTCAGCAAATCTCTTGAACTCTTTGTTTAGAGCAGCTCGTTGTCTTCTTTCCTCTTGTTCTTGCTCCAATTCATCTTCATCACCATATCTGTACCTTCTTCTATTGCTATTGCCAGTTTCATCCACAGACATTTCACTAGCTTCACGGAAGAATTGAACGTCCTTAGTCTTTCTCTTACCAACAATGATAGGGTTTTTTAAGTGGAAATGAACCAAGGAAATCAACTCTTGATCACATGGTTGAAAAAACAAGTGAGCAACATTGCTGAATAAGATATCAACCCGCTGATCGTTAGATATAGGTGATTGATATCTGACACCATTCTGATGAATCTCCAGAGTTCCTTGAACTCGTTTACCTTCTGGACCCGGTCGTACATTGACACTTTCTAATCGTAGTGGTCTTTTATTCTTCATAAGAACCAATTGACCTTGATCTACAACGTCTGCCATCTCCTTCCTTTCCTGTTCACGTTTTACAGATTCCTTCTTCATATCAGAGATCTTCTTAAAGATATCGTTCATTCTCTCAGCATCTCGACTCCTCAACGATATGCTTCGAATAAATGTGGCATTAGCATCATCATAAGGAACTTCACTAGTTCCAGATCCAAACGGATCGTCTGTTCCAGATGTCGTAGTGCTCGGAGTACTGAAGTTCAACCTCAAGTAAACATAATTACCTTCTTCATTCTTAGAACCATTCTTGTAGGAGTTGATATGAAAAGGAACAGGTCTACCACCGATAGGAATAAGAATAGTTTGTGCACGTACATCGACATGGATTCTAAGATCTTTAACCACAGGTGGAATCTGCGTATCTCTTTTATAACTTTCAAACTTTTTGAAAACAGTGGTATTTTCCTTCTTAACAAGGCCATCCACAGCTGAATCAGAACTAGGAAATCGTTCTTGGCCAGATTTCAGAAGTCTCGCATGAATTTCCTGTTGGTGTAACTGTCGTCTTTTCTCATTACTTGCTTCTTCCTCCTGTTTAGCCTCACCACGAAGTCGAGTCCTCGGTAGCAAATTATCTTTTCGACGAGCCTCAGATTTCACTTCCTTCTTAACCTTAGTACCATTTGTGTTTGACGATCGATCGCCTTTAATATAGTAAATAACGTCTTTTGGTCCATGAGGACAGTCCGTGAAAACAATGTGTCCATTACCAGTAATTCTCACCGTATCCGTAAGAAGCATACTGTAAGTTTGCTTAGTACTAGGATCATTCAACTCATTGAAACCGACTTGAACGTTTAGAGTCATACCATCTTTCAAAACAGTTTCATTCTTGGCGTTAAGTAGCAAGGAAGCATCTCTGAAGTCAACACCGATACCCCAGCCAACATTTTTCATAAAATTACCTTCATATTCAGGAACCCATTCTTTGATATACTTAATGGCAGCGGCATATACAGACTTACACGTGGTACCTTCGCGAATAGAATCAAGAACTTTTTGCTGCAAGTTCAGTAAGTGTCTGTATGCCTCAGATTGCTCTTTACTAGGATCAATAAGATAGGTTCGTGCAATATTACCACAGTAAGATTTGTATCGAAGACCAATACTACACAAAATAACACCTGGTTTCAGTCTTCTTTCGTCACTGGGGACCATAGCACGCAAGTCGTATTTTTCAGAACCAGGACTTTGAATGGTGGGTTGGTAAGACCAATCAAGGTTCCTGTAGTCAAAGTCACTACCAAGCTGCATTTGCTTGTTTTTAGATGTGAAAAACTTGGCATCATCGATTTTCTTCTCGACTTGTTCTGCTAACTGGACATGAGTGATCTTTCTCTCTTCATCAATTGCAGTAGCCATTATGTCAGCAAAGTATTCCGACATCATACCCATACTAGCTTTTGACGCATTTCGAATTGCCCGTAATTCTTCTTCGTCCTTTACTTCCATTACTCGACCTAAAGCAAGCGAAACATCGACTTTTTCCCATGATTTCGGTTCACTGAGGTCATTCCATTCATTAACAATAGCTCCCTGATAATTATCTTTGGCAAAAACTCCGACCTTCTTGTTCCCTGTAGAAGATACCAGGTCCACTAGTTCTTGTAAGACTTTCTTGTTGGCTTCGACATTACTAGCACTTCCACGTGATAACACGACCACATCATTGTTAACACTACCTTTAACGAGTGGTTCCAGATATTCCTTCTTCCTGGAACTGGTGGCAAATATGACTTTATCCTTGGTGACAACAAGAGCCGTCATAGGGAATTCATATCCCAAAAGCCAGGTATGCAAAACGGCGCTTTTAGCGAACATTTTCTCTTCTTCATCTTTACCAATGATTACCAGTAGGGAAGAAGCGCCATTGAATTCACCATCAGTGATCCTACGCTGAATCAAATGCACACGCTTTCTGAACGTGGCATTATCAATCTGTACTTCATCACTCATGATTGATAAAATTAGGTTTTATACAGAAATCTCTTCAACTGGTTGAAAGAGAAAGAGAGTTGAGGGGGTGGACGTGGTGGAGAAAAGAACAAAAAGGTGGTGCCCGCCCAAATCGATTTCGTAGCGAAAAAAACGAACGCGTAAGTCACGTGCAACTCAATTAGACTTCCGCATTCGAACAGTAGTTGGTTTATTCTTAAAGTTCTAGAGAACAAAATAGAAAGAAAAATTCCTAATAATAATTTAATAATAATTTAATAATAATATAATAATAATTTAATAATAATATAATAATAATATAATAATAAGTAAATACTATTCTATCGCAGAGAATCAATATCTTTGCTTTTGTAAAAATGTGGAGCCAATTCAACCAGCCATTCTGGCTGTAAAGGCATACAGTTTCTCATAAACTCTTTACTAGTCAATACCAATTCATAATATAAAACCCATTTGGGCCTGGATCCATACAGCACAGATGATGGATGAATATGAACAGTCTGATTCTGTATGACACTTCTATAACTATCTCCCGACTTATTTAGTCGAGCAGAGTTAGGAAAGAAGCCTGATGTAATTGCTTTTTGAACTCGAACCAATGAGGATTCGTGGAACTCACTGTTCGATCTAGGATGATCCACATCGATTTCCACTCGTTTGCAAAGTCTCAAGAGTTGTTCTCGGACATTTCTTGCCCGTGCCAGACTCTTGTGCTGTAGGAAGTTATCTTGACACCATTGATAAGAAAACCCAGTATCTGCCCATTGGTTCCAAATCCCTAGTAAAGTAAGATGATCACCACCTTGTTTATCAGTGAAAGCTTCTCTTGCTTTATCTGCAAACAGCCTTTTATCTTTGGGTCGATAAAAGAGTGATGCAGATTCAGCAAGCATTGCCATAATAGAAATAATTTCATCGGTACAACCAAACTTATCACTAGCTAAGATTGTCTTAGCTTGCTTAGGATCAGTAGGGAATTCGGCCATTTGTCGACCAAGTTTAGTTAATAAGCCTTTATCATTCAAAGCACCTAAAGCATAGAGCTCTTCTAAAGCTTTTATCAAAGACTCATGTGGTGGAGAATCCAAAAAGTCAAAGTTAAGCACATCATTGATTCCAAGAGACATCAAAAGCAATACTACAGAGCTGAGATTTGTTCTCAGGATTTCTGGAGTAGTATTCTCACTCAATTCATTGTAAAATGCCCATTTAGTAAAAAGACGGAAACATTTGCCTGGACCTACTCGCCCTGCTCGACCAGCTCTTTGATTTGCACTGGCTCTAGAACATGGAGTAATTACCAAGCTTTCCATCCCTGTTCTAGGATTATAGACATTTTCCTTGACAAAACCAGGATCAATAACATACACAATTCCATCAATAGTAATTGATGTTTCTGCAATATTAGTGGCAAGCACTACTTTCCTTGCGCCTGGTGGAGTAGGTTCAAAGATCTTGGCTTGTAATTCACTAGGTAAGTTTGCATATATCGGACATACCATTAGCTCAGGAATTTTAGGGCCAAGTTTCTTACTGGTTTCAATCAAATTTTCTGCCATTGTTTCGATCTCATCTTGACCAGTCAAGAAAACTAGAATATCTCCAGCTTTTTGAGTGGTATGGATTTGAAAAACCGTGGTTATAGCTGCATGGATATAATTAGCCTCTGGTTGTTTAGTATATAAAATGTCCACATCAAACCGTCGACCTGGAATATTGAAAATAGGTGCATCATCAAAAAAAGATGAAAACTTCTTTTGGTCCATTGTGGCGGAAGCAATTAGTAATTTGAGATCAGGTCGATATCGTGTTATATCTTTAACCAAACCAAAAAGCACATCTGTATGTAAAGTTCTTTCATGTGCTTCATCAATCATTATTGCAGAATAATCGGACAGTTCTGGATCAGTCAAGAATTCTCTTAAAAGCATACCATCTGTCATATACTTAAGAATGGTTTTTTCACAAGATTTGTCTTCGAAACGAATAGAATAACCGACCTCATTACCGAGTTTACAACCCATTTCTTCTGCGACTCGAGCAGCAACAGACATAGCTGCTACTCTCCTTGGCTGTGTACATGCAATTTTCTTTGTACCGTTAAAAGTGTAGCCTGCTTCAACAAGATACTGTGGTAGCTGAGTAGTTTTACCAGAACCTGTTTCACCAACAACCACCAAAACCTGGAACTGTTCAAGCGCTGCTAGAAAATCTTCTCTATAGCTGTAAACTGGAAGGGATTTTCTGGTGTCATCCATAGTTTTAATCCTAGCCTCTTCCTCTTTTAATCTTTTTGCAAGATCTTCCTGCTCTTTATTAACAACCGACTTATGATCCACAACAAAGTCTATATTCTGTGATGTATCAAAAACATATTCATATTGTTTGTCAGAACTAGTAGTTTGCTCTTTCCGCGACTTTTTGGCCATATTGACCCTAGAAGTCTGGTCTTTTTCCCATGCATCTACTTCAGAGCTTCTAGTATCTTGATCAATGTATCTTTTGTTAAGAGCTTCATCTTTGCGACGACGATCGATTTTGCCCTTTTCTGTAATATAATCCTCAGGCATAGTATAGCCGGATTCACCAGAATCAATGTCATCCCGTGCCTTTGCAATTTCCAGAATCTCTCGTTTATATTGGATATCACGCCTTTCTCTTTTAGTAAGATTTTCCCAGCCATATTTCTTGACATCTTGCTCGAGGCCTTCTACTTCCTTCTGTAGTAAATAAAGCTTTTGTTCCTCACGCTTTGACAGATATGTTTGACGAGCTATTCTTCTCAGTTCATTAATATCTCTATCAGAGATATCAGCCTTGTCCTCGTAACGGTCAGAGCCGCCCCGGCCACTTTTTTCACGCTTTTCACGATCTATAAGACGTTTGGCAAACTCATCTCTTTCTTTGATATCGTTTTCGGAATCATTATTGATCCCGCCGCTATCAGCCTTTGAATCCGAATGGTTTGGGCCGGACGAACTGAGCTTCTTTATATCATCGGAAACGTCCCTATCAGATTCATCTGAATTTGATGCAAGTTCCAGATCTTTTCTCCTTCGTCTAGAACCACCAGTAGATGCATGATCACGGCTTGATCGATGATCTCTGGTTTTCTGTTCACTTTTAGACAATTTTGACCGAGAAATATCGTCCTCTAATGGCACAAAATCATACCTCTTAGGTTTAGAGGAAGTAACCGACTTCTGTGAAGATGTGTGGCATTTTTCATACAATTGTTTGACAAAAGAAGCGTCTTCTAAGCCAAATTCCGCCAAATCATCAGCTAGCTGGGCTGCAGAACGAGCAGAACGAGCAGTTGCAACACAAAAATCAGCTACAGTTTCATCAACTGCATCATTAAGCCTGAATAGCTCGTCAGATACCCATTGGTTCAAGTGTTTCGATGATGCAGAGCTCATCTATGCAATATGTTTTTGCCTATAATCAAAGGCAGTTTTGGATTTTGGGAAGTCAGCCAAAACCTTTTGAACTGGAACTTGAACTTTTCCACCTTACAAACACACAAGAATCACCAAGTTACCCCCCAAAAAAAAGCACACGCCATCTGTGGTAATAGGTCAATTAAACAATGTCTGACGAGACCATAATTAAAGCCGAGAAGGATTACACTGAATTGCTTGACAAGGAGTTCCCAGAAGTGGATGCCCTTGTAGCAAAGAGTTCTGTAGATGTGGCGCTTGAGCAACTGTACGGATTGGAGAAAAAAACCAGACAAGCCAGTGATTTGAAGTCATCTAATAGAGTCTTATCTAAAATTGTCGAAGTCACTAGGGGCAGTGGCAACTGGAAGCTTATGAATGAGCAACTGCAACTTCTAAGTAAGAAGCATGGTCAAATGAAACAGGCCATAGCACATCTTATACAGGATGTTATTAAAGGATTGGATGATGCTCCTAATCTTGAGACCAAAATCGAAACTATTGAAACTATTAGAACTGTTTCTGAAGGCAAAATCTTTGTAGAAGTCGAAAGAGCCAGAGTGTCGAGAATTCTCTCAAAGATCATGGAATCTAAAGGAGATATTGATCAAGCTGCTGAAATTCTAGGAGAATTACAAGTGGAAACTTACGGAAGTATGGATATGCGGGAAAAGATCGAGTTTATCTTGGAACAAGTCCAATTATACATTCTTAAAGGGGATTTCAACCAAGCTGCGATTGTCAGCAAGAAAATCACTCCTAAACATTTGGATACTGAGAAATATCAAGATTTGAAACTCAAGTTTTATGAGCTTTTGATAGAAATCTCGCTGCATGATGGCAAGTACTTGGATACCTGTCAACATTATCGTAGCATCTATGATATCAAATTTGTATCAGAGGATGATACCAAGTGGAAACCTATTCTTGAAAATATCGTCTACTTTATTATTTTGAGTCCTTATGACAACTTGGCTAATGATATTATACACAAGATTCAACTGGATAACCGTCTTGAATCGTTACCAGTTCACAAGGAACTCGTGAGATGTTTTACTGTTGACGAATTAATGAGATGGCCTAAAGTGGAGGAAATCTATGGACCTGCTTTATCAAAGACCACTGTTTTCAGTCAGTCTAGTAAAGAGGGTAAGAATCGATGGGATGATCTGAGAAAGCGTGTTATCGAGCATAATATCCGTGTAATCTCCAAGTATTATACAAGAATCACTATTTCAAGATTGACAGCACTCTTAGACTTGAGTGAATCAGAAACTGAAGACTCCTTGTCCAAGCTCGTTGTGCAAGGCACTATTTATGCACGAATTAGCAGACCTGACCGAGTGGTCAATTTCTCCAAGCCTAAAGATGTCAATGATGTTTTGAATGAATGGAGCAACAATATCAGTACATTATTGCAACATGTCGAGACTATTGGACATCTTATTACTAAAGATGAGATGGTCAATGCGCTCGTTAAATAAAGTAAATATAAATAATAAAACAAGAAAGTTTTTGTTTTGAATGCTGTGCTGTTCATCGTGCTGTACTTTCACGCTTCTTACGGGCCTGTTCCTTAAGATCGTCCCATTTTGACCGTAGTCGGCCATTCTGAATTTTGAGCTTGTCATTCTCAGAAAGCAGTTGCTCAATTTCTGTCTCATAATGTCTCTGGAAATTCAATTCCATTGTTGCTAGTTCTTTCTTCATTTGACTCAGAGCCGTTTTGAACGTATCCTTCTGAGCTTTAACACCTCGTTCGTAAGCATGCAATTGGCTACTACATTTGTTTAGCATCTGCCGAAGACTAGCTACCTCTGTTATTAGCTCTTCTTTAGTAGAATTATTCATAGCTTGGTGCCCTGTCGATGGAACAATATAGAAGCTTTCAATGCCAGAACTTGCACCACCATTGATGGCAGTAGGGTCCGCATTGTGTGCAGATATAGCATTATTATAGGCCTTACTGAAAGCCTGATTGACGGTAGAATAAAACTTGTAGAGTGGGTCATCCAGAGATGATGCTATGGCTGATGCATCAGCCGTATTCGAAGTAGTAACAGCACCACCAGAACCGAATGCTAATGTGTGTTTCTGCTTAGGGATACCTCTTGCAGAGGCTAAGCTATTAGCAAGTTCATCAGACTTTAATCTTCCGATAATCTGTATGGAATTAGATCCGCTACTGCTGTTGCTGGATGACGCAGACGAAGATGCATTCGCGGACTGCGAGAACTTATGTATAGCTGTCACAACTCTTTGGTCTGTCAACTGCTTTCCCTTTTCCCTATACTGGTCAGCCATGGCTTTCAAAGTCAGTTGCGCTTCACCGGAGCTTGTTGAATGAATTGCTTCCGTGAACCGATCAGCGGCTTCCAAGTAGTATTTAGAGGCTTTAGCACAATCCAAGTGTAATAGAGCATGATCAGCCTTGTTTACCAAGGCATATGCAAGGTCCAAAGGAGAACTCATTCTAGAAATAAACTAACTATATGCACTATTTAACAATACACTTGTATTCCATATGCCATATCTCTCTGTCTCGTATCATCGGCAAGCCACACCCTCTCACTCACATGCTTGCGAGGAACACACATTATGTTTACAAGGCCGGGTAACCTCCAACAATTCGCCAGATAATATCCATCTTCAGGCCGGGTAACTCTAAACTCAGCAACCAATGATGTCCACAAGAAATCAGAAATCAAAATCACAAAAAAAATCTCCAATTACTTGTCAATGAATTAATCCCTCCTCTTTTCTTTTCTTTTCTTCTATTCAATCACAACCCACCACACACAATGAACAGGATTGGATTGAACAGCGCTGGCGCATTATTGAAACCCAGCCGGTTTCTTTTTGCAACTGGTAGACGACTGGCCTCTACCACTAAGTCAGACTCATTATTCGGAGATTACCCCGAGGTTGAGCCTAAATTTGCACAGCATAGAGATCCATACGCCGTTTATGACGACCAACAAAACAGAAGAAACTTCAATGAACCTCTTAACCCTTATAACGAGTTGTATGATGTCTGGTCGCCAGACCGATTTGATATCGTAAATGACTGGGTCCCTATCCGTAACAATATCTTATTTGCTATTGGCATTCTCGGTTTCTCATCATATATTTACTACTTTGCTGCCCCAGAAGCTCCTGCTGTTCGACGGGAGTATCCTCATGATGGTCTTCTCAAGGCTCTTGGAGGAGATGAGGAGCAAAAGTTCAACCAGGCTCGTGTTGATAAGACTGCATAGGTATATTCATACATATTATAATTTTTTTTTTCATAAATAATGAAATGATTGCAAAGCTTGGAAAATAGAAGGCTTTTGCTGATTGATTTAGTGATTGATAATGAATGATTATTTCAAGCGCAATACTGTCGTTGATACTCAAAAATTATATACATAAGTGCAATAAATAAAGGAGAGTATAGTGGTTATGAATATTGTAAACGATGGAGAGGAAGACGATGAAGATGAGTAGAACGAGAGAGAGCAGAGTAAAAACAAACCAAAGTAAAGTAAAGAAAGGTAAAGAAAACCAAAGAATAAGTCTTTACTGAGCATAAACACCGTGATAACCTCGTCCATCGACTTCTAATCGATCAAGTCGCCCATCCCGCGCTGCGAGATATAATTCATTGAGTCTTTCAACGGGAACCGGGTCACCAGTATCAACAGCAGGAGCTTCTGTACCTGCAGTAGAAGGCTCACCGGCGGCACCTGTATTTTGGGCATCAGCTTGTTGCATTTGTTGCATTTGTTGCAATTGCTGTTGTTGTTGCAATTGCTGTTGGTGGACATTTGAATAAACACCATATTGAACACCACCATGACTAATAGGATATGCAGTAGGAGGCACAGGGGCCATTTGGTAAGCACCACTGTTCTGATACTGGAATTGCTGCTGATCTACAGCACCATTGGTTTGATATGGCATGTTCTGAGGAGGCAACCGTCCTTGGAGTACAGCAGCCTGTTGAACTTGTAACTGTTGCTGAAGCTGATGTTGAGATCGGCCCCATGACAGACGGACTCTGGAATTGGCGATAGGATATCCTTGCATCTGAGCAATGGCATTTTCTGCAGATTGTCGCTGTACGTATTGAACAAAGCCACATCCTTTTCCTTGGGGAATCTTGACATATATGATATCACCGAAACCTTGGAAATAATACCGTACTTCTTCTTCAGTCACAGACGGCGATAGTCCACCGATAAACACAGTGGTATTATGAGGATCGTTGAACTGGTTGATAGCCTGTGCAGGAGGATAATAAACCCCAACAGCACCATTGGAACCTGCACCAATAGCATGCCTACTTTGTGGATTCATGCCACCTCGCTGCTGCTGCTGCTGCTGCTGATGTTGTTGTTGCTGTTGCTGCTGCTGCTGCTGCTGATAATACTTGGTTTTAGGAGTAGCAGTGGAAATCCTGATAGGTCTTGAACCAATAAAGAACCCCTGCATTTCACTAAGAGCATAATGCATTTGAGACTCATCACTGAACCGAACAAAACCGTACCCTCTAGAGGCATTTGTATTGGAATCAGTCATGATCTTGGCCGATTTACAGGAAGGATATCGACCTTGGAAAATCTGCAATAATGACTGTTCAGTGACATCTGGAGATAAGTCTCCAACAAAGATGGAGAACTCTGGACTCTTGTCATCTCGTTTATCATTAATACCTCCACCACTAGCCCAGTTGAGCCGGAAAACTTTGCCAGGGCCGGCAATATTAGCAGGCATGGGCTGACCACTATATTGGTTCAAGATGGTTTCGGCAATCTGGGGCGAACCAAAGTCCACAAAGCAGTAACCAGCATTTGTACCATTCATTTTATCCGGGATCATTTTCACAGTGATAACTTGCTGATTGAATTGAGCCCAGATAGCAGCAACAGTGTTCTCATCGTACCAGTTCTCAAGTTCACCCATCCAAAGAGTGCTTGCACTATTAGGATAAGCTGATGAAGCACTTGAGTTTGTAGAGGCAGTGCTGATGATAGATGAGGCAGAAGCTGCGGGATCCAAAGAAGCCGGAATTCCTTGGGTCATCGGGTTCGCCGGCAATGAGGCCACACCAGAAGTAACAGGACTAACAGAGCCTGTGGCGACTGTTGAAGCAGAAGCCGGGGTACCAAGCAATGAGGTGTCAGGATTAGTAGAATCCATATTGCAAGTCAAACAGATCCTGGTTTTTTAGAAAACACAAACAAAACTAAGGCAAAAAAATCAAGCAAATTGGCAATAAGCTAATATTCAACCAAAAAATCTCACAGTTGAATTCACAAGGTTTTTTTTGGAGGTTCAGACTGGCAGAATGGATGACGTTTCTCTACTGTTTAAAGGGAAAAAAAAACCAGAGTTTATATCAGCAAAAAGAGAAAATTCACACAAAGAAAGGAAAAAAATCAAAACGGAAACAGAAAACAACTGAAAGAAACACAAACAGAGCAATAGAAAGATTCCAGCAGTCAAACAAAACAAAAAAATAGACGAATTATTCACAGACTATTGTGGGATTTCAAGCCTATTGTAAGTGAAAGCACAGTTGTTGGATGAAGAGAGTTTGAGAGTTCTGGAAAAACTTTTTTTTTGGGCGGTGTATGTGGCAGAACAAAAATAGAGGTGGGTTGAAAATAAAAGCAAACGGAATAGAAATCTGAAATCTACAAAATGAGGGGTGAATAACCAGTTGTATAAATCACAAGAAAAGTGCTCAATGATCAATTATATTGCTATGAAGATGATTATGTTGACGAAACCAAAATATATAGACTTTGATCTGCATTTTGGTGCATTTTGGTGCATTTTCTCGAACCTTGACTCAGGCTTAGATTTGATGGAGTGCCGACTTTCAGGCACACAATTATCGTCCCGCGCCGCCCCATCGGAACGGAAGTATTTGGCAGAACCGGGTAAGACATGATCCCGGAATGATAGGGGCAGAGGAACAGGGGCAGAAAATCATGTGCATAGATGCACTTGTCTTGGCTTTTTTCGGTAGTTTTATTACTCTGCATATACAGTTTGTCTCTTGTTTCTCCTTTTTTGCCTTAGTCTTGTTGTTTCTCATGTTTGATCTGCGCATACCCCTGCACAAACTAGGCACGCGTACCTTCAACAAGTGCATTTGCATTCCTCCTTTCTTTGTTTGAATCCGCCTTCACCGAGAACAAGACCGGGCCCATAAAGAATTTGATTGGAGCGGAAATCAAATACCGGATAGAGTAGGGTTGGTTTGGTTTGGTTCGAGATGCCTTACAATGAAAATCTGTCTGCTTATTTGTTTGCTAGGGGTAGATTTTTTTGAGCCGAGCCGAGCCGAAGGTCGACGAAACCAGCTCATATGCTACAATACAAAGTCAATGAATCCCCACAACATCATCATTAGTCAATTTAGCGTTTTTAGGAAACGGTATAATCTCCACAACACATATTTACAATGCATCTCCACAATATATATATGTTTACAACCTTTTAGCATAGTAGTAAAACAAGTACTCCCTCCCTTTACTACAAAGAAACGACTTCCATCCCAGCCATTGACTTCCAGCTCAGAGATTGACTTCTAGCTCAGTCATCACCTTCATCACTAACTGCATCCACACATCCGTTATGTTTACATATATAGTGTTTTATTCGCTACAATACAGTAATCCAATTATACTTGACAAATCCCCTCTCAGTATTATACAGTGTCTGTAGCATTTTCATACTCTGAGGTAGGCTGTCGCATATTCTCAGGAGGTTCAATGGTAGGAATAAATTCCAAAACTATATAGCCAATTCCAATAATGGCAATGATAGATCCTGCAACGATTCGTAGAATGTTGTCATGCAACAGAATTGTGCCGATGAATACGTAGAAAACACCTCTGCCGACGAATGAGAACAAAAAGCTAGCATATCTATAGGTTTGAGGAGGGGTACTGAATTCTATGATGTTAGTGGTTGTTGAGGAGTTGAAATAAACACTAAGCACTTACCAAGAGCTGCGAGTCCGAGACCAATCAGAATCACAAAGATGGCAATTATAGACTAAAGAGTTAGGAAACTATACGGATTGCATTGCACACAAAGAGTTGTGTGAATCAATGTAAAAAAATGCGAATGATATAATATACATTATTCACTAGCATCGTGCGGATCTGGCACTGCCACCCAAAATCAGATTTGCCAAATGAACACTTCAAACACATTTAATCATGGATATTTGCATTTACAATTCATTAACCGAATAGACAGTTGCAATTGACTTGGAATTTTGAACTTACAGATTGACTAGGGTTAGTTTTCTCTTCTATTTGAGTTTCATTATCATATTCATATCCATCTTACGCCAGCTAACTTACAAGCCTACAGGGAAAAACTGAGAAACTCCACCTAAAACTGCAATCACAGCTGTGAATAGATTGATTGCCTTGAAAATGTTGGAGAGCCGAGATCCACCGTTAAACGCACCAGAAAGATTATCCATATTGATTGTTTTATATAAGAATTGCTGAGTCTACAGTATTGTCGCTTACTTGTAGGTAGCTAAGTGAAACTCGGCTGGCTGGCTGGCTGTCTGGCTGGTTGACAAGCGGAGATTTTGGGACGACTTGGGACTCAGCCGCCAGATGGATTCCAACCCAGATAATAAAGAATGAATATCAACATACCATTTTTGCTAATAAACTAGTAAATATAACATATTAAATGATTAGATAGGACTATTAGATTTGGTAATAAGACTTTTCACCAAGGTATCAGTGAAAGCTATGTTTCAGTTTGTATAGATACATAATCACCATACTCGGCACTGCTGAACCAGTTTTATAACATCAAGTAGCTCTTGTCGATGCTGACTACCGATATCTTCACCAGAACTGGTGCCTAGATCATAAGCCAATCCAATCATCAGTTGTCGTGATTCCTGTGGACTTTGTCTGGCAACCAACGATGCAATCATGGATGCGTAAAGTGAGCCAAAAACATCATCTGCTGGGCCCAAAATACATACAGGTTCTATGTTAGACAAAGGTAGTAAGTCTGGTTCGATTGCACCAGGTATACTGGGAACTTCTGCCATCACTGCGTTTATCGATGGTAGACTGACAGCATACATCTTGCCTAGTCTTCCACCATGAGTAGAAACATTTATAGAGATTTTGTCACTGAAAGCAACTGCAACTACATCAAGCTGTTTATCACAGCCACTACTGCTGGCGTGTTTACTTTCAAACGGCGATCCGGAGCTCATAGAAAATGCAATGCTTTGATCCAGAAGAAGCGGTCTCGAGGATTCAAAAGTTCACCTCTCTGCCAAAGATACTTGCAAAAGTATATTAGAAACATGACACACTGACTATGAGATAAAGACCAAAAAAACATATAATTAGAACTTAATAAGGGATTATAAATATACGGAGCAGAAATAGACACAAACTAGACACGTTTGAGTGTTTAATGCTTGATATCAAAAATGCTGACATAATCTATTACAAATAACATTCACAGCCGCACTCCGCTAACTCCCTGACATATTTTGCCAACGCATCCGAACAAATAGTGAATCATATCATCATGGCTGCTAGACATACAAGTCAGGCCCATTCAAGGGATAATAGGACACAGTTGTTCTCAAATGTAGGAAGCTATAGTTCTGCACAGGTCCTCGGGGCTGGCTCTAGTACTCATAGACAGCAGTCACAATCACCGAATTATATGCAAGCTAATCTCAATTCAAAAGGACAGTATTCTGACGCGGTTCTTTCTCAGCTAGAATCTCAGAATGATGATCAATTGGAAGGGTTACATGGCAAGGTGAAGATTCTAAAAGACGTGGCTTTGAAGATTGGAGATGAAGTCCGGGATGGCAATAAGCTGATAAGCGATATGGAAGAGAACTTCGAAAATGCCCGGGTTAGGTTGAGATCTACTTTTACAAAAATGATGAGAATGGCTGAAAGAAGTGGTATACCGTTGAAGACTTGGTTTCTGTTATTTGTTGTCATATTCCTGTTCTTTTTCTATATCTGGTGGAGTTAAGTACCTGACCTCACATAAGAAGTGCGCAGCCACCTCTCTTCCTTATCTTTCATTAGCTAACCGCCTACACACGTGTTACAGACAAGATATCTCAATGTGTCAATGGATGTACTAAAACATGTCACAACGTCTGTCTTACACTCCAACATCATGAGATGATTTTCATTTTTGCATTCAGTTCATCAGGATCTACAATAATAAGCATACGTAATATAACGAAAAAATGCATCCATTTTTTAATGAGTTAATACATCTTATAGTTACAATTCCGAATTATAGATTACAGGGAAATTTACAGTACTTGATGAGCAGATCCGAGAGTTTCTCAAGAGATTGCTGATCCACTTCATCAAAGCCTTCAAGCTTCAAACAATCGATATCAATAACCCCATAGACTTTTCCAGAACTTCTGTCCACGATAGGTACAACTATCTCGCTTTTGGTGTCTCCATCACAAGCTATATGGCCAGGAAACTCCTGGACATTTGGCACTAGTTGAGTCTCCTTTGACAATGCCGCTGTTCCACAAACACCCTTACCAACTCGAATAATCTGACATGCCACTTGTCCATGAAAAGGACCCAGAATCAATTGGTCGGATGCCTCTGCGTCGGCAACATAGACTCCTGCCCAGTTGACTTGCATGTCTAAATCCAGATACATATGCCATAGTAATGATGCGACATTTGCTGTGTTGGCAACCCAGTTAGACTGGTCAGACATCAATGCTTTAGCACTCATAAGAAGCATATCATATGCTGCTGTTTTCGAGCCGAGTCCGTCGAATTTGGAATAGTCTGCATGATGCTGTTCTCCTTCAGTCTAGAGACACAAAGTTAATACTAATACTACAAAAAGATATTAACAACTATCGACATACCATAATAATATTAATAAGAATCAAATTCTATTCTTAGGGATTTTATTTGGGGGTTTCAGATGTAAGAATCCAAGGTTATCATGTCGAGGCAGATTTCGATTTGTCTTAGTAATTTCAGCCGTATCATTTGAAATGTCCACGGTCCTAGCTTCAACTCTGACAATCTGATAACAAAGTAAACAGAAAAAAATTCAAAAAAATTCAAAAAAATAGAGAGAATCCTTAAATAATCAGATTTGTATACAATATTACAGTAATATTTAGCTGGAAAAAGCTAGAAAGAAAAATTAATTATTTGTTCATGTCACCTCCAAGATATCTATCTATCCAAATGCCCAGTGAAATTGCCAGTTCGATAGTCTAAATGAACAAAAGCTCTTTCTACAAAAGGCAAGGTTTCAATAGCATATTGTAAGGCTTCACCAATATCGTGACTATCTTTCAAGTTCAGGTCTGCTGACAAAATCAAGTCTACTTCAACCGTAATTCGGTCCCCAGTATGATATGCGTTCAAAGCAGTGATATATTTGATATTATCAGCAAATCGCATACACATGTATAAGACAATCTGTCTTTGCTGAGGAGAAGCTGCTGATCCAGTCAAATTTTCAATATGCTCCAATGCTATGGTTCCCCAGCTGATAACGACATAGAATGATAATAGTAAAGCACCTAAAGGATCAAACCACCAAGTCTTTGTCTGAAATCCTACTATAGGGAAAAACATTGAAAATATGTTGAAAACAACATCAGTTTTAGCATCTGCTGCTAAAGCTTGAACTGCTGAAGAATCAACAGATTTGCACCAAAACCAACAAAAAACCTTGACCACAACTGTCATGCTCATGATTATAGCTGAAGGTATACCAATAGACACAACAGGCTTGTCCTTCTCTTGACCTTTAAATAGTGCAGTGATAGCCTCATCACCTATTTTTAGGAATGAAACAATCATAATAGTAGAAAAGACCAAAACTCCAATCGGTTCCAAACGGCTTCTTCCAACTGGGTAAAGATGTTTAATACGCCAGTCTTTTTGGCCAACGAGTCTTGTACTGAACCAGATGATAAAAGTAGACAGGAAATCTAACAAGGAGTCTACTAACGATGCGATAATAGATAATGAGTTGGTTAAAAGTGCAACTACAACTTTACCAATAAGAAGGATAAAGTTAATGAAGAAGTTGAGGATGATAGCAAACATCACAGTACTGCTATGGTCAGATCTTGAACCAAGCAAAGGTGAGCCTTCAGCATCAATATTTCCAGGTACACCTTGTCTCTGTGGATGATGATATCTAGGATTTTGCAATTTCTTTGAACCGTGATGGAACTGCAAAACTTCTTCATCTTCAGTCTCTTCTATACTAGGAGATAACAGGTCATCACCATAGGTTCTTAACATAGAAACCGAGATACCAGAGTCAAGAAGACGGTCAATATCACAATATGCTTCAAGAGTCTCGTTTTGTGCCTCATAAAAGCTCCGTAGTTTTTTGTTTTTAAATGACTTGATTTCATCATCTGTTTTGATATACTTAGACCATTGCTTTAATGGTCTCGATTTGCCAATCAAACGGAATGGTCGCATTTCTTGTAGGTTTTCCACACGATCCATTGATGTCTGAGTAGCTGCAGTATCAGTCAGCAAAGAATATCTCGACCCTTGTAACTGGTTGTAAAAGCTGTGATGTCGCTTAAATGACGGAGGAGGTGCTGCAAACAAAGTTTGTCCAGACGCAGATTCGGAAATAGGGCGCCACGAACTTTCCTCGACTCTAAGATCATGGTTACCGCTTATAACATCATTGCCTATACTTCTAGGATGGAACCCTGATACAGAAGCAGAAGCAGCAGTGTTTTTTCGGCTGAATTCCTCAAAGCTACTCAGAGTTTCGTGACGCCCATGATCATCGTCTTCATCATAGTCGGTACTGCTTCTGCTATTATTTTTCTTTTTAGAGGCAATATCATCAATTCCACTGGATAAATCGTCATCACTTGCTTGTTGCGACGAGATGGCTTTACCATTATGCGTCGACTTACTAAGAACTTCTATAGTATGACTACGTCCTATAGTTCTCGAAGGAGATTCCTTGGCATTACCACCTGCCATTGGAAAATTCTCGGTTTTAAAACAATAAACCAAAAGAGAAAATACGTTGTACTGAGGTTATAACAGTATAGAAAAGTCAAAAAATGCGTTTTATTTGCTTTCTCCGCCAAGGCCTTCTATTGTCCCGAGGATGAGAGCTTAAAAGACAGAAGCGGAAAACATGCCAAAAAACAAAAAAACCAAAAAGCAAAAAACAAAAAACAAAAAAAAACAAAAAAAGAAAAAAAAATTACCGAAATTTAAAGTAATCACTCAAAATTATAGTTAAACTAATAGTGGCGGAGTTACTGTTAAACGACCCATACATTATCGGGTTGTAATATTCAACACAAGGAAACTACATAAAATGTTATTGTTCTACCGAATTCTGAAATGCTATTGTTCTGCCGAATACTAATATGCAGGGTCCATCGCACTCTCTAACCCCTAGCATAACCAAGGTGTACAGAGTTACCGAGACAAGAAAAACCCGAATTACAACGAAAAATTCACAAGGATACATAATAACCTACCAAACTCTAAACTGTCTATCCGCCTCAGTACAGTGTCCACCACCACTAGTGTTATCCAATGCAAAGCAAACAAATATGGAATCCAAGATAATGGATAAAGTGCCTTCAGTAGCTCCGAGGATAAACCAGCCAATAAATCCCGAGAGCATACCCACTATATAGCCATATAAACTGCCATTTCCATGATCTACCACCTTGGCAGCATGTGCCCAAGCAGCAAATCCCATACTGAATGCTGTCAGAAGTCTAGCTGCGCTCAAGAGCATTTTAGCAAGACGATATGCATACCAGGTGGGCTTACCATTTGAGCCATCAGGGTTTGAAACTTCAGCGCCACTGTTCAAGTATTTGAGACTACTGATAGTTCGAGCCGAGTCCACCAAGCCTTGTGAGTTAATTACAGCATTTGTTAGAGCCAATGGATTCGTAAGACTGAGAGCTGATGCATTCACAAACATGTTGTACACAATTATCTGAACAATGGTAACGAATCTCCCTGGCAGAATAAGTAATGGTAACCGTAGAAACAGACACACCAATGAAGAGAAACAAATTGTACCAAACTGTGCAGTCACTGCGTATCTAAGACTACTGTTCATGACTTCATACTGCTTAGAACCTGCTTGATCGGCGAGCGCAGCTTCATGCCGGTAGAAATACCAGTGAGATACTGTAGCCGAGACAGTAACTCTTTGAATACCGCTAATAACTCCCCAGGACCAAAGGTAAAGAAGAACATAGAAGACGGCTAAAGCCCATGCTTTGAAACTTAATACCCAGATCCCGTTTATAGAGTCACCTTCCAGAAACAGAGTAGCAAACATATTGATCCAGACAACGGTCATGAAGAGAAAAAAGCCGACCATACCGGCAGAAAGAATCAAAATCGCTGGACTATGATAACTTAGAATGTTACAGGACAGTTGAATCATACCTAAACTCTTTGAGAGCGTATGTCTACCTTTGAATGCAATGACACTCCAGCTTATACCTAAAGCAAGCGGAACAAGACTAGTCCATCTCATTGCACGATCCTGAGTTTCTGGGTGATCGTGGGGGCCTTTACTAGACATGACATTAGAATAAATAAAGAGTGCTAGCAAACCAGCTGGCACAAGAACAATCGAGGCATGAACTAGTAGAGGTGTATAGTACCGCATTGTAAACACCCAGACACATGAAACTAGCATAGCAATACACATGTTGATAAATAGAGTTGACCATGAAGCCCTTATGACTGTATATATTGTGTCTCCTAACGGAATCTTACCATATATGCCTCTGGTGACAAGCCATACCATTAAGGACGTGGCGAATGCAATAGACACACATGAAATGTATAGATTTGCCCAAGAGGAATCGAATCGTGTGTGAGTAGGATTAGAGAATAATGGGGGAACAAACTCGGGTTCAATTTGATCGTTGTCACCAATCAAGGGCCCATTCTCATCATCACTTTGATTTTGATTTTCATTCTCATCCATATTATGGATGCCAAGATCAGGTTCATATGGTCTTATGCCCATATCATCAAAATGCTCTGTTTCAGATTGACCACTTTCCAGACCGATATCATGCGGTGGGTCGGTATCTTGGCCATATCCCATGATACCGCGGTCTTGGTCGTTCAATCCCACAGTTGACGTACTACTTTCAATGGTCTTGGGCTGTGCATTAATATTGTAGTCATCATAATCATCATCATCTGCATCTGACTGATATAAAGCTTGTCTTTCTGGACTTGGAGCTCGCAGATAAGAAAGTGGCATGTATTTACGTGCCCTTGTACTTATCGATCCTAACGTACTATCAGCCACACCAGCAGTTGCAGGTTCAGAAGAATATATTGAGGAGAATGGCGGATCTTCTACCGTAGAAAAAAAAAGTGGAGCATCACCATTCTGTGTTGTTGTTGTTCTTTGGCCGTCACGTAATGAATCACCACTTTGATTAGTGCTCTGCGATAAGAACTTAGAGGCGTCTAATGGTTAGTGATGAGTTATAAACCACATGATATATAGAGCCAGAACTGCAAAACTATAGTTTATATATATCATGAATTCCACTATACTTACACTCTGAAAACATGACTTCTACACTTGTTTCTAAAATAAATAAAACGTTTCAAAAACAAATGAGAGCAAACGCTTGTTGTGAAGTGTGTCACTACAAGTCACGGCGCTGGCTAACCCACCCAAGTCGAGTTTTTTTTGGCTGGGACTGGGACAATCAGCAATCGCCGACACTAAGCATTTATAGCTTTGATTTGTTTGTGGGGGCTTTTTACATTTCTCTTTTCTCCTTTCACAGAGTTTTTTGGTTGTTAGCAATTGCATACAAACAGTTTAAACCTTGATCTGATTGATTTAGAATAGATTAATTACGTAGAAATGTCTAGAAGCTGGGATTTCATTGCTAAGATCGTCATGATAGGCGATTCTGCTTGTGGGAAGTCATCCCTTATGATCAGACTCACTGATAATAGATTTACTGACGTACATGATGTTACAATTGCGGCAGAAATTGGATCAAAAGTTCTTAGTGTAGGAGAGCAAGGTCAGAATATGAAGCTACAAATATGGGATACTGTAAGTAGGGCAAGGACAAGGGCATCATTGATCTATCAGTTGATGTATCATATCATATACTAACTAATTAGGCTGGACAGGAACATTTCCGAGCAGTCACACGATCGTATTTCAGGAACGCCGCAGGGTGCATATTGGTGTATGATATCACTAGAAAAGATACTTTTGAGCATGTACAACAATGGCTGGATGATATAAGGAACCAAGCAGAAGAGAGCATAAGCATTTGCTTAGTAGGTAACAAGTCGGATTTAGAGCAACACTCTCGTCAAGTCAGCTATGAAGAAGCATTGAAATGGGCACAGGAAAATGGAATTTCCGATTTCGTAGAGGCAAGTGCGAAAACCGGAGATTCGGTTGTGAAAGCCTATGATAATGTCGCACAAGATATTTATAAAAAAATAATGGCTGGCAAGTACAATCTCAACCCAGGGTCCAACTCAAAAGGAATCAAAGTAAATACCAATGCAGGACTTGTGAATCTTGCTATGGAAGAACGTGCAAAAGCTAGCAAAACAAGTTCTGGGTGTTGTTAAAGCCCATGTTGTCTAAGGATCAATATTGCTTCTGCTACTGTGTTTTCTTCTGCTGCCGTTTTTACTTTTGCACTTGGCCCCAGAGATCTTGTCCACTTTATACATCCACCACAATAAGGGGATTCCGAGGATACCATTGTAAAACATACAACCACCAACTGGGGGGCTTTGATTTCTCAATCTTTCACCAAATTAACAATGCCAAAAGCCAAAAAATCAAGAGCAACACCCAAAGCAAAGGTTATCTCTGTTGTAGAAGCAGCAGATACGTCTAATTCCAACAGTTCGAAAACATACTGGCTTATGAAAGCTGAACCAGAATCGAGACTAGTTAATGGACATGATGTGAAATTTTCTATTGATGATTTGAAAGATGAGAAAACTGCACCATGGGATGGTGTGAGAAACTATGAAGCACGTAATAACATGAAAGCAATGAAACTAGGCGATCTTGCTTTTTTTTACCATTCCAATTGCAAAGAACCAGGTATTGTTGGTGTCATGAAAGTGGTAAAGACGGCATTTGCTGATTATACAGCTTTTGATAAGAAGCATCCATATTATGACCCTAAAAGTGACCAACAAAATCCTAAATGGTTTATGGTCGAAGTAGGATATATGCAACATTTACCGAGAAAAGTCACGCTTGAAGAAATCAAGAATTGTCCAGAGTTAGCCGAGACTGCTCTTCTCAAACGTAAAAGACTCAGTATTGTGCCAATTCGTGAACCTGAGTGGATGCAAATCCTAGCAATGGCCAACATGGCAAAGTGAGGATTGGTCAATATACAAGAACATTCACCTACACAAACAAACAAACCATTTATACATCTTTTACTATCAATTCAGAAGGTGCTCTCATGGCCCATTCAGTCCAACTGCCATCATAGACACGGATTTTTTGACTCGTATAGCCAGACTCTCTAAGTCCAGACTCAAGAACACAAGCAGTGACTCCAGTGCCACACATGAGAATTACTGGTTTATCTGTTCCTACCCCTTTTGATTTGAATACCTGAGCGATTTCATCTGTAGGCAGGAAAAGACTATCTTTTACGACACTTGAAAAAGGAATTGAGATTGCACCAGGAATATGACCTGAAGAAAGACCGGGCCGAGGTTCAGGTGCTTCTCCGGTAAATCTAGCATTCGGTCTCGCATCAACAATATAATATCCTTCAAGTTTCTTAGGATCTCTGACAATTTCTTCCAATTCCTCATACAATATCACCGAGCTTTGATCAATAGCAGGACTTTCGTAATTGGTTTCAGTTAACGGTTCAACAGCACCAGAAATTACTTTCCCACCTCCTAACTTATAAGAGGGGAAGCTATTCAGTAAATAAGCCTTTTTATGTCCAAATAATCTCATCATCCAATAAACCCGAGGTGATGAAAAATTACCGACGACATCGTATATTACTAATGTATCACTGTTCTGAATTCCTAAGATTCCCATCTCTTTATCAAACTTCTCTTTGGAAGGTATCATATGAGGATAAGGCGATTGATCATCCTTGACTTTATCCAAGTCAAAAAAGACTGCACCAGGGATTCGTTCTTGTGTGAATTCTTTGACTGCGTTCTTGTCAACATTAGGCATATACCAAGATGCATCAATTGGAATGACTCGAGAACTGGAAGCTTTCAAGAGCTTCTGGAATCCACTAGGATTAAGAAATCTTTTCAAAGGTAATGTGACATGCATTTCAAACCTTTTGGTGGTACTTTTAGTTTCAATATCTGTCTACCAGGTATCTATGTATATAGCAGATTGTGAAGTGGGGGTACGGAGAGTGAGTTGGGAAGCTCAAAACTATAATATAGAAACTGAACAAACAGATCCGAGACCAACAAATTTAATAGTATAATATGAAATATAAACCTTACTCTACTTCAACAACACTTGGAAGCAGTGGAGAGTTTTCTTGTGCAGATGTAGATGCAGGTGCAGGTGCAGTAGCTACCTGTATATCTGTGGAGGATTTGGTCAGTACAAGAACAGAAGAGGGACTAGAAGATTCATTCGTTTGCTGCTTTTGAGCACCTGGATCAATAGTAGTCACAGAACTTTTGATGAACTTTAGGAATCGATCACCGTATTCAGAAGCAGGAATTGCAGACAATGAATTTTTGTTATGTGAAAGCCCTTTCCAGAACGTCTCAAGCTTCTTCATGAATCCATAAGGTGTAAGACAATCGATAACACCTAGATAGTAGATATCGTTAAGTGGCTCATCATTGAGGTCCGTAGAACGGAATCCTCCACCATCTGAATAGAATATAAAACCCTGACGGTCATATTCGCCCAAAACAAGATCGAATTCTTTCAACGCAGTTGGACTAGTGGCCGCTAGAGCCTTTCTAAGTTCAGCGACTTTGGTGGTACTTAAAGAACCTGGTTCGAAAACATGCAAAGTGTTGTCACGAATATTCTCCGAGTTACCTTTTGTTAGATCGTGTATACCAAGTAATAGTGAATAATCCATGATATTCAAACGCTTAAGTAATGCAACATCAATCTCCAGTTGATCCGTAAACTGCTTATGCTTCTTAGGACCCAGTCTGATCATTTCATTATTGTGAACCCAATTGATATCCTTGTAAACAATGCTATTACCAGTCTTTCCCTTCTTACTTTTAGTTTTGGCTTTAGCCTCAGCTTCCGACATGTTTTTGACCTCCAAATACTCTCTTCCAAGAGTACTACCTTTAAGATCGTAAGTACGATGAATATCACGATGTGGAGGGAATAAGTTGTTCATAACAATGAAATGAATCTTCCGGCCGAATGGCAGCTTGACCCTATGCAATCCATAAAACTGAGAAATCAGAGTGTTTGGATTAGACTTGACATGATAATAATAATCTTTCAGTATCCTTCTGAGCTGTTTATGCTCCGAATGATGGATTGTCTTGATGATAAACCTGAAATCTCTGCTGAAATAAAAAAATGATCCGGACTTTCCTGGAGATCCGAGTTGAGAAACAATGTACTTTGATGTAAGAGACATGAGATAATCTGCGGGATCTAGCTTGAACATCTGTCTCAGATGCCTGAACACCCAAGGTGCATAGTCTTTGAACTTGAAGTCGTACTTAGCAGAAGGAATCAACTCATTTCCCGAGATATCAAATGCTAGCTTATGACTGGTTTTGAAGTCCATATCTGTCAAGTCTCTGTCCACCTTAGCATTGCATCTTGATACAGAGACTCTAATGCCTGTCAACATGTTATATGCAGTAACAAAATTTGCATGTCCTTCAGATACTTTGGTACCAACCAGAACACGTTCGTCTTCCATGAATTCTCTCTTCTTCTTCTTTGCTTCTCGCCTAGCCAAGATCGCCTCTTTCAGTCTTTGCAACTCTTCATTACTGACAAGCTGAGAGGATTGAACTGGTCCATTTGAAGACGAAGCGAGCGCTGCAGCATTTTGCAACTGTTGGCTGAGCTGAGGGTTCAACGTTGATACAGAACCATTTTTCTTTCGTCCACTCAGGGAAAATGATGGGCGATGGAAACTTGTGAGAGAGGGCCGCCTAACTTCCTTATCAAGGGTATTCATGGAATTCGCAGAAGACACGGAATTCCTGTAGTTTATTTCGGAGCCTTGAGTTGAAACACTAGAATGCGGTAGCGGGTAGTGATGCGGTTGCTTGAAAGGCGCATTTGTACTGGTAGGGACAGCCTGACTAGTACTCGAAATAGATCGTCTTGACAACGATGATGATGCATTGGAGTTATTAGATGCCGTTCTTAGAAGCATAATATGCGGATCTTTCAAGTTGCCGGTAGCTGTGGTTGACTCCATAGATAATGCTGAGTCAATGGACTGACGAAGACCCGCACGATCTGAATGAACATAGGGTATAGAATATCTGTGAGCTTGTTGATGGATAGCGTCTTGATTCTTTGAAGAGAATGACTTGTGAGGAACAATAGTGGCGGGAGAAATAGGATCATTTCCGTCGTTGTAGATGTCATGTTGAGTATTGTCATTATGCGGACTCTCAGACAAACTGGATGCAATTTTATTGTCAGTCGTCGGCTGTTCTTTGTCAGTAATAACAGATAACGACGTATAATTTGCCAGAGTCTTGACAATCAGGGAGTTATCCTTTTCAGCCACCGTATGTACTGTTGTTGACTTACTTTCAGAAGCAGAAAAGTCGTCATCCTGCAGCTGGTTATGAACGTCAGGTGATATATCAGCAATATTATTCACAGGAACACTGTCACTCTTTATAGGTCCACCATCAAAATTATGCACAGTTTCGCCGGAACTTTCTATTGCCAGCTGTAGATCCTCGGTTTTAGAAAAAGATGAAGAGGATGTGGTGGTAGTCACAGCGGACGAGGATTCCTCTACACCTATAGTCGAAACAGACTCAGATTCAGGAATAACCTTATCGCTTATAATAGTTGTAGCAACAGAATATGCCATTGTATTCTCCCCTTCAATAGTTGGTGGCGGTGTTATTTTGTTGTTGACGTTTGAGTTGTCGTCGTTGCTGCTGGCAGTGCCAATGTGACCAGGCGGCGACAGCAGCTCAGCAAAGTTAGCAGCGGATTCAACAACACCAGTCGAATGACTGGGCTTAACAGGTCCAGGATCAGTTAGTTCGTCACTACTTGACTCTGAAGTTGCACCAGTATCAGAACCAGTATCTGTACCACTATCACTACACGTGCCGGCGTCTATATCTATAATATCGTCCGATGTTTGTCGCCGGTAGGGATCGATTAATTGAAGCATGGACATAAATAACAACCAATGTTATAAAATGCGGATTCTCGGACTCGCACACCAAAACCCGCTTTCCTCTAGATAAATTTCCAAAGTTTATATATCACTGGCTGCTGCTGAGGAGAAACCAGAAGTCTGGCAATGTGTGTTGGTGAGTAAAAAAAGAGGTAAAGTAAAGTAGAATAATGTGAAGTTGGCAGGCGGGAGAACTTGCTGCTAGTGAGAGTGTAAACGGCAGGAACTCCGAAGACGGCAGGCTGGCCCAAGATCAGCCAAAATGAGACAAGCAGCCAAAGAATTGGAAAGGGGGTTTTTTAACACCTGAAAATGTAAAAAAAAAGAATATAATTACATGTAAAGAAATTTACTTTTGTTTTTTTGATTTTGGTTTTGAACTACTGTAAACCTATACCCATCTCACTCAATTCTTATCAAAGTTTATCCGTGAAATTTCACTTGTCAGCCAGCCGTACGGCTCCGATTATCACCATCTTAATTAGCAGCGCTAGCACGTCAATCTGCCTTTCTACTTACAACAATAAACTTTGAAATTAAAGATGAGAATTGATTTTTGGGATTTTCTTTTGATCTTAACGATCTTAGGATATCTTTTGATTGCTCCTTATACAAAGGTGGAGGAATCATTCAATATCCAGGCCATTCACGATATCCTTTTCTATGGATCTGATTATGAAAAATACGACCACAACGAGTTCCCGGGCGTAGTACCAAGAACCTTTGTAGGCGCTTTGATTTTAAGCATTTTCTCTAAACCTGTGCAGCTCATTGGTTTAGCCTCTAAATTTGATTTACAAATCACTTCTAGAGCTATTCTTGGATTATTCAATGCTTTAGGCTTGATCAAGTTTAGACATGCTGTGATTGATGCCGTAACTCCTGAAGATGGTGTCAGGAGAGTGTTGAGCAATTTCCTTGGGGTCTTGTATCTCAGTCAATTTCATATGCTTTTTTATGCTTCAAGAACGTTGCCCAATATGATGGCTTTGCCATTTGTAACTTGTGCTTATGCTTGGATCTTTGAAGGATCAATTGGCTGGGCTATCGGATTACTCTCGTTTGCTTCAGTAGTTTTCAGAAGCGAATTGATAATTCTGACAGGTTGTATTGCTCTTGCATTCCTTGTTACTAGGAAAGTCCCCATCACAAGTGTTCTTTTCGCTGGTATCCTTGGAGTCGGTATTGGTGCTGGTCTTTCGCTCACTGTTGATAGTACACTCTGGAAAGATTTTGAATACCCTATTATTCCGGAGATTCAAGGGTTTATCTTCAATGTTTTGGAGGAACAATCGTCTGAATGGGGCGTTGAACCTTTCAGTGCTTACTTCTTGAACCATATTCCTAATCTGTTGAACAACCGATTTTTACCCGTTGTTATTCCAATCGCGGTTATCTACGATAGAACAAACTCTAAGAACGTTTTAAGACTTCTTACTATTGCCGCTCTTGCTTATGTTTTGATCTACTCCTATCTCCCTCACAAGGAATGGAGATTCATTGTGTATGTCATTCCTGTACTCACCGCTGCTTGCGCTGGATTTCTAGCATCTTTATGTAAAGGATCATTTGGATGGTTCTTGATGATTGGTCATCTTGTTGCTATTAGTCTTGTTCTTGCTTCTGGTGTCACTTTTATCAAAGTCTGGTCTTCCAGCTACAATTATCCTGGAGGAGCGGCTTTGAAAGAGTTCCACAATATTGTCAGAGCAGATCATTTGTATACCAATGGCTACCCTATAGTCGGTGAAAACTCTCCAATCACTGTACATATGGATGTGACTACTTGTATGACTGGAGCAGATCGATTTGGCCAACTGCTTGATGATGCAGCTAAAACACTTTATCCCGACCTCGAACCTATCATTTATGACAAGACTGAGACAGATGATGAGTTAGCAGAGAAGTGGTCATCATTTGATTACCTCATCACGGTAGCTGATTCCAATGTGATTAATATCACTGCTTCCACTGGCTATTGTTGGCAAAAAGTTGGTTCTGCCAAAGCTTTTGCTGGAGTGAATACTAAATGGGCTTACTCAGTATTCAAGTCTTTGAAAGATCACCCTGACCTTGTTTTACAGCAAGTAGTTATGAGTGAAAATCGATGGGCTGAAATCTGGAGCATCGTTGGTCCTTCTATCACACTGCGAGACTATGTGTATATCTACAAGAAGGTTGACGAACAATTATGCCTGTCTATATCAGAAGAAGAGGAAAAAGCAAAAGCAAAAGAAACTCCTGCACCTTCTGCCATTGATTCTACAGTGTCTGATGAACCTGTTCCTACCCCTGAACAAGCAGAACCAGAAGAAGCTACCCCTGAACCTGAACCCATTTTTGTGGACCAAGAGTAAAATTCTAGAATATGAATATCTGCCGGATTGATAAGATATATTCATTTATTGGATAAGGTTAGAAGATTTTGATTAATTAATGATGTCATTGTTTCAAAATCTAGAGCAGCAATCACCTTTACTAAAGGCTTTCCAACTTTAAAACCTTTAGTTTAAAGAACCACGAATACTATTGTGTATATAACTTTTATGAACTTCTAATATATCTATTTCCGAAGAGAATAACATATATTATAACATATACTCCACTGTTCCTCATTGCCTCAATGATCCAGTTTGCCCTACATCTCACATCCATATCCTTTTCAGCTGACAATATCATCATCTGAATCCAAGACATCAAGGAATAACCAAAATTACACGAACAAGTAAAGCAAGACTTCTTTTTTTCAAGCCGTTCCGTGCTTACTTACTGAGGTACTAAGGTCAAATGGTATATCCTAAATTAGGACTTTTTGCACAGCCGCGCTCGGATTCCCTCCGCCAAAAAACGGCCACGTCCACACACTTTGACACACCCCAAGTTTACAGGGACATTTTACGTGAACTCAACAAGACAAGCGCAATGTCGGTAAACGGCGCACAGTCAATTCCAGAGTAAGTATACTTTTGAAGCTAAGCCAATCTGACCTTTTTCTCTAACCATCTTTGCAGGTCGCTCGAAAGTGAAATTGGCGAATCCATCTCGTCGCGAACGGCAAATCTTCCAACTTTCAAGGAGTTAGGTCCCCCAGATCTTGTACACGTCTCCAAAAGTTATCCAAATAAGACCCAGAAAGAAGCGGGCACCTACCATTTTGTTTCTGGTGTTGATACTTCAAGTATTGCCTCAGTAGCTGCGTATCTCAATACTCTTACATTCAGCTTAGGCGAAGACGAAATTTGGTTTGGAAAGCATCCGCAATGGAAAGTACATTCTGGTATTTATTCTTGCTACAATGCCTTTTCTAAAGTCGATACTCGTGTTTTGGTGAAAATTCCTGGTTCAGTTGAGGCTTATGTTGTTGATACCCGTGGTGATAAACGACCTGCTACATCTGAACGACTTTGGCAAGAAACTTACCTCAGTGCTATGCTAAGGGCGTTATTATTAGCGGATGACGACATGTACTATGTCAATTGCTGCAGAAAATTAGACCCTATCCAGAGCATTGACAATGCTGCAAAGTTCTTGGACGCATTCCAAGCATTGTTCTTCGATGGTCCTTCCTTGGGCTGTGATACCAATTCACAGGTGCCTACATTAGTATCTAACTTCTTGGTAGATGGATTCTTGAAATTCTTGTCTATTACGGGCCTGTATAAGGAGGGTCTTGAGGTGTTAGAACCTTTAGTAGAACAAGAGATTGAAGTCAGGTATTTGAAAGCAAAAGTGCTTCTACTTAGTAACCAAGAAGTAAAAGCTGTCCAGCTCATGAATAGCGCCATATTGGAGTCCCCAAGAAGTGCAAATCTCTTGGAATTCCAAGCAGAATTCTGCCAAAAGAAGAACAGACTTGATCTTGCTCTCGACTCTGCTATAAGAGCGTTGAATGCAGCACCTTCTGAGTTCTTCACCTGGGCAAGATTAGTCCGAGTATACACTGAGCGAAAAGAATATTCCAAAGCTCTTCTTACTTTGAACTCGTGCCCAATGTTTACTCAGCATACTTTGGATACGAACCGTGTACCTCCACCAGCCAAAGTTCACTTGCCATTGCCTACCGATGGTAAAATCGACGAGTTATGGGCTATTGATCTTACAGAAGAAGCAGATGTTGCAGACCCACAACTTTTGAGGTTACCGGCTCCTACTCTTAGGTCTACGTTTGCAAAAGCATATGATATGCTAACTGCTATTATCAATGATATAGGCTGGGACGCACTTTTGAAATATCGGTCAGAGGTGTTCTTAATGGAAGATGAGTACCACAAAGAAGTAGAAGAGAACAAAGAAGCCAGAGAACATGAATCTGAAGAAGAGGTGAACTCAATGGCCAATGGTGCTGTATCAGCTAATGGAATCACCAAACCAAGCGTGGCTGCTAATGAACCAGATACATCTACTACCAATGCCAATGGACAAACGATTGCATCTATCATCACTGAGTCTGAGCT
Organism: Daia tannicola; assembly: GCA_030569095.1. Lineage (NCBI taxonomy): Eukaryota > Fungi > Ascomycota > Dipodascomycetes > Dipodascales > Trichomonascaceae > Daia > Daia tannicola. The sequence continues at coordinate 333,589 of JAJMJQ010000001.1, forward strand.
GATTAGAAACAAACGACTATGCGAAAGATGGTTGGATAATCTTTTCATTGTCCTTTACGAAGACGTACGAGTTTATACCGTCTGGAGAGCAGAGTTTATTCACTACCAGTCTCAACAATTGGCGTATGAGAAGAGTGCATTAGAATGGGAAATCCTGGGTATGGTAGCATACCGACTGAAATACTATGAAGAAGCTGTGGATGCGTTTGTGAGATGCTTACATATCAAGTTTTCTCATCGTGTTATGTGGAAGTTGCTGGACCATTATATGAAGAATATATCTTCCAACAATATGGATGTTAATTCTGCGTTGGATGCTGTTGTAAAACTGACTGCATGGAATCATCGATGGTATACAGAGTTTTCACCCAAACTTCTGGAGTGCCTAAAACAACTTGTCTCTATTGAAGGCTTGACTAAAGTGAAGGCATCTGTAGAAGCGCAATATTCTCCACAATCAATTGTGGAGCATATGGATGGAATGTTCAAATTACTTTCAGAATTTAATGTGGATGGAACAGACAGCTAAAAGACCAAGGTGATTTTGGTTGACTATATATTATTGTAGTGTAGAGTAGGATATATATCAAGCAGATTGATTGGATTGGGCATAATTTCCAATTAAGCCAAAGCAATAGCCTCAATTTCGATTTCAACATCCAAAGGTAAGGTTTTGACAGCAACACATGATCTGGCAGGCTGGTGATCGTTGAAAAATTCGGCATATACCTCATTAACCTTACCAAACTTGGACATATCAGTCAAGAAAATATTGATCTTTGCAATTTTGTTCCATGAAGAGCCGGAGGCTTCGCAGACAGCTTTTAGGTTGGTCAATACTTGTCTTGTAGCAACCTGGATATCTTCAACACCTTCAACAAGCTTACCATCAGCAGTCAAAGGAATTTGACCAGAAAAGTAGATAACACCACCAGCTTTGATAGCTTGTGAGTAAGGAGCCAAAGGCTTGGGGGCATTTTCGGTAAAAACCTAGATGTTAGTATAGAAAGAGGAGGGAAAAAAGGGCAAGACAGTTCAAATGATGATGGTCGAATATTGGACCTTCATAATTAGTCATCGAAATCATAGATTGAGTGAGTGAGCACATACTTTTTCTGTGGACATTGGTCTAGTATAAACAAGCAATGGGGTTCGGAAATTGAATCGGTTGACAAGAGGTTTAGAAATCAAAAGAGATGCTCTAAGGAAAGTAGATGATCGAGACATTTATGGTATTTATATGATGAAGAAGGTTTTGTAAGCGAAACTCGGGGCTTTTTACTTAATGGGGAGGAAAGCAAGGAGACCTAAGAGTGGAAGAAAGACAACGAAGTCAGTTGAATAAAAGGATGAGTGAAAATTTCTAGCAAGAATATTGATTGTTATAATAATTACCAATAGACAAAAATCTTTTAAATCACCTGTTCATAGTCAATTAGAGATTTATTATTAACTTTCATCGACCAGTTTTACTCGGGGCTTTTGAACCTGATTTTGGTGATACGGCTATCATTTCCGAATCAAGCATATCCGAGTCTTAATTAAGCATAATGACAAATGTCTGAAAAGAATAGGCAAAATACAACAAAATAATATATATATAAAAAAAACACGGTACCTACTAGAAAAACTAAAATAGATATTAATTCGATTATTAAATGAAAAGATGGAAGTAATTAAACTAGGAATAATAAGGCACTGCCCAAAGCTAAGGACCCTAAGACAGGATGAAGTGATACCGTCAAATGATTTGAAGCACCAGTAACAGGACCGGCAGTACCACTGCCTGGAGCAGGAGCTGGTGCAACAGCAGGTTTCCCAGCGCCAGGGCCCGTTGGACCAACTGCTGTTGGTGCCACAGTTCCTACCCCCGTAACCGTAGGAGCAGCAGCACCACTGCCACTGGCAGGTGCCCCGAAACTGGAATTTATAGCTGTCATTGTAGGGACAACAGCAGTGGTATTGGCTGCAAAAGGATTTGAACCAATACTAGTAGCATTAGAAGGTATACCGGCTGTAGTACTATAGATAATTGCACTTCCAGACCCAGTATAAGGTGGAATAGTGTTCACAGAGGAAAGGTTTGAATAGGCTGAACTGGAAGCGACAGCGGCAGTTGCAGTAACAGTTTTATCGACAGTAAGAACATCGGTCTCAGGAGGACCAGAAGTAGATTGTTGTATCGCAGGAGTTCCAACAAAAGAAGTGAAAAATGGAAGTTCTGAACTATACACTATTGAAGTGATAGTAGTTAAAGTAACTGCTTTCTCAGCATTGAGGTCATTAAGAATTGCTTCTCGAACTGACGGAGGTACTGGTGTGACTAGAATGCTGATAGGGAAACCACCAGCAGTTTGAATAATACCGGCATATAATAGATATCCTCCTTTATCATTATCAGGAACAGCACTAAATATAGGGTTGTTGTTGTAATTCAAATAGCCGCCAATGGTAGAGATATGTCTCTGAGCAATAGCAGTCTCACCAGCAGCAGTATGAGCTTCCAGAACAACAATCTTGCCCTTGGAGTCACGTTCTAAGACACCATTCGAACCTAATCTAAGAGTCGAATCATCCAGATCAACAATCAACGGGTCTCCAATGCCGATATGTGCCACATTATCGGCCAAAGTCACCAATTGGTTATTGAGTGGTGATCCTAGTCGTACTACTGATAAGGTGACGAGTTCACCAGCACAACATAGGGGTAACAACAAAGCGATTAATTGAGACTTGGAAAGTGCTAGTTTCATATTTAGTCTATATGCCGAAGCTTTTTTAATATGAGTTATATTACTATTGATTCTTTGTTGTTGTATTTATAGATTCTTTTGCACCTATACATCTTAATATACCGTATCTAGTCAATAGAATCTATAGCTATAGTTTCCTAATATCAAGTCGTACAAAACAAAACTTCACAAAACCAGTATCAACATATTTTCTTTGTTATTTTTAACTAGTTTTAGTAGGATCAAGGGGGTCCTTGCACTTATACCTTGCAAGTATACCTGATCAGAATAGATTTCTATATTAGGGTTTGGCTAGGAAAGTTGAAGGAGGCTGATTATTGCCGAGAACGGAAAGAGTTCTTATCAGGAAGCTGCGATGATAGACATTGAGAAAAGGAGAGGACAACCTATTGAATAGCAGGAAAAAAAAGAACAAGACATTAAAATATAATTATAAAGAAACCAACAAGATTTTTAAAAGGTTTTTATCGTTTCATACATCTTTATGCTTGCTTACTGTCGTTTTGGATGTTCACCCCCTCGCTGTCCGAATCGCACAAACTCAGCTTATCTCTTGCCCTCCCAAAACCCCAACCTTCGCACGCAACTTTAAGTATCTCCAGGCTGCCGTGCCGCGGACTTTCTTACCTTTCTACCAATCACTTGCCTGAGCTTGTAAATAAACAACACAGACAAGTGCACCAATCTGTTACTTTTCAAACTCTTTATTATCTCCTATTACGACTAGTATATTCTAGTTCCGTATTCTCACCTTTTTATTTTTTTATTAAGGGTTTCTTCTAATTGTGCCCCAATTATGAAGTTCTTTGTCCACTATTCGTTGCTTGTGGCTTTGCCACTGCTCTCCCAAGCCTTGGTTATTCCCCACGATGCTGCATCTTTGTCCATTTTTGGTGGGGAACCCAAAGTTGAAGGACTTACGGATATCTCCAAGTTAGCTGCTGCTGAATTGGATGATAAGAAGGAAAAGTATTTTGCTCCTCTTATTGTTTCTGATTCTGTTGCTACTGATAATCTCATTGATGACAGTTATATCATTGTATTTAACGATGACGTCAATGAACAACTGGCTCATGAACACCGACTCATGGTCGAGAATGTTAACTTACAGATCGTGCCTGATCTGAAGAAGAGAGGTGTACAACACCCTCTTCTCTTGGATGGCATTGAGTCTGGTCTCAAGCATATTTTCAACATTGGAAACGATGCTCAAGGCTTCAAGGGATACAGTGGTAAATTTCACCCCGAAGTTGTTGAGTTCATCCGAAGACAACCTGCTGTGAAGTTTGTTGAGAAGGACTCCATTGTATCCATTGATGATTTTGAAACCCAGACTGATGCTCCATGGGGTTTGGCCAGAATCTCTCACAGAGATCCTCTTTCATTGGGTAGCTTTAACAAGTACCTCTACGACAGCGAAGGTGGTGATGGCGTGACCGCTTATGTCATTGATACTGGTGTCAACATTGAACATATCGACTTAGAGGGTAGAGCTACCTGGGGTAAGACTATCCCTCAAGGAGATAGTGATATTGATGGTAATGGTCACGGTTCTCATTGTTCCGGTACCATTGGTGGTGGAAAATATGGTGTTGCTAAGAACGTCAACATTGTCGCCGTAAAGGTTTTGCGAACAGACGGTACTGGTACCATGTCTGATGTACTCAAGGGTGTAGAGTACGCTGCTGAATCTCATCTTGCTGAGAAGGAGAAGAACAAGAAATTCAAGGGTTCTACTGCTAACATGTCTCTTGGTGGTGGTAAGTCCCCCTCTTTAGATATTGCAGTTAATGCTGCAGTTAGAAGTGGTCTTCACTTTGCTGTTGCTGCTGGTAACGACAATGCAGATGCATGTGGATCTTCTCCTGCTGCTGCCGAGCTTGCCATCACTGTTGGTGCATCATCTTTGAGTGACGAACGAGCTTACTTTTCCAACTTTGGTAAGTGCGTTGACATCTTTGCTCCTGGTGTGAATGTCCAGTCTATTTATACTGGTTCCAAGTATGCCATTGCTACCTTGTCTGGTACATCTATGGCCTCTCCTCATATCTGTGGCTTGTTGTCTTATTTCGTCTCTTTGCAGCCATCTACTGATTCCGAGTTTGCTTCTTATGGATCCGTTACTCCTAAACAATTGAAGCAGTCTTTGATTGCTTACGGTACAACTGATGTTCTTACTGATGTTGATGAGGATACTCCTAATGTTCTCGCTTTCAATGGTGGTGGTAAGAACATTACTGGATTCTGGGAATACAGCAGAAGTTCTGCTGCTGCAAAGGAAGATGTAGAGGAGTCTACTTTCCAGATTTTGCCCGTTGATGTTAAGGCTGATATCGAAGCAGCTTTCATGGAGATTGTAGAAGAATTTGAAGAAGTCTTTGAAGAAGTTGCTGCGGTTTATCATCACCAAGAGTAGCTACTTTTTTTAGTTTAGCATGTTCCGATTTGCGGGCTTTATCCTATTATTATTATTATCATTATTATCATTATTATTATTATTACTATTATCATATTATTATTATCATTTTATTATTGTCATTATTATTTCCAATGCCAATTATGTTTATTAATGAGAAGTCGAGACGCCTAACAATATCATACAACTACATTAGCTTAAGCATCAACTTTTGGCTTTTTGGAATCCTCAGATTCTTCAGATTCTTCAGCAGGTCTCTTTGGAGCAGATTCTTCGGTTCCTTCGGTTTTTCCCTCAGTTTTTTCCTCAGTTTCTTTGACTTCAGCCTTTTCAGGTTCAGTTTCCTTGGCATCTGCCTTCTTAGACTCTGCCTTCTCAGGTTCAACCTTCTTAATTTCTACATCTACTTCAGTCACCTTTTCAACCTCTTCATCCTCGTCCTCATCTTCATCATCTTCAGCCTCGAGACCTTCAGCTTCCTCGTCCTCACTATCATCGTCACTTCCAGAAACATCTTCAGGATCAAGTTCAACCTCCTCCTCAGATGAAAGTTCGTCGTCTTCAGGAAGTTCCTCAAAAACAATATCTGTGTCACCTCTTCTTGATCGTGTTGTCATGATTTGTGGATGTTCAATTGCTTGGTTAATGTGTGTTGTCAAAGTCAAGGTCCAATTCGAAGCCCAAATCTGAAGTTGGAAATTCCAACTTTCAGTTGTCACTCAACCACCGACTAAGGCGGAGATGGCTGGGCCACCCCTCTTAAAACGGTAAACCCCTGACAAGTATGATTTCAACCACCTGAATTTCTCAGAGCAAGAAGGAAAAAAAACTGAAAATTAGTTAATTTGGATTTGTTTCTTTTTCAATCATTTTTTCTACAATATTACTGTCAGTTGTGTTATACTTCTAATATCTTTATATTCATCCATCTATTTTCGGCCTTTATTTATTTACCGAAGTGATCAAAGCTTTCAACTCCAGCTTTGGTTTAACTTAACTTTCTAAAGCTCAGACCATGGTAGAACCCGCGATAGATGCCATGAATGGGACCTTTGTGTCGCGCAAGCCCAAGAAGAAGATAGGCAAGGCGATAAAGAAGATCAACAAGAAGAACCGAGTTGCTGCGGCTGATGAACCTCAGTCAATGGCGTCTCTGGTTTATGGAGAGAACGGAGAAATCAATCCTGATAGTCAGCTTGCATATACTCATGATTACTTACCCTTTGACATGGAATATCCGAATTCTCAAGGTACTGATGATGAGTACTATTTAGTGTCTGGTCCGTCTGCTTATGGATATAACGGATCAACTACACTGCCTGGTATGGAACGCCATGCGCTTCTTGGCCATGATCCGAATTATATTTATCGACCGGCATTGCCTTTTCAATATGCTTCACAAAATCCACCTGATTATGTCATGTTTGAAAACAATTCGGCCGATAACTGGAGACATCTAAACGATATGGAACTGCGAAGACGACAGGCTATGCCATACAATCCTGCTCCTCCTGTATCTACGACAAGACCCAAAAGCAACCATTTAGAGCAGCCTGTTCATCAAGACCGTCCGAAACCTGTATCTTCCAAGAGCAATCTTGTTGCCCCGATTCAAGATTCTGTTGCCGAGAACTACTTGAGACCTCGAACCCCAGAACGATCTCACAGTAATAACAGCAACAATGGTAGCACCACTAGTCTCAAGCATTCATCATCGAAATCCAACTTGCGATCACGGTCCAAATCACCTGCCACCAAGTACATACCAAACAAAAAGACATCGGTCTTATTCGATAATAAGGGTCCAGCTTCCGCGTTCTCATTTGTTTCAATCATGGGTAAGCTTAAAGGAGGAGACAAAAAGCGTGAGAAATTAGCTGCAGCAAATGTTCGATCAGAAGATCATATTAATACTGATGACGGGCTGGAAATAGATGTAGCCCCGCCAAGTTACAAAAGTTATTCACGAACCGCATCAGCATCTACTAGCACTTCTACAACTACACAACTGGCTGGTAACCGAAAACTACCGCGCAAAATCTCTAATATATCCTTATCTGGAAATAGCAATTCTACTACCAAAGACTCACCGGAAGAAACAGAGCTTGGTGAAAGTGTATTATGGTCTATTGCTTGTGCAGCTTCAGCTTCTGTAGGGTCATGGGCAGCAGCTAAATATTCTGAAGCATTTGGAGAACACACTGTGTTTGAGATCTTATTTGGAGGCACTACTCCAGTAGAACCACTTAAACCGGAATCTTTGGCAAGAGGTCGATCAACGTCAAGAGACACCGGTGAAGGTTCAGTACCAACAGATCTAGATGTCAGTAAACAAGCCAAGAACCGTTTCAAAATGAAAGAGGTCATGAAGACGGTATTTACGACGACTCCATCGAGGAACATGCACAGCAGTAGGAACTTTCATACGATTCCGGCGCCAGAGATTTTAGTTACCCCTGAAAAAACTACTAATCATGAACATACACACACAGTTCCATCTCTAAATCAGTTAGATATGGCTGAACCTGCTAACGAGCTAACATCACACTTTGTCAGCCATGCCCGTAACTGGGCCCGTTTGTCGTTTGTGTTAATCCCTGTCGACGCAATTGCAGATGCATTTCCATCTCTTCAGAATCTCGTGGTGATCATTGAACTGATTCTCTTGATGTGGATTCTATACCAAGTCTCTATACTGATAGAAACCTTGGCAACAGCAGTTAAAGCCATTTGCATGCCCATTATTATTATATGCCGGCTTTTTGGATTACATAAATAGCATAATTAGCATGTTTTATAAAACTTATTTCATCTATCCGATCATCGTCATCATCTCTTTTTGGACGTCATCCCACACATCGACTTCTACTGCCCACTCCCAGGGAAGCATCTTCTTGGCTTCGACAACCGGTTCTCAGCACACAATACTGCTTGCTCCACTCCATATAGTTAAAAAAAAAACTTACAGTGGTGCATAATGGTAATAAGATATCAGCCTGGCCAACCTAATCCTGGTATAAATGCATTTAATACAGTGATATGGCGGGATATACGGCTGATTGTTTACTGCTCAGGCAACAACCTGATAATCCTACAGGATTCAATAAGTCTGTTACAAACAGTATATCTTCCTTCTGACAGTCATGCCGTTGCAATTGATTCGGAAAAGGGTTTGATAGCTGCTGCATATGGTAACAAGGTTTTAATTCTGGAACCGACAGTCTTCTTTGATAAACCACCGAAGGTATGTAATAAAAGCGCCTGTTTATAAAAGCTCCACTGTCACCTATAAACAACAAAACTAACTAATAGTGGCATGAATTCACCACGATAGAAGGTATTCTAGAAGATGGAGATATAAATGCTGTAGCTTGGGGTTATTCTAGCAATGAACTGGTTACTGGATCATTGTCTTTAAGCATATGGAATATAGACTATGAGACCAATAGGGATCATCACCTGATTTGGTCCAAGCGTCTAGCTAACTCCATAGACATGGCATGTTTTTCACCTGATGTGTACCTTATAGCTACAGCCGTTCAAGAGAATGATAAGCTAGTAAAACTATGGAAACGAAGCTCATACGATATGACCAATTTGACATTTGATTTCGTCTATTTACCGCATCCAAAGCCAGTAGTGAAAATATGGTGGAAAAAACCATATTTCAAAGATCAAAGCATTAAAAATACTCTTTATACTGTTGCTATGGATGGCGTGTTACGTATATGGAGTGCTGGTGATAACTCTGACTTGGGTAACTTCCAACTATGGGGAATGATTGACCAAGTATCTTTCAAAGTACTGCCTATCATTTATGATTCTTCGATAATCAAAAGAACAGCCGAGCTTTTGGTTTCGTCAAACGAGGTCTCTTCTGACCTTTTGCCCAAAGTAGTGGAATTGGCAAAGATAGATGCTGACATTTGTATTTCTATTGATCCATTGGCTTCCAAGGAGGACGGAACTAGTGCGATATCGGTATATACCATTGAGAACTGTGATATGGCTGCTAGTAGCGAACGACTACTGAGTATCAAACCAATAGTTATCAAAAGAGTTGTGAAATACCAAGGTATTCCAAAATGGGCAGATCCTCAGACAGTCGTTCATGCAAACTCAGAACCACTATTGCCATTTCATACAGCATCTGGAGGTCGATCTGAAACCAGTGATCTACAACTAGTAATTCATGACTACATTTCTGCATCTTTGAAACTGGTTAGCATATCTCTGTTAGATATTGTCAGCAGCGGTTCACAGGAGCCGAAAATCAACCAAAACTATGTTCTGACTGGCCACTACAAATCTGTACAGAGTATTGTAAGGTCTTCTGATGGAAATTCCTTATTCTCACAAAGTAGGTTTTCTGAAAACATATTATGGAAACCTAGACGTTTAACAGATGGAGGAGTTACGTTATCCAAGTCTTGCTATATCAAAACTAGGGATACACGAGTACTTTTATCTGTATTAATGAGGTATGGAAAGCATGTTATTACATTACTAGAAACAAACCAAATTGTTTTATGGGACTGTAATTTAAGAGATACTGCATTGGAGCTCTTCAGCGTCGATGCTATATGCAAAAAGTCTCCACTTTGTGCTTTCTTCCTTCCTGAATCTGACGATCATGCACATCGAAGAGAAAGACATCTTGTTATTGTATACAGTGCAACTGAGGTATATGTTTGGATGGTAGATGTGAATGATCCATCTATAAAGCCATATAGTACAAGTCCATTAGCGCTGCCTTATGCCGATAATTATTATGAGGAGCTACATCTTGCAGTCGCTGTAGATCCAGTAGGGTGGCATTTCACTATTGGTGAAAGTGTAGACAACTTTGGCAGAGATGTCTTAACTACAGTGTCTACTGAAGGTGTTTTAAGGAACTGGACGGCTGGTTTTGTAAACAGCAAGCTTTCATGGTTACAGACATCAGTTGTCAGTATAGATGAGCCGTACGTGAAAAAGGCTCAAGTATCATCGACTAAAAAGGCAGCTATTAGTGATAAGGCTGGAAAGCGGCTGAGAATATGGGATACCAGTAATGGTATCATTGAATATGAAGAGACATTTGAAGAAGCAGAAGGCTACGAAATAGCAGATCTAGATTGGACCACTACTCCTGATAACCAGTGTGTACTAGGTGTTGGATTCAATATGCAGGTGGTTACACTTTATTGCCAACAAAGATACGACTATACTAATGACACACCATCCTGGGCACCTTTTAGAAAGGTGGATATCTCTCAGTATACTGGCCATATGATTGGGGATTCGATTTGGCTGAGCAATGGAACATTCGTTGTAGGTGCAGGCAACCAACTATTTATCCAAGATGAGAAAGTAGATATGGATGACGAAACCACGAAACAATTATTGGGTTCCAGAAACACTACTGCTGCGTTGGAGAACAGTAATAGCATTTTTGATATCTGTTCGGTGATGAACGGCCCATTGCCTTTATATCACCCACAATTACTTATCCAAATGATGTTTGCTGGAAATATGATTTATGCATCAGATGTGTTAACGGTATTGCTGGAAAAGATCAAGTTTGCTCCAGTATTTGAGCCTTCAATGGTGGTGGATATTAACAGTCAATTGGATCTTACCTGTGAAGAACTAGCTGTGATTGGAGACAGCTCAAAAATGCCAATGGCTCGTCACCATCCAACTATAACGAATCTTTCGGACAGCAAAGGATTTCGGCAGTTTTCTAAAGAGACAGCGGATGATTTGGTTGGCTGGCTTCAGAGGTATTCTCTGCCTTATCTGACTAGACATCAGCAAATTACGCTAGTGTCAGTCGTAGAAGCATTGTCACAGGTACTAGAAGATATCAGATCTCTTGACGAGAATGGAATCAAGTTTTTACTTGGTTATAAGCTATTCAGCATTCACAGGGGAAGCCAAAGTTCAATGACTATGAGAGACTTCAACTGGGCTCTTCATAGTGAGTCACATAGCATTCTTATTGACTTGGTGACTGGACTCTCTAAATCTGGAAACAATTCCATGTTATGGCCAGCTATGAGAGATGTAGGATTTTCATTCTGGCTAAAGAATGATGAACTAAGAGATCAAATGGAAGTATTGGGCCAGAATTCATTTAATCAAGATAACATGCGAGATCCTGTCAGATGTTCTTTGTATTATCTTGCTCTGAAGAAGAAACATGTTTTACAAGGTCTTTGGAGAATAGCAAGCTGGCACAAAGAGCAGGCTAAAACTCTCAAGCTCTTGTCAAATGACTTCACTGCCCACAGATGGAAGTCTGCAGCCCTGAAAAACGCTTTTGCGTTACTCGGAAAGCATAGGTTCGAGTATGCTGCGGCTTTTTTCTTGCTGAGTGATTCGCTTAAAGATGCTGTCAATGTAATTATAAGAAACATGGAAGACATTTCTTTGGCTATAGCCATAGCTCGTGTTTATGAGGGCAATGACAATGGCCCTGTGCTGAGATATATAATTCAAGAGCATATATTACCGGAAGCTTTCAAGAGAAACGACCGATGGCTGGTGTCATGGGGCCACTGGATGTTAGGTGAGAAAGAACTGTCAGTACGATCATTGATTGGTGATGTGTTTACGAGCGGCCTTGCGCAGTCTTTGCAGGGTCTTACTGTATCTAATGGTACACCTAGTTCCTCTGCTAGTACAACAGCAGTAACGCCAGCGATTCCTGGATCCATTGAACCTTCTCATGCGAAGACATTTTTAGTTGATGACCCCGTACTAATCCAGCTCTACAGGAACTTACGCCAAAAACAGCAGATACAGAGTGCCGACATGGATGGTCTAGAGTACCGGTTTGTGCTCAAAGTTAGTGCGATTTACTCGAGAATGGGATGTGATATGCTTGCACTTGATTTGTTAAAGAACTGGGTCTTCCGTTATGAATCTTTCAATACCAAAGACATTGATAATAGTAACGGCCATGTTCAAGCTACAACTGCAAAAAACAAAGAGAAAGAACCAGAATTGAAACTGTTCAATGAAAAGGTCCCATCGATTCTCGATTCATTCTCGGGTATGTCAACTCAATCTAATCAGTCCTCATTGAACAAACCTCCGATCACTGCATTCCAAGAGCCAGATATGAGCTCGTTCAACTTTGGATTTTAATACATTGCATATTAATATATTATATAACAACGATAAATAGATTCAATATGGCTTCTCCTTGAGTTGACTAAAGTCAAGTTCCGGATGCTGAGATTTGAACTTTTCAAAAGTCCGTTTCTTTTGAAGCTCATCACTTGTAGGTAAGCCAGCCAACTTTTGCTTTTGATCAAACATCATTTTCTCTACCATACCTTTCGTTTCTCCATCTAGGTCGTTTATATTTGAAACTTCAGGCTCGATTTTTGTCACGTCGATCTTAGGATCAGTAGTTACAACATGTGGCCACCATTCTGTGTTATTGATTTTTTCAAGAGTCAGCACCAGTTCTTTTTGGTCAACTAAAGTCCATGTACTATCATCTACACTTACTGAATTGAATAGATCACCTTTGATAAGGTATGGTTGTTCTTGATCAATAGGACTCTTCAGTCTTGCAGAGATGTGATTGGTTTTGATATTCACATCTAAAAACTTTGCTCTAGTACCTTGAGGAACAGGAATACTGACTGTTACATCCTGTAAAGTCTGCTTGAATGTATATGCAGGTTGAGTTTCGACCATTTGTTGTTTTTATTGATTTACAAAAGGGTAATTATCTGTTTGTAAGTCTTGTAAGTCTCGGAAGATATTGGAAATCTTGAGCTTGATTGATTCACGGCTGGAGCCATGGGCCATAGTTCTCAGGGCCAGGGCCAGGGCCAAAGTCAATGCGGAAACGATAGCCTTGCTTGCCTCATTGGAACCACAAGTTTAATTTGAATTGAGCGGATTGTTCTGGAAAAGAACAATTAAAGTTCATTGTGAGTTTTGGCAGAATATCTCAAGGTATTTTTCGGGCAAAAAAAAGACCTATAATCGGTCTTTAATCTTTCAACAATCTGTCCTGCTCTTTCCTACAGCCTTTGCTCACCTTTATTGCTGTTCTAATCTCCACACATTTATTTCGGAATACTTCAACGACCTCACACAGCAATTCTGTTGATCTTTGCGGCCCAGAAATCAGGTTTTCTTTTCTTTGATTTCATTTCTGTGATTTTCTCCACATTCTTCTTTGTCATTTTTTGTGTTTTTTTTTTGGTGTTTTTTTGTCTTCTGTGCTTCTACTTCTCCTTTATCTCTTCTTATAGTTGACGCAAGCACTTACGCTTGTACTGAGCACACTATTAATAGAGACACTGATTTCTCTTCAACCATTGGCAAAGAACAGGTTAAGATTGTTAACAATTATTAATTCAGGTTCGGAAATCCTACACTATCAATTGTATTTGACCGCAACGTGGATACTTTTTACTAGTTTGTATTGCTATCATTGTGTTGAGAGCAGGCGAGCTATATATTCATATTCCACACTAATACTTCCCTCTCCACACAACATAACATACCTTCTACGTATTTTATCAACATCGTAGCTACGTGTGAGCATTGCATTTCCGCTTTTACTAGACATTTGGCTTGTGATAACCATATTCTTTTCTTTTTGTATTTGCATACTACTTTGGTTTACTGTTGAGCTTGAGGTTCGGGCTTGTATTTACAGACAAGTGTTCCATATCACATAGCGCTGGGGTCAAAATTCCCTTAAAGCAATGGACTACGGGTATTCGTTCGACGAGACCCCTCCCGGTCCGAAGAATGCTTCTAATAGGCATTCTACAGGATCTATGTATGCGCCGATACGTGTGTCACCAGCCGGTGCTAGTATAAATCCAATGTCTTCTGACTATGGTATGACTTTGCCTGGTTCCAGTAGCACTGGGCAATATCAACAACAACAGCAACAGCAGCAACAGCAGCAACAGCAACAGGCACTCTCCCAGCATCAGAATCAGAATCAGAATCAAAATCAAAATCAACATCAGCATAGTCATTCTTTAAACAACATATTCCCGATCGCTGAAGACACCGCTGAGAGTCATCATCATGTTCCATCTTTGGGCTCATTATCACCTCAAAGAGCTCCAGGTTATCAAGATCATGCCAACACATCACCAGGTATAAACCTACAAGCAAAAGGTTCAAATTATGCACATGTGGAGCAGCAGCAGCAGTCGCCGCGCCATCCTCAATACACAAATCAAGTCAATATGTATGCCTATAATGCCAACCAGACACCATTGATGCAACATATATCTTCTTACTCGACTTCTCCAATGAGCCCTACAACATCAAGAGGCTACCAACCACAGCCAAAAAGTGCTGGATATACTCCGCCAGTAATGTTTCCTGGCTCTGATGCTCGGGATTCGGCTCAGACTCCACACGCATCTCCTTATAATATCAGAGTATCACCCACAAGAAACATCTACAATCCTGGTGCATATCAACCAAATGTTGCACCATCTTTGGGACCACCTACTTTGGATCCATCAAAGAAGATGTATTCTCATACCTCACCAAAATCTCCTTTGTTTCAGAACCTGGGTACCAGTAGTAGCATGATGAACTCACAGCCATTAGCGCCAGGGTCTCCTCAATATAGAGTGTCTCCCCAAAGTTTTGGTATGTATAGAGATCCGTCACCGAATCTACGTACACCTGTGCTTTCTACTATTCCTGCACCTAGTTTCCGCCATATAAGGAGCAAATCTGAAATAGTACAAGCTCCTTATCGTCAAGATAAGCAGCGTCGTGCTCTTCCTGAAGGCGGTTTTATTAGTCCCCTTCATGCACTAACTAGTCACCTGCCCGCTACATATCAAATGTGTAATCCTGCATTTAACTACCAGTCCTCTAAGAATCCTAGACGGGTCTTGACTAAACCCAGTGAAGGCAAGCTTAATAATGGTTATGACAATGTTGACAGCGACTATATTCTTTATGTGAATGATATACTTGGTACTGATGAAGGAAAGCGTTATCTTGTTTTGGACATCTTAGGTCAGGGTACGTTTGGTCAGGTGGTAAAGTGCCAGAACATGATATCCAAGGAGATTGTGGCCGTCAAAGTCATTAAAAACAAGCCACCGTATTTGAACCAAAGTATGATGGAGGTGTCTATTATGGAGCATTTAAATAATGTCGTCGACAAGTATGACCAGCACAACTTGCTTCGTCTTAGAGATAGGTTCATGCACAAGCAGCATTTGTGTTTGGTATCGGAGCTTTTAAACTCGAATCTTTACGAACTGATTAAGCAAAACCAGTTCCGGGGTCTCAGTACTAATTTGGTAAGAGTCTTCTCACAACAGCTTCTTGATTCTCTCATGGCTTTGAAAGAGGCGAGATTGATCCATTGTGATTTAAAACCAGAGAATATTTTGCTAAAAAACCTGGATAGCCCGGTCATCAAGGTTATTGATTTTGGATCTACCTGCCATGAACGACATACCGTTTATTCGTATGTTCAGTCTCGATTCTATCGATCCCCTGAGGTAATCCTTGGTATACCATACACGACTTCCATTGATATGTGGTCACTTGCATGCATCGTGGCCGAACTGTTTTTAGGATTGCCTATTTTTCCAGGAACTTCTGAGTATAATCAACTTTCTAGAATAATTGATACACTGGGAATGCCACCCAACTGGATGATTGAGATGGGCAAGAACTCTGGTCAGTTTATGGAGAAGTATACTGATGAGTACGGACGGAAATGCTACAGACTTAAGAGCCGCGAGAAGTATTCGCAAGAGTTCAAATGCGATGAACAGCCTAGTAAACAGTACTTCCCATCTACTGACCTGAGGGAGATAATAATGAACTATCCTCTGCCAAGGAAGAACATGTCAAAAGCTGACGTGGACAGAGAAATGCAGAACAGAGTTGCTCTTGTGGATTTTGTTCGTGGATCATTAAACCTGAATCCTTTCGAGCGATGGACTCCGCATCAAGCTGCTAATCATCCGTTTGTTACTGAGTCGAAGTTTGAGCGTCCGTACGTTCCCTTTGTTCCTAAAGACAAGTACCCTCAACAGAGCAAATCTCCTGTTCCTGCAGCTCTTCGTCAACCACAATCTCAATCACAAAGTCAGCCTCAAGCTGTGGCTCCAACTATCAATGTGGATTCTCCTATTGATACTGGTGCTGCAGGTGCTCCTCCACCTTTTACTTCCACGCAGTATCATGAAACTGTCACTGATAATGGATTGTCTTATGGACAGCTTCCAAATACAAATTCCTACTATAACAATGGATTATCTTCAGATATCCGTGTTCCTGCTAATGGACAGTATCCTGTTCAATCACAGCAGCTGCCTCCAATGTCTACATCAGCACACAATTCGCAGCGAGCTTCTGTATATGGTGAACAGATTCCGTCGGTGCCTCAGATCCCACAAGTTCAGCAACTACGTGGCCAACAGTATGGCCGTATACAACAAGGAAGACGTCCTCGAGCCACGACTATCGGTCAATTGGATTCAATTCCGGGTCCGATTCAGCGTGCGACTGCTCTAATGAATCCTAACCAACCCATCAGGGCTCAACCGAGTCCGGCATATATTCCTCCACCTGGATTTCTTAATAAGATCAGCCAACAAAACCCGGGATCTGTTGATGTTGTAAGGAACCTAGAGAGTGGGTTACATAACATGGAGCAGTGATTCAGTCATGTGATGAAAAAGCCACAATTATAGAAAATAGGTTATGAACTTCATTTAGCATATTTAAAATAACAAATCATTTCCTTGATTTTAAATAAATATGACAGTTATATATGATATAACTGTTCTTTTGCCGAAATACAAAAGTGCGTCATTAAGGTTTGGTTGAGCCGCACGATGATGTACTGCTTAAAAAGATCAAACTTAAGAGGCGGGATGCCCTTCTTTTCTCTTCTACTTTTCTATATTACCAGGTTGTTAGTGTAAAATGTCAGTGGCCGGTAGTGGTAGTAGTGGAAGTAATAATATCAATCAAAGTAAGTAATATAATCTAAAAATAACTACCTGAAAGCTGCTTGTTTCTAACCCTGTAGTTCACCTTTGTGGTATTGCTCATGGTGTCGAGCCAATAGTAGAATATGAACCCGACATGAAAAACAGATTCCGGGCTTTGATCCAGTTGGTTCTTGAGAAAGTGCAAACTGATGATGATAAGAAGGTATGTTAATGTCTCTTATTTGGCAAAATCAAATATCACTAACATCTTAAGAGGACATATACTCATGAAGATATATGCGTGCATTACGTTACTAGGCCAAGTAATAGCAGTTATCCAGACGGCGTAACTTATTATGTAGTAGCAAAGAATTCTGTATCCCGACGAACATGTTTTCTATTGCTATATGAGTTGGAGCAAGCATTTATGAAGGACTTTGTAGCCGGTCTAGATAACGGTAATACTATAGATAGTTTGGTGAACGATAGTAGGCTAACAGCCGCATTGAAACAGTTAACTACATCTGCAGTAAATGATGAGACAGATATATCTGGAATGGCCAAGAAAGAAGTAGAAGAAGTTAAGCATATTATGGTTGAGAATGTTGAAAGGTTGTTGGCACGTGGAGAACGAATCAACATGCTTGTAACCAAAACTGATCGTATGAACAACAATTCCACCGCATTTAGAAGACGTACTGTACATGTTCGAAGGCGGATGTGGCTTGATAATGTGAAATACACAGCGTTGTTCATAGCAATCGGTGTATTCCTGATCTATTTATTACTGGCATTTGTTTGTGGACCATTTCTTCATGAATGTCGACTGTGATATTCTTTGTCTATATTCTGAGAAAGCCAATGCCAATAGTCTGTTAGTACCAGGTTTAATTATTTATTTGACTCTTGATACTGAAGTTGATGCCGGAACGCACAAGTATTGACCCTCAATACTATAGTCTATCACCATATATATCTACATACTTATATATATACTTATCTATATACGTATCTATATAACCTTGCATTATATCTTAATAATATTTATAAATAAAAACATATAATTCTACTAGTATTAAGCTCTTTTACTTTCTTATTTGTAGAATCGATATAGATGAGTTTTCAGCCGCACCAAAACGCGAAGTCAAAGGATTCTACAAACTTATAGCATATGTAATCTTTGCAAATCACCAACCAGATTGTATTATACCTCCGAAAAGTAATTATGCCACCAAAAGGTTGGAGAAAATACCCAGATGGGTTCAAACCTGTGAATTCCAGTGGTACACCTGTCAGAGAGAAGGAAGTGTATAGTATAGATGTAAGTTTATATGGATATATGGTGGATCGAGTGACTTGAGAAATTGGCACAGACCAACTAACATATAGGAATTATTACTGCCAAGGGCGTCTGTGATACGGCTAGCTAAAGAGGTTTTACCCGGTGACGCGTTGCTTCCTAAAGATGGAGTTACTGCACTACTAAGAAGTTCAACCGTATTTATATCATATCTATCTGCTGCGTAAGTTTATTTGGATCGTTAGCAATGTGATATGCAAACAGAGAACCGATTTAATATGTTCTTTTGATTATATTCTTGGTTTAGACCTCCTACTAACTTCCAGTGCCAATAAGGTAGCTCAAGATGCAAACAGAAAAGCTGTCAAGCCTCAAGATGTTTTCAAAGCACTTGAGGATATCAACTTTGCTAGATTTATTATCCCTGTAAGGGAAGATCTCGAGCAATATGAAAGTTTCAGAGCTGCAAGACGAAATGCGCCTGATTCTCATGTTCAGCTTGACCCTAGTCAGGCAGTACCTGAAGAAGACTTTATCTCTGATGATGAGGCAAAAGATGTTTTCTCTGCTTATTCTACTACATCTGCTCAGGCAATTGCTAAGAAATTGAGGTTGTCTGAGGCTCCTATAGAAGGTACATCTTCTCCTGACACGTCTACAGCTACAATTCCTCAGGAAGATGCCGACGAAACTATTGGAGATGACACGAATACTACGATACCTCAGGAGGATGCTAATGAGACTTTGGAAGGAATAGATGAGCCTCAACAGAGTCCTATTCCTATCACTATGGATACTGAAGAGGTAATTGAAGAGAATGATGAACCTGAAAACGACTCGGAACCAGAAGATGAAGAGACCGCTAGTTTCCGACAAAAGTAGATTTGTTATATTTTAAATTGATGATTATTTGCGTATATTATTCAATGAGTCAATAGTTGTTTGCCTTTATTTAAGGGGTGTTTAAGTTGATTAGATATCCGAATTACGTCTATGATCTACTGCTCATCGATTCTCCTCGATTACCTGCCAACATTAAAATATGAATGGTGGAGAAATATTGAAATCACTTATACAATACAGCAAAAACAAGTATTCTGATACTTTTAAAAACTAGAAATAATCTCAAATATAATGATTGATCTTTTGTATTGTCATTAATGATGTTCTGATAGATCCAACCAAACCAATGGAACATATAACATGGTTCTAGAAGAACTGAAACCTAAACCTAACTAAATTCAATGATTAATACGTCATAATAAACTCTTGTCACTTGATTTCATTGCAAGTAAGTCTTATCACCTGATTCATTAACAACAGCAAAAGATAACGAAACTTTCCGACATACCGCTGGGTTTTTTCCTGCCTGATAAGATCACAAAGCTATGACGACATTATAACCGTCAATGTCATTGCTATTGTCCTAG
Organism: Daia tannicola; assembly: GCA_030569095.1. Classification (NCBI taxonomy): domain Eukaryota; kingdom Fungi; phylum Ascomycota; class Dipodascomycetes; order Dipodascales; family Trichomonascaceae; genus Daia; species Daia tannicola. The sequence goes on from JAJMJQ010000001.1 coordinate 353,439, forward strand.
AAACCCCACAAACCGTCAAAAATCACTCATTAATTAGTTGATACTACAATCTTCTAATAAATTCTATAATCTAAGGACTTTATATAAAAAATAAACTGACAAATTACCTTCCCCTATCCAACCTTAATTTGGTTGTCTCTACACATGTGGGGTGCCCATGTGTAGTAGCAGCTCAGCTATCCCATCCCCTGTCACTTATCCAACCCACCAGGACGATTTTACCAACTTCCTTTTAACAGCAGCCCCGGAGGCATCATAGGACTCAACAACAACTAGCACAACAACTCGGTTATTAACCCTGAGTCCAGCTGGATCATAGAACAGATGCCGGTATTTGAAGTATGTATAAGCTGGGTATATATTAAATGAATCAAGACATTTGTCCTTGGTTATCAAATTGGTGGTTTGGAATTTTTTGTTCCTTGTAGATAAATCGGAAAACAATATGGTTGCTTTGAGATTTGTTGGCGAGTCTGATAGTATTACTATAGTTATGTGATATTGCTATGAAAGTACAAGATCTTAAAGAATTCAACATATTGTCGGCCCCTTCAAATTTGATATTCATCCAGGTTTTACAGGGCTTGTTTCATATCCGGCCGGTTGATGCTGGTTTATCAAATATTGCTGGTTCACCAATATGCTTGCGCAACAACTTCTCTCAGATTGCTGTGGGGTGTGTTGCCCTCTTTTATTTACTGTTGCTTTTTGGTTCGTACTTTAATATTCGAACCAAACATGACCCAATATTATAACTGAATTCTGTGTACACCCCCACTACCTGGTTGATTGACGTTGTTTTTCGACATCAGAACCGGAGAGAGTTCCGTTTTGGCTCAGTTTGATGTCAGTCAGACATGCGTTTACGCACGACATTTCTGATGCCGGGGAACACACATCATGTCGGCAACTACGGTCCAACTTAAAAAAAATTCTAAAATAGTTGTATCTCAACTATTATTATATATGTTGAATCTAACTTTTAGAATCTAAAAAACTTTATTAGGCATGGGAAACAAGCCCATGGGGGTCTATCTCCATTATCGGCTGGGGATGATCAAAGTCATATTGTACATTCAAAATCACTGCCTACACAGGTAGAAATTGATATGACAGAAGCTTTAAATCAAGGCCATCCTCATCAACAACAACAGCAGCAGCAAATATATGGCAATCCACTAGAAATTCAATTGGGTGGTAATGGCTATGTTCAAGCTGAAGCTCTTAATAGAGTAGAAGACTATGTTCCAGCTCCTGAACAAAATGCTGGACATGGACATTATCAGGCAATCCCTACTTCTAATGGGAATAAAGTCAATGCTTATGATTATGCTGTAAAAGAAATGGTCGCCCAAGAGAATCAAGCCAAATCAAAAATGCCTATATATGAAGGTCTCGAAGGATACAAACTGTTGGAGAAGATGGGTGATGGTGCATTCTCAGTGGTCTATAAAGCCTTTGATACCAGAAGTAATCAGCATGTTGCATTGAAAATTATTCAGAAACAGAACTTGAATGTCACTCAGGTAGGTAGATCAAACCAACGCAAGACAACGATATTTCGATTTCATCTCCAAATCAGAACAAGATACTGACAAGACATAGCAAGCCCAACATTTAGCAGCAAATGCAAGAAATGAGGAGAAAATCGATCAGGTATGTTTCAGAAAAAAAGTTTAGAATCTCTTCTTTACTGTTGTCATTATTTTTGCGTTTATTCAAATAAAGACAAGTGACTAACCTTTAGAGAGCTACAATCTTGAAGGAAGTAGCAATCATGAGACAATTAAAACACGAAAACATTGTGTCACTTATTGACTTCCGAGAAACCAACGATTATTATTTTATTGTTCTAGAACTTATACCTGGTGGTGAATTATTTCATCAGATTGTACGTTTGACCTACTTCTCTGAAGATTTATCGAGACATGTAATTTTACAAGTCGCTGAAGCTGTCAAGTATCTACATGAAGTGGCTGGTGTTGTTCATAGAGATATCAAACCAGAAAATCTGTTGTTTTACCCGACCGAGTATGTTCCATCGAGAGAAAAGATTGTTCGTAAGGGAGAAGATCAAAACAAGGTCGATGAAGGAGTGTTTATACCTGGTGTAGGTTCAGGAGGTATTGGTGTGATTAAACTCGCAGATTTTGGTCTTTCAAAAGTAGTTTGGGATGCTAAAACTATGACTCCTTGTGGAACTGTAGGTTATACTGCACCTGAAATTGTCAAAGATGAAAAGTATTCAAAGAGTGTCGACATGTGGGCTCTTGGCTGTGTATTATATACTATTCTATGTGGTTTCCCTCCTTTCTATGATGAAAGCATCGATGTTTTAACTTCAAAAGTTGCTCAAGGACAATATACTTTTCTAAGCCCTTGGTGGGATGAGATTAGCCCAAGTGCTAAGGACCTTGTTAGTCATCTTCTTACTGTTGACCCTGAAAAGAGGTATACAATCGAGCAGTTTTTGGCTCATCCTTGGATTACCCGTGGTAGCAAGCCGACGAAAGAATCTTTGGAAGCTCTAGCTAGAGTACAAGCTAACAAGAACTCTGCACATGCTCAGAACTTTATTTATGCAACTACACCCAAGGTTATGACACCTGCTGCGGCTACACTCAAAGAAGTCTTTGATGTATCTAATGCAGTTTATCGAATGGAACAAGATAATAGACGAAACAAGCGATTTGCAAAGCAGCCGTTTGTAAGTGTAGATGAAGAGGATGAAACTGAGGTCGATAATTACACCAGTAGTTCAGCTGCTGATTCAAGTAGGGGCAATTCTATTGAACAGATGAGAAAAGATATGGAAAGAATATCAATGAAAAACGCACATCCGCCTCAAGAGTCATCGAATACGATCAATCACGGCAGGAGGAAGAGACAGAACCAAAACCAACATGATGTGATTGGTTTGAATAAAGATGCCGGTGGTGCTGGTGGTGGATTAGCGTTCTTCGACCTGAACCTTGAAGGTGCTACTTTACTGGAGAGAAGACGAAGAGCTGGTGAACAAGGAGGTCGTACTGTTGCTATACCATCTCAATCCTAAGTGTGATTTACATTTGTCTTTTCTTTTGTTGAAAGTTTTGAACCTAATCTGTTGTAATTAAAATTCGATAATTATTTTCTATGTTCTCTCTCTATGTTGTTTGACAACAAGAACATCAGTTCAATACCCGAATCACTGTGCGTTACGAATATCTTGATAAAGAGATTCGTAGATAGCTATATTTAACTTAATATTGGGAGCATATAATACTATGATTGTAATTCAATGGAGTTGTGAATAATTTGTTTGTGCCTTTGTCCAGTTACATCTCTCACTATAAAGTAGAGCCATGTAAGATCGTTTGATATATGATATGTACATATTATGGTTATATCAAGAACTCGCCCCCAAAATAGATACACTACAAACGAAGCATAGACACAATTAGCTTTTCGTGCCCGGCCCACTATCTCAGCAACCTTGCCCTAGATTAATGCTTATCTTGGTTTCATTATAGCAAGGTAGGTAAATCAAGGGAGCGAGCACTTTCTCATACTGGAATTTACACGTGTACTATGGAAGTACGGTGATACGGTTATCTAATTAAACTAGCAACACAACCGGCAACAGTAAAGATGAATATATTCACGTTAAAATAAATATCTAACCAAATATATCCTATTTATTCTCGACTATTCTTTCTCCCCCATTATTTGCCTCTCTTGGTGGCCCCCTATTCCGACCTCGGTTTTACTGCCAATTGGATTACAGCTGATTACTTATTCGGGAATTTTTTCTTCTTTTTATTTTCTTTTTTTTTTTTTTTTTTTTTTTTTTTTAGTGGTGGATTCAGTAAGGAGATACAAAAAAAATAAAAAATCTAAAAATTTTTCCTTCCTTACACACACCTGTCAAAGATCAAAGTCATGGCTGCCCAAGAACAACAAGGATCTTTAAAGGTCTTGGACGAGCTTTTTAGCAAGCTTTCCATCGCTACTACTCCTGAAGAGCGAACGGAAGCTGCTACTAGTCTTGCTTCATTCGTCAATGGACCTATTGAAGAGCACGATATTCCTGAAAAATTTTTCAAGGACCTTACTTCTGCCGTCAATAACAAAAAGGATGCTACTATCCGACTCAACGCTTTAGAGGCATATGCTACTATTGCATCCTCTAAGGAACTTGCACCTGCCGTTGAACCTAAGCTGGTCGAAATGGCTGGTCTCATTCTCGAAAAGTGCGGTGACAAGGACGTTGAAACCAAGAACTCTGCTACTGAAGCTATCAAGGCTTTGGCCAGAAACATCACACCTCGAGCTGTCAAGGCTATTTTGCCTCCTTTGACCAACTCTGTTGCTAACTCCAACAAGTGGACTGAGAAGGTTGCTGCCCTTGAAGCCATTTCTCTTTTGGTTGATGCTGCTCGAGATCAAATCGCTTTGCGAATGACCGAGTTGATTCCCGTACTTTCTGAAAGTATGTGGGATACCAAGAAGGAAGTCAAGGCCCAGGCTACTGCCACCATCACCAAGACTACAGAAACCATTGATAACAAGGATATCATCAGCTTTATCCCTGCTTTGATTTCATGTATTGCCAACCCTAAGGAGGTTCCTGAAACCGTCCACCTTTTGGGTGCCACTACTTTCGTCTCCGAAGTTACTACTGCTACTCTTTCTATCATGGTTCCTTTGTTGAGTCGAGGTACTGCTGAGCGAGACACTTCTATCAAGCGAAAGGCCGCTGTTATTATTGATAACATGTGTAAATTGGTCGACGATCCTCAGGTTGTCGCTCCTTTCCTTCCTAAGTTGTACCCTGCTTTGAAGGCTAACTACAGCACTATTGCTGATCCTGAAGCTCGAGATGTTACTCTTCGAGCTATCAACACTCTTAAGAGAGTTGGTGAGATTGGTGATGATGACAAGATCCCTGAAGTCTCCACTGCTGGTGACGTTGGTGTCAATTTGGCTATCATCAAGGACCTTCTCAAGGACAAGAAGGTTGCTCCTCGATTTGAGGTCATTGTCGAATACCTTGCCGCACTTTCTGGTGATTTGATCGATGAACGACTCACTCACGAAGCTGACTGGGCTGAAACTTTGCGACCTTTTGCTGTTGTTTTCCTTCATGACAAGGAAGCCCGAGCTTTCATTGAAGAACTCCGAAGGAAATCCGTTGCTAATATCCCTAACGGTCCTGCTTTCGACGAAGAAGATGATGAAGGTGAAGATCTCTGTAATTGTGAGTTCTCCCTTGCTTATGGTGCCAAGATCTTGCTTAACCGAACCCAATTGCGACTTAAGCGAGGCCGAAGATACGGTCTCTGTGGTCCCAATGGTGCTGGTAAGTCCACTTTGATGAGAGCTATTGCTAATGGCCAAGTCGAAGGTTTCCCTACCCAGGAGGAATGTAAGACCGTTTACGTCGAACACGACATTGACGGTACTCATGCTGACACCAATGTCATTGACTACGTCATAGCCACCTGTGGTGAGAATGTTGGTACTCGTGAGGAAATCAAGAAGCAGCTCCTTGATTTCATGTTCACTGAAGACATGACTGAAGGTCCTATTACCGCTCTTTCTGGTGGTTGGAAGATGAAGCTCGCTCTTGCTACTGCTGTCTTGCGAAAGGCTGATATTTTATTGCTTGATGAGCCTACAAACCATTTGGATACCGTCAATGTTGCCTGGTTGGTTAACTACTTGAAGACATGTGGTATCTCTTCCATCATTGTCTCTCACGACTCTGGTTTCTTGGACAAGGTCTGTGAATACATTATTCACTACGAGCGATACAAGCTTAGAAAGTACAAGGGTAACTTGTCTGAATTCGTCAAGAAGGTTCCTTCTGCCAAGTCTTACTATGAGTTGGGAGCTTCTGATCTTGAATTCCGATTCCCTGAGCCTGGTTATCTTGAAGGTGTCAAGACCAAGCAGAAGGCTATTGTTAAGGTATCTGGTATGACCTTCCAATACCCTGGTACCACCAAGCCCCAGCTTACCGATATCAACTTCCAGTGTTCTTTATCTTCACGAATTGCTGTTATTGGTCCTAATGGTGCTGGTAAGTCCACTTTAATTAACGTTTTGACCGGTGAACTTTTGCCCACTAGTGGTGATGTTTACGTTCACGAGAACTGTCGAATCGCTTACATTAAACAGCATGCTTTCGCTCATATCGATAACCATTTGGACAAGACTCCTTCCGAGTATATTCAATGGCGATTCCAAACTGGTGAGGACCGAGAAACTATGGACCGAGCCAACCGACAGATTGACGAAAACGATGAACAATCCATGAACAAGATCTACAGAATCGAAGGTACTCTTCGACGAGTAGAAGGTGTCCATGCCCGAAGAAAGTTCAAGAACTCTTATGAGTACGAATGTTCTTTCTTGCTTGGTGAAAACATTGGCATGAAGAGTGAACGATGGATCCCCATGTCCTCTGTTGACAATGCCTGGATTCCTCGATCTGAGCTTGTTGAATCTCACGCTAAGCTTGTTGCTGAAGTCGATATGAAGGAAGCTCTTGCTTCTGGTCAATTCCGACCTTTGACCCGAAAGGAAATCGAAGCCCACTGTGCTATGTTGGGTCTTGAGACCGAATTGGTTTCTCACTCTCGAATCAGAGGTCTTTCTGGTGGTCAGAAGGTTAAGCTTGTCTTGGCTGCTTGTACCTGGCAACGACCTCACTTGATTGTTCTTGATGAGCCTACCAATTATTTGGATAGAGACTCTCTTGGTGCTCTTTCTAAGGCTCTTAAGGAATTCGAAGGTGGTGTTGTCTTGATTACACACTCATCTGAGTTTACTCAGGACTTGACTGAAGAAGTCTGGGCTTGTGTCGATGGTAAGATGACTCCCTCCGGTCACAACTGGGTTTCCGGACAAGGTTCTGGTCCTCGACTTGACAAGAAGGATGATGAAGAAGAAGAGAAGTTCGATGCTCTTGGTAACAAGATTGAGTCCACGAAGAAGGCTAAGAAACTCACTGCTGCTGAATTGCGAAAGAAGAAGAAGGAGAGAATGAAGAAGAAGAAGGAGCTTGGAGATGATTACGTTTCATCTGATGATGATATCTAAGTGAACTTTTTTGGTTTTCGAATCAAAGTTGCTTTGTTTTTTTGGAGTATTCATTAAATTCCAAATGTGAAAAGTTTTCCCTCTATATTGTTGTAATTGGATATAGGTTTAAATCAATAGAAGTATCGTTATTAATTATAAGTTTTTATGGATATATTTGATGTAGTCTATGTATTTTTGTTCTGGTTAGATTTATGCTATAGATTAGGCGAATTGAAATTCAACATAGAGAGATGATGGGATTACAAACTCAATTTCTGTCCTTAATGAGCGCAACAACGGTAAAGGAATTATCTGTGAGAGCTGTGGCCAAATTGAAGGCTAGTGGCAAGTCCAGGATACTGGTATCAATAAGTGGTATTCCTGGTTCCGGAAAAACGACTTTGGCTAAGGACGTTTGTGCCGGTATTAGAAATCTTGCGGTAGATTCTTGCGTGGTACCTATGGACGGATATCATTACTATAGGCATGAACTCGATCAAATGGATAACCCTTCAGAGGCGCATAGACGAAGAGGTGCCCCATTTACATTTGATGCGGCGAAGCTGGTACAACTGGTAAAAGAGATCAAAGATGGCTATGGCCGGATCATTAAAGCGCCGGGTTTCAATCATGAGTTGAAGGACCCTAGTCCTAATGAAATCAGCATCAACGCCGACTCACAAATAGTCATTATAGAAGGGCTTTACTTATTACTCAAGGAAGAGCCCTGGAATCAAATATCGCCTCTAATTGACGAGAAATGGTTCATCAATGTTGATTTCGATGTTGCTCGGTTGAGAGTTGCTAGAAGACATGTTAAAAGTGGCATAACTGCCACAATTGAAGAGGGATTTGGCAGATTTGACGACAATGATGGTCCTAATGGTGAATATGTACTCAAAAATTCATCGGAAGCTGATTTCTGTGTAGATTCTGAAGATATACCAGGATTGTGAAAGAGGGAGGTGCGGTGAGGAGTCATGATACATTAGTAATATACAACATCAATGATAACAAGTTTCTATATATATATGATATAATGATATAACCAGCAAGTTAGAAATCACCGCCAGACAAAGGTGTGGAAATTCCGTTGCTACTCGTCTGCTCCTTCAAAACAGAGTTGAGACATCCTGATGCTGCAGCTACTAAACCGAGAATAGGTCTTGAAGGATCCAAAACTCGAGAAAGATACTCCGGATGAAACTGAGTTCCAACAAAATAAGGATGACTTGGCAATTCAAGAACTTCCATTCGTTCTCCAGTTTCATCTTTGGCGACAAACTTGATACCAGCAGCCTCCATTTCCTCGATATGCTCGGGGTTTACCTCGTATCTGTGTCGATGTCTCTCAAAGCCATCATCTGCGCCATTATAAAGCTGTCTAACCTTGGAATCATCGGTGCCATTCTGGAAAACAAATCGCCTTGCGCCCAATCTCATAGTACCACCAAGGTTAGCCTTGTCGATCTCAGGCATGAAGATAACACAAGGATCTTCAATCTTTTCATCCAGTTCAATAGAATTGGTCTTCTTGCCAAGAACATTTCTGCAAAATTCAATGACTGCAATCTGGAAACCGAGACAGATACCCAAGTAAGGGACACTGTTCTCACGAGCCCATTTAGCAGCAAGCATCATACCTTCAGTGCCTCTAATTCCAAATCCACCAGGAACAAGAATACCATCTGCAGAACATAAAGTACCCCATGCTTTGTGATACTTGATCTTATCGGTTGTAGCAGCATCAGTTTCCAGATCCGTAGCTTCAATCCACAAGATTTCAAGTCGCTTCTGGCATTTCAAGGCTGAATGCTCCAAAGATTTCACAACAGAGATGTAAGAATCTTGCAAGTTAGTATATTTACCAACAAGTGCAATAGAAACTTTGGAGAAAGATTTATCGTGAGACTGAGTCAGATTTGTCCATCTCTCCCAGAGGTTAATACCTTTAGAGATCCTTTGAGGGCTCAGTTTGATAGAATTGATAGAGAACTTGTCAGAGAGGAACTTCAACAACTTTTGTTCTCGAAGTAGAATTGGCACATGATAAGTAGAGTTTACATCATGTACACCTAATACTTGATCCGGTTGCACGTGACAGAACATGGAGATCTTCTCCATGGCCTCTCTATCCAAAGGTTCAGAACATCTACAAGCAATAATATCAGGTGTAAGACCCAAACTTCTCAAATCTCTGATAGCAGCTTGTGTAGGCTTTGTCTTCTTCTCGCCATGAATTACAGGCACCAAAGAGACATGAATTAATGCAAAGTTCTCTTTACCAACACGGAACTGGAACTGTCGTAGAGCCTCAACAAAAGGAGCAGATTCAATATCACCTACTGTTCCTCCTAATTCAATGATACACACGTCAGGACTCTCGCCATCCTTATCTACAGTCATTTTGGCGACTTTCTCGATCCAATCCTGGATGGCATTGGTCAAATGAGGGACGACTTGGACAGTTTTACCAAGATAGTCGCCACGTCTTTCACGTTCGATGACTTGCTTGTAAACTTTACCAGTAGTTATGTTATGATCATGAGTCAAAGTGACGTTCAAATATCGCTCGTAGTTACCCAAATCAAGATCTACTTCACCACCGTCATCCAAGACAAAGACTTCACCATGTTCTAAAGGACTCATGGTACCAGCATCGATATTCATATAAGGATCGATCTTGATAGAGGTGACATTTAAGCCTAAAGTCTTCAAAAGAAGACCCGTGGAAGAGGCAATAACACCTTTACCGATACCACTAATAACACCTGCTGTTAGGATATACAAACTAAGAAAATAAAATGGGTGGTTATCAAGATTTACACGTGAAATCAACATCCACATTGAAAGTCTAATACTAACCTCCTGATACAACAACGTATTTCATAATGAAATTACGTCAAAATGGCAATAAAAAATTAAAAATATGAATTAAAAGAGGAACCTATAAAAGCCCTTCCCACTTAGAATCAAATCTGTAAGCAAATCCAAAGTATTAAGTCAGTGAATTCTGCAAAGGAAAGGGAAGGAAAGAAGGCAGAAAAAGTTCGGCGCGAAGTTCTTAAAAAAATTTCTGGGCCAGAATTTTTTTTTTTGGCACAAATTTGGTTGAAAGTACAGCCGCATGACTCAACAGCCGCAGGAGATCAACGTTCCTAGAGAAAGGCTGTTGTTATCTTATGAGTATTTAGAGAACATTAATTCAAAACTCATATATAACTTCTAGAGATGGTATAATTTGATAATTGAATTGTGTGATGTTTCAAAGGTTTAAGTTAAAGTGAACAGATGTGGAACCTTGTCGGGGAATATGGAATGCTGTTACTGCATTACATGACCCTCGTTTAAAAAAAACAAAGGCAGCAGAGATAACTAACGTTATTCCATCAATCACGTGACCCGATATAAATGTCCATTCAATACGACCTCGTTTTCGAGAACTTCAAAATCATTTAGATAAATATATAATATCATCTCGTTTATAACCTAATTAAACAAAATATTTCCAGTTTCCTTTTGTTTCGGTACTTTTTTCTGTGATTCAGTTTCTTCTCATTATCTGACAGCCCGCCCAAATGAAAATCAAATCTGCAGACGGACGGTGCATCCACACCACGTTAATATTATAAACAAGCAGTTGCACATCAACGAACAGATTTTTGTTTGTAATTTGCACAACACCGTACCATGGATAAACAGCCCTTGTTAAATAAACAATCGCAAGATCAGAGCGAAATTCAGACCCCAGCGCCTGGTAGTAGTGGCAGCGGCGGCGGCGGCAGCAGCAGCACTTCTAATGGAATTAGTACTGAAGTTCAGATTCCCCATACAGTCAATAAATCAAAGTATGCAAACAGCGACATGGATAATAGCGGATCGTCATCGTTTCCTCCAAACAAATCTAATGCTTTGGCTCATGCAAGAAGATTAGGTCCACAGAGAACAACATACACTACTCAAAAATTGAAGCTGTTACCTGAAGAACCTGATGCTTTTGATAGTTCTTTTGATAAAAACGACAGAGATGTGTATACTCAGCTTACTAGAATAAAGGAAGCATCAGCCAGGAAAGACGCCGAACGATTGGGAAAGGCGCACCGAGCAATGTTGCCTCGAGTTACTGCATATTGTACAGCTGGATCATACCGAATCAATGAGTTGGCAAAATACCTTGCTAGTAGGAAGAGTCATAATGCTTCGCCTAAACTTTTCGATGAATGTCTGTATAGTCCTTATACTTATCGTCGAGAGTCAACATCTTATCCGAATGATTCCAATATACCTGGTAGACTTGACGATGAAGGAGGTGATATAGATCCTAGTTTGAGAGACAGATGTGAGGTTTTTTTGTTTGATTATGGAGTAGTGGTTTTCTGGGGATTCTTGGAAAGTGAGGAGAAGCGGTTTTTGAAAGAGTTGCCAAGATTTGAGAACGAAAAATTGGCTGATGAAGATGTCCAGATTGAGGAGTTCAACTATTATGTCACGAAAAGCTACCAACCAAGAATTTATAACGATTTCATTACATTGAGGGATAATTCCAATTATATGATCAAATTGTCTATATCACATGCTATTGCTCAATCGGTAAAGATCTCTTTATTCGAAGAGTTGGTGGACAATACTATCCAAGATACACAGGATTTCCCACAGGAAATTGCATTGACCGGTAAAATCGATATGAATAGGAAAGATATCATGAAAAGCATAGGTGAACTTTTTATTCTAAGGATTAATATCAATTTACATGGCAGTATTTTGGATTCGCCTGAATTGATGTGGGCAGAACCTCATCTGGAACCTATTTACCAAGCTACTAGAGGTTATTTGGAGATAAACCAAAGAGTATCTCTATTAAATGCTAGGTTGGAAGTTATTAATGATCTCTTACAAATGCTAAAAGAACAGCTAGGACATGCACATGAGGAATACCTAGAATTCATTGTCATTGTACTGGTTGCTGTAGAAGTGGTTGTAGCATTCATCAATGTCATTGTAGACTTGGTGGCATCTGAAGGATTCTAGGAAAAGAAAAGAAACTTTAGATTGTTTTAATATTTGAATTTAATTTAATTTTGATCTTCTTTTTCGTTGTCGTTCTCGTTTTCTTAATTATATTGTATGCAATTGTATGCTTCAAGCTTTGGACAAGCTCACCAAAAACTCACTTCTATCCAAAGTCTGTCTATCTTTATTAATACTGGTGACTTTGGCTACCCAATCCCATGTGATTGGAGGACAGTTAGGATCTAATGATTTGCTTAGTGCTTGCAATTTGTCTTGATTTACAATGTCCACAGGATCAGAATGTGGAGTCAGTTTAATCCCACGTTCTTCACATACTTTTAGTAGATCTGGGGATAGCCTGGAACATGCTGGAATGTTGATACTATCAACTGTAGGTAATGAAATATGTTCTTTCAATCCCTGTTGTCGCGACGTTATGCCGTTGAGCAAAGCAACGAGATTCTTATTGGAAAGCTCGCAAACTCCAATAGACTTCAATTCGATATTATGATTTCTACAGGCTTCTTGAACTCCTTCAACCGCTGCAAGCCATTTATCAATAAGAACGTCAATATAGACAGAATCCAAACGGTCGTCCTGTGATTTCTCCTGTTCTCTGAAAGACGTACCATCCAATGACAATAATAGTAATCCTATACTCTTCTGAGATTTGGGGTCATTTTCGGCCAAAAAAGCCTCGTTTATTACATTAATCGCAGATTTTGCCCGCTGCTTCCCCTGTTTCGGGCTACAAGAGTCGGGGAAGAATATTTTGATGGTGATATCCTGAGTCACGGAATCCGTAGGAATGGTTTGAAAAGCCCCTAAATCAGGTAACATGACCAAAGCATCACTCTCTATAGAAGATCCAATATTGATATTGGTTAATGCTGGGTGGTCTATGGATTTAAGTGCTGTAGAAGTATCGGCAGGTGCTTTCCAATGCATCAGCATATGCTCGAAAATTTGGCACACATCACTACCGTAATCTATCTTATGTCTCAAGATATTTGATGTGCAAAGTATAAGCATTTTAAGCAATATAAAGAGAATGAAAAATGAGAGTTAAAATTAAAAAAAGCCAGAGATAAATCCCCTAAGAAAAATGTGTATTGGAGTTTTTTTTTTCGGATTAGTCAATCTCTGTTTGTCAGTTATTCAACATCAAAAAAAACGAAGAATGATTGATTGATTGACGGAAAAAAGAGAAAAAATTCCACGGAATGGACGTTGGATTTTTGGTTAGGCGGATGTCGCTTTCCGAGTTTCGTTTTTCCTTTCGTCTCGTCTTTCAGCCGCAGGCTTATCTAACCAGAAAGGGCAACAACGGCATATAAAGGCGTTGAGGCGTTGGAGGGTTGAAAATGGCATGGCATCTAACATAATCTATCGTAGTGGTTGGTGAGTCTCAACCATTAGATATGATTAACTAAAAAGTTGCAAAGATCTGCAATTTGAAGGTTAGGTTATTTCAGCAACTTTTGGTCTTTCAATATGCGTGGGGGTGGGTGGTTTCTAGCTATTATAGTTGTGCTGCCGGTTATGACTGAGCTGTCAGAACCCTGTATACCCAAAACAGCTCAAGAGCCTACCACCAGCTTCAAGGAGTTCAGAGCAGATAGATGTTGTTTTTCATACAGAAAAAGCACAGCACATTTGTAAAAGTATTTCATATCAATATAATCATTGCAATGATTTTTGTAGAATCTACACATTGTTTAACAGAGATATTACTTCATTGTTATAAAGTATGATCGTCCTGAGAGAACCTAAACCTCTTCAACCACCTTTTCGCCCAACCTCTTCACCGGCCGGACAATAAAAAAGCCACAATGGGTTCTCTGCCGCCTTCGGCATTTCAACCTGCATTGTTGAAGTAAAAGGTGCAAAAAGGTGTGCTTTGAATCTCAGGACGAGGGTTTTTTTTTTATCTTATTTATAATTCTACCCACTAAAACAAACCATTAATTTAACTTGTTTTTTTTAGTTTTTTCGTCTGATTAGCTGTGTTTCATTCGATATTACCTGTGGTCAATCTATTGTTAAGCTTGCTGAAAAAGTTGGAAAGTTCAAAAGTTCATTTTGTTTTTTTCATTTAAAGTTGAGGCTCTGTCGTTTTTGTCTTGTCTTGTCTTTCTCGGCCTTGTGTGTTTGTAGATTGCAATTGTCTTATTTTACTGACATCCAATCGAATATTCCATTCTTTGTTTTAAAAGTGACATTGTGTCATACCGCTAGCGTTTCTTTTTTCCTGTGTGGTGCATTCTATATACCTGAATTCGTTATAGTTCTGGTCGGTTGCCGGAGACCATAAATCAAACAAGGACAAGCATCATTCATACATAGTAATGAAGGAGACTCAACCTCCAACACCTGCGCCGTCACCTGCGCCATTTCAACCGCGGTTGGTTTCTCATAAAAGATCCATGCTGTCAGAAGCTCAAAGTCTTGGTAGCTCTGAAAACATTGCTCAACTTGATTCGTCTTCTGTGAATTCACAAGCATCTGGTGAGTCGTCTTCATACGGACTTCGACAAAAGCAAAAACGTACAATTAACGCTCTGGATGACATTTCAGATGACATGTATACGGCTGAAGAACTATCATATTTATCATCACATGGTTATCCTAATCATTATGGCCAACAACATGGTCAAATACCGACTTTCAAATATAGTAACCCACATGGTGGGTTTCGGTTACCCACGCCTACAGATGAATTACTAAGTTTGGTTCAGGATCAATTTATGGCAATGAGCTCTGACGAAAAGTGTCAATTCATCCAAGGCTTGTTGCTCAACTGTGACAGAAGTGTCCTTGTACCTACGCTCAAGTATATTGATCCGTTACTCCGTTCAGATCCATTTGGTCTGTTCCCTAATGAAGTGTCATTGAAGATTCTCAGCTACCTAGATGATCCACAATCATTGGCACGAGCCTCACAAGTCTCGAAACTATGGTATCTCTTGGTGTCAGATGATTATAACTGGAAAGAATTGTGCAAAAAGCATCATTTCCGACGATTGTCGGCTGCTGTGAATATCGATCATCAAAGGGTCCCTAGTGTAAGCTCTGACAGTGGCCAAATTGACTCCAGTATAATTGCCGAAGCATTCTACAACCCTAGTGCTACGAAACGACCATTACCAAAATCTTATCGATCTCATTTTAAACAGCAGTTTCTTCTCAACTCTGCCTGGGCTTCCGGTGGCAGAACTGCTGCAAGGTATACTATTGACCATACTGGAGTGGTTACTGCATTGGTTGTTAGTGAAAAGTATATCGCTATTGCATTGGATAACTCCAAGATCTTTGTATTCAGACAAGATGGTAAGATGTTGAGATCATTATTTGGCCATGTCATGGGTGTATGGGCTTTGGCTCTTTATGACGACACATTGGTCAGTGGTGGCTGTGATAGAGATGTAAGAGCATGGGATCTCCGTACTGGTGACTGTACACAAATCATGAAGGGCCATAGTTCTACTGTCCGGTGCTTACAGATGGCAGATAGTTTTACAGCTATATCAGGATCTAGAGACAGCACTGTGAGAGTGTGGGACTTGCATAGTGGAGCATGTGTCCATGTTCTTCAGGGTCATGATCTCTCTGTTAGATGTATCGAAGTCGTTGGTGATTTATGTGTCAGTGGAAGCTATGATGCTACTGCTAAAGTTTGGAACATTCGTAGTGGAACTCTAATCCATACTTTAAGTGGGCATTTTTCTCAGATTTATTCACTTGCGTTCGATGGTACACGTGTTGCCACGGGTTCTTTGGATGCATCAATAAGAATCTGGGACGCAAGAACTGGAATTTGCCTGGCATTATTGCAAGGACATACGTCATTGGTTGGCCAGCTACAGCTCAAAGGAAATACTTTAGTAAGTGGCGGTTCTGATGGTGCTATTAGAGTGTGGGATATGAAGGAATACAAATGTATTGCTAGAATAGCGGCTCATGATAATTCAGTTACATGCTTGAACTTTGACGATGAACGTATCGTTAGTGGAGGCTCTGATGGCCAGGTTCAAGTCTGGGACCTTCATACCGGCAGTCATATTCGAGACCTATCTGGACAATTTGAAATGGTGTGGAGAGTGGATATCATTAATGATGAAGTTGTGATTGTAGCTTCTAAGAACGGGAAAGCTATTCTGGATGTGACAAGTTTTACTCCTCCGGTTGAAGAGACTTTAGCTACTGTAGAAGAATCTCCATTCAATCCGTCTCAAGTCAGCAAACAAGAGGACAACGATATGTTAATGGTGCCAGTCCAAATGCATAGTCCTAAATCCGATGTCTCTGGTACATCGCCAGGAATAATAACAGACATGGACCTATCTTAGTCACGCTTCATAGCGAGAAAAGTTAATATTTATACATAATACCTAATCTTAGACATGTTAAAGTTATTTGTTGGTTTTGGTTTTGGTTTTGGTTTCTCATAACTCGCTGCTAGGAGGTAATATATCTGAATTATCAAAGTCTGACTCTGAAATGTTATCAGGCTCTATGCTAGCAGTTGACGGTTTGATAAACCCATTTTCTGTGTCTAGATGCTCATTCTTAACATCAGGTCCAGGTGTACTCGATTCGTCTTTGTCGATATCACCATCTTCCATAGGTGTTCCTCCTTCTGAGGCTAATGCTTCTGGTAACGTGATATCTCCTGCCATGGCCTTGACTGCAGCAGCAGCTCTTCTGTTACCTTCTTCAATATATTTGATCTTTTCTTGGCTAGACATTTGCTTCCATTTAGCTGCCAGCAGCTGGTCAACGTCCTGTATCTGATGTTCTGTTTTCAGGGCCTCTCTCTCCATGTCGCAGAACGCTTTGAAAGGTACCGTAGGCGGTACTGGAGAACTTGGGGGAGAAGGAGTAGCGTCGCTATCTTCCACGTCGATTCTCGTGGTACTCTCTAATCGCTCGAATAGTAATGCTCTTTCAAGTCTAGTTCTTTGAATAGCTCTCTTTGTTCGTTCAATAGACACGGAGGTGATTTCATTGTACTCTTCAATCTCACGTATCCGTTTCCTTAGGTCTTTACACTTTTGCTTATATCGCAATTCTATTTTAAGAGTTAGTTATCTGAGTTCTTCAAGTGATATATAAATACTTGTAGTATAGAACACTCACCTTCAGTACTATCTGAAGTCATCATGATGTATATAAACCCAAAACAGTAGTATAAAAGTGGATACTCCAAAAGATCCCTGGTCTAGAATAGCAAATATATGGTTCTAAGTCTTTATTTGGTGTTCTGGCCAGAAAATAACGTTTCATCGTGCTCAATCCATGCTAGCATGGTTTTGGTGATATTTTCACACTTCCGGGTAACTTATTGTGGTTTTGAATGGATATTATACTGCCGATACTTAGATAAGACTAAGGTTTCGACAGACGAGGATATAGTATAGAAAAACATGTCATAGATAAAGAGATATGATATTATTTATATATATCTAAGAAGATAAAAGCATACATACAGTTTTTGAGCTTTTTAGTTTTTGGTTTTGAATTGAATTTTGAGACATTTCTTTTTATATTCGGTATTAGTATGGTATTTGTAAGTAAGGCCTTTTTTTTTTTTTTTTTTTTCTAATAGAAAACCAAAAAAATTTTGGAAATTTTTTTTCTTCTTCTCGGAAACTGGACAACCTAGAATCCCGCTTACAAAACAACAGCAAGTTATTGTAGAAAAAAAGTAGATATTCAAGATGACTCTTCAGGCTGCTGATGCTCTCAAGCATTTGGAAACTTACACCAAAAAGGATGGGTTATCAGCTCACGAATTGATGGATTCTTCAGTTCGAGGCGGTCTTACTTATAACGATTTCTTGTTATTGCCTGGTAAAATTGATTTCCCTTCTGGTGAAGTATCTCTCGAGTCTAAATTCACCAAGAATATCTCTTTGAAGACTCCTTTGGTTTCTTCTCCTATGGATACCGTTACTGAGAGTGATATGGCCATTTACATGGCTCTTCTCGGTGGTATTGGTATTATTCACCATAATTGCACTGCAGATGAACAAGCTGCTATGGTACGAAAGGTCAAGAAATATGAAAATGGTTTCATTTCTGACCCTGTTGTTGTGAGCCCTGATCTCACTGTTGGACACGTGATTGCGCTTAAAAATGAACTTGGATTCGCAGGTTTCCCTGTTACTGGTAAGTATACAACGTGATAAATCTATTCTCACGTCAAAGGATGTCAAACTATTTATATCTATAACTTTCGTTCTACCGAGGAGGCCTAACGGTCCTGAAGGAGAAACTATTTTACTGATTTACATTTTGAATTACGTCATGTTTGCAATTCAAAATGTAGAAACGAGAGGACACTTAATATTCTCCAATTTTTTGTATCTTTGACTAACTTGTTTTTTAGAAGGTGGAAAATTCCCTGGTAAACTTTTGGGTATTGTAACTTCCAGAGATATTCAGTTTATTGATGATGATAGTGTACTTGTCAAGGATATCATGACCAAAGATCTTGTTACTGCCAAGCATGGAATTGATCTTCTTGCTGCTAACCAAATTTTGCGAACCTCTAAAAAAGGTAAATTGCCTGTTATTGATGAAGAAGGTAACTTGATTTCTCTTTTGTCTCGAACAGATTTGAAGAAGAATAGAACCTACCCTAATGCTTCCAAGAGTGCTGATTCCAAGCAACTTTTATGTGGTGCTGCTATTGGTACTAGACCTGATGATATGGTACGATTAAGCAAATTGGTTGCTGCAGGCTTGGATGTTGTTGTCTTGGATTCTGCTCAAGGTAACTCGATTTTCCAGGTCGATATGATCAAAGATATCAAAGAGCTGTACCCCAATTTGGACATAATGGCTGGTAATGTTGTTACTAGAGAACAAGCTGCCAGCTTGATTTTTGCTGGAGCTGATGGTCTTAGAATCGGTATGGGTTCCGGTTCCATCTGTATTACTCAAGAGGTCATGGCTGTTGGTCGACCTCAAGGTACAGCTGTTTATGCTGTCACCGAATTGGCTAACAAGTTTGGTGTCCCTTGTATGGCTGATGGCGGTGTTCAAAACATTGGTCATATCACAAAAGCTCTCGCTCTTGGTGCTTCTTCTGTCATGATGGGTGGTCTTTTGGCTGGTACTACTGAATCCCCTGGCCAATACTTTTACCGAGAAGGTCAACGACTCAAGGCTTACCGAGGTATGGGATCTATCGATGCTATGGAGAAAACTGGTAACAGTGCCAATGCTGCTACTGCCAGATACTTTTCTGAAGGTGATGCTGTATTGGTTGCTCAAGGTGTTAGTGGTACTGTTATTGACCGAGGTTCCATTACTAAGTTCATTCCTTATTTGACCTCTGGTTTGCAGCATGGTCTTCAAGATATTGGTGTTCGTAGTGTTGCTGATCTTCGAAAGAAAGTTGACGGCGGTAACGTTCGATTCGAATACCGAACTGCATCTGCTCAGCTTGAAGGTGGCGTCCACTCTCTTCATTCATACGAAAAGCGACTTCACAACTAAATTATGTATTTGTCTAGTAGAGCAATGAATGTTTTTTAATTGGTTTATTCCTTGGTATAACAGTTGAACAACTACCTGTAGTTTAAGAGTAAGAGAGTCTAGAGGCGACAGTATAACATATATTACTATGCTGAAGTGAGTGGACCAAGTAACAAAATATATAAGTGTAATATCAAAAAGAATCAAAGAGCAAACAATCAAACAATTTCCGAGGTTTCATTCTGTGTAGAGTTTCTTACTCAGAGTTTCTTACTCAAAGCACTTGATTGTGCGGCGTAAACTTCGACCTTCAACTTCCCCTTCGGCTTACGGAACTCAAAGTTATATCGGGGCTCTCCACTTTTGCCATCTTCTCTTTCCTTCTACCCACATCACGCAAACGATAAAAATGTCAGCTGCAAATCCAACAACCAATTTATCTGAGGACTTCCCTTCTCCCCCAGTATACGATGAGGCACCTTTGTTACCTCCTGGTGAAGGTGCTCCTCCCAGAACTGAAGGTGATCATGTTCCTGACGACTTTAAATACTCCACATCGGTTTCTGAGTGCGCACTTTCCATCAGGCATGCGTTCATCAGAAAAGTATATACAATTCTTCTCGGTCAGCTAGTGATTACATTTGCTGTAGGTGCTTTTATTCGAATGAATGAAAGTCTGAGACTTTGGGCTCTGCAGAACATTTGGGCTTTTTATGTGTCGCTTTTCGGTGCTATCGGATTAATGATCGGTGCATTCATTAAACAAAGGAGTTATCCCGCCAATCTTCTATTTTTAGGCGGTTTTACTCTATTGGAGAGTTATTCTGTTGGTGTTGTCTCCAGCTTATATGATACCAATATCGTCATTGAAGCTGCACTCATTACTTCGCTAGTTTTTGCAGGAATTTCTATATTTGCCATCCAAACCAAGAAAGATTTCACATCTTGGGCTGGTTATTTATATACGGCTATTTGGGCTTTGATTATGATTGGCTTGGTTTCCATGTTTTTCCCTTATTCATCCAAATTAGAGCTGTTTTATAGTGGTTTAGGAGCTCTTGTCTTTTCCGCTTATATCCTGGTCGATACCCAGTATATTATGAGAAGATTCCATCCTGAGGATGAAGTTGCTGGTGCCATTTCACTCTACTTGGACATTATTAATCTGTTCCTAAACATTTTGAGAATTCTAAATAGTGTTCAGGATAATTAGTTGGGAAAACCGGGGATATCGGTATATTAAGTAATGGGTACTTATATATATTCGACTAATACATATATATATATTCATGGGTTATTTTATATGCTAAAAATTGTAAAGTCGGTGCTTTTACTCAGTAGTTTCGGAGATTTTGCCAAAGCAGATTTCATCATAATCTATCTTCTTCAAAGATGCATGCAAAGAGTCAATAAACTTATCCAAAGGACATAAACCATATTCATCAGAGGGACAATGAGATAATGAATCTAATGGAAGTACCCTGTTGTTCAGTTTCATTCGTACGTAATCATCTTCCAAGATTTCAACGTATAATTTAGCACCGAAAGGTGTCAATCTAGAAATGATAAATTGTCTAGGGACAGGGATCTTATCGTCAGGAAGCTTAGGTTCTAGGAAATCGAATCCCATGGCTGTCAATACGGAAACAATCACTGAATCATGGGTCATATCAAGATAGAATAGTTGATCAGTAGGAACGGATTCGATTTGTGTCACGTTCACACCATTACCATATTCAGGGGCTTTAGATTCTAATCGTGCAATCAATTCGGCAATCCAGCCAGAACCTTCTGCTGCTGCAGTTTTAGATCCATACGATGATTCACCATAGAATTTCAAGTCATTGGCATACTCGAAACCTCTCCATTCAGTTTCCGTGAACAATCCACAGAATGACGAATGACCTAAAGCAGCGTATTCAAACACACACAGTGCTTGCATACCAAAAGCATCAACAGCTGTCAAATTGTCTGCTCCAGGAAGTTGTTTTTGCAATCGCTTAGCAGCATCTGCCATATAAATGTCAATCCAATTGAGTTCATGCACCTTGCCTTGGTCGTCGTATTCTTCGTTATTTTTGCATGCAAAATAAGGTGCCAAAGTAGAGTTGTAACCATCTGATTCAGGCTGGACTATCAATGAATAAAGTTCACCATCATCTTTAGGAGAATCAGATTGTCCTCCATATACACCAAAGAAACCAGCAGCCCATGCTTTTGCCGAAGTCTCGATCCTGGATTGATCGGTAGTTCTTAGAGAAATAATAGGTCTCTCAGTACCATTATCATATACATTCAAATTTTCAGAATATTGCAGCTCTGAAGCAGCATTATAAAGGATTTTCCCATGGGTTTCCCAGAACATGGCTCCAGCTGTAAACTCTGTAGCTACACCTTTCATGACAAGTAAATCTTCTCCAAGAGTATATTCCCAGTCATTTAACCACTTGAACTTTCCTTTAGGAGGTTTACTCATGTTCTTGAGTTTATCAGCAACTGCTTTCATTTTCTTGGTAGTACTACCTGCGGGGTATCTTTCACCATGTCTATGCAAAACATGGACTTGCTTATACTTGGTGAGCCTAGCCAAATCATCCTCAGAGGGTGTTTTAATACCATTGAAACTATGGCCAGTTTCGAAATATGGCGAATAAGACCCCCAATTCTGCTTCATGTCGAAACCACTTGGATAATCGAATCCAGTAGGTGCAGCAACACTAGCATCTTTACCATGGTCTACAGCACCAGAAGATCTGGACACAACAATGAATAAACCCATCAAAACTGTGACAGGGATTACAAGTACAAGTAGAAATTTCATCACTTGAGAATTTGTATTGGTTCTCCTCTTTCGTTGTTGAATCATGGGATTACCACTTTTCTTTGTCTTGGTCTTGGTCTTTTGACCAGATCTTCCCCTACCATTCAAGTCACCACTGATCAATCCAACATCTTGTTCAGAATCTTCCACAACAAACTCATCTAATTCTTGTTCAACTTCGTCGTTCTCCATGTTGCTTCTTTTACTGTCCATCTCGTTGGTTGGTTAGCAATAAACTACTAATGATATGCCTAGAAATGTTCTGTGTAAGAGAAAACCCAAACTTTATTTCGACTCTTGTCTTTCTTCAAGTACGCCTTGGGGTCAGCCAAGCCAGCCGCGTAGTGTCAAATGTCGAATAGTTTGACCCACGTTTTTCGGTCCCAAGACACTTGTATCGGTGCTGATATGATACTGGCAATGAGATAATTATATTGTAAAATGATTACTGCCAATTCTTTTTATAGAAAACAAAATTTAGAGTTGTTTCTTTAGTAAAGAACTATGTTGGTGATGAGATGATGTCAATAAACCTAAAGGCAATCTTAACTGAAGCAGCTGTAGCTAATCCTTCAACAACAGCATCAATTATAAAAAATAAAAAAATTTCTTTTTTTTGGGGTGCCTTTCCGCCCAATTCATATAATAGAACTTGATATATATCCAAAAAAATAGTGAGAGCAGTGAGATTCGAACTCACGAATCTTGCGAAACTACGGCCTAAACGTAGCGCCATAACCAAACTCGGCCATACTCCCGCTGGGCCAAATAGACCTTAACCGGAATGTACCAGACAGGTGGCTTTATGACTTAGGACGGTATTTTGGGTCACGTGATCTGTGGTTTCGCCATAGCACGTGATCAGAAGGCGAATTTTGAGAACTCCGCGATTTACATCATCTCATTACAATGGAGAGAACATATTATAGTTTCAACTCCTTAGCAATGAAAACCAAGCAAAGAGAAATCTTGATTTCTAATTGATTGCTTAAAATTTTTTATAAAACTTCAAATAGGCATACAATAGTCGGTTCGGTTGTCAACTAATAACTAATAACTAATAACTCAATGACTTTCTAGTATAGTGATCCTGTCTAGGGCAACGCGTGTATTTCGTGTTTCAGAACCTCAGCATAAACCACTCTTTCCTTATTCAATAAGTAGAATTATGCTGTTAGAAAGACACAATCTGATATAGCCTTCATAATAATGATGAAATGATACCTTCTATAACTTCATGAACACATATATCGCACTTGGCAATTATCGTACTTGATTTGACATCAAGATACTCAAAGATTAATACTTAAAAATAATATTTCCTATTCAATAAAAACTATGAGCATCATACCTAGTAATATAACTTGATATCCTCAACCAACTTGTTCTGGACTGGCTTCCATCCGAGCTCTCTCTGTGTAATCTCGCTACTAACTGGATTGTTGATAACAAGGAATCCAGCAATAGGCCCAACATATTCCGAGACCTCAGCAAATGTCTTTGATTCAATTGGAAGTTTATGTTTCTCACCAATGGCTGTAGCAATTTCCTTGAGGCTGACGCCAGGCTCTGCAATACCGTGGTAAATCTTACCAGTTCCTGCTTTCTCCAAAGCCAATTTAAAAACAACAGCAGCATCTTTTCTGTGAACAGCTGGCCAGACGTTAGCCCCTTCATTCACATAAAATGCAACCCCATTGGATTGCGCTTGTGTAGAAACCAACGGAACAAACGCATGGTCACCTTCACCATGTACAGAAAGAGGCAATCTTACTACAGAAACCTTGACACCTTTATTGGCATACTCAAGAGCAATTGGTTCAGTCCTGACACGCTCACCGCTCAAATCGTCGGGGGTAATAGGAGTGAGTTCATTGGCTTTGGTATCAGTAATCACCGCAGTAGACACACTTGTAAAAACAAAAGGCTTATTAGAGCCCTCAAGTGCTTTCAAAATTGTCACAATAGCATTTCGGTCAATTTGAACGCTTTCCGCGTATTTTTCAAAATCGTGAATGAAAGCCAAGTGAACGACACCATCGCTTTCTTTGGCACCTTTTGTCAAAGCAGCGACATCTGTGAGATCACCTCGAACTACTTTCACGCCTTTTGCTTTCAAAGCAGCAGCAGAAACATCGTTTCGGGCAAGGCCACTAACAGAGTAACCAGCTTTCAGAAGTAGGTCTACCAAAATGGATCCAACGAACCCGGTAGCGCCAGTAACAAAATAAGACGGCATTGATTTAAATAGAGAGAAATAGATAGAAGATAGAGAGAAGATTTGTCAATAATATTGTTTTTCTTTTGATTTCGTCAATAGAGAACAATGAAGATAAAAGGAAATTGTGTGCCGTGAAGACCGCAATTTATAGTCCTAGCATCGGGGTACTCGGCTTCTGGCTATACTTGGCGGGTCTACCAATTAAGGATGCAAAGAAAGCTTAATATTTGAAAGCATGACTAATGATTTCCAAGCTTAATGTTTGAACATATTATTAATGATTCCCAATCATTACTAATGATTCTGTCATCACTCAAAAGTTGTAAAGTCAAAGTTTAAACATTGTGTTGTGTGAGACGCAATATGTTACCATAATAACCCAATCTATGTTACAGTATAGAGAGTTTAGCATGACAAAAAAAAATGCGCAATTCCAAGACAGAAATGGAAATAAAAGCAAGAAACATGTTCAGAGTGTTTAGGAATTGATGATTCGTGCCGAGGCAATGTTTCCCTGACTTGTTCGTCAAAAAATCATAATCGTTGTGTTTCAAGAGTTTGGAGATGAGTTGTCGTCAGAAGCACCTGGCGGTTCAGCAGAGGTTGATACAGAGTCGGTTGGTACAGTGTCAGTCGATACAGAGCCCGTCTTCACAGAGTCCGTCTTCACTTCAATCACGGTTTCTACAACTACAACAGTGCCATCGTCTTCATCAGGCCACCATAATGAGCCTTCAGGATCACTTGGTATGTCGCCGAAGACTCGCTCACTGATGGCTTCGAATGCAGGCTGTTTGAACCGAGTCCCTCCATATATCTCGCTCATATCCCACACATTCCTATTTGAATGTACCTCAGTCCATGCCTGCTTGTATTTATCATAATCCACGGTACCTACTGATTCCAGAATATTGATATCTGAGTTTTGAGCTTCAGCTCCAATTCCATCTCTGTAGATAAGCTGAGCAAACACGACCGGATGAGCAGAATATGCAAGAACCTGTCCTGAGCTTATCAAATCAGAAATAACCAAATCAATTGGTTTGTTATAATCCAAAGCATTTCGTAACAGCAGTTTCCTGGCCCCACTTTGACTTACTGCATAAGCTGTAGTACAAGCAGGCGATCCTGCTCTTCTAACAACCCGTTCATCCGTCAAATCCCTGCCCCAAAAATTCTGATCTTTCTGTGCGTCAAAATCTTTATAAACAAGTCTATCAGTATGGAAATCCTGACCATCAAAGCACTGGCCAAGGTACAACATATCCCAGTTATCGGACAAGTACGGGTCGTCTTCAGTAGCCAAGTCTTTGAATTTCGCAGCTGGAGAGCTTTGGTAAAGCTCATTTAATGCTGCAGAAAACCGCTTCATAACATTCTTGACATTGACATCCCATGTGGCATCCGCTTCTAATACCAGCATGGTTTTCTGGTTTTCTTCAATCATTTTCCGCCAAAGATTAGCGTGAGATCGATAGCATGCAATCTGTGTATCCTTTAAAGCGATATCGTTGGATATAGGACTGATTCCTTTCTCATGGAGATTTTCAACATCTACTCCTACAAACTTAACGGGTTTAATTCCAGTAATAAGTGATTGTAGTATCATAGAATCATCCCTGTCATATCGATAATCCAGGTTTATATATTGGATAGTTTGGAACCCAAGAGTAGCATTTGCAGGACTTTCAAACTCTACATAAATAGGGTGATCTCTCTCGACATTAATGTCTTCCCTATCTATGTTGATTCCGTTTTTTATCACGCCTTGTGTAGAGGTGCCGCTGTCTAGAGCTAAACTCGTCAGCTCCTTATGGTGTGCTGATAAGCCGTAACCAATAAAACATAGAACAATCAAGCTGAATATAAGGCGCTTCACGCGTGAAATGCCTCCGAATTTCCATAGGAAACGACGTTTGTTATGTCCATTATTAGAGCCTTCGTTATAATGAGACGAAAGGCGTCTATGAGGAGATGCTGGGCCACCCCTATTTTCACTATCTTTTGAGTAACCCATTTCCAAAGCGAGAACACCTATCGACTTTGATAAATATATCAATTCTACCGCTTAGATCAGGTGAACCTGTAGCTAAAAAAAGTGTGAATTTTTCACACAAAACCCTAGGTTCTGTGGGGATTCGTTGGCTACTAAGACAAACTAGGAGAGGAGTAGGGCTTAGAAAAAATAGCCGGAAAAAGAAAAGCTGCGCGACCGTTTGGTGGGGTGGGGCTGATCATTTAAGGTTCAGGTTCAACGGTCGGTTATTCTGTGCTTGTAAAATTGCAAATATTATAGCAGAACGGACAGTTAAAAATAAGTCTGATATCTATAGGGAATTGGTTTTGCATTTAACAGACTTTGTTTGTGTTGTTTTAGTGAAAGACGCGAAAATCATGGCGTAATCGGACGATCACTTCGAGTTGAATGAATTTTCATATGCGACATTCAAGTGAGGCAGGTTGGACGGGGTGATAGCAGTCGAACACCAATAATTACCTGAAAGTAGACATTCCATAAAATATAGAAGGATATGATTTGTAGGGTTTTTTTTTTGTCCTTGTTATTAGCTTTCTGTCCTTGTTAGTAGCAATAGGGTTCTCCTGTGCTTTTGAGAGATCTGCTTAGATCTGCTGTCCTTATATTAGTAGACCCCCTGGAGATTCTAGATCTCAGTCCGATCCAGGCTGCATGAAGTTTAAGGGAATGATAAAAGAACAAGGGTTTCTTTAAGTTTTATTTCTGATCCTGTAGATTATCCTTGTTTTTCCTTTATTTCTGGTCTGCAATATATTTATTGCTCTTTTTCAGTCCGATTATCTCACCTTGTCTTGACTATTCGGTAGTGTACGCCTACAAACGGTATCTGCCTTCGAGAAAGCTAGTGGGCGGCTGAAATTCGACCCCTGAGCTCCAGCCAACTATATGAAGAGATCCACATGTCCAGGTCCCACTCGTCTCTTTTCGGTCGGTTTCTAGATACACAAAGTAAAGGCATTCATTGTTTGTCATTAGCATATTTTAGTTGATTGTAGGAAATCACTTAGTCCCTGTCAAGCTAGACGTGGTCCAGGCAACTAGCACGAGCACATACTATAACATAGCCTAATGGATCATTATGTGAAAGATGTAAATTATTCCAATGACACAGCAATCATGCAAACTTTAATAAACTATCTATCTATGATAATTATAGACAAAATAGAGAAGTTGTGCTCGTGTGAACATTAAGCGATGGTTGTAGTGAGAAATAGGAGGTTTGAGATCAAATCTCAGGATTCCACAGCAATAGCCAATTGATACCAAAAGTTATAATGATTTCATAATTTTCTTCACATTGTCCAATTGCTCGGTTAAATATCTGAAATTTGCTTTTCATGGCAGTTTTACCATTTTAGATACATTTGTTGAAGAATAGATCTGTTGTTCACTCTTAAATATGCATACAAGTTAATGATCAACTGGCTACTCATATAAAACCCATAAATAAGATTTCAAACATATGGCCATAAAAATGGTTTAAAAATATGTATTTATCTTTTATTATAATCCATGTTTTTGGTTCTCTTCAAGGATTTTTTGGCAGCATGTCTTTTCAGGCATACATTGTTCGCTGCTAAAAGCCTGAACTCCGATTCCCGAATCTTCACCTCCAAAGCGTCTCACTATAGATGTCCAACAGAACAACGTTCACGACTTTGGTAGTCATTAGCAGTATAGCCAGTGGAATAGCTATTGGATATGGACTCTGTTTATCATATTCAAGAAACAAAAAATCCACAGCACCAGTTTGCCGTGATGTAGCTGGTCTTATTGGAAATACTCCACTAGTACGGATCAATAGTTTATCCGAAGCAACTGGTTGCGATATTTTTGCCAAACTAGAAATGGCCAATCCTGCGGGAAGTGCAAAAGATAGAGTTGCATTAGCTATAATAGAAATGGCAGAGAAACAAGGTTCTATTCGCCCACATTGTGGTGACAAAGTTTTCGAGGGTACATCTGGATCTACTGGCATCAGTTTAGCTATGCTTTGTAGAGTAAAAGGCTATGAAGCACATATTGTTGTACCTGATGATACATCACAAGAAAAAGTAGATCTCCTTACAATGCTCGGTGCAGTTGTCCATAAAGTCAGACCAGCTAGTATAGTCGATCGGAAACAATATGTCAATTATGCTAGAGATGCCGCTCAGGCTATCAATGATGATCCGGACAATCCAAGCCAGGCTATCTTTGCCGATCAATTTGAAAATGAAGCCAATTGGCGTACACATTATATGCACACTGGTCCTGAAATATATGCTCAAACCAATGGTGGGAAGTTGGATGCATTTGTAACTGGTGCTGGCACTGGAGGTACAATATCTGGTGTTGCCAAATACTTGAAAGAAAAGTGTAAACTTGCTGTCAAAATAGTTCTAGCAGATCCTTCTGGTAGTGGGCTTCATAATAGAATCAAGTATGGTGTTATGTTCGACGTGAAAGAAAAAGAAGGAACGAGAAGAAGACATCAGGTCGATACTATAGTGGAAGGTATTGGTATTAACAGAGTTACGCAGAATCTAGAAGTTGGACGAGTTTGTATTGATGACTCTATAAGAGTTTCCGATGATCAGGCTTTAATAATGGCACGGTTCTTGGTTGAAAATGATGGTTTATTTGTTGGTAGTTCATCTGCTGTTCACTGTGTTGCTACTTATTTATTTGCGAAACAATTAGGTCCTGGGCATAAAATAGTCACTATAATATGTGATTCTGGTTCAAGGCATTTATCCAAATTTTGGAAAAGGGCCAGTGAGCTTGAAGGTGAGATTATGTTGGATAATATATAGTTAATGCAAATGTAATTAGAATAAATATTGTGGTTGATATGGTTATTCACAACCACAAGTAGTGGGATCATGTGGATCTTCTAATTCAAAACTTTTAAGTGTAGAATTAGAAGAAACCACTGTACTTTGTGAATGATTCATACCGTTGTTGTTGTTGTTCTTTTTAGACTTCGTGATGGACCGCGATTGTGAATCAGGCACCTGCAATTCAACACTACTCAGTCTATGCAGTTTCTTTAGGTTCTTATGTGGATTCTGACCCTTTTTTACCTTTGTTAAAATCTCATTAATCACATGTTCTTTCTGTCTTGTTGCTCTTCGTGCCCTTAATTGCCGACCTTTAGGTAGAACATCAAACGGATGTTCATGCAAATCATTCGTCATCACCATTCTCCTAGGAACTGCGTATGTAATCAACTTTTGAGAATCGTTCTTGATGACTTCAAATAGTCCTTTGGTTTCGAGATCTGGTAGTTTACTACAAAGACTTGAAACTGCTCCAAGACTCTGCCATTCAAAAGCTACAAATACAGGTATCAGAGTCGATCTAGGCGGCAGTTTAACCCCAAATCCATTATTTATGAGGTCAGAAAGATTCTGTGAAAGTTCATAATGATTGTATATAATCTTCTGGATTGTATCCTTGGAATAAAATAATACTCTATCCAATGTAAATCTGATATTTTTGCCTATACCAAGATCAACGGCGGTTGTCATTGATTGTGTTCGTTTCACGGCTGGTTCCCATGGCACTATCAGCCAAAACTTGTATTGAGTATCTGACACTCTTAAAAAACGATACTTAGGCTCGATAAACGACTCTGTTGTCCCAGATTCCATCGTTTTATCTTTTGAGCCTGGATCCTCGACCAATTCCACATCGAACACTGCATGTTCATGATAATGATGAGCCAGGTCGAATTTGCCCATCGACTTTTCAGCTTCAAGCCTTTTTTTGAGAACAAAACAGTCTATCCTTAGGGACATATGTTTATGAGAATTTTCATAAAATTTCACTGTATAATTTATTAGATTAAGGTGATTTGAATGGAGAGTGAAGGAGCTGGAATTTTGGTGATGCGGCTTGCTTGAAATCTCACCAAATTTCCGAGGGACTTCCTCTTTGAATCTCCCCATTAAGCCAAGATTTCTATAAAATTCCCATCTACGTATTCTAATTTCGGTTATATTATTTTTTATTATTCAGTATAAAGAAATGAGATATGATAGAATCTTATTTATTAATGGTATTCCTCAGGATCTTCCTGAAAATATCGTCAATGCTGCGTTGACTTGTATCCCAGGCTTTTCAACTTTTGTAAGATGTATACAATATGATAATACCGCCATGAGCTTTGGTTTTGCTGAATTTAGCTCACCAAAATTTCTATCTACTGCTTTCGCTGTATTAAAAAATGTCCAGTTTCTCAAAGAAGACGCTGAAAAGCGGCTATTTGTTTGTGTTGATAAATCTTTAGAAGATAGACAGTTGATTAATTATGATGAAGATCCAGATCAAGCGTTGTTACAACAGGTCAGCGCAATGTTCTTGTCTTGGGTTCGATCAGACGCTCAGAATTCAGTTAATCTGAATATATCTGGCAAATCTGAACAAACTAATGACGTTTATGAAATCATTAAACGTTCATTAAATGAAGATCAATCATTGAACGAAGTGATAGTCGATCTTCGAGAAAATGAGATTGAACGCTTGAAAAGTGAGATCCGGCAATTTCGAAAAGAATCCTTAGAATTTGAAAAAAAGCGTGAACAAGAGGCGGAAAGTTATGAGAAGAAATCACAAACGCAGCTGCTTAAGGATTCAGGATCTAACGCTAAAAGCTTAACAAAACTGATCAATGTAAACATAAAGTACGAAGCAGAAGAAAATAACGAATTTCCTGCTGATGATAATGGAGATCTACAAGCAGAGAAGGCAAAAGAGGAGATTTTACAGAATAATATTGACAGACAATTTAGAGATTCTGAGAGGAAATGGATTCATAGAGAAGAGTACAGAAGGAGTGCATTTAATAGGAAAACTCAAGCTAATGAAGAACTCACAGACCAAGAGAAGCTGGCTCGAGTAGACAAATATCGTTATTTTGATGACGATGATATCGAAGTGCAAAGAGTGATGGAATATTTCACAAACCATGGTTCCTGGGTGAAGAAAAGACGAGATTTCCGTGCCAGAGAACTGAGAGCAGAAGTGAAGGATATTGAAGATGAGACTCAGGAACTCAAGACTAACAGCAACCAGAAGGAGGATGAGATCTCTGAGCACGTGGAACCATCTACTGTCACTAAGATTAGTCTTTCTTTCAATAAAAAGAGCTCAGGTGTGTCTAATGGATGGACAGATGACGATAATACAAAGGATCGTCCAATTGTCAAACCATTACCTGTGTTATCGGAAATTCCAAAGGCACAAAATATACTGGATGAAGAAAAAATACAGGCCATTGAGTCTTCTATTCCTACGGACCTAGCCACTCTTGGTGAGTATCCTGTTAAATGGGATTCTGTTGAAGATACTTGCATTGAAGAGATTATACGGCCATTTGTCGTAAAGAGTGTGATAGAATACCTTGGTATTGAAGAAGATGAACTCATTGAATTTATTTTGTCACATATCCGTGACCATAAGCCTCTTTCAGGTCTGGTATCTGAGTTGGAAATGACTCTTGATGAAGATGCTCCTGGATTCAGTCAAGATCTATGGAGGCTATTAATCTTAGAATCAGAGAAAGTTGCCGTACAGTCTTCATGAAAATTATGTAACTTTATTTTAAAATGTTTGTATAAAAGATATATGCTTTGTTGACAGTTTTAAATGTCTATTTCGTCAGGATTTTGTTCAACGTTCTCCGTCTCCATATGAGTATCAGTACCATTATCATTTTTCGCATTTAATACCTCTCCAGAGGCAACAAATCCAACTCCTGCATTGCTTAGACCCTCTTTCATAGCCACGGATCTGATATCGAACTTAAAAGACGCCTTTACGGATCTTTTGATTCGCAACATCTCCTTGTATGTACTCTCTGTGCCACTGGCCAGCTCAAACTCGTGCCACCGTTTCCAGAAGTCTGTTGTTTTACTATCATCAGGATTATTAAATTGTGATGCATATCCATAAAGAGCCCTCGCTCTATCTACCTCCCCAAGCTTTTCTTCGACTCCAATAAATTCTTGTACAATAACATTGGCTGCCTTTGAATCCAAGCTACTATCAACAGCCTCTTGGAATATCGGTCTTGTTGCAGGCAATCCGAAATTATCCGCTACTCTGGAAATATAGAATTGATACATTTCGAGTTTGTCTTTGTTACAGACAGAATGAGCTGCCCTATCGTATACTTTGATAGCGTTCCTTATTAATCCTCTGTCTTCTTCCAACTTGCCATACATAATAAAGATTGATTTAGAAAGATCATTAGGGCAGGTTTCCAATGCTTGTTCAAACAGATCCCTCAACCTCTCCATGCTTAACTGTCGAGCGACAGCTTTTTGTAAATAAATATTCCACAGCTCAAATGCTACCGGGTAAGAAAACACTTCGATTCCTCGTTCGTACACTTTGAATGCTTCTTCAAAGAAATGGTTCTCTTCTAATAGCTGTGCATAGTTCACAAAAGTTAATGTAGTACCAATTTTCAGTTCAAATATCCTGTCGTAGAGAGGTTTCACTTCTTCTAAGGTTCCAACACTTTCCACCAAATCTAAATAAAAGGACCATACTTTCATGGATTTGTGAAGCCTTTCCTGTGGTGGTTTTGTTTCATCAAAAAAATCAATATTCGACTTGGCTGGACCTTGTGTGGCCTTTTTCATCACGTTAACTGCAGCATCGAAATTTTCATGACGAAGCTCCATTTCAGCCCATTCAATCCAGATTTCAGCCAACTCATTGACTGATTTGAAAGGCACATTTGTAGCTTTCTCAAAGATGGTTCTAGCTGTGGTAACATCACCATGATCTTCATAAAACCTGGAAAACTTGGCCCAAAGATCATGAAGCTTTCCCCTAGACCTTTTCGGATTTATAGTAGCAATAGCCTCATTAAATGTTTCCACTACTTTTACCATATTTTTCCCCCATAACTGGACTCGGTTCAGCCATTCATAGACATCATTAGGATCTTGACGTAAAAGTACATCGTTGATAAAGAATGGACGACGGTTCATTAGCTGTTCGAATATCGACATGTTTCGCTCGATTTCAATGTCTTCTGGGTTCTCAGACGTCTCCATAAGATTTGCAATCAGACTTTCCTGGAATTCGACATAACTATCGAATACCTGAGTGAAATCACGGATTGTCAAGGCATGTTCTAGCCCTTCTTCAAACACGTCTCTTGCTCGTTCAAAAAGGCCACGATTTATCCAATATGTAGCCAATTGCACCCAAAGTTTCCCACATTGATCAGGAAACCTTATGATGCCGCTTTTGATCACTTTCTCCGGGTCAGCAGGCATCTGAAATGAATAATGATGAACAAGAATCTCCACCAACTCTTCCCATATCTGGAATCTTGATTTCTCCTTTTGTGAAACAAAATTCGGGTCATCAAGGATCTCAATAAGCATCTTAGCCGCTTGTACATATAATCCCGCATCTATGAGCTTATCTATACATGTTTCCATCTCACTAGGGGAATATATAACATACCGGGACCATATATGAGCAGCTGTCAACAGATTACCGCACTTGTTTGCAAAATCAATATACAGAGGCCAAACTCTATAATGATGTGTGCTAGGTAATGCTTGTAATGCTCTATCGAACAGTTGTCTGGTTTTCGTTATATCGTCGACATTAGGCTTGTCCAACACAAATTGCAGATAATCTGTCCATATTCTGGGCATTTTGTTCAAAAGAATCAGTGATTTTTCATAAATTGCACATGTATTCTCGTATTCCTCGGTGATTTTCAGTCTTCTAGCATTCTCGGCTCGTATATCCAGGTATGTTTTCCAGATCTTGTAGGATCTGCCTAATATCGAGCCAGCTCTTTCAAACACAAAGCTTTGCTCTATTAATGGCCTACTAGATTTGAACTGAACGTACCTCCACCATGCATCAAAATCATAAGGATTCCGTATAATATCATATTCATACGGAATATCCTCCTCATGAATCAATTCTTCCATTGTTGGTACTCTGGTGTAGAGGAAGGTGAAATAAATCAGAAAACCAAAATATCAGTAATGGAGCACAGAAGTTTGGCAGTTGTTCTATATCAACCAATTTATAACCAGAAAAGACCAAAGAAGACATAACCTTTCTATTGTATCTATTATACTCGTATAGGTAATTTTTACGACTATTTTCTTACAATTGTCCGAATAAATGAAGCTTAATCGATAAGTACTTCCGTGTCACGTGACTACTGTTTGTGGAAGCCGCACATCTCCCAACTATGGAAGCGCATGCTTCAGAAGACCTTTGTCGTCGTCGTCGTCGTTCTCCAAGAAATACCGTAGCAGTTACTAAAGCAGTCCAAAAATGTCAGGTGCTGGTAATAGGTAAGTAGATAAATTTCGGTAGATTCTGATTTGAACTGCTTTTTGAATTCTTTGTACTAATTCTAGGGAGGCTGTGTTTCCCACTCGAATGACGCTGTCCCTCATGAAGGGTAAGCTGAAAGGAGCTGTTCAAGGTTATACTTTACTTAAACGAAAGTCCGAAGCACTTACAAAGAGGTTTCGAGATATCACTAAGCGAATTGATGAATCTAAGAGAAAGATGGGCAAGGTTATGCAAACGGCAGCTTTCTCTTTGGCGGAAGTTTCCTACGCAACCGGTGATAATATTGCATTTCAAGTTCAAGAATCAGTTAAGAGTGCTCGGTTTCGAGTTAGAACCAAGCAAGAGAATGTTTCAGGTGTTTATTTGCCCCAGTTTGAGGCATATTATGATGAATCAAGCAATGATTTCCAAATGACTGGTTTAGGAAGAGGTGGACAGCAAGTTCAAAAGGCAAAGCAAATCTACTCGTTAGCTGTAGAGACGTTAGTAGAGCTTGCGTCTCTTCAAACCGCTTTTGTTATTCTGGATGAAGTTATTAAAGTGACCAATAGAAGAGTCAATGCCATTGAGCATGTTATTATTCCAAGAACAGAGAATACTATTAGCTATATTAATAGTGAGCTTGATGAGCTTGATAGAGAAGAATTCTACCGTCTTAAGAAGATCCAAGGTAAGAAGCAAAGAGACACGGCTGAAAGAGATGCTGAGTTTGCACAGAAGAGAGCCGAGGCCGCTGCTGCTATCGCTGCTGCTGAGGCTGCCAACGCTAATAGAACGGCCACTTCCAGTATTGAGACTGATGAAGCTACTATGGACGCTGATAAGAGCTCAGTAATTGAATCTGCTACTGAAGATAATGTCCCTGGACTTGACGGTATGGATCAGGATGATGATGTAGTATTCTAACTGGTGCTTGAACTTATCTTTCTTAGAGCCATTTATGGCAAGATTTAGTGGTATATCATAATGAACATAGCGCAAATTCATAATATTCTATTTTTTTCATTTGCCTTTCTAAAATTACAATCTAATATAATCCAACCATTGTTGGCTGGACATTTGCTTGAGTCGGCTCAATGTTCTAGAAAATGCAAACTTCTCTTCTTCTCCAGAAAAGAGTGTACCATCTGACAATAAGTCTGCATCTTCGTTGGATGAGTCCTTGATAGCCTGTAAGTCTGCTTTTAAAGAACTGGATTTCAAGTCGTCGGCATTAAACAGATGTTCAAACGGCTTTTCCGCAGTCACCACCAGCTTTGTGTGTGATTCGTAAGCAGCGTCCAGAAATGTGATAAATCTTCGAACAACGTCAGTCTGACGAATAGAAAGACTAGGGATATCCGTTACAATGAAGCTGGGGAAACATTTCGTGAGCTCTAGGTAATCTGCTGCACTTCTAGGTGTACCACAAAGTTCTGCGAATGTATATTGAGCAACAGACTCTTCGCAACATTTAGGCACAATAATTGGTCGACCCCATACCTCCATTCTATAGCCAAAAGTAACTGGCCGACCTTGGCTGAAGTATTCAAACCATTTCTCTATGTGTTTATCGGCCTCTTGCTTCACATCAGCCAATGTCTGGCCATGAGGAGGGAAGAAGTATGTTCCACTGGCAGGTCTATCTATCTTTCGATAATCGGTAGGTGAATCTAAGAAAATCACTTGGTTGAGTTCTTTTATTTGTTCTATGCATGGAACAAACGAAACTCGCTGGACTCCGTTTTTATAGAGCTCATCTGGAGGTCTGTTCGATGTCATGAACGTCACAACACCATCTCTATACAAAAGATTGAACAGTCTTCTTAGTATCATAGCATCTGCAACGTCGACTACTTGAAACTCGTCGAAACACAATACGTTCGATGATTCTGCAATCTCTTTGGCGACAGCAGGCGTAGAATCGAAATCCTCGCCGTATTTGACATGTAGTTGATGCGCTCTTTTATGTACACCCTGCATAAATGCATGGAAGTGTATTCTTCTCTTTGTTAGATGTGATGGAACAGTGCTGTAAAACATATCCATTAACATTGTCTTTCCGCATCCAACGTCACCATACAGGTATATACCCTTGGGCTGCTTGTAAGTGAAATTGTCTGTAGATCTACCGAATAGACTAGAAAAGAAGGAGCTTTTTTCAACGTTCGCATCCCCTAATTTCGGTGGGTTGTAGTTCTCCAACTGTTCATAGAGCCCGTGTAGAGATTTGACGATTTCTATGGGTTAGCTAAGCTATCTTGCTGGATATTGGGATTTTTTACTGGCATGGTTGCTACCTACCTCTTTGGTATTCATCTCTTCGGATTCTCTTCTGCTCTACGAGATAATCATATTGTTCTGTTGGTGCTAATAAGTTAGATTGATTTCCAGGGTATTTTATTGGTGGGCTCGGAGGAAATGTGCACTTACATCTTGCGACAGAAACTTCGGAAGAGTATAGTCGTATGATTCCTATTCTACTAATAGGCTTTCTCGGACTTAATCTAGTAAGCAGTTGGCTCCGATACAGCTTCATTTCTGGAAATTAAATCAGAATCTGGAATCTGTCTTGATATGCTTTAGTGATTGGCGATAATTTGTATGAGTGCACAGCCGTGCAATGATAGAGACATACATAATTACAACCAATAGGCGAAGGGGCTTTCTTAACACATTTGGTCGAGAATTGACTTGTTAGTAACTTGTTGTGATGTTTATAGTTTATTGGTACTATTTATAATGGTTTGTTATGTTTCCTTCTTTGTATGAACTTCTGTATACCAGATGGTTTATATTCTTCTATGTCCTTAAAATAGTGTACTTATAACAATAGGCATAAAAATAATACAGTACTGACAAGTTAAAAAGCACAGGAAGAAAAAAAGTCTATGCGAAATTAAAGATATTAAAAGAGTTAAAAGATAAAAAAAGACAAATATATTTAATAGACAACTATTTCCAACTTTAAAACAAATTTCTCTCATGAGTTAGTCAGGCACAATAACCATCACCTATGGTTCTCATTGTATCAAGTCTTATCAGATTTCACCATGGTTTAGCAGCACGGAAAACATCTACAAAATCGGCCATAATGCATCATTGATCGACATGTGTTACTTCTACTTTAGATTGCGGTAGTTTTGTTGTGTTCACCGACGGCTTGCTCAAATGCCAATGCTACTGCCCATTCCGGAAGTAGTGGGTCAAAGCAGTAAGATCTACCAACAAGATTACCGGTCATGGCATTGTTCCGGGATGAAACAGCAAACCGTGAGAATCAAGGCACTGAGCCATGAAATGAAAAAGGCGTAAGAGCAAGGGATACAGAAAGAAAACAAGGTTGAAACCTATCCTAAAGCAACAGTTTTCATCACTATTAGGTATGGAAGTTGTCTGATAACGGCTAATAATCGAACATATGCTTTTTTGTTTTTGTATAACACATTTCGGATATATCCCCTTATTCTCTGCCCCTTATTGTGTAGTACACTCTTGGTTGAGTACGGCTAATCAAAAGGGTAGGGCAGCAAATTGTTGGTTAAGGCATCATTTGGCAGTGAAGGCAGCAGGTGACCAAAGAGAGCCTATGGCTCGAGCTGGAATTCTTTTATTGTGAGTAAAGCGAAAGGGGAAGCGAAAGGGGAAGCGAAAGGGAGAGTGCTGCTATGCTAAAGTGGGCGGTGAATATGAGGCACATACATATTGAGGAAAGCCAAGGAAAACAATCAAGCAAGAACAAAGCCACAAATATCACGGTTATACAACCGTCTAGACCACGTACGGTAATAGTCTTACATTACACGTCTTGATTTGTATCGTATGGTCTCATGTATGCGTTTGCGTCCGTCTAGTAGGTCTGATTACGTACCTAACTAAGGGGCCATACAAACAAAAAAATCATCAAATTAATGGATATATCGGATTAGCTTTCAAGTCGTCGATGAAAAAGAATTGACATATGCACTGACATTGTAGTAAACCTTGTTTTGGAAGATAAAGTTTGGGGCATTCAGAATTAAGTGACAGCGTCGTATCCATCATCAATAAGGAAGGTTCAATACAGATTAAGAAGAAATCACTAGGCATCCTCGAAAACAGATTGAAAATCGACTTAGAAAGTAACACTTATGGCAAAACTACTACCACTCAAAGAACCAACTATATAATAAACTCCATACATGCCAAGAACCGGTAACTGGTAGCAGATATATAGAAACCTAGATTCTATTGGTCTTACATGTTAATCACAACGAATACCAATAACAGGCGAACCATCTAATAAATCACCATATAAATTATACTTTCTAACTATTCACTGACACATTGGCTCCCCAAATCCGTATAGATTCTGGGTTTTTATTGCGACTGTTTAAGCTTGGCTACTTCTGGTTCATCCCTTAAAACGGGAACTTATAATGAGCAGAGTAGAAGCATGAAAACCGCAAAGCATCTGCACACTAAATAATTCTACTTTCTTTAAACTAAAAAAGAATCAAGTCATATATAATCAAGGAGATAAAACCATTCTTCCTATTAAGTGCTTCTTTTATTTCCTTCTGTTTAACTATTCCTTCATTCTTTTTATCTCCACAGAAAAAAGAAAATAAAAAAAACAAAAGTCAAGAAAAAGAAAAGAAAAGAAAAGAAAAAAATTTAGTCGCCTTAGTGAGGGGGTGGTTTTTACACGCGCTTCATTCCTACACCCACCTAAGCTGAAACTCAAAACAAAACCAAAAAGTCCCCTTTTTTCTTACTTACATCTGTCACAACAACAACACAGACACATTGCAAAAGACTGACATTAACAACAAGTCTTGTTGTTATTGGATTCAATACCCAGGACCTTTATCTTTTACAAGTTAGGTTTATTCAGTCAGTCATTAATCTAGTCGTTTGTGAGTCAGTTTGAAACAGGCTTACTTTATTGGAGCTTGTTACAGGTTTATATTGCCTAAATTTTGGTGACACCTTTTTTAATCTAAAGTTTACTGAGACAAGATCTCGCGCTTTAGAATCATATCCATACCAATAGCAGTAACTCCTTTTTCTTTTACTTGCTAATCACGGTCACATTCCGACAGCGGCCATTGCTTTGTTTTTCGATACCTTGTAACTTTATCAAGTGTATTTTGTCAGTCCTTCGTTTTACTTTCTTTTAGCTTTGTCCTTTACTGTCACGCTTTCGTTCTGTCTTCCAACCATCCAATTATCTTAAATCTCCTTTTTTCTATTGTTTAGAATGAAGTTGGCTCAGATTTATGTGGCACTGGCTGCGTATACCTCACTAGTATCTGCTCTAGATGACGCGCCAAAATATTATAAACACAAGATACTCAAAAGACAGTTGGTAACTGTCAATGTGACAGAACCACATTCATTACACACATCCTCTGTTAGAATCACAGAGAGTAACTCTTCTCCAAGTGGCCCTATTATTGTTGGCTCAACTGTGGATGTAGTTACTGGTGCTATCGATGTAACTAATACCCTTTCAACTACCATAGGCTCTGAATTGGCCTCAGTTCCAACTTCTTCCATGGTTCAAAGTTCATTTTTAGATGGACTCGATACGATGGCGGGCAGCCACTTGTCTCGTGACTCTAGTTCTACCACTGACAGTTTTTCTCTGACATATAGTTCTAGTGTTAGTCCGGATTTCATCATGCCATCTGGTTCAAGCTCAAGTTCTATCTATATACTGGGTTCGAGTTCAGATTCAGAATCTGATTGGAGTTCTAGTCCAATTCCTATTCCTGTTCCTAGTTATAGTTCAAGTTCTAATTCAAGTTCTAATTCAAGTTCTGACTCAAGTTCTAATTCAAGTTCTGACTCAAGTTCTAATTCAAGTTCTAATTCAAGTTCTGATTCAAGTTCTAGTTCAAGTTCTACTTCTAGTTCAAGTCCTGGCCTTGACCCGAGTTCCGTTTCAAGTTCAAGCTCGGACACCAGCTCATATAGCTCCAGCAGTGTCGGAAATGGCAGTATTAGTACTACCGAAGATGCTAATATCTCCACAGCATCGTCAGAATCTCAGGAACAGCTCTCTCAGCCAACTAATTCTACCTTAAGTAGCTCAAGCACAAGTATGGATTCCACATCTTTTGGCAATATGACCTCTACTTCCAAAAGTATTGGGCTTGTTTCTGAGTCCACATCAAAAGAGTTGAACTTCTCAGATATTGAAAGCTCAAGCAACACCAGTCACGCACATGCTACTACAATAACAGTGACTAAATGGGCGAGCCCCGAGAGTCACGATTCTAAATTCTCAAGTTCATCTGCATCCTCGGTACTGCCTATACCGGCTCCTTTGGGTGTTCAAGAGGGATCTCAATGGACTCTTAAAACTGAGGATACGACTTCGTCTAATCTCGATAGGCGATCTTCTACGGAGGATACCGGAGATGAGAACAGCGACAGTAATGATACAAATGGAGATGGAAACAGCAGCGAAGAATCACAGTCTCAACAGTCTAAAGATACAGATAGCGACCAAGAGAGTAGCTCTGCTGTTTATACAGAGGTATCAAATCCTTTGTCAACTATCCTCTCTGAGATTGACACAGCTTTCTCTGGTCTATTGTCTAGTATTTCTTCTGCAGAGCCTATAACCTTCTACTCATCTGTTAGTGCTACTACAACCAGCGCTGTTGCTACGTCTACTAATGCTGAAACTATTACTTCTGGTAGTACTCCTATCATATTCAGTTCATATTCAGCAGCAGCATCTACATCTAGTATCGAATCCGAGCTGCTTAGCTCTTCTAGCGAGAGTGTTGTCGAGTCAACTTCTGAGGAGACAGTATTATCGGCCAGTTCATCTAATGCTGAGACTTCGTATGTCATACCAGTTACAAGCAGTAGTAGTGCTGGCTCGTCTTATACTATACCGGTGACAAGCAGTAGCGATGATGCGACGTCTACCTCTGACTACTCAACTATAACCAGACGATCCTCTTCTTCAGGTTTGCCGGATTTCAGTTCACTCCTGTCAGCATACGACTCAGATTATTCATCTGATAGTTCTGGATCGTCAGAGAGCAGCAAAGGCTCTTCAAGTGACACAAAGGGTGAATCCAGTGAGAGCGGTAGTAATAGCCATGACTGGTCATCTACTGATAGTTATTATCAGTTCTCATCTGAGTCAAGTACAGTGACATCTTCGTCAGTTGTTTCTTCATCATCATCATCGCCGTCATCGTCTGAAAATCTCTCAGTGCCTACTAGTTCATCATCGTCATATTTATCAACTGATTCGGTGGGAACAGGGGCAGTGGCGTTGTCATCTTCACAGGCATTGCCAACCACCAGTGCAGACGAGGCATCAACTACCAGTGACGCAGACGTGGCGTCAACTACTAGCGCGTCAGATGTCGCGTCTACAACTAGCGAAGTAGATGAAGCAACAACCTCTACTCCTGCCACAATCGACTTGGATACAACCACATCAACTTCAGCTTCATCTGAAGAATCCAGCTCTGCTTCCATTGACTTAGTACAGGTTACTTCTGCGCCTTCGGTGACATCCAGCTCACCTAGTTCTTATTCCGGTATTTCGTCATTTGGATCTTCTGCTCTTGCAATTTCTGCCAGCTCATCTGTTGACTTAAGCTCTGCTTACTCGGCCTACTCAGCTTCCCTGGTAAATGTAGATACCACTTCAGCTTTGACAAGTCCAACACCAACTACCACACCAGCAGATAGTATTTTAGGTACCAGTTCGGGCATAGTTACCAGTAGTGATTCTACAACTTCGGCAGCTGTAGCATCAAATTCACCAGGTTCTGTAAGTGCAACAGTTTCTAG
Organism: Daia tannicola; assembly: GCA_030569095.1. NCBI lineage: Eukaryota > Fungi > Ascomycota > Dipodascomycetes > Dipodascales > Trichomonascaceae > Daia > Daia tannicola. Next base: position 396,201 of record JAJMJQ010000001.1, read on the forward strand.
TTCTTTGGCGAGCGTTTCGGCAACAGTACCTTCCACCTCTTCTCAGTCTTTATCTGGATCTTTTACTCTCATATCATCCGAAGTACTTAGTTCTGTGACTACTTCTGCCACCTCGTATCCGGCTATTTCTACCAGTTCTCCTTTGGCATCAAGTTCAACCGCAGGTTCTACGCTCACTACATCTGCCATTCTCAGCGCTTCTCCTGAATCTTCCTCTACCTCTGAATCGGTACCTTCAGCATCCGCAGCGGCAAACTCAACTATATCACAGGCTGTGCCTTCACAAGCATCGAGCTCGCCTGTCGGTGGAGTTGTTACAAGTTTAACGACAGTGGCTACTGCTTCACCTCCTACTTCTACACACGTTGGTACTGATATCCCTACGACTAGTAGCACCTCTAATTGGTTACCGGCAGGTATTATCACACAAGGTGCAACAGCTACTCCTACAGATACTGGTGTTGCTCAAACAACGACATCAACTGTCGATAATTCGATTCCCTCGTCGTTACCTAAGGTTATAGCTCCTTCTGGCGGTGTTGCGTCACAGCCTGCTGACACACAGTTGATCCAAGTGGGTTTCAATTATGCTCTTAATTATCCATTTGTTGTGAATAATCCATTATCTGCTGCCCAGATTTTTGAATACCTTCCTGAAGGTCTTGCATACGGATTAAGTGTTTCCACTGACAATATTACCATGGTGCGATTAGAGCCTTACCAGTCTGACACTGCCGGGTATATCATTACACTTGCCTTGGCTTATATACCTAAAGATTTGGTCTCGACACTGAGCGCCGAGATTCACACGCCTACATCCGAATTATACCAAGATCCCGACAAGAGTGTGAACACTTTGATGACCTTGATTGATCCATCTATTCCTTTAATTCCTACAGGTTCTAGTAGTAGTGGTCTCGAAAGTGGAAGCGGTTCTTCAGACACCTCTGGCAGTAGTGTCACAACTACTGGAGCTACACCCAGTGCTACAGGATATGGAAACAGTGGTAGTGGCGGCGGTTCTTTAGATTCTTTAGGTCCTACCAGTAGTACGGCCAAAGTATCTACCAAGACAGTAGGTATTGCTGTTGGTGCAATTGCAGGTGCTGTTGCTTATGGTGGCGCTGTGTTTTTGGCATTCCGAAACCGAAGGAAGAGAGCTTTGAAGCTCGCTTCACACAATGGTGGCATCTCACCCACAGGATCTTTAACTGCTGCAAATATGGCTGCCGGTGGCGCTCCAGTGTACTATTATGATGACGAATCTAGTCGGTCATCTAACTTCAGCAACTCGCCACATATGACTAGTCCAACAGGCTCTGGTGGTAGATCCTTCTTCAGTAGTTCGAACTCTGGAAATGGAAGATCTCACACAGGTATAAACAGTATTCTGCCTCTTGGACAGCAAATATCAGAACCTGTGATGAGCGAGAACTCTCTCGGCTGGACATGAAAGCTTTTCCTTTACTCTGACCTTGCATATATTTTCCCTTTAATACCTGTACCTAGGTATTGATACCATGTAAAATTTATTTTTATTTTGTTAAAGCTAATTATTTCTTTCAAGACATTGTCCATTGATATATATATATATATATGGCTGGCTAGTAATTATCGTGAAATTGTAAGGGGCTTGCTGTACACGTGACTTGAGACAACAAGAGTCGTCCCAATTTGAAATATTCTTCCCTCCTACATCACGCTTCTCAAGACCAGCAAAACAAGCGAAACAACCCAGACGAACAGTAAGTAATGCATCGTCTACAGGTGAAGTGAAGTTATAATCATATTGCAAGGCGACCTTTCACAATGTTTTCAGTACGGCTGGTACTGGTATGCTTGCTCAGCACCGAGGGATGGTGAGCCGCATGTGATTTGCGGTCACTTGAGTTGCTGAGCTCGAGCCAACAAAATACATACAGACAATCGCGTACAATCAAAGATTCCCAACGGTTAAATGTGTCTTTGTATCTGATATGCGATATGTTTTTGTGAATGAATCGGCAAATATCAAGACAATGATGTAGATTAGCAGCCATTTATAGTGTTTTACAAAATGGCGACTTTTGTCTAATACTCCTCATTGATTTGCCTTTACAACACAACACGTGCAACCTGTGCGTAATGCACAAACCGAAGGACATTTTGAGGATAATAGGAAAGGAAGGATTTTTTTTCCAATTTCCAGAGGAATAGTACATGGAACTGCAATGTTGTGGCGGCGACATGATGTTCTGTTTTATACAGAATGTAAACAGAATGCTGCTACATTGAATTTTACAAATGTGGATATGTACCTAAAGTCACTGTTTGGCTAATGGACATTGGAAGCTGAAGCATATGCCAAAACTCACTGATACTGACCAATTTTGGTTAACACACTTGTAAGAATATTTGACTAACCAATTTTTCAGATGTCACTCAACGAAGAAGAGCTTTTAGACTACAGCGATAGCGAAGAAGTCGCAGTTCCCACCACAGTCGTGGATTCCAATGGAGATATCAAGGAGATAAAACAGGATGAAAGTGACAAGAAAGGTTCTTACGTTGGTGTCCACTCCACCGGTTTCAAGGATTTCCTTCTCAAAGCTGAATTGATGCGAGCAATCGTTGACTGCGGTTTTGAACATCCTTCTGAAGGTAAGTAAGACGACACAAGCAATTTTTTCTTGAGATGGAAATTAACCCTAAATAGTGCAACAAGTTTGTATTCCCCAATCTGTTCTTGGTACTGATGTCCTTTGTCAAGCCAAATCCGGTTTGGGTAAAACAGCTGTTTTTGTGCTAAGTACTCTGCAGCAGATTGAACCCGTTGATGGTGAAGCTTCTGTGGTTGTGCTTTGTCACACCCGAGAATTGGCCTACCAGATTAGAAATGAATACGGTCGATTCTCTAAGTATCTTCCTGATGTCCGAACTGCTGTATTTTATGGTGGTACTCCTATTCAAAAGGATATCGACCTTTTGAAGAACAAGGAAACTGCTCCTCACATTGTCGTTTCCACCCCTGGTCGATTGAATGCTCTTGTTAGAGATAAGCACCTTAAGCTGAATAACGTTAAGATGTTTGTTATCGATGAGTGTGACAAGGTATTGGATAATATTGACATGCGACGAGATGTTCAGGAGATTTTCCGAGCCACTCCTCGACAAAAGCAGGTTATGATGTTCAGTGCTACCCTTTCACAGGAAATCCGACCTACCTGTACAAAATTCATGAACAATCCCTTGGAATTGTATGTGGACGACGAGGCCAAGTTAACCTTGCACGGTCTTCAGCAATATTACATCAAGCTTGCTGAAAACGAAAAGAATCGAAAGTTGAATGATCTTCTTGATAACCTTGAGTTTAACCAGGTGATTATTTTTGTTCGAAGTACTAAGCGAGCTGAAGAGTTGAACAAGTTATTGAATGAATGTTCATTCCCCAGTATTGCCGTTCATTCTGGTATTCCTCAGGAAGAGCGAATCGCTCGATACAAGCTTTTCAAGGAGTTCAACAAGCGAATCTGTGTTTGTACTGATGTTTTCGGACGAGGTATTGATATTGAACGAATTAATCTTGCTATCAATTACGATCTTCCTTCAGAAGCGGATCAATATTTGCACCGAGTCGGTCGAGCAGGTAGATTTGGAACTAAGGGACTTGCCGTTTCCTTTGTTTCTAGTGAAGATGATGAAGCTGTGTTGAAAAAGATCCAAGAGAGATTTGAGGTCGATATTAGTGAATATCCAGAGGAGGGTGTTGATCCTTCCACATATATGAACACATAGATGGACTATGGAAGTGACGAAAACCAAGGCAAACACTGTGTACTTACCTGGTTCGTTCTGAATTGTTCTATATACGATTGTTATAATATATTATATTTTTAAAATTAGAATTTCTGAGTAAATGATCAAATGTTCACTATGAGCCAGCCCTAGATAAAATAGTGACTACTGGCCAACGACACTGAAGAATGGAATAGAAGTACAATTTCAAGCGTCTATGCATCATTTTGAAAGTGTATTGTTTTTGAAGTTTGTAGTGAATTAGACCACATGCTAAACTGTTTGGAGCTGTGTGAGGATTATAGAATTGAGTTACTATATAATACGAGATTGATGGATGTTCAGTTCTGTTGGCTTTACTCTGGTAGCAAACCCAAAACTCTACTTTCTATAAGATTTCCAATAACACTTTAATAGCCAAAGTTATTGTTCACCACATGAATTTCAGATATATAATATATGCACTTAACGTAATAACTATACTGATGTGTTGACTGACTGATGTCTAAGACCAAGTAAAACAATCTTACCGCCCAAATTACATTTTTGGCTGTGATGCATAACCCACCTGAGTCTCAGAACAACATCACCGAAATTAGAAAAGCCTAGCCATAATGTCAGTTTCTAGTCAATATTACACATATATCAATATATATCTAAATAAAAAAAAAAATTACTTGTTTCTGAGCCTACTTGATTTGCGTGGTTATTCGTGTCCTTTCTCGGCTTATATTGCCGGATCGCTGATTGGGAGAGGACCGGCCGACGATTTGGGACCCTGAGACTTTTTTTTTTTTGGTGGACCTCTTTAAAAACCCAACTCATTAGTCAGAAATCTCAATACCTCGTCAACTGATCCAAATTTGTTTATTAAAACCAGCAGAATATTTACAATGGAACAGGCTTTGAAACAGTACAAGAACATTTGCCCCTTTCTTAAAAAGGCATCTCCTCAGAGATTACAGTCTTTAGCTAGCAAGTCTAGCTTGGTTCCTCAGGCTAGAATGTGTCCAGTTATGGCCAGAGCAATGGCTCAAGCCTCTGAACAGCGTGACTATTCAACGGCCAGCAAACCGACACTTGCGCCCGAAACTGAACTTTCCAACAAGCCGACTCAATATTCTGACTCTGTTTCCTCAGAGATTCCTTTGTCTACTGGCGGTTATTTGCAGTCGAAGAAGTCGGTAAAGACGCCTAGTTCTGCTTCTAAGGCTGATGCTCCTCAGCATGATGGCAAGCCTTTTAGCTACGAAGATGTCTATAAGACTGACCTCGACAAGAAGCACAAGGACAAAACTTATCGAGTTTTTAATAACATTAATCGACTTGCTAAGGAGTTCCCTAAAGCTCATAGAGCTTTAGAAGAGGACAAGGTCACTGTTTGGTGTGCTAATGATTACCTTGGTATGGGTTCCAACCCTAAGGTGGTACAAGCTATGCACGAAACAATCGACAAATATGGTGCAGGTGCAGGAGGTACCAGAAATATCGCCGGCCATAATAAACATGCTTTGGAACTGGAAGCTACTGCTGCCAGGCTTCATAAAAAAGGTGGTGCTTTGGTGTTTTCATCTTGCTACGTTGCCAATGATGCTGCTTTGACGCTTCTGGGCCAACGATTCCCTGGTATGGTTTATTTCTCGGATGAAATGAACCATGCCTCGATGATTCAAGGTATCAAACATTCTGGAGCAAAAAAAGTGATTTTCAAACACAATGATATGCAAGATTTGGAAGAAAAACTTCAGCAGTTCCCTGTAGGTACTCCAAAAGTTATTGCTTTTGAAAGCGTTTATTCCATGTGTGGTTCTATTGCTCCTATAGAGGAGATTTGTGACCTAGCTGACAAGTATGGTGCTATAACTTTCTTGGACGAAGTACATGCTGTGGGTATGTACGGTCCTCATGGTGCTGGTGTTGCAGAACATCTTGATTTTGACAAACATGCCAATGGTTATAGTGCTTCAGGAACCATAATGGACAGAGTAGATATAGTAACTGCTACTTTAGGAAAAGCTTATGGTTGTGTTGGTGGTTATGTTGCGGGTTCTGCTGACTTTATTGATTGGTTAAGGTCATATGCTCCAGGTTTTATATTCACAACTTCATTGCCCCCTTCTATTATGCAAGGATCCAAAGTTGCTATTGAATTCCAGGCCATGACTAATAAGTATAGACGGGCCCAGCAGTTGAATACTCAATATGTTAAAGGCGCTCTGGCTGACGTCGGTATACCTGTTGTTCCAAACCCTTCACACATTGTTCCTGTTCTGGTCGGTAATGCTGAATTAGCTAAAGAAGCTTCTGATATGCTCTTATACAAGCATTCTATCTATGTACAGGCTATTAATTTCCCCACTGTTCCTGTCGGTCACGAGCGATTGCGCGTTACTCCTACTCCAGGACATAACAGAGATCTGAGTGACCAACTGGTTTCTGCTTTGGACAAGACATTTATTGAGTTGAATTTGAAGCGAGTTGAAGATTGGGCTGCTCTTGGGGGCCACTGTGGTGTTGGGGATGCGTCTATGGAAGCTGTCAAGCCTATCTGGACTGAAGAGCAACTTGCTTTTGAACCCAAGATAGCTCTTGTTAATTAAGCAATCTAGAGACCCTAGCCTTGTGGCTACTCGAGCCGATGTATGCTCTATTTTTATCTCTCCACTATTTTTCTTCCAAATTTCTCTTCTCTTTTCTTGCTTTCGACTCTTCTCAGCCAGAGCTTTTACAGTTTTACAAAAGTATATTTTTCTCTATTATATCAAATAATTTAGCCAATTGATTATTGTCCGCTATTAGGAACCACTCAATATGATTCGAGTTGCAGCCCTTGCACTCCACATGACCATGGCCAAATTGTTTACGAAGTATGGCTAAGATACGAGCTTCGTGATTCCTCGGGGTTTTCGACGGCCAGCCTTTGGATGAATAATTGTAGTTACTTTTCCACGATTTCTCGGGCTCCAGAAGCTTATATGTGTGCTGCTGACACTTGGTAGTCCATTCTTTCAGCCGGACCTCTGGAGTCTTGGTAGTATATCCGACTTTCACCAAGAACCCTTGAGATGGCGTAGACTTTGAAGCGAAGGGCAGACAAGAAAAACAGTTTTTAGTTTGCTTTTCTTGTAGCGGAAGAAACTGCTGTCTCCTATGATCATACAGATGCACATTGGTATGTCGCACAGTATATGCGTATATATAACCTTGTTTCTCAGGTCCAGTATAAGTTTTTGGCTGATACTTTGAGCCATTTGAATGCACTTTACAATAGCTTGAACTAGATATTGCACTGAGTTTACACGGTTCTCCTTTCAGAGTTGAAGCACTGCATCGCATATGTATATGATGTAAACAAAAGGATATATCAATGAAAAAGCACAACGTGGGGTTTATTTCAAAACAAGAAAACAAATGGCAGTTAAAATAAAGGCTTATATATCTGAATTTATAGGTTTAATTTGTTGTAGACGAATCGTTGTCACTATTAATTAAGATGTAAAGTTCAAGATCAAATTGAAGCTTGAATCCGAGTCTTAGCCCGAGTTCCAGTTTCTTCAAGATACCATCCACTTCTTAGCTCATCGAACAACAACAATGAGATGGCCATGGAGTAACAAACAGAGCGATCAAACGCCTCAAGAACCGTCTAAAATTTCCCCAGAATCTATAGATAATTCAAAGCCACAGCTTTTCGAGGATTTGCCTCCAAAATTCCAAGACGATGTTGAATCTGCAATGAAAGCCAGAAAAATCGCACGACCCACACTTAAAGAAGGCATAAAATCCATTACATTGGACGATTATAAAAATTTACATAAAATCCCTTGTTTCAGAGAAGGAGTAGTCACCGGATTGACAGTCTCTGCTGTCGTATTTGGCGTCATGCTTACCAGCAGATATACTCTCTCTAGATCAGTCAACTGGTCAGTTGGATCATTCGCTCTATCTTCAACAGCAGCATGGGAACAGTGTCGATTCAAGAAAAGAAAATCACAGAAAAATGCCCAGATGGCTAAGCAAGAAATAAATGGACCTCATATAAAGTCGGATCCAAGCAATAATGACAAGGATCTATGAGGAAACTTGTGTTTGGGTTTATTGACCATAAGATTGTACATAAAAGAAAATTAGATAAAGAGCAAATGTGCACTAGTGAATGTTGTTTAAATGAAATATAGACAAAAGGATGAGAATTCAGCTAAAAACCTTAACCAAAACTTTACCAGCATTCTCAATTTCTTTGTCACTGATTCCGCTATTAACAAACAGTCGAATGACCAGATCATCCAACTCGAAAATCTCCTGCTCTTCCACTCTCTTATGTCTGTTGATGAAGATACCTTCAGGTATGATCTGCTCATTGATGACTCTTTGTAAATCTATCTTGCTTTCAATGCCAGCTTTGTCACAGCTAAAGATGATGATAGGAGATCCTCTAAAAGAAGTGATCTCAAGATTAGGACAGGTGCTAAGTGTATCGTACAATTTGGAGGCATTTTTGGTAACTGAGCTGTGTAACTTGCTAAACTCTTCGCTGTCGAAATACTCGGCAGATTGAGAAATGTTACCAGCCAAATAAGCAGGCATTGAAGCAGAAAATGTGTAAGCCATAGAAGTGATTTTTTGATGTGATACTGTATCAGCATTGGCAGCACAATAACCACCACCAGCTCCATACAATGTTGCAAGACTACCCATTGAAATATCGACATTTCCTTGCCTCTTGATTCCCAATTGTTCTGGCAAACCACGACCTGTTGAGCCAAGATTTGCAAGAGACCAAGATTCATCCAACATAATTCTATACTTGTATTTCGACCTCAACTCCACGATCTTGGCCAAGTCGCAAATGCTACCGTCGTTTTCGAACAATGCTTCAGTAATAATGTATCGTCGTGGTAAAGGACCCTTTCTATACAAAGTGTTTGCCTTGATAAGAGTAGCTTCTAAATCTTTCATATCGTTGTGTTCGTACCAGAAAATAGTGGCTCGACTCAACAGAATACCTTTCTGGATGCTGATTTGTACTCCTCGGTCTGCTACAATGATATCACCTCTTTTGCTGAAACAGCAGATCACTGATGTTACGGCAGCGAAACCTTGAGAGTAAAGAATACTGGATTCAGTGCCGAGAAACTTGGCCAAGTTTTTCTCAGCTGTGTCATGAGCATCCTGATTACCGTAAAAACCTGCAGGACCACACGACCCGACACCATACTTCTTTATATTCTTGATACCCACATCTTTGAAATCTGGATGAACACCCAAATTATAGACGTCAGCACCTGTCAGATTGATTAGTTTGCCAGCATTTTCAGGTAGAGTTGTAATCTGACCCAATTCCCATGCGATCTTGGTGCTAGGATCAGACAAATCTGCCACGGAATCTGGATTCACTTCTAATTGAGTGTATGGACCATGACAGCCGGCCATGACAGGTATATTTTGCAACTCCATGTAATCTGGGTGTCCTGGCTCCAATCTTGGAACAAGAGGTTCAGGCTCCCATTCACTAACCAACTCATCGATTTCTTTGTCAGATAACTTGACAAAGTTTTTCTTGGTTGTGGAGTATTTCGATGCAAGGAAGTATCTTATAGCGAACACCAACAATAAGAACTCTAAGACACTACGCATAGGGTCGTTTTGATATGACGATGAAATATACCGGTAGAGAATAGAGCCACCAGGGATTTCAGAAATAATCGAAGAAATATTTCTAACTCCTGATTCTACCAGGACATTAAAATCCTGTACTAAACGATCCATCTTTCAAGAAAATTTCGTATATGTGGGATTTCTCTATGATGGTCTTTTGACCTTTTTGTGTGACTTGTAGGAGGTCAAAGTTCAGTAAGGGGCAGGACGCGCGCGAAAAAGAGAAGGGTGGAAAAAAATTGTGTGACAGAGGAGGGACCGGGTTAAAGTGAAGCGAAGAGCCGTTGTTGATATGGGGGGGGGAACGTAATGACAACGACAACAGAAAAAAGCTAATAATCGTTTCCTTATAATTTATTATTATTCTTAGAATCTTTGACTAATTGGTTTTTATTATACTGTCATTTTGCGGCTGATAAATATTATTTTACTCGAAATATACACATGTTCTAAGCCTATTTGTTGGTTTCTATGAGGGTTTGGATAGCTTTTTCAATGCTCGTAGTCTTGGGGACTTGATCAAGGTCAATCTTTGCTTCCTTACCAAAATCTAGAGTTAGTATGAGGTAGATTAAGGGGGTGTTGGTTGATAGAATGTAACAAAAGGCTTCAGTTAAAGCTCTAGAGACTTACCGAATCGAGCGTAGACAACGGGTCGGGCATGTATAGCTTCTCGGATCAAAATAGGAGTATCTGGATTGTTTTTCTTAGCAACAGGGTACCATTTAGTGAGGAATGATCTTAGGTTAGTGAATGTTTGAGAAAGTCAAAGATACAGAGTTGAGAAATATTGTACAGTGTATAGCACCAAGTAACAGCAAAAGAAAGGACCAAGATATTAAAAGACGGCAAAACTGATGGGAACTGTATAGAAAGATGGGGTGATCATAATAATAAGCATTTATGACAACAGTCTTCATGATACTAGTTGTCATAGCATTTATAGCCAATAGAAGCACTTTAATCAACTAAACAAAGAAAAATATCTTCTGGATAGTCCACAATACATAGAAACAGATATATCGGCCATCTTACTAAATGTCCATATCATTTCTTTCTAGTTATCTGTTCCAATAACACTCTTCTCTCAATCTTATCCGTTATATACATACTGTATATCCTTAGACAGCTCGCCGGTCTGGGGGAAATGGATTCTCAACTCCTTCAGAGTCTTAGGAAACAGATATTTAGCAGACATATCTGTTTGAATGCAAAAATGATATAACTTCCTGGTGGGTTTGAAGATTGATGGTGACGGACGGATTTTTTCCGACAAATCAGCGTAAAGTTAATGTCACAGCCGGGTAATATATTCTAACTGTTAGCCGTGTGTTTCCGCGCTTATTAGAGTGGATGCTATGATCACGACAGGGTAACTAAAAGCGGATTAATCTCCGATAATCATAGTAGCTGTAGAGTTTGAATGGACAAATAATAACGATATGAATTCTATGGAGATAAAAAAAAATACAGGAAATTGTTCAATATGTAATAATATACCAAAATATTTTTAAAAAACTTAAAATACTTACTTTACTAGAATATTATTATCATATATCTGATCTTGTATCCTGCCTGAAAACCAGGGCACTATATAATCCCTGCCACAGTCTATCACTGCCACAGGCTTAAAATATCTGTATTCTTCAGAAACATAAAAGAATCTGAAAAATAGCCATAGATACATTCTGATAACAATGACTGTTACAATCAGCTGGATACAGACCATCACGTGACTAAATGATATCTGCCGTTTACTTCCGCTCACTATAGTTTAACATGGCTAGCTAGATCCATATGAACCATCCCCACTCCCCCAATAAAACTCTTGCAACAAGTCAGCCAATCTACTGAAATATGTCTAAGTCTGCATTGAAACGAATATCGTCATTTAAACCTTTCCAAACCTTGCTGGAGAATTGCAAACAAAGTTCCATCTCTATTAATAACATAGATGTGCAGTCCATGGATTATTTCAAAGATAAAATCGGATTTGTCAAGCTGAAAGCTGATGCGACATATAATGGCAACAAAGTGCCAGGAATTGCTGTGCTGAGAGGCAATTCCGTGGGAATACTCGTAATTCTACGTTCAATAGAAAATCCGTCGAATGTGTTCACGGCTTTAGTAAGCCAGCCTCGCTTCCCCACAGGTAAAGTACTGCTGGAATTACCGGCAGGAATGTGGGATCCTGAAGACCAATCATTTATAGGATCTGCTGCAAGAGAATTAGAAGAAGAATGTGGGATCAAGATAACTCAAGATAATGGTGGTGTTGATGCCAATTCTTCTGATGAAGACCGGTTGATCCCGTTGTCCAAGGAGCCTGTATATCTATCTCCGGGGTTATTAGACGAAGCGATTTATCTATACAAATACGAAACTAAAATGCGAGAACAACGAATATCCGAACTACGACAATATTCCCGAGATAGTACCGAGGAAAATGAGCATTTGAAAGTTAAAATTGTGCCCTTGGAATCGCTAATCGATATATCTAAGCCGACCCCCACTGATGCCAAACTTCTAATTGCTTTACACCTTTATTTGTTGGGCACAGCAGCAGCATCTTCTCCTCACTCCAGTTAGTTTAATTCAGAGCAGCAAACAACACGGTCAAAACTCATAAATTTAACAATATATAACATAAATAATGTCTGCACAAGCTCAAGCTGGATCCAAATTTTCACGATTCTTACAGTCGGAAACCGGCCCCAAAACTATACACTTTTGGGCCCCTGTTATGAAATGGGCTTTAGTCATAGCTGGTATCAGTGATACCCAGAGACCTGTCGAATCTTTGAGTAGTACACAACAGATTGCACTCTTTGCAACCGGTTGTATCTGGACCAGATGGTGTTTGATTATCAAACCCAAGAATTATTTGCTTGCTTCTGTCAACTTTTTCCTTGGAGGAGTTGCTGGTTACCAGCTAACAAGAATTTACCAGTATCAGAAATCACTTGGACTTACATCTTCTGCAAGTTTGAAAGCAATTGTGACTGGTGGTGATAAGAAGCCTGAAACAGAGCCTGCTACTCAGTAAACAATTCAAATTTGATATGCATGTCAAGGGAACAGAAAAAATCGTGAAAAAGGTATCGATTGCGTTTTGACTATATAATTATACAAATAAACTTAGATTCAAGCACAATGAATGCTTCTTAAATTTTTCCCCCTATCAGCTACCCCATTTGTTATACAAACTGTCCTCGGAGGTTCTTACAAGTCCTATAGGCTTAGGAATGATAGTGTGGCTCTGACTCTGACTCTTGTCGTTATCGCTGAGAGAGAATGTGTCATTTCCAACATCAGAATCCGGTTCATCTACCAGCATTGGATGTTTATGATCGGCAGTAATATCTACTTGTTCATATTGCTGCTTGGACTCTTCTTCTTTTGTGTTGTGATTCTGTGTCTCATCCTTTTTTGCATTTGCAGTTGTATTTATCTTAACACTACCAGTCTCCGTTTCACTATCACTATCACTTTCTTCCATAGAACTAGTCATTGTCAAGTCACCTCGAAGTGTACTCCTTAAATTGTCAGATGCATTGCCTAGTATAGTAGGCGTATTTGTGCGAGATATATTTTCAGCTGATTGTTCTCCTGGTCCAAAGAAATTGTCAAAAGGGTCAGGGCAGCTGGCAATAAGATTATCCAAACCTCCTCCAGACCAGCCTTTACGAGCAATACCTTCATAGATTTCTACCTGAGCCCTCACTACAGATGCAGCATATTGTAAAACGTCAGATGATGTGTGTTCAGAGAGTTGGAATGCCGACTGGAAATAGTCATACTTCAGTCTGTCAATATCATCTATTTGAGTTGTAAGTTCCATCAATGAGTTCCTATACTCTTGAAGATTTCTAGATCTCTGTTTGGACATTTTATTGTTCAAAGACTCTCTCAATCTAAGTTGTAATGTCATTTCTTTCAGCTCAGTTCGGAATTGTTCTTCGCGTTCTTTATGAATGGACTGAAAACTCTTCACTTCTGCCTTAACAGGTTCTTCGAAAGACTGTTCCACACTTTTGGCAAGAACCTGATGATGATTAGACACCAAATAATGCAGACCACTGGCTGCTGATAGGCCGTCAGCAGATTCTCCAGCCCCTTTCAGTTCTGCACATTTACCAAGCACTTCGCCAAATCTGGCAGATGTCAATGATATGTCATTCAAAGCTTTTCTGTATTGAGTTGCTGCTGCCAAAAGTTCATCATAAGTGTCCAAAGAGTTTTTGATTTCAGCAGTAGTGATCAATGCAGGTAAATCTGGATGTCTCTGAGCAAATGCTGTTGATGCAACTGATGATGTACGGCCAAAAGAACTGATGGATGCAAATGATGCCCTCCTTATCATATTTCCCACCGAGCCCATAATACTGTGATTTCTTCTATGAGCCGAAGATGTATTTTGAATTGTAGAAGTAGCAAGTCCAGCCGTGGTATTTCCATTAGGAACGCCAGGCTCTCGTAGACCAAGAGCTTCAGAATGATTCGAACTTGTGGGACGAGAATTAATTATAGAATAAAATTCAGATAAATGCGGGGGAAGGGAGTTTGACTTTTGTTCAGGGTCATGATCAGGATTTGTTGCTTTTTGCGTCTTCGTATCTGTGGTAGGAGTCGTAGTCGAGAGAATGGTATGTTTTATGTCAGTACCTTTGTCATTGCCCGGGTTAGCTTCTATAGCAGCAGAACTATCTGAAGAACTGCCGCTGTCGATAGCGGGGTATTTAGTCGACATGGATGTCGCACTGGTGTCAGAATATGGGCGTCAAGTCAACAACCGGAATCTGTTATGCTCGGGATATTTGGCGTGGTTCGTTATCAGAGATGGTTGGGATGGTTTGGAAAAGCAGAGCAGGGAGAGGTGGGAAGCAGGGGAAACGTGATGGATATGTGGAATTTAGGTACAAAAGAATATTGCACTTGAATTCAGTGTATAAAACGGTATTTTGTTGATTGAATAGTGTGGTTAAGTATATATAAGAAGCATTAGAATGCAATATGCTGAAATCAGTCATTAGTGAGATCTTTAGGTAAATATGTCATTACCGGATCATCATCATAGAATTAGACATATATCAAAATTATATTAGAAATCGTAGAATCAGATATATATCAAAATTATATTAGAAATCATCTAATAATGCTTATATCAATGAACAAGTCCTAATAATTGAAGGTAACTGCTATCCCTGAATATCATCGACACACAAAAATATAACTATAACCACTATTTAAAACCCTTTAAGCAGAGCTCCGCACAAATCAGCAACCAACCACAAAACCGTTTTATACATAAAAAATCATAATGTTTCATGGATCTGGAAAACCGCTGGACTTAAATTAAATTACCCACATCTCCATTGGTCCAACGGCTTTTTCTTTTTCTATTTCTGCACCTTTCTCTCCGCCTACCGAGGCCTCATCGGGAAAACTCGGCAGTCGAAGGCGAGCGATGATGAATGCTGATAGTTGGTGCCGCAGGGCGGGCACGGCGCGGGATGAATAAAACGAAGATTACTTAAAAACTATTGCCGTTCAATACACTAACTTCTACCAAGACACAACCGACAACTTCAACTTTTGTTTGTGTTTGGCTATTCTCCTGCGGAAAGGTATTGTTGGTGAGATATATATAGAGGTATTTGTCATAGAATTGACACCTTTTGTTCAAGCCTAGTTACTTTATCGCAGGTTAACCATATCACTATTCTGAACGCAGTTATTCAGCTTTATAATCATATACACATTTCCACCAGTTTTGTTGCAATTAGTTCGAAAAGTTTCTTTATAATTATCGACTAGTCTAACATTTCTTTTCTCTTTTTCTTAATATTTTTTCAGTGCTAATTTCCGTGGATAACAGTTATAATGAAGTTCTAAGTTCTCTTTTGAACTTCTTTATGACTAAACTCCGTCGTCGTCTTATCACAGCTTGAAGAAGCTCGAGCATCAACTGCTGTTGTGAAAGGACATAAAAAAACAACACAAAAACTCAAATCAAAGTCCTTCAACTGAACTTTCGCATTTTCTTGTAATTCTGAGAAATTTGTGGCTAATATTCTGTCATTTGCTAGCCACTTTCCGGGATTATACTCATTGAGTCACTCACTCATTTTGTCCCGAGCTCCGAACCCGAACCTGACCCTTTCATTTAGAGTCATCCATCACCCCGGGCCATTTTTGTGACTCACTCCCACTCAAACTGCCTGAGAGAAGTCCCACGCCACACAATCAGTCAGGCACCGATATCGGATTAGAATTATTGCTATAGCGGTGGTGTCATCGTTATCGGAGAGTATATAATATTACACTCTCGGCAATCAAGTGCCCTTTTTTTCTTTTTTCTTTGCCTCGTCAGCTGAAGCTTAGCTTGCAAAGATGAGCTCACCAAAGGGTTTTTCTACTTTGGGTCATTCATCATGCGGCTCAGATTCAGGCTCAGGCTCAAGCTCTGGCTCAGACTCGTTTGATCTCAACAGGGCTCATCAACGTTCTGACTCAAATTTCTTATCTCAAGCATCAACAACAACATCATCATCATCACTATCATGTGACTCTAAAACCGACAACTCTTCTGATAACTCTTCAGATATTTCCGAAAGATCGGCTAGTGATTCCATTTTCAGCTCTTTTTCTGCCGCATCTGATCTCGAAAGTGACTTGTCATCTGTTGAAGATACTCCTTTCACCGAGCCTGAGTCAGAACCAGCTCTACCATATTCGGTTGTTCCTGAATCGGACGAACTTGCCAGTCTCATCGACGGATTAGTCGAAAGTGCCGTCATCATTTCAAAAGGTATATGGCCAAAGATTGACGAAGATGCTAAACAGAGAATGCCTATTCATAGATTCATCCAAGAAACGTTGAAGCGGTCTAAAACTCTTTATTCTACATTCCAAGTGGCTTTGTATTATCTTGTCATGATCAAACCAGTAATCTTGAGCAAATCGAAAAATGCTCTTGACAAACCTAAAAATTCCATCAATACTGGTTTACTATGTGGTAGAAGAGCTTTTCTTGCCAGCTTGATGCTTGCATCGAAATATCTGCAAGATCGTAATTATAGCATTACTGCCTGGTCAAAAATCAGTGGCCTTTCTGCTCAAGAACTTCGTTTCAATGAAATGGAGTTCCTTAAAGCGATGGACTGGAACCTTCATGTGCCTTTGGATGTTTACAATAGATGGACCATGCTTATTCTTTATTATGTGTCTCAGAGCCAAGAACAAAAGCAAAAGACTATCGACAATCCTTCTCACTCCGAAGAACTACGACGTCCTTTATGTATTAAACGCAAACAATCATTCCGTGACCTTGAAACACCGAACAAGGTCATTGTGTTATCATAGCATTATATATTTATCTATTACTTTTCAGTATAACGTACAGCCTTTTTGTTTATCAATTTGTTTGAAACATGTGTTACTTTTAGAATAATCTATATTAGCAGAAATAATAATAATAAATAAAAAGAAATAAAATAAAGGAAGCAAAAACCCGCTACCGCCGTATAAATATAGATATATTCTGTCTTGAAAAAAACTTCAAATCACTGGTTTACAATATCTTTGATATTCAATTTTGTTTTGTTGTCATCATCGTTGGTATCTTCAGATTGATCATGAGAACTAGTCATTCCTGATGGCTCTGTTACAATAGTTCCTTGAATAGGTTGTTGGATCGAAGGAATTTGCTGTTGTTGAATTCCTGTATAAACATATGGTCCGTAATTAGGAACAATAGCTGGTTGACCATACGGGGGTATAGTGGTCGTATAGTGCATTTGAACCGGTATATTCGTATAAGTAACAATAGGCACATTACTAATTGAAGCACCAGGAAACATTGGAATGGGTACCATAGATTGTTGCTGCTGTTGTTGTTGCTGAACCTGTGCCTGTGGCTGCGTGAGTGAATAGTGTACATTAGGAGGCGGTACTACTGCAGGCACAACATCAGATTGCTGGCCAGGTAATACCGGTTGAGAAGGAGGAGGTGGTGGGGGCGGTGGAAGATACATCCGAGCTTGCCCAGGCGAATTATGCGGAAAGTAGCCAGTCTGTATGCCAGATTGAGACACAAAGGAACCAGGCGGAGGAGGAGGTGGAGGAAGTGGATGCTGTTGGTGTTGATGAGGCTGGGACTGACTTTGCCAATAATATTGTGCTTGTTGCTGATGTTGTTGCAGCAGCTGCTGCTGATGCTGTGGCTCCTCCATATGCATTGTACCTTGATATTGAGAACCCTGATATTGTAAACTAATTGCTCTTCGGGTAGGTGGTATATTTGGATGTTGCTGCACCCAATTAGGTAATTGCCTCGGAATATTCTTCAGTGGAGCAGCTACCGAGCTAACCGGAGTAAATATACATTCTTGATTGAATCTTCTGCAGTTTGCACATTTGGAGTTCTCTACATTAGGATCAAAACCAAAACACTTGATCTTTCTTCTTCTGCAATACCTGCAAGCAATAGCGATTCGTTGTCTTACAGGACGATTCAGAGATAAATCTGTCCGAGGAGACAAAGACTTCTTTTCATCAGGCAAGCCTTCAATATTTCCAGATTGACTAGTAGAGGCATCTTCTCCGAGTGTCATACTATTGAACACACCGCCGTCTTTTAAGCTTTCCGCATCGGGGGAAACTAAAGGTGTTACCCTAAATTTAGGAACAGATTTATGCTTTTTTATTATTCTTTTGTCTGTTGCATCAGCCGAAGGTGACTGGGGTTCATTGGAATGTGGTCTCCTGATTGAACTTTCTTCAGCTGTCTCATCAGCACCACCCACAGCATCAGGAACATTCTCAGGCACAACAACAGCTGAGCTCTTATCAACGTTAGCTTTCGTTTGAGTGTATCGAGTAGCTGGTAGTTAGAACCTCTAGCTTCTTCACAACCCTCAGAACCTTCATTCGAAGGTGGTATATTAGGAACCTCTTTTTTAACTTCTGCATTAGGGTCAGGATCAGCCTCCACTATCGGTAACACTTCTTGTTCAGATGGCGGTGGCTCAGAAAATTTGGCTGGATTAGGTACCTCAATATTTTCTTCCAAAAGACCAGATTCAACAGATTGTGAAGGCAAACTCGGTGGAGTAATATCCTCATCGTCGTCGGGATTGCGACGTTTTATTTTCCTTGTGGGCATCTCCGTGAAAAAAGTAATTCTACAAATATGAATAAATTTTCGTGCAGTGAAAACTTTGAAAACAGCATATGGTGATGAAAATATAAAAAAATCCAAAGTCAAAAAAGGGTCAAAAGAATCTTAAAACCTGTAGGCTGAGATAAGATAGATCAAACAAGGTAAGTAATTGCAGACCTGTTGACAAGCAATTGTAATTATACCCCAAGAAGATTCAGCGCAGATCTGTCTTTGCGGCGATCAGTACCGCAATTATGCAATATTGAATAGGCGAAAAACTGGCTAGTGGAAAAAGAAAAGAGGATTTTGCAATGCCAAAAATAAAACAAAAAACAAAAGACAAAAGAAAGAGACAATAAAGTGCAGATAGAAGATAATTAAAAAACCTTCTGAATAAAGCTTTAACTCTTCTTTTCAAGCGCTGCTCCGCTATTAATGTACAGAATTTTTTTGTAATCAAAAAGGTGAGTTTATCCCTGATTTTCTAAGAATGGCTTGAAAGATGAGCCAAATCACACTCTATTTCGTGACAAAAGAGTTGATCGAAAATAATCAATGAATAAATGAAAGTCGGAGAAAAAATGACTATCCGTTAGTATTTTAGTAACAAAAAAATTCAAGCTAAGGTTCCAAGGAAGATGCGCGGTAATAGAGAAGCATGTAAGAACTGTAGAACGAATTGCATATGCATTGGCAAAAAATCTCCAAGAGAGGCAAAGTCATGAGTTGATATATATAAAAACAACTTCAATATATCTACCCCTGGGATTGTGAGATTTTTCTTTTTTCGTATATCTCTTTTTCTTTCTTTTCTTTTGCTCGAATGCTTTTAAAAAACAAAATGGAATGAAACAGAAGAATTCGTACGCAGTATTCCGGAAAAAGAAGCCGAGAAAACGAAAAGAGATGATACCCTTCCAGACCTGGTCAGACATAATGCATGACCGGATTTGACTGTTGGATTTTCTGTAAACGTAATGCTCAAATCTTGTTTGCCCAAGTAAGTGCTAGGTAAATCCAGAAAAAAATAAAATTTAAGCAAGACATCTGAAAAGTACGAAGTATCCGTACATATACATTGTGGATCAACATCAATATGAGACATTATGCCTTCATCTGTAAAATCTCTCCATATCCACTTGCGACGAGTCGGTGTAATGAGAGTGAAACGACGGCCCGGTAAGATAGATAGTGTGTTATGAAGCGTAGATGGATTGGATTTCCAGAGGCGATTCGATTGCCGCAAATAGAATTCAAAGCTGGAATATAACAGCGGCCAACATGTCAATGTCTATCCTGAGATATTTTGCAAATTGGTTGAGATGTCGTTTAATGAAGCTCAATTAAATTCGACAACACCCGAAACGCACATAAAAATAATATTCCAGATCCAGGATTCTAATATCATCAGCAAAAGAATTATAAAGATCTGATATTAAAAATGCAAGTCATGTAGAATCTATTGTAAGCATAAAACTCCAGTATAACGACAGCAAAATTCGAGAAAAGGAGAATATCTCAATAAAGGCCAAGGGTCCTTTCATCTAAAATTAAACTAAAATCCGAAATGGCCAAAAAAGTGACAAAAAACCGGACTAGTTCATTTTAGCTTTTAAGTTTAAGACCAGTTTATCAGCATGAAAACACCCTAGCACAGAATGCCGGACAAAATAGGAAGACAACGGGTCCGCAGACTAAAACCATATTTAACAGAATTAGGATGACATAAAAAAATCGAGGGTATTCTCCGCAGAGCGCATTTAGTACTCTTTTTGTCGTGTCTGTTTTGGCTGAAAAAAATCGTATCCTCCAAATCTAAGCAAAGAAATATGGACTTCAAACCGCTGCAATTAAGCATGGGCGCCACCTGTAGAAACAGTAACAAGATTAAGGGTTTCGACATCGATAAAATTGATTGCAGAGCAAAATAGTATTGAGCTGGAAATGACGATGAGCGGAGCACGGCTATTCACAGACGCCGCGATTAGACATGCATAGGGAAGGGGCCCGAAATAGCCAAAAAAAATGGAGATTTTAAGTATAGAACTTCAATAACAGTCAAACAAGAAAAATATCTAGTTTGGAATTTTGCAACCGCCGAAAAGGAACACATATTGACCGCACACTGTGAAATCAAAGCACCAAGGATTAAAAATCAGATAAATGTTGTGTACTTACGTTTTCCTAACACGACCAAATAAAAAAGGAATGTCAGATGGATTCTGTCAGATCAGAGCTGGATAATTAGTAACCTGGGGTGGAGCGCTGTGAGTCTAGAGTAGAAAGAACAATGAACAACAGGTAACGCAAATCAGGGGAGAAGGAAGATCCTTGAGGCAGGAACCAATTTTGAGGATCAGGTAGTCAACTCGCGTTCACACAAAATGTCTATGAATTTCCAATCATGAGATAAAAGCTTAATCCAAAAAGCGGTGCGTGTTGGAAAGTTGATGCCGAAATGAATAGAAACCGTTCCTCATTACTTGGCTCTATCCAAAATTCAAAGCCAACATCACCATAGAGCCGTATGCTGATATTCTTCTTTTGTTACAGATGAAGTATGTCAGACTATTCTTGCTCAAGTAAAAGAAAAACATACGTGTTCTGGCGAAAAAAAGAATAATGTAAAGGCAATAGAAAACCGTAACTAAAAAAGCTTGCTGTCTAAAAGAAATTCATCTAGTGAAGAATCTCCGACATGCAGAAAACGCCAAAAAATGGAGAGCCGGAGCTAAAGGAAGAGTGATACTTACGCTGCCGTATTGTTACCGCTGCTTCAGAAACCGCAGGTCTAATTATCGACCGGCCTAAACTCAACAATTGTAGTGAAAGCCAAAAATTGAAACCAAAATACCAGAAATAAGACAAGAAAAAAATGGATTGAAACAGAACCACGGGGTCTGTCAACAGCCAAGATATCACTGTTGGAAGACTATTAATCTGAATGTCCGGTAAAATAGAAAAAGAAACGTGAAAGCGCTTATCGAAAGGATCAATAGTGTAGTAACTAATGTTCTTCTCAAGCAAGAAATAATCTAGATGACCTGTTTCAATTAAATTGAAGATTAACTACCAGCACAGAAACTTTCGTTCTTTTAAAATTTAAACAGTCAAAGTTCCGCAGCTCGGGTATGTGGCAGATTCGGCCAGAATATTACCCCAGAGCAATATCACACAAGGTGAGAAAGAGTCGGCGCCGTTAAAAGTCAAACCAAGATTCACTATTATGGCGATAATTAGATCAAGGCAAAATCGCTTTTTTTATTTAAAAGAACCAATTGTAAAGTCAGATAGCGGAGATGTGTTTGTGGCTTACACCAAAGGGAAAGTAATACGACAACGAATTCACAATCACCAGACAAAACCAACTGAACCCAGGAGTAAATAAAGAATAAAAAAATAAAAAAGCGATAAGCCAGGGTAAAAATAATGCCCAAAAAGGTTATGTAGATTATGCCAATATTAGAAGCAAATTCTCTCTTCGTGACTACGGCAGGCTTTAAGTTTACTTCCGATGGAAAATCAGGTTGGTTTGTGGCAGAAAAAAGTTAAATCTCACACAAGACCGTGAAAAAAGCCAAAATTCAAAAACATAAACAATAGGCCGAAAAACGGCAAAATTCGAAAATTTGAACATTGTATATGGAAAATTGAGATGGAGTTTCTGGTTTAACAATACTAAAAAATAATTCTAGTTATGTTGAGTGTGAAAAATCTTCGATGGTTCATGCCTGGTATTTTTGGCTCATGCAGTTAATTTTAATTTTTGCAAGTTCGGTTCAAACAATGAGATAAGGTGAAGTAGCGGCAACGGCAGGCTAAGCTGGGGGCTGCCAAAGGCACGGGGTGATCAACACCGAGAACGCGTGAATAAGAAAGAAAAAAAAAGAGGGTGAATACCCTCACAAACAAGAGCGTATTCAGTATTTTAAAAGGAAATCTGTCCTGCACACCGTATGTGTGTATGTTTGCAATGTTCTACTATTGTTCTCATATTTTGTACTTACCAAAATAGCTGGTGAAGGTTGGTCGTCGTAACTAGTAGGAACTGAAATCAAACTTTTCAACTTCTAAGACCTACCCCGAAGATCGAAAATTACAAATATATTATAATTCGCTAGAATAACTGGGGAATGTGCTTTTAATACAAAGGGAGATAATCTATGATAGATTTTGGAATCAGACAAATCTCACACAGCAGTTGTAAGAGGAGAGAAAGAACAATTTTTTTCTCCGTTAAACTAGAAAATGAAAGTTGGTGAGATGATAGCCGTCTAATACCTTTAATTATATTAATAAACCTGCCTCGATCCTTCTAGACAGATTACGGTTGCGCTTCCCCAAAATAGAAGGGTCACGCATAAAAAGAGCGGATATTTTATGGAGATCTATGATGTATACCCTTGTTTCCTTTTATGGTACATATGACCCGGCTGCAATATGTATCTATCGGGACTTACTAACTACTTTAATAGCTAGTAATTATGCCCTTTTATTTATTTATTTATTTATTTATTTATCTATTTATCTACATATATCTATATATTATTTACATATTGCATTTTTTTGAGGCGCACCATCAAGGCTTAGCCTCAACCTGAAATTTTTCATTTACTTTCGGTTCCAAGTTCGCAAATAGACTTCCACAAATGCTTCCGTTGGCGCGCCTATTTCTGAATGAAGGCGTCGCTCTAAGTTACTGTTTCGGCAATAAAGGTAGTGACAGCACGGGATCCGAGAGCCTGTGCTTGCGCTTAGGGGATGATATTCTGAATCAGAACGCACAGGGCGGGAATGTCTAGAGGATAGAGGTCCGAAACGGGCTGCAACACGGAACGTCAAGAAAAAGAAAAGTGAAAAATTATGGGAGATTTATAACAGACATTGGATATCAGTAGCAACATATATAACTTTTTTTTTGAAACATATAATATTATAGACTAAGATTATGATATTACTAATAACTTCTGTTCAATTCATCTAATAACAGGATATTAAAAGATGTTTCCATCGTTTTATTCTGCATCTCATTTTCCGAAAACAGAGATCTACCTTACAACCCACTGTACAAATCGGGCGTCGGATCAAACAATGGGCCATGTGAGATTTCCATTGTGTTGGGTCAGAGATCAACACCAGCATGTTCTATGCATAAGTAAATGATCAAGTGCAGAACTATGACCTTATAGAATAGTTTCCAAGAAAATCCAGCCTATACATGCCGAAATATTTAGACGACCTTACTTTTCCCGAGGCATCTCACATGATTCTATTTTGACAGGTGCCAGAATTTCCCGTTACAGGACACTTTTACCAAATTCAGTACGTCATACTAACTCGTTTTTACTCCGAATGCGGTTATAATCAGGCGGAATATGAATTCTCGGTTACTTTTCACATACCAAACCCATGGTATCCCTTTTCAATTTCCTGACATCGTACCTTAATAAAGACGCACATGTATTAAAGTGGATCCCATTAGAGACGCAATAGGCCGAATCTTAGTGGATGCAATATTCCAACCAAAAAAGATTACCCATCTCGACTAGAAACGGCGTTTTCATTTCGGTAGCACAGCCCACTCTCTACTTGGCAATTCTCGACCGTAAATAGCGAAATACTTGGTTCTGCCATTTAAGAAATATGATAAAGGTATCGGCCCATAATTATATGTTTCCTTGCATGTATAAGCAGAATATCTTCCGTGAATAACGGCAACTCTAAACCCAAGCAGAAAAAAGAAAAAAAAGTTTCTTTTTTGGCCAGGTAAAATCTAACCGAAAGAAACAGGGACCGATCTCGGGTCTTTACTTAATTCGGAAAGAATATAACATTAGTGTATAAAAATATTTGATCAAACAAACAATCCATTTTATATGTACTAATATATATATTTCAAGCTACTAAAAAAATTGCCCCAGATTTAACAGATTTTGCCATGGTGGTGATGATGGTGCTTCTTCTTGTTAGTGCCGGAATGGCTGTCGAGTTTCCAGTCTCCTTCATGCTCAGTCTCTTCAGCAGAAGCAGCCACCATAACACTAAGTAACTCATGAAGTTTAATAGGCTCTACAGTTTGAGCTGAAGTAGCAGATCTATACTTATCAACAGCACTAGTCAATCGCTTTACGACTTTTAAGATGTCATTCATAAGTTTGTCCAACAAATCTCGGGTCAAACTAGCTCTAACAACTATTCGCAAAACTTCATTCTGAGATTCTCCTTCAGGTAAAGGATAGTTAGGCACAATATAACCTTTGACTCTTAGAAAAGTAGAAATACTTTCTTGAGGAATCTCAGGGTATGATTCAACAAAGTCATCGGTGAATTTGAATGAAACCACCGGTAGACCAGGAGTATAACCGTACTGTTTGTTTGGCTTATGAATCTCACTGAGTACATCAAAGCAATCAGTGCCTTCTAAATATAAAGACAATAATCTAGCCAACTCCAGACTATTTTCATGGAGTCTTCTAAATCCAGAAAAACCATATCTAACAAAATTATGGTACTGGTGTATAACAGGGAATCCTGGTCTAGAGAAATTCAAAGTATATGTCTCTTCAGATCCACCCAAATATTGTAGGGTGAAGACAAGATTCTGAGGAAGAAACGAATGATCCTTCCAGATAATCCAACCAAGACCTGCAGTAGTCAAGCCGAATTTATGGCCAGAGGTATTGATACTATGAACTCGAGGAAGACGGAAATCCCATACTAAATCAGGGGTAACGAATGGAGCCACGAAACCACCAGATGCACCATCAACATGGATAGGGATATCCCAGCCTTTTTCCTTCTCGATTTCGTCCAATACATCAGAAACGGCTTGAACATCTTGATAATGTCCAGTATATGTAGACCCAAAAATTACAAAGACACCAATAGTATTTTCATCACAATAGTCTTTAAGATGATGGTAATCAAAACCATAACCAAAATCCCTCTTTACAGGAATGATTCGAGCTTCAACATCGAAATATCTAGCGAATTTTTCCAAAGCCACTTGAGCATTAGCTCCCATAATAATATTAGGTTTGCCTTCACCGGCTTTAAAGCCACGTTTAGCTTCCCAAACTCTTTTCATTGCCAAACCACCTAAATGAATAGCTTCAGATGATCCAGTAGTAGCAGTACCAATAGCTCGAGAACCTTGAGGAACATTCCAAAGATGAGACAAGATGGAAATACATCTTTGATGGATATTAATCATTGCGGGGTACTCATCAGAATCAGCCAAATTCTTGGTAATATTCTCCAAGACCAATTTTTCGGCTATTGAATCTAAATTGGTATTGACAAAACTAGCCAAATTCAAAGTAGGTCTACCATCCAAATTCAAATCTTCAGCAATTTTCAAGTAAGATTCTTCTGCAGATTGGCCATGTTCGTCGAGTTTGAACTTGGGAATGGGCTTGGCAAAGTCAGTTTCAAAATCAGCAACTGCTGGTCGGTAAGGTGCAGCTCTCTTAGGCGTCTGAAGTAAGATTCGCTCGTTTTCAGTCTCTTCAGATTGGTGTTGATGTAACATTTTAATATCTAAATCCAATTCTATTATTTGTATTTGTTTTAACAAGAAATATTTCGTCAGTAAGTTTCTAGGAAGACTTCTGCTTTATTATAGGAACATGTTGACGTTGCTCCCGCCTCCTAAATCTCCTCTTTTGGGAAGTCGACCGAATTGTCGTCATCGTTTGTAAGGATATTAATAGAAATCTAAGAATTGGATTGAATATAGGAAAAACTATAAAATAATATAAAATGGAATTATCATTTGGATATATTTGATATTATTTCTGCCATATAAACTACAATTATTCGAATTGAACCAGTTTTGACCCCGAGACCGAGTTTCTTTGTTCTGACGTTTGCAGCGAACTTTAGACGCACATGTTTGACCCGGTTAAGTGGATGAGAGTTTGTTAGTTGGGACTGAAAACTAAGAGGTTAATAACACGATACATATTCTAGAAACACTATTATAGGCATATTATAGGCATATTATTGGCATTTTTCTGGCATCTGATTGTCATAAACCACTATAAAATATACAATAATAAAGATCAAGATCAAGACCAATTGACCATATAAAGACTTTTAATTACAACTATATATCAATTTCCATTGATGCTCATTCATTATAACATTATATACAGATGAAATTACATCTTTCGGTATGTGCTTCATCAGTCATATAGCATATATATAGTGATATACGATAACAAATTTCGATTCAATCTTTTAACCGATTGATTGGGGTTCTTTTTAATGCCGTTGAGTTTAGTTAACTGCTTAATCAACAGTTTCGACTTGGCCAGCTTCAAAAGTCTCGCCATCAACAAGTTCTGGGATCTCTTCATCACCAGCATCACCTGGGGCACCGACAGCACCTAAGCCAGACATCTCACTGAGTTTCTGCAATTGCTGAAGAGCATCAGGTCCTAAACCTTTCAGCATTTCAGGGAGCATTTCACTGACATCCTTCTCAACAGATCGACCGGAAATAGCAAAGGTATTGGCATTGGAAGCAGCTTGAACCTGAGGTCGTCCTACACTGATGACTTTACCGTCATCTTTGAAGATGCTTACTTCTTCAATTCCAGGCAAGGTCTGGATACTAAGCTTTTGAAGAGTGGCTTGCAACTTAATGTCATCACCTTCGGATCGAGCTGTTCTCTTGACCTTTCGTCTAGGAGTACCTTTACCTCCAATTCGGACAGCGCTCTGTAATTTTTGCAACTTAGCAAGCTTTGCGGGATCCATCGTTGATATATACCTGCTTTGCTGGTTAAATGGTTGACAAAATTTTCGGCGTCCCTTCTGTTAAATTCAGTCTGCGTAATCTGTAGTCTGCATATGTTTCAGCACATTTTCTGGGTGGAGACGAGACAGTCAAAACTTCAGCCGTGCCATCTGATGAAGAGCTGCAGCTACTGCATAATAGATTTCTCTCCTTCCTTTCCTCGTTAGCAGCCTTTATTAGGATTTAGGTTTTACTTTTTGGTATAAAAATTTTTATTTTATTTTATTTTATTTTTATTTCCTATTTTATATATCTCCTGTTTAAGTGATGACATGAAATAATATGGTTGCTGGATATACAATTCTGTAAATGGATAGGAATAAGACAGGGATTATTTTAATTGATGTACTCTGCTCTAAGGGATTATAGGCTTTAAAAATCATATATATATATAACTAATTCAGTTTTATAAAGGCTAAATGATTTTATTCTGCAGTGGATCAATGGTGTAGTCTTAAACAAGCCAAGTTTCAGTAATCCCCCCACTGTTATAAAATATTTATCTAATATATCAGCAGATTATAGTTGTCGGCTTTATGAATAAATTTTTTGACAAGTATTAGGTATTATTAAAATGGAATCTGATCGGGTCTGCTATTGAGTCTGCTAATGAACCTGCCATTGATGGCCTATGAAATTTAATTGATGGATGGGTGGAAGAGGTGCGGCCCCCCAGGAACTAAAAGCAAGACAAGTTTTGACATTGGTGCTGTCGGTCAAAACTATTGCCGAAAACCTCAGCAACAATGTCATATATTTACTGATTATACCCTAATATTTGTTTACAAATACTACCTTATAAATAACAGCACATTGGCTGGTTGGCTGGTTAGTTTGGCTGGTTAGTTGGCTGGTTGGCTGGTTAGTTGGCTGGCTGACTGACTCGACTGACAGTCGATTGACTGGCTGGCTGACTTTAAACCGCCTGATTGTGGCGTAGAAGAAAGGCCGATGGACCTTTGTCCCAAGCAGTGACGTCGTCGACCACATCGCATTACCTGGCCTCCCTCCCTCCTAACGGAAAAACAGTGTCAATGACAATGGACCACAGAGTTTAGGTTAAAACAAGACATAACAAGAAATAATTGAAATAATATCATATATATTTAGTCACACATACTTTTGTTCAAATTTATTTTATAAAACTACAAAAGTTCATTCTTATTTATCTATACTACTACTAAATGGCACCCTCTTCTCAGTTCTTTGGTCTTTCCCAAACGGTGAAATTAGCTTCAAGACCCGTCCTATCTCGGTAACTGAGATTTCCTCCTGCCAACCTTCCCTTCTTTCCATTCACTATCACTGATATATTATCAAGAGATAACCTAAGAGTTGGCTATTAAAGCTCTGAATCATTTGAAAATCCCACGACAATCCATATCAATCGTTTCTCTAATAATTTGTCTACATTTTGTTCTTTAGTATCATAACTCTTGATCTATACCTACTTTCGTTGTACTTAATCGCTGCGCCATACGCAAGCATCATCTGCTTTTACTTGTTCCTTTTTTTTCTATTTTTGGCCTGGATTCCAACATTCAAGCATAGGTTCTTTTTGAAAAACGGCAAATAAATCACAGAGTGAACTGCTATTACCAAAAATCCTTTTATATGTTAAGTTCTATTTCTTTGACTTAATCTTTTTTTCGTTAATTCCTTTGTATTAAGATCTGCTTAATTTTGACTGAGGGTTGTAGAAACTTGCATATTGACCTGACCTGACCCGAAAATAATTCGTCGAACCTACAAAGAAGCCAAAAATCATTATCTATTACTGATTATTTCTATTCTAATTACTGCCTTATAATTTCCGCTCGCTTATTTTCATTATGGCTGCAGCTAATGTCCTAACAAGTAAGTATTTTTTTATGGACCTTGTCCATCTGAAACATGTCCGACAACGACAGGAGAAAAGTCCGTCCGCAGCTGCCACCACGAATGCCGTAAATTGCCCTCAATACGCAAGCATAAGAAAAACACAACACCACCATTAAAATACAATAGAAACACAACGATATTATTGTAATGGCTGGTTCATTTTTGTGATTCCTAGTTAAGTTGGTGGTACTCTCGGACCGTTCGGAATCATATTCTATACCGATAGATCTTTTTACAAAGTATACTAACCCTACCTCATCTAGTTGGATCAAGTGCTTCATTATTATATCTAGCATGGAGATTACAAGTATCTAAAAGCTGTAGAGTACATTGCTCTAGAGCTCAACCAACCGTTGTGGCTACAACTACCAATGGTAATTCCTCTGCCTCAATTCCACCACCAACATCATCCTCACACGGATTGTTAGCAAACGAGAACAACACTTCGTTGGCACATCTCTCTGCTTCAAGTTCATCAAACTCTTCAGCATCGTCTACACATCAAGCGGAAGGTGTAATTTCTCCACCATCATCGTCATCTTCATTAAATGCTCCTAATAGCATTCTTACTTTTGATAGTGAACAATTTGGTGTTTCTTCCAAGTTTTACCCAGATGTTTGTTATGAAGATATATCGGATATTGAATCACCGGTTACTTTTGATGTTATTCTGATCAGTCTTGACAGTTTAAAGCAGGTTTCTAAATTAGCCAAAAACCTAGGAAGATTGGCTAATAGCGACACAATTATATTGTTCGATGTGTCTAACGGTATTCCTTATATTTCGAATCTGATTAGAAGCAAATTTTCTGAGGCTTGTGTTTATTCATTTCTTGGATTATTTATGAGCGATGAATTGGTCATTCAAACTGCCGATAACCATTTTATGCATTCCAAAGCATCTTCCTTCAATGGCTCTGGACAAACAGTTATTACCGATATCGAAGTTTTATCTACAATTTCACCTGCTACCGTGATTAGAGATTTTATGTTTTATTTGCAATCAGCAGGTTGTAATGCCCTTTATCAACACAACAAGGATGAGTTTTACTTGTTGCAATGGCAAAGAGCTATTGCTACAATCTCATTACAGCCTTTGTCCATTGCCATGGATATACCGGATCTCAATACACTTTCAACAGATGTAATGGCCAAACCGATTTACGAAGGAATTATGAATGAATTGTACATTATTGCAACCAAGCATTTAAAGAATGAACAAATCATTAATCGACTCTTTCCTTTACCCCAAGCCATGACAAATTTTGATTGGATTCCTGTTCCTAAATCTTTGAATTCTCCCTCTTGTTCGTTATTATTTTACCAATATTATACTCGGGTGGATTTTCCTACTGATATTTATATGCTTCAGCCAATTCTTCTTGGCGATGAACTTTCCTTAAGAACTCCTTATCTGGAATTTTTGTTTGCACAGATGAGTAAACTTGTTCAACTGAATAAGCAGAGTAGCTCCCTTTTTTGCAGGAATTTAGAATCTACAGATTCTTCTATTTCGAAGAGGGCTGCGGAAAATCTAACTGCCAGAGAAGAGATGGTGACTAAACGTGAGAAAGAAGTCACGAGACGAGAACAAGAGCTTGCTAAGAGAGAGGCAGCTCGTAAAGGACGAGAATCATATGGAAGACCATATATGGTCCAAAGCCCGACATATCCTATGGCTCAAACACCAATGCAATTTCAACAGCCTCATCAGCAGCCCTATATGGGATCACAAATGGGTCATAATTATGGACAAGCACCAAATGGTAGACGGCATTCTTTTACACCAATGAGACAAATTCCTGTTGCTGAAGTAGAGCAACAGCAGCAGCAGCAACAGCAACATCCGATACAATCGCCCAATCCACAGGACATCAATATGATGAGCATTACTCAAAGAATGAATCGACGATCCTCTTTGGCTCGAAGTATGTCAAGCCGTACTATCAATACTTTAGATGTTTCTTTGACACCAGAAGTCAACAGAAGAGGCTCGCTTCAACCGTCTCCTTCGTCGTCATCAATAAGGGCGCATATCCCTCCAAATAACAGGTACTCTCAGAACATGACACCTTCAGAAATCCAGCCTATGGTAAATGATCGTTATGGCTCAATGATATCTAAAAGTGCACCTTGCAGAGGACCTTCACGACCTCCATCTGTAATATCTCGATATCCTCCCGTACCTGCACAGTCAAGTTCCGGTTTACAGGGGTCAAACCAGCAGCATTATGACCAAGATTACAAAAACCACAACTCAGAACATACAGCAGCAGCGGAGCCGCAATGTCGTGGTCCTAATCCTGAATACCGTCAAAGCTACCAGAGATCCAACTATCGAAGATCCAGCACATACAATCAACCACCCCCTAAATTACCATCACCTGATATCTCACAGACCAATCTTCTTGATCCAGAACCGTCCTCTTCAATTGGTCAGTCATTGACTGCGTACACTGCGTACCTTAATTGAAATTGTAGCTAATATTGATAAACTTAATATATTGTGTATCATCAGAAACCAAAGAAATAAAAATTAGATGCCATCATATTGTCTCTATCACTAACAAAATGCCAGAAAAAAAACAGGTAATATATATAAAATAAAGATAAAAAAGGTCGGAAAAAATACAATGATGAACGATTGATTAGTAAATTGCGTTATCAACGCACCAGCAACCATTTAAAGAGACATGGCAAGCCACTCCCATTGGCCTGATTTCACCGGTGCTGCATCACCATTATTGTCAGGCGAAAATGGGCTATTAGTAGAAGATTGACCGTCAAATGGAGATTCAACGCCATCCATACCATCTACAGATGTCTTAATAAGATTCATGTTAGATGGAGAGTTTGGGCTCGCATGTGCCGTGCTTGCGTTGCTATTAGGTTTCGAAGATTTGCTCATTGACGGCTTCTTTGAGAGTGTGGAGTTTCGCCGAGACACTGACTTTCTCATCGGTTTAGGAATTTCTTCAGCGGCTCCATTTCGGTTTCTTTTCTTTATAACATCAGTTTTCAAAGATAATGGTCGAACGACTCCGTGAAGTTTCAAAAACAACCCACAAGCATTACACAGAGGATCACCTTCTGGGTTTCGTCTCCAAAGAGGGGTAGTCTGAGTATTACAATTGCTGCAAGAGATTGGCTGACCGTTTGTTTGAACAATATTGTTTAAATTCTTGTTCGTATCGCTGGCATTACTTATACCTCTCAATCTGGAAGTGTTGGATATCGAAGATGTCCTAGATATCTTACCCTTCGTACCTATAGTACTTGATGAGGTAGATAAAACAGATGAATCAAGATCCAGACTACCTGATTTTTCCGGAGTATTGTTTGAAGCATTAGGTGTAAAATCACCGTTCGAGGAACCTGGAGTTACTCCAGGAGTTATATTAGAATGAGGTGACTCAAAGTCACTAGTTCTGGCACCAACATTTACTTCAGAATCTTTCGCATAGTTACCATTTAATGCGAAGAAACCCATATTATTATCATGTGTAATCTTGAAAGGATCCGATACAGATGGATCATCATAAAGACTTCCAGCATTTCCTTGATTAGGATTGCCTGACATATTCAGTTGCGATGGATGGATATGACTGGCAGTAGGAGCAGATGATGGAAACTCACCGTTAGAAGATTGTTGAAACGATTGCTGTTGAGATTGACTGATATTGATGCTACTGCTGGAACCAGTGAATGAAGACGAATGTATCGGGCTAGCACCATTGTAGACACTCATAGGACTGAAGATACTAGACAAATCAGTGGAAGAAGTATGAGTCGAGGGTGCTGCAGACAAAGTACCCGGCGTCTTGAATTTATACTTTTTCCTATCTCGGTCTCGAGGATTCGAAATATCAAAAAACATGTAATCTTTTGGCTGTGAATTTGTTTCTGATGATGG
The DNA here is from genome assembly GCA_030569095.1 of Daia tannicola. NCBI lineage: Eukaryota > Fungi > Ascomycota > Dipodascomycetes > Dipodascales > Trichomonascaceae > Daia > Daia tannicola. The sequence goes on from JAJMJQ010000001.1 coordinate 429,393, forward strand.
AGTTGTAACAGGTGAGAAAAGTTCAGGTCCTAGTTCGAAGGTTGAACTAGAAATGCTAGAGGACCTGTGATGCTGAGGCTTGTTGATACCATTGTGAAGACTACTAGACAGTTGTATATGGCTGACAGGCGATGTCGACATAGATGCAGAAGTTGAATGATGCCTAGTTAAAAACGCAGGTGCTACAGGGGCAGAAGCTGCTGTAGAGCCTATAGAAGATGAAATAGAAGGTGAAGTTGGTCCAAATAAACCTCCATCCAGTCCTTCTATAGCCAAGGGATCCAAAGAAAATCTGAAACCGTTGTCCTCCTTTTCTAATGTATCTTTATGTTTGGAGCCACTTGCAATGTATGATGGTATCATCAGTGGGCTTTGATAATTGGCCATTCTCTTCTTTCTTCTTGCATTTGCATTTGCGTTTGCATTTGCGTTTAAATTTGAATTTGCAGTTGCATTTGAGTTATTGCCACTAGCTTGAGGTGCAGGGGTAGCCATGAATGTATCATTAGGTCCCCAAGTCTGTTGAGAAATCTTCTTGATATGTGCGACATAGTCGAATTCAGCCTTTCGAGGATCTGTTACCGGAGATTTAGGTCTGGAAAATATAGACGTAGATCCTCCAGAGGAACCATTAATATTAGGCGATTTCTTCTTCTCGTTCAATGAAACAGGAGAAGACGAGAATGAAAGTCCTTTTGACCTCATATTGGAGTCCATACCCATACTCATATTCATGTTCATGTTAATTAAATGAGCAGATGATTTTCCAGCAGTCAGTTCCCAACCTGAAAGTGATTCTGATAATGAGGATGGTGTTATAGTAGCATTGCTAGAAACACTGGAATTGATTGCTGTACTTAATGATGAACTTAAGGATGGTGAAATAGAGGGTTGACTATCACTCTTAGAGTTGTACTTTTCCTGTTGAGCAAGCAAAGAGGAAGATAATAAAGAAACCCTACCATTGGAAAGTTCTGGATCGTTTGGTGGAGTGGCATATTTATAAAAGTCGTCGAATGTGATTCCGGTGATGCTAGGATTATTGCTGTCCGTAAGGTTGAAATGAAAATGCTGATCGGACTGACGTTCAACAGTTATCGGATCATCTGTCATGATTTCATCGAAAGGCATAGACTCATTCCCATGTTTGGATTTCACATTTAATGAAGAACCACGTATGTTGGTATTATTGCCACGACCACGAGATTGTTTAAGAGCGGATGCAGTCATTAATCTCCACGACAAATTAGTAATTCTTCTTGAATTTGGCAAATGATCTTTTGCTTTAGAGTACAATCTCCAAATATCTGGAGCAGAGTTTATGATATCTGTTGGAAGGTGATTAGGTGTTGTGTTGCTTGATGAGAAGACATCGTCATGATCACCTGTCCAAGCCGCGGTATTTGACCAGGAGGAAGCAGATCCCACGGACATGGCATTAGAACTACCAGAGCTTGAAGCTCTTTGTTTCGGAACAAATGTTTTGTTTGATTGATCGATGATCTGTAGCGGACTTGCAGAAGAATCGCTTTTGAACATGGTTTTGAAACTGGGTTCAATTACCACTAACAAAATGTACCGGCGGTATTAATATGGAAACCAAAGTTCTAGGTTCTTGAGTAGGGTATTTGGTATAATATCTGGCTTGAGAGTCTAAGTGTCTAAAAAAAATTCCGGATATTACAAGCTCTATAGGAAGAAACGTCTTGCAAGTGTAGTCGTTAAGCCGTCGTTGGCAGACAATATCTCGTAGGTTGAAATTTATTTTCTTTTTGCTTGATCTACCTGGCGACCAGGAAGCTTCACTTGGTGAGTTCGGGTAATGTTTCTCTTAAGCAAGTAGAAATATGCAGAAGTCACCTATTTAAAGACCAACCAAAAAAATTAAATTATAAAACACTCGGAGATGTAAGAGTAAGAAGGTTGATGATTGTATTTTAAAAAGGCTGCTGCTGCTATTGCTGCTGCTCCGGCACAGGAGAAGTCCAAAGATGGATATGTGTGAAAGACCAGAAAAAGAAGTTCACCCGGAGACAAACCGTGGGTTAGGGGAAATCCGAGAGATACTTTGATATCCAGTGACTCCCGGAAAATTGTTAATGGTTCTATGAGGTATAGATCAGAGAGAACACAATTATATTATATACCGGTTTCACAGTAATTTCTTATCTTTTTGAATCTGACATGTCAGTTTTATTCTATAACTTCCTTTTTTTTTGGTTTTTCATATTTTAATTCTCCGTCCAAGACAAACCTAAATGGCAAGACTAACCGCATTCGGGTAATCGATAACAAGAAATACATTAGCAGTGCGTCATAAGCCGGTGAAGGAAACTTAGAAAGTGGATAAGTGGGGCAGGACCCCCAAGGGATAATTGTCTGAAAATAGACTGATGGAATAATATACGTAATATAGAAGCATTTATATGTTTAGTTGAAATTTTCTAGAGATATTTATTTGTCTGATTGGATAAGTAGAGAGACAGATTCATCAGGCTGGTAGGGTTATCGGACCAATCATAAAACACCAAGAAATTCCGAACTAGAAAAAAGCAAGTTTATATCCCACTTCAGGGTAGCCCTTGGTCAGTCGATCGGAGAAGCACAAGAAAGAAACTCACCGTCTTTTGCAACGAATAAGGGGTGTCGATTTATATTAAAACAAGACCGAGGAATGATTGAAAAGTTAATATTACACGAAAGTAATGATAAAGAATCCGAAAAAATGTAGATCAGAACTCTTTTCTGTATTTTAGTTTTTTAATATGTGATATGCGGTCGATGATGGCCTGGCTGGCTAACCTTGCCAAGAACTCCCACGGTTCTAAGACCTAGGCTTTTGCCCGTCTCAGTAAAACGCTTATCACCTAGTTACCATTGGCTGAAACCATTTAGACAGGGCACAATGATCAAATGTGTGGCTTAATCACCATTCAATAAGCTGGCCTGTAAATGGCCAGTAGTGAAGACTTGATCTTACTTGCATAAAGATTTTTTGATGTTGATCATTTTTAAGTTGGCTTAATCTCGGAATAACTATAGAGACTATATTGTAGTTAAGGGGTATTGAGAGAGCGATGTCACCGCCACTCAAACTAGCATCAGCAAAGTAGTCTCAGTCTATGGGGCGGTCTTTCCAGGGGTCGAACACAATGGTACTTTATTATTTGAGCTAGGATGACAAGATAGTAATGTAATTACATAATAGACAATAAAGAGACTTGACCGAATATATGGTGTTCTATTTCTAGTTGCGACAACATGTTAAGGAGAAGCAGAGATGATGAAAAGAGGTCATCATCAATATGGTATGGTATAGTCTAGTACGGCTGCTGTCACCAATGAGTGTGAAACATCAGAAAGGGGCAGGAACCATCGGCCAGGCACAATATATAGTATTATTAAAGATACTCGTACTTTATACGAATCGAGACAGATATAAATTATACAGACAAACCATAGATATCGTTAATTCTAGCTCATCATTCGAAAATTACACACATGAAATAAAACAAAAATTTCATATCATGCTCTTCGGGGGATTTTTCTTTCCTAATTTATTATTCAAATGGCTACCTCGGCATCTTTCAGCTCAAACCAGGGTACATACTACAATGCCGATCGGAAAAGATCTACAGGAAAAAAGAAATTAAACCAATCTTGAATAGATATGGAATCCAATTGATTGATAAATAAACTACATGAATATAAAAAACAAATGAAAGCAAAGCTTCACCTGCCAATTGAATATAAATTCTGATATAATTCTAATCCTTTAGACTTTAGGGTTACCAGTGGTTCCAGTAGACTCAGTGCCCTTGAACTTCTCCGAAGCCTCATGAACAAACTGTCCGGCTTGATCCAACAAGTTCTTTGCACCTTCACTGAATTGCTCACCGTAAGTCTTGCTAGCATCGTCACTGGCCTGAGAAACATCGTTCTTGGCATCAGTGGCGACATCACCAGCTTTTTGGGAAACAGACTTGTTCTTGTCAGGTTGAACTTCCTTAGCTACAGAGTCGTAAGCATCGGTGACAGTCTCTTTGGCCTTGTCGCCAAATGTCTTTTGAGAATCAGGAGTAATGGATTCAGATACCTTGTCGGTAAAGTTCTTTCTTCCAGCGTCAGTCATTGTGAATAAGTTTTTGTTTTTGTTTGTGTTTAAGTGTGGGGTTTAAAAGAGTAGATCGTTTCTATTCAATACCAATACAATTGTCAGAATATAAAACAAGTGTATCTAAAAGATTGAACTACTAGGGGAGAAATGCCGCCTTTTATAGTGTTTTTTTATTTCATCGGCTTAAACTCTAATAGCAAACTAAGATGAAAAGTCAGGTGGCGAAATAGCAACAGAAAGTGTCCGTGACGTCGTGATCATAGCAATCAAAATCGAATTTCTCCAAACTTTAATGAGCAACACAGGATGAGCCGGTAAGAGGTTCTTGTTTAGGCGACAGGCTCCAAAATATGAACACGGTTTTTTCTAGGTACTAACTGGGTCAGAAGGAATATATATCTGTGATCAATTTGAACAATCGGCAATGCATATTAATTGTATCAATTAGCCTGTTTTTACCCCATTGTACTTTTATTTCTGTCTCAGGTGGTTGAAATGACGTATTTTGAATAATGTCCTTGTTTGCTACCCGGCCTTCCATCCCTGTACCTTAGCAGGCAAAATGAAAAAAGGGCCGATCATTCCCTTCTCAGGTAATGATACGTATTATGAGTAGCGTATCCTTGCACAAAAGCAGCAAGGTTATATAGGAATGCTCATGAATATCTAAATTAATCTGATTAAAAAACCCTGTCATGAAGTAGGTCAAAGCAGGTTACCGAATCGGCACGGCCGTCAAAGACAGGAATGGGAATCACCCATGCAGAAAACCCTGACAATTTGAAGTCTTTCTCATTTTTGCCAATATTATGATACCACAAAGGAAAAGTGTAATTGTGTCATTCACAGAACCAGAGTAAGTATTGGTTTCGCCATAAGGAGAACCTCACAATGGCAAGCAAGCGGTCGGAGGCTGATGAAGCACTTCCAAGCAGCAGCAGCTGCACTGTGCGGCATGTAGCGAAAGAACTGGAATTTATGGATCGAGCTCTCACGTGTAAAGTGCAGCGCAAACTAAAGCTAAAGATGGTGCGCAAAACGCAAATTCGTCGCACTGGCTTAACAAGATCAGTTCAACGGAAGGCCTGGAAATGGACAGCTTACCCCAATTAGGAATTTTTGCGTCGAGCTATGGAACATAGTACTGAAGTGAGTTGATGATCACCAAGGCGCCTTTTAATTTCTGTGGATTATTATTAATAGGGTGCAGTTAAACGTACAACCAACAACGACTTGTACCAATCACATTTCACCGGCGAGCCGTTAACTTCATTGATTATACAAAGGCTATATATAGTACCACATTGATTCAGTTTGCAGAATTTACTCCAGATATTTTTTTTGCTAGACAAATGAAGCTTATTATATTGTCGACATATTGGCTGCTAGATCGGAGTTACATGCGAGTGCGGGTAGCAGCTATGATATTCGCTTATTAATTCCTCAATTGGACCACCGAAGTCTGCCTTTGCTTTTTTGTGAACAGTTCCTTGTTGGCCATGTTCTTGGTTTAACACCATTATATCTGATGTAGATATCGAAGAATTCAGGTTTTCGACTAAGACATCTGGTCGTCCTCGTCCCTTGTTGCCGCCCACAGAAAAACTGTTAGGCATAATCACCAGATCCGGTAACAAGAGGTGAATGTTTACCGGAACGTGAGCATCATCAAAATGGTTGTGTCCTAGAAATCGAAACGTCAGCAGGATCCAAATCTGGGTTTTTCAGGAACAGCCTTAATAGTCATGTAACATGCCTTATTTTTTAGAATCTTAATATGTATAGCTCATTGCCACTTGTGGCATCAGTCGAAGAGGATCTATCCGCCCTGAAAGCAATCTGATTTCACAGCTTATCGTGGGCGGCCGAAGAATCGCCGAGGCATGGCTTCAAACAAACAAAAGTAAACATAGAACTAGCCCTAATAAGAAAAAAAAAGACATATCCTATCCTCCATTAGTTTAGTAGTGACGACTGTAATACAGCTGCTTGAAGGCCGTACTTAGCTTAGCACGTAGGTGAGGTCGCCAATGTCTTATTATTGTTTGTAGACCATTTGCTCATTCCAATGTTTCACCTCCTTGGCAGCACCAGACAATGACCTCCTTAGTCCAGACCCAAAACCACAGTGAAAGTCGTGCTGCTTTAGGAAACCACTAATAGTAAGAGGTAAGCATACATAAACACAGTAGCTGTTTTTAGCCAGCCTAAATATTGATCGACTATTGTGCATTTTCAAAACGTATGTATGGGCTAAAAAATATTCATAATTTATAGCTGCACTGAAATCTTTCTTTTCGGCTTTCAGATCCGAGAATATTTTTATGGAAAGGTAGTGGAGTTGAGCAGCCGTGAAACTGATAGGGTTGGAAGAGCCAACCCTGAGCATGGGGGTGATGTGATATTGATCTCACCGAGCGATACAAGTAGATATTCCAAGTATTAAACTTCATCAATTGAAATTATGGTCTTGGCGATTTCATTACGTAGTTTCTCGGCTAACTGCATTAAAATATCCGCCATTTAGTCTCAATAGCAATGCAGTTACTCTGCATACCGCCTCTTTAAAAGCAGATCAACACATATACCACTTGATCACCCAGCTTAAACCACTTTTGTATCTGATTCAAAAGATCTTGATTGCTGGTATTTCGCCTGCGTAGGGCCGGGCCACTTTTTCTCGTATTTGGTGTGGCCAGGCCGAATTCGGCTCAGCATCCGACCCTCATAGTGGCTCGCCCAGCGAAGTTAGGTACTGAGGGAGTTGTATGCAAGGGTAGTTTGCATGATCTTGCCTATTCTGGTAAAGCCTAGCCCGATACCGCCAGGAATGGACAGCAAGCTCACTAGCCAGTAACGGTTTAGCGGAGTTTCCTATTAATATCCAAATTAGTAAAACATCTTGCGCCCAGATGCAGGAGTTGATCCAATTCGGGCTATTAGACTCCACCAGTGCTGCAGCACAAGCAATATGAATAATAATGAACTAAATTAGAGAGAAAGCGAAAATTAGTAACGAAAGTTTTTTTTCCTAAGACATCCAGAAAAAAGAAACTATAAGTCCTATTTCCTTTTAGGGGAACCACTGCGGATATATCTTTGACATTTCCTTAGATCTGTATCGGAGCAGAGTCATAAAGGGTTCTCCATTATTTAAAACTCGGGATCTAACCTTAAATTTCGGTCCTAATACGCAGGGTCTGTTAAAACTCAGGTGAAACTCAACGTCCTCTGATGGAAATTTCCAGATGATAAGTATTTTATTCTGTATTTTGGAATAAAACAAGTCTACAAGCTTTCTATTTAAAATACCTAAAGTAGTTTCTGTACCTCGTCGTAGCTGATCCAATACATTATTTTCTTTTTTTTCTTTTTTTTCTGCCTTGCAACCAAATTCCTTGACTCTTCTTGCTGGAGATCAAATTCCGTTTATGTTAGCTGCATCAACGTCAATCAGCGCATTCGGCGCTCGAAAGCCAGTTTGGTGCTTAGGATTGTTAATTGGGCAGGATATTATATAATTCCGACCGTATGCAGTATGTGTACAGCTAATCACAATTTGCTTAGATCGACTGTCCTTACTCTTTACTGCAGAACAACGGCCAAATGAAGAGAATTTGAACTCAGGCACATGGCACTGATGGCGCAACCGGCAGTTGTAAAAAATATAGACAAGGACAAGGAATGTGTCCCGTATAATTTATAAATCAGGTTAGACCTGGAGAGAGCTGAGATAACCCACGCAAGCGTGGTATCCGCCCGCCATTCACGATAAGATCTCGGTAAAAGCGAACGCAGTCCGGTGGCCCATATACTAATAGTTCACCGAGTTTGTTTTTAGTTGATTTTAGTGTCTGACTGGACTATCTAAAAGGAGGTTCATTTCTGTACCAAAGCTTAGATAGAATGCAAACCATTAACAGAGAAGGCAGTCCGGTATTAATGACTTCCGAGTTAACACTATACATAACACCCGTAGTCATACTAAATAAATATCCACCTATTGTGTTTATGCATTGCATTTTTAGCCTGAGGTAATTATTACCAGTTTTACAACCAAGCTACTGAAGAGACGCGTAGTTCATAGATCGAACATCTGATTATTTTATTGGAAGCAAAATGAACAAGAATTCTAAATTCAGATATACCGCCTTAGGTAGCTTGGCCAGGTACGATAAAACTAGTGAGTGCCCATCTTGCCAAGGCTTTGGTCAGGTGTTAATATCAACACCGCTAGAGATCAGATCACTTCCCTCATCTAACCACAAATAACTAAATGCTGTCAGGTATAGTTTAAACCCGATGAATACTAATATAGTCAGAGTGAATTAATAATACCAAGTACTATGCTGAGAGGAGAACTTTAAAACCCAGCGGCATATTTCTAAAAGTATGACTCTACATCCGGTAGAGTAGGCACGGAAAGCCATTTGAGTTTTGGCGTCTCTTTTAAACAATGCTGTTATCTTGCCGGTTTTAGAAATTGAACCTAGAATTCCAGTAAATCAAAAGGAGTTTTAAGCTTTCTCTCTTTCTCTTTCTTTATGTCGTTCTCTTTCTCTTTTCGTACTACCGGGGAAAATGATCTTGTCGAAACCGGAAGTAGAAAGCCCTCTATGAACAGCCCTCATCAAAATGGGGAATCTGACATAATAACAAATCAACCTTGTGTAACAGGCATTTAAGATGACCGATATTAGGTAAAGACTGACATGTTGGTTTTTGTTTTGCCTCTGTTATAATTCATTTCATTATATGCTTAGCGCTGGACTATGATTCACAGTGGGTCCGTGTTCGCCTAATTACTGCATGAAAATTAATGAGAACTCGGGGTGCATGGCTATTCTGCCCTACAATATCTGTTACTTGGGTTACAATATGATCATTTTCTTCGGCGAGAAACATTAAGGTTTAAGCGAGTTCACGTAGAATGAAAAAGAAGCAAAAAAAATTGTCGAAATCAGAATCAGACGAGAATTCAGGCGTATGCTTGGAATCACTCATTATCAAGTGAATGACAGAAAAGTTGTGTGAATGGAAACTAAACTTCTGTCTACGGCGGCGTCTAGACAAAAAGAAATGCACAAATCTGTGCCCAAATAAGGGTTTCATTCTGCTGAAGCAGATCTGAAAAAAATATTTTTGTATTATTTGCTTACCTAAAATTATTTATTTGTTGTGTTTAACAAACAGAATTTATAGAACCTTAAGAACATTTCTAATTTACAAGGATCTCTTTGAAGCATTAGTCTACCCGTCTTGCCCGAGATATATTAAGATCTGAGATCTACAGGATATCGAAAGACAGCGCGGTGTTCTGCCTGGAATGACGATTCTGAATACTCTGCTAACCCGATTCGATATAAATGGTACAAGATTACCTTGCTATGTACGGGCTTTTTTATTATGCAAGTAGACAGCTGTTGCGCTTGGGAATCTTGCAAATCGCTAAACATGTCGGCTGCGGTGTTCAACTTTAAATTTCCGCCGCAGTCTTAAACTTTACTTTTGGACTACCAGTAGTAACAGGGGTATGAGAACAACATCATGTGAAACCAGCGAGGAGTAGAACAAGTGTGTAAGGAGAAATATCCAACTCTATATCAGTTTACCTTTTTTTTCAAGGCCATTCTGATGGTTGGTATTGGTGGTGCTGTGTTAACTTGCCCTCCAAGCCTATACGTTTTTGATGTTATCTAACCAACTTTGAATATAAAAAAATACCACCCATTTACCTTGTCTTCGTTCTTTTTAGCTTTTATTGCCCCTTTCTGTTCGACTCATTGATCATACGAAAACTCCTTTCTTTCCCGTCAGTCTCCTTTTTTAGACTTAGATTGACCGAATACAGTCAAATCTCTCTATGAGAAGGCGGGTGGTTACTTCATAATTGCTTTTTAGCAGATTACCAGATTCGATTATATTAATCAACCGGAACTTGCAACTATGTAACTGCTTTCATGCAACTACCCACACCAATACCTCCTACCACAAGAGCAGCAACATTGTGGATTATCAAGAAGAAAAGACAAACAAACAACACAACTAGGAATTGGTAACGGCTAACGCCAGGGGATGGGGGCGGCGGAGGGGGGAGAAAGCGCCCCAGCCCCAGAGCACACTACTATTTCTATCAGCTGTTGCCATGAGCATGTGCGTACTCGCGTAATACCCGAACACCCTAATCACCTTGCTGCTCCTATCTTTACTCTCATCTAACTGATATACACATACATATTAATTATTATTTAAACTTCTGTTCTAAATTAAGTATAGAATAGTTCTACTACACAATTCTTGATAATTCTTGCGCTTTTCCCAGTTATATTTACATTATAAAAGTTTCTTTTCGGAAGAATAATTGCTTTTTGTTGAACTGACTGAATTTGCTTTTGTTAGTGCGGAATCAGGTGGCTTGAATGTTTTCGTTCTTTTCTTTTTTCTGCAGACCCTTTTTCTTCAGATAGAATTGCTTTTTGCATAGTCAACCACTTGCCAACTTAAATCGGATACTGATTTGGTCTTTGAAAAGCGTTATTTGCTTTTTCTCGGCCGGCGGATTGTGAGTCTAAAGAGATAGCTTTATATAACCATGCCTTTCGCTCTTATTCAGTACCAACTTGTTCAATGGAGTCATATCCCTGTGAAGTTATCGTGTTTGATGGCTGATATCCTTTCTATATTTTTTTCCTAGAATATCTTACTTGCTTTTACTATTTTCCTTTTACTTTTTATGCCTCCCTATCCTCTTCTACCGCTACCCGCTCTTGATAGCATCGATCTAGGTTCTTAGTCTAAAGCTACCATTGTATAGTTTAGTTGACGAGTGCTCATTATACAGGTCGAACATAGTGTAGACAACAACATCTACTTGTGATATATCACAAAGCAACATCTCTGCTACAACCAAGGTTGCGAAGTACTTTTTGCCGATTTTTTTTTTTTGACGTATTTGGATTTTATTTGTATCACAGCAACCATGTATTCGACGACACCTATTTATCATCAGGCCCCCACTCAGCATTCTATGAACCCTGGCTTCATTCAGACATATCGCCATGATCTAGCACCTCATATTCATCCTGCACCACTACCTTATTCTCCGAATCATTCTCCGACCGGGTCTGTAATTGTTGACAAGCCTAGATACTTGTCTGAAGGTTATCATTATCTTGCATATGCACCTCAATATCCGGGCACCCCCCCGCACTATTATACATATCCGACCTCAAACGCCGCACAAATGACCATACCACCACCAGTACATGGTCCTTCAGCTAATGAGATAAGTTATCATCATGGGTATTCGAACGAATATGAAAGGGCTAAACATCCTAATGCGCCTAGATCTATTTATCAAGCCTCTGGCTACTTTCAACTTCCCCCTCCACCATTTTCAGGGCCACAGATCCCGAATGGTAAGCCTCCTATGCCTTCGTACCAATATTATCAAATTCAAGAACCTCGCAGTGGTCAAACCTTGCCCACACCTCCTTTGTCATGCATTCCTACTGCACCTGCAAGCATTGGGTTGGTCGGTAACAAACCAATGTCACCGACCATATCACCTTTGAGCTCACCTACGATCAAAAATTCAACCTCTTTATTTTCTAATTCTCATAGCCAAGGTCAGGTCCAACCTCAAGGAAACCAGCTTCCTCCTTTGTCATATATTCTGTCATCATCTAATCCTGTGTTGCCTAATAGACAAGCTCTTACCTCACAACCCATGCAATCTCTTCCAAATCGTGGAAGTATATCTGGTCAATTCTCTCCTTTTAATGATGCAGATAGAAGCAGGAATTCCGGTAGTTCTAGCAATTCTGATGGATCAACATTTGATTCTCATACTTTAACGGGTCACTCAATCAAGCGTGTCAAGCCCAAAAGGAAGAGAGCTACATCACAACAAGTGGACAAGCTAAACAAAGTCTTTGAACAAACTTTTTTCCCTTCGTCTGAACTTCGTATGAGTCTTGCTGTAGAGTTGGGAATGACACCTCGAACCGTTCAGATTTGGTTTCAAAACAAACGGCAGGGTTGGAGATCTGAGAACAATAGATCCGTACCTAAGGATACTTGTATGAAACCTTTGAAGTTAGACGAAATTCTTGCTGATAACAGTGATATTAGAGACTCAATTTCTGATGAAGAAGAGCAGCAGTAATATTATTAATTTCTTATCTTAGACGTTGTATTTATGAATAATGATTTTTTATGTCCTTGCTAATAATTTAATGGGTTAATTGGATATATATGAATAGATTTCGCAAATTTTTTTATAATATATATCTATCTATCTGTGAGTAAACTATTGGATCTAATACTGATATGATGCTATTTCAAATAATGATGTGCGGGTTGGTTGGTTTGAAAGTGGCGGGGTACATTTCGACCTAAAGAGTCGCTGGCTTGCTTACTCTGTTTCAAACAAAGACTTTCATTGTATTTATACATATACTTAACAAGATGCCATTCCTAAAACAGCAAGCTTAGAAATTGCCATTTTATCACTCTGCACTTGAGGCACATAAAGCAGCACCCACACCACTACCATCTTTAGCAATTCCCATAGTAATACGAGATTCTTGTTCACCAATAGGACTAGCTCTCAAAGCTTCTCTAAGCATTGACTCAAAGTTAGGATAAAACTCGACAACAGACCCATCAGCACCAATATCTATAGATCCTTCGAATTTTTGTAGCGCTTTAGTTCGTAGTACAAGAGCAGCCAGAGGAACAGCCGATAATCTCGCAGATCGTCTACCTATTGCTTTGACGATTTTTTGAATCGATTTTCGTTCTTCTAAAGAAGTATTCTTACCAAAAGTATTCTTAATGACTTGTTCAGCAATACTAAGGTTTGCTGTCGAATCACTGTCGATATTGGCTGAGACAGAAGTGTCAGCAGAGAATGCTGATGCCAAGTTTGTGTTATTCAAATCATCTCCAGAGGCGTCTTTGAAAATCAAACCTTTTTGAGCCATTTCAACAAGGACTAATCTTAACAATTCGCCCAAAAACATACCGGAAATTCGTTTTTCAAACATATGATAGCCTTTATTAGGCGTGTTAGCATCCAAAAGGACATCAAAACGAGTATTCGGAATATGCTTCAAATCATTGTCAAAAGAACCCCATTCGGTATTAATAACCATGATTTTGGAGTCGATTTCCGGATGTTCTGACTTATGGAACTTTCCAATATGTGAGATCTTTTCGCTGTATGCACCGTTAGTACCGGTACCGAAAATACAACCGCACAAGGTTCTACCATGAGATGGTTTTGTGTAGGATCTTGCCATCAAAGTACCGACAGTATCATTAACTAAAGCAGAAACGTAAACAGGCAAATGTCGTTCGTCCAAAGCCTGCTGGAATAAAACACAAACGTCTTTGCCAACGCAATCATGGATATCAAAACCTTTGGTCCATCTTAGAAGAGTACCCCTATTCAAAGCGCTTTGATTTACAGGGAAAGAGAAAGTAAAGCCTAACTTAAACAAGCCAGGGGTTATTGAACCATTTTCGTCATCTTCCTGAGCAAATTTGTCACTATGATGCTTACTCAAGAATTCGCCAACTTTTTCAGCCATAAACGCAAAGAATTCCCGTGAATTGCCTCTCATCAATGCCAAAGGAACAGGAGTCTTTTCTTGAATTAATGAGAAAGTAGAGTCACCGTTTAGAGTGACAGAGCAAACTCTTAGATTGGTACCACCTAAATCGACAGCTAGATAGGTGCCTTTTTCAGTACCATCAGGAATTTTGGTGACAAAAGTAGGGATCATCGGTAATCCCCTATCTTCAAAAGTCTGAAGACATTCCTCTGATTGCTCAATAAAGTAGTTGACACATTCACGGATATGATTGTCGGTGAATTGGAATTCTTGACAGACCTCTTCAGTGTAATCTTCGAGGGCGGACATAATTGGGTGAGGATATCAACAAATAAAATTCAGCGATATTCGAGGTGAAATAAATTAGTTTTTGATAATCAATGAATATCTGAAAAAATGCTTCTAAATAATTAGTAATGTTCAAATATGTGGGAAAGCAACAAATGTCGAGCGAATTAGCGATTTGAAGCACATGGTCAACTGGGAAAAAAAACCAAATCAAAAACACTAGAAACAAGGTAGACACAATATAAATAATCCACTGAATCAAATTGCTGCTTTGTTGTGATGTTTGCTCATAGCATTAACGTTTCGAGCCTTGCAGCCAACTGTCCAACTTTAGCATTCAAGGGCCGGGAAGTTCACTTCCGATCAGGCAAACTTACCCTTAAATTCAAAAATAAAATGATATAGGTATTTCAAAGTAGCTAAGAAGACCCAAGTCAAATTTCAAAATGTGGTTATAACAATATGACGAATCTATGGTTGGTTGGCTTCGTCTTTAAATATGATGAGAAAAGCTAAGTTTTCAGTGAGAGGAAGGTAAGGTGATCTTTTCCCTCCCCCCGCTTTGTTACATCATCCTACAGAAGACAGACAATCTGCAGATTGCACTAAGGAAATTCGTAAAATAATTATCAAAATATTATAATGAATAAAATAGAATTATAATGATGTAATAAATATATATATTGGATTTGATATCATGATGACAGTAAAATGATTTGTTGACCCGGAAAATTGTCAGATGGGGTCCCCGCGAACTCATAGTGTTAAGGGCCGAGCCAACAAAGGAATCCGGAAAAACTTTCAGAATTCAGAATCTGTCAGACAGTTTACATGATAAAGGCTTTCCAATATGCTGGTATTATATAAATTTTATATTTAATTTTACCTACAATCCCGCTCATTATGTGATGTAGTTAGCATTCCTTGAGATTTTGTTGAATTCAGGAAAAACTCTCTTCAATAGTTTATCCGGGAAGACTCGCAATAGTTCCAGCTCAAAAGAGAACCAAACGTTTGATCAGATAACTGGGAGAAAAAGGGGTTGAATAAATGAATGAAAACTTGGTATATCAGATGGTATAATTTTGATTTTGCTTTTGCTTTTGCTTCTAGGCGTTTGCTTTTTGCATTTTACAACTGTTTACTGTCGTTAAGCCAATTTGACATTGCTATTCATAACTGTCGATCATATTATGGCTCTACATTCTTATATAGACCTATATGGCCATAAACCACTCTCATGTTTCTTCTAAGACAAACGTTCCAATGATATCAAATATACTTTAATATAGAGAATGATAAGGAAATTTTAATATAATATTAACCCTTTTACTTTTGAAATTAGTTGCTACATCATCTTCTGTCTTAAGGATCTATGGTGGAGTGACGTTCACGGAAGGTTCCACTTTCTTTCTGGTGGGTCACTTTTAATTTTCAACACATTACTATAACCTAAAATAAACTAAGGTTTATAAAGACTATGAAATAGAATACTCAATAGAATAAGTTTAAGTTACGTGGGTCCTCGGTGGATCTGTATGGATTGAGTACAGTTATATGAAAAACCATACTAGAGCTATTTGGCCGGCCGCATTTATATAGAAATGCCAATCCCCTTGAGCAACCAGATATATCTTAGGATTCAGTTTCTATAAGTTTTTTGCCATAAATAGATAATACATTTACTAGTCATTTTATCTTTGTTTGAGTGAAGCATTGTTAGATATTACCCTGACAGGCCCCATATTGGCAGCTAACCCCTGAAAAAGCGCTTTAATGTCCAAAGAAATCACGAAAAACAATAATAGTACCAATATAAATTACATACAAAGCAAGGTTTTTATATCTTTTAGTCTATACTATAATTTTATAGTCATTCTCTAGCCATTTCATTAGTTGGGTCCGTAGTTAGTAATGTCGTTGCCTAGGCAACACAACTTCCGGGTAACGACGCGTAGTTTGTTTACAAAAAAAAAAGGAGACAGCAGCAGACTCTAACTTTTGTTTCTTACAAACACCACCAATAAAAACATTGATACCCCCGCTTTCGAGTAAACCGTTTTTATTCTATCCAAAACAATGAGAGAAGTTATTAGTATTAACGTCGGTCAAGCCGGTTGTCAAATCGGTAACGCATGCTGGGAATTGTACTGTTTAGAACATGGTATTCAAAAAGATGGCTTCTTAGCTGGCGATAGAAAGGAAGGCAATAGAGATGAAGGTTTCTCTACCTTTTTCTACGAAACTGGTAATGGAAAGTACGTCCCTCGAACAATCTATGTTGATTTGGAACCTAATGTGATTGATGAAGTAAGAACCGGTGCTTACCGAAATCTTTTCCATCCTGAACAGCTAATTACTGGTAAGGAGGACGCAGCAAATAACTATGCCAGAGGTCACTATTCCGTTGGTAAGGAGATGATTGATACTGTCATGGACAGAGTTAGACGTGTTGCTGACAACTGTAATGGATTACAAGGTTTCCTTATCACTCATTCCTTTGGAGGTGGTACTGGTTCAGGATTTGGTGCTCTTTTGTTGGAACGACTGTCTATAGAATACGGCAAGAAGTCCAAATTAGAGTTTGCAGTTTATCCTTCTTCTCAGAATAATACTTCTGTTGTTGAACCTTATAACAGTGTTCTGACTACTCATACTACTCTGGAACACTCTGATTGTACTTTCATGGTCGATAACGAAGCTATTTACAACATGTGCAGAAGGAACCTCGATATTGCTAGACCTTCATATGATAGTCTTAACCGATTGATTGCTCAAGTTGTTTCATCTGTTACTGCTTCATTGCGATTCGATGGTTCGTTGAATGTCGATTTGAATGAGTTCCAAACCAATCTGGTTCCTTATCCTAGAATCCATTTCCCCTTGGTTACTTATGCTCCAGTATTATCTGCTGCAAAGGCTAACCACGAATCCAATAGCGTTGCTGAGATCACCAATGCTTGTTTCGAACCTTCAAACCAAATGGTTGAGTGTGACTTACGAAACGGAAAATACATGGCCACATGTTTGCTGTATAGAGGTGACGTTGTCAACAAGGATGTCCAACAGGCAGTTGCTACTATCAAATCTAAGAAATCCATCCAATTGGTTGACTGGTGCCCCACTGGTTTCAAGATTGGTATCTGCTATCAACCTCCTCAGTACGTACCTGGTGGTGATTTAGCAAAGGTCGACAGAGCAGTCTGCATGCTTTCTAACACGACTGCAATTGCAGAGGCATGGGCAAGACTTGACCAGAAGTTTGATATGATGTTCAACAAACGAGCTTTTGTTCACTGGTATGTTGGTGAAGGTATGGAAGAAGGAGAATTCACAGAAGCTCGAGAAGATCTTGCTGCTCTTGAAAGAGATTATGAAGAGGTTGGTGCTGATTCTGCTTATGATGATGAAGAAGCTGAATACTAAATGACACTATCTATTGAGTCATGGTGTTTTTGGTATCATTCCATTTCCATTTCCACATTATATTGTTTGTTGTTGTTATTGTTGTTGTTAATGCTTGTTCGTCCCATACGTATTTCTACATTAGTAATAGACCAGGTTAGGTTATATGTTCAACGTAGAGTTCAATGATATTATAAAGGTTTTAAATAATATGGAGATGATATTATATATAGGCAAAGAACAAGGCAAAAAAATGAATGAATTCAAATATCGTTGTCACGTGCTGGATATTGTGATGATCGTCAGATGACTCGAAAATCGAACTTTTGAATGAAGATCTTTTTTTTTACGATATCGTCAAATGTTGTTTTTTTTCTGAATCCTACTGAAAACACACTGAAAACCCAAAGAATATGGCGATAACTTTGAATTTAGACGTTAAATATCCTGAATATTCTCATGGTGACGTAGTAACCGGTGAAGTAGAGTTAATAGCTACCGAATCATGTACTGTTAAAAGTATCAAGGTTACTCTTAGCTGCCGTATCCATACCGAATTACAAATACAGCAAAGTATAGGACAAGGCAACGGAGTTATCGACGAGACACATTGTCCTTTGAATATAGTTACAACCGTTTTTCCTCCTGAAAATGTTAGTTCAGCTACAGAGTCCAATTATTATACTTTACAGAAAGGTGTTTATAAATTCCCTTATCATTTTTGGTTGCCTGATGAACCAGTGAATTGTGAATCCAGCTCAAGGAACACATTTATTAATGGTGCACCTACTAGAAATTCATATGAAGGAAATGCTGTAACTACTGGTAAAATACACGATTGTCACTTACCGCCAACTTTTAATAGTAATCCTGTGAAGTTGAATACTGGTAGTGTGGGGTTTAAGTTACATTTAGGGGGTTTCCGAGAAGCTTATATCAACTATACAGTACAAGCACAACTATTCCGTAAAGGGATTTTCAAGTTAAGGAAAACTCAAACCAAGAGCTTTATATTTCGACCTAAACCTATTTCAGAATTTATTGACGATAGTTTACCATCTTTCGACGAATCTCAGTCAAGAACAGGTACACCAACGCAGCAGACTTCAGAACCAGATGTGGCCAATTTCTTTGATTCTAAAGGTGTTGATTCATGTACTGAAATTGTTGACATGCCTGACGAATCTCCAGATGTGACTACCTTGTCTTGTCGTCGAGCTAATTCCATTCTTGCGCATTCCACGTTGTTACATATCAAAGAGCATAACTATAAGCATCCAAACAAACCATTAACATGCGAAGCTCTGATGCATTCTGTGATGTTTGTTGGTCAAGAATTTGGGGCCGCAATTCAAATTGTATTGAGATCATCAAGTACAACTACCCCATCAATCCAAAGTATCGATATGGTACTTAAGAATGACATTTCTATCTCTGTGTCAAACACAATTGCATCTACTACTAATGAATATCGTCTTGAACCAATTTCTAGGAAAAAAAATGTATCCAACAAGTTGATAGCATTGTCCAATTCCAAACGGTTTCAAGTACCGAAACATCTTACAACATGGATCATACCTTCAGCACTATCACCAAGTTTCAGTACATGTACTATAACGAGTACTTATCGTGTTAGTATTATTATTACAATTACAGGTGGACAAGTATGTAAGTTAGCATCACCTATTTCTGTTGTGCCACGAACGTTACCACCATTTTCCGAGAATGAAATGTCCAAGAATTCGCAAGTTAAAGGGAAACCAGCTAATGATTAATGGTGGTTATATTTTTTGTTTTATTTGTGATTTATTTGTGATTTTATTTCTGTTTTTATTTGATTTATTATTGTATTTTGCTTTGTTAATGATATAAATAGTTGATTAATGTTAATATATCAATTTTTAATATACTTATCATTTGTAGATACAACAACTTATAAGACTTCTTATTAGATGATGTAATTACATAATCTGAATTAGAATATCAATAATAATCCAATTAATTTTTTAATATCAATAATAATGACGGCGTAGTAGTTGCTGTGGTGATTATATAATCTAACCTATGACTATAGATCTCCGATTTTTCAGCACCGACTTTTCAATCACCGACTTTTCATCTCCGATTTTTCCTCACCGACTTTTCTCACAAAATGTCGACAACACACGAAAGATCTGAAAAACACCCGGCCCAGAAGAAAATCAAAGCATGTCTTTTTGATATGGATGGATTGTTGATCAATTCTGAAGACGTATACACAGAAGCATCTAATGAATTGTTATCTCGATATGGTAAAGGACCATTATCATGGGATGTGAAAGTTAGACTCCAAGGAAGGGTAGGAAGCGATGCTGCTAATCAATTGATCAAAGCATATGATCTTCCTCTTACTCCTGAACAACTTTTTGCCGAAACTTCAGCTATTCAACACAAAAAATGGCCATCACTATCATTTATGCCTGGTGCCTTGGAATTACTGCAGGAGCTTGATAAAAGAAACATTCCTTTCGCACTTGCAACTTCAAGTGTTCGAAAGAATTTTGATCTCAAGATAAACCATCTTGGCCATGGATTTGATCTTTTTAGACATCATATTGTTGTCGGAGATGATCCTAGAGTGCCTGAAGGTCGAGGTAAGCCACACCCTGATATTTGGTTAGCCGCTTTGAAATCATTAAACGCCGAACAACAGACCAAAAACCTCGAGGAACTTAAACCGGAAGAGTGTCTTGTATTTGAAGATGGCATGGTGGGTGTTCAAGCAGGGACATCTGCAGGTTGTACTGTGATATGGGTCCCTGATCAAAGAGCCATTGATGTTCTACCTAAAGAAACAATTGATGAATTGACAAAGACAAATGTATTATTGAAATCTCTTCTAGACTTTAATATTGACGATTGGATTTTAGAATAACCAAGGTATTGAATATGTATAACTAAAAATGCTTATATAGGAGCATGTCTAAACAAATACGACACTGACTCTCCATTATGTAAACGTCTAATCGATTCTGCAAGAACGCCACTAATATCAACAGAACTAAGTCTATCACATACAAGTTCTTTACCTTCAAAAGGCACAGTGTTCGTACAAACGACACTATGCAATTTAGAGTTATTAATGACATCTGTAGCTTTACCAGAGAGAATA
The DNA here is from genome assembly GCA_030569095.1 of Daia tannicola. Lineage (NCBI taxonomy): Eukaryota > Fungi > Ascomycota > Dipodascomycetes > Dipodascales > Trichomonascaceae > Daia > Daia tannicola. Next base: position 449,974 of record JAJMJQ010000001.1, read on the forward strand.
CCATGAGTTACAATAGCAATAACAGAATGTGCTCCATTATCTAACAAAGTTTCGGCAGCTTTAGCCAATGTTCCACAAGTATCAGCCATATCATCGACCAAAATACAAATCTTATCAGAAACATCACCAACAAGTACCATTCGACTGACTTCATTTGCTCTGGCTCTTTCCTTATGAATTAAAGCAAAGTTCAAATCTAATCTATCGGCAAGACTAGCTGCACGCTTAGCACCGCCTGCATCAGGTGATACAATTATGGCATTCGCATAATTGATATTCTCACGAATATAATTGACCACACTAGGTTCTGCATATAGATTATCGACAGGAACATCAAAGAATCCTTGTATTTGAGAGGCATGAAGATCCATTGTAATCACGTGATTGCATCCGGCCGTCTCTAACATATTAGCCATAAGTTTAGCAGTTATAGGCGCCCTAGATTTATCTTTTCTATCTTGGCGGGCATACGGAAAGTTTGGTAATACAGCTGTGATTCGCCTGGCAGATGCAGTTTTACAAGCGTTTACCATTATTAAAAGTTCCATGATTCGGTCATTTACATCTCCAGAACCAATCTGAGTAATAATATAGACATCCTCATCTCGGACACTCTCACCAATAGTGATTTGGGTCTCTTGATTTGAGTCTTGTTGCACGTTGACCTTACAAAGAGGCATACCAAGGCTTAAAAAGTTAGCAATCGCCTATCAAATGGTGTAAAACAATTTTAATATACTTACTGCTTGCTTACTAATGTAGCAAGATCACGATGGATATTCCCCGAAAGCAACTTGATAGAATTAGTAGCCATTTTTCTATGCTTCGATAATTGACGATGTCGAAGTCAAATCGCAAATTTTTGATTTTTTCTGTAGCAGCGCGGTTCTTTGGGATTTCACCACACCATCACCATGTGGATTTTAACTCCCAACAAGAAACATTGAACATTTGGAAAATGACACAAAAGTCGATCATGAACTGATGAAGGTGTGGAGCGGTTAATACTGAGTATAACAACACACAGGTGATATTATACATATCCCTGTTTCATATAAGGTATTTTGCATCGATTATTAGTAAAACCAGCCAAGTCCAGCTGGTTAAAATGAACTTTTGGTGTTTGTCTTGTGGTCTTGGTCATGAGTCGATGCCTGACCTGGAAGTCGTTTATTGTTAGTACAAGGAAGGGGAGTGCTTTTAGAACAGGGGTATAACTTATATATGAGACTATAAAAATAGATTGTTGTTGTTGTTGTTGCTTGTTTTACTGCTATGCTAAAGTGGGTGGACGATAGATCAAAGGACAAGATCCATTTGTAAAGACATAGTAGTCTATCAGGCGTTCTGTTTTTATGCATCTCATTAAATAAGTAAAATTAAATAAACAAATCTTCCCTAATACCGAGTTTTCTTTTTATTCTTTACCGAAGGGCTCGGCGTAGGCACAGGAACCTGAACTGTACCATCCCTTATCTCTTCATCTGCATTTGTCAGTTTTTCTCTGGCATCTAAAAAGAACATCAGATCTCGTACTTGCTCCTCCAGTGATCTGACCTGGCCTGCTAGCTCATCTTTCTCTTTTGTACATCTGTCCAACTTTTCCATCATTCGTTTACTCATGAGCTTCTCTTCCTGTATGTTCTTCTCAAGTGCTCGACACAAGCCAGTTAACTTCTCACTCTTCTTTTTTTGAGTATCAAGTTCATTCCGCACTTGTGAAAGTTCTTTCAATTGGCCTTCATTATCCTTGCCCTGTTGAGTTACTTCTTCCAACGACTTCTCTGCTTTATCGGCTCTCGAATTCACACGAGAAGAAATGTCTGCAGCTTCTACTAGCTTTGCTTCATAGTACTCTCGCTGGGATTCCAATTGAGATGACATAAGTCTTGTGTATTGTAGAGACAAGTCCTCCTCAACCTGTTCAAAAGTATTAGGCCATTCTGATCCCTCTGATACAGAGTTCTTTTTGCCTTTGGATGTCGATTCTAAAGGCAAATTGACACCAGATGCTGCTGTAGAGGTATTTACAACTAGTTTACCATCATCTTGATTCTGTAAAAGTCGATGCACGTAATTATCTCCAACATAATCCCAGACTCTCTGTGAAGTGATATCCATGGCATAGCAATGACCAGTGGCTACATAATGATCGTATGCATGTGCTCGGTCGTACCTACCACACCCCATATGTCCACAGATTAGACAAACCCAAAGATTATTTTCAGATCCACATACATTACATTGGCTTGTAGTGGAACTAACAGTAGGTAATTGAGAGTATCTACAGACAGGACATGATCCATCAGCCCATTTGCTCAGACATTGACAGTGGAATGTATGCTGACATAATATGGTCAATAACCCTGTGATGTTGGAGTCCATTCTCTCCAAGCATACAGGACATGTAGGCAGCTCTTTTAATGACTGTGGGGGAGGCGGCGGAGGTTTCCCACTGACACCTCTGCTCATAGAACTTGTTCTAGGCTTTTTGGTACTAGCACTAGTACCAGCGTCAGATCCTACCAAAGCACTGAGCATACCAGAAGTTACAGAGCTAGAAGAACTAGCTCGTCGTCGTTTGGTGAATTCATCTTCCATAAGGTAAGGGAATTCATCGCTTTGAGTAGCCTCTGAGCCAAATAATATCGACTTGACAAAGATGACATGACAACTTTCCGGCTCCATTGAGTTGAAAAGTTTGCCATTAAACTCGTGTTGAAATTTGTGAGCATATTCAGCATCTCTGAACTTCATCAGCACCATGTACCTGTTGGTTTGTTCAGTACTGACCATTCTGAAATGCGAAATATGATTGCAATATTCCTGGGTGACAAAGCCAAGTAAATCGCTAGGAGTAAGATATCCAGGAACAGCCAGTATCGCCACTACGGTATCATCAGAATCTGGTTCCGCATTAGTACTGAGTGCAAGTGCTTCACTGCTTTCAGCCGCTGGTGACACGGATGAGGATGAGCTTTTAACAACTTCAGGAACAATGCTGAGACGAGAAACACCTTTACTCAAACCACTATGAGAAGTAGCACTACTATAACCATCCATTACAGCATCTTCAAGATTATCTCGGTACAGTTTGACAACGCCATAGCCCATAAACCTGCTTTTAAGCGGAGTTGGAGCATCCATATCAACGCCTAATATACTGATACGAGAGTATCGGGAATCCAATGAAGTATGCTTTTTATAATAATCCTGATCAATAAAATGTCTGTATCGAGGTGGGCTCTGCTTGGTGGGATCTGTGTTGGCTTTTGATTGCTCGTCGTCAACACTGACCCAGGGCGTAAATAGGTTCTTATGCTGCGTAGCTTGTTCACACCAGGGATCTACTGATTCTGTTTCTTTTGATTCCTTTATCTGAAATCTGCTGTCTGCCGTGTTGTCTAGAAGAAACGCAACAAAGTATGTCATGCCAAAGGGGTTGAACCTGCGGGTATGTGAGAGAAATGATGTTGGAAGTATAGCTGGGTGGTGGGTGGTGGGTGGTAATGGCGAAATGGCAGAGTGTGGGGTCACCGAGTAGCTTAGAGGGAAACGAGGATATTTATTTGTAGGTGGAAACAATTGATTTTAGGTATAAATAGTTCCAAGATCCTTGATAAAAGTGATAATACTTATGTTGTTGGGAACCGAGATATTTGAAAGTCGTGCTTGGTCTGTGCTCTCATATCCAAATGAACCTCTACTGATTTAGATAGATAGCAGGAGAACCAATTATTGAGTTGAATTCAAATGTATCTTAAGATTTGTAAAGTTTGGAGTTATAAAGGTCAATATATCTGAAAAACAATTTGATTTATATTTATATCGACACGTAGGACAATGGAATATCAAATGTATACTGACATCATGATATGTCCTTAACACATACCACTATCCAGATTCACGATGTATCCTTAACAAATCTAAATCCACCTACTCAGATTCATACATATATCATGTTACTCATCCAAAATAATATCAGCAGCCATATATGGCGAATTTCTGTCACATCTATCACATCCATGTTCCAAACACTGAAACCAATGATTTATTAGTCTCCATATCAAACCACACCCCTGAATATCCTTTTCCTTTGCCAGGAACTTTCAGGCACACACCTCCAAAACTATACAAGCATCTCAACTAAAAGAAAAAGCTAGAAATTGAATTAAAAAATATAATATTAATACATGGACAGAAAATACTAAATAGACTAAACAATAAAAGAAAATTAAATAAAAAAGAGAACAGAAAGAAAAGAACTCATATTTGAAAGCAAAAATAAAACTGCAGAAGCAAAGTATTTTTTTGCCAGATATGAAACACGGGTACGTAGCTGAAAACGGCTATGATCATGCTTGAAAATGTCCTATTTAGGCAAGCGGGATGATCGGTTCATCACGGCTCACACACGTCAAAAATTATGCCAACAAGTATGAGGTTCAACCTGAGATGTAATACAATAAATATCATATATACTTGATACCAAATTATCTTTTGTTCATAATACGAAAGTTTCCAAGTAATACGGGGTCTTTAAATGTTTATCTCGGTCATTTCGGATACGGTGGTACCCATTAGTTGCTGTCTTGTAGAAAAGCGAGATCCGATTGGAATCATGTTAGGGTAAATTAGCTATCAAGTTCTACCAAGCTTAGCAGCAACAAACTACTTAAATCAGTTAAACCGGTTACTCATATCGCATGCAAATATGTGAGAAAATACGAACCCACATGTTCAAGGTGGATAAGGAGATGTACGGTTAGAGCGGAAAAGGCAAAAATCCCGTATACTCCGTGAGACAGCTAACAACACATACCCGTCAACGCCTACACGTCAGTATGAAGCTTAAACATATTAAACAGTTTTAAACATAGTATGAAAAACTCCAGAAACAATTAGATAACAAAATTCTAACACATTAAACTATAACTAAATGTTTGTTGTGTACTCAAAAAAAAAAGAAGAAAGTTTGAGATCCATGTTAACCCGGCTAGCTAGTGTTCGGCTATCGTGACTTTTTGAGTCTAGCTATTTTTGAAGGACCATGCTGCATACATACAGTCCAGATTTAGAGGTAACCAGATCAAGCCAACATAAGATCCACATCAACTTGGCCGCCGACAGACAAGTGCAAGTCTTTGTTTTCTTCCGGGGTGCCGATGGACCACCGGAACCATTAATGGATGCGTCGTATTGCCTACTATTGATTTGTTTCTGTTTCTGTTTCTGTTTCTGTTTCCTTTCCTTGCCTTGCCTTGCCTTGCCTTTCCTTATTCTATGATATTCAGTTCCTTGTTTATGAAACATAAATGATCCATCATCAAACAATTATGCATAACTGCCAGAAGAAAAAACATAGACCGTTTCCGACCCGGTTTCACCATATAACATAGCTAAAAAATTAATCATCTCCTAACAAAGTTGCTGCTAATAAGGTTACTAACAAGGTAGTTTTACCCGTCTATCTGCAAGTTTTTTATTTTGTTTGTTTCGTTTCCATTATCTCCTCTGTAACTTGTTTTGTCTTGTATGCTTTTACTACCCACCTAGCTTGGTTCTCCGCCTCTGCCAAACTAAATCTTTGTTTCTGTTTTGCTGCTTTGACTGCTTTAGACTGCCTGCAAACCTTTCCAGCCGCCCACCCACCTGCCAACCAACCCCACCGCGATCAGACATAAAGTGTGCGTGCCTGAACAAGATATAAAATGTGTCGGTCACCCCTCACATCCCGCTTTTCTTGTTCATTTAACATCCAGGAAAAGTGTGCGTGCGTTTCCTTTTTTATATATATATATCATTTATTTTCTTTGTGTGTTACACTTTCAAAAGAAGTTCACTTTTTCTCTGAATTTTTGCGTTTTTTAAATAAAAACTAGTCGTTCCTTTCCTTTCAATCTTAAAGTTCTAGATTCTTGATATTTTAGCAATGGTTTGTTGTGTAATCTGCCAATGGAGTGAATCACATAACTCCACAAGTTCTCGTACTTTTTCAACTCCAGAACTTTATGATCATTTCAAAACTGGCAGACATATTCGAAACTGGAAACACTGGTGCAAATATTGCCGGGAACAACAGCTTACTGATGATTATGTTGAGGATTGGTTATCGCAAAACAAACTCTTAACTATCCACACGTCTGCTATTGCTGACGCAGGGGTGTCAATACGATGATGGAATCGATTACGAAATAAAGCAAAACAAAATAATCGCCATCGAAAACATTGCGAATCTACGAAACTTATCTAATGGTTTAATTACATTGATCAGGAGTTATTTCTTACATTATGTGATTATAACTCTTTGATTCAAATAACTCTTTCTGGCTGTTTTCTCTCTCTTTCTCTCAGTCGTGGCTCGCTCACCCTTGCTCCTTTACACCTTTGCATGCACACTCTCACACATATGCAGGCGCAAAACCACACACCGACATCCGATTCGTCCATCTAGTGAAGTGGCCTGATGTTTCACGTATCTCACCACATATCATCTAGAAATCTCAACTTCTTTAAGACCGTGCTAGGCTCGTGTTTTTTTTGCTTGTTGCGTTGACATAAAACTCCATATGGGGGGTTTTAGGTTTTCTGGTTGGCGTTGCGTAAGCTTGAGAGATTGCCGATCAGGCACGCCCAGAACGGCAGCACATTTTGAGGTGAGATTATTGATGTTTCAAATCTTTAAAAACTGCAACAACTAGCAAAGAGATCACCTATAATTTGATCCATTTCCTCGCGGATATGCTGGATAATGCCTTTCTTGGATTCTCACGTTTTCTATCATTTTTTTGCCTATTTTTATTTTTGTTTGGTCCGGTGGTTCCTGGTTTTAGAGTTTCCTTGCATGTTTATCTGATATAGTCAGCTTAACCTATTTATTTTATTTTATGCCCTTATACACTGCTCTTTCTAAAAAATATTTGCACTTCCTCGCTCATTAGCTTCGTCCTTTTTTTAACTCTTCTTCCAGCTGTTGATTCTAGCATGTTTCACCTCCCTCCTTGGCTCACGGGCCGAATACTTGGATTTCCTCTTCCAATCGTTTGATGGATAACCATCCTCGGTTCGGCAAAAATATCCTCCGGTATTTCTTTTCAACCGCCTCTTGGTAACGTGCAATCAACATTTCCTTTGTAATGGGTTCACATATAGTAGACTGTTGTGCTCCTTCTGTGTTCTCTTTTGCATTGACATCCATGGTGGTACTTTTGTAGTTTCCCACAATAACAATAACATCATCGCTATCAGCACTTCCACTTTCGGACGACGTCACTAAACTACCATCTGAACTGTCGACAATGCTATCTTTGCAATTCTGATCGCATGTATTACATGCTGGTGTAACAGGTGTAACCACTGTAGCTTTAACCACGTTATTGTTCTGCCGCATGTTAGATCTAGTATCCTGGTTAGACTTGATAGACATCTCTTGTCGCTGACGAGATCGCTCGAATCCACCTAAAAGCCTTTTTTTATCGTAGAGATCCACAATATTAGCCTGTTGATTCAATACGTTTTGACCCATAGGAGACAGAGCAGTCTTCTTTCTATAACCGATAGTAGCTTTTTTCCCTATAGGAATTTTCTTCTTAATAGAATTCTGCCAATTCTGTCGGCCTTGCATAGTACTCAGATCAAACTCTCCGAATGGGCTCTTCAAAATAGGATCCTTTCTAGAGGCTAAAAAGTTAGTATGAATTCGGTCATTGTTTTTAATGGTATCATCAAGGGTATCATACAAGGTATATCAAATTTGAAAGAACTGCTCACAAATTTCTCTCCATTATTACTGGGTATATTCCGGTTATGAAAGGATATCGGTAAAGAGGATAAAGCTGTATGAGACATTCGTACAGGTGATGGGTAGTTTCCCGGTCTTGGAGGTAATGGTGGAGGTGGAGGTGATAATTGTAGCGGACTAAGGCCAAAGTTAGGAGTCAATACGGGAACACCACCACCACGTTGGCGATAAGCCTCTTCGGTATCAGTATAGAATATCTCAATTGTATTCTGCAACTTCAAGAAAGATGATTCCAAGCAGTCGAATTTTTCGAGTATTTGGCGCATTTGCTGCTTGCCAGTGGTATCTATAGATGTTACTCCAGGCTTGAGAACTGGGGAAGATGTCGACGATGCGGAGGATCTAGCCGCCTTCCTTGTCTTCTCAGCCAGATCACTCATAGAAGTCGACACTGTGGCTAAACATGTGTCTGAATTTTCGCACAGTTTAAACAGTTTGACTTGATTCTCGGCCAGAGTCTGAAATGCCAAGTGGAAACTATTTTCGATTGAAATCAGCTTCTCTAAAGCAGCCTTTACAAACAGAAACAACGACAATGCAGACAATACATGAACCCATTTGATAAGTGACTGGATAATAAGGTATATGGAAGTACCACCTAACTGAGAAGAGTCAATAATGGCGTCCTTGCTGATGGTAGCATTGTCGATGGTAGCATTGATACCGGCGGGAAAGGTCCCGGGATCTGATATCTGCTTAGGAGATAAAAACATAGAAAACAGGTATTCAAGAACAACAATTACGACCAAGACAAAAGGCCAGATTTGACTGTAAGCAGCCCTTATATCTTTGCCAAACATCAGAGATACGTGTTGAGAATTAATTGTTATGGTTTGTTGAAACTATTTGAGATCCGCGCTATGTTTATTATGTGGATGGTAACAAACTAAGATCGGGTGTCCTCGGTAGTTAGCGATGAGCGTGCGGCTTTTATTTAAAACCAGCCAGGGCAGCCAGTCAGGGCAGCGTAGCACGGCATCTTTCAGGAACCGAAAAAGGAGATTAAAAATAGATTTCCGTCGGAGATAGAAGGTTAATCGATCCATGGAAAAGAGACTTGGTTATAAAGTCATCATTTGATACATTAAACAATGTTGAAACCAGGTGTCTAGGTATTGTTCTTGACGTCATAAAGCACGGCCACAGATCAAAGCAAGGCCATTGAGATTTCACCACAGAATCAAAAGGTTGACAATAATCATAAAATTGGAAAAAAAACTTTAATATTCAAACTCACTTATATTTTTGTTTATTCAATTCTATCGAATAGACGAACAATTAGCCTTCACCCGAGAACTCTTCTTTACCTGCTCCCCGCCATCCCCCCACCCCACATCTTTCCCGATCGACAAAAATGCAAGCAGCAGCCCGCCCGAGCCCACCTCCATGTGGTACTTGCTTTTCACGCGCAGTGCCTCGGCCACAAGGAGAAATCAAAATCGAAAAATTTAATATAGGTCAGCTGAACTTTCAGCTGACCTTTCCTCCTCGATAATATTTCTTTAAAAAAGAAGGTTCGGACATTTTCTTGAAGCTATTAGTTTATAAAAACTTTTTCGTCCAATATCAGACCAGTTTCTTACCGGCTTTTTTCCATTGCTTCTTTTGCTGCTCATCTAGTCTGCATTCTACCAAAATCGTTCATCTCAAAACCATTGATTAGGCCTAGAACCTTGTGGTATTGCTTCTAAAAGCCCTGAAAAGTCTTGGAATGTATCAAGATAAAGCTGTTAGTGGAGACGCCCTAGTAGATGAGCTTGATGTTGCTCCAGCATATTCAATAGGATCGGCTGCAAGCGATGACACTATCAGTCTGCCTCCTAAATACGAGACCAGACGTCAACTTAAAGCTCGACATATCCAACTCATAGGAATAGGTGGTACTATAGGCACAGTACTATTTGTACAGTTGGGTCAAACTTTGCAAAAAGGTGGCCCTGGCTCATTGTTTATAGCCTTTTCTGTGTGGTGTTTCCCTATATTATGTATTACCAACTCATGTGCAGAGATAGTCACATATCTCCCTTATCCATCTCCTTTCATTCGAATGGCTGGAAGATGTGTAGATAAACCGTTTGAAGTCATGGCTGGCTGGAACTTCTTCTTATTACAAGCTACGTTGATTCCTTTCGAGGTAACCGCTGTCAATTTGATTCTGAATTTTTGGGTTGATAATTACAATCCAGCAATTGCTTTCACTGTACAATTGATAATGTATGTTTTATTGAATATCTTTGCTGTGAAATATTATGGTGAGAGTGAGTTTTGGTTATCAATTGGTAAAGCTTTACTAGCTGTTGGATTGATTCTATTCACTTTTGTAACCATGGTCGGAGGAAATCCTCAACATCATGCTTATGGGTTCCAATATTGGAAGAACCCGGGGTCATTTGCTACGTATATATTTGATGGTGATTTGGGAAGATTTATTGGATTCTCGGTATGCTTTATCCAAGCATGTTATACTATTGCTGGCCCAGAATATGTCTCGATGGCAGCTGGTGAAGCAATTAATCCTAGAAAAGTCATGCCTAGAGCATATAAAGCGGTGTTTATCCGTTTAACTTTCTTTTTTATTGGTGGTACTCTTTGTATTGGTACTGTGATTGCTTATAATGATCCTAGGTTGACCGAGGCAATTAATGATGGTGCACCAGGAGTAGCAGCATCACCATATGTATTGGCCATGACTAATATGGGAATTCCCGTATTACCTCACATTGTGAATGTGTTGATTTTGACGGCCAGTTTCTCGGCTGGTAACTCATATTTGTATTGTGCCTCACGAACTTTATATGGTATGGCAATAGATGGACATGCACCTAAATTCTTCGCCAGAACCACTAAGAATGGCATACCAATATATTCCATGCTTTTTTCTGTATTATTTGGTTTGTTGTCGTACCTTCAATTAGGTAATACAGCCAGTACAGTACTGACATGGATTATCAATTTAGCAACGGCTTCTCAGTTGATTAACTTCTGTGTCATTTGCTTCACTTATTTGAGATTCTATTATGCAATGAAAGCTCAAGGAATGTCCAGGGATTCGCTGCCATATAAAGGACCATATCAACCTTATTGTGCGTATATTGGTTTGGTATGCCCTTTTATAATGGTCTTCCTTAGTGGTTATCCGGTGTTCTTATCAGGACAATGGAACGTATCCACATTTATTTTCTCATATATCATGATCCCTATTGATCTATGCATTTATGTTGGTTGGAAAATCTATCTTAGATCATTTAAGATGATTCCTTTGGAAGAGATTGATCTTTTGACTGGAGCGAAAGAAATGGACGATTATACAGCATCATGTGAAGATATTCGACCAACAACCTGGTATGGCAAGTTTTTCTACGCAATTCTTGGAATTTAGATTTTATTACATGTACTTTATTAGAAACAAAAGATTTCCTTCTATTTGGGTTTTTTAAATCGTGAGTGTATTAGATGTCTAAATATCCTAAAAACCATTTAACAAATACCAAAAACAAAAATTAAATGTGAAGCAATTCGTCCATATATCAACACATATACCCCATAAATAAAATAAGGGGTATAAGTGTAGGATATAAATAATAAATAAAAAAATAGTGGAGAGTGTGTGAATACACATTTTACTGGTAGCTGTAGCTGTATGAGAAACCGCTCACCATTTGAGCAGCTTTACCAGTGAGTATGCTTCTTTTCTTGAATCCAAGCATACTCTGTGATTTCTGTGGAATATCTTCCACAATAGGTGCAGTATTTCGAAGTCGGTAACCTCCAATAGGAATTGTCGAATAACGTTCGATCCAAACAGATTGACTACATGTATCGTTTGGCTGACTAATAACAGTGTCATCATACTCCAGGAAATCATCGATAGAAACAATGCTTTCATCTGATTGTTGCTCTATAGGTGAGGTAATGCCACTACTATTGCTACTACCTGAAGATGCATAAGTTTGGGTAGTAGTGGTAGCAGTGAGATTATCTAAACCTTGTGGCCACGAAACAAATTGATCATCATCCTTTGAATTTGCAGAATCAGCCCATACAAGTGATAATGATTGCTTTAAATCGTTTTGAGATACCTCAGGCTCCGGTAAGGGCAGATCATCTATTACCATTTGAGAAACGTCAGATGATAAGAACATTTCAAGTTCTTCTTCTGCGACCACATCGTCGTCATATCGAAGGTCCTCGGCATTAAATGAATCTGTAGTATTATCAAGAATTACCTCGGCATTTTCAATACTGTTAGATGATGTGGTGGCGGTGTTGGAGGAGGAAGAGGAGACAGAAATCACTTTATTCTCAACCTCTTCATCCATCTCAGATAAATCATAGAAACAATCATTATCTGAGTCACTAAAATCATGCACTCTATCATCATGATTCTGGAAATAAGATGATGATAATTCATCCCCAGAAAGTGCTGTGTCATATGCACTTAAATCGGTATCAGAAGATTCTGAAATATCTCTAAAATCATCCTCAGCCAAATTCAACCCACCAATAGTACTAGTAGTAGTAGTGGCGACAGCAGCACTTTTATTCAGGATTTCGTCATTCTTACCATCTTGAACTACTTTCAGATTCTCCTCTGGTCGGACTCTTGAAAGTCTTATACCTTTTTTTGACAGTGGTATGCTAATAGTCAAAGCTTTATGGCACTTTGTATCGGCCGAAGTAGAGCCGGAATCAGAACCAGAACCAGAACCTGAAGTTTGACAAGAGGAAATAAGTCGTCCAGGAATAATAACTGTAGTACTTTTATGAGTAGTTACAGCCATTTCTTCGATTTCTCTTTGCTGAACAATCCGTTTACTTTCCATTCTGATTCGCTTACTTCTACGTAATTGGGCTTGGTCGCTACTGTCCGACATATCGGCGGTCTGATTCGATCTTGAAGGCTTGATTCCTCCAGCTGCATCCTCATTACCAACATAATTCGTAGGCCTTTTACGCATATTTCCTTGAGAAGGATTTCGAGTATCGTTGGCCATTTCTTTTTGTCTTGTATTCAAATTTCCAACCTGGTGTTTTGAAAAGTGGACAAGGAAAGGAAGAGAGATAAGTTGATGGGTTATGGCCATAAAAAAAAAAAAAAAGACAAAAAAAAAGAAAAAAAAAGACAAAAATTTCAGTTTGATTTTTCAAACAAAAGAAATGCTTTTAGGTTATCAATGATAACCGTCAAAAGTAGGAAGAAATATAGGAAATAATATAATTTTCTTAATTAAATATATTATAAATTCATAAATAATACTTACAACGCTTAGAAACCTTCAAATCATCCTCTTTGTCATTCTTTTTGTTGAGTTCCTGAACTTTTTCAGCCAAATCCTCTCACTCCTGAAATTTTCCCATTGTCTGTCATATCATTGGCCAAGCCCTCAGCCGCACCAACCTAAAACGGCAATGGCTTGGCCGAAAACAGGTAAGATTTTCCGTCATTCGGTTGTATGAAAAAGGGATACTGAAAAGCTGTCAAAAAGGCTTGAAAAGAACAAATGTTATTAGTTTTAAGATTCTTGCTTTAAAGTAGTTCGTATGAGTGTTATTGATTTGAGAATATCAAAGAAAGTTGGTATGTAATATATGAGTAAGGATAGGGCAAGGCAAGCTAAGCCACTGCTCAAAGGCGAGCATGCCAGCTAACATCATCTACTTATCTATACTATACTAGGACATAGAAATCAAATCACACAGAAGTAGCCAAATCAGATTCATTAAATCAGTTTTTTTATTTGCGTAGTCATAGGAAAACCTCGTACAGTGTGAATATAAATTGATCATCATGTAAGGCTGCTTCTGCCGGATCTTGTCCAAAACATTCATTGAATATCTCTATCTCAATCTCAAGTCCTAATTCCGATTGACTGCTCTACAGCGAATTCTTCGAGCCTAACAATTTTCTGGCCATTCAAAGTAAACTCAAGAACATATTGTTATACTCAAAGAATTACCTGGAGAGACAGTACCACAAGAATTGCTCTCTGATACGCAAGACTTACAAGCTTGAATTCTACAGTTAGATATACAACTCAACAACAAAAAGTTTTACAAATGGAATATTATTCAGAGAGACCATTCAACAACGTTAATCTAACTCAATTGTACAGTCGAGTTTTTTGATAGATCAACTATTATGTCCGCCCGGTCAAAAAGTCATCATAAAATCCAAACACCAGCACAAAACATACCTCATTCTAAATGTTAGAGTTTTTCTTTAAAAGCAATGAAATAAAAAAAGCCATACCAAAAGCTGCATCATGAGTTTTAAGCGTATATGTATCGATAGAGTTCCTCATATATATTCAGATGGAACAATTGTAGTAAAATAATCATCTTACTTTTGGTAGGCAATACACTAAAAACTTACTCATATATTTAAGAATTTATTCTGAACTCATTTTTAAAGATGCAATTGTTTTAGCAACAGATAAAAGTGAGTTGTAGGAAGGAAAAGCTTGTCAGGTAAAAAAATTCTCACCAAAGATTTCAGAATTAATTCACTTCACTTCAAATCATCAGCCGTGCGTGCCTTAACTTTCTCAAGGTGTTAGTTAGGCCCAACACGAGAGGCTCGGCTCGGCTCATCTCCTTTAATATTTACTTCCCTTTAATATCATAGTAAACTTCAAGACCAAGCTTAAACCGTAGAGTGGAAAAATAGGGGCAAACAAGCTAATAAAAAGATTAGAAATTTTAATTTCCTAATTTTGTTAAGATATAAACGTCTCCACGCCTTTTTTAGTGTCAGATTTCGAGCATATTTTCTCCAACTTTGATATTTATCTTGGTTGGCAACCTACCAAAATATCTCATTTAATCGCTCGAGGAAATCGAATGGAAAGGTCAAATTGCAAACCACAATGAGCATTTTTCTATGGTTTCTGTTTACCTATATTTTAGGGGGAATTACATTAATTCCATTGACTATTTATTTGCTATTCCACTTTTCTAAAACGAAAACTGATGCATCTGAGGCAGATGGAGGCGATTCTCTCTTAGACGAGCATACTACCAATCTGAATGATGACCTACTTGATTCAAACAATGAAGATTTGTTAGATCATCCACATACTAATTTGAGAAGCTTACAAGAAGAAGATATTGGTGTAGATGCCTATGCAACTTGCTGGGTTACTGTGTCTCGAGATTACTTTGTATACCCCACAGGCGATTCTAAGAACACGTTGAACCCACCACAAGCATCAGCAAATGATGCATCCATGAGTCAGAATGAAGGTGCATACTCTAATCTGTATAAACTGATGAGTAATTCGTCTTCTAGTAATCACCAAAGGCAAACATCGAAAGACTTTGTTGATGCTCCTATATTGCCGCCTCGGTCAGTAACATCACCAACTATTTCTTCCTTTTCGACGTCCTCATCTACCTCAACATCAACATCATCTCCATCATCAGTTGGTAAGAAATCATTGTCTAAATTGAACAAATACTTTGCTGTTTTAAAACATGGCAATATCTTACTATACTTGGACTCGGATCAAGCGAAATTAAAACACGTGATCGTGCTAGCTAATCATGTTGTTTCCTTGTGGCCGAGAAACGTTCCTGATGGCGAATTGTTTCTAAAAAGAAGTGCCATTTGTTTGGCTAGGAAAGATTCTGCTGATGGCTTTGATACCTTGATCAATGCTTCTGATGACAGTTCTAATACTCCAACAAACGCATTTTATCTCTACACAGATAGCTGTACCGAGAAAGAGGATTTCTATTTTGCTTTGATAAGAGCTTCTAAACAATCTTCTTCGTTCCTTACAAAGGATTATAACCCTTTGATCAAGGCTGTGCCTTACCAGTATAGAACTAGTGAAATGATGGATTTGATTCTACGACTTCATTCAAATGATGCCAATATCCAAAGTAGATGGTTAAATGCCATTCTAGGTAGACTTTTCCTCTCTTTAAAAGGAACTGGAAAACTTGAACAACTTTTGGAACAAAAAGCCCATAAAAAGCTTGCCAGAGTCAAAAGACCAGGATATCTTGGCGAATTCGAGGTTCGAAAACTAAGCATTGGAGATTCAATCCCAATGTTTACTAACTTAAAACTGAAGGATCTCACTCCAGAGGGCCAATTAATAATTGAAGCTGACGTTAATTATTCAGGCGGACTGTCGGTCGAGATTGCTACCAAAGCCATTCTCAACTTGGGCTCCAAGTTCAAAGCTAGAGACGTATCATTGGTGTTGGCCGTCACACTTAAAAATCTTGAAGGAAAGATGCAATTTCAGGTGAAACCCCCTCCTTCTAACAGACTCTGGTATGCTTTTGAGTCTATGCCAAAAATGAACCTTGTCATTGAACCTATTGTGTCGTCGAAGCAAATCACTTACTCAATGGTGACAAAGACCATTGAGAACCGAATCAGAGATGCTTTCAAAGAGACTCTGGTCGTTCCAAATATGGATGATATGTGTTTTTCGTCTACTGAAGATGAGTTCTACAGAGGTGGAATATGGGATAAGGATATCCAGGAAATGGATCTCCCCAGATCAGGATCATCTTCTCCTATTTCACCAACTAAAGCCAATACGGAAGCAAATGCTTTTGATGATATTGAAAGCATAATGACTACGGATTCTACTTTGGACAACACTGAAGGAAAGTCTCTTGGCAGTAAGTCTTCATCGTTACTGAAAAAGACCAAGACTACCATTCTTTCCATGTCATCGTCATCATCATCATCATCTGCGGATGTCAGTGGTAGAAAAAACGGGCATTTGCGAAGACGTACATCTCTGAGTTCTATACGAACTACTCCTATAACAGAGGAAAGAAATGGTGATATGGAGCCGGTATCGCCCAATGAAAGCTCTGCAACTAGTGTCTTTTCTCAGTCAGCTGAATTTGATGTATCGTCTCACATTGGTGAATTAAAGTCTGCGTCGACTCTTGTCGGTGATCAAGAATCCCAAAGTCCAGCATCTCCACAGAAAAAAGATCTTGTAGGTGCTGTAAAGAAGTGGGGTAGCTGGTACTTCAAAGACAAGATAAACAAGGTAGATGCGGCCATCAAGGAGCGTACTGGAGAAGGTGCTAAAAAATCTTATGATATTGAAACCAGTGATGTTGATTCAATGGATAACTCTTCTACTACGGAGAAGGGGCCCCTTGCTGCTCCTCTTCCACATAATTTCCCCCCAGAGATGATGCAACTTCTAAACGAGGAAGAAAACCAAGAAGGACACCAACATGGCTTGAAATCCATCAATGATGGTCCCTATGGTCGTGTTCCAGAAATGCAGGTTCCTAATGCTTTGAAACGTAAAAACACTGTGGCAAGGAAGCCAGTGGGTTCAGGTACTGCGTATAAGCACCAACACGAGCGAACAGATTCTGGAATAACTGTAGCAGCGAGTAGTCCTACCACCGAGGTGAGTATTACTTCTGTAACTAGAGAGGAGTTTTCTGATGGACAGGATACTAAGTCTGTGGATACTCAACCTAAGTCTCTGAATACCCAACCTGTGGATACTCAACCTCTGGCTACCCATCCCCTTGATACTCAGCCCCTAGATACTATACTGAATGTCGAAGCTGTAGGTACAGTTGTTGGTTCTGAGAATACTGAATCGAAAGACTCTGCCAAGGTCCAGGTCCACGGCCAGACTGAGGAGAACAACAGCGACAATGAAAACATAGGGATCAACCCTATTCCTATACCAAAAGCAACCAGTCCTTCACATAGAAAGACTCCTAGCGTTGTCAGCTCGTGGGATGATAAAAGTATCAGAACTGACAACAGTGCATCCAGCAGCATTGATTCAACGAAATCCAATCATCGTAAATTGTCGAATGTGGCTCTTCCATCAGGAATTAAAGATGGTCAAGGTATTATTGTCTTGCCAACCACAGCTGAACCTGTAGTGTCGCCATCTGAAGTTACTCATACAAACGCAACCCCATCACCTCGGCACTCCAAGAAGCATCATACACCTCGAAAACGAGTCAATGGTACGAATAATGCTCCATATATAGCTCCAAGCATGGTCAGTCTTTCTCAGGAATCTTTGCACAATGATGAAACGCCAGCAATGTCAAGATTAGAACATGTTGATCCTTTGAATGGCATTTGGCATGAACCTAAACAATCACCCTAGATTTCAATACAAATAACTTATTTATTTCCTTACTTGAAATTAGCATATAGTAACCCATTATATATAGATTCTACCTCAATCCTGAAAATAAAAAGAGAATAAGAAGAAAAAAAAATTAATAGCAGTAATAGGGAAGTGAGTCTGTGTGACTTGTAAAAGCTATTGCAAAAAATGGACCAATACGGGGAAAAGTCGTAACAACAAAATATAGGAAGAATATTTAGAATCCGTGGACCTGAATAGTTCGCTTGTCGATTTCAAGAGCGTTCACCAAAAAGTCATGAACTTTCTGTCGTTGATCACCCTGAAATTGCAGAATATCACCGAGTTCTTCGTCCTTATTGATATGTCCGTTGCAACCAAAATCTTTTTTAAGAGTTTTGAGAATTCGCTTCAGATCATACTCAGATGGAATACCTTGTACAGTAGTCAATGTTTTACGTCCATTACGTTGCTGACAACGGATATGGATGTAGTTAGTAGGTTTAGTGTTATCGTCACCAGTGTCGGCGAAAGGATCTATGCAAGTTAGTTTGCTGTTAAAGAACTACTAATAAGAAAATGGTTTCATTGATTGTTCTAGCAAAAAAAGATGTTGCCCGGCGTCGGTTGAAACAGATATGATAAAAATCAAAAGCATAAAATTTTGGGTGCCTGCTGCCAATGTTTATTATCTTCATTGTGTTCACACTAATAGGCAAGATAATAAACCAAAGAGAGCCGAATAATTTACATCACATCATTTAAAAATATCATAATAAACTTACCAAACGACTTGAGATTCTCAATGGAAGCGGACATAAACTGGTGGTGTTTTCAAATAAGAAAGATAAAGAATTGAAACGAAATTCAGAGGGGCGGCGTAGAAATAAGACTCTAAAAAAAGAACAGTTAGATTAGGGGATCCTTGAGTAGAGTAGAGTACAGCTAGTAGCAAAACAAACTAAACTGAGACACAAATACCACAACAAAAACTTACTATTTCTTGATAGGATCCGTAGTGCTGCTAATGGATCAAAGGGGTTTTCCTTAAAAAAGTTGTCTCTGATGTGTAAGAAGTAAAGAAAGAAACCGATTGCGAGGCCCAGTTTAAGGGCAAGCTGTTGAATTTGATGCAGAACTTCCGGGTAACCACTTGGAAAATGCTGAATAAGGTACCGAAGAGCCCACATGGCAAAAAAAGTGTTGAACAACAAAAAAATATCATAAATTCTTTTTTTGGCTATTTACTAATTAAATTGAACAATTAAAATTCTTAGGCTCACTATTGAAGAGGTTTCGGCTGATAGTTTTGATTTCTTGAATTTCATTTGCTCTCCTCTCCCTCCGTGCTCCGCCTTTTTATGCTGGGGAGCCAACTCCCAGGTGGTGGTGGTGCTCACCCAAAGCGACCCCAAGACTATCAACCCTCTTACTTGATACAATTGTGGTCTTTTGCGAGCTATTATCAGTGTATATCAGATTAAGTCTCTCCATTGATTAAGGGTGGGTATCTTTGGAAGTTTTTATATGGATTTTCCTACAATAATATGAAGGTTATTCCAACGGTTTCTGCCAACAATTGCGGGTTATTCACTGTTCCGAATTGTTCCAGACGGGATATCCAACGGGCTATAACGCCCGTCATTTCTATCCAATATCTTAGCAATTCATGTCATCTAAATAGTATCAAACTAACAGTATAGGTTTATAAAATGTCTGGGACATTACCTCGGTCTGAAGCCGATTTAAGTGTTCATATTAAGAAAGCTCTAAATACCGATGAAACAGCTCCTAAGAGGAAACATGTACGAGCTATAATCGTGTATACATGGGATCATCGATCCTCTAAAGCGTTTTGGAATGCCATTAAATTGCAACCATTACATAATGACGATGTACAATTGTTCAAAGGGTTGATAACTATTCACAAGGTGCTTCAAGAAGGACATCCTTCCGCGCTTCGAGAAGCTCAAAACCATTTGTCTTGGTTAAGTTCTTTGGGTAGGGGTTTTGCTGGAACAGGAGGTTCAGGTGGTTATACTAAGTTGATTAATGAGTATGTTGTTCTATTGTTGAAGAAACTGGAGTTTCACAAGTTCCATCCTGACTTCAATGGTACTTTTGATTATGAGGAATACATCTCGTTGAAGAATATCAACGATCCTAATGAAGGCTATGAGGTGATTATAGATCTTCTTAACTTGCAGGATACAATTGATGACTTCCAGCGTTTGGTATTTGCTTCTATCTCACATGGACGTGCAAATGAATGTAAAATTTCTTCATTAACTCCTATGGTCGCAGAATCATATGGTATTTATCGATTCTTGACGAGTATGCTACGAGCTCTTCATCAAACTACAAATGATGACGGTGCGTTGGAACCATTGAGATCTCGATATTACTCACAACACCGACGTCTGTTGAATTTCTATTTTGATTGTTCCACTTTAAAGTATTTGACAAGCCTGATTGTTATTCCGCAATTGACAGAAGAACCTCCAAATCTTTTCTCTGAGAATGATGAAGAGGGACCACAGTTACCAAGGCGTCCTGGAAGTATCAATTCTTCCGCTGTGGCTTCAGCTGCTGCTTCTACTGTGAATTTTACCGAACCTCAACCTACTGGAGATTGGTGGAATGGCAGTACAGCAGAAACACAAGCTTTGGAGGAACAGCAAAGAAGTTTGGAAGCACAGAGACAAGCTGAAATGTTACAGCAGCAGCAACTAGCAATGCAACAACAGCAGCAGTTTGAGGAACAACAACAAATGCAGGAGAATCAACAGCGAGCTGCACAAGATGCTCTTATCCGTGATCAAATGCAGAGACAGGCTGAAGGTAGAGCTGCTGAACTAGAAAGAGACATTTTGAACCTTAGGGGGCAATATGACCAGAATCAATTATTACTTGAACAGTATGATCGAAGAGTCAAAGCACTCGAAAGCGAGTTGGGCCAACTTAGTAACAATACTCAGTTGCAGATCCAGTCTAAGAATGATCTTATTCAGTCTTTGCAAGAACAAGTGGCCATGTGGAAGTCAAAATACGAGTCGTTGGCCAAACTCTATTCTCAATTGAGACAAGAGCATCTTGATTTGCTAAACAAGTTTAAACAGGTGCAAGCCAAAGCAGCATCTGCTCAGGAAGCCATTGATAAGAGAGAACGACTGGAACGAGATTTGAAAGCGAAGAATCTCGAATTAGCAGATCTCATTAAAGAACGAGATCGTGCGAGGTACGATCTTGATAAATCTAGGGGAAATCAGAAACAAGAGATTGAGAAATTAGAGAGAGATTTGCGAATTTACAAAGATAAATTAGATGATGCTGAAAGAGGCAAAGGTGCAGACTTATCATTACTTATTTCGAAGCATAACCGAGAATTGGCAGATTTGGAAGAAGCTTTGAAATCCAAGCAGCGTTTGTTGGATGATTATGATTCTAGAGGAGTTAACCCTGCTGATAGTGAAGTGTTGAGACAGAAAGAAGAGGAAAATGAGATTCTTCAAGAAACAATCAACTCTATGGAGAATGCTTTGAAAGAAATGGCTTTGGAAGGAGGCAATTCTGGCGGCCAATTGACATCTGCTTTGGATACTATGCTGAAAGCTGCGGCTGAACAGATCCAAGCTTCATTATTTGATTTTGAAAGCCCTATGCAAGCTGGTAACCAAAACTCTACAGCTAGCTATTTGCTTTCTATCATTGAAAAAGCATCTTCTACTGCAACCGATTTCTCTACGGCTTTTAATGCTTATATTGTTGATCCTGTCAATGGTGATAGTTCGCAAATAATCAAGTCTGTGATGGAGTTTTCGAGTGCAGTTGGCGAATTATTAGTCAATGCTAAAGGTGTTACTAGATTAGCACCAAATGATGAGATTGTAGATGCCATTTCCGACAATGCTCGTGATGCTGCTTTCTTATCGTCGTCGTTCTTCATTAGTCTTACATCTGATATGATTGGTGGATTAGAAGCTGAAGATGTAACTGAACTGGTGATTTCACAAAACCTTGAGGTACAACAAGCATTACAGGCCCTTAGTGATGTTGCTGAAAAGATGATTCCTAAGAGCGGTGTTGTCAACGGAAAGAGCGGTGATTTGGGCACTTTGGTCGATGATGAGATGGCTAAAGTCGCAAATGCTATATCAGAAGCTACACAAAGACTTACTGAACTTATCGCAAGACCTAAAGATCCTAAATTCAGTACGTTTGATGTCCAGGTTAATGAAGCAATATTGGCAGCCGCTATTGCTGTGACTTCTGCAGTTGCTGCTTTGATCAAAGCTGCCACTGAATGTCAACAGGAAATTGTAGCTCAAGGCAGAGGGTCATCTTCAAAAACTGCATTCTACAAAAAGCACAATCGATGGACGGAAGGACTGATTTCTGCTGCTCGTTCAGTTGGTGGTTCGACAACTGTACTTATTGAAACTGCCGATGGTGTATTAAGTGGTCAGCATAGTCCTGAAGAATTGATAGTAGCTTCTAATGAAGTAGCAGCTTCGACTGCTCAGTTAGTAGCTGCGTCTAGAGTCAAAGCCTCTTTCATGTCTAAAACTCAGGAGAAACTTGAAACTGCCAGCAGATCTGTTACTGGTGCTTGTAGAGGTTTGGTTAACAAGGTGCAAGGAATTCTTGCTTCTAGGTCGACTGCTCATGAAACGTCTGTAGACTATTCTTTGCTGAAACCTAATGAATACAAAACAGCCTCTATGAATCAACAGGTAGAGGTCCTTCGATTGGAACAGGCTCTTACTTCTGCTAGAAACAAGTTGTTTGAAATCCGAAAATACGACTACAGCCAGGATGATGATGATGAGTAGAGTTTTTGATACCAATAGTATACTGACGGCGCTCTATCTAATTGTACTTTGATGCAAGAAATTTAAATTTTTTCGTTTATGTCCAGTAAATTATATTAAATAGATTTCCGTCCTATAGGCGCAATTATACGTCTATATACCTCGATGACGTCTGTTGGCAAACTAAGTGTTAGTGATTCAATTTAAAGCGCAGTCAGAAGGCATACTCACCCATCGTCTCACCTGGTGTGGCGTGAGGCCACATTTTTTGGATATGAGCTTTGTTTCTGTTTTATTGGGTCGCGAAGAGAATCGATAACTGGTGCTCAGGATCTTGATAACATCGCGGTCAAAGGAAGCCACCCGCTCATTACTTGTAGCAGACTGTGGCTTATTGAAAAAGTAAGCTATACTTTTTATGGCCCTCTCTTTCTCCATATTCAACCCGAGCCAATCGATTTCCACGTCCGCTCCTTGCTTATACGTCTGTAGTTAGTATCAAGCACGTTGGCTACCAATATGCATACTTACATCAAGTAGATATACCATCCTTGTAACAACATTCTCTAGATTGTTATATTTTCTCTGTATAAGGTCGTCCGCAGCCGTCTTTAAGTCTTTTTCAGGGTCGATTATCAAATCCGATAGATCAATATCCCTTCCATTTAACGAGCAGACGTTTAACTGATGGCTAGTAGTAACACAGATACCCATGGACCGTTTAGTGCTGTCCACTAGAGCTTTAAGCTTTGCAACCCTAGAAGCCATTTTTGCTTAAGAATGGAACGGAATATATGTGACAGAAAGTTGTAGGGTGTAAAGCTTTTGACTTTTGGTATCTGAAATACGCGTATCCCCATTGCACTAATCGGGGTGAGCCTCATCGCCATGCCCCATTATTGAGCCTCATCATGTAAGCCTCAAATCATCGTCAAGCATAGTCTGTTGAGGCCTACCCTAATTATTTAAACACATGTGTTTCCTAAATAGATTATATAAATGCTTGAAGCTATATCCGAATCTAGGAATAAATATATTATGCAAAGCGAAATAGTCCTAGCATCAAGGGTATCTACTCTCCCTCACTCCATTTCCTCAACTGCTTTTGCACCTGGATCATACCCAGTTCAGCAAGCGCAGATCAGGTCTTCACCTACATTAGCCCAGACATTTTACCTCTATAATGGTGAAAAGGACACTTTTATACAAGCGAATAAGAAAGAAGAGAATAATGTCACTAAACCTCGAAAGGGGCGGAAGAGGACCAGATCTCTGATTCCTAGGCCGCCTAATAGCTTCATGTGTGCTAGAAATTTCATTCATCCCGTGCTGAGAAAAAGCGGCTTATCCTTGGGTAAAATATCAACCATTGTATCCTTCGTAAGTTAGTTATTTCTCAAATTACACATCCAGTGTTGCATGCTAACCTTTAGATCTGGAGAATGAAACATAGACGTATGTTTCAGCGCTTCTTTTATTATATCTCGTTTCTTGAGTCCGAGAAGCACAAGCAAATGTATCCGAATTACAAATATGAACCTCGAAAAAAAGTTATCCTTGAGGAAAATGTTTCGAATAAGTGCACGCAAAAGGCAATATATGGGAATGACCGCAAAGGTCCGCAAGATTACCTGGATCCTGAAACTATATCTGTGGTTCATGCTTCGTCGACTATTGATACTCAGCCATTTACCATTGAAGCCTCCTTTAACATTGATTTCCTTGACATGATCAGCGGCAGAAAGTCATACGAGGGTGTTCAGTCTATAGAAACTTGCTTCTTAGATGTATGCTTTTCGCCAGCACAGAATGTCGATTTCATGGGACTAGCAGAGTGGAATCTAGAAAACATGATAGATCCCACAATTCTTAAGCTTTAATACTATATAAATGTCTTTCGCACAAAGTACTAAGCCCATTTAAAAAAAGAGCAACGAGAGTCATTAGGATTGGATTCAGTGGATGTGGTTGGCTTAGAGCAACACCAGAAAGAACGACCTTGGTTTGGTCCACGTTTCTTTGTAATTCGAAGCTCACACGGCAGATTATGATTACAGTCGGGCGGTTTTTTCGGTGCAAAAATCTTACTCCATGAATCCATCTTCTCCTTATTATCAGTCTTGATGATGTTTTCTTCATTATCCAAAAAAACAGTGGTATCCATGTTCAAATCAGCAGGTGTTTGAGTCTGTAGCAGAGGTGACCCAGTTTTACCTTCTTCATTCTTCGGAAATGCCTTTGTACTAAAATATGTCAACTTTGTTTGGGGTTTCTTAGTCACTTTTTTGTTCTCTTTCTGTGTGATTGGTTTTATTGGTTCTTCAAATGGCCGTTTCTTAGAGCTCTTCGACTGTTCGGATTGTGAACGGTTATTTGCAGCAGCAAACATATCTTTGACACTAAAAGAACGAAATTGTGAGAGGTGTTTTGAGCATAGGCGAGGAAGTTTTGTAGTTAATGGGGGAATATCCTCTGTATCGATTTCCACAATGGATTCTATAGGACAATGATCTGATCCTAACAATTCCGGTAGAATATCAGCATAAACACATGATAACCCATTAGAAATAAGAATATAATCCAATCTTGTGCCGAAATTCCCAGGCCTAGCATTTATTTTGGTGTTCCAACAAGTATACATTGCAAATCTGTCAGGATGGAACTTTCTTGTCGTATCAGTTAATATAGCATGATTTGGTAGATTGCCATCAATCAGAGGTTCAAAATGTTTGATGTTTTCATGGAATTCTTGTCCATTATTCGAATCTGTAGGTTCACCGATTTTTTCCATTGCTTCTGCTGTATGTTTGTTGGAATCTGTACCGAGGTTCAATTCACCTAGCCAACTGTTTACAATTTGTCGTGACATAGTACCACGTTTCCACTCTTCCATAACCTGGCTGTTTATGCTTTTGAATTCAGTTACAGAGTCTGAATTCTTTGCTAAGCCGAGTTTGATATATTCCTGCTTTGCTTCAGCATTATCAATCAACTCTCTTGATACATTCAAATCACCGAGCACAATGACCTCTCTACCTTGAATTTCAACCAGATTTCTTACACGGACATCTAGAACATTCATAAAAGCTTCTTTGAACTCGTCTTTGTCCCCTGTGGAATTTGCAGGACAATAGAGTCCAATAACAACACACCAACCAAGATCTAGCAGAACAGACCGGCCCTCAGAATCAATTTCTTTCCCCAGTTGTTCATCCACATTTTCAGGGTATCCTCCAATATTACCGCTTAACGAACGATAACTAGCACTTTTGCCTTCATTAGGATTGCTTTTCAACCATCCAGTAAGGCCTTCTTCAGCATTTAAAACAGGGATATCATTCTTAATATAGAATGATACTCCACTATAACCCTTCTTCACTTTAGGTGCAGTAAAATAGGATTTATATCCATCTATTAAAGCATATTCCCTTGTGAGATCTTTGGTTTGGATTTTGGTTTCTTGAAAGCATACAATATCGGCGTTTAAACTCTCAAACATGGACTTAAATGTCTTTTTCTCGTTCCAAGGGTGATAATTCAATACATTTTTAATACCTGCTACATTGAACGATACCAATTTTATTCTCCTTTGGACTTTTGCCTGCGAGTTGTTCTCGTTTTGGCTGTTCATTTTCCATCCATTTCGATATACTTTAGGCGACTTTTGGCTCGGTTCGAGGGTAACAAGCCAAATCTTTATGGGCAATCTTTAGGGACAACCTTTAGGGACAATCTCTAGGGACAATATGAACATTCAAAGTACATTCAAAGTACACTCAATTGCTTGACAATTGCTTGACAAAACTATATTATAAATCATTTACACATGTTATTAAAATCTCAATCGTTTAATTAAATAATTCTTCCTATTTTAAAAAAGGATAAACAGGGCTTGTCAACCTGTTAAAATGCATATATGCTGGTAGAATCTACATTATTCTTCCTCCTTCCTCAACCATTACTGAATCTTCAAATCCATTGGTTCTTATCCCATTGCGGATCTTGAATAAAAGCACATAGAACTTTGGAGCCAGTTTGTAGTAATGGGTGACCAGCAACTATTTGTAGAAACCGTTCTAAGCCTTCTCTACGATGCTCAATTGTTTCATCAGAAAACCGATTAGTAAAGACTTTCCCTGGTAGAGGTGGAATAGTCACCCTTGTACTCTCTCTTTCTAAAATGTCCCTAAAATACTCAAAATCACTATAACGCCTGCGAACACTAGATTGCTTCAATTTGAATGCAGGGATATTGGTACGACATACGATTTCATAATCAGTGTACATTTTCCTGGCTATTCCATGAGTCTGTGGATTCCTAACTTCTATCTCGAGGAAATTCTCGGGAACTCCATAGATCTCGTCGAAAGACTGTTGTTTGAACTGGGGTCTGGCTTCAAAAGTCGTCAAGCCAGGACTATATGATGGCATAGCTACAAACTTTCGATCTTTATCAGTGTCTTTATTGGACTGATTCGATGCACTCATATTTGTAACAAAATTAAAAATTAAAAGCCTTTTGTTGGTGGAGATTCAATGGGTTTAATATATAACTGACAGTTCTTGGCTGATAATCCTAAGCCTAACGGTTTTGTCTGTTGGCAAACTGTGCCGCATGGTTGCAACCTATATTGGTAAGCCCAAGGTCACGTGATCCAAATGATGCGATAGTTCTTACTAATAGAAACGAAGGTTGGATTTATTTTGAAGATTATTTTGCTAATAAAACCTTATAGAAACTATATTTACAATTTATTCTGTTAATCCTTAATATTGTGTGTTTTCTTGTCATCAGTATGAATGTCATATATTATTTTGGTTAGCCGCTTAATCGCCCTTGAGTTCCATCATCATATTGGTAGAACCTCGTTTGGCTCAGACTCGACACGGCAATGAGTATTAAGCGCTCAAGGTTTTTAACACCCTACAAAATAGCAATTGTAGGTGTATGTATGCTTTATTGTGAAAACCGAATTCATACTCTTTCTAAAGTGAATGTTATGACCGAGGTTCTCCAGTTTTTGGATGTTAAACCAGAGCAAGATCAGACACATGAAGGATCACAACAAGGTGTGAGTCTTATTGACGGTGACATGAAGAAACTCAAGGATTTTCTCCTAGATTCTCAATGCTCAGATGGCGGTTCTGTCTATGAATCTCTATTAGACATTCTATGGACAGAACTGAGCTCTATTGATGATCTCCATGATTTTATTCATAGGATCAACCATTATCTACTCCATCCATTTGTTGAAGAGGATCAAGAAATTACATCAATACGTGTAGGCTCAGATTCTGTCATAGGATCCTTCTTAAGAAGAGTATATCTTGAGTTTGATCGCATGTCTTTCGACGAAGTGGTGAGTTTTTGGCCTGTATTTCGCGACTTTCGCGAAGTATCGCGTCATGACTTGACTGAGTTACCTGAAAATTACGATGAAGAAGAGCTAGGCGATTTACGGTTCTTACAAACTGAAGATTTGTTTCCCCAGGAGAGTGTGACATTAGTTGCTGAGGAGAACTTAGACCTGCTGTTGGAACAACAATGCACAAACTATGAAACGACCGGAGCAAACATCTCTCCAGATGTTTTACAATTACTGAATGAGATGTCTTCGTTGTCCTCCTCTGAAAAAGCCGAAAGTAATGGCGGATCATTACCCGCTTCAGCATACTTTGTTCGTTATTTGGATTCTTGCATATCAAGAGATTTCCAACAAGCATTAGAGAACTTGCATCATTTCTATGATTATGCCTTGGATGGACAAACCGGAAAATCCCAATATCATTATGCAATATTCAGATTAGCCCTAATGAGTGCAGAGTTTAACAATACTGATGAAGCATTGAAAGCTGCTGAAGAAGCAATAGCAATAGGCAGACAGAGAAAAGATCAGAACTTTTTGACAGAAGTATTATCATGGCTTTATTCGTATTTGGAAAATAATCCAAGCTGTAAAGTACCCGAATCACTTGCATCAAAAGATCAGATGATCCAGTTTTTGAAAACCAGGTCCTGGGAAGCTTCTGTGTCTTTAAGCTCTCTTGCTTTCCAATCAGATGCTTTACGCTTAATGAGTAAAGGCGATCGTCCATTGTCAGCCATCTTTGAAACTTTGGTTAAAAGTTCATACATGAATGTGACCTCTTGTGCTGATAACATTGGAGCAAACTGTAGCTTGGCATTATCAGCGTTATGGAGTCGATGCGGCATAGATGTCCTGGCTGGTTACTATTTGGATATCAGTGTTGATATAGACTCTGAACAGCACAATGCTTATATCTCTTTGCGATCTAATATTCGCCGTGCTAAGCTAAGATTCATAAAGAGCAATTATAAGAGAGAAATTGAAAACTTCAAAGCATTAGAAGTCAAAACCAAAGGAAGCATTGTTTATCGTCAGCTATGGCTTTGGACACTATTTATTATGAACCTTGAGATGTACATCAATGAGAAGCGTCTAAATGATGCACGATTATTGTTGGATTCTCTGCACCAAATGCGCGACAATTTACCGGTTGATATCCATTTTGATTACAAACTAGCTGAGATTAAGTTCTACCTAGCCACAGGTGACACTCCGAAAGCAACAGAAATGGCATTGTTACAAGCAAACCAGGTGTTAGAATTGGATTACGACATTCTCTATCATCTGCAATTCAATATTCTATACATTAGAGCATTGATGTCGTCTGGGAGTGACACCAGAGCTTTCACTATCGTTATTAAGACCTATGCTTTAGCTGAAAAAGTGTCGCTTGTTCCAATTTGCATTGAGCTTTTAGTTCTACTAGCAAAATTGTCTTGCTCGCAGGGTTATTATCGGGATACGCTGACTATCATCGATAAGTTGATGCCAAGATTGTTAGAGACAGAAATAGCTGGTCTGATCGCTGAAGCATATGAAACCTTGGCAGACGCAAGCATTGGACTTGCTCAGTCCAGAGAACAGAATAAAGACCTCTGTCAGCGTGCTTTTTCATTTTTAGGGCAAGCTGGCGATTATTATCAGCAGACTTGTGATGTCTCTAAAGGTTTTGAAGTATGTCTTAAACAGTTGACAATCTGTCGACTAGCAGGCTTTAGTAATCAGCAAGAAAGTCTTGAAAGAGCCAGAAATATCTTCCGTACTACTCTGGCTAAAAACAAGACTAGCAGCATGACTAGTCAATCAATCACATAATTTATCTGATTAATGATAGAAATGAGTTCATCATCACTTTTACCTCCAATCCTGTAGGAGAGACACCACCTCCACTAACTACACTGTTTTTGATAGTTTCTTGCATCTTGCGAGCATTCGGTTGGAGACTGCGAGTAAGTGCTGGGTTTCTGACAGCCATGTCACGAATCCGCGAGTCTAGATTCGATGCTACGTCTCTCCAGTACGAGGATATGAGTAGTTGTACATCCATAAACTTTTGAACAGCATCAAGGAATGTTTCTGAGTTTGCATCAGAAGTGGAAACATGAAGCTTTGAAAGAATATTAGACATGGTGTTGATAGCTCTTGCTCTGCTTCTAGCATCGCTAGCTGCGCCTTCAAATTCTGTCAGAGATGCTGAAAGTGATTTTTGAAGCTGGTTTGAAGTGGCTGTGACCTGCGCTTTTACATAATTAGCAACCGACCTTGGTAATTCACGAGGGCTCAGCAAATATAATGCTCTAAACGAGTATGATAATTCGTTTTGATCCTGTGAAAGACTGAAATCATGAGTCTTTAACAAACACTGGTTCTTCAGTTTGATTTCCTGTTTTGCAATCACCTTGCTATGTGTTCTCACAATGTCCAAGCTCTGTAAACCTGGATTCTTTTCTATTAGTTTGTGTAGTTCTTTAATGTTCAGGACAGCTTGGTAGATAGCGTCTGGTTGCTTAGACTTGACCAGGTTATCCAACTGTCTTGCAACATACAAATGCCATGTTAGCACTCTCAGTAAGCTGCTAGTTAGATGTAACCTCCTTAAAGCAGAATGCATTTTTTGACATTTCTCATAGGGATTAATGATATCCCTTCTTAGTTTCGAATAGCTAGTATTCACTGAATCAAGAGCAGTTTTCACAGGATTCAGCGCTTCAGCTGCTATTTCCAAATTATTCGCTTGCTCAAGTAATTCCTCATGGTTTTCCTCGGCAATTTTGGCTATAAGTTGGTCAACTTCCTCCATATCATATCCAAGTCTCTTGGTTGGAGTAAGAAGGTCAATGTCAGCATCATTCGGATTGTTGGTTGCTAGAACCAAGGAATTAGCAAACTTGACCGGTGAAAATGATTCATCTAGATAGATGTCATAATCCGCATATTCCTTCTGTGCTGATGACATTCTTTCGTCTCAGTATGATTACGAAAGTTGGTGATGCCAACTTGAATTGGACACTGCTGGGTGGGAAATCAGATCACCAAGTTTCGTTTTGGTAGAGAGCTGTTAAGCAGTAGTGAGAGAATGGGAATAGAAAGTCGTATTTTATTTAACCATTATTCGTTTTTGTATATTTGTGATATATACTATTTGTACTTTGTCAGTTAATAAAAAAATTGTTGCTTTATGTTCAGAGCTATTGTTTTCTTTGGTTAAGTTAAAAGAGCTTCTATGCTAGTTATATAGCATGTAAAGTAAACGGACTTCAATCTGATTGTTTCCTTGACACAATTAATAAAATGAAGATATATAAAGTCTTCCAAAAAAAGAAAAATAATTGGCTTTAATTGTCCAATATATTGTAATGTCATTTCATATATACTCAATTATTGTACAAACTAATCTATCATTCAGAGCCTTCTTCAAGACGCTAAGTTGACCAAAGAAGATGATTCAGCACCTACCTTTCGATCTCCTTGGACTGTACATTTAGTCAGTCTAAATGGTTTATCTTAAATAGAGCCCATTGCCTTTGAAATGTGGGAAAATAACATTAAATCATCACGATTTAAGGTTTAGATCGGTGCCTGACGATCAGATGGGAGTCTGCAGCACTGCATGCGATGACATGTCATGCCATTTATAGATTGAGACTAATGTGGGTGGACCAGCAGAGCAAACAGTTTGAATATACCCCATAAATAAATAAAATAAAATGAGACAAACGTTCAAGAAGTAAAAATGAAATCATGTTCGTTTCAAAATAACCGGTATCCGTTTATCGGTTTTGATCATCTTGTAATATCCATATGAAACCAATTATCTCATATGAAACCTTAATTCTCGAGCCACGAGATATAAAGCACCACTGCCTCAAAACTAAGGATTTTCACCAACAACATATATTTGTTGAAATAATTCACGGATAACATCGACAAGGAATATAACATGAATTTAAACATTTTAGGAACTGTTTTAGGAGTCATGCTACTGCTGAGAACAACTGTAGCCTCAACACAACCGACTATTGAGAACTTGTTGAAGCTGGCCTATAAAGATCATCCCAAAGATATACCAACAGATTGCCATAACCTCCAAGGTGGTACTGTAATTAATAGGTGTGACAATGGTACCACACCTCTTCTAAGAATAAGCCAATTCAATATGGATAGGTATCCTTTGGAACCAGGTCATACTAACTTTTTCATGATTTACAAGCTGACAGAAAAGATTGAAAAAGGTAGCAAATTGCATATCACCAGTTATAGTGACATGGATGATCTGATTTTCGATGGAGATTTGGATCTTTGTGATTATCTGACTTTTGCCAACATTTATTGTCCTGTAGATATCACCGACGGGTTTAAAGAAATGCGACAAATCTTGGAAATCCCGAATGATGTACCTCCTGGTGTTTACTCGTTTGTAGCCACTGCCACTACTGCAGATGATAGGCCATTTATTCACCTTGCTGCAAACATGGAGTTAGAAAACAAGGAATATAATGACATAGTCCACGACGAATTGTGATAGCTCTCAAGCCACTGATACTGTGCGAGCCTCCTTAAATAGACTTCTCATATCTCTAAAGAATATGCCGATTTGTTTTGTCTGGTTTAATTGATCCAACACTCTGGCCAGCCTATTCGGGGCAATTTCAGGGGATGTTTCCGGGATTGCAAAGTCTTCTGTGGACATATCTAGCAAGAAAAAACATTCGTCTGAAGTATTAAATGTATCTAAGTTTGTAAAGATAAATTTCAGATAATTTTCTTTCAATCCACAAATCTGTAGACCGAGTACTTGTTCCCAGTATAAGACCTCGGCATCATTGAAGTCTGTTTGATCCCTGACCTCTTCTCGAAACCCTTGACGATGTTTGCGCTTCTCTGCAATTTGCGCATTTAAAGTATCAATTTGCTGCTGATACTTGGTCTGCAAACTTAGCAGTTGTATTCTTTTAGTTTCTCGTTCCTCTAATGATGAACGCGTGCTATCCAGTTCTTGCTTCACATCAGTCAACATCTTGGAGAGGCCCTCTTCCTGGAGCTTTTTGGAGTTGATTTCTGATTTCATCAGTTTTTCTGTGTCTTTATTTTCATCTAGGGCAAGCGAATAATCCTTATCAATGTGTTGAACTGTGCTATTAATCAGCTGCAAGGTATCATCAAAACGCGTCTGGAAGCCGGCGACATGTTCTTTAAATTGGTCCAAATTTAGATGAAACCTAGGGACAGAGACACCGGATATTTCAGTCTCTATAACCGAGGCAATTGGCGTATCAGAGTCACGTAATCGCGACATTGATGGAGGAGGAGGTGGCGGTTCTTTTGCTGATTTGATGTTGATGTCACAAACTCAAGAATATGGGAGAGATGCCTATGCTTTGAAAGGTTGAACAATATAGGAAGAGAATAACCACAAATAGTTGTTATTCTTATTGAAGAGTAAGAAAAGTTTGGTTTGGTTTTTTTTCGAGGTTCGAACTGCTCAAGCTTTGGTTTTGGTTTGGCTCTGAAATCTAGTCTTTGTATTTTGGTCTTTGCATTTTGTATAGAAAGAACACAGGTCACGTGACATAATCTTCAGAAACTATCTAGCTAGAGCTAGAGCTGAAACTTGAGCAGTTCGAACCTCAAAAAAATAATAATCATCGAGTACTTGAAAATTAAAGATATTCCTTTGTTAAACCCCAATTATTACAATGTTGGCCCTGTTCAATCTATCACGGTAAACTCAGACCCTGAAGATCCTACAGACTTTTCTAGCTTCGGAAAATTCACTTCGGAAAATTCACTTTGGAAAATTCACTCCGACTTCACTCCAAAACTTCAAAACAGAATGGCCAAAAAAAAGGACAAGAAGGACAAGGAAGCAAGAAAAGCCCGAATAGCTGAGAAAACCCAAAAAGCTCAGGCCAAAGGTGAAAAACTACAGAAGAAAAAGGCCAAAAAATCTGGAGAAGAGGAAGCTGATGAACAAGATATCGATGAGATTCTCGCTCAGTTCAAGAAAGAACAAGAACAGTTTGAAAAAATCACCGTAGAACAGGTAGAAAAACCTACCAAGAGAATGAATGCAACTTTGGTTACGAGTCCTGTTCATGGAAAGAAAGAGTTGCTGTTATTTGGAGGGGAATCAATCCAACATACTACTCAAGGACAGATATCGACTTTTTACAATGATCTTTACTCGTATTCCGTAGATTCTGATCAATGGAGGAGAATAACTTCTCCTAATAGTCCTTTGCCAAGATCAGGACATTCCATGTGTGTTCATCCTAGTGGTATTGTGCTTTTATTTGGTGGAGAGTTCTCTTCTCCTAAGCAAAGTACTTTCTACCATTACGGAGATACTTGGGTCTTGGATCCTCAGTTAAAGGAGTGGCTTAAAGTAGAAACAAAGAAAGCTCCTCTAGCAAGATCTGGCCATAGAATGACCTATTGGAAGAACTATATCTTGCTTCATGGTGGTTTCAGAGATTTGAGTGCATCTACAACATATATGAATGATCTATGGGCTTTCGATGTCACCTCCTATAAATGGCATCAGATAGAGTGGCCACAAACAATGTCAGCGCCTGAAGCAAGGTCTGGGCATAGTATGTTGCCTACGTCTGAAGGTGCTGTGATCTGGGGCGGTTATTCCAAAGTCAAAGGAACCAAAAAGGGTGTACTGAAAGGTAAAGTCCATACTGATGCATGGTTACTCAAAATGAAGGCAGATTTACAAGGTGTACGATGGGAACGAAGAAAGAAGGGAGGATATGCCCCATCAGCCCGAGTAGGATGTTCTATGGTATATCATCGAGAAAGAGGAGTTTTATTTGGAGGAGTTTTCGATACAGAAGAAACTGAAGAATCTCTAAACAGTGTTTTCTACAATAGTATACACGCTTATCAAATTGAGTCCAACAAATGGTTCTCATTATCATTGAGAACAAAGAAAGCCAAGACTGCTGCTTCTACTTTGAGTTCTAGAGCTCAAAGAGAACAGAGACAGAATGCGTTGGAAGAGACACTTTCGGAACTTCTGAAAGGTAAATTGGAACTAGACACTAATAGCACAGATGAATTAGAGCTGGAAAAAGAAGAAGAAGTCGAAATACGTAAAGAGTATCCTGTTGTCAACAAATTACCACATCCTCGGTTTAATGCTGCAACTACAGTTGTAGATGACCAGCTATTTATCTACGGTGGTGTATGGGAAAATGGCGAACGTGAATATAACCTCGACAGCATGTATTCAATTGATCTGGGGAAACTAGATGGATTGAAAGTCTACTGGGAAGATCTTAAGGAAATGGAAGAGCCTGACGAAGAGGATGCCGAAGAAGATGAGGAAGAGGATGATGAGGAAGATGAAGATGAAGAGGATGACGAAGATTCTGACGAAGATCTTGATGCTGCAGAAGAAGAAGATGAAGAGGAAGATGAAGAGGAAGATGAAGACAAGGCTATTGACGAAAACGATCCACGACCATGGTTGCCACATCCTAAACTTTTCGAGCCTCTTCGAGCATTTTATGAGAGAAATAGTGCAGACTTTGTGGATTGGGCTCTGAAACAACACCCTAATAGTCGAGGAAAGGAGCTCAAGAAAGATGCATTTGATCTTTGTGAAGATAGATGGTGGGAACGACGAGAAGAGATTCGAGCTGCTGAAGACAAATTTGAGGCCATGGGTGGTATAGGAGATGTCATTGAGAAGACTACAGAAAGAAACAAGCGAAGATAATAGATTTCGAATTTTATAGAGATAGAAAGTGGTTTGTTCTGTTTTGGTTCGGTTTGGTTTTGGTTTACTGCGGAGTTACCTAATCGAGCCTTCTCCGCCGCATCTACATCACGCAGAATGACGACATCTCATCCACCACCGATCTACCTTGGCAAACGTTAACTTAAAAAACTTCAAAAAAATTGTGACTCTGAGTGAAATACTGAAAAATAGGTTATAATTCTTTATAGACACCAGTTTTTTTAGCTAAACTAAACCCGAGCGAGAATTTAATATCAAACATGGCAAATACACCACACGGCGGAATCTTGAAGGATTTATTGGTCCGAGATGCCCCTAAGCAGGCTGAACTGATTGCTGAAAGCGAAACTTTGAAAAGTCTCTATTTGACAGAGCGACAACTCTGTGACTTGGAACTAATTCTTAATGGTGGATTTTCTCCTTTGGAAGGATTTATGAATCAAAGAGATTACAATTCCGTAGTCGACACTCTTCGACTTGCCGACGGACATTTGTTCTCTATGCCAATCAATCTCGATGTTTCCGCTGAAGAAATCAAGGAACTTTCAATCAAACCTTCGGCAAGAATTACCTTGAGAGATTTCCGAGATGACTCACCTTTGGCAATTCTCACTGTCGATGACGTTTACAAACCTGACAAGCAAGTTGAAGCTGAAAAAGTTTTTAGAGGTGACCCTGAACATCCTGCTGTCAAGTTTTTGTTCGAGACTGTTAAGGAATACTATGTCGGCGGTAAGTTACAAGCAGTCAAGAGACCCAACCATTACGATTATGCTGGATTAAGAAACTCTCCTGCTGAACTTAGAATTCAATTCAATAAGCTCGGCTGGCAAAGGGTTGTGGCTTTCCAGACTCGAAACCCGATGCACAGAGCTCATCGAGAACTCACTGTTAGGGCTGCCCGATCTCGACAGGCCAATGTTCTTATTCATCCTGTCGTAGGTTTGACTAAGCCTGGTGATATTGATCATTTTACTAGAGTCCGTGTTTATCAGGCCTTGATGCCCAGATATCCTAACGGTATGGCTCTGTTGTCTTTGTTGCCTCTTGCCATGAGAATGGGTGGTGATCGAGAAGCGGTTTGGCATGCTATTATTCGAAAGAATTATGGTGCAACCCATTTCATTGTTGGTAGAGATCACGCCGGTCCTGGTAAGAACTCCAAGGGTGTAGATTTCTACGGCCCTTACGATGCTCAGGACTTGGTAGAGAAGTACAGAGATGAGCTCGGTATCGAGGTTGTACCTTTCCAACAAATGACTTACTTGCCTGATGCTGACGAATATGCTCCAAAAGACACTGTTCCTGCTGGAACCAAGACTTTGGATATCTCTGGTACAGAGTTGCGAAAGAGATTGAAGCTTGGCTTAGATATTCCTGAATGGTTCTCTTATCCTGAGGTTGTCAAGGTTCTTAGAGAATCTCATCCTCCTCGAGCTCATCAGGGATTCACTGTTTTCTTAACTGGATACCACAACAGTGGCAAAGAAGCCCTTGGTCGAGCTCTACAGGTTACATTGAACCAGCAAGGTGGACGATCAGTCTCTTTGTTGCTTGGTGAAACTGTGCGACATGAGTTGTCATCTGAATTAGGTTTCAGTCGAGAAGACAGACATAAAAATGTACAAAGAATCGCCTTTGTCAGTTCTGAATTGACCCGGGCTGGTGCTGCTGTTATTGCAGCTCCGATTGCTCCTTATGAAGAGTCTCGAGCACATGCTAAACAAACTGTTGAGAAGAACGGATCCTTCTTCCTTGTTCATGTTTCCACTCCTCTTGAGTACTGTGAAGAAAACGACCGATCTGGTCAATTTGCCCTTGCAAGAGCTGGCAAAATCCAAGGCTTTACTGGTGTAGATGATCCCTATGAAACTCCTGCAAATCCTGATATCAAGGTCGACCTTTCTAAGACCGATGTTAGAACTGCTGTTCACCAGGTTATTCTTCTGCTTGAGTCTGAAGGCTTTTTCGGCAACTAAGAAAACACTTTGAACAACAGAAATTTATTGCTATTCTATTTGTAAAGTAGCTACACAATTCACAGAATATAAATATTTTCATGCTAAATGAGGCAGAATTAGATTAATAATTGTTTAAATAAGCACCAGCCAAAGATTCCGGTCAGCAAAGAAGATTCGAGATTTTCAATTTATGTGAAATAGAAGTGGCTGATGTGCAAGGAGTAAGAGCAGGAGAAGGCGGAGGCAGTACCCCACTTGCAACATTAGTAGCAGGAATCGATTTTGTAGATTTCGAGTTTCCATTATGGTCCTCAGGGGTATTTGGTAATGGTAGAGAGCCATAAGCAGCAAAATGGGAGCCCATAGACGGCAGCGAAGCCGATTTATCAGCAAGGGTTTTTTTCATAAACCCGTCCAATTGCTCCTTAAGTTCCCTAATATAAGCGACTGTTTCCTGAAGTATAACTAGTTTATGCAGTCCTGGATCTCCACCTCCCGTAGATACCACTTGATTACAAACAGGTACAAGAATTTTAAGCGACTCAAACTGCTCGTTTATTTTAATTCGACGTCTTCTTTCAATATCAGAGTGCGATATTTTTCTAGCCTTGCGACGATTTTCCCGTTCTTCTTCTGAGCACTGAGACTGGTTAGATCGTCGACGACGTTTAGATGCAGTATTTTTTCCGCTATTGTCTGCGGAAAGGGTTGGACTTTGTTCAGCTAAGAGATCCACAGCTACATTGGCAAGTTCTGGCAGGTAGTTATAGTTTGGTGATTTGGTTGTGCCGAAATGGAACTCATCTTTAGGACTGATTTCCACCGAACAGTCAGAACCATGATTTGACATTGGCTCAGACTTAACAACTGCCTTTTCTATTCTAACAGCGGATCCGGGTTTTGGGGCAAGTTTCTTAGGCTTCGAAGATTTAGGCGATCGCTGCTGCTTCTGATCAGAGACTTTCGAACGGCTCTTTGAATTCAAACGAAAAGCAAAGGGTCCTGAAGATTCAGGAACTAGACAAGGTAAAGCTGCACTAGGTAATATGAGCGGTGACATTGAGTGAGAATTGCCTTGCTTAATTTCTGTAGAAGGCGGTGGTGAAGGAGGATCTGTGGGCATTCTAAGAGGTATATCAGCTTGCAGAACTATAAATAAATAGAATAAAAAATAGGGAAAAATCCAGGACAAAGAGGAGTATAAAGAAATTGAAAGCAGGAGCAGAAAGAAATAAAATCTGGAGTTGTCTGATCTATAAAAAAATTTCTAAAAATGTTTGTTTGTCTTTGAAGTGGGGTTTAAAGAGCGATGGCTTATCTATTTAAACGTGCTGTAAAACGTGAATTATTATTAAGCCAAGACAGCGCACGGGGACAAACATGTGAGAAAAAGAAACGACAGCCATATCAAGAAAAAGGCATGCCTAAATCGTTGGCAGGCAACATTCTGCGATGATGATGGTTTGAATTAAAGGGTATATCTGTACAAACTGGGGCTACAGGGGCAAAAGGCCTCACTACAAACGTACAAACATCATATACTTACAGAAATCAATACTTTAGTTGTATATCCTAAAAAAGCTACGTTGATTGGTGTCATCTACCGTACCTATAAAAATGTGAATAGACTAAATTGCGAATAAGCTTAGCGTATAGATGTGATCACGTTTATGGGCACAGGTGTGGGAGACAACCATGTCGCGTGCCCCGAGACAGAGTTTCTGATAGGCTCACATCAAATCAATACGCCTTTTTTTGGAAGTCCACATTATTTTTTAAGATCACAAGACAAACCAAGAGAGGGGTTAACTCAAGAATGAGGAGTGTATATGGGCACTCGGAGAAACACCGTATCTCATGCTCATGGAAGTTTCGTATTTCGAAGCATTTAGTTTGAGAGGGTTTTGGTACTCATCCCTAAGTGCTGATAAAATAGTTAGACATTGCATATATCTACCATTACCATGATATATATGACAAACATTATATACACCACAGGACAGCACCTAATGCCAAGAATCACAGTGTAAATTATTATACAGACAGTAATAGAAATCTTAATATACTCACCCTAAATCTCTTTATCAGTGTGACCTTTCGAGCTCGAGGAGCAGCTTTTATTTGTTTGATGCCGGGTAACATACCTTCGGCTTCAGCCGTACATCCGCAGTTCTTTCCAAAGAGCCGAAATCAGGGGCCTTCCCGAAACGGAAACTAGTCAACACACTAAGCCCTCCCGTCGCCTTAGATTAAAGCTGCTGCAACTCCAAGCTAGAAAAAAACTTCTCTTCTACTTATCTTCAATTCACTTTTTGTTATTCGTTACTTTGTTATTCAATTCTCTCAGAGTTATATAGGCTGGTCCTTTATTATCTTTGAAACCCCCTTTTCGTTATTTCTATCATTATATTTGTCTAGGCTGGTTCCTAATGACTACCATTAAAACAACTTCAATTTTTGACTCACCTGCTGGTAAGGTGTCGTCAGGCTCTTGCAGAGGCTCTCCTATTCGAAAGGATATCACAGCAGGCTTAGCAGCGTACTGTTCCCCGCGAAAGCAAATAAAGAGAAACTTGGGTTGTGCCCCCGATAGGTACATCCCTAGCAGACAATCGTCTGCTATCTCGAAAATTACTGATGAATCCTCAGAGAGCGAAAAAGATGACCAGTTGGAAGCTAAGCAAAAGCTAGCTGAAGCTTGTGGTATTAGTTTAAACACGAGAATCCTGGAATTCCAACCTGCTGCTCCGGAATCATCAAAAGCCATTGATCCTCGAAGTCAGTACAATAAGCCTGTGAAAAATACTGTCAATGCTACACTCAGAAGAAAAATCGCTACAGCACCAGAAAGAGTACTGGATGCTCCTGGATTGCTGGACGATTACTATCTCAATCTGTTAGACTGGTCTGTTGATAACCAGGTTGCATTGGCTCTGGATCAATGCGTATATGTGTGGAATGCTAGCACTGGAGGAGTATCTCAACTTATGGAGACTGCTGGTAATCAGTATATCTCATCCGTTAGATGGTCTCAGGATGGTGCCTATCTTTCCATTGGTGTCAACGACGGCGAGACACAGCTCTGGGATGTAGAAGAACAGGCAAAGCTTCGATCCATGCATGGCCAAACATCTCGTATTGGTGTCATGGCTTGGGACAAGCATATCCTGTCTACAGGCTCCAGAGACGGATCAATCTGGAACCATGATGTTAGAATTGCTCAACACAAAGTTAGTGAGTTCAACAACCACAGAGCTGAAGTTTGTGGTTTACAATGGAGAGCTGACGGCGCTCAACTGGCTAGTGGAGGCAATGATAACATTGTGAACATCTGGGATGCGAGATCCGCTATCCCCAAGTTTACCAAGTCCAACCATACTGCTGCTGTTAAAGCTCTAGATTGGTGTCCTTGGCAAACAAATCTCCTTGCTACTGGTGGTGGTACTCAGGATAAGCATATCCACTTCTGGAATACTACTACCGGAGCAAGAGTCAACTCTATTGACACGGGATCACAAGTCACCGGTCTTAAGTGGAGCTCAACTTACAAGGAAATTGCGTCAACTCACGGATTCCCCAACAATAACTTAAGTATCTGGTCGTACCCTTCTTTGACCAAAAATGCCGATATTCTGGCTCATGATTCTCGAATCCTTCACTGTGCAATCTCACCTGACGGTCAGACCCTTGCCACATGTGCCAGTGACGAGAACCTGAAGTTCTGGAAGATCTTTGAGAATACAAAGAAGAGACCCACTACTGCTGGTAGTTCTAATCTTACTGGTAAAGATATGGGTAAGATGATGATCCGATAAATGGGCGGGCCAAGTTTCTTTTTCAGCTTATGCTCTACGTAATAATAAACTAGCTAGTGACGATACCCTCATTTATTTTTATAGCAGTTAATAGAGCAAAATAAAACATCTATTTGTTGATATCACACTTATAGCTTTTTTCAATCTCCGCGCGCCGTTGACAGTCACTAATATGCGTGAGCTAAGATTTATGTATTACCCGGAAGTTCTCCAGAAAAATAATATATAAACACCCACTCCCCCCAAAAAATTTGGATTTTTTTCTTTTTTCTTTTCTTTAGATCTCTTTGCCTTTTGGCTTTGATCAAGTGTAGTATCTGTTCTTTTCAGTGTAACAACTGAAACGGCACCAATGGTGCCTTTTAAAACGTTACACAGTTTTTGTAATCCGCTACTGGTCCTCTTAGCTTGCTAATGATTGGTGGCACAGTGTCGCTGCTATTGCACTATCGGCTGCTGACGCGAGTCCCTGAATACTTTGACTGATGTCGGTGAAAGTATGCAGAGATTTGCGTTGATGGTATATAGTTCAAAGAATAATGGTAGAGGTTGTACTTTGTCGTTCATGGTAAAGGCAACCTTATATCTTATCAAAAATTTGCATATATCAATATAGTCTAATTATTGTTTTTATTTCTATATTTTATTAATTAATTCATTGATCGACAGATCTTGATGAAGTGAAGTATGATTACGGAATTTCCTTTTGTGAAATTTTGCATCATGCCTGGATATTATGGTAGATATGTTCAAGTGCTTCCATCCACACGAATTATTCGAAAATGTATCAA
The DNA here is from genome assembly GCA_030569095.1 of Daia tannicola. Taxonomy (NCBI): domain Eukaryota; kingdom Fungi; phylum Ascomycota; class Dipodascomycetes; order Dipodascales; family Trichomonascaceae; genus Daia; species Daia tannicola. The sequence goes on from JAJMJQ010000001.1 coordinate 492,378, forward strand.
CACCACTGTCAATAAAATGTATTCCGTAGGTATATCCAAAACAAGGAATATCTTGTATAGACATACCATGGAAGATACTTGCTGCATCAGGTATAACGTTATAAGAATTGGCGATGTGTTTATAGGCCTCTTTGACGGACATGGAGGTGCAACCTTCAGCGAATGGTGCTCAGAAAACATGCACAAACTTTTCACCACAAGATATAAAAGATTCGGAAAGGTTTGTACCATGGAACAGATTCTAAGTCAAACATTCAGAGAAGCAGATAAACTTCTCTGTCTTAGATACAAAAACGTTAGTGGTGGTTGTACAGCGTCGGTGCTTTATTACGACCCTAAATCCTTGACAGTTACTTGTGCTAATGTTGGTGACAGTTCAATGATATTCGATGGAAAAAAAGGACTTCAAAATCTAAGTGCAATCCATCATGCAGACGACCAAATGGAGCGAGCCAGAGTGCGACAACAAGGCGGTGAAGTGTTGTTTGGTAGAGTAGGAGGTGTCTTAGCAGTGACAAGAGCACTAGGAAACCCACAAATGAAACCATATATTTGCCCAGACCCTTATACTAAGCAAATACGTGTCGACAGAGATCATGAAAGCAGTATAGTAATGGCAACTGACGGCATCTGGGAGGTTATCTCGGCGCAAGAGGTGGTGACATTGACTCATGGATTGGACTCCAAAATAGCGAGCAGACTCATTTTGAGGGCTGGCATTGAGCGACGATCAAGAGATAATATCACCTGCATAGTGATCAAAATCATCCCTGAACCACGAGCTATCACCATCGATCAGAGATTTGGAATTTCCATAGAAGCAACCAGGCTGAGAAACTGCAATATCTCTCAACGGCTCAGACGGATGAATGTAGTTTGATTTGCCGTTCATATCCTTCACACAAAATAAATGTAACAGAAGAATAAAAAAGAATAAGGCACAAAGATAAACGATTTCTGTTATCAAGCTCCAGATTTCAGTTTCAGTGTTAGTTCTAGCTCTAGTTTTCAGCATAGAGCAGATACTTAAGTATATCACTTAACGTGACAATACCTTTAAGCTTTCCCTCAGTATCAAGTACAAACAGTCGATGAAGACGCGATTTCCTAATAATATCCATAACAGTGTCTAGTTTATCTTGTTCAGTACATATATGAACACCATCAAAATTTTCAGGTCTCTTCATCAAGGCCTCACCGACTGACAAACTCAAATCTGTATATATACCACCCTTGATAAGAGTAAGTACATCTACAGACTCATAAACATTAAGCAACTTGCCCTCATCGTCCAGAATTGGCACAGATGATACTCTTTTTGTTGCCAAGATATGGATGACATCGATTACAGGTGTAGTCATCGTACATGTGGCTATATTCTCGTAAATGCCAATATTTAACTCAGTAAGAGGCTTCAGTAACATTCGAGTCTCCTTAGTACAGTTTAATGCAACGAATTTAAGGATTCGATATTGCGTAAGTACGCTGACGACAATTTCTCTACCAGTGTCTTCTTCAACATCGATCAACGGTATACGTCTTGCCTTAGATTCAATCATTTTGATGCATGCATCGTAGAGACTTTCAAAAGGATGAATGGAAATAGTTTCAATGGGTTCTGCACCAATATTCTTTTCTATATCCCGGAGACCATTCAAAGTGAACTCCTCGACTTTGTCCATCTGATCAGGATGCAAAAAGTAGTACTGGATGACATTAATATAATCAGAAGGAGTCAATAAGCCGGCGAATCTCGAAGATTCTGAGTTCCACAAAGGCGCAGAAACAATGCCATTCTGTAGCAGAATAGTGAGACTTTTTTTGACTAATAGCGCGGTATCTAAGACCACGAGTTTGAAACTGACAGGCAACACATCGTAAGAGGTCTTGGACTTTAGAAATTGGCGAATATCCTGCACTGCGTTTCGCTTATCCTGGTTAATCAGGTTATTGGTACGGTCACCAGTATTTATATTCGACATTATGGGTCGATATAGGTATTAGAAAGATGTTAAGTGCGTTTTAATAAAATGAAAGACGTTGTGCTGGCTTTCTGTATGACAAGAGTGTAGTTGGTTAACAGGTAAGAGGAGAATCCGGGTTGGGAGACAGATGGAGGGAAAGCTGGTTCAGATGAGCACTAAGCCAAGAAGAAAGGTAATGGATGCAGAACGAAATATCAACCTGATTATATGATATTGTTATATTTTTTTACATGTCATTGGAAAATAATATAACTACCAGGGAACAGTGGTGAATTGTCATCACCTGGCTCCTTTATCAAAAACTCACCAGCCAATCATCAGTGGTAATGGCTGTGAAAGCTGCTTCAGCACCTTGAAAAGGAGTTTTCAGACAGATAAGCCGTTCAAAGACGTGGTCACATATCCACTATCTCCAACGGTATGTCCCGGCCTATGCGAGATATGGGATCAACGAATCAGGCGGTGTTGGGGAGCTACTAGGACTCACCAATGCAGGAAGACGGAGTTAAGCCCGGGAATATAAATAAGGGGTTAATTCCCTCAATCTTGTAGATTGAGCAGAAGTTGAATATAATTAGTATCTGCTGTAGCGCTTAGAGCCCGGTACTACCAAGAATATATACTGGTAGTTGTCGTAAAGAATCGTAGATGAAGGTGGCTCTCCACACCATTGGATATTAGAAACTACGAGCTTAACTGTAAATAAATTTGATATCATATCAATCCAGCCAGCCTCTATCAAACCATTTTCGAGGCTGTTCATTGGCATTCTCAATCGTTATGTCGCATGTTCCGTCTACTTACTACTTCATAACTACAGCTTCAATATCTAACTTTGACATGTCTTCCCAGAAGCCTCTCTCTATTCTCAAGTATACTTCAAACGTTATGCCTAACTGCAACAGAAACCTGAGCTTAATATCTCTGTCGGATCTAAGACAGTTTGGGTGGACTGCGGCTCAACCAGTTTTCTGTAGTGAGGCAAACATGATCACAAAGAAACCCAGTTTAATTTTACCGCATGCCAAGACCCTTGAACCCGTAAACGACAGAAGTTAGTTGTCACTTCTGTGCCCTTTTTTTGGGGTGGGGCTTATGAAAGAACAACGAAAAGTTCACCGACAAACTATTGAAGAAGTTTCTTGACTATTCTCTATTTATATATTAGTCAAAATAAGTCTCGTATGACCGGCCCTGCTGTGTTGGCTTTCGGTGCGTGTCGTTGTCTATCCCTTTCCTCTGCTGTCTCTCATCTTCATCCCGACTAGTCTAAATGAAAAAATTATCAGATCTTCCGGGACGGATCGTAGGGCCGAAAATGGAAGAACGCACAAGCATAACGAAAACTCAGTGAAACTAACCGCGAAAGCTGCAGAACGTGAAGAGAAATATCCTAGATCACGTAGAACAATGACAATTATAATTTCGCGTAGATAGCCGATCATCATATCTTGACGCAGAATGGATACCTCCTTGTTCGGTTTTTTTTCCGTGAAGATGCTACCGGTCGACCCAACAATGCTGTAAGCCCGCTTCAACAAAATGCCGATAACAGAGAATTCAATAGAAATAAACAAATTGTTTTTTCTACAATGGAAAGCTTTATCAATTTTTATAAGTTCTAGAATTATAAATCCATAAATACTCCGTTGGAATGTGTTGTTCAGTGACCCTTATCAAGTCCTTACGGCCCAAATTTTTCCCGAGCAGATTTATAATCCTAAGGTGTGAGCGTGCATGCGTTGGCCAACTTGACCACCTGTCAGCTACTTCACCGCTTTTTCACCCAAACCAAAGTATTTCAAACCTCGTTTTGAAATCTAACTGACTGAAAATTTCTCTCTGTTGCAGGGCTTTAATTTACTCTTCTCACTAATTTTTTTTTAATATCTACAGAGATGGTCGCATTTAAGAAGTTGCTTAGCCTTGCCACGCTTGTCGTTGGGGCTTTGGCTTCCGATGTCGTTCAACTTACCGAAAAGGAGTTTGATGGCTTCGTCAACAGCCATGATGTTGTGATCGCCGAGTTCTTTGCTCCTTGGTGTGGTCATTGCCAGGCTTTGGCTCCTGAGTACGAACAGGCCGCAACCATTTTGAAAGATCGAAATGTTGCTGTCGTCAAGATCGACTGTACTGAGGAAGAAACCCTTTGTGCTTCTCATGAGGTACAGGGATATCCTACCTTGAAAATTTTCAAGGGTACTGAATCCGTCATTCCTTACAAGGGTGCTAGAACTTCTCACAGTATTGTCTCTTATATGACCCGGCAAGCTATGCCCGCTGTTTCTGAGTTGACTGCTGAAAATGCCGATGAATTCTTTACTACTGGCTCTTATGCCGTGCTTGGATTCTTTGGTGATGATGAAGAGGCCAAGAAGACCTTTTCTGATGTTGCTGAAGGTCTCAGAGAACGATACTTGTTTGCTTCTACCGAAGACGAGAAACTTATCGAGCAGTACAATGTTGAAAGCTTCCCTACTATCATCGCTATCAAGAACTTTGACCTTGATAGAGGTACCGCAGTTTATAAGGGAGATGTTCTTGATGCTGAGGCAGTTTCTACTTTTGCAACTGCGGAATCTGTACCTTTGATTGGTGAAATTGGTCCTGCCACTTTCAACGACTACTTGAACAATGGTCTTCCCTTGTTCTATCTCTTTGCTGATAATGATGAAGACAAGCAGAGACTGGTTGACATTGTTAAGCCCTGGGCAGAGAAGCTTAAGGGAAAATTGAGTGTCGGTACTCTTAATGCTCAGCTTTACAGCAAACATGCTGCTAACTTGAATCTCCGAGAGGAATTCCCTGCTTTGGCTATTGAAGACTTCAAGAAGTCCGTCAAGTATCTCCACTCTCAAGAGGAAGCCATCACTGAAGAATCCATTAAGGAGTTCCTTGAAAGCTTCATTGAAGGTAAGCTCGAGCCTGCTATCAAGTCTGAACCTGTTCCCGAATCCCAAGATGGCCCTGTTTATACCATTGTTGGTAGGACTTGGGATGATATTGTTCTTGATGATGATAAGGATGTCCTGGTTGAATTCTATGCCACCTGGTGTGGACACTGCAAGAACCTTGCTCCTATTTACGAAGAACTCGGTGCTCTTTACTTTGACAATCCTGAATACAGTGATAAGGTTGTTGTTGCCAAGATCAACCATCCTGACAATGAATGCCCCGAAAAGAAGATCAGAGGTTACCCCACCATTAAGCTATATCCTGCAGGAAACAAGGATGAACCTATTGTTTTCGAACAGAGCCGAAACCTTGAGAACTTTGTTAGTTTCATCAAGGAGAAGGGTACTCATGGTATCGACGGATTTGCTGGTCAAGAAAAGATTGATGCAACTGATGATGCTACTGCCAAGGCTGGTGCTCCTACTGGTGGCTCTGGCGATAAGCTCAAGGTCCAGCATGATGACTTGTAAGAAAAGTAAGATGTTTATATAGGTGTTGTGTACGTATTATCGTGTTATTAAAGTAAAATTCGGTTTTATAATGTGTTTGGTCCACTCACTTTAGCATAGCAGTAAATCCCTCTAGTCTCTCCCACTTATTCACAATAAAAGACTTCCAGCTCAGGCATCGGTTCCCTTCGGCCACCTGCTCCCTTCGGTAACATGCAAGTTTGCTGGTAGTAGAAGACCCCATTCATACAGTAGTAATTATCATGACTTTGAGGTGCTTTTAGGAGGAGGAGCTATTGATGACGAGTCAATGGTTTTTGACTGAACAATGTCTTCTTGCTTGCTTCGTTCCTCTTCTTCTTCAAAATATGATGTTAAATCTGTAGCCGGTCCTGAATGATAATGTGTATGCGGATGTTTCTTTCTTGGTGGTACAGGTAAATCACCAGCAGTGAGATTTGGAACAGGGGCTCCAAGAGCAAGTCCTGGTGGTGAATACAAATCAGCAGATGATGCAGGAGGAGATTGTAAAGACTGTGGTGAAACTTGATTTGCTTCAAACAGCGTATCTCCTGGGGCCATACTGAGACTTCTTTGATGTGTCGATGATTTCCTATTGGCTACTACCAAAGGTAATCTATGCAGAAGTCCATATCCAACAGCACAACCTAACAAGCCAGATCCACCCCAATCAGGATCAGGTTGGATTCTTACAGGTCTTACTGTATCATAGTCATGGTTATACACATAAAGTTCTATCGAAGGAGGGTCATCATTATTATTCTGGTCTTCGACTCCATTACCTTTACCATCATCTTGGTTCTCATAATAAGATGATACTATACGAGAAACTACCCTGGCAAGAAGTCCCTCACCTCCTGCAGCCAAAGATCCATTTTCAGCGCCAATAATGTAATCAGAATGCGATATTAAGCCCGCTTCTTCTGCAGGACTGCTGGGCGTAACATTAAGCACATGCCAAACATGATCTGCCGCCGTTAAAGGTGTCCATTGGAGTGTTAAACCAAGACCAAAATCATCACTTTCACTAACTTGACTGTCTACACGTAATTGTAAAGATCGTTGTACCCGTCCTTTGGATGTCCATAATTGTAGAGATACATTAGAACCAGAAAAAGCTTTCAATTCTTCAATAAATGAGTCGATTGGCGGAATTTCCTCGGTCACTTGTATAGGGCTATTTGATGCACCTGGGTTTTCACCATTGTAGACAGAGTTTTGTGTGGGTGTTAAAGAATGGCCGTTTATACCGATTATGAAGTCGAAAACAGACTCAATACCCGCCTCACTGGCTGGGGAGTTCTGATCGACATGAATCACACGGAAACCATAATCAGGCATTGAATTAGTGGGGCCATTTTGAGGCCGGCCTTCCATAGACTTTACCAGTTGTCTTGCGAAGCTAAACATACTTTTTTGTTGTGATGAGATTAGATCAGATTAGATGTAAGTCTGATGTGGATGTTGATAAGTTAGTTGGCTGGATTTGGTTTGGTTCGGGGTCGGGTCTGGGGTGAACTAGGATGACCCCGAAGAACTTGACTTTCTACATGTTTACAAGAAAACTTTACATCAACAAGAATAAGTTGAATCAACAGAGATATATACCTTTACAGATTTTTGTGATTGTCCTTTCATTATAATATAACTTTTAAAATGTCAGGTACTAAGTTTAGCGTAAGTATTTGCTGTCAGTATTAGTCTACGGAACTCATAGAACTAGTTTAGACGCTTTGGATATGTATCCATATTACTATGGTTTAGAACCAAAAAAGTTCAATTGTCATAATATATATTATTTAGAAGCTGTAGAAGCATGCCATCATGTTTCAGTAGATTTGTAGCTTTTCAGTAGCAAGTTTTGTAACATTATACCCGTAATTCTAGCTCCTATACTAACACCTAGCTCGACGAATTGTCTCAACATGAACAAGACTGTATTTTACCTTACTTTTCGTCTGATGTGGCTTGGGATATCGGATGTAGACTTCGTGAAAACACAGTGTCAAAATCCAAGCCTGTTTTGATTTCAATTGCTAGTTCTACTGGTCTCGTGTACTTTCAAGCAACATCCAGACCTGGAGTTATACCAGATAACCAAGACTGGGTCAACAGAAAAAAGAAGACTGTGCTTGATTTCCATTGCTCATCACTTTATATGGGAACCAAACTAAGAGAGCAAAATAAGACTTTCGCCGAGGCCTTTTATAAATCTGAGTCTGAATATGCTATTCATGGTGGAGCATTCCCCATTCGAGTTGCTGGAGTCGAAGGAATTGTTGGAGTGATCTGTGTGAGTGGACTTGTCCAGACCGATGATCACCTTTGTATAGTCGAGGTGCTGAAGAGCTATATCAAGAGTTTGACAAAGTAATATTAGAACAAGAAATCAGTAGAAATTAGTAAGAAAATATCTTGATTTGATTTTTGATATTGGCCAATGGTTATACCTAGTGCCTGTCATTTTGTTCACCGTTTTATGAGGTACGCCCATCTCTCATATATTTTGGGAGCTGAGACCCCCGCCAACCAGCCAGCCAGCCAGCCAACTAACCAGTTGACATTTACACCATTTTTGATACCAAAAATCAGCAATATGGATCCATTCAACCAAGTATATTCTGATGCAGAAACACAGCTGAAACATACCGAGGAATTGCTACTGAAATTCGAAAAGACACCGGCAAATAATGAGCTATTGGCGGATTTGAACAACTCAGTACAGGAACTGGTAGAGATTATACATGATCTTTCACAGAGCATAGGCGTTGTACAAGCGAATCCAGAGAGATATGGATTGACTGACCATGATATAAATAGCCGTATACAGCAAGTTGGGAAATTGAACCGGGATATGAACGAGATCCAAACGTCGGTGATGCAGGCTAAGAAAGCCATAGCGGCGAACACGGTGGCTAAACAAGCCGAACTCGACAGTCGGAACGAGCAAAGTATCGGCAATAATCCACATGAATCATTGGCAAACAATCCTGCATTAATGATGGAACTTCAGGACCAAGATAATGTGCTTGATTCCGTGTATAATACCGTCTCTTCGTTGCGAGAACAGGCTCATGTCATGTCTAGAGAGCTAGAGGATCAATCCAATCTGATAGACGAGTTTGATCGAGATACCGACACGGCGCAGGATCGACTTCGTAGAGGCTTAAAACGGGTGGATTGGGTGGTTAAAAACAACAGAGAAACACTAAGTTCATGTTGCATTACTTTGTTGATCATAGTGTTGATAATATTGCTTGTTCTAGTGCTGATCATGTAGTACATAGTATAGCATCACATGATAGCATCACATGGTAGCAGCATGGAATTGCATGGAAATTGGCATGGAATATAAGAATCAGATTTGAATAGACAAACAATTTCCAATGTTGCTTACAAAGAATAAATTTACATATTCATAATAAAATCAAAATCTCATGTTTGTTCACTTAAATACTCTCTACTTGTTCACTCGGGGTTCACTCGGGTTTCACTATAAAGTGTCAACCAGTGATCTACAGAGAATAACTGCCAAACCAACCAAAACCCTAAGTATATCAATTTTGAGACAGGAAATCTATAATTTAGCATTCCACACAATGGGAAAGGTTTTAAACCCAGGGATCTTTGCATATACTTTGTTTACGTGAGTTTAAGTATTTTCATGTAGATCTCCTCCACATTGAGACATATTACTAAGTGCAGTCAACGACTTCTTCGGATTAGCCATATGTAATAACATACAATTATAGCAACTACAAATATAATAGAATATTATATCAACTACAGATATGATTATTCTACTTCTTCAATTATATTACTAAACATTCTTCAATTATATTACTAAACATATTCAGATATCTCCATAAATATTTTCCGTCTCCTCGTCACCGTTTTTAAGCATCAGGCACCGATCAGAGGTCTCACCTCCTCTTTAGGCCATTTAGGAAGCTAGGTGCCTGCCAAAAGGGCCCACAATAAAAGATGGGGTGATTTCTTAGGCATGTGCTGCTGATTGTCCATATATATCAGAGAATAATTTTGGAATTTAGGACTTTGTCGTGACTTGACTTGGCTTAACTTGATACTATCGGTATCAATTGTAACTAGTCTAAGGACCTGACGAATTTTGAGTTGAACTTTAACAGAACTCATAGCCTATTCATTTGAGTAGCGGACAGAACAGATCAACAGACAACACGTAGATACATTCTCCTAATAGGACGATTAAGTAAACCCTGAGTCGATAATTCCGCGTCACTTAGGTTTCACTTTATTTACAAAACAGTTTGTCTGTCCCTTTCTTTCAACTGTGCTGCTGCCAAACCCAGATTGGTCTAGCCTGCAGTACTTAACCAAACGTGACAACGACGACACACACATTAGCCTTTTAAGTGGTGATTTTTGATTTGTCTTTGATTCGTGATTTGATTTTTGATTTGAATTTCAAATTTCAAATTGCAAATTCCATTTTCTGCTTTGTTTCCTTCAACTGCTGCTTCTTATTTTTTTTTATTCGCAGACTCTCTGTCTTGTTCTTTGCTTTGCCTTTCATTAGATTACAGTTAAGTCCTCTTCAAGGTGGCCTGTTTTTTCTCTTTTCTTTTTCTCTTCTTTAATTCTTCTTGGTTGTGTAATACCCGTTAGTTCTGTCTCGGTTGATATCACTAACACCTGAAAGAACTATAACCCGCCATATCAAACACCCATTCGTGGCAAAAAATTTCTAATCCTGACTGAAGCATCAAATTACCTAATCGTACTTTCATTACTTTAATCTGCACTTCACTGCACCGCGCTGCACTTCTGCTTTGCATCCTAAACTACTCCTAGCATACAAAAAAACCATGCCAAAAGAACATGTTGTTATAGTTGGTGCTGGTATCATAGGTGTATGTTGTGCCTATTACTTAACCCAGCATCCTGATTTCGATAAAGAAAAATATCATATTACAATCATCGAGGCTAAACGTCCTGCATGCGCTGCTTCAGGTAAAGCTGGCGGACTTCTAGCCCTCTGGGCATTTCCTCAGCAAATTGTTCCTCTATCTTTTAATTTACATCAAGAATTAGCAGATCAATATGATGGTGCTCATGAATGGGGATTTAGACGTGTAGATACTATAAGCTTGGAAGGCAGTTTACGAAACCTTTCAAGAACTGTCACACAAGTCAAACCAGAATTCCAAGATCAGTCACAAGATTCACCCTCTACGGATGACGATTATTTAGAGGGTCCTTCGAACGAAATGCCAGGCTCTAAACCACTGGGTAAACTCACCGGATCCATCAAAAAAACAGAAGATGATCCAGGCCTTCCAGACAAGCTGGATTGGATTGCAACTGATATCGTAGATAACTGGTCTTCATTAGGTGATAAGGAAACAACTGCTCAAGTTCATCCCTATAAATTTACCAATTATTTGCTCAAGAAAGCAATGGAAACTGATGCAGTAGAGTTGATTATTGGCAAAGTCTCAGGCATGCTCACTAATAATCCGAATATAAACGAGATAGACGAACTGAAAGGCGTCAAGTATATTGATCCTACGACAGAAAAAGAAATACACCTTGAAGCCGACAAGGTCATTATAACTGCAGGGCCATGGACCTCCAGTATTTTACCTGCGGCACCTATATCTGGTCTTCGAGCTCATTCAATCACTGTAGCACCTTCGAGGCAAGTGTCACCATTTGCTTTATTTACGGAAATGAGAGTCAAACGAGGCAAATACGTATCACCAGAAATCTACCCTAGGAAAGATGAAATCTATGTTTGTGGAGAAGGTGATGGCAATGTACCTGTTCCAGAAACTGCAGATGACGTACAAATTGAACGGTGGAGATGTGACGATCTATTCAAATATGCAGCTGCAATATCACCGGAAATACGTGAGGGTAGGCTTCTCCGACGCCAAGCATGCTACCTTCCCGTGATCGATGTTGCATCTTGTCCAGGTCCACTTATTGGCCAAACTAATGTTGAAAATCTTTACTTGGCCAGTGGTCACAGTTGTTGGGGTATAAATAATGCACCTGCTACAGGTAAACTAATAGCCGAAATCATCCTTGAAGGCGAAGCTCATAGTGCCAGTTTACAAGGCCTCGAGCCCGATATGTTTTTCGATGCTTCTGATTTGAGACCCAAATAAGCAATAACGAAATAATACTAGGCAAAGCAAGGCTATATTAGAACACTAATGCATTTCATTATTCAATTTAAATTTGCTTTTACTAGTCGATAGCCTGTGTATACAAGTTTTCCTTTCTATAGCATTTATCTTTAGGCGAATTGAATTGTCTTTATCATTATCCATCATTACTATATGCAAATATATTTCCCCTTTGGGCCATGGGCTGCGACAGCCGCACCTAATGTTCCCGTTTTGGTTACATGTAAATTGTGCCTAAGAAAACCCACTTTGCTACTAGTATATCAGCAGAGAAGCCAGCCCGGCACTAGTTATCTGATTCAAGCTACTAGTAATGGGAATACTCGAGTAAGTATTTAATCACTTGCTCCGTTTTATTAGCAAGATCAGAGCTGTAGACTGTATAGAGCTCAGTCTCTCCCTACCATTGCAGCACAATTGTAATACTTCCAAACAACATCAAACTAACAACTTCCAAGCGTCTGGGATGATTTCGACAATATTAATGATACAGTTGAAGGATTCTCTGCTAAATTCTGGGAAGCCCATGATAGAGCGCCTCTTGTTGCAGTAGATTCTTACCAGTGGATCTTTCATCTCCAAGGTGGCCCTTATAAGACGGAGTCTCTCGCAAGCTTCTACATTCAATGGCTACGGAGATTAACCGTATTCATTCGGTGCGGATATAATATAATAATGGTCTTTGATGGACCTGAACGCCCTAAACTTAAGCGTGGGGAATACACCGAGAATTATATTGAAACCGATGAAGTGAAATGTGCAAAGGATGTTTGCACAAAATTGGGTATACCTATACTCCAGGCACGCGGAGAAGCTGAGGCTGAATGCTGTTTGTTGCAAAGTGAAGGAAAAGTCGATTATGTGTTTTCCACTGATGGTGACTGCATGCTGTTCGGGGCCACAAAGGTCATATTTTACGAGCAACCTTCCAAATCCCTTGATAAAAAGACCACATCAGGGGCTGACAGAATTATACGAATTATTCATCGTGATCCAAAAGTGAATCCACGACACCAATATCTCATGCAAGTTTTGTTGATAGGAGGAGACTACGATTCAAACGGTGGTATTCATGGTATAGGTGCAAAGATAGCGAAACAAGTAGCTAGCTCTCGAGCAGGATTTTCTAGCAGGCTGGCTGAAATATTCAGTCAGGAATGGAGAGAAAAACCGTCGAGACAAGCTATTGAAGTCAGCCCTACCGATCCGGGTTTCGAATATAATGGCACAAAGCAAGAGCAGCTCGACCAATTGTCACGAGATCTCGAACATCAATTAAAAACTAATGAGCACCATTTGTTCGAGCGTAAGAGACCTAGTGCAAACTTGCCTGATCATTTCCCAGACCTGGAAATGACATACCAATATTGTTTCCCAATCGTTCTGAGCGAATCTTTCATTCCTCCTCAGGTATGCTTCAACCCTGATTTCGATGGTATTGTAGAGAAGTTATCGGAGCTTCTCGAAGATGAGGATATAGCAAAGGAGTTGAAAAGGCTCATCAGCAAATTTATATTTATTGCATTCTTGAGACATGTCGTTAACAAAACAGACAAACTTGAATGGTACAACAGCATTAGAACCAAGGCCAGAAGGAAGAACATCAAAGATTATGAAGAACTTGTAGTATCGATTAAAAAGGAGTTTGCTTATGATATTCTTGGCTCAAAGCGTCTTTCGGCATATCTAAACCAATATGACACAATAGACGTGCCTGAATACGATGTAATTGGTATACTTCTTAGGCAGTCGGAGCATTTTCAAAGGCTATTTACAATAAAAAAGAAGCAGAAACCGGGAAACATTGATTCTACTAAAAAGGAAGTTCATCCAAAAGGTGCGAGAACTAGTAAGAAAAAATCTACAGCTATGAATAACCATCGTCTAGATGAGTATTTCAGAGTCAAGTCAAGACCAACACCAAGGCATCGTGAACGACCGATAGAAATCAAATGATTCCTGAAGCAGTGAAGTAATTTAACAGAGTAGGGTTTTCATCAATAAATATATTTGCATTTTCTCTATGAATATAGATGTATCGATTTAGTAGCTCCATAAAGAGACAACTTTGATTTTATATAAACTGCAGAAATAATGGTCTCATGATTGAAAGGACAGCTAGTGGTTATCGAGCTCTTCTAACCACTTTGCGAGCGCTGTTTTTCTGCAGAAATGTAGACGTCATCCCTGTTACCATTTTGCCTGATGATTGCGAAGGATTCGAGGAGGCGCTCGAGTGAGGATGTGAGTTAGCAGGAGACAGGCGCTTTGGCTGACTTTGCATAACATTACCACCAGAGGCAACTGCGGCAGCGTATAATGCAGTTTTGGCGTTCGACTCTGATAATGCTGTGGCCTGTTTGTAATACCTTTGAGAAAGGTCAATAGCATCAGTCCATTCTTTAGTGCCCTTGGGATCCTCTAAGGTTATCATACTCTTCTGGAACTCAAACGACAAAGCACCGACACCAGTTTTCTTATTAAAAGGGTATTCTCGAATGATAATATGAGGATTCCCAAGATTTATCTCGGTTCGCAACTTCTTGTCATCTGAGCCTGCTAGTAGAAGTCTCGCTGCTGTCGTTACTAGCACAATTCTTCGCTTATGCTTGACAGAACCAAAAAATTTGCTAATTTTCTTAGGGTGAACTTCTTCTTCACTTGAACTAGACACAATGTTGAGTGTCCCAAGCTTAATGATTCGCTCATCGTGGCTCATTAGTAGACCAGCATATTCTGCATCTACCTGTGTAGCCGGTAACTGTCTTAAAACAGGCGAAGGTGGAGCTGATGTTTGTTTCAACTTTGGCGATTCTGAAGCGGATACTTTATCAGAATCTTGACCACTACTAGGAACAGACGTTTTCGTTGAATTGAGAACGGGTGCAGATTTCTGGTGTACGAGAGAGGGATTGATCTTCTTGACATGGTTGTTTTTGACACCCGAACGAGTACCAGTACTATCATCACCAGAATCCTTTCTGTTGGATTGTTGAGATGAAGTATGATTGAGGATAGTGGAATTCGACGGTACATGCTGAAGTGATGTCTGATTATGAGTTTGAGCCTGGGCTTGGGAATGAGCCTGAGCTTGAGCTTTCAATTGCGTACGAGATTGATCTATCTGTTGTTGATAGACTTGGTTCTGTATCGCCATAGGAGTCTTTGATAGAGCAGCAGCTGCAGCAGTTGCTGCGGATGACGCTTTATTCAATGCAGCCCCTTGAGAAGCCTGAGGTTTGATTTTTTGAGCAGAAATATTTCTGGCTTGCATCATCAAGGGCGAAATACCAGGTGCAGAAGTCGTTGAAGAAGATGACTTATAGGGTCCGATTCGTGGAGGTAATGATCCCCAAAGGATTTTGCGATCCCAGTTGACTCCTTCAAAAAAAGGATGTGCCTTGATCTCATCGATAGACAACCTATTCTGCGGATTAAGTACTAATAGCTTTTTGCATAAATCTCGAAGAATAGGGGGAAATCCTGGAGGATAACTATATTGGAGCTTGATAATCTTTTGGAATGTCTGGTACTCGTTACCTGCTTTGAATGGCGGTCTACCAGCGATCATTTGATAAATAATGCAACCAAATGCCCATATATCACAAGCTTTCCCAGAATACTTTATAGTCAGTAACTCTGGAGCTAAATACTCTGCAGTACCAACAAAGGAGTTTGCACGAGCATCTGAAGGATATATTTCTTCACCATCATCAGTTACACCTTTGGGCTGAAGTAACTTTGCAGTACCAAAATCAGTTATTTTGATCCGCATCTTGTAATCCAGAAGAATGTTTTCAGGTTTCAAATCGCGATGAATTACTCCCTTATTATGCATAAACTCAACCGCATCTAATAACTGAGCACCGAAGTATTTCACGCACTCCTCATTTAGAGATCCTGTTCGCTTGATCAATGTCAAAAGTTCCCCGTTGGCAGCGAAGTCTAAAACAAAGTATAGACTACGTTCATCTTGAAATGTATAATATAGTCGTACTATACCTGGGTGCGTGCCAAGTCGGTTCAACGTATCTTTTTCTATGTTGACATATTTTACTTTCTTCTCCTTGATGATATGCCTTTTATCGAGTACTTTGATTGCGTACTCCCGTAACGTTTGTTTATCACTTGCGGAGATGACAGTAGAATATGATCCTTCACCAAGAGTATCCCCAAACTCGAAATCTTTAACCCCTTTCTTCAGAATACGAGTGGCTATATTACCATTCTCATCCGTTTCACTTTTGACAACTGTGGCAGCACCTTTGTCTGCCCATTCATCACCTGTTGAAGATGATGATAAATGTGTTTGACTTGTTGAGCGGGTAGCAGATTCACTAGACATATTGCTCAACGGTGTATTCTTACGAGACACAACAGGAGGGGTTAAAGCTCCTGGTCCAGGAGCAGTCAAAGGTACAGATACGGAAATAGGATTTCTCGATAGAGATATACTTGCAGGCTGATAACTTTGACTGTCAGACGAATTCGAGGGAACGGGAACAGATTGACTAGTCTCCGATAATGATGCATAAGACTGTTGGCCAAAGGGCGAACTACTATTTTCTAATATCCTTGTGTCTGAGATATGAGAGTTGTCAAATGGGAATGTATCGCTAGAACTCTCGCTTGCCTTTCGTATCGGAGATAAATAAGGTCTTGTACTCCGCGAATCCTGCGTGGAGTTTATCGGAGACTGTTCATAAGGCTGGGGAGGCCTTTGAGCATATTCCTCTTGTTTGTTCATGATTCTGGCATAATTGATCGACGGAGAAGTTGATGGATGCTGAACTGGCCTTCTATGTGGACTAGTCGAGACTTTAGTAGTAGGCATATGATCAACATAGTAGCCATCATTAGGTAGCGACCCAGACGACTGGGAGACATTGGGATCCAATGTCTGGTACATATAGTTTCTAGACGACATATTGGGTCCTTAGATTTCTGCTGGGAAATAACGATGCGTATGTATACAGCGCAGCGACAAGGAATCAGGGATTCCGATGTGGATTTTGGGAAAAAAACAACAATGATACGGGAGGGCACAAGAAACAAACACCAAACCAAATCAAAACATGTAATTTAAACAGCTGGCTATAACTGTCTTCTGTCCTTCTTTTAATTGTGGCAGTAGCTTACGTGCGTGCTTTAATCAGATGTTGCTGTTGTTATTACTGCTGGCAGATGGGTTTATTCCCTCCAATGTGTGATTGTTATGATGTGTGAATGAAGTTGACAGGTTCCTGACTTGGAGGTGTGTTCACGGGGATGGGCCGTTTGTTAAGGCGGAAGGTATAAGTCGACGACGGCTCTGAGCTGGGGAGAGCAACCGAGACAACCGAAATAACCGACATAAACGCAAAGAAAAATGAAAAAATCTATGTAGGAAAATACTTTGTTATAAAATGATTTTATTTTCATTTTTCAATGGCATATTTCTGGCCCTCACCTGTCTATTCAATTGTCATCGTCTTCCTTATTGGTCATACCCTTGCTGGAATGCGTTAACCCGACAACGCCTGGATTCTCATTGAGAGGTTTTATGAAAGCGGGACCTCAGATGGGCAGGATTTGCGTTTCAAGTCAGAGCCGCGAACTCTTCTGGGAAAAGCGAAATATTATGGTTACTTGATTATGTTGACTTGCGGTGCCCAAATAGCCTAGTCGGGCCGATTATGCCATTTGTTATGACAGTATCGAGCTTATCGATAAGACTTATATTACAACACAGGTATAGTTTCAATGGCATACAGCAAGAGACCAAGATACTATTTAGAATATGTAGAAAAGTTTATATATGCAACCTGTTTCAGCTTCAGGTTTTAAATTATATTCAATCGTGTGTTTCCGACTTAATATCGTCGTGAAGTCTGACGTGATATACTATCCATAGTTATGCGCATATTGGCTGGATAGGAGCACATAGTTGTTAATATGGCGTTGAAAATACGGCAACAACAACAGCTCTTACAAGCTACTTAACTCCTCTTGAAAATGATCAACCCTCCTCTAAGTCTCATCCATGTCGGCACTTCGGACATTGAAAAGTATGTCCTTCAAACGTCGAATAGCTACCTCCTCGGACAGACATCTTCTTCCATTCGAATCTGTACGGATTCCGATTCGGATATCGACTCAAACTCAAACTCGAACTCGGATCCGAATTCAAATTCAAATTCAAACGCTAATTTAGCTCTGCTGCAACATGCCATAGGAATCCTACCTGACTATACCCCCGAAAGGGCGTTAGCCTCTGCTCGAAGTCCTCATTCGTTAAGCAGTATTCCTACGTTGTCTTCACAGCAATCTACTTATCGAGCAACAGGACAATATATTAGCCCTATGAATAGAGATGCAAATTTATCTCCGAGACAACAGCTTAGTCGAGCCATCAGAGGATTCGCAGTCCAACTACGACTACAAAGAAGACAGGAATGATTTCAACGGTTAATTGAATATCTTCTTTTTAAAATAATCAACAAGAAAAATATATCAAATAAATATAACTCAATCTAACTAATATACCTATTAATCTGCTTGGCTTTTTGCTGATTCATTATCAGCTCTCCAAAAGCTCTATAATCACATTCTTCAGGATTGCAAAATCCACCGGCTTTGAAAGATACTTGTCGAAACCTGCTTTGTTACACTTATTAGCAACGTCTGACATAACGTATGCACTTAATGCCACTATAGGGATCTTCTGCGCTACCTTATTTTCACCTTCCCATGCTCTTATTTCTCGACAAGCTTCAAATCCATCTTTCCTAGGCATATCTAAATCACATAGAATCATATCAAATGGTCCTATATCCTTAATAGAAGGATTAACAGAACGGTAAAATACATCTACACAGATTTCACCGTCACTAGCAACTTCACAGTAAAAACCTGCTTTTGTTAGAAACTTAACGATAACCTTCTGGTTGACTAGGTTATCTTCGGCCAGTAGAATCCGATAACAATTATTCAATGCAAAGTCTCGCAAACCGTCTGAAATCTGTTTCATAGAGTTGGATACTCTCTTGGCATCCATCATCTTGATATCCTGACTAGCTTGAGTCTTTCTTGCTGGATCAAAAACAACTGAATACCTGCTAGGTTTTAAAGGCTTGCTCAAGAATGTCACCTTTGAAGCATCAATTTTCTGTTTATCGAGAGATTCCGTTACTGATGTCCTCATATATGGACTAGAAAGAACAATCATATGACATGTTTCACTAATATTGCCATTGAACAGAAGTAGTAGAACGTCCACTGTCACATCAACATCAGTAAGATTAATAACAACATGTGTCCATTCGTTAATTTCACTGTCGATAGCTTTCAGTTGATCGATACCATCAACACACTGAATCTTACAGGAATCAGGATTAGCTAATGTAGTTCTAATATGATGTTCAATACTCATACAAGTAAACTTCCAGGGACAAACAACCAGAATATTTAGTAAATGCGAAGACTGATTTAAATCATCAGAACTATTCGACCCTGCTGAAATATCAAATGATGCCAGTTGCTGATGTTTAGCGATCTGATCATCACTAGGATGGTCATCTTCAGTAGGTAGCTTCACTTGACAATTGAACTTAAACACACTACCGATGCCTCTCTCACCAACACAAGTTAGTTTACCACCGTGAAGCTCAATTAGCTGTCGGGATATAACCAAACCGAGACCAGTGCCTGAAGGACTTCCACTAGTTTCAACGTAGTTATAACTGGACTCGCCGCTATTGATCTGAGCAATCTGAGAATATGGTTTGAACATACGCTTAGCAGCATCTTCCGGAGTAAAACCACGACCTGTGTCATGAACTTCAACCTTTAACATCAAGGTTGTCTCATCAATAGTTTCAGCAGAGCAGAATGTGAAAATCTCACCAACATCGGTAAATTTTATAGCATTTCCTATTAGATTCAAAATGACCTGACGAAGTCTGACACGATCTCCTTTTATCCATTCAGGAACAGACTTATCAACCACACAATTCAATTCAAGATTCTTGGCAATAGCCATAGGGTTTAATAGTTCACTGACTTCTTCAATAAGCTGACGACCATAAAACCAAGTATATTCCAGAGTCATTTTCCCTGACTCGACTTTAGAAAGATCCAAAATGTCATTTATGACCATAAGCAAAGCATCAGCACTACTAGAGATTGTGTGACAATAATCTAGTTGCTCCTCGGTCAAATTAGTTTCAAGCAAAAAGTTCACCATGCCTGATATGCCAATCAAAGGAGTACGAATTTCGTGAGACATATTAGACAAGAATCGAGTTTTGGATTCAACTGTTCTTTGAGCTGCATCTTTAGCTTCTTGAAGTTTCTCCTGAATCGTCTTTTGGTCTTGGATATCAGTAGATGTTCCAAACCATAGTGAGTCTTTTGTACTATTCTGCTCGGAGCAACTGAACAGAACCAAATTCCACCTGAATTCGTTGTAACGATTTTTGATTCTGAGTTCTAGTGCATAAGTACCATCACGGTATTCCTTTCCTTCAAACAGGTCCTTATCTATATGTCCTCCTTCCGTGAATGGTATCATGGCTAAACTACGATCGTCAGGATGGACTGAGCTCAGATATTGGAAACCCAGACTATCCTCGACGCTCTTTCCCGAATAATCAACCCACTTCTGATTGGCATATACCAATCCTTTCGCTGGATGGATCATAAAATTGGTAGTAGGAGAAGACTCAGCTAATGCTTTATATTTGTGTTCCCATGCAGCCTCATGGGCCGTTTGAATAGCAGCGATTTCAGATTGATGTTGATTATGAATATCCATCATCGTAAAGAACCAATGAGCGATAGTAGATCTTTCATCTCTTAATGGCACTCCTCTGACAAAAAATGACCTATATCGACCATCAAAACGCCGAACCCTTACCATGATACTTAGTGGGACACCCTTGCGAAGTGAGATATGCCATGCATCTGAATATCCTGATCGGTCTTCAGGATGGACAGAATCAAAATGGTTATTGCAAAATTCGTGAGCTGTCAAACCACGGAAAGCCAATGCACGATTACTGACCCATGTGATATCACCATTGACAGGTTCCGCAGTGAACACATGAACCGGAATTGCATCTATGATTGTTCGCAAAAGTTTGTTTGAAGGATTAGCCATCTTGAATGCCTGTTCACCATTTACTAGAGACAGGTGATCATTGCTAGCAAAATCATGCTCTTGATGCGATAAAAGCGTCTGTTCAGTATCTACTGTGCTACTAGCTTTATCATCGGGCGTTGAAATAAATGATGCGCTGTGAGAATACAAGAGTTTCTTTAGGTTATTGCCCGCCTTGCCTCTCTTTCCAAAGTTCAGCTTCAGTCTAGAAGGAGAATCCGCTGGTGGGCTCAAGGTAGACTGTGTACGAGTCTTATGATTTCCATTATCATTCGTAAACTCCTCCCCAAACCAATGTAGCTGCAAATGGGGACTAGTTACCTGCGAATGTTCTGTAGACCGATCATCACTAAGAGATCTTGTACTTCTAGATGAAACGGAATTTCTTGAAATCTTGTCCTCTCTTAGCGAGGAATAGTATGGCTTATCACCAAGATGGATCTCACGAATATCAATCTTCTTTTGAGACGTTAAGTTGCCAGATACTTTGGGTGAAACTGCCTTAGAATGATAACGAGATATGCTTCTCCGTGTATACCTTTTACTTCTTTGCCTCCTGGATGATTTAGAAAACCTCAACCTATAAGGTGATGATGGTGTTAGAGCTTTATGTCGAAGCGCAGGACTCACACTAGCTGCAGTGGGCATATTGACTACTGATATTGTCTGTGGAGGCATGTTCAAATTGAAAATCTCACTGGCACTGGTACCACTGACAGACCAGCGATAATGGCCTTTGCTTTTAGTAAGAGTCTCAAGCTGACGGCTAAGAGAAGAATGAGCTCGAGCTTGCAGAAATGCAGCAGCAATATGCGGAGCTAAACTCTCAAGAGTCTCTATGAGATGACTTGGAAAGGGAAGAGGCGATGCCAATATCGATACTATCGCGACAGGAACTCTTCCTTGATGGTTAGGAGGGTCAATAGACGTTTTCAGCGGTGATTCATGAGAATTGAAATCAGGCATATTTGGCGGAACCAATAGCAGATGCAGAAGAGAATAAGTACCGTCAGAGACTTCCTGAATACAATGCTTTTGTAAATATTCCTGTTTTAAGGGCTCGTCTTGATCGTTGCTATCGTCGGTAAACGCACTTTCCAACTCCTCTGTTCCAAAGGTTCTTGAATCCTCCAATGACGAAAAGCTAGCATCTAGAGCACTAGAAGAAGGATAATTCCTTGGAACAAAAGTCACCTGTTCTGTATCTACATAGTTGGGTGGTTCTCCTGGAGCATTGTAATATTTTCGTTGCAGAACAACCATTTGCTCGTAATTTAAAACACTGAGAATACCCTCAGCATCTACCAATGGATCAGTCTCCCATTCCAAGGTTCTCAAATTCCCAAAAACAAGAAGGTTTGAATTGCCCTTGTTCTTGGGAGGCACTGGAGGAGGAGGGGGTATGTCGGAAGTCTGATCAACAGGTTGCGATTGCTGTTCACTCACAACCACGTTACTCGAAGTGGCATCTGAAGAAACAGACTCTACTTTCTTGGTAGATAATTTGATATCAATCATTAGAGGTGATGGTGGATTCTTATTCTTATTCCTCCTTCCCCTTGATGAGAGTTTTGAAAATCTCTCTTTGAACGAGGAATTCCGCGAGAAGCTAGGTCTGCTGGTAACAGCTTCTGAAGGAGGCGTGGTAGGAATACTATTACTACTACCACTAAAATTTCGGGAAGGCGTAGTACTAGCAGATGAAATGCGTTCATGATTTTGCTGAGAAGTTGATGTTGGTTGATCATGCATGAAGTTGTTCTGTGAGAAGGCTGGAGTATCCGGTATAGTTTCGTTCTTATTCCACAATGCACGCAGTCCCCATGGTATATTAGTGATATCAGAAGGATCTCTTGGTAGTTCCAGTGATATTCTTTGGGCACCAAAGTGTGTACTTAATATTAACACTAGATTCCTGAAGAAAGCTTCAAAACCACAATCACAGTTTAGAGCAAGAATCAAGTCACTTAACTTCAAATTAGTGCGGACATCATTACAGCCTGTAACGAACCTGGTGGTTTGTATGTTTGTTTGACGCCCATTTTGATGCGGATGAGCAGATATAGGTATATCCAATGGCATGAAGAATGTGCGATGCCGGTCAGCAATGGAATATAAATAGAATATAGATAGATTGAACTCTGAACATAGAAATGCTCCGGAAACACAGGTACTATTCCACTAAAGTAATCTTGAAGAAGTATATGTTTGGATTTTCAAAAGGAGTGGTTGTGATGTCTGAAATGTATAACAGCCGGTATGAGCGTGTGAGGGAGATCTACGCTGTGTTTCAAAAGCAATGAATGTGCACAGATTCAGGCACCGGAAATCTCCTGTTTTGGTTGGAAGGGGGGGTATATGCGGAGCAATATCTATCGATAAGACTATGAGAAAAATGCAGCACTACAAATTCAAAGAGACAAAATAATCAACTTGAGAAATGAGTAGAAATGAGTGAGAAATCTGTTTCAAAGAGGCGTGTGGAGCATTTGAGTGTTTTAAAGTTTCAGAGGCAGCAGATATTGAGATGCCGAGCAGATGTTGAGCCGAGAAAGTGAAAGATCTACGAGGGAGGGCTATGACAATTCCAAGATACAATTATGTGAGACAGACCGAAAAAGTACAAAGTTTTATAAGTTGGGAAATTATTTGTTACTGCAATATTTTAGAACAATCTATAGAGAAAGGAAAGAAAATTGTTGGTGTGCTAAGTTTAATCCAAGTTTAAAGGTATCTTTTTTCCAACGTGGGTCTTCGTCTTCGTCTTCGTCTTCGTCTTCAGTCATTATGTATATTGAACATTATAATTGGCAGTACTGTCACTAAGATAAGTCAACCAAAAGTAATTCTACCTCAAGATTGCAGTCGCAGAACAGATTTATAAATTTTAAATTACAAGATTCAATACTATTCAGACGGTCCTGGTACGACATACAAGAGAATACAGTATACCATATCTCTTGCATTCCATCCACAACCAATATATAATGAAATAAAATAACATAGCTATTTCCACTGCTTATTTGGCTTTATTGGCAGCTTTTTTCAATTGTTCCTTCTTGGCTGATTTGATCAAGACAGCGCTTATATAAGTAGCCACAACGGTTGATCCAACCAATAGCAAGATAACAGGAACTTTGATAGCCCATTCTCTAGGAGGGAAAAGATTATAAATGAAATGAGTTTCGTCAACAAATGGCTGGTGTTAGAGTAACATGACAAAACTAATGCTAATGATGGGTAATAGGCCGATAACAAGATATGCAACAACAACACTGTACTACAAGCAATTGGCTTGTTTATGATTTCAATATAACTGTTACTTACCAAAGCAAATGTCCAGATGGTGTAATAGAAGAAAACAACCGTTGCTACAGTAAGCATTCCAACTCCAATAATCGTTTCAATGGCCTATAAAATAAAAGAATCCAGTTAGTATTTTGTTACAAATATCGGGTTACAATTACTTGATCTCTTTTAATTCAGATTCACAAGAACAAAAAACAAAACGTGTTGTTACATACCATAATGAACTTTTCTATTAGAACACGTAGTGTGTGAAATCAATTGATGCGTTGGTCCATCGAATTTCCACTTTGATTTCGCTCTTTTAAATTTCAGGTTACCTTGAAGATTTGGAGAAAGCCGCTGTTAGGTGATGCCGGGTAAATCATTGCTGTTGATTGTCCCTCCCCCCCGGAAACTTCGGTTCTGGACCTATAAGAAGGTCCGAAACGCAACCTTGCTATTTTTCCTTTATATATTATATCATTTGCGTATTGGTTAACAAGCCAACAAGAAATATAATAAGCAATTGACTTTAAAAAACGCATCTTCAAACAATTTCATAATGTCTTTCAGTCTCCTTAAGTCATCTAGTTTGAGAACTGCTGCTGGAATTGCTGCTAAGCCCAGCTTTTCCACGACCTTTGTAAGAACAAAGGCCACTTTACCTGATCTTGATTACGATTTCGGCGCTTTGGAACCCTATATTTCTGGTCAAATCAATGAATTGCACTATACTAAGCATCATCAAACATATGTGAACGGTTATAACGCGGCAATTGAACAAGTGTCCGAAGCCAATGTTAAAGATGATATTAAGAGGCAGATTGAACTTGGATCTGCCATCAAGTTCCATGGTGGTGGTCATTTGAACCACTCTCTTTGGTGGAAGGGTCTTGCTCCCAAATCTCAAGGTGGTGGTGAACCTCCTGCAGAAGGTTCTCCTTTAGATCTTGCTATCAAAGCTCAATATCAATCTTTGGACAAGTTGGTTGGCTTAGTCAACACCAAGCTTGCTGGAATCCAAGGCTCTGGATGGGCATGGTTGGTCAAGAACAAGGAGAACAATTCTTTGGAAGTGATTTCTCTCCCTAATCAAGACCCTGTTACTGGTCCTTATGTTCCTATTATTGGTATTGATGCCTGGGAGCATGCTTATTATTTGCAATATAAGAATGTCAAGGCTGATTACTTTAAGGCAATTTGGAATGTTATCAATTGGAAGGAAGCAGAAAAGCGATTCAATGCTTGAATTTAGGTTTTTAGAGGACTGATTTGCTTTGACTTTTGTATCCACTTGGTGGTTTATCTACCAGACCGAGTGATCTGAAGGATACTCTGGCTGTTGAAATACAGCCATGTTAGGAGAGCGTCATAACTATGAATATTATATTAACTTTACTATATAACTGTGCCATTGAGTGCAAATATAACTTATTGGGTGGTTGAGCTCTTGTTTGGTTAGCGGATGACAATGTTAAGCTAAGACGGAATTGTCAGATTATTATAGGAAAGCCATCCTCATTTGATCCATATGATTAATTATCTATATAACATCTACTTTATCTGTTCTAGAATCATTTGTTGAATGATACATATGTTTTATTGCACAGCACGTACTTATGTCTGATATCACATAATAGGAAAGCTTTCTGGGGTGAGAAGAAGAATATCTTTTTTTGTGTTTTTTGTGTTTTTTGTGTTTTTTGTGTTTTCTGTGTTTTTTTGTTTTTTGTTTTTTGTTTTTTCTTGTCACTCAAAAACTTGTCCCCATACACCACTACAATATACATTCAACATTAGAATAATGTCTGATCTCAGCAACAAACTCGAAGCCACGACTTTAGAAGATCATAAAGCCGCTTCCAAAGAACAAACCGTGACCCCTTGGGAAGTCACAGGTGCTGTTGTCGATGGTGAAGCTCAAGCCATTGATTATGATCGCTTAGTGGAAAATTTCGGTACTAAGCCAATTACTCCTGAACTACTTGAACGATTCGAGAAAGTCACAGGTGCAAAGCCTCATATTTTACTTAGAAGAGGAATGTTCTTTTGTGGTAGAGATTTGGAACATATTTTGAGCCTTCATGAACAAGGCAAACCGTTCTTCCTATATACTGGTAGAGGCCCTTCTTCCGACTCTTTGCATATGGGTCATATGATTCCATTCATGTTCACGAAATGGTTACAGGATGTATTTGACGCTCCTTTGGTTATTGAAATGACAGATGATGAGAAGTTTTTGTTCAAACCTGCTTTATCAATTGAAGATACCAAACGATTCTATCTGGAGAATGCCAAAGATATTATTGCCATTGGATTTGATCCTAAAAAGACGTTTATTTTCAGTGATTTCAATTATATGGGTGGACCATTTTATGAGAACGTGGTAAGGACATCACGACAAATCACTACTTCTACTGCAAGGTCAGTATTTGGATTCAAAGATTCCGATTGTATTGGGAAATTACACTTTGCCTCTATTCAAATCTCTACGGCATTCAGTAACTCTTTCCCCCATTTATTTGGCACTAGAACCGATATTCCTTGCTTGATTCCCTGTGCTATTGATCAGGATCCATATTTCAGAGTCTGTAGAGATGTGGCAGTCAAGTTGAAATATTGCAAACCATCTTTGATTCATTCCAAGTTCTTCCCTGCATTGCAAGGTGCTTTATCTAAGATGTCTGCCAGTGACAAGTCTAGTTCTATCTATATGACAGATACACCAAAAGAAATCAAAACTAAGATCAACAAATATGCCTTTTCTGGTGGTAGAACTACAGTTGAAGAGCATCGTGAATTCGGCGGTAACCCTGACGTCGACGTCTCTTATCAATTCTTATCGTTTTTCTTAGAGGATGATGAAGAACTGAAGAAGATTTATGATGATTACAAATCTGGCGAATTATTAACTGGATACTTGAAAGCAAATTGTATTAAAGTGTTACAGAAAGTTGTTGCTGATTTCCAGGAAAAGAGAAAGTTATTGACTGATGATGATGTCAAATTCTATGGTGATCCTAATAGAGAATACGAACATAGATTCAAAGATCAAATCTTTGGCAACAAAAAGTAATAATAACAGTAGTAATATTGGTTTTAAACCATTTTTAAATCTATCTACATTCGTCACAACGATTAAATGGAATTAGAATTGGCATGGCTCTTGATATACTTGACAAGATCATCAATAGTAATAGCCTTAAGACCATGTTTAGTAGCAAAAGCCAAGCAATCATCTTTCCTAGCCATAAGACCGTCTTCATCACGAACAATTTCGCAAATTACAGCGGCTGGTTCGAACCCGGCTAATCTCGAAAGATCAACAGCGGCTTCAGTATGGCCAGGACGAGCAAGAACTCCGGCTTCAACGGCTCTCAATGGTAATAAATGACCAGGTCGCATGAAATCGTCAGGTTTGGTGGTAGCATCAGCTAGTTTCCTAGCAGTCAATGCTCTATCATGAGCAGAGATTCCAGTGGTAGTGCCATCTGCGTAATCAACGGTAATAGTATATGCAGTTCCATGACGATCTGAACGAGTCTCACTCATTAAAGGCAACTCAAGTCTATCTGCAATAGATTTATGTAAAGGTGCACATACATAACCAGAAGAATGTCTTACAAGAAAGGCCATTTTTTCAGTGGTTATCTTAGAGGCGGCAATAATGAGATCACCTTCATTTTCTCGGTCTTCATTGTCGAGAACCACAAGGAATTCTCCATTTTCTATGGTTAGTAATGTGTTAACAGAAAGAGGGATAAGCATTCGAATGATATCATATACATTTGCATTCTGATCTTAATGTCCTGATATCGTTGTATATTCATGATCCGCAATTATCAGCTTCAACAGCATAGGAAAACTGCTGAAAAGAACAGAGCAAACCTATATAGGGCACAATAGACTATTTACGCATTTTTATAGCGTTACAACCATCGGTTGTCGACATCACCTGTCAGTCTATATATGCGAGCCCAAGATAGAACCGAGGAAATACTTACTATAAGCTTCAAGAGCTTCAGGAATGCTGGAAAAAGACATATCAAAATTAATCGCAGTACTTTCTTTTAATAAAGAAAATCCAAATATAAGAGAAATGTCAAACAGTTGATCTTCGTTGTGGCTTTGTATAGCTTTTGGAATTTTTCAACAGTATTAGTCAATTTGTCAGTGCCGAATTCGAATCAATGCCTTTTTACGACAGTCTGACTAAGAATTAACGGGAAGAATGAATAATAGTAACCGGAAAGAAACCACAAAAAGTTAAGGAAAAGAAGAAAGAAACTAATGAAAAGAAGAATATAAATGGGAACTTGGCTTTAATTTATATATTTCTAAGATATTGTATTCACGGAATAATTGTTTGAGAAGCTCTTGGTGTCTCGTTTCTTTTTGTAGAGGAAAAAGCAATGAGTTAGGCTTTAATCAAACCTAAAATGAATTGAGTGGTTTTTTTTGGTAAAACAACCAAAAAAATCTCAATTAAGGAACTTGTGCATCAGATATCTTATACACTGATGTCATAAAGACTTTTACATGTTGGTTATCGATTAATGTTAAATGATACTTTCATATTAACTAAGATAGCTGGTTAGAGGTTACAGCCTTACCTTCTTCCTCACACCAGCTTTTTTACCTTTTACCTATTGACATTGCCTTCCCAATTGACTTTAAACATATACATTAGTAGCGATTTTATTGAAAGACTTTAAAACCACTGTAACCACAGCCACACGTGTGTTTTGGTTTCTATATCTTAGCAAACTTTATACAAAATCCCTCAGTGAATTTTTTTTGTTTCGTACATCTGGCTATAACATCATACCCACTGGAAACAAATCTCTATCGAATACACAATGCAACGCCTCTTCGGCTCAAAGCCCGCAGCTCCTAAACCTACTTTGAATGATGCTATTTCTGGCGTAAGTATATTTATTTTGTGCAAGATAATACCGCTCAGTCTTGATTAGGATGTGCAACACAGAAAATGTCCTTTTACTAACACTAATAGATTGATTCCCGTGTCTCTTCATTAGATGTCAAGCTATCCAAGCTCAATGCCGAACTCGGTACGTACCAGCAAAAAATGTCTCGCATGAGGGATGGTCCTGGAAAGAATGCATTAAAGCAGAAAGCATTGAAGATATTGAAGCAACGTCGTCAGATTGAGGCTCAGAAAGATGCATTGGAGAGTCAGAGCTGGAATATGGAACAAGCTTCAATGACCACGGATAATTTGAGAAATACAATGGCTACGGTAGATGCCATGAAGTCTGCTAATAAAGAACTTAGACGGCAATATGGCAAGATCAATATCGACCAAATCGAGTCACTTCAGGATGAAATGTCTGACTTGTTAGATATGAACCAAGAATTACAGGATACCATGTCACGAAACTATGCTGTTCCGGATGAAATTGATGAAGATGAGCTGGATGCTGAATTAGAAGCATTAGGTGAGGAAATGGAGTTTGAACAAGCCCAAGATCAAGAGTTAGGTATAGGGGCTCCAAGTTATCTGTCAGAAGACACCACTTCTCTGCCTACCTTTGTAGATGAACCCGTAGATGAAGAGAAGCAGCTGGCAGCAAGCTAATAGGTGGCTTTTCAAAATGACTGTATTTATTCTGCATCTAAAAAGGTATTTACAAAGTTGTCTATAGTTTTCTTGCAACCATGAAGTAGTTTCCAGCACTAGCATTAGTAGTGAGAACCCAACCACAAGCAGGGACGTACATGCATCCGTCGGCCCTAATAAGTTCCCATTGGTGTTTTCCTGTTTCAGGGTCAATTTGTTTAGAAAACCAGTCTTCTAATTCCGATTTGTTGATATATTTGGACCAGGTATGAGTCCCTTGAGGGACAATTTTAAGGATCTTTTCAGCTGCTAGTATGGTAGTCAGATATGAAATAGGTGTACGGTTGATTGTAGAAAGAAACACATAACCTCCTGGAACAACTTTATCTGTGATATTAGAGAGGAATTGGCTAGGCGAGTCGACATGTTCTAAGATTTCGAATAGTGTGACAATATCGTACTGAAGACTAGGGTCCAACGACTCTACGCCTGTATATCGGTAATCCAACTTCTTATGCTTCACCAATGCAGGATCCTGGCGCTTATGCTCTTGTGCAGCTTTGACACACTCTTCAGTAGCATCTATAGCCATGACTTTCTTCACAAAGTTACTTCTAGCTAAACTCTCAGCAACAAGGCCTCCGCCACAACCGACATCTAGAACCGACAATTTATTATTCAAATGTGTCAGTAGTTTCGGATCTATGTTACTGCTGGTATATTTAGCTCTTACTTCGGGCGGTAAAAGATCCAATGAATAGCCAGGAAGAGCGGGTCCATTCTTAGCATTGACAGACGGCACACCATATCTGCTCAACGTATCTCTTATATAATCCATACGTAAAAGATTCATTTTATGAAGAATTCGTTGAGGTCCGCTACTATCCCACCATGATCTTGCTAGAGCTGCGAAATGCGAGACTTCTTCCTGGTTGGCTGAAGGAATTCCATGATTCAAATTCCGCGAGCTTGCGAACCTTCTAGTCAAAGAATACATGGACTTCTTTGAAGCAAATGTCATAATATCTCTATGGTCTATTTTTTATTTATATAAAACAGTTTGTAAGTGAGTAAATGGGCGGTATGTAAGAACCGATAGTGGTCTGTTGGAGACTTCGATATCTCTCTCTCGACATCTCATTGGGATATCTCGAGATTGAAACTCACTTGACTTTTAGCATCACCAAATGTCTGATAGTGAAGAACTGGCGATTGAAGACAGCATCATAGCCACGAGGGCAAAGAGAGCTAATGCAGGAAATAGGTTGAAAAGTCTGCTGGAAAATGCCGAGGCTTTAGAAGAAGATGAATATTTTATGGAGGAGGAGAATGATGAGGAGTTTGAAGTTGTGGAAAGCGAAGCAGATGCTAGTGACAATGAGAGTGATGACGAGGAAGAACAAGAACAAGAAGAAAAAGAAGATGGGGACCAAATTGACACAAATAAATTAAAAAGAAAACATGGAGGATCCGATGATGAGAACTTTTCCGATTCGGATAGCTCTGAAGATGAAGAGAATGCTGAAGATGAAGACGCAGGAGAGAAGGAACTACAACAACAACAACGTGAGGAAAAGCGGCAACAGGGCAAAAAGTCTCGAAATCGACTGGCTGATATGCCATTTATGAAAAAACCGAAAGTTTCGGCGGAAAAGACCGTTAAAATACCCCGTCATAAAGATCCTGCAACCACATCTCTACAGTTGATGTCCTCAGACCGGCGATCATCAAGGCGTACTGCAGCTATTAAAAACAAGGAAGAAGTCCTGGGGAGGCTGAAGGAGTCGGAAGCGCGGAGAGCACAGTATGTGGCTCCTAGAAAGCAAGTCGTCCATAAGATGACACAAGAGGAAATGTTCGAAGAAGCCAAAATCACTGAGGCCAAAAACAAAGCATCTCTACGTTTCTATGTGGAGCAGGAGGAACTGAGGAAGCAACGTCAGAGAGCTGCTATGCTAGCTAGACGTGTCCGACTGAATCATTATATCCGTTATGTCAGCAAATCCACACTAATACCACCAAGACGAATTTTTGTGCGACAACCTATTGAGATTATTATGGCACAGTTTGGATCTGCAGAGCCAGAAGAAAATATTGGACAGGATGAGAATGAACTTAAGGTCGAGGAAATCAAAGAACCTGATCGATCTGGTCTAGATGAAGACTCATTAGCTACTAAGAATGAAGAAACTGATATTTCTAAAGTGAAATTAGAGGAAGAAGGCAAAGAAAAGGATGATATTGAAATAGTTGACGATATCATAGAGGAATATTCAGAAAAGCCAGCTGAAGAAAATAATTCATCTGAAGAAAGCAAGGACAAGGCTGAGATAGCTGAACCAGCTGAGGATACAAAAGAAGAACATGCAGAAAATCCAACTGAGACTAACGAAGAAAGCAAAGAACACAGTAATTCAGAGGAATTCACTGCCAATTCCGATTCGAAGGACAATGACAATGAAGAGATCAAAGCAGAGAATGAAGACGAACATGAATCTGAGAAGGGAAGCCCCAAAGTACCAGAAGCTACACCTGAAGTACCATTTGCCGTGCTTTCTGGCCCCTGGTTACTTCGTGCCAAAGCAACGGTAGCTGTCGTGAACTTAGATCGACCCGATAGCTTTGAAATGCCCATGTATGAAGTACGAAGAACATTGTTTGGTCGTCAGGCAATGATACAAGAAGAACCAGAAGCGCCTAGAAAGCTTCAATGCATTATAACTGGCCAGCCAGCCAAATATATCGATCCTGAGACCAAGATTCCATACTCTTCTATGCAAGCATATCAAATCATCAAACTTGTCAAATCCGGGGCACTTACATGGGACCCTGACGTCGGAGGTGGAGCATATACAGGACTGCGAAAAGGTGCCAGACATGCTGCTGGTGTGCCTAGTGCTTTCTATGAGACTGAGGACAATCATAGAAGAGTGAAGACGGAAATAACCTGAAGCATTACGTTGTATATTAATTATTTATTACGCAATTTCCAACCACAAATAAACGCATTGCTTTACTTTATTTACTTTATTTTATTTTATTTTCTTATAATTAATGTCTAGTTTCTCATCTACACTCACAAAACAGCTCCAAAGCCAAATGCAATCTTGATAGATTTGACATAGTATTCCTCGAAATTCCTCTGCACGACTTCTTCTTGGCCAACAGGGATTCCCTTCCAGTCTACCTTGAGAGTGGTTTCACCTGCCCCTTGACTAAACTGCAAAGTCAAATCAGCATAATGGCCGACTTTCCAATCTTTCAGTCTCCAGGTCATGGCAATACTTTTGCCAGCATCAAGCTTCTTGATAGTACCTGTGATATTACCACCAAACAACGAATAATTGGTATTCTCCTTGGCCTCAATCTCGGGTTTAGATCGTGTCCAAGCAGCGACCATGTCAGGCTTTAAGAAAGCATCATAAAGTACATCAGCAGGAGCAGTGAAGACTGAATTCAGATGAAGAGTAGTGGTATTGTATGCAGCAGTACCAACAACTTTCTTGTCAGAAGATTCCTTTTTATTGGCAGCTTGGTCATGAGAATCAACACTGTCTTTCAAAGGATTCTTCACTTCTGGATGTTGGATATCTTTGCCATGTGTGACAATCAGATCAGTACCAAATTGTCCAAGGATTTCTCGGAGCTGAGGAACCAGTTTCTGTCTAACAAGAATCTTGACAGGATCCTTCTTTGATCCATCTTGATCAATGGTAATGGCGAACTGTAGATCTTCAGGCTCGGAATCATATGCAAGTTCAGGGACCACGATTTTGCCGGTTACCTCGATATCCTCGTCATCATCAGAAGAACTAATGGTACCTTTATAGCTCAGTTCCATATTCAAATCGAACAAAGATATAACCTTTCCCTTTCGCTGACATACGTCCACGTCACCTTCAAGGCTCTTCAGTTCGGACACCTCAGCTTTGGTATGTCCATCAGCACTTTCACCCTTGATCCCGATAACTCGGTCAGTAAAGTATTCTCGAGACCAAGAGATACAATTCTTGTCAACCCAGTGCCAGTTATTGGGATTGTGAAGGACCATAATTAGTGTATGAGTCTAAGAATTCAGCGGAGGTTTTTTTTGAAAGCTGCTATGTCTTTCTGTCCGTAAAAATAGTAGAGGAAATAAGGAATAAAGTGTGAATGGAAAACTTCAGAATTATAACAACGTAGAACATCGCGGAAATTCGATACTCCGTAAACTGTTGACACAAACTACGAAGGCATCAATAACCAACATATTTACCGGGTAACCATAAAATATATAGTATTTAATTTTTTATATAACATTTATACTATCGTATCCATATATGCCCCAATACTTGTCTATGCACTGTGATTATAGCTGATACAGCTCTGGTGGGCTAACCAATTAATATGGCCCGACCTATGACCTATGACCCACGACTCACAACTATGGCTCACCATCGAACTTGGAGTCATAAAATGCGTCAAAATTCTGAGCCATCTCTGCCGTATTTGCCGCTAGAATACTGGCATCAAATGATGCAAGAATGTTCTCCAACGTCACTGACACAGGAAGTGCATCTGTAATAAATCCTAATCCTCCAAACTGTTCATCCAAATCTATAGGAAGCACTTTAGCCACTCCTTCCAAGAACCACACAGAGTCACGTTTTTCCGCTATATATGACCGCAGTAGCTTGTAGTAAACCTTGATGATTCTTCGCGCCGCCGAATCGCCGTTGATCAATAAATCCAAAAGGTTTCGGTCTAATAATGCAGGGAATGAGAACACTCTTAAAATGAAATCTGACTTGTACCGTTGGTGAAACAACTTATCAATATAAACAAGCGTCTCAAAATAAGGTGATGAAGTATGCACTGGATATAAGTCTTGTAACGTATCATCAAAGCATTCTAATGGAGATAATCCCGTGGTTTGTAAGACAGTTGCCATACCGAGAAGTTCTTGCATTTTGGACGAGTTCGGACTCGAGTCGGCTAAATCACTCAAATCAATGTTAACCAGCTGGTAAAACCGGGAATCTGGAGGTAATGGCCTTAGGGATAGCAGAATAGTCGCTGCTCCTCTGACATGATGAACCCAAGTAGATGCAGGTAATGCACTGGCATTATCCTCTTCATGGGACGACGCATTAGCCAAAGCGTCCAAAATAAGCAGAATTGATGCAGCTACTAATGGATCCAAGTTTCTTGCAGTAACGTTCTGCATCTCATCTCTCAAAAGTTTGAGAGCATTACCCCTATGAATCACCACGGCGTTTTCAAAACCCCCACGCTCAGTTCTACACAAATGTGTGGCAGAAAACGCAAGAATAGCATGCATCAGAAACGGGTATTCAAAAGCAAGTTGTGGCACCTGACTGCCCCATATTTCTTCATTCGAAATGCCTGCGTCACTCACTGATTTCCAGACCTCTGTGGTATAATGGTAGAAGAGTCTTAGGTCCACAAGGTTCAACGTTCCAGACCGCTGCGCGACCACTGTCTCGGCTTGATATGTACATACCAAAGCCAAATGCTGGCAGTTTTTGCACTTTGGATGAGTTTCGTCGCACTATAAGAGAATGTTAGTTTAGCTACTTTAGCATAGCAGTAAAAGGTGCACTCCCTTTTCCTTACTCTCTTACTCTCGAATTCCAGCTCTGGCTATTAGCTCCCTTCGGCCCGTCAACTGCTGCGTTCACTTCCAGTCCACCTCAATTCCAATACTAACCTTTACACGACGCTTTTTGCACGTCAAGCAACCTCGGCGACTTTTACTATGAGGTTTTCTTTTAGGCGGTTTTAGATATCCTCCTCCATCTTTGGAGCTTTCATTGTTGCTGTTCATCTCTTCATCAAATTGTCCGTCGGTTGATTTACCTCCGCTTAGAGAACTGAGAGGATCAGATTTGATATGAACACTGCCAGTAGACGTCCTTCTACTTTCCGGATCTTCCATAGACCGGTTATTATCACTAAGTGAGAGTGGATTAACGTCTATCGGGTAGCCCCCGAGGAATCCGTCTATATCCGGCAGCTGTGTGTTGTTGCCGTTAGAATTCATGACCTTGCAATTGCAATAAGACTTAGGCGAGACACAAGCAACAAGATGATGTCACTATAGATTTTTGGAAAAAAGACAAGACAGCAAGAGTCTTAGATTCAGAGATATTAAACAGCACTGGATAGTTAGTACAATCACATATACTTGCACAATTCTAGGTGAGTTGTTTGAATATATGTAGATGGAATAGGTTAAATGTCTTTGAGTTTGCCCTGCGCCGGGGTGAATCCCCAAGATTTTTTTATGCTTTGCGCCGAACGGAGAGGTGAAAACGCGGCTGTGCAAAACTCCATTTGCACAGTAGTAAGTAATACATGAAATATAAATAATTGTTGTGGTCATTTAACATTTTATTCAAGCCTAGTAGATGTTATTTACTAGTTACTAAAAGCTTGGAACTCATACTCAGTGATCATGAGGATCTTGTTGTTGTTGCTCAGGATCAAGTTTGATATACGTGTCGATACGCAGAATAGCAATACACGCTTCGACAGCACTCTTAAGTGCAGTAACCTTGCTCATTGTAGGCTCCAATACACCGTGCTTGACTTCATCAATGATTTTGCCATTGAGAAGGTCCAGGCCGTAGTTCTTATATGCTCGTCTTTTGATATCAGTAGGAAGTGCTTGCTGAGCAGCGGCATGATATGATCTTAACTTGGCCACTAGCTCAGAGGAATCCTTGGCAGCATTTACAGCCAGAGTCTTGGGTATAATTAGTAAGCTGTTGGCAAACTCTGCGATCGCCAGTTGCTCCCTTGATCCAAGAGATGTTGCAAAGTTCTCCAAATAAATGTTCAAAGCGCATTCAACAGCTCCACCGCCAGGAACTACATAGTTTGACTCCAAGGTTCGCTTTACTACTGATAACGAATCATGCACCGATCTTTCCATCTCATCCAACTGGTATTCGTTAGAACCTCGCAGGATAATGGAACTTGAAGAGTGTACTTTAGTACCTTTAATCAGGATACATTCATCATCAGAGATTCGTTCCTGGGTCACTTCCTCAGCAGAACCTAAATATGATGCTTCAAAAGTCTCATCACCATCTAAATTTGACATCGATGACACAAGAACAGCACCTGTAGCCCTAGATATTCGTCTCAGATCCTCTTTTTTGCATCGTCTTACAGCCATTACTCCAGCCTCAACAAACTGTTTGAGACATAAGTCATCGATACCTTTTGTAGTCAATACCACATTAGCACCAGCGCTTATGATTTTCTTGATCTGATCAGAAACAATGCCAAATTCTCGCTGTCTGATTGCCTCTAATTGTTCCGGATCATCAATAGTGATGTTGACACCCATAGACATCTTTGCCTTCTGCAAGTTCATATCTAGAACAGCTATCTTAGCACCTTGAACAGTCTTTTTCATAGCTTGACTAGCCACTGTACAATTCAAAGCATATCCATTCACAAGCACAGACTCTGTGGAACTTTTACCATGTGCTTTGAGAATATTTACAGCCTTTACTGGGTACTTTGTCTCACCTTTAGAATTGGTGGTTTTGACGGCCAACATAGCATCGACTACCATTTTTGAAAAGAATTCTGAGTCGGATCCAATGATTTTAGAAGACATACTTGTTTTGGCAATGTTAACCAAAGTATCCTTACCTAGGGAATCAACTGAAGTGCTCATAACGTCATTGATATATTTGACAGCTTCTTTTAGAGCCAATCTGTAACCAGTGATAATCGTTGTAGGATGTATTTTATTCTGCACAAGCTCATTAGCATGTTTCAGCAATTCTGCAGCAATAATCACAACAGAGGTAGTACCATCACCTACTTCTCTGTCTTGTTGCTGAGCAAGATCAACAAGAATCTTTCCTGCAGGATGTTGAACATCTAATAGACTGAGGATTGTAGCACCATCATTGGTGACTGTAACATCACCGATATCATCTACAAGCATTTTGTCCAAACCTACTGGACCAAAAGAACTTTTGACAACATTAGCAATAGCTTGACATGCCATAACTGTAGAGTTAGTAACGGTTTTGTAATATTGATCCAACATAGATATATAAAAGAATCCAGCTAAAAATCAAGATGATCTGTTCTACTCAAGATTTAAGCATCTCATCCAACAAACTTCATCTATAAGATTATCGCGTATTATGATACCGATATGTCCGTTAATCACTTACCATTCTGATTTCGAATGTCGTCGCCACTTATTTTCTCACCAGAGAGAACTAAAATGTTAGTCATCAATTCAAGCAATCACAAAAGAAAGTCTCACCAATGAATTTTTTAATACTTACATAGCGTGTCTGATTTGGCAGTGTTGAATAATTGAGCCATTGTATTGTAACTTTAGTTAAGTCCTGACGTCGTAACACTGTGATGAAGTTGTGTTCTGAAAAATTCCATTTCCAAACCTCCCTCCCTTCCTTCTAGAAGTTTACGACAGGGGAACCCACTGTGCTCAAATCTACCAGTTAGAGATATAAGCTTTGAAAGATTGATAAGATAAATAGAAGACATAAGAATTCAATAACAATGGCCGTTATCCGGTTTTATATTTATTCATTTTTTTCTCTTTAAACAAAAACTATCATAACAAAATCAACCAACTAAAAAAGGCAGCAGCACTAGCAGTTGTAGAATGGAGAGCCATATCTCTCTCATTCACAGAAACTTATAAAATGAGACACTTCTTGGATTTCTTCACCACTGGAGGCTCTAAAGCCGCTACAATAGCTTCATCGAAAACATTCTTAAGACCCTTTTGTGTCAATGCAGAACATTCAACATACTTAACGGCTCCTACTTCTCGAGCCAGCTTTTCACCCATTTCACTTGTAATAGGTTTCTGCATTTGTCGACTAAGCTTCTCTCTTACCACAGGATCATCTCGTAAATCTGTTTGTGTTCCAACAATAAGACATGGAACCATTGGACAATGGTGATGAATTTCAGGTAACCATTTCTCCTTGACGTTTTCAAAACTGGCAGGCGAGGTAACGCTAAAACATACAAGGAAGATATCTGTTTGAGGGTAACTCAAAGGCCGAAGTCGGTCATAATCTTCCTGTCCTGCAGTATCAAACAATCCTAATGTATAAGGTTCATCACCAATCATTACTGTGACAGCATAGTTGTCGAACACGGTGGGAACATATTCACTGGGGAATTTGTTGGTTGTATAGGAAATAAGTAAACAAGTCTAAAAGTTAGTATACAAGAAAAAACCTCTGAAAATATTTTGCTGATTTGATTTCTTAGCTGGCTTGTTGGTGGCTGCTCTTTGATTTGTCTACGAGTCAACCATAACGATAACGAAAACGGATACGGCATTGCTCAGTGTGGCCCTGTCAATACCCGGAAAAAAACAAAAAAAAAAGAAACGGCTCGGGTATTCAAGAATACAGCAGTTGGGTAAAAAATCCAAGTGAGTCAACAAATGGGAGAGATTCTGCAATAAAGGCAGTCCAACGGGTGCATAGTGAATGTTTGGTTCAGGCCTGATATACTGATGTTCTTTGACAGGGAAAATTCTGCAATGTGGTGGTGCACCAGCGCGTTTAAAGCTCAAAGCAGTGAAGCAAAATCAAACAGCGATAAGCAACAAGATACGGTCAGGGAGAACGAAACAGAACACAGGTACCCTAATAAATATAATAATTGATCAATGTACCAGTACATTCAATAGCGGTAAACTCAACAGTTAGCTGGGAATACTTGGTCAGCCGTAGTCTACTTTAACCAAGCGCCATTTTCCCAGGTACATCAGGTTATTATATCCATAAAAGAACACTGTTTAAATCGTTTCAGCTGCCAAAAACAGAAAAAAATCGACTTCTATATTTGAAAGATCAAGTTCTTACGCTTTATTTCTATCAGCTGTTCGGGGGCACCTTCAACAATATGACCCAATTTCATCAATAGTATCACAGAATCCGTCTGATATCTCTCAAGTACTTGATACTTATACCGATAACATATCCCCTTCATATGGCCCTCATTCATATATCCCCTGTAGACTGCTCCAACCGCCTAGCGGCTATCTCAAAATCAAGTATTTTACCATTTATAATATACTCACTTTACCAACGGCACCATCGCCTACAACGACACATTTTAAAGATTGCATTATGACACCACCAACTTCTAAATCAAGTCAAGTCAAATCAAATCAGGCCTTTAGGTATGTGGCCGGTTTATATAGATTGAAACGTCGTCTTGTTCGCCCTTATGTGTGGTAGGTTTCCAAGTTCTTCTTGCAAAACCTCCTTGACTTATCTCCCGATATGCTAAGGATAATTTAAACACTGAAATTAGGTGGAACGAGCGAGCGAGGCGAGGACACACCTAAAGAGAAAGGAAAGAAAAGGACCCCACAGAACAATATATTTTGGATTAATAATTGTTTTGTCATTAGTTTTTTTTATTTTTATTTTGTGGAACATGTCTATTTTATTTTGTCTGAATTTATCTTGGAATTATTCCATCACCAGGGGTATTCCTTGATCTATACCCACTTTAGCATAGCAGTAAAAGAAGCACTTCCTTTCATTTCCTTTGGCCTGCCTCTCTCAAACAACTTCCAGCTCAGGCATTGGTAACATGCAGCCTCAATCTATTCAGACTCTTCATCGGAATCAGATTCTTCCTCAGCATTTTGCAGCCATTCTACCCATCTTCCAGTCAGATCTCTTACAGATTTAAGCTGATCACTGGATGTGGATTTCGAGCTGTTCCACCAGGAGTAAATATTATCTTCTTTGACCACATCATTATCATATAATGTTGAAGCTGCATAAAACAGAATCTTATTACCTTGAGGTCTTCTCGTACATTCTTCTTGAATGTCCTGCAGAAGATCTGCTTCATCTTCATCACCATGAGTAACTCTTGTTAGTACCATAGTCCATTTAGAAAACAATTGTTCTGTGGCATGCTTGACATCTAGGGTTTCAGTAGTTACCATCCTAGCGATATGTCCAATCAGCGCCTGGACAGCCGCTGATCTCAATTTCTCGTGTGGTGCATTCATTGTCATTCTAAGAGTATTTAACTCAAGAAGAGCAATCTCTTGTGTATGATTATCCATGATAGATCGTTCTATAGATGCCACTGCTTCTTTACCGAAGTCTTCTGCATCATTATCATCCGATAGCCCGCTAGTAGCGCTAGTAGCGCTTGTAGTACTATATGTCCTATGATGTCTCTGTTTGCCGGCCCTAGACTTCATTGAATCCAAGGAACTATCAGACATGTCAAGGTCAAGGTCTGCCATACCATAAACCAGGCCATCAACATTTCCAGTGCCCACAGCTGCTGCAGTTGGACTATCAATATCTTCATCCTCGGAATCATAGTCGGATCCAAAGTAAAGAAAACCTTCACCATCCTCTCCAATAATAGATAAGGCACCTGCACGTTGTGATGATGCATTTGTTCGTGAACTGGTACTTGAAATTCTTGAATGTCTGTCAGATTCGTCATCTGAGTCATCATCTGATTCTATAGCTTTCACTCTGAGTTGTCTAGTAAGCTTGACATTATGTGGAACTCGTCTACCATGACCAATCACCACATTATATGAAATAATAGCTCCTGATTCAATGATTGCATCCTTCTTAATAAGAGCTCCGCTAGCGATTATGGCCTTAGTTATGACAACATTGTCTTCTACTACAACATCATCCCAGATATAAACACCTTCAAGAGTGACATTTTCGCCGATTTTGCATCTTCGTCCAATTACTGAATTCTTAACATGTGATTTAGCACCAATAAAAGTCTCTGATCCAATCACAGAGCCTGGTCCAATAAAAGCCGATTGTGATAATACTATTCCTTCTTCTTTATAAATGTGACCTCTTTGATAGGAATATTTCTGGTCGTCTAACATATTACTATCAGGGCAAATAGGATATGTATACCTAGATACGATATCTCTGCCTACAGCATTATAAGTCTGAGGACTCTCAACTCGTGCTGCATAACTATTATCGCTAAGGATCTGAGCATAAATAGTTTTACCCAGTAAATCAGAGGTCAAAATACCTCGGACAAAATCAGACCGTAATTCGTCGTAATCAAAATTCTCTTGAAATAATGCAGGTACATCAGGTGCACAGATATCTATACGACAATCAATGAGATCATTTCTGAACAATAGATTATCATATTCGTTTATCAAATCAGCATCAATGGCCACACGACCGTTGATTCTTTTACCTCCACGAGTATTTGCCTCTTCATATCTTAGACATTTTCCAGTGGCTTCATCCAAAACAAATATACCAGGATGTGTCCTTGGTCTTGTTCTATGAAGTGCACTTGCCTCTCTTAATACCATAGACATGATTGCATTACGATCCTTTTCTCTGGTTTCCTTATGCTTTTTCCATACTTTTTGGAAATCTATATTACAAACCACATCTCCACTAATCAGAAGGAAATCGGATTCAATTAATCCTTTTGAATCTAAATCCCTCATTGCGTCACCAACAGACAAACTTTCGGGGATTTTGACGGTTTCAACTTCGAAAGGGGCATCATGTTTCCATTTACTTTGGTTAACATAATCCTCTACCATTGCAGCATGTGCACAACAATACACATATACTTTCGAGACTTTGGCAGTAGCTAGAAACTCGAAAGTGTACTCAAGTAAAGGTGTATTAGCCAAGGGCATCAGACATCGTGGTTTCTCAATTGTAAGGGGCATAAAACTAGGTTGATAAGAGTCACTAAGGACTACTGCCACCAGTTTCTCTTCTTGGAGGTCAAAATCGTTCTGTTTTTTGTTTTTTGGTGGCATTTTCCCTGTGCTATTATTGAGTGAAGACGGGTAAAAGTCCAATACTCATGATTGTTATTGAATCGAGTGAGTGAGTGAGTGAGTGAAAATTTCAGCAGTACTTTCAGCCGTGCTATAGGGGAATCAGCTGAACAGAGAAGAAAGATCAGGCAAGAGATGGATTAAATGTGAAGCATCTGCAGATCTAGTCTTACAAGACGTAATAGAGTCGATATACCAAATGTTTTTGCTCAATTCATGGCTCTTTAGCTGTTTCTAGTTTTGGTTTAGAAATCCAGATATAACTCGTCGAAGCCGCGCCACGTGCGGCTTTTCTCCGTACCGAACTGCCTCAATTTCAGGGAATAATCAAGGCATTTTGGTTTTATGGAGCTATCTTGATTGAATAATCAGTAGACTACTTTCCAAATTCTATACTTTTCTAACAAATATTGTCAAGGCTTATCCCTAGTTACTGATGGGGCGTAGATCTCTTCAACGTGATCTACATGTAATTTCACGAACATGATCTACAGGTTGACTAGAGATAGACACTCACCTCACCACAACATAAACTCGCGAAATTATATGGTTAAAAAGATCTTCCATCTAATAACCCAATTATAAACTCATAATGATATATTTCTCTGTAATGATGTCACAGTATCCTCAACACCAAATCTCCTTGCTTGGAACAGCAAAACCTGATCAGATCAGAACAGATTCCAAAACATTCCATTCACCTGATTAAGCTGATTAAATTATCCCAAATTGTTTATATTGAAATATTCTGCAAGTCTTCTGTGCGTAATATTACAATGTCCAAGCTTACCTTTCCTGACAGAACCCAAAACAAATATTCACGCCCTGTATGGAACCTCGAAACTTAAATATTGCTGCAGCCCAGCCTAACCCAGCTTAATCTATATACTTCAATAAATATATAGTGGAACCGATATATTTCTTAGAATCCGTCAGAAGTTTTTTCTAGGTAAATATCTACACAATTGTTGGATAATTGAACATTCCTGTTCTCCAATCTGTTTCTAAGCAAAGTTCATTTTTATTAGAATCCACGTACGTCGGCAGTGTCCACCTCACACACCTTTTCGCTACCAGAACATTAAATATAACTGTCTTGAAATATCGGGTTAATTTGGTAGAGCCATTTAAAATATGCAAAGGATATCTACGCCTGAAAATACCTCAGGTTTGTCGAAGAGAACCGAGCTTAGCATTGACGACGAAGAAAGGCATCTTGGAGACGATGATAAAGGGCAAAGCACCAAACAACATAGCAAAAACACCGATGTAAAGACACAGCTGAGAAAAATAAAGAGACGGGCAGTCAAGGTTTTTTTTCAGGGGCAATCTTTACTATCAAGTTGTCATACATTTACCACAACTATAGTGATTGCAGTGGCCCAAATTATAGCAGTGGTTCTCTCATTAATACTATATTCGAAGCTATACGATATAAGCGAATATGGTGCTAGTGCATTGACATCCGCATTAATATCGGGACTTTCACAAGCAATTTTACAGCCAATTCTATACAAAAAGCCAATGATTTGGCATACCTTGAAGTTTCATGTTTGGGGGGTCATAAGTGGCATACTTACGGTAAGTACATCCATCCATGTTCCTACAGATATCTCTGGTATATACTAACATTTTTTGTTTAGAAATTTTGGACAGATGCATTACACGCTCGCTTTAATAGCAATATAGTTAAGGTCATTTGTGATCAAACAATTGGCAATACTATCATGGTATTTATATTTGTATCTTTCGCGGCTTACTGGGATGGTAAGGACGTTGATAAGTACTTGAATAAGCATTACGTTGCTACGTTACAGAAGAGTCTTTTAATATGGCCAGTTGCATCAGCTATATCGTTTTGTCTTTTGCCTGTACAACTTATAGTTCCTTTCAATTCATTTGTTGGGCTTGTTTGGACTGTTGTACTTGGCTTGTTAAACCAATAAGCTCAAGAGCCTTGGTTCTGTCAAAACTGTGAACAACTTAAATAATGGCAAATATCAGGTTTCCACTGTTTGCATGAAATTTATCCATGAAGTTGTCTGTCTTTATTTATTCTAGCTTGACTGAAGATATATTATTTGTGTCTCCGATTAGTGAGGTAACACTTGAGAATCAATTGACCAGAGCTTGCTCTTTTGTTTTATATTACGAGGATAAATTGAAATCTTATCACATGTGGTTAGTATATGAATACTTAAAAAAAGCATGACTAATGAATTACGGTCTATAGATATAATATCTATCAATACGATCCCTAGCGCCTGAAACAATTTCGGTCATTCTACTTAGCCAGCCAGAATACTACTCGAAATGA
The DNA here is from genome assembly GCA_030569095.1 of Daia tannicola. Classification (NCBI taxonomy): domain Eukaryota; kingdom Fungi; phylum Ascomycota; class Dipodascomycetes; order Dipodascales; family Trichomonascaceae; genus Daia; species Daia tannicola. The sequence goes on from JAJMJQ010000001.1 coordinate 537,139, forward strand.
AGCATATCATTCTTTATGAGGGCTATTATCCTAAACTATTCTATCCAACATCAATCACTAAACTTTCTATAGCTGTAATGTTTCACCAAGTAGACTGTATCAACTCTCAACACATGTGAACACAGTACAAGGCTATAATAACGCATGGCAACTAATAATGAACAGTGATATTATAATGGCTTAATTATTTAACCAATATATACTCGAAGGCCTCTCTACTTAGATACTCTACCCTTTCTCACAGGTTTTGTTGCCTTTGTATTTGCCTTGGTTTTGGACTTGGTCTTCTCAGCAACCTTCTTCTCAACCGGCTTAGTATCTAATGAGTATTCAATACCTAACTCGGCCAATTTCGATGCAGCAGCCACCTTGTAATGGTCATGCTTCTTTTGCAACTTTTCCAACTGTTCCAGGGTCTTTGGCTTGTCATTCTGATGTTTTGCAATCTTCGTCCAAGGTACAGCGTGATATCTCTTATTGGCACCTTTGAACAACTCTTCATGCACTTTCTCTTGAGGGACAGACTTGACTTTCAAAATGTGTCCAAACAATAAATAGTTATCCATTGTATCAACGACCACTTTAGCAATGTCTTCTGATCCAAACTCAATAAACGCATAATGCTTAGGCTTACCAGTCTTTTTGTTCCTAGACAGTCGAAGTCTTGTAATGTCGCCAAACTGGCTGAAATATGCTTTCATCTGCTTTTCATAGAAACCATGGGGGATTCTGCCAACGTAAACGACACCTTTTTGACTGGAGCTGGACTTTTCGGTACTTTTCTTAGCAGAGGTAACCTTTTGCTGAACTTCCTTGCTAAGTACAGGTACTTCAACAGGAACTTGGTCTTCGTGTTCTTCATTTTCTTCGTCATCACTCTCTTCTTCGTCTCCGTCGCTTTCATCATCGGTTGACTGAAATCCGTGAAACTCGCCAAATCCTTCCACCTCTTCAGTGGCAGAAATACTGGCAACATCTTCATCATCTGAAGAGGGGAAATCGCCCACCACTTGTTCTACAGGCTTGTTGGGCTTAGCTTTTGATGCTTTAGCTTTAGTGACCTTTGATCCCTTGAGAACAGGTTTAACCAGAGAATCTAGAAACACGTTAGAACTTGTCACACAGAATGTGAAATATGTAAGATGAAATGAAATTCACACACTTACCTTTAGACTTCAATGTTGTACCCTTATTAGCCATCTTTGTCATTGAAAAAAGTTTCGAGTATTGAGTTAAGTAGATCTGCCTCTGAAAAAAAATTAAAATATTCAGAAATATTTTCAGCCGCAGAAGTGGGTGCGGCGCTGACGGATCGATCGTCACGCTTCGGGGACACCTGGAGTGCTGTAACCGTGAAATGAGAGTTGACAAACAACAAAACAACCATATAATTCGAATAATGAAATGTAAACTTGATTTGTTGCTTTTAACCTAAAATATATTTGCAATAATGTGAATCTAGGAGCTGGCAAGCTTCAATTGAAGGCTGGCTCGGTTTGACAGTTTTCTACGTGCGGCTCAAACTCAGTGAGTGATTCGAGATTTATCGACGTCGAGTTTTCGATTTGCACAACTCATCATCTACTAGCATATTAAAGACTTTATCAATGGCTGCCCTTCGACCCAGAATCAGCGGCTATTTCTTTTCAAAGACATCACTATGTGTTAGAGCGTTTAGTGGGTCGGCTGTACGTTCCTCTATAGCTGTACCTACTTTGAATAGGCCCATAGGAAGCAAAATCCCGCCCACTTCCGCAGACAACACAGGTCTCGATGATCGAACATATAAAGAAAAGTTTAGAGATATGAAGAATCCCGAGAAGAACAAAGAAAGACGAAAAGAACTGTAAGATTACGAGATATTTGGCTGGAAAAAACTCAAATCACAACAAACACTAACATCTTAGTCTTGAAGAAATGTCACATTCTGCTTTCGAACCTCTGAAAAACTACCAAGATACAGGTGGAAAACTTTGGATAGCTCCTAAAGCCTATTTCAAGAAAGATGTGGCACTTTATATGCCTAACTTTTATGGCTATACTATAGACTCTTCCTTATACTCCGGTACGACTGATGTCCTTAAAGGCAAAATATCTATTGTGAGACTTTTTACTTCATATCCTGGTGAAAAACAGACCCAAACGTTTTTCGATGGTGGAGTTAATAATACCAAGGAGAATGGTTTCCAAATTGTTGACATTAATTTACCTGAAAATGCAATTAAAGAGTTTATGGTCAGGGCATTCTTTGGTAGCATTCGAAAGAGCATTCCACAAGAAAGGCATTCTCGTTACTTTGTATGTAGAAAAGGGGTGACTCCTCAACTTAGAGGACTCATTGGAGCCACGAATATATATCCTGGATATATATATTTGATAGACGAAGATTGCAAAATAAGATGGGCTGCTTGTGGAGATGCTACACCTGATGAAATCTCCAATTTATGGAAGTTTGTCGGATCTCTTAAGCGAGAATCAGAGAAGTAGAGGGCTTAAGGGGGTCGGTTTATAAAACCGTGCACATATTATGAGAATAGAGCAACTTTGAAGTAGGATTCAAGTTGATTCTTATCGTCATGATGATCTTTTACCTATATAAATTGTAAATAGTATCTTGATAATTGGTGCATTTTTATCTAGCTGGAGGAATTCATAATATTATAATGGAGACTTTAAGTATCAATTTGAATCCTACTTCAAAATTACTATATCATTATAATCCTATCTAATTCTAGTGATTTGCTCTTCCATTCTCACGATTTTTGAAGATTGCCCCTGATTCTTATCCGAATGATTAGTCAGTGCTGACATAAACTCCTTAATTATTGCTTAGTCATTGATTACGTAATACTATTAATTTATTATTTCTTGAAAACCTATTAATTTCAAGATTTGGGCGTCTGGTGTAGTTGGTTATCACATTCGCTTAGCATGCGAGAGGTCCCCGGTTCGATTCCGGTGTCGTCCATTCTTTTTTTATTTTTTTGTTCTGTTGAATACAAATTATAATATGGGCTATTGTTTTCCCACAGCTTGCACAGGTATGAACTAAGTGAAAGACATTTTTGAGTTAATTCCCTGTTATTAAAGTGCTGCTGCTTCAATTGTGTTATTAACACTGAATCCGGCAGTTCTCGTGCTACGGGATGTCTTGACCATATTGCGCCTTATTCTGAGGTTAGGTCAAGCAATTCCAAAGCAAAATCAACTAGAGAGGGATGAAGAGAATAGACTATGATATTCATGGGAATACCTGAGGTTTCATCCCTGTCTTCCCCAATATATTTTTATTGGTGGCTGTATTTTACTAGAATCGCACTATGACGTAAATTTGCTTATCTTTAAGCTGCACTACATCGTGCATCCATCTTTTTTTTGCGCTAGTGAAGATTAAAAACCTAATATATGTCGACAATATAATAAGAAAATTCAAAAGCAAATCACAAGCCCATTTTTTTAGGAATCATACTCAGAACTGAAGCTTGGCTGTATCATCGCTTGCTTTTATACATTTTCCACTGCATACTGCATTTGCGTCGGTTTCCGAAGTTTCTTGTTTCCTCTTTTTATAGTGGTGCATTGTCTTTCATTAGGACTAGTTAGATTCTCAACAAAAATGAGATGAGATGCCGGAACCCGATAATATTAGTTTTCAAAAACGACTCTCAATATCCAATATCTTTTACTTATCACGAATGAATCATATTGTTTATTTATATATCTAATTTACTCAGAAAAATCTGCCCTTTAGTTTATCGGTGTTCAGCCCCCCCCACCCACTCCCGCAAGTAGGCTCTTGTCGAACCTTATCTCTGATGGTCTCCCAACACTGGTCATTTCAAATCTTTCCCTTTGACGTTTTTGTATCTTGCAGTACAAGAACGCAGCATTCTTCTTGTTCGTCTGTGATCCTAAAAAACAAAAAAGAGCGAACAGACAAGAAAATAATTGCACAACAATGGTGGATTTTGCAAAGTCTCTTTTCGGATTCGGTGGTTTTAATGGACGTTCTGAAGAAGCTGGTAGTAAACAAAACTCTGGCGGTGCATTCGGTATAACCAGCCCAGGTAGTTCTACAGCAAGAGCATCTATTGCCACAAGCAACACTGTAGCTTCCGGCTCGATCTTCACACCTAGTCAAGATGATAATGCCTTTTGGGGGCAACAACAGCAGCAACACCACCAACAGCAGAATGCAGCGGCTGTAGCTGCTGAGATCTCAGCCACTTCTACTATGGACAGTGAAACTGCTGCAGACTTGGCACACATGGGAAATCATAATGGAGGCGGTGGTTCGAATTCTTCTGGTGCTACTACTACAGGTGTTCAATACCAAGCTAATGTTGATAATGGTGAGAATGACGAGGTTTTTCAAGACGCACCTGTATATAATACTGTTGGTGAGGCTGTTGCTGCAAACCCTGAATCCCTAAGTACTACACCTCCAAAAGGAAAACTGAAAGTGAGAATTAGCGAGGCTAGGAATCTCAATATCAGAACTGCTAACTGTTGTCCGTATATTGTTTGCAGCTACGATACATCTGAGTATATTACCCAAGGACCTACTGGATCTATCCCAAACACTAGCTACCTAAACGAGAATACGCAGCGTGGCATTGCAATACCTTCAAAGAGCCGTCAGTCTTCTAATTTAACGTTGCACCGATTAGGTAAGAATGCCGCTACGGAACAGGACCCTAATAAAGTGGATTCCCATAATCAGCAGCAACAGCAGCATGCTTCTAAAGATACTACGCCTCAACCAACAGGCTTCAATAATACACCTGCCAACCCTATGTGGCAAGATGAAGCACAGTTTGATGTTACAAGTGATCACTCGGTGCTATACATTACCATATATGATGCTAACAATCATGATGCGTTTCTTGGTTCTGCTAGATTTCAACCAAACCTAAAGGAAAAAAGGGTCTATGATACTTGGATTCCTTTACAGGGTCGAGCCAGTGGTGAGACTGTGTCAGGAGAGCTAAGAGTGTCGCTTGTTTACGAGAGAGTAGCCAAAAACCATTATGGTCCTGGAGATTTTGAAATTCTCAGACTTGTTGGTAAAGGAACATTCGGCCGTGTTTTTCAAGTTAGGAAGAAGGATACGCAACGAATATATGCCATGAAAGTTCTCAGTAAGAAAGCAATTGTCCAGAAGAGAGAAATTGCTCATACCATTGGCGAGCGAAATATTCTCGTGAGAACTAGTGGAGCACTATCAGCATTTATTGTTGGTTTGAAGTTTTCCTTTCAAACACCAACAGACTTGTACCTTGTGACCGATTATATGTCTGGCGGAGAGTTATTTTGGCATCTGCAGAAAGAAGGCAAATTTTCCGAGAAACGTGCCAAGTTCTATATTGCTGAGCTTATTGTAGCTTTGGAACATTTGCATGATAATGGCATTGTATATCGAGACTTGAAACCCGAAAATATTTTGCTTGATGCTAATGGTCATGTTGCTCTATGTGATTTTGGTCTCTCTAAGGCTAACTTAGACGATGGTACTACAAACACATTTTGCGGTACAACAGAATATTTGGCACCTGAGGTTTTACTTGATGACCAAGGTTATACCAAGATGGTGGATTTCTGGTCTTTAGGAGTACTAGTATTTGAAATGTGCTGCGGTTGGTCACCATTCTATGCTGAAGATAATCAACAAATGTATAAGAACATTGCATTTGGCAAAGTTAGATTTCCAAAAGATGCATTATCACCTGAAGGTAGGAACTTTGTTAAAGGACTTCTTAACAGAAACCCTCGACATAGATTAGGCGCCATAAATGATGCCAGGGAACTCAAACAGCATCCTTTTTTTGCAGACGTTGACTGGGATTTATTGGTAACCAAGAAGATACCTCCTCCTTTTAAGCCTCATGTTACATCTGAAACTGACACTTCAAACTTCGATCCTGAGTTCACTCAGGCTAGTACAAGTGTGATGAACCGATCAATGATTCCAATGTCATCGACACCTTTAAGTCCTGGTATTCAAGCGAACTTTCAAGGATTTACTTATGTGGATGATACTTTGGAAGATCATTTCCGAAATAATACTGTCAAAACAGGTACAAGTTATCGACCAAGAAGTAATATACCAACAAATCATGACGACGATATTGAACTATATGATGAAAATGACATCAAGATTTCTCAAAGTTACTATAATGAGTCTTCGATAGGCCAAAAGTACAGTGTGAATAATAATAATATGGACAAGATGGAAGAGGATGCCGAACTGGAAGATGATGATATGCGAATGGATGAAGATGATGACCACGATTTTGTTAATGGACAAGGCTTTGAGATGTGATTGTTAGGTGATACTTCTATAATTGTTCAATCGCACTAGAAAAGCTATGTTAATGTTGCTGTGTTTTTTCCTTCATAAATCTGTGTTTTTTGCCGTTTGTTCTTTCTTGGGTCTCTATAATATGCAGTTTAAAAATGGTATGTCATGATAAGAAATCTAATGGAACTGAAACCAATTAAGGTGATTGGGTTTATCCTATTTTTGACGGAGAGAAGAGTCTCATGAAAGAGTGATTTAATTGTTTTCGCTCTAGCCTCCGATAAATTTGCGCTGCGGGTGAAACTTTATCTCTGCCGATGGACACAAGCTCAACCGTTAGGTACCAGAGAGTCAATACGGATTAAAGTTTATTGTAAGCAACTTTGAAAAACTTTTGTCAAGATAGATGGAAGTAATTAGTTCATTTACTGTAGCTCCTGTAGGGATTTATTGATTAGCTAGAGCCAAGGAATGAGCCGCCGCTGAATAATACAACCATGAAATGTCTCAATATTGAAAAATATATTTGTTTAAAATATCTATGCAAGTATAAGATCTGTTTCGATTACAGTTAACATGTGGACTTACATACATATTACCAAGATAATGCTTCATCAAAGGCTAAGGTTGATTTAAAGATTCGCCATGAAACAACCATAGCTCCAAGAGATAGAGTAAGTTTATTCAATAAAATCTGGACCTTTATAGAATCGTGGCAAACATACGCTTAACGACACAAACTATTTTTTTTTAGTATTTGGATTGGTGGTCTAGCAGAGCCGAGCTGAGCGACCCAATGGCAAAAGCGCTAATCTTTCTAATTTGAAAACTCAATTGACGATGTTATATTATAAGCACCAAAGTTTAATTGAATTGGTTAATTCTTTACCTGATTCACTCTTTTTTTCTTCCTTAAAGGAATCATATTTTATTTCCTATTTTCTTTTTACAGTTAAAAGAATGAGAGAGATTTAGGATCGGGAAAGTTTAAATTTTGCTGATCTCGGATCTTTAGAGTAGAACGATATATCGCTTATGGAGGAGATCTACAACGATCACGTTTGATGAAAGTTGATTGTGAGAAAAAATATGGATAACAAATGATTGCTTATATAAATGCTGTCTTGAATTAAAAGTCGATTCGAGTTCATTCAAAAACTCGTAAATCACATGTAGCAGTAGTAAAAAACTCAATAATGACTCCAGGTTCTAGGCCTGGGGTTCAACTCGAAAGTTAAAAAAAAACTAAAATTCCCTACTTTCCTTTTCAAGTCAAGAAAACTTGTGTTTGCCGTGTGCTGTAAAATAGTCTAATTAGTTGGGGGAATCAGACTTAACTTAAAAACACCATGTGCTGTTAAGATGTTTGGAGTTATAGAACTCAAACGTCGTATAATCATTTATTCATTGCAATACGAAGTAACAACATCTAGATAGGGGGGCGATCTGGAGCTTAGCTTCTGATATCTACGATCTGCCCGAGGCAAAGTGCATAACGTCGTCATTATTCCCGTGTTTGGAATGTTTTGGGTGATCCTGTCTCAGAATTATGACCGGCATCATGCAAGCCGATCATTGTTCCTTCAAAAATGATAAGAGAGAGTAATAGAGATGGAATCAAAGAAACCGTAATAAATATATATAATACTAAATGAGGTAAAAAATCATAAAAACTAAGAGAATTGAAGAATGAAATATAAAAAAAACGCAAACACAAAACACCAAAAGAAAACAAAAATCAGAAACCCAAAAATCAAACAAGACCCTTTCCCCGATCAGTGAAGTCTTGACCATTAAAGATCCGGGACGCCTGCTTAAATGTATATAAACAACGTTTAAACCACCCGAAAACATCAAGATGAACTTTTATTAGTGGAGACCGTTTGAATTTAAAATTTTATTATTCGGTTTTTATTTTTATTTTTATTTTATTTCGCTGGATAATAGCCGTATTCAATTGAGTTGTCATCAATTTATATCATAAAGATTTGTGCAGGTGGAAAATTGCCGAAACCCGAGAGGTTCGTGGATATTACTTTTTCTTTTTTTGTTCTTTAGGTTGTTCGATTTCTGCTTTTTTTTCTTTTTTCTATTAAAAAGGATATTTGAGTTTTCTTCAAACCGATTTAATCTCACAATCAGATTCTCAAATATATCTCTGTTTATAATCTGCTAAGCGAGGTAGCTTTATCTAGCCTTAGCTTTCTGTTTTATTACTACCACTCGATATTTACTTAAAGATCGTTTTCAACCAACTGAGATTACTACCACATTCTTACGTGGGTGGAGTGTGCCAACTGATAACTGCAGCAGAAAGCCAATTGCTACCTACAGTCCGGCTGCTTTTGAACCGCTGAGTCTAGTCCTTTACAAAACTTTTTTATTTCTTGTTTTAGTTTCGCGCGCTATATTTAGCTCAGCCCTGTTTACATTTGGTTTTTTTTTCCCTGGTTTACCTTTGGTTGTAATTTCCTGTACCTTTTTTTTGTTTTACTTCTCTCTCTCATCTTCTCCTCTCTTTACGACGAGATTCCCTTTGTCTTTGTCGCCTAAAACTTCTCCGGACATTTTTTTGCAGATCTATTAGGTGGGTGTGTGAGCTGACTTTTGAGCTCCTACCAAGAACTTCACACCAACCTGCAGCCAGCGGTTTAACTTTGTCCAACAGGAGGCAAAGCATAAAAGGCGAAATTGCCTAGTATCATTGTCGTTTCATTATCCTAGGTTGAAATCTACATAGTGACGATCTTTCTTTCCTCGGAGTTAACTACATTTTCACGGTATTAAAGAGGTAGAAATTAGTAGGGTCTCACATATACGCCAACTAAAAGAAAAAAAGGAAACCATTGAGCAGCTGCTGCAGCAATTGTATTCTTTATCAGCGACAACAACAACGACCAAAAACCAGAAACCAACCAACAGCCATCTTCTCTCAATTAACTTCCATACCGGTATACATTTGCCATTTCCATCTATCATTGTTTCCCCTTCATCTCCACCATACTCGCCTGATAACACTTGCTGTATCTCAGAGTTGAGCAACTCAAAACTCATTCATACACACCGTTGAGATGAATTCACAGCCATCGAAAGATTTCGTAAGGAAATTGTATGATATGCTCGAGCTATCTGAATATGAAGACATTGTTCGCTGGTCTGTAGACGGTGAAAGCTTTGTTGTTTTGGACCCGAGTGAGTTTACTAAACGGGTTCTTCCGAGGCATTTCAAGCATTCCAATTTTGCTAGCTTTGTCCGACAACTAAACAAGTATGATTTTCATAAAATCAGAACAACTCCTCAAGAGCAGGGTATGTATGGTATCAATTCGTGGAAGTTTAATCATCCCGAGTTTCAACATGACAAGAAGGACCTGCTCGAACATATCAGAAGGAAAGCACCTAGTCGGAAGGTTTCCAGTCAGGATGGAAGTGGAAGTGGAAGTGGAATTGGCACTAGTATGGGTCAAATGGGCTATGGTGGGTCTGGTTTACATGGTAGGACAATGTCTGGATCTATAGGAATGATTGAAGATACGAAGGACACTATTGATAGTTTACAAAACCAGATAGAAAAGTTACAGGACTCACAGAACTTGTTGATAAATCGTCTGAACATGCTACAGCAAGGTTATGACACAAGTTTAAGGTCTTTTCAGCAACTAAGAGACCAATCATATGTTCGTGATGGCTGTTTAAGGGAGACGTTGAATCTTTTAGTGTTGACCAATGTCGGCCAGCCTCAACAGTTTCAAAGTCTATTAGATACATTAAACAATTACGAACAAATGCAGCTGGCTATGCAGGGGCATCAGGTAATGACAGGTGGTCATCCTGGGGTACCACCTCCTGGGCCTCCTGGGTCGAATCCCGGAGGCTATCAAGATCTAAATGATTTGCATTTTAGTCAGCAACATGCTCAAGGTGGTTCCAATACTGGTGAGGATCCTCAGGGACATTCGCAGTCCGGACAATCGATGAGCCACCACCTACGCAGACCTTTAGGTCCGCCTTATAAGATTCTTCTTGGTGAAGAAGACAGTCTTGTCAGCCGATTGTGCAGTAAATTTATCAATCAATATGGATCATGCTCTTTGGATGTCGTCAGTGATGGTCTTGAATTAGTACAATATGCCCAGGTCAATGATTCCTATGATTTGATTATCTTGGACGCGATACTGCCGTCACTTGATGGTATTAGTGCGGCTGAACTGATTCGTAGATCACGTTCAACAGTGCCTATTCTTCTAATGACATCCAAAGTGGAGCCTGAAATCCATAACTCGTATCTCAGAAGAGGGGTATCGGAGATTCTTGTAAAGCCATTCCCGAAAAGCGTTTTGAATCAGAAACTGGACTACTACTTGACTGGTGAATGACAATGATGTATTCTAGCTTGTATTACTTATTTTTTCATGTATCTATACTCTCTAATGTAATTATTATTTTATTATTATTATTACAATTATTATTGTTGTTACTCGATAATTAGTAATGATATATAAGTTAGTAGTGGCTTTCTAAATACTTGCCCCGGAATATAAGGATTCCAAGGAACAATGCATGCGGCTGCAGAGTGAAACAGAAGAAAAGAAAGATAGATGAAAAGAAAGAGGAGAAGAAAAAGAAAAAGAAAAAAGACAGTGCTGTGGAATCATAGTCAAATGCGGTAATAAATCACATCTACAAAAAAAGACAAATGCCTTTTCCTATTTGAATCTTTTTCTCTTTCCAAAGCTCGTCACTTCATTCCGTTACTCTCTCACTGATTCCTCGTATTTCATTCGTCCCTCCTTTGTTCTCCGAAGATCTGCACTCTGGATCATTCTCGGAGAATAACGAAAAGCAGGCACCTCGAAAATGGTCATGGCCGTTGCAGCAAGCTTTTAAGTTTGCAACGCATATAGTATATTTTTGGATGCACATATTTTACTATGTATGGCCGTTCTAGTATAATGTAGGAGCAGCTGAATTCAATTCTGTGGTTATTTCAATTAATTGAAACAAAGTTTGGCAGGTCTCTCTCTCATCTCATCGCTCAGTTTGCTGCTGGGCGACTCAGGCACCAAGCCCACCCGCCTCAGACAAGTTAGATGCTTGCTCCATAATAAAAAAAATAATTTCACTTCTTCTCAAACACATTCAAGTCGGTCGGTCGAATCATACCAACTAGAAATGAGCTATAAACAACAGGAACCTCCTGCTTATGGAGGGAATAATCCCTATAGTACTCCCCCTAATGAAGAACAGGAATATCATCAACAAGGCTATTCCCTTCCACAGCAGGGACAGCAACAGCAAGGACAACAACAGCAAGGACAACAGGGGCAGCAGCAATACTATGAAAAGCCCGGCTCTGGTCCCACGTTTGAAGACCGATTCAAAGTCGAGAAACCAAAGTTCAATGACATTCCGTTCACAATTCTGTTTCTAGCGGTATGCGGAGGATTCCTTACTATAGCAGGCATCAGTCTCAAGTCCTATGCTAACAACAGAGGTTTCGAAGGTACATCTATCTACGATTCACAGAATGATTTTGGTCTGAATACTAACACAATTGTGCTATTTGTATTCGCTACTGTTGTGGCTGTGGTTCTTGCAGTGTTGTACTACTTAATGGCTAGAATGTACACCAGACAGTTCATTATTGGTACTATTATTTTGAACCTGATCTTGTCACTAGGCACATCTATATATTTTTTGGCTGAAAAGTACTGGTCTGCTGGTATTGTTGGTTTATTGTTTGCTTGCTTCTCTGCTTTTTGCTATTGGACAATGCGTAGTCGAATTCCCTTTGCTACATTGGTGTTAAAGTTGATTATCGATGTTACAAGGACATTCCCTCAAACATTAATGGTGTCTATATTTGGCAGCCTATTCGCAGGTGCTTTTTCAGCATTCTTCTCGGTTACAATGGTCGCGGTATATGTCAAGTATCACCCTTCAGATAACAGTCCTACCTGTACTGACGGTGGTAGCTGTTCAAGTGCTAAATTGGTTGGTCTGTTGATTTTTGTGACTTTTGCCGGCTACTATATCTCTGAGGTCATTAAGAATGTTATTCATACTACCATATGTGGTATCTATGGATCGTGGTACTACTGTTTCAAAAGTGACGAAGGTATGCCTAAATGGCCTGCTTTGGGAGCATTTAAGCGTTCAATGACTTATAGTTTTGGCTCAATTGCATTCGGAAGTTTGATCGTTGCAATTATCAACCTTATCAAGCAGATATTGACTTCTTTGCGTCAGGCTAATGCTCAGGATGGTGGTAACATGGCAATTACTGTATTACTTTATATTGCAGGTTGTATCATGAGCCTTATTGACTGGATGGCGGAATTCTTCAATCATTATGCCTACAGTTTTATTGCTCTATATGGAAAAGCTTATATTCCTGCTGCAAAGGATACCTGGAACATTATCAAGAAACGAGGTATTGATGCTTTGATCAACGACTCTCTGATCAATAATGTTTTGAGCTTTGGTTCCACCTTTGTTGGATTTACATGTGCATTGTTTGGATATCTATATTTGCGCTTAACCAACCCTGCTTACAATAGTACAGGTGGTTATTATCCAATTATAGTCGCCTATTCATTCCTCATTGGCATACAAATTACAAATATCACTACAGTTTCAATTACCAGTGGTGTTTCTACTTTCTTTGTTGCTTTGGCTAAAGACCCTGAAGTCTTTAAAGTCTCGTATCCTGAGATATATGAAGACTTGTGTAATGTTTATCCCCCTGCACGAGATAAGTTGAACTTATAGAGGGGGGTCTATTATTTATTTTATAGTCTTTTATTTTTATAGGTTAACATCAAAAATCAAACTAATATGCTTACAATAAATTAGGATTTGGTTTCTATTGTAGAAACAAAGCGCACACTCTTTCGTCTTGGTCTTTGCATCAATTCATCATAGCCTAATGATGATGCAGGTTCTTCGGATTTACATGTACCGCAGTTGCACAAGAACCCATAATTGATTCGTAAAGAGTGTTGACGTTCAAAATAGTCGTCCAAAGTGGTTGACAGGTACGTCATGGTCAGCTCCTCTCCACGAGCAATGTCTTTGATCGCTCGTACCTCAATGGCACCTTTTCGGTTCAATGGCAGACAAACTTCAACATTTGGATCACAAGAATGATTCAGGTGAGTTTGCTTTAAATATAATTGTCCATTGAAGTTGTTCACACTGAACATACCTAGACCCGACAAATATTCTTTATAGTCGAAACCGGACTGAACGTTAGAAAGGAGCTTATATCCTTGCTCCCAATGTTCTTCTACAATCTGAGAGTATGTGTCCGAGGCCATGATGTCCAATCTCCTAGCCTGTAGTCTCAGGTTTTCACCCACTCTAGCTAGAGATAATAGTTGACTCTTCATCTTCTTGTCTTTAGTTATGCATATAAATAAAAGTCCAATGGCATATGCTGTAGCTAATTCATGTTTTAGACAGTAATTTTCGAAATCCATCCATGCATTTGTGGTCGTCTCTTGGTCCTTATTTCTCATTATGTGCCAACAGAAACCATGACGGATATCAGCTTTACGACAGTTGAAATCACACCACCTAGCAAGACAGTCGACATTTCTTGAACATCCTATACCTGGCATTTCACCATTTTCTTTGCCTACAACAAGTGGTACTTGTTGACCCTGCTCATTGCTGCCAGTTATGGTCCTGACTTGGAAAGGACAGCCACAATATGCACAAGCTAACGATTTCCTCATCAAAGGTACGTTTTCCAAAGGAGGCAAAACTATCAGTGGTGTTTCAGACCATAGTAGATCACCTTTGACAAATTTCTTTGTTGAATAAAGTGTCTTACCTTTTACTTTGGTGACAGCCATTCTAACGCCAGCGTCATCAAAAGTTAAGTCTGGAGTTTCCTGTGATGACATCATAGAATGATACTGAAACTCTGGACCTCGGGCTCCAATACTCATTTTTCGGGCCTTTGGTTGCTCGGACTGGCTTTTTGAAACTATTTCAACTGCAGACCTCTCTATCGTATCTCCGTTCTGTCCTAAACCATGATCTTTCATTATCTGCTTGAGTCGGTTGACTGATAACGACCAATGCGGTTTCTCTTGCTTAATTACAGTCAGTAGTTTAGCATTTCCCATGAGCTCTACAGCAGGGTCGTCTCGCCAAAGTTTTAGAATACTTCCAATGATTTCACGCTCACTTGGACTAACATTATTCGTTGTTGTTGTAGCTATTTCTACAGGCATTGAGTTTTTAAGCCTGGTCTTGTGATGTGGTAAAGTCAACATCACCGACCCGGATTGTCTAATCAGAGAACCCATATCGCTTCCCTTCGGAAGGAACAGCCGAGATAAGCCGTTGACTAGGATATAGCCAGCAGTAACAACCACAATTGCTTCAACATTAATTATAAACATCGATATTATATCGATATTATATCAATTCTTAATTATATATACTAAAGAATTTTTTTGTTTCTATTGATTGCATTTTTAAAGTTTGTAAGGATATTAAACCCACAGACATTCACCAGCCCTGCCTCAACTCCCGAGACTCATAATCCTCGGAACCCCAGCAAACTATCCATTATCGAGGAGCCATCATAACTATGTTTCGGCGTTTTTACAGTAGCACTACAAGACAGCTTCCCCGGGGAAGAGGTTTCAAGAATAGTCGCCTAACTACAGGTGCTGGCTTGTTCCTATTAAGTGCTGTTATAAGTTATAACTCCCCATTTATATCTCTCGGCAATAAGGACGTACCAGTAGGTATGCCCGGAGATTCGCCAGAAGCTAAGCATTATATTCAATCGCTGCAGAAATCGCTGGACACACTTCCAATTGTTGAACAACTTAGAAAAGACCCGAGATATATTGAAAGTGCAGCATGGGATTCATCTCCCGGTACTTTACCGTCTGATAATGGGGTCATGACGTCGGGTATCTTGAGCACTATAGGAGGATTATCAATTGCACCTCGAGTTTTTGTGAATACGCAAGACAAATCTTTAGTAGCTATTGTACATTACGGATATTTGCTTACGGGACTTTTGTTCTTTGCTCATGGGGGAATATTAGGCACTTTGTTAGACGATGCCTTGGCAAGAACTGGAGGTTTGAGTAAGGTTGACAATGTCAGCAAAAACGGTGTGCTACCTAACAGAACACAATATGGACAATCCAAATCTTTAAGCATTATTTATAAAAAGCCTACATTGGTAAACCAGTTTCTAATCATACGTACTTCTACTGATTCTCAACAAGGCTCAATTGTGAATGTATCAGGTTCGATTCAATCTTTAGACAACCAAACACTTGTTAAAGCCACATCCAAGATAGATGTTTCTAGGCAAACAAACTTCATTCCACGACTGAAATTTTTTTTCTGGCCTTTTTGAAAGTTCCTTTACAGATAGCATTATATATATTATTCGAAGTTTATCTTGTTTTGTTTCATTTTTCATCTACAGTTGTCATCATATTCAAAGCATTTTGTACTAACCAGAGAAATGGAACCCTTTTGAAAGTTTCAAGCTGGAAAACTCGCTTCGAGGTGTTATAGTACGTCTGGCATACATTGTACAAAAGTCACGTATGGCCGACTTTGCTCTTTTATAGTCTCCGGAAGAAAGTGCTGTTGTAACTCTGTCCATCAACTTTCTACGCTCGACTTCACCAATGGTATTAGCAGGTAACATATCCAAGTTTGCAGAAAGCCAGAGTTCAAACTGACCAGAAAGTTTTGGTGCTATTTGCATCAAGTAAACAAGCAGATTACTAGCTTCATTGGTGCATTCCGAAGGGAATGTGTGAATGATTCCAGCCAACAAACGAGTAAGTAGGTCCTGACCTCCATTCTGATCCACAATCAGTTCAAGAACAGCTCTATTGCTCCTCTGCTTACCTTCTTCATCTTTGCTACCTTTATAAGAGTGCGTGGGCTTGTCAAGGATAAATCCAAAGAAGTCTTGCAAGAAATGAAGAGTCGCTACTAGAGGGTCGTACTCACTTAAAGTCAGTGCAAGAAGTGCGGCTTGATAACAAGGAGCTAGCAAATCAGATGTACAAAGCTCGATAGGGAAAAACACCAAAACATCTTCACATAATCTGAAGAAGTCTTCAACAAGGTCGGGTATTTCAGTAGGTTCGGTAATCTCGCTCAGATGTCTGAAGAAATTACCCATTTGCTGGTAGCTGAAACTCCAAACTGCTTTCTTCATATCGCTGGTGATAGAAGGCTCCAACCCTTCGTCACTGAACTCTCTTAATAAAGCCCCACTTACCCATAAATAGCAGCCCATATGCGTTCTTGCAAATTGATTGGCCAATGTCTCTGCAACAGTACCTAAGATGGGCTCTAACCCAACTCCACATGAGTGAAGTGCATATTTGATAAATTTAGAAGTCCTTTCAGCTACCATTGTCGAAGTGCCGTGGTTGTTGAGAATATTGTCAATCAAAGGATATATCTCTATGACGAACGGCGATATTGGATTTGGACGGGCACCAGAAGGCTTGATTATTCTCACAAAGATAGTCAAAATCTCAATCTGATCAGCAATTGACTTTTGAAGGAGAACAAGTTGCTCACTTCCCGCGGGAAGTCCTGTAGTATTAGAGTTCTCGTAGAGACTTTGTACAATGGGCGTACAGAAAGGCTGGAGATACGAAAGGATATTCTCGGGTTCCTGTGCTAAAACGATATGCGCAATACCATCTGTAACCTCATATAAGGCTGGTAAATCAATTCGTCCTGCAATTTTGACGTAGAAATCATGCAAGGTAGCAATATAGTTAGACATCAAATCTCCGCAGTCTTGACAGAAATGCATGAGAGCTTGAGCTGCTGCACTAACGGTATCAGCACTAGCAGTTTCAAATCCTTGAATGATATACAGCAACTGTGACTCCAAATATTCTGGATGTTTTGACGTCCACATAGTATATCTTCCAATTACCAAAGTGGCAGCATAGCGGATTTTCTCATGTTCTGGTAATTGTACCAGTAAGCTCATGATCTGGGGTAAAATTACATTTTCATTGGGGTCCACTTCTCTGCCCATAACCCTCAGGCTGAATAAAGCAGCTTCAATATCTTGCCAATTATTCATTGCTTGTAAACTGGCTTTTAAAGAGCCGTAAGCCTCTTGTAATGCGATAGTAGAGCCAACAACGGCACAGCAGTCCTTCAGGACATCGCCTATTTCATGTCTGAATGCTCTGAACTTATCCTCTTCCTCTTTATTTCCGTGGAATAAATCCTCTGCTTGATTCGTAACTCCACTTTTCTCACTTTTAGGATAATGCAGTTGGTTGATGATAACCAAAATAAGCTTGAGGTAAATATCGCCCAGCTCTTGACGGGCTTCATTATACTTTTCGAGGACGAGCATCTGCTTCAGTGAATACCAAAAGTAAAAGGTATATTGTACGACTTCAAGGTCTTCGTCGAGAGCAGTACATTCGGCCACCGCTTCTACCAAAGGTCTAAATTCTTTTGGAGACTTTGCAATAAGCATATGCCAGGATTCACCTGCCTCTGCAAATAGTTTGCTGTATCCAGCATACTGATCAGGGTCATCTTTTGTTTCAGAAATTTTCGGTCTCAATGCAATGACACGAGGATAAAGCTCGGCAATAACAGGCATGTTCTCAAACACTTCTCGAGTATCTCGAATCATAGAACATATACATTCTAAAGCCGAGTCGTATGAGTCCATATCATCCAATGCCTTGAACACAATATCCAACAGAGGAGATCCAATTACTTTTTCAATTTGTATCTCACCTAACCAAGAGTTTAGACATTCAAATACCAGTGGCTTATTGGAATTTGATTCTGGTCTTTGAACATAGGCTAACAGCAGCTCTACTACTTGATCAGCATTGTTGCCAACAAGTTCTTCACCTCTGCTTGCCAGTTCCTCGTCTGTCAAAACAGAAGTACGTGGATTGCTCAGTTCTTCAGGCAAGATTTTGAGAAACTCAAGTAAACTAGGTATTCCTTCATTAAGACTGCCAAAAGTAGAGACCATTTCAGAGACTACCCCCTTCCATTCCAACATGTGAAGGGCCATGTTGGCTAATGATATGCTTAATTGCACTGAAATAACCCGAGGACCATTGACATACTGCTTCAAAAGACCTATAATAGAATTCTTCAAGTCCAATCTCGATTGTTCGGGAATTTGATGCAAATCATAAGATACTTTCGACTTTAAAGTCTGAGAACAAAAAACCTTGATCTCAAGAGTAAACCTGCCGGAATTATCAGCCAGGACAGCATGAATGATATTCCAAGCATCAGCCTAGATAAAATTGTTAGTATAACCAATAAAATTATTATAGAGACAATTTTGGAAGCTGTTACTTACACTTTTCTGGAAATCTTCAAGATATTTACCTGAGCGCTCTTTCTCAGCTTTATCCACAGAGCTACTCAACGACTTAAAAGCGGCAGTCAATAAATCCACTAGATCGTTATTCATAGTATGTCCGTTCAGAAGGAATCCAGTTTTTTTAAAAAAAGCGTTTGAACTGAACTCTCTCACACACAGCAATTGGTCTTTTATACCAGAGATGGACTGTGATA
Source organism: Daia tannicola (assembly GCA_030569095.1). NCBI lineage: Eukaryota > Fungi > Ascomycota > Dipodascomycetes > Dipodascales > Trichomonascaceae > Daia > Daia tannicola. The sequence continues at coordinate 556,028 of JAJMJQ010000001.1, forward strand.
ATGCCGGTGAAAAACAGAATGAAACACTCCAAGTTACCCTCCTTTAAGAATCACCGAAACATTATTTTTCAACTCCATCTTTACCTTGACTTGATTCAATTGATCTTCGATAACAATTAGCTGCGATGTCTACAGCTCCACGTCAGCAGCGGGTGGTAAGTTTTTTTTGTTTTTCATAGTGATTCATGTAGGGTATAAAGTGATATTGTGTTGTGTTGTGTGGAAGAACTTCCGGTATTCCTAGGATCTTGTAGATATATATTCTATCTAATCGAGATTCGGTAGGAACCTACCATTAAAAGATATTACAACGCATTATTATTTGCTTGAATCCTTTTCAGTACTGATTTTTAGAATATTATACTAATATTAGATGATTCCGCCCATCAATTTGTTGTTCAAGTTCTTTCAACAGCATACACCAGTACAGATATGGCTCTATGAACAAGTACATTTCCGTATAGAAGGCAAAATAAGAGTAAGTTGAATCACATATGGACTTGAATATATATAAGCATTAAATTCTAACAATCCAGGGATTTGACGAGTTTATGAACTTGGTTGTAGACGACGCTATAGAAGTCAATCTGAAAAAGAACACACGACGAGAGTTAGGGCAGTTACTTCTTAAAGGAGACAATATAACACTTGTTTCCGCTGTTGAAGAGTAACTCTTATGTATCATTCTTTGCAAATTATTTATGTAAAATACTCATTGAACATGTTAAAAGCTAAATTGGCCTGCTCAAAGATCTTTCGAAACGGGCCTGTAAATTTTATTAGAGATTATCAAAGCGTCCATTGGATGGTCATGCTCTTCAAAAGGTATTGCTCCGACCAACTGTTGCTCCAGACCTACAGCAATTAGTTTTGGTCGAGGTTTGGAATTTGAAAGACTCCATATAGTATGACGAACAATATAACTATCGTAGAATCCAATACCATGACCCATTCTATGACCATCTTTTGTAAATGCAACACCAGGAACAATTATCAAATCCAATCCCTCGTCGTCTAATGTGTCCAGTCCTGTGGTTGGCTCTCGGATCTGATATCTACCTGTAGGCTCGAGTTTCTGCACCTCAGCTAATGATTTCACCTCCAACATTCTCAAATGATTGGTTTGTTTACCATGAATTTTATGTGATTCATCTCGAATCTTCTCTATTTTAGGTAGAAATACTCTTTTATTGTCTGCAAATGCATTTGAAATCATTGTTGTGGTGTTGACTTCTGCATCCATATTCATATAGTATGCTATACATTTAGCGTGTACATATTCAGGTAGAGTTCTGAGAGTATTTGCTATGAGACGAGCTAAATTATTAGCATTGACACGGTAAGCCGAGGAAATCATTGAAAATACTTACATTGTTCTTTGATGCTAGCATCTGGAATTGTTTTTAAAAGATCTTTGATCTCTTTACGTAAAACTTTCTTTGTTAATGACATTAGATGTTAAGAAGGAGAGACACATGGCGGCATATATTTGATATTGCCAGAGAATCTTAAGACAACAAGCTCAAGACAACAATAGGGAGAAAATGTTATATGAAGAGGTATTAATATATCTTATTATATAATGTCAAGTATAATATCATACTTGAATGCAAATGCAAAGTTAAATAGTTATTAGCTGAGGCTGAGGATTGTTTAGAGGGAAGGTCGGTAATTCTACCCATTGATTTCAAATCTCTTCCTCATCGTTCAGAGTATCTTTATTATATTCTTCTTCTTCTTCTTCTTCACTTTCATAATTGTCATATCCTTCTTCAATATCCTCGTCTTGTTCCTCATATCCTTCTTCATAATCATAGTCATCATCATCATCATCATCATCATCGTCATCAACCTCGTTACCAATACTATCATCTCCCACAACAGCAAATGTAACATTTCTATTCACAACATTAGAAGGATTCAAACGATCAACTAAAAGTCCAGAATCAGAATCCTTTCTTAAACTTTCCAAAGTCAACTCTTTTTCCAGATTAATATAATACGTCTCCACCTGCTGCCGTCGAACATCTTCTATCCGTAGTTTGTCATCCAAAGACTTGAACTCAGGATAATCTTCCTCCATAGGAAATACTCCTGTAAAACGTTCATAAAGCTCTCTGAATTTAAACTTGCTAGCTTCAAGGAATTCGTCCTTTTCTTGTTGTGATAGGGCCGGTTTCAGCTTTTCATGAGATTTCGTGACTCGGCTTAAATGCAGTGACTTTAAAGCAGATCGCTCATGAAATAGAGAGTTGCCAGATTTATTCTTGTATGAACTCGATGGAGAATTCTCCGGTGATATTGGGTACGACGAAAGTGATCCGGAGATTGATCTGGAACCTACAATAGGCCCAGGCCCTTTTGATAAGTGAGAGCTGGCTTCATATTTCGCAATTTCTTCAGAGAATTCTCCAGTATCTGTATTACTCCATGAATAAATACGGTTCGATGGTCCAGAGACGCTGTAAATGCTCATTGTGTCGTCAGATTATAAGTGGGGCCCGTGCTTTCACAATGCAATTGTTTGTTACCATTAGTGAGAGAAGAAGATAAGGTAGATTGGGAAGGCTAAGAAAAGGGGTGACAGACAGACTCGGAAAAACCTGGCAGAACGTTGATAGTAGTATATCTGCTCTAACATTCAGTAATAAAGACAATTACTTATAAAACCACTTGTAATATTCCTATTATACAAAAATAATCGATATCACTTATTTAATAAAGTATTCCATGCAATGGAATTGAGATCCAAAGTAGAGATCTGTGGATATGCGGCTGAAATTTCTGGATCCAAAAAATGAAAAAATGCGGGTATAAAGTATCGGAGAATCACCGTATTATCTATAAGTACCCCAAATATATCCAGTATTATCCATAAGTATCCCACTAAAATACTCAAACTCCTCAATTAATACCATTCTAAGAATTGCCACAATGTTTCAATACCGAGTCCAAAAATCCTGGATTGTTGCCGATAAGCTTAGAATTCTTTATGGCCGGTAGTCAACCTTCCATAGCCGAATGGGGGAATTCAACCAATGCCAGAATAGGCAAGTGTCTGGAATATGAGTCAAAGGACCGACCGTTAGAATGTTTATATAACCACAGATTCCCTACGATTATAAACAATATATCTTAAATTCTTTCAGTAAGATACTTATAGATATATTCTAATTCTTCCTATCCAAGTTTTGTTTGGCTTTTATTGTTTTGTTTGGTTCTTGTCTCCCTTCAACGCCTGCTTAAGAATTCAAGATTTCCACCCTCTAAATACTTGACTTCCTACCTACAACTAGTCTCTCTGCAGCACTCGTCATTAAAGACACGGGCTTGACCAAAAAAAAATCAAACCTCCTCCCCCAAAAATAGAAGACAAATAAACAAAAATGTTTAATCTCTTCAAAGCTGAAACCAGAGCTTTTTCAAAATTGAGCCTGAGAGCTTCTAGCTCTAGAATGGTATCAACATTAGATGCCAGTAAACTGACTATCACCAAAGTTAAGAAGCCATCTGAGCTTCCTCCTTTGGAGACTTTGTCTTTCGGCTCCACTTTCACTGATCATATGGTCACTATTGAATGGACCCAAGAAAATGGCTGGGCCGCTCCTCAGATCAAGCCTTACGAGAATCTGTCTTTGGACCCTGCCTGTGTAGTCTTCCATTATGCTTTTGAATGTTTTGAAGGTATGAAGGCATTCAAGGACAAAGACGGCAAAGTCAGATTGTTCCGACCTTTGATGAACGCGAAGCGTCTGAACTCAAGCGGTGAACGTATCGCTTTGCCTACGTTCGATGAACAGCAACTTGCAAAAATCTTTGAAGAATTTGTCAAAGTCGAAAAAGACTTGATTCCTGCTCAAAAAGGTTATGCCCTCTATTTGCGACCTACGTTCATTGGAACTTCTGTAGGTTTGGGTGTTAACTGGCCCGACAAGGCCCTTCTTTATGTGATTGCATCTCCTGTCGGCCCTTACTACAAGACTGGCTTCAAGGCTGTCAGACTCGAGGCTACTGATACTGCTGTTCGAGCATGGCCCGGTGGTGTAGGTAACAAGAAGCTCGGTGCCAACTATGCTCCTTGTATTGTACCACAGAGAGAGGCTGCCAGCAGAGGTTATCAGCAGAACTTGTGGTTGTTTGGTGAAGAAGGTAACATCACTGAGGTGGGTACTATGAACTTCTTTGCTGTTTTCAAGGATCCTGCTACTGGAAAGAAGGAACTTGTCACCGCTCCTTTGGATGGTACTATTCTTGAAGGTATTACTAGAGACTCTATTTTGTCACTTGCTAGAGAAAGACTTGATCCTAATGTCTGGACTATTTCCGAGAGATACTGTTCCATCAAGGAACTTGCTGACCGAGCTGATAAGGGTGAAGTTCAAGAATGCTTCGGTGCCGGTACTGCTGCAGTTGTCAGCCCTATTAAGGAAGTTGGCTGGAAGGGCAGAACTATCAACATTCCTGTTGATCCCGAGACAGATATTGGCCCTTTCACTTCCACAGTCGCCAAGTGGGTTCAAGACATTCAATATGGTGTTGATAACCATCCTTGGTGTCAACCTGTTGCTTGAACTAGTTTAGAGTGAAGAAGATGTAAAAATTTTGATAAATATATAAACAACCAAGTCAGCTATAGAGACTATTTGGCTTATATATATGTGTGTGTGTGTGTGTGTGTGTGTATAAAGCAGTTTACTTGGGTTTTTGCACCTATTTCAATGTGGGGCTAGAAAGTGATTAAAAGTCATAAAAGAAAAAGAACGATAATGCTAATACATTCATAAAGTATTCTAGCACTTTTTATAAACTCGTCGTCCATGTGCTATGTTTCCTGGCTAGATTGACCTTCCGATCGACTCTTTATATTACTGCACGCACTCCAAAAAGAAAATATCGTCTCAGGGGCTAGTCACCCCCTGAGTAAAGCTATAAGCAGGAATATCAAAGAGCAATACATCTATGGCAGAAATGACGGAGAAAATGTTAAAAACTCTAGATATGATTTTCTAGTCATCCTCAATTACTTATTATAATTTTGTAAAGTACTAGTTCTTGTTTCCCGCTGCAATTAACCTTGATTTTCTGCCCCTGGAGCATTTAATTACGTCCGCATATTCCTAAAGTGGACTAGCTTGGACAGCTGCTGAAAAACAAGGTGAGAACGGGCAGCAAGAATTAAGGCAACTATTGGACATTGGCTCAAAAATTTCAATTAAAAGAAAATACAATCAGCTAATATCAAAGACTATATACGAAGTTTTCAGTCGACCTATTACATGGCTGGCTTTGTTGTTATAGGTTTCACCATGTCCATTGTATCATTAACTGAATCGATCCGAGCTGATTGTTCCTTTATCTATCATACTCGCTGATCACTGAATCCTTTTCAACCATAAACTGATAAAATAGATAAGTGACAATTTGAATATTATAATATGGTATAATATCTTTATATTATACGTTTAGATATCGAGGCTATATGTTTAAGCTCTTGATAAAGAGCATTATAATTGGGAAAATGCGAAATTTCAGGGTTCTATTGCTTCAAACCTTAAACGACCTTTGAACCAACCAGTATTGGGGTGAAGATTTACAAAAACTTTGCAACAGACAACCATTTTGTACTCATAATACCCGCGATATTGTAATTGAGGGAATTGCGCATGAGGTTCTGTTCAGCAAGAATCTTTGTACTATTATAATCTTTATATAGATTTTATCGAGGAGCTCATATAGGATCTCAGAACAGGCAGTGATCGACACACGTCAAAATATACAAGCGGCACACCCAATTCTGATTACAGAACAGATATCAAGAATATGGGAGGCGGTTTACAACACGGGGCTCGGTAAAATATCTTTTGTCGTTTCAGCCTGTCTTTGAGAGTCGTTATCGTTGGCCCGAACGATCTGATGGAACCCCCCCAGCCGGCTTGGCTGAACCTTTATATATGGCATAACCTATGGCCCCAAAGTAGCCCTAAATCAACCATAAACATAGACAGTCTATTTCTCCATCTATAGAATCTAAGTCACATATTTTGAACTGCAAAAATCCTTTTGATTTCCCTATTTCAATCGTCTTCTATGTCCATGTTTCTGTTAAAGCTCAGGGTTCTCCTGGACTGCCTATCCTCACCAAACCAAGTGGGATCTAAATTTAAGCTTCATTCCACCCACTTCGCCAACTCCATCACACTATACACAAGCCAAACAAAGCAAATGTCGTTTTTGTTTTCGAGAAACAAAACCAAAACACCACAAGAGCTTGTTAGGTTGTTGAATGAGCAATTTGATAAACTAGACTTCAATGGTAGTGGTGACAGGAAGAAAACTCTTGAAGATATTTCTCGGCTAATTGTCCAGATCAGAGTTTTGTTATGTGGAGACCAGGAAATCACTCCTTCGCCTGATCAGATAGGAGCTCTTTCTCAAGAAGTCTATAGCTCCAATATCTTAGTACCACTTATTGCATATCTCCAGTTGTTGGACTTTGAAGCTCGGAAGGATGTTGTTTTGATTTTCACAACATTGTTAAGGCGGCAAATCGGCCCTCATTCCCCTACTGTTGATTACCTCCTGACACGGCCAGAAATCTTCAAACGACTGATAGATGCAAACGCTAACCAAGATATTGCGTTAAATATGGGCACTATTGTCCGAGATTGCTGCAAGCATGAGCAACTAGTACAGATTCTGTTGTCAACCCCTGATATATGGAAGTACTTTGACTATATTGGTGATTACAACTTTGAAGTGAGCACCGACGCTTTTGTAACCTTACAGGACTTATTAACGCTACATCCACAGACATCAGCAAAATTTCTTGTATCTAATTGTCAAAAGTTTACTGAAAGAATGAGAGAATTGATGACATTCAACAGTAATTATGTGACTAAACGTCAGTCACTAAAACTGATGGCACAACTCATGCGTCAAAGGGCTAATTATTTGTTTATGACCGAGTACATAGACAATGCCGATAATCTGAAGCTGATAATGGGATTCCTGAGAGACAAGTCGAAAAATATCCAATACGAAGCATTTCAGATCTTCAAGTTCTTCGTGGCTAATCCTAAGAAATCGAAACCAATTCTTGATATCCTTGTCAAAAACAAGACCAAGCTGCTCAACTTTTTATCTGTATTTCATTCAGATAGAGACGATGATCAGGCATTCAAAGAAGAGAAGGAGTTTATTATCAACGAGATCCAGTCTCTGCCTAATTACGCACCATCAGCACCGCCAACGCCTGTTAGCATTAGTGGTTCTAATCCGTCTCAAATACTTCCAGACTCGGCCCCGAGCCAGGTCTCACCATCATTGTCGGAGTCTACTTCTTCAGCATCACTTCCTCAACTTCAAGCGCCTCAAGTGCTAAAACCCAGCATTCCGATAGCTGGAATGAGTTCACCAATTACTACACCTATAACTGGACCATCCATACTCACTAGAGTATCAAGTTCCACTAGCCAGTCGTCATCTGAAACGCAGTCGCTACCTGCTATTCCTCCAAGACGAAGGCCCTCAATCCAGGTTCCTAGTCATGGGCCTAAACAACCAACGACGCCAAAATCCTAGAAAAAAAAAAAGATATACTCTCAAAGTAAATATATGCATTAAATAGTCAATGTGATGATTATACAGGATAAAACTAAACACCGTGGTCTGGCCTTATCAAGTTTGGAAAATATCTGACACCTGAACCTTGAGAATCACGACAGATAGCACCCATAAATTCCATCAAATCCAGCTCCTCAGCAGCTACTATTGGACTCCATTTGAATCGAGCCGAGACTTGTTGAACACTGACACCAGCTTCTCTCTGCCATTCGTCTAGTCTGTAGTACCAAGTCATTAGTTCACGAACAAGTACACGGAGTGTTTGATATCCTTCTTGAATCACCAAAAGTCCAGTCCTAAACTTCCTTAATCTGATTGGAAGGTTCAGTTTATCTAATAAATCACATGCGGACCGAAAATCTTGTGGAGAAATCAATGAAATTCCTCTAGCTCTATTGTAATATGCAAAGGTATCAACCAATGTAACTGTTCCTCCTTCTCGTTGCAAAATGCCAGATGATGACAGGAATTCAGCGAGTTGTCTTGCCAACTCTTCATGGAATGCTTGACTAGTTTGAGCCATTTCTTTCGTTACCACTGTGGAATTCAAACCAAGAGCCTCGCTAGATTCTCGTAAAGCTTTTCTAGCATCATAGCTAGCTTCACCCAGTGCTTCATTTCTGGTATCTGCAGCTTCTAAACGTTTCGCATACGATTCAGCCAGTTTGATTACATCATTGGCTCTAGCCATCAACGTTTGGAGGTCCTCGAGAGCACTGCCAAGGACTTCCTGGTTTCTCTGCTTTGCTTGGACATTGATTTGTTCTAAAGAATGTAGACCTAATCCAACTGACGGAACCTGTGAGTTTTCAATGGCAACTGAACCTATCGAAGTCTTATTAACATTGGTCCAGGGTTTTTCTTTCAATGATCTTTTCAGTAGTTCATAATATGATTTATCTCCACCCTCATGAAAACTTAGTTTGACCATATTGAAATCTACGTCTTTAATATCTGTAGAACTAGTCAATTGCTTTGGAGAAGCAACCAGGTCAGATGTTGAAGCACATGGTCCTGACAAAGCAGGAGGAAGTCTTGCCGAGGTCAGCCTAGCACCGCACATCTCACAACTGGACAAAGATGGATGGTTGATAAATGTACATCTAGGGCAACGGGAACCATCAGCTGCGTTCCCCGTTCCCCCATGTTGTGAGTTTGCATTATTGAATGCTTTCAAAGAGTCAAACACAATTTGCTTTGTGGCTTTTATACCACATGTCTGACATATTGGCAAGTCCGCATGAAGGTCCATATAATTCGATGCTATTTCGTTTGAAAAGTAGCATATAGGACAAACCCAAGTGGCCATCAATGCAATAGTCAGATGCGAAACGTGAGATTCAGTTTCTGTATCTGCAGTCCGCGGTTTCAGATATATGGTTATTTTGGCTGAAGATTTTAGAAACCCTCCATAATAGTCGATGCTTTCTATTAATGAGAGACTTAGATATATCGAATGTGTCCTCGGCCGTTGATTGTCAACATAACATATTCGATGAGTTGTCAGGTAAACTCTTCCATCCTGATACTCTTGAGCTTTATACTTTCTACGGTTAGTAAGTATACAAATTAGGGGTAAATCAAACCAACCACTTAATTCACTCTGATCCACTCACCCTTCATATATGCCTACACTATTCTGAACAACCAATTCTCTTTCATTATATGACAGGACCGGGCGTCCGACACCCGTGACATCCAGTGCCTGCCACCTACTCATTGAATAGGTTATGCCAATACAGGGATTGATAAAGAGAAATCCAAGGCCAAGTCCAAGGCCCAAGGGTTGTGTAATCAAAAAGTTTATATCCAATTGTAGACGAATATCTATTGATATTTTGAGCCGCACCAGGAACCGAGAAAATCGAGATACCACCTAGCAAATCAAGGTAATATAAAAGATAAGATATAAGACAGTATAACAGGTAACATAAATGATAAGATAAAAGATAAGATAAAGATAAGATAAAGATAAAATAAGATAAGATATAAGATACAAAATATTTATCTTCAAGATTAACATATCTATGTACAAAGAACAGAAAATAATCCTCTTCTTTAAAGCTTTTCTAGCTCATCCTTCCACTTCTGGGTTTCACCATTCAATGCATCTTTAACCTCAGGTAAACCAGGTCCTCCAGTGGATGTGGTTCCATTGAGAAGTTGGTTCAATTGGCGAGTTCTTTCTTCTTCTATATCCGCCAATCCAGGGGTACCAAGGGCAGTCTTTTCAGAGGCCATAGACAAAAGATCTTTGGCCAGAGGACGTCGTCCTTTGCTGGATACTGCAAATTCTCGATCTATGTGTTCATCAAGTTGATCACGGTTGATAATAAATGATTCGGCTTTTTGATAAATTTCCAACAGATAGTCAGCCTTTTTCTCAGAGGCTTCAATCTCTGTCATGAGTCGATTAGCCTTTCGTTTCAACAAAAGTTCTGCTTCCTCTTCAGGAGTTCTTCGAAGGATAAACGGTCCTTCTAAGAATGATTCGATTGTAGGCACAGAGAGCTTAACATCGTCTTCAGACTGGATGCTGTCATTTACAGTGGCCTCCTCACTTATAATATCAGTACTAGAGTTTTCACTTTCAATCTTAGTCCTACTTTCATGGGCTTCTCTGAACATTTGTTCTCTTCTTTCTAACTTCTTTTTCTCAACAGCTTCTTGAGTTCTTAATGAATCAACAAAGTATTGCCTTCTCACATCTGAGCTGATTTTCTTGAATTTTTGGAAAGGTGTATTTTCAGGCTTGGGATTCTTCGGTTCTTGGGCACTGGCTGCTATTTTCTCGTCTGCAGTAGGGAAATGCTTAGGTGGAGGATTAGGATGTGACCCTTTAGGAGCCATGGCCGGATCACTAAACCCAAGTTTAAGCTCCTTTTCTTTCTCCAACTCCCATGATGTTTTTAATTTTGGAACAATTTGCCGAGGTTTAGGTAGTAAACCACTTTTGCCTCCATACTTGGTTATCCTTTTAACCATAGTTAGGTGAAAGCTGCTGCTTATTTGATTGAAGTGATTGTCTGCTGTTGAAAAATTTCATCCCAGTAAGGAAAAGCTTGAACAAAAAGACAAAAAACAAAAAAACAAAAATTGCACAGCCGTGCTCTAACCCTCGACCTTGTACCATGCCTATACATATACCAATACCAATAGACAAAATACCATTACCAGCATGACATTAAAAATTCAGATTGTCAAGATAATGAAACAATGACTAAGATATAATAAATAATTGATGCAATTTTCTACGTTATATACATTATGCCTGGCCAATATTGGACTGATCACCCCATGTCTCATAAATGATTTCCGACAGCTTCTTGCCAACTTTCTTGATTGATATATTGGATGCAGTAACATTAAACAGCAAGTTTCTCCTCTGTTCAATCGAAGAACATGCCTCATATGCTTCAAATAGTTCTACTGGTGTAGGGAACACTTTTTGAATTGCATGTGCTTTCTCTGACGTAACCCCTCTTGTACACATTAACATACGTATGAATATTTCTCGTACTGTCAAGTTTCCACTTTTAGACAGACATGCATTGAATGTTTCAAACTCAATGCCAATATGGCCTGCGTCAATTGTAGGAGTAGCCTTTGCTCGTACCATAGAATCTCTAAATGTAGACACATTGGGCCAAACAACGCTCAATGGACTTTCCAAATACTTTTCAGATATAGATCTGGTGATAAATGCTAGGTTTCTAGCCGTGTCTTCTGCACTTGTGGTTCGAATCAAATGAAACTTATCATCGACAACTGTTTGAGATAGAATGGTCTGTAAAGATTGAGTACCAATACGGGTTCTATCGATACCAGCTGGTTCTTCAACCAGATAGAAGACGTGTTCTAACGTCGAACGATGTAGTCGATGTTTCTGCTCACGAAGTCGGCCATCCTTGATACTACTGACCAAGTCATCCAGTCTCTTTCGTTCAGCAATATAATTCAGTATAGCACGTTGATGAGTTCTTCTGTTCTCAGCTACCCATGTCATATCACCGACTGGCAGAGTGGTTACTTCAACAGGAACTCCATGCCGTTTGAGTTCTGAAGCAAAGAAATCCCTATTATCCACACTAACAACTTCACGGTTATCCAAGAGAAGTTTAATTCGAAAACTGCCTGCTGGCCATTTCACAGCTTTAAACATGTTGGTTGCATTGACAGGGGATGTCGTTGTCAAATTAATCGGTGTCAAGCCTGATCTTGGTGGTGTTGCAGTCGCAGTCGCAGTAAGTCCCCTTTTAGTATTACTAACAGGTGTTTTGAAAACATGGTCATCATTGATTCTTTTTAAAGGAGAACTGGACATGAATATATCATTTGATTGTTTGGTGGATGCTGATGTAACTCTAGCAATATCCTGTTGATTTGGTGATCTATTATCCAAAGGAACTCGAGGCACAACTGGTGAATTTAGACCGACAGGAGAGGAAGAGTTTTGAAGACCTTGAGATGCAATTGGTGCAGAACCACCTTCTTTTTCTTTTGTTATAGCAAGAAGCACTTCTGCTACTTCTCGTCCTTCTTGAGTTATCAAGTAGTGGGCATTTCTAGAAGTCGTCTGATACACCAAGTTGTTATTAACAAGCGTCTTCATACCAGACCAAGCACTATAGAAACCGTTAATCGAATTACTGTGTGCTTCGAACGGAGTATCTGTGTATTCTTTAGCTAGTCGTATAAGGTCGCCCTTCCCTAAACCTTGTCCATCAGCTCGTTGATACTTAAGTAAAGCAATTAATAACGCATATCCACCACTTCTATATCTAGGAACAAATCTTCGGTTAGTCACCTTCTTAGTTTTCTTCTTGGAAATCGGTTCTGGGTTTGTATTTGGTGAAATAAACTGAACATTTGATGTTGTTCGGCCCACCTTATTGCTTCCAGTAGGAGTTGTCTCTGTTAAGCTATGGGCGGCCAGACTCTCTGGTAAAGCAGTACCTGTTTCTCTACAATGTTTTAAAGTACGCGCGCGGATAATGCTGCGGGTCTTTTCTCCAAAATATTTTAATCCTTTGAGTTGATCAGGGTCCTTGAACTGACAAACAGTCGTACAGTTCTCCAGTGACTTGATAGCACGAGTATAGTTTATACCAGCACGAGAAGAAACAGCGGAATCTGACAATTCACCTAACCAGGCTATCCATATCGATTTCCAATCTTCGATTGGTTGCCGCAACATGATAAACTAAACTATTATGAGAGTTTAGCTGAGAAGCGATTCGCTTCCATATTCATAAAAAGTGAGAGAGAGCGCGTGAGGGGGCGCGTTCTCGCGTTTACACTGGTTGAATGACTTCCGGGTAATAATTATCGGCTTTAAAACCGTCTCCAGCCCCGATGAAAAATGGGGTTTTCTCCTTCATCCAGCATACGCAGTCTTAATTATTTATTTTTACCCGACATCACCGTTATGAGTAGCTAATCAGATCTACCACAAAAACCAACACAATGACTGAAGAGGTAGGTAGTAATTCAATTTGAGTGGTCTTCAATTTGGTATACTAATTTTTTTTTAGAAAAATAGCAATAAACCTAAGGTCAAACGCAGCAGGAAGGGTTGTCATAATTGTAAGTGAAGATCTGTCAGGTACATCTGTTATCTCCCACTTTTTTTTCCTCGGAATCTATATAGTGACTTTTAGCTAACAATGCAGGTAAAAATCTCAAGGTTAAATGTGACGAAAAGAAGCCATCATGTTCCATGTGTGACAGGTCTGGTTCCAAATGTGATTATAGTATCAAGCTACAATGGGGAGGTCGTGTTTCTAAGGCAACCAGATTTTATCACACAGCCTCGGATCAGAGTGATCAACAAGATCCAGATAACGATAGAGTTAAAAGACCATCTTTAAACCATGCTAACATTCCTTCGAAATTCAACTTTGTATCATTCAACTCAGTTACCTTAGAAAGCCCCAAGAAACGATCCATTGTTACTGATGATCTGAACCTAGAGCCTAGATCATCGACGGAATTTTCTGAAAGTGGGGAAGATGCATTGGTGAATCATATTTGCTGTCAATTTGCACCAGGGAATGAACACAAATACGAAGCCACTGCTTTTTTTGATAGTACTGGCCATCATGGATATCTGAATTCTGATAGTGATACCAAGTACTCGGTCGTTACACCCGATTTATCTTCCTCGACACTTGCATTAGAGGGATTTGATACACAATTGCATGTAGATGAATCGGAGATCCATTTTACAGAAGCATTTGATGTATATTCCACCGAGGTCGATACACTCGATTTTGCTGATTATACAAATGACAACATCATCTCTAGAGCGTACGGCGGGCTAGAATCACACCCCGACGGGTTTTTCAACATTCCTGTACAATTTGGCAAGAAAGATATTGGCCGCACGGCAGCAGAGAGATTGGGATTGCCTATATCATTTGATCTGGGAGAAATCTACATGAATGACAGTGAATGGTTTCCGCATATTGAAAATGAAAATGAGAATAGAGAGCTTTTCGTCACTATTCCTAGATCACTAGAGCCATTACCTGACCTTTTATCACAAGTACCTAAGTATAAGGAACTGTTTTCATTTTTCTTGACCTGCACTGCCAATTTCTTGGTACCTGTACCCACAATATATCGAGATAACCCATTTAGGGAGCTTCTTCCTAGGATAGCCATGTCTACTCCACACCTATTGTCATTACTGATTGCATATGGTGCAGCACATCATTGTAGAGTTACAAAACAAGAACTTCCGAAAGCTATCATTAAGAGACTTCTCAGTCGGACTTTTGACGGGTTGACTAAAAGCTTGGAAGATGAGGCGGAAGCTCAAAGCGATGCTACTTTGGCAACTGCTGTCATGTTATGCTCGTACAATATTGTGAATGACCTCTCTGACTCATGGAGAACACACTTACAAGGAGCAAAGAACATTGTTAGATCTCGGTGTATTGCGCAAGCACATGAAGATGGAATTTTGACAATATTGGATTCCACACAATCGACTCATTCAAACTCAAGGCCTCAGATAAACCCTAAGAAATCTGTGATCATTGATGGACACTCTTTGAAAATACCAAATGCCTCAAGTACTATGTCATACTTTTTAGCAAGAACCTTGGCTTATATAGACGTCATTGGCGCTCTATGCTCAAAATCTGGATTTCCACTAATGAGCACAAATGAAGATGCATCAGAGTTGTGGCCAATACCCTTACAGCTGCTCAATAATGGTAGAATGGACGAAGGCTCTGGTGACTATCCTCAGGAGATTGATTTGCTTCTTGGAATGGATCTGTCTATAGTTCCAACTTATACAAAAGTCGTTGATCTTTTAAGAAGAAGAGCGAAGCTCACAGAAAGAAGAAAACTTGCTCTCAATCCTGAAGATATTTCATTTGAAATGGATGAAAAAGATATTCTTTCCGAGGCTCTAATATTGTCCAAAAACATGCAGTCTTTCTGCAAGGCTGCTGAATTGAGACGAAATGACTATAGACTGAAAGGCAGTATAGAGGGTATACAATTGGCAGCTGTTTCGTTAGCATTTAGCTACGCTGTGATGATTCATCTTTATAGACGAGTCATGCTACTTGAAACCGAGTCTCCCATAGTACAGGAGGTTGTCGCGCGTATCACCGATATATTCGAAAATGATATCCCCCTAGGTTCCGAGATGCAATCCTGCTTAGCATTTCCTACCGTGACAGCAGCTTGCGAAGCTGTGGAACCTGATCTTAGAGAGAGCTACTCTTTACGGCTTAAAGATATTTCCAAGTTTGGTATTGGCCATACAGAAATGGCTCTGTCACTGGTAGAGGAAAGCTGGAAGAGTAATAAAGGGTGGGCAGAGATAGCCGTCGAGAAAGGGTTTGACATTGTTCTGGCCTAAAAAACTATTTTGGTTTTACAATATTTATATTCAGCGGGTTTCAAATGCATTATATTTATTCTCTAATAGGGTTGCAACCGTAGTGAAAATCTAAACATTCATAGAGACATGAGTGTATCCAGTCGCTTCTGCATCTCTGGAGCTGATCGTAGTTTGAGATCGAGATTTAACCGCTCTTCCTCGAGTTTCAGTCGTTCCTCCGCATTCAAGTCAGTGAAGACGTAACCACCATGGCCATCGAATTGAAGAATTAGATCATGGTACTTCCAAAGTCCTGATCGGTGGCTCACTGTCAACAGTGAGATGCCTTGTTCCTTTGCTCTAGTGTACATAATAGTCTCAATATCAACAGTAACGGACGAAGTGCACTCATCTAGAATAGCAAACTTCGGCTCATGATAGAAGAGCCTAGCCATAGCAATCCGCTGCTGAACACCAGTACTCAAGTCGTCACGCCATTCTCTCACCGCATCCCAACCACCAACATGATCTAAGATATCACCAATCTTGAATATGTTCAATAATTCTAGAAGCTCATCATCAGTTTTAGTGTTTTGATCTTCAGTATGCGGGTATATGATTTGCTGCCTCAAGGTACCATGACAAAGATATGGTCTTTGAGGGATATAAAATATGTCCTTCGATGGAGGCCTGATAACCTTACCTGGTGAATATACAGGCCATAGACCTCCTAATATTCTAAAGAGGGATGATTTACCACAACCATTAGGGCCGACAATGAGTAAATGGTGGCCATGCTTAATTTGAAATGACAATGATGGAACTAATATGTCACCATTTGGAGATACGATTGGCACCTTGTCAAATATAATCTCCGAGCCATCAGAAATCAGTACTTCTCCTCTATTTTCCTCTTTAATTTTCTCATGACTGTCATCTTGACCACCCACTCGTGTTTTATGAAACTTCTCTTCAGATATATCCTGCATGACATCCAATAGAGAACATACCCGTGCAGTGTAACCAGCCAGCTGAGCTACATCTTTGTAACTTAACATAACTCTACCAAAAGCGTCAGAAGAGCTCAATAGGAGTCTCTTATTTGTTATAAAGCTTTGAGATCTGTCTCCGGCTGCTGTTATTGTATGTTGCATACCAGGTACCTTGAAAAAAACAGGGATGGAGCAGAGTACCAAGCCCAAAGCACCCCATACATATTTAATGATGAAGTCTTCTAGCATGCCATGATATAATCGCTTCCGCATGATACGATTGACATGGGTGATGAGGGTGAAATAGGCTCTGTCTAAAATAGATCGCTCAGTATCATGTCCTTTGTACATGGCAATCTCTTCAGAGTATTCTATTAATCGTGAATGCAAAAATCGGTAGTCTCCTTCAAGTTCAGCTTCTTTGGCAGCATACTTACCGAATGGCGGAGTCAGTACTCTCAAAAAGTAGGCAGAAAGCTGAATCAGGCTACCAATGACAAATAGACTCTCACCGCCAATATTGTGCGATAATTGCCATGAATACAAGACCATGTCTAGTATAGGTTTTGCTAGGTTACCGTAGAGTCTAGCTAAGGAATTGGAAAATTTCAGCACATCAACAGCAATAAGCTGATCAGCACTTTTGATTCGGTCATCTAAATTGTGAATTGAGTAGTAAATAGGCTTGACAGTGGCCAATTTAGTAGTGCCGGAAGTATTCTCGTTAGAAACAACCAATTGAGAAGATCCATTCTTCTCATCAGCAACCTTGGAATCAAGAGTTTCAACTTCAGTCGAGCTTTGAGAAGTTGTCCTTGGCAAATAAGAATCAAGAATATGCTCAGTGAGCCTGTCACGATATCTAAGAGCCAGTGTTCCCTGCAAATATTGCAGCATGCTATTGGTAAACGTCGCTGGAACCGCCACCACCATCCACCACACTAAGCCAAGAATAAAAGCCTTTCCTTTACCCCGGACAAGATATGACACTAATTTACCGTCAAGATTAGCGACATATATTGATAATATTGTTCGAAGAACCAAAAAGCCGCTTTGAGTACATAATAACCAAAACTCTTTACACTTCAATGTTCCTGGAATGACAATCTTTATTAGCCGGATTAATCGCTTGAGGAATAATCTATCCACATCGACTTTATCTATCGACTTTTTCTTGCCTCCTCTCAAACCATCCGTGTGTTCGGATACTCTGCGTGAATCACGGCCAAATGTATGATTCAAGCGATGTGCCATGGAAAGGAAAACAGCCACCCATACAGCCCATCCAACCCTTTTCCTATTTGCAAGGTACCATGTCAGGCTTTTCTGTGATATACTTGACATACCAGACATGATGTTGATGTGGTATAATATATGTATCTGGAAAGAGATGGACTTTGTCGAGGAGTGAGGAATGGCAAGGCAAATACCGGATGTGATTGTTATACCCCACAAAGTTCCGAGGTAGAGATATTACAATGTACGGCTGTGCAGCGATACGCTTTGAATCAGGTATCAACATATATTACTGGCATTTAAAAGAAAATAATATTAATATGTATATCCGTGTGATCAGTTAACTATAAGCTTTTTAAAATATTATATTATTTGTCAAGAATAGCGTTGGTTGTTGTAACTGTTCTAGACAATGATACACACACAAACTCATACGAATCAATATATAATGCAATAATAGATAATTAATCTCAATCTGAACCTATATACTTAACAATACTGTAGAAAGCCCAGCATAGAGCAAGCATACATCCTCATAAAAACCTCATTAAAGCTTGGCACGATTGACGACATTGACCATGGCTTTTCCAGACGAGTCTCGTCTGACTCCAAGCTCTAACAGTTTAGCAAAAGCCTTTGCAAAATCATGGTAAAAAAGATCTTTATCGTCAGCGTATTTTTTCACCCATTCACGGAATGAAGGGTCCTGGATCAACGAGTAATCGGCAGGAAGCATCATCAGCTCCTTATCTTCATCATAATACTGTTCACGTCCAGCAGGACTCTTATCCAAATGCCATTCCTCATTTAACAATAATTTGAAATATGTGTTAGAAAATCTGGTTGGATTAGGCACCCAAGGTCCATCAAATCCAGATCTGTTTGCATGTGTTCTGCCCAGGTTATGGGCTCCACAAAGTGCTACAATCTCTTGATCATTAAAACCCATACGATAAAATATATCTCTCAAATGATCTTGACCTTTTGAACCGTCAGGTAATCTACCTTGAGGTGGTACATTAGCCTCATCTGTATAGTCGATACGACCAGGCCTCCACTCAATATGAGGACCTCCCATATATTCGATAGCCACAGCTCCAGCAAGAGTCCATAAATCAGCATAACCTATCCAAGGAAATTGGGCTTTAATAGGTTCCAAGAATTGTCTGGCATACTCCAAACCTCGGTTAGCTTCATCACCAGCCTCATTATGATATCGCATGGTGGCGCCATTGGATCCTCCAGTCCCCGATTTCTTATCATATGTTCCTGATGCGTGCCATGCTAACCTTACAAGTACAGGTCCAATAGACCCATCATCATAATCTTCTTTAGGGATGATCTTTTTGATAGCCTCACTAACAGCTTTATAATCTCCCTCTTTTGTAGCCATTTTAACAGTAATATAAATGTTATTAACTTTAGTTGGTGTTGTTGTATGAGAATAAGATTTCCCGTTAGTTGTATCGCGGAAATAATAATCACTCGACGACAGATTTAGTAAATGAATTCCGTCAGTTGTAGAACGGACTCCCCGATGAATATGAGAGATTGGAACGCGTAAAATGGAAACTGTACCAGGTATATTTGTAATATAGTTAGCTTTTAAACCACTAGAAAGTGAAGCATGTTTCTGGAATGTCGCAGAATCCATGGTTTATATAGCTTGATTTGGTTGTGGCCAGGGTGGGGAAGAGGGCCGAGGTAGTTCAATAGGAGATGATGGACCTTTGAAATGACCCGAAAGGCATGGAAAAGCGACGATGCTTATGGATGGCATGAGAACATTAGAAAAAAATGTAATCACTATATTACTTTTTATTTGTTGATTGAAAAAATTGTTCAATATTTACCGAGGCTCAGCTTTGCTGTAGCCATACTTATGTCGGCCAGTAATCTTCTCGGCATTTACCCCGTATTTCAGTTTCGCTTGACTCTGTGTGGCTCATTAAAAGCAGAGTGCAAGTCAAGCTCGTAAGACAAACTCGAAATACGGCCAATCATAAGGTTTGCTTATCTGCGGTCAATAATCAAAAAGTGTACCATTTTTTTCTAAAACTACTAAAAATTTAAATTTAAACTTCATATATCTGTTATATCTAGTTTTAATTCTTTCTATATGCTTAACTTTATGTTGTTGGAGAAGCCAAATATGGGTGATCCAATGCCTCTATAGCTCCAAGACGTTTCTGTGGATCCCACGTAAGTAATTTCCGTAGAAAGTCACACAAGACTGGTTCAGAAGAAGATGTTAGGAAATCACGTTCAAGGCTCTTGCCATAAGGCCGTAACTGTCGCAACTCCTTTGATCCATGCTTCTTAACGGTCATGTCCTTAGGGTTACCCATTGAGTCGAAAAAGATCCCTCTTCGAGAATATCGCATAATCAGTGAAGGATCCGGTGGCCCAAACATCTCTATAATATAAGCAATCTGCTCATGTTCATCGCTGCCAGAAAATAGAGGCTTTCCTGTTATCAACTCAGGTAATAAGCAGCCAAAACTCCAGACATCCACTTTGGTATTGTAACTCATACCCATCATAATCTCTGGAGATCTATAGAAACGAGACTGAATATATGTATATATCTTGTCAGTTTCATAACAAGACGTACCAAAGTCAATAAGCTTGAGAGTACCTTTGTTAATATCAGAAATCAAAATGTTTTCAGGTTTCAAGTCACAGTGTATTATCTTCAGTGACTCTAAAAATGCCAATGCTTGTAGAATCTGTCTAGCAAAGTGCTTCACAAGGCATGCTGGCAGCCGCTTGTAATTGTTGAATTTGATAAGCTCATACAAATTGATACCCAGTAATTCTGTGCTTATACAGATATGATCCCTGAATGTGAAATGATCCACATAATCTATTATGGGCCACTTCTTTTCTCCGCTGTTCAAAGTAGACAAACTCTTCAGAAGCTCTGCCTCGACAAGGGCTTGCATATGAAATCTTTTACTGTTGATAATCATTTTAACTGCCACAAAATGCCCAGTTTTATGATCAACACAGTGTAGAACTTTACCGAAACTGCCCATACCAAGTACACCCACAACCCTGTACCTATATGCAATATGGTCACCGACCACAACTTTGTAATTCTTGTTCTTGTCATCATATCCATAATTATTATCAGCTCTATCAGGATCTCCGGGGACTTTTTGTATGTCTTTCCTACCACCAAAGTAAACATGTTCGTAATCTAGAATTTCACCCTTTTCATAGATATTCAACCTATATCGTCTGGAAGCCATTGCTGGAGTCATAGGCTCGGAAAGCAATGTAGGGTTCTCTCGTTTCGTTAGTTCAAACTCTTTAGAAACATCGCTCTTGTCGGGCTTCGTGGTTATAAGCTTATTCATTGCCTCATATATTTCCTCCTGCTCAGATTCACTAGGTCCTCTAAGCGGGATATATACGGTGGGAGATTGAACAACCACAGTCTCCTCTTTAGATGTCATTGAGTGTGTACTCGTTGAAGAAGGTGTTGCCACAATCGATGCTTTGCTAGCATTAGACCTGCGACTTTGTCGTGAAAACGGCGACATCATCATTCTGAAAGTATTTGCCATATTAGACATGCTACTAGTTGAACTTCTATGACTAGCCAAAGAGGACCGCCCAGAAGAAGTGACCCAAGGCTTGTTAACACTGTTCGTGCCGGAACCACTGGGGCCACTGACCCATTTCTCAGAGCTTAGAATTGAAGATACAGGCGATGGAGATCCAGGTCGATTAATCAGACTTGCAATGCTTGTATTGGATGAGTTCCGAGTGATAGAAGTGGAGGGTTGACTGTGAGGAAGCTGATGCCGAAAGTTGATACTCTTAGGCTGCCTTGAACTTCCATTGAAGCTATTGGCAACTGTAGGAGCTTCACCTACAAACTTACCAGCAGGCTTGGAAGTTTTGTTGAAGTTGTGAAAAGTATTTGATCTAGCCATATGTCCATTATGTGCAGGTACTGCAGGTAATTTGAAGTCGAAATCGGCCTCTTCTGTTCTAGAAGACATGTGGTCAGAGCTAACTGAACGGAAATCCATGGACTTGGCAGAGCTGATGTAAGAAGACGGAGGCTTTCTCGGACCAGCCACTCTGGACACTTTTCGAGTCCCCTGCCGCTTAGTAGATAAAATTGTGGAATCGGGAAAAACACTAGCTTGACCATTATTTATGGCAGGGTAGCCATTTGATCCAGGCGATTGTATAGGAAACTGCTTTAGCTGGCGGGGTTTTGACATGTCAAGACCATATTGAGGTCCTCTCAGATTCGAAGTAGATTGTGGATGATGATGTGAAGAAGTCAACCGCATATTTTGCAGCATCTGTTTCTGTCTACCAATCATTACCTGGTCAGGTAATGGGGGTACTGGAGGAACCGAGTTTAGTCGCTTATCAGGCAGTGGTGCAGGAGGAGATAGCGATTTTTTCGGGACACGGGAAATGTTCGATTTTGTAAGACTTGCCGATTTCAGCGTGGCGGTCGTTATGTTGTTTTTAGAAAATGCAATGATAGGCCGTTCTGCACTTCTAGGGGGTGGAATTGGCACTTCAGCTGCTCTGCGTGTAATGAAATCTCGACGGTTTGCAAATGACGGCGATTTTGTCAAGATCTGATTGGAAGGAGATTTATGCAATGACTGTCCTAATGATGGCGATTTCACCAAAATCTGGTTTTCAGTGCCAGTGTGATTGGCTGAATGAAGAATGCTACTTCTCCTGGATAACTTTGGATCAGCAGATCCAGCAAGAGGTGATGTAGTGAGACGACTACGCGTACGTCGTTGTGAAGATGCTGTTGCTGCAGCATAGGAAACAACATTATTAAATGGTGGGGCAAGAGTGCTATTGTTTTCTTTGCTATCTGATCCATTTGTGGCGGTGGTGGTGGAATAGTTCAATAAACCAGCACCAGCACCAGCACCAGATTTTTTGAGTGCAACATTGCGAGTAGGAACAACATCTCCTTTAAGATCCACAGTTGCAAATCGTCCAAGACTAGATACAGCCAATTGTCGGCTGGAAACCTTTCTGAGTGGTATTGAAGAGTGTGGTGAGCCATTGCTTTGTGCAGGACGATCGTTGCTAAGTGAAGGAGTTAAAGATGCATCAGACAACCTCCTTTGAAGCTCTGTGATGACCTCTACAGGCTGCCTTTTAGGAGAATTAGCATTAGGAGGATTGGTTATGCTCACTACGGGCAATAAAGAGGGGTATTTGGTTCTATATTGTGGGTTAGTTTAAAAGCTCCCTTGTATGTATTAATGTATATATGAGTACATCGGTTAAGAGCAATACTCACCTATCAACTGAGCCCTTGATCCCTAATAAAGGTGACTCTATCTCAGAAGCCATATTAGCTAAAAAGTTGCAGCAAGTGAACTTCCCCGGCTTACAACCTCTTTTAATATCCGCTTCTTGTCGGTCGGTATTTGAGGATGACTGAAAGTGAGGTTGCACATCACTTTGGGTGGGTGCCAAGTAGTGTGGTGTTTACCTTTAATCGAGCAGTCCAGCAACCAGCCCCTTATCGTGTACTAAACGTGTTTTAACATGACAATCACAATATATTCAGCTCCTGGTATAAGAAGGTGCCAAAAAAAAAACCTACATTCGTTCCAAGAACCAGTTAAAATCATCCTGTTGCGAAATAACTGCGTTCTTGTCAGATCAATAGGCTAAATCCTTTTGGGATGATTTGGTTGTCAGAGCAACAGCAATCATGGTCATCTCCCAAACGTAGATTCGGGTTTTTCCGATTGTAACTGGCATCCATCGCGACTGTTCAGTCAGTTAAGTTTTCAAACAGTGCCTTCTACGGTACTCTAAATGAAAGCTGCAACTCTTAAAATTTCTAACTAGCTTAGAACAATGAGATCAGATTTGTTTGAACTACTTCTGGTTCAGATGGTGTATGATGGTAATGATGATTTTGGCACTATCAGCAAATTCTTGAATCAACACCCTCTGCTGAAGAAAGAGAAGGAGCCTAAAACGACCAAAGAAGTGAGTTTTTATGATATGTTTAGTTGAATGAAATGATTGAAATTTTGAAATTAACAAAAGGAGTGCGAACAACTGTACAAAGAGCTGATATCTAACCATGAGCTTTATGATGGTATAGTGATTAGAGGCAAGAAGAACATAAAAGTGAGCGAAAACCTCGCCAAACTCGCACAAGCATTGTATACTAAGGTTGTGTCAAATTTGGTGCAGAAAATGCAAGAGACCCAGCAAGATTTCAAGACAGTTGTCCATGAGCTTGATGAACTGCAAAATAGCGAGGCATGAGCCCGCAAAATTGTATATTTCGGGTTATAAAGCTCATATATATATTTATATTTGTTTCCTGTTTTTTTAGTATTTCTTATTCATAGATTCATGGGTTGGATACTGTGGAGATTCTGAGCATGAAAGTCCGATTTGAATGCTCATTCTGGAACTATCATATTAGCTCAAAGACAAGGACAAGGACAAAGACAAGGACAAAGACACACAGCACAACACACAAATTCAAAGGAATTGTCTCATGTAAATATAATCTATTGTATATATTTTTACTTGTTTAACCTGCATTTTTGTTTCATTTGGTCATTTCCTTCTGCTCACAGATCACCTGACCCCGCCTTAGCTCTTCTCGAATAAACGTTAATTCGAGCCTCGCTTTTTAGAAGGGAAAGACCCCACCTTAAGCATTCCAACTTCTCGACAATCAGATCCGCTAACAATGACCTCGACAACCACTATGGAAGGCATTGAAGAAGCAGATGCTGAGATTATGATGGACGGACTAAGAGAACTTGTTACGTTGGATACGTTGGTCGGACCAGAGATTTCTGACCCCTATCAAAATACCCTGATCGAAGATGCCGAACTACAAGACTCATCAACCGAGGTTGGTGTCAGACGACATGTTGCGGATTTGGTACTGGAAAAAATATTAACGAATACAACATTGTTTGGCCACTTGGATGCTATGCCTAGTCACGAATCATTAAAATCGCACAATGTGTCTATATTAAGTATTGTTTCCGACATCCGTAAGATCAATGCGCGTACATTTATCCTCGGCAAAATCTCCGTACACTTGGCTCGACTGCTATCATGGAAGCAACCTGCCTATACTCTCTCAGGCTTATTTATATACACATTTATATGTGTTCGTCCGAATCTCTTACTTGTATTTCCTATTGTCGGCGTCTTACTTGGTATTATGGTTCCAGGTTACGAGCAGAGACATCCTTTCCCAGAGCAATATCTCCCTAAGAAACCAGAATGGAGAAAAGATGCATATGACCAAGACTTGAGACTTGTTCAAGAAACTGCAAGAAAGAAGAATGTCACTGAGATTCTGTCTGAAGTACAGAATAGCTTGGATGAGCTGGTTAAAACTATGGACAAGGCCGAAACCTTTTTCTATGGTGCAGGAAGTTTTGTGGATGAGAACCACTCTTCGGCTATATTTATTTTATTAACTTTGGCTTTTGCAGTAGTTGCATTTGCCTCTCAATATCTGCCGATGAATTTAGGTATAATAGTCATTGGTTGGGCCGCTGTCATTGTAAACCATCCGGATTTACGTGGAAGAGCAAAAGAACTTAGGCATGCATATTTAAAAGCCCATGAACATGATCTTGAAGAATTTATCAACAACTTTGAACAAGAGGAAATTGTTGATAGTGAGGTAGAGGAAGACTCTATTGAGGATTCTACAGAAACACCTAGGTCTCCAACGTTATTACACATCGAGGATATGAGAGATGTAGAAATCTTTGAATTACAGAAACAGGGCCTTACACCACAAATGTGGAATCACTGGGCATACTCTCCGTCAATATACGATGGAAGGAGCTCGCTCAGATTGTCTCAGGAACGTCCTTTAGGGTCTACATCTCTGTATGAGATATCGCCACCACGAGGCTGGTTTTTTGACGATGCATTCCCATGGAGTTTAGATGTTGAAACCAAGAACTGGATAGCTGAGAGGGCGGTTAGGAATGTAGAGATGGATGTGGATGATCACTGGGCGTATGATTATGATCCTGCATCAGGTGAAAGAGGAGAATGGAGGCGACGAAGATGGCTGAGACCATGTTTCAGGGCTTCTTTGCCTCCTAGAAGCAGAAAATGAGGCCATTGGAATTTCGTTTACATTATTAAACTTAATCAATATCTCATATGACTGCGACCTGTCTGAGCTAAGCTCGTGCACTTGAATCTTAGTACCCCTTTCATCTGGTTATGCAGGAGTTCAGAAATTCCCGAACAGCTCATGACAGCCTGACACTTCTATTTATACCTATCAGAGAATCTGTATCGTCTTAATTATTATTATTTTGTTGTCATAGCTTAAAAATGTGGTTAATCATTGATTATGTAGCAATGAGAGCGGATCACTTTTCAGAGCACCTTCTAAATGTAGATGGCGATTTATTTGCCCTAAACCTTATTGTTATATTTTGACATGCGGCATAATCCCCATTTCCCAGAAAAGCAAGCCAAAGTCCGAAATAAGTGAACTCGTATCCACATATTCATAGAGAGTGTATATCTATGGGGTTGTATGGCAATTTACGAATTTGCGGCTGTTCGCATTGACCATCTCTCAGTGGGGCCCATCTGTGATGTACGAGAAGACGATTGACCGTTACGATATACGTCAAAAAACACGGACAACAGGAACCGACTAATTCACAGGAGATTTCATTACATTGCATAGCTCGTCAATGTGCCTGAACAGACTGTACATTAATTTTTCTTTGCAGTGGAATTTTTAAGGGGTACATCTTTCATTTACTCTGATGACGATTGGTGCCTCAACTAAAATCCCCTGACGATCTTTTCCTTAAATGGAGTGGCTGGGATCTGCAGAACATAATATGATTTAACCACAAAAAGTCAAAAGGAGTATTTTCAATTCACTTACCTAATTAAGATCATCATATGCTAAATTGGGCTGAATATTTAACATATTTTCTTTTTCTTTCTGTAAGTTCACAGAACAATGTGCCGCTTTGAACAATGAGGCTGGTCGGTTCGCATACGCTTATTCAAGTTTGTTCTCAGGAACTTAACTAAAGGAGTAGAAGAATATTTCAATGAAAAATATATAAAAAGGTGGCCTCAATCCCTTCGACTGATGACCTATTGCCTTTTAAGAAGTTTGCTCTATTTTGTAATTTTGTGTTTATCATGATATTTGATACGTTCGTTCCTTTATACATCTGCTTCCTGGCAGTATGTGCTAAGACCATTATTGTTAGTGATATCGATACAGACACAATTGACATGACGTTTTACACGACTATCACAAGCTGCAAAGACAATGCCTGTCATACTAGTGTCTTAGTTGTCAGTTCAGCACCAGCCTCGCCTACCAGTGAACCCAGTGCAACTTCGGTTTCTCCATCTTCTTCAGCTAGCACGATATCTAGTACTTTGTCAACCAGTATTATTACCTCATCTACTGTAACTTCAACTTCAACATTGGCTTCACCTTCTTCTTTGACATTAAGCTCAAGTTCCCTTGCGACTCCTATTACCAGTGTAGAGGCTCAAAGCAGTAGTGCATCTGAACCAGATGAAACCGACTGGGTCACAGTTGACTGTGATGATACTTCAAGCAGTGTTTTCGAAACTTCCACTTCAATTTCTGCTGAGGAGGACACTGAACCTTCCACCAGTAGCTTTGCAGGTGGATTAACTGAGATACAGGTTGGACCAAACACTACTGTCAGTAGTTTATTTCCAAGCTCCACATCTGTTACTGATATCACGTCAAGCAGCAGTGTCGTTTCAGTATCGCCAAGTGTCGAGGCAGTTGATTCGTCATCGATTACCTTGGTTGCTAGTCCAACTAGTTCAGATACTGATATTTACCAGACCATCACTTATACATACACAGTGGACTCAGAAACATATATCACAGTCACAGTATGTCCCCTAACTGAAAAACCGACCTTCACTGCTCCCACAGTTGCACCATCCACAACTTCTGCACCTTTGACATCAAGCAGCATTGTCAACTCTACTACTGAGGCTTCTTCGGCTCCTTTGACTTCTTTCAGCAGTTCTTTTGGTGATGTGTATCAGACAATAACATACACATACACAGTGGATTCAGACACATACATCACTGTTACAGTATGTCCCCTGACCGAAACACCTACGTTCACTCCCCCCACTGTTGCACCATCTACAACTGTTGCGCCTGTGACTTCAAGCAACATAGTCACAGTGACCTGTTCGACATCAAGCGTTACTAATCTTGAAACCAATTCTACCAGTACATTGTCAAGTACTGTTACACCTACAGCGTTACCAGAAAGCAGTTCTGGTCCAACGGTTACATTTTCCAACACTTCTACCATCTCATCTAGCAGTGTTTCACCTTCTTCTTCTTCTTCTTCTTCAACTCAACTTTCCTCATCCGCTGCATCTCTGCCAACGTCTGCTACCATTTCACTTTCAAGCATTATATCAACGGTGACAAGTTCGTCCATTAATGCATCCGAAAGTAGCAGCACAGTTTCTTATAATCTAACTGTGACTTCTCCCCCAAGTACGATAACAAGCACAACAACTAGCACCACTTCCTTTCCCTTGACAACAGTGATTGTAACTCTGTCGGAGGGTGTCACCACAGTTATCACCATAACATGCACAGAAACCAAGTGTCAACTGCCATCTAGTGTGCCAGTACAGTCATCCAGTTCTTCCAAGTCAACACTGCTGACTTCAACGGTACCGGTTACATCGAGTTCTTTGTCTTCCTTATCTTCTCGGCAACCATCTAGTGCTCCAGAATCAGATGTCATTATTCCGAAGTCATCAATTAGCTCAACTATAAGCTCGGCACCTTTCAGCTCAGCTCCTGCTTCTTCAGTTTCTGAGAGTTCAGTTTCAGTTTCTTCAGCTCTGGTAAGCTCAGCTCCTGTTTCTTCGGCTCCTGAGAGTTCAGCTCCTGAAAGCTCAGTTGCATCTACTGTACCAGCTTCTTCTTCTCATTTATCTTTTTCCTCTTCATCTACTCCTGTGGTCTCCTCAGTCATTCCATCTTCACCTACTACAGCTCCACCTATGACCACTATTGTGCAAAACTACACTGTCAGTGATATCGTGTACTATACAACTACCGTCTGTCCTCTATCTGAAGCAAGCAGTGTGGTTTTGGTTCCCACAACTTCCCCACTAGTGGTTACGACGAGTGTTTCGGTTGAAAGTACTTCCGCGGTCGTAGTACAGAGCAGTACTCCATCTGAGACAGCTGCTGCGGAAACAAGTAGCGCAGTTGCTCCTAAAAGCAGCATTCCAGCTTCTTCCGTAGAGGCCACATCATCTGCACCGTCACCTACAGGTTCTGGAACCACCTCTGCTCCAGAAATCAAGTCAACTGTGGTAGCTATATCCACTCCTGGATCATCAATCTTGCCAGTCGCTTCCACAGGATCTTCTGCAGTCTCCAGTCCAAGCGAATCGTTGACTCCAAGAACATCAAGTTCTTCTGAATATACACCAAGTGAAGCAGCTGAAGTGACTGTAGTCTCTTCAAAGCCGGTAGAATATGTCTCAACAGGAGTTGAAGGCACATCTACTATCACTAGTTATGTCGGCGTCACGATTACCTGCACTGACAGCGCTTGCAAAGAAACTGCCGAAGCTACCACCACCGCAAATCCTATTGCAACAGCTGTGGCTTCCTCTGCAGGCATTGGATGTGATGTTGAAGATATTGAATGTATAGCTCAAGGAGCGGCATGTTTGGCTTCCAAGCCTAGTATAGCAACACTATTCTGTGCTATCATTCTGGCAACAGCTGCTCTATTCTAAGCGCTTTTTTTATATTATTTTCTTTCTCTATTAATTTTCGTTTTCTTGAAAAACTTTATGTTGGTTTTTTGTATAAGTATATAGTATTATGCCATTAGATGAATTACAATGTGCTTACTTTGAGTTGACATACCTATGTTGGGCTCAGAATTAAGAAATGGATCCGTTCAACATCACGACTAGTTGAGAATGGGCGACTTTATACCAGAACTCAAATCCTTTGATGCATTCCGTAAGTTAATATAATAGATATATCATTATTTTACTAGGTTTACTAATTATACAGCTAAAGTCGCACCTTCGTACGCTATTCGGTCCAGGCGTGGAGGAGTGGTCACGGTGTTCCTAGGAATAGTGTGCTTATTTTTGATATGGGTTGAAATGGCACACTACATTGGAGGAGATGAAACTCAATTATTTGGTGTGGTTTCTGACATACAACGTGATATGCAAGTAAATATTGATATTAGGGTCGAAACAGCATGTAATACATTGTCTGTGGTTGGCGTAGATCAATCCCGCGATAAGAATCTTATTGCAGAACTTTTGACATTTGAAGAAATCGACTCTATTTCTTTCGAAGAGGGTTTGACTATTGAGCAGAATCAAGCAAATAAAGAAGATTTGAATAGTGTTTTAAGGAGAGCCAGAAAGTCTGACTTCAAAAAATCCAAAACCCTGCCAAACGGCCCTGCTTGCAGAATATATGGATCTTTTGATTTGACACGAGTCAAAGGTGAAATTGGTATTATACCGCAGGTTTTCGGTAGATCAAACTTCAATTTCAGCCATATCATTGACGAACTTTCTTTTGGAGAGTTCTATCCAAAACTGATAAATCCATTAGATGGCGTTGTCTCAGTTTCCGAAACACAACCTCAAGCTTATCAATACTTCTTGTCTATTGTACCTACTACTTACCAAAGCTATTCGACAGGATATACTATAGAGACGAATCAGTATGCAGTTACAGAAAAGTTTGGTCGTGGAAGATTTTCTAATTCAATGCCTCCTGGAATATACATAAAGTATGACATTGAGCCCATATCACTGTTCATCACAGTGAAGCGTATGCCATTCACACAGTTTCTCACCAGACTTGCTACCATCATGGGTGGTATGGTTGTATGTACGAGCTGGCTGTACAAGGTATATGACCATGCAGCTACCAGGCTGTTCAAAAGACGCGGTGGTGAAGAGTTACAACGGGGTATGCTTGACGTTACAGAAAAGAATTAGGTAGACATGAATGTATAGAATTTAAAGTATACATATGTACAGTATGCAATATTAAGAAACAAGATCAATGCTCTCTTGATGCTCCAGTAACTTATCAAACTTTTCTTTCAGTTTCTCCATCCAAGTATCTAAGAACATCCAAAGCTCGGTATCTGCGATATTCCAGCTTTCAATCCCGACCACACTACTATCCTGGCCATGTTCCAACACTCTGTTTCTAGCCACGGAAAGAACACCAGCTTCAAATGCCTCATCTGGACCTTCAGCTTCAAAAAACTGAGTACCAGATTTCAAGTTAGGCAATGGAAAGCCAAACTGATGATTGAGAAAATTTTCGTATTGCGGTAGAGATTGAACAGTGAGCTTCTCCCATATGGCCCAAAATGTGTTTGACCAATATATTGGCTGATACATGGAGTCTTTGCATAGAACCAGTCTATGAGCTGTACCTACCGTATTGCCGGGAATAAAGTCCGTGGTCAGCTGTCGAATAAATGCGTCTTTAAGTAGGTACTGTCTAGCGTCAATTGGGCCAACATCAGACCTTCCTTCCAGCAATGATAATGCCGTCAATGGGTGTGGTAATGCTACTAAGGTTAAAGTGTTCATATCTGGTAGTGGCAACACATCAGTCTCCTTGACTTCTAGAGCATACTTTGTAGTGATAATTTTGCCATACTTTACAGCTGTTGCTTCATGCAAATAAGGGGAATCTATTGCGCATGGGTTGCCACAGAATTCATATCCCTTATTCCAAAAGGGTTTCTTCTCATCAAGCCTCTGTAGAGCTTTCTTTAGGTTACTGGTATTAGGCGGACAACTTCCAACAAAATCTGATTCTGGACAATAGGCTACCCGTCTAGCTATTTCCTGCATAGGAAAACTAAGTGTATCCGTGGTATCTTCCATTGGATGAACAATAGTGATACCTCCTTCAATATAACGTTTCATGAATGCTTGCTGAAGATGTAACTCCATCAATTCAGCCACGACTGTCAAAGAAGGTGGTTTGTCTCTACTAATCATAGGAGTAACAGTATCTTGTGTATATCTTGCAAATGTATCTCCTTCTTGGACAATATCAAAGAGTTTCATTATAATTGTTTGGTTTTGGCCACTTACGAGTTGCTCAGTAACCTCTGAGAAAGCCGAACTCGCATGAAAAAGACTTAGCTCGTAAGGCAGGTACATGACGGGTTTTTCGCCAAATATACTCTGCTGAAGAAAGGGTAGTAGGGTCGTACCATCTGCAAATGTGGCATTAAGGTCAACGTTATTCTTCTCATAGTCGTGAAGTAAAGCTTTAGGTAACTCGCCAATCATCCTAACAACAGGCAGCAAATGGTAGTCCATGAAAAGACCTGCACCTAGTCTGGCCCATGCAAAGATATGCTCAAACTTTCGAATATATTCAGCATCATTAGATGGGTTTTTCACAAAGTCTTCGTATCTATCGTGCGCTTTAGCATCCTCCTTAGTCATGACTCGAGGATCAAAACCATGGGCCCACATGGCCATCTGCCACGTACGTAGCATTCGTTTCTCCACTTCCAAGTTCTCATCATTAACATTTGCAAAATAAGTCAAGACGCGACTTCTCTTACGGCCGTCAGGTACTAACAGCCCAGACGGCTCAAAATACGTGAATGGTTGTCGCCATGCTGCATTCAATTTGGGATCTACATGGTATAACGAGCCATTGAAGATCATATTCAGCATATCATTATCGATATTAAGACCATGTATTAATTGATCTTTGTTTTTTTTGAGTCCTGGTATATAACCAGGTTGTTGTGATATCTTTTCTAGATGAACCGGCTGCACTTTGTGATTGTACTTGCTGACAATCGTTGTTGGCCCGCGGAAACTGCTGAATATGAAAGCTATCAAACCAAGAGCCATGATTATCTGGATAATTACACGCAGATACAACTTGCCGACATGGAATATCCGCACATTGGCCACTTTTGTCAACAGTGAAGAACTGAGCATTGTTCCTTGAGATTATTTCAAGAGAAGCAGATATTGTCGAGACGGCTTTACAAATCGAAACTGAAAATCCGACCGAAAAATATTCGAAGCTGATTTCATCTCCGTCCGTTTTTATAGTGTAACCAACAACAACATGGCTAAACCAAATCCACTGAAAGAGTTTATAAAGGCTGTAAAATTAATAGGCAAACCTCTAAGCTTGACAGTATGTAGATTATAGCTATATTGGTGAAGAGATCAAGTGTAGTATTGAAAAACAATCAATTCATGATATCAGTACCATTTTAAATGGTCAATATTTGTACCAATTTGGTAAAAGAATTACTTAGGCATATAAACTAACTGTTAGATTGTATCGGTTGGTAACCCTGGTATATCTTTAGCCAATACGCGCCACAATGCTGGCCATATGCTATTGAATGCTATCAAACAGGATCTGAGCATTGGACCCATATCAACCCACAAGATTCGAAGCTCTACAGCTACTACTTTTGATGAGCATCCCGACTTGACTTTATTCGAGTCGGGGTCATATATGAATGAGAGCGCTAAGTCTATTAAGCATCTGTTGGATTGGCAACGTAAGAACACTGCTAACACGGTAGGCCTCTCAGACAGTGAATATATACATACAATGCTTGTTCTACACGATGATCTTGATATGGAATTGGGGGAAGTTAAATTCAAACAGGGTGGCCAAGGTAAGCATGGACATAATGGTCTCAGGAGTATCTTGGATTCTCGAGTGTTAGAATCCGCTGGACAAACATACTACTCTCACAAGTCATTTCCACGGATACGAATAGGTATTGGACGCCCAGATAACAGAGAAGATGTTGCTAAATTTGTGTTGCACAAGTTGACTCCTGAGGAGATGTCCATATTCACTGGAATAACTGTACCTGCAGCGCTCGATATCATCACGCAATTGATATATTCAGGGCTTTTAAAGTCCTTTAACAATACTGAAACTTCTTCACTATGATCATATTTTATAAACAAGAAAAATAACATCTGAAATTGCAACTTGTTGCACTTCGATGACATTTTTGCATAGTTGCAAGCATAATTTGCTCCAGCCGCACGATGACCCTGAGGCAATCACCGATAAGATGTCAGTCAAACACATCAACAAGAGTCACTTTCCTACGGTTGTGACAAACCATTGTAGTTGTTAACGCACTTTGTTCCTGGAGTACAATCACACTGGACCAGTCGTATTTGACAGTCGCCATGGAAGTGCAGTATAAATTGGACACTGACAGAACGCTAGTAGCGGAGTCAGTTAAAGGTGAGTTTGAGCTTGATTACCAGTTGTTTTTGAACGAAACAGCGTATATTGTACAGGGTTTATTAACATTGCTCTAGCTATACTATCTGTAATATTATTTTATAGGGTATTTGGACCAGTCACGCCACAAACACATGAGGTTCTAGGTTTATCATATGTAAGTTAAACACTGAGATTGACATATTTCCTATACTGTACTATACTAACTTTTACAGCCATCTGTAAAGAACCCTTCGATAGATGCAATGCTGGAAGATCGAATGGCACGTCTTCTTAAATCTATAAATGACACAAACACTGGACAGATCGGTTTGATCTTTTATGACCATGTCAAAGTGAAAAAGCAATCTTGGTTCTCAAAACCACAGGAAGAAATATGGGAACGTTGGCTTATTACTTTAAACATACATAGCAAGTTTCTGCGAAGTAATGAGGAACGTGAAGCATCACGTGAATATACACAGAAACAACTGGATACTATTTTCTTGAAGATCAACGAGTTTGTCAACGAGAACAAATCTCATATCCCTCCTATCACTACCACAGATGTATCACCTTTCCCGTATGAAGTCGTGATACCAAGGGAATCTGATGAGAGTTGGGGAGGTGTAATTAAAAGAATACTTGCAGAGAGCAACTGATGATTGATTGACCCCATATTATATTAGACAAGACAAAAAACATATTAGCATTGCATATGGACTTACACAGCAACAGTAGCACATGATCCGATCCACAAACAAAATCAACACTTATATTTTTATAATTTACTTAAAAACCTATCACCACTTTTTAGTACGCAATCCTCAATCACATACGGTACGGCTTTACCTGCTAAATCAATGACTTTAGCATCATAAGTACCTGGTTGTAGTAACACCGCTTTCACAGGGGAAGTGCCATCTTCGTTCTTCTTTTCAAGAATTGCTTTAAGGATGTT
This sequence comes from Daia tannicola, assembly GCA_030569095.1. Taxonomy (NCBI): domain Eukaryota; kingdom Fungi; phylum Ascomycota; class Dipodascomycetes; order Dipodascales; family Trichomonascaceae; genus Daia; species Daia tannicola. The sequence goes on from JAJMJQ010000001.1 coordinate 591,013, forward strand.
ATAAGTGACTTCTGGTGGTGTCACAATGTTGAGCCCTATATCTTTATGATTATCCAGAACATTGCCTATTTCCGAGACGCTCTGTAATCCGAGGATCACTTCGCTCTTCGGGTTGATAGGCACAACAGGTAGGTTTCTGTCCGTGTACCACTTAAGAACCTTGTAACCAAATTTGGCCTGGTTATTGGAAGCTCCTGCTACAGCGTAAACTCGGTTCGGTTTGAAATATTGGTTCATTTTGTCCCTGTCCAGTTCGGCTATCGGTTGATGTGAATGGAGTGCGGGTATTTTGTCAATTACAAATCAAAGGATTCGATTTATGGCAGTCCCTCGGTAAAAAGAAATCCTTGACCCTTTGAAACTGCACTGTATGGCCTTCAAATCAGCGTATTCTAGCGATTTCTATTAGAAACTAGAATTCTATTCGTTTTTAGATGTGTGTGATTAACCAATACGTCTTTAAAATATTAGTAGAGTTGCATTACATTCAGATGTATGTCCATATATAGATAGATTGTGGATCCATACTATATATACGACTATCGCTTAACTCCGCACCACCAACAAACGTACCTTCAAACCAACAACAAACAGTTATGTCAGTATCTACTCCTTTGATTTACTCACCGTTTCTTTCCAAAGCTTCTGGATTTAAAGTATATCTCAAGCTGGAAAACACTCAGCCTTCGGGATCCTTCAAACTTCGAGGAATTAATCATCTGATCACCTCTAAAATCGCGGAAAATTCAGGTTCAAATGCTGGCGTCCATGTTTACTGTTCTTCGGGTGGAAATGCAGGATTAGCTGCAGCCTGTTCCGCAGAATTGTCAAACGTTCCTTGTACTGTCTGTGTTCCTGAAGCCACATCTTCAGAGACCTGTGACCGGTTGAGAATATATAATGCGGAAGTCGTAAAACATGGCTCGCAATGGGCTGAAGCCGACAAGTATTTGCGTGAGGAAATCATTCCAAAATGTGAAGGTACTGCTGTATATTGTCATCCATTCGATGATCCTCTCGTGTGGGAAGGACATTCTGTTTTTGTTGATGAAATCAAAGCTCAAATGCCTGCTGGTATTGATAGTCCCGCAGCTATAACAGTAGCTGTTGGTGGTGGTGGACTTTACTTAGGAGTTGCAAAAGGCTTGGAAAGACATTCATGGGCAGAAACTGTGCCAGTGATTGCTGTCGAGCCAGAAGGTGCTTCATCAATGTATCAATCCTTAAAAGCTGGAACTTCTGTCAAATGTAGTCCTGCTACGCTACTCAAGTCTTTAGCATCTAATTACACTGCTGCTGCTGCTCTTGAATTTGCTTCAAAAGTCAACCCTACCAAACCTGTATTAGTCACTGATAAGCAGGCTATTGCCGCTGCTAAGCAGTTTGCTGAGGACCACAAATTCATTGTTGAACCAGCTTGTGGTGCTGCTTTAGTACCTCTTTATGAACCTGAAGTTTTTAAAGCTGCTTATCCAGAGCTTCCACCTGGATCGTTGGTTGTAGCTATAGTGTGTGGTGGTACATCTGCTTCAGCTAAGGATTACGCTTAACTAAAAAGTCGATATATGATATAGAAAATTAATATATATAGATATAGATAAACTGCGGGAATTCTCCGCATAATTGGCTTGGTGTACATGAATCCTGCGATTGTTCTAAAAGTTGATGTGTATATGTTATTCCAACACACGATCTTGACAGTAGTTGTGCCATTGTATATCATCCGTGTCTGACACACTAAGGATTGGTAGTCTGTGGAGATGAGAGATCGGTATATAGGCTGAAATATCGGTCAGGTAAGACATTGCTGTCAAATGAAATACTGGCCGGCGATAATTCAAGGGTATTCAACAGCTGCTGAAACTGTTCCTCTTGTGGCATGATATCTTCGTGAAGAAGAGCTATATCGTCAGTCATCCATTCGGTATGAAACTCCCTTGAGGGGACACTGTTTACAGTCCCATTTTCTTGTTTTGAAGGGTTTTGTATACTAGTAGTAGTATTGTTGGCAGCACTAGATCGGTTACTAGTCCAGTTAGGCAACTGAGAAGATTCGGTTGAGTTTGATTCTGAAACAACATGTGCTTCTCGCGGTTCTGGTGGACCCACTGGAGCGGTCCTTACCGATGGTGGAGGAGTTTTGCGAGTAGAAACTGTAGTCTTCGACTTAAGCATACTATTCAAGTTGCTTGGTCTAGGAACCATATCCGAGAACAGATTCTCTCCTGTCCAGAAGATAGAGTCCAGTCTCGAAGTAGCAAGACCAGTGCCTTCTTCCCAGCCTTGACTTAATGTTCGCAATGCCCAGAGCCATTTCCTGATGAGTTCCTTTGTATCCCGGAACTCATTGGTTGTAAGACTTGTAACGTTATAGTAGTATACAAAGTGTGCAATGGTTGAAAAGTTTAGTCTAGCACAGCAATACCAGAAAGCAGTCAAGTGCGAATGGGTTATTTCAGATGTAAAAACAATAATTCTTTGCAGGAGTTCTGCAACCTGCTGCCGATTATGTCTATACTCTGGCAAGTTAAACGAGGCTGGCGACAGTCGTATCTTCTGAAGTAGAACTTCCACGGTCAATGCAGCTAAATGAAGGGTAGCGTTTTTACAGTAATCGCCACGGCGTTTTTGCTTCATGTTTTTCAAAGACAAAGGAAGTTCTTCCTTCCACCGTCTAAATCTAGTAAAGAAATATGTTACTCGCGCTTGGGTTTGCGGTTGGTTCTCATATAGATCAATATGATTGCGCACTGAGTATAGTTCTCGGTGGATATCATCTAGTATCACAGTAAGCTTGTACAGCTCTACAAAAAGCCTTTCAGATTCATTGTCTGAGGTATAAACTGGCCAGTTACTATTAGACCAATGAAGTAAAGATGGTCTTCCAGTGTTGACGGCCAACCATTTTTCCATTATGTATATTGTAGCCCACAACTTTTTTCTTAAAATCTTTGTACTCTTGGAAATAGACCAATCACTACAATCCAGATGGAGTCCAAGATTATGAGATATGGCTACTAAACGAGCCATATCTGAAGTTGCAGCAAAGCTGTTGGCAGTTTCATCCAAGGTAAGCCGCTTTTGCAGAAGCAACAACAGGCTTTGAATAGTGGCAGTCGTAGGGTACTTGTAATCTCTGTCGATGGCCTCTCTACATTCTGCATACAATGTATCGCTTAGTGCAGAAGGCATCTGCTCAATACAAAGAGTAGAATCGTATTTCCACCATGCACAACTGAGGGCTAACATGCCAGCAAGCAACCCAGGATCAACAGCATCTCTATCCATCGTGTAGTTCTGGTGGAATTCGGTACGATCCACTATAGGATACATATCATGCACAAATCTGAAGTAAAGAGCTAATAATCTTTCCTCGTATTTCGATGCGAGTTTCCTGATTCTGTCACGCTGAGTTTTAACCTGATTTTTATAAACAGCAGAACGTTCATCTGTGAAAGCAAGAAACTGTACAGGGAATTGCGGATTCGCACTCACTCTACGTATCGAGCTTTTGATAAACTGTATATTCTGTTGAGCATTGAAGTTGTAATATTGTAACAAGTGAGGATCTTGATCACCTGATAGCCCGATAAGAGCAAGTCCATCCATACCTTCAGGCAGTAATGGAGGTTGATCATCAGGGAGTGCGATAGGTGCGGTCAATATTGGCATTTTAGATACAGGAGTTGCATCAGGAGCCAGTCCTTCAATATTTGTATGTATTGCAGCTGCTACAGATTGATCACTGAGGTCCATCTCATTGGAAAAAGAATCTGGCTCAAAGTCCACACGCTCATGCCCTTTATGAGCAATATTATACTCCTTAGATGCCGTAGATCCACGTTTTTTTTTTGTCGGCAGTTCATTGAAAGTACAAGCACTGCCATTTTTAGAGCATAGGGCACATAGGCCTGGCGCTACCATATCACATCGAGTACGTCTCTTCCGGCAGTAATCGCAAGGTCTGTTCAAGCGAGAACGATAGGGACGTATGCTGTTTGCTGGCATTCCTTGCGAGTTTCTCTTATGAGACTTTTGATTTTTGCCCGTCTTATTAATGACAGTAGAGTTGTTGGATGTTGCAGTTGTAGCTGTAGAAGAGTCTGCATGATGCTGAAGACTTACGCCTAATGAAGATATACTAGGAGATGCATTGGAATCCGCTTGAGGAAATATACTATTAGAGTAGTTCCCCGGCATGAAATGAACCTTCGATGTTGGCTTTGTGCAGTTTTATCGTGCACTCGCAGCCTTTTTCTTGGTTCGGTTGCTCTTTGCTTTGTTTTTGGTTCTGGATTGATCTAGTTTTGTCTATCAGGGGAGAGATAATTTTAGTGATACATTAACCTGGTAAGCTGCTAGCAAACACTCGTCAAATATTGTTCTTCTCAAACAAAAATGAAACGAATAGTGAACAACAACTTTTCTCTCGTATTATTTCTGTCACGCGTCTATGGTTTTCCGAAAACTCTGTGCAGTTAGAATCTTCGGCGAGAGCTGGCCAACGGTATTTATGAGCTGATCTCAAGCAGGGTGCGGACTAAATGAAGGATTTAAGGGAATGAAAACTCTAGAAGTGGAAAAAGAAATTCTAGAAACTTGGAATTATTACAGTGAGCAAAACTCTAAACAAAAGACACGAAAGAATATAACCAAGCTCTGAAAACCACAAAATAAAAATGAAACTGTAAAACCTGTAGTTTTAGTGCTCTAACAATTTTAATTATTTCCGTAGAATCTATAACTTCTATTCTCCTGGCTCTTCCTTTGCGCATTACCTGATTGGCGGGCATCTTCGAAACTCTGTTCTACAATCAAATAGTGGGGTGATCCCACTTTTCATTTTGCCCCGGGCACGACACGGAAGCGGAAGATGGGTAGGGTAACTATCGGCAGATCATGAGCCGGCTTGATCCTACGATAAGGTTAATGGTTAGAATTGTCCTAGTTTAGCAAACACTGTCTGGTTAAGCTTTGCGGCCCATTGTTTGCTCAGGACCAAGATGATCTGACTATGTCTGAGCCAGATCAACAATATTCCATACTCCACACATACAATTTATTTTTTTGAAATTCAGCAAGTCTTTTCGCGGATACAGTAGTATTTGTGAAGATACGAAGTGAATTTTTTTGCTGATGAACAGGTTGTTTTGTTTAGCTTTTGAAACTTTCGACTTCAGACGTGATTCTCGGTTTTATCGCCAAGCCGCTGTTCAGGAACATGCCTGAAACATGTCTCACATTTAGGAATCCATCAAGCATTAGCAAACACTCACCATCATCATAATCATCATCATCATTAATCGATTTAACATTTATAAAGGATGACATATAACATACTAATACGGCTAAGTTTTATATTCCTTATTTCTTGACCATTCATAGTTAGTCTTGTGTTGTTAGTTTTAATTTTGGTTCTTTAAGAGCCATCTGTTGGTTTTGGAACTAAAAACCCGATTAGGCTTTATTAATAGTACCGATCTCCAGATTTTCCCAAGGTACATCCTTGACTATCTAAAACACTGGACGCGCTATAACAGTATCACCCAACATTTATTTTATCTTCTTTAAAGGACGGTACCTAGTATATATATAACTAAATATATTATTTGTGATTTTTTAACTTTCGAGTGTTCTTCCTTTGGTAGCCTTTGTTTTCAGTTCTTATATTCTAGTATTAACGATTATATAAGACATGAGTTGAATTTTACTTTCAAACTTCTGCATCAACTATATCATATTATAGCTATATTAATTTTATCTAACATTTTTCTGTTTTATACTAGTGATTGTATTCAGAAGAGTCTGATTAGAACAAGATATACCCGAAGAATAATGAGGGTGAGGAAAAAAAATCGGATTACGTAAGTCACTCTCATATTATGACGTGAGCATTGCATAAGCTTGATTACGTAATCATTGCATAATCTGTGTAAGTCTGTATTCAAGTAAATATTCTCATTTTCAATTCCTAGCCTTGCTAGCTCAATCGGTAGAGCGTGTGACTCTTAAAGGCCTTTGGTACTAAAGTTATCACAAGGTTGTGGGTTCGACCCCCACGTAGGGCTTTTTTTTTGTCTTCTGTTGAAGAAAGATTTATAGTAGGATAATAGTGCGGAACATTTTTGACAATCTCTTTTTGTTTGCTTGGTATTGTTATATTAGTTCTTCTGAGTGTTTTCTTCACTATTGTCTGCCTAGTTTTTAGTAGACAGTAGCCAAATTAGTACTACAACCAACAAGCACAAACTCTCATTTATTTTGAAGCAATTTTAATTCCAGATACTCGGTCTGAGATAGATACTTCATAAATATAGAAGCTACTAATATAAATCTCTCTCCTCCCCTTAGCCCTATTTGGTCTGCGGCTCAAAATCCCCGTCCTTGTATTATAAAGAGAGATTTTGCGGGGTTGGGATCAATCATGTAAGCAGTGGCTGAATTTTTCCATGATCACATGTAAGAGCACAGCCTATTGTTTCCAAGATGAAGAGAAGAACTACATCGGATAGTTTAGATCATGAGGCGAAACGTGCATACCAGGGTTTTACAAGCTCATGGTCACTAAGGAATCATGACTCTGGAGAGCCGACATCTACAGGTGATGACTCTGGATTTGTTTCAAATTCGGGGAGAAGCAACAGCAACAGCAACAGCAACAGCGCTACAGCAAGCGTGGCTAACCAACCACAAAATATGCCCAAGACTATGAAAGCTTGTCAAAACTGCAGGAGACTGAAAATCAAATGTCTGGGAAAGGCTGGTGGAAAGTGTAAGAGATGTGATGAGCATAATCTAGAGTGTATCTATGAAATCAAAGTCCCGACAAATGCTACTACATTACCGGATGCGCAGTGGATGTCTTCAGTAGAAAAACGACTGGACGGATTCGGCCAAGCGTTGAATGTTATTGCCAACTTATTGCAGCAGAATACTGCTGCAATACAAGGACAGAGTTCACCTCATACTATTGGTAATAGTTCGGTAAGTCCGAGATCGTTGGAATATCAGTCGCCTATATCTAATTCCGGACAATTCCCCCCTTCTCAAACTCAGAGCCAGAACCAGAACCAAACTAGTCACAACTCACACCCCGCTAATGGACCTCCAATTTCAGGTCTTCTCAGCGTATCTGGTTCACCGCCAGCATCTGGTTTGAGCCCTATCACTGACATTGAGCAGGGGTCATTAGAAGGCTTTTCGAAATTTCTATCTCAAAATGCTGACATAGAATTCCAACAAATGCTAGCGGACCTTGACAGGTTTGATCGTCAGCAAGTCGAAAATATGGGTTCGGTTAGAAATAATGATACGTCGGGTATAGACAATCGGCAACCACACCACAATTCTAAAGAGTTTGTCAAGAATGAGTTTAAACAGCATAGTTCGGGGGAAATGGCTCCACCACATACTGGGAAAGAACATGAAAGAGGGAAGGAAAGCAAAATAGAAATCAAGAATAGAGATGGAAACAAAAAAGAGAGAGATGAAGGGGTCAGTCCAGAAAGCTCATTGCTGGAGATATTCAATACCAATAGTAGTCCCGTTAAAGGAAACTTGCATAGCATACAAACAGTCAAGACTTCACATACAGATGCTGCTTCAGACTTCAGGGAGAATGGTACAATAACCTTTAGTCAAGCTCGCGAGCTTTTCTTATTCTTTCATGAAAAGATATCACCACATCTCTTTGGTTTTTCTACATCGCATTTGGAGTTACACAATGTCTGGGATAGAGCACCGATACTTGTTGCTGCAATTTGCACAGTAGCTGCAGTTCATCATAAGAGCCTAAACTACCTGTTCCAACCATTGAAAGAGGAACTCGATAGGCTTGCTAAACAGGTATTGTTCTGGAATATCACTACAGAAGTTGAAGCTATAGACACGATCGTTGCACTGTGTGTTGCTGGCTTTTGGCTACCGGACTCCTCTATGTTGACGGCCATGGCATTACGTCTTGCTCGCAATTTTAGTCTCAACTTGCCTAAAAAGGGTGCAGATGGATCTACGATTGAAGACAACCTTCGATTGTGGTATCTAATCTACATTCTGGACGGTCATCAAAGTTTGGCCTACAATCAGACTCCGCTCGTAGAATATAACGACAGAGCTGTAACTGTTTCAAGGTCTCTATTACTCAAGGCCGGTGGTGGCTCGGATAAACCAGCTGAGTTATTACAGGGCATGATGAACTCACCAGGTGACGATTCACAAAGCTCAGATATCACTCACTCCGTTGCTGCTCCTAGTAAGAGCAGTTTATTATCGGACATTATGTTAGTTTCCCAAGTGGAATTTAATCAAGCTATTAAGCTTGTTTTCCAAGAGCGATCTTGGGATATAATATCACCTTCTTCGTTAGGTGTTCCTTGGAAGACTAATATGGAACTAGATAAGTGGATGGTAGCATGGGCCTGTCTGTTGACTCCATCAGATACGAATCAGAATCCCTGGTCCTCAAAATCTACTCTTATTCATTACAACTTTGCGAAGATGCATATCAACTCGAGGAGGTTGCGAGAACTTCAATCGGAGAGAAAGGCCAGAGAGTTTGGTGGTTCATCAGGTAACGGCCATTCGAACGCATTGCCTTCGTTTGGACAACACTTGTCTCATAGTGATGACAGTGGTGAGGCTTTGGATAGCAATTGCGACTCTATCGCACTTTCGGCTGCTCGGAGCGTTATTAGGTTGAGTACAACCGATAGTGATGTACTCAACGCTTTACAGTATGTTCCGATCCACATGCATATCATGCTTTATTATGCAGCTGTTCTTGTACTTAACTCGGTGACTTCATACTCTTCTCCACGTACAATTCGAGATGCCCTGAATCTTGTACAGCAGCTACGTTCAGCGTTGTTTTCGGTCTCTTTAAGAAAAGACGGAGTTATCAGAGAAATAAATTCGCAGCTGAAAGATGAGATAAGCCAGAAATCATCTGAGGTTTCTGCCATTCTTGCTTTGAAGCAAGACGATGCAGAAGTTCAACACGAAAATAAGCGAACTATCTCTGCTTGGCCAGGTAGTATGTCTGGTCATTTAGACTAATGCATGTATACATGGACTTTATTCTTTAGTGGAAATACATAGAGACAGTTACTATTTATGTTTATTTTTTATTATTAATTCAATGATGATGCAGTCGATGGTAATTGTTATTCTTCTGTATCAATCCATGCTCGAAGACCTTGTTAACTTCTTCCAAAGGAATTCCAGTGACATCAGGATAACAAAAGTATATACCGATATATGCCAAGGTTGTAAATGCAGCATAGAGACCAAAAGTACCAAGAGGTTTCAAAGTTTTTAGTAACGTCAAAAATGTTGCGGAAACAAGGGTATTGGTTAGCCAGTTTGTATATGAAATCATCATAGATCCTAAAGCCCTAACCGATATTGGCAAGAACTCGATGGATTGCCAGGGAATATTGCCTAGGGCCGAGGCATATGCAGCCACGTATACTATTGTAGCAAGAATGAGAATATACGAAGACAGGTCACTGCTGCTGCCGTCCTGGTTGGTATTCGTTCTCTGTGGGTCACTGACTCCAAAGAAAAATCCCGTGATCAACAAAGCCAGGACCATTATCCAGACAGTCCTTAAAAGCATTGCTCTTCTGCCTACAATGTCGATATAAATAAGAGATACCCAAGTGAAAAGGAAGTTTGCACCAGATACCACCAAACTCACTGCCACTGGGTTCTTAAAACCGGCTACTTTGAATATGGTAGCGGAATAATACATAAACGAGTTGAATCCACATAACTGTTGCGCAGCCATAAGCCCGCATGCTACTATAAGTGCACGGTAGTTTGATGGAATACAGAACAGCTCGGAAAGTTTTTGTAAACTGAGTTTTTGAGACACGGTCTCGTCACCATTCTGATTCTGTAAATGTTCCGAGTATAACCTTGAGACTAGGCGGGTCACTTGTTGCTCAGATGCTCCTGGATATAGCTTAGAAACCGCAGATTCGGCCTCTTTCACTTTACCATGAGCAATTAAAAATCTTGGGCTCTCAGGTACGAATTTCATCATCAGTAAGAACAGCATTGGCGGTACAGATGCTAGACCAAGCATATATCTCCATCCACCATTCACGTTAGAGAACACAATACCCATAGAATAAGCAAGAACCTGACCACCGGTTGTAGTAATTGAATTCAATGAGACTAGTCTCCCACGATGGCTCGCTGGTGAAACCTCTGCAATATATACTGGAACTGTTGTAGAAGCTATACCTACAGCCAAACCAACAATAAACCTTCCCCATACTAAGGATTGGAATGACCAAGCCAATGCCATGAAAATAGAATCTACTACAAATAGTACACATGCTAAAGCAATCAAATTTTTCCTGCCGAGCTTATCGGGTAGTATTCCCCCTAAGAATGATCCAAATAATCCACCTATAGACGTGATAGACGTGATTACCTCCAGTTGGAAATCGCTTAAATAATAGCCGAGGTCATCACCAAGTAGTACAAGTACTCCAGATATGATTCCAGTATCATATCCGAATAGTAATCCTCCAACACATGCACAAGCTACAATCAGAATAAATATAGTGCTGAGTTTCTCTGTTTCATCAATGTGTGGGGAATCATCAGGTGCTATGGTAGCCCCGAAATTGGCTTCTGTCATCAGGGAAGAGTCTTCAGCCGACATTTCAACGAATTCAAACCTACTATGCTAATATCTACTTTACTGAGTGAATGTATTGGATAAAGATAAAGAACCGACCGAAACAGAAGACCGAGAAAGCGGATCTCTAGAAATTCCGAGTTCCCCACGACATGGAATTTAAGATTCGACGCATGCGGCTGAGCCCTGAGACGCACGCACGTACGGGTTTTAACAATATTGTAGTAGCCAACATTGATTATTATAAATTATAATTTCAATCCAAAAATTCTAAATTAATCTAATAGACTTATCGAAGATATAAATTTCTTATATCAATGCCTACTTCATTGTTCGTCGTGCTTTTCTTGCTTCTTACTAGAATCAATATATCCTCCTCCCGAACTAAACGACACACTTAACATTATCCTGTAAAGTCTGACAACACCAAAACAGAGAGACATAGATTTCCAGTCTGTTTTCAATTGGCGCTCATTAAACATCACTATTTCAATAAAAACGCTCTAATCTGTCTTAAATCTCCAGAGATATTGTAAAGAATATTTGCATATTACATAATCCTGCGCCTGAACCATTAGTGAGTGAGCTTAAAAACGGTCAACATGTCTCGCCGCTCCTACAGTTCAACGCCTAGTTTGCTACCACTCTCTACGCCTGATATATCCAACAGTGACAATTCTCGTTTTGCTTCTCGCATACGTCCTGGTGGTGTGCCTCGGTCATCTGATTCCAATAGTTCGTTCACATCCAGCAGAGGTATACGGTTACCTACAACATTGAGGCGGATTTTCCGACCTCCGACATTAGATTTCGAAACTGCAGTATGGGAAATGTGGTTCATTATAAAAGATCCTCGTAAAGTGTACAAATCGTTGTTTTATCAGAAACAGACCAAGAATACATGGGCTCGAGATGATCCTTCATTTATGATCCTGTTGTGTGCATTTCTATCGATATCGGCAATTGCCTGGGGTTTTGCTTATTCTCCCGGTGTATTTCCTATTCTAAGACTGATTGTCTATATGGTATTGGTTGATTTCTTGGCAACTGGCATTATTATAGCAACCATATATTGGTTCTTTGTGAATAGGTTCTTGAAACATCGAACCACTGGTACCATGACGTTAGGAGCAGATGAAGAATTAGAATGGGCATACTGCTTTGATGTACATTGTAATTCATTCATGTATATCTGGATCTTGTTGTATGTCGTTCAATTCTTCTTCCTACCACTACTCAGTGGATCCAGTTGGATTGGTCTATTCATTGGCAACACAATCTACCTTTGTGCATTAGTGGGATACTTTACTATTACATTTATGGGATATAGTAACATTCCTTATATTGAACACTGTGAATTATTACTGTTCCCGGTGTTAGTTGTAGGTGTTCTTTATTTCATAAGTCTTTTTGGCTTCAACATTTCTAGAACCATGGTGCATCTTTATTTTGGTTAATTAAAGTAACAGAAAGTGACATAAGACACTTAAAAATGGATTGACAATTTCATACTACCTTTTCACTGGTTTTGTTGATGCTCTGTGTTGGTGGTGGTATGTTATGTTGTGCTAAGTTCTACTCAACTAACTATACGTAATCTCAATATCATATGTATATAATGATGAACATATAATGAAAAGAAAAGAGAAAAAAAGAAAAAAAGACAAACTACTATTACTACTACTACTTTTTAAACAAACTCCATAATCCCAGACGACTTTAGTGGCTGGGTTGGTATGATGCCTTCAAACCATAGTTTGACTCCAATCTCACCATATTTAACAAACGACATACGGAAATCATTTCCATTAGATTCACATTGTAAATAGTATTTAAAGTTTGTCAGATCTTCATAGTCTTCATAATGAAGTTTACCAACATATGACCCGGAGGCAAGGTTCAATATTGTTCCGTTACCCTGTATAGGTGTATCAGCTATTGTCAATGTCAAGGCTGCGATACCGAAAACTGATTCATGTATATCAAGTACAGCATCATGTGTCTTGAATTCGGATTGTTCTACCATTCTAAGTATTACAAGAAAAAGAATCGGAAAAGAATCCAGAAAACAAATTATAAATATACAAGAGAAATGGGGGGGCACCTAATATCCCTCAAATATCACCTAACCGTGGTAGTCTAATAATGATGATCTGTATTCAAGAAGCAAAATTCCCAGTCCTTCATGATCGATGATGTTTCTTCCCGCACAATAAAACCCAAGGCTGAATTCCGAGAATTACAGAGGTTCTAGGCATCCAGATCTTTTGGAACTAATACCAATATGGATGGCTGGAGAGATGTAAGCTTTATTTGATTTTTTGTTTTTATTAATATATCTCTTACTAACACATATAGACCGGCGTGTTGACTACCAATGCGGTACCAACGAGACAACATCCTATGGTACAAAGTCAGGTAAAAGCCATGGTATTTGATAGCAATGCTGACTTGTTGTGGACCGGTGATGCTAATGGACGATTGGCTTCTTATCGCCAAGGACTGCTGCGTTATACGAGTTTCAAGGCACACAATTCGGAGATCTCCGATATTCTGACCAATGATAAAGGCATTGTATCTTTGAGTAGTGACAGCATCAAAGTACACAACAGACGTGGATTGATCAAACAACCCGTCAATGATCCTGAGAATCTTCTTACTGGTCTTCATGCCATGACTTATTCCTCTCGTGGAGTCTCTGAGGTTATAGCTGCTGGTGATGCCAACTATTTTCTGTCTGTAAATCTCGAAAGAGGAATTGTGGCTGCTAAAGGCGCGGAACGTTATACTGATCTTAATGATACCAGTACAGTACTTAAACTAACCAAAGCGAGTCATTATGTTGCTAGTGGTAGTAATACTGGAACTGTGGAGATACTGGATCCTAATACTCTCGACCCTATTCACAAATTCCAAGCCCACCTTGGCCCAATTGCGGATATGAACACCAAGCAGCATATGCTTATCACATGTGGCTTTTCTCCTCGTAAATCAGGATATATGCCTGATCCTTTGGTGAATATATTTGACGTCAGAGCTATGAAGTCATTACCACCTATAGCATTTCCAGCAGGTGCAGCATTCGTTCGGCTTCATCCAAAACTTCCAACATGCTGTGTAATTGCATCTTTGAATGGGCAGTTACAGTTTATGGATATTACGAATCCAGCAGTTACCTACATACATCAGGTAGCTTTGACTTCTTACATGGCCAATATGGATATGAGCTCAAGTGGGGATTATCTGGCTATTGCCGACGGTGATGGTATCGTGCGATTATGGACAGGTGTCAGTCCCACCAGTTCTACTTCCACTTTCACTGATTTTGCTCCTCCTCTGGATTATCCGACCTATGATTCTCCTGAAGCAGCTGCGTTGTACGGTCCGTTCAGTGTAGATGATCAAAGTCGACCTCTGTCAAGCGTCGGTCTACCATATTATAAAGACGAGCTACTTTCTTCTTGGGGAGATGGTCCGCATGTATTTCATTCCGGAATGCCATCTCTCCCTATCGACCCTGAGCTGATGGTACATGTGCATCATGGTCGAGGTGGCACATTTGCTCCATTCAATGCTGAAAAGTTTGGAAGACGAAACCTTGCAAGACCTTATATATCGCTGAAGCATGCAGGAAAGAGCTCCATTGCAGTGCCTAAATTCATAAGTGAAAAGTTGCGTACTGGCGAAATAGATGCTCATGATCTTCTTTCTGATGAAGAAACCAGTGAGGAAACCAATAAATCAAATTCAAATTCTGGCCATATTTCAGAGAAAAGCTACCGAATTCCTAAGATATACAGAAAACTGGAGATCAAATACTCCAAATTCGGTGTGCATGACTTCGATTTCGATTTTTACAACAAAACAAAGTTTGCCGGTCTTGAAACTCAGGTATCGAACTCTTACTGCAATGCATTGTTACAGTTATATATACATTGTCCAAGCATTTACAATTTTGCAGTTCGTGCATGCTGTCAAGAGTCGCTGCTCACCGAAAATTCAAACAACATGCTTGTTCAGCTCGGCTATTTATATGATATGCTTCATAAGGCTAAAGGTACCCACTGTCAAGCTAGCAACTTCCTCAATTCACTTACACATGTTCCACAAGCTTCTTCTTTGGGCTTGATTCTTGATGAAAATCTGCTAGGCAACCCTTCTATATCGGCACTATCTTCTGCTGTCAGGTATACAAGCCTGCCTACGTCACAAGATGGAGTCAGTTCAAGTCTACTCAATGAAACATTGGTCAATAATACATACGATGGGAATAGCAAGCTTTTGCAATCTTTTGTTCGGTTCTTCATGGAACAGCTAGCAAAAGATGAAAAAACCTTGAATTTAGGCCTAGATACAGTGATTGAGGATATCTGCGGGGTCCATTTATCAACCACTGTCAAAGGGTTAGGATGTGGTACAGAAACACATCGCGACTCTGTTGTGTTTGGTTTGGACTTGCTTCCTGCAAAGAGTAATTATGCTCGAAATTTCACTACTCGTTTGGAAAATGGCCTCGATAGGTATTTTCAGACCCGAGCCTGGTGTGAAAAATGCAAAAAGTATCAACTCATGAGCACTACTCAGGTAGTTCGACGACTTCCTCCTGTTGCTAACATTCTGGTTAATAATGATACACTGACTGTCAATGGGAAATCTACGTTGTCTAAAGGGCAAATATCAAGTCAAGAGATAGTATCGTCTTTCAAGGCCTGTTATGGAGTTGAGGGCAAAATAGCTATTCTGCCAGGAGATGATGGCAGAGATGGAGACCTTTATGAAATTCTGGGTTACGTTTGTGAAATTATACCAGCCAGTCGACTGGAGAGTCATCTTGTGTCTGTAATAAGCATTGAAGGCAAGTGGTATCTTTTTAATGATTTCCTTGTTCGAGAAATCAGCTCTAGCGATGCTTTAGACTTTAGCATGCCCTGGAAACGGCCGATTCTTTTACTCTACCAACGCACTGATAGCATACCTCCATTTGTTCATGCCGAAGCTCAGCCTATTGATGATTCCATCCTTTATGTCGACAACTTCATCCCAGCTGACACCATCAGAATTATGCATGCTAAACGATCTTACGAACTGCTGACTCGAGAAGAAGCACCCAGGCCAGGGACATTGGTGGCCATAGATGCCGAGTTTGTTATGACAAGAGACGAAGAAATTGACATTCAAAGTAATGGTATCAAAACTCTTCTCAGACCGAAAGCTCTGTCCCTGGCACGGGTGTCTGTATTAAGAGAAAACGGTGTACCATTTATAGATGACTTCATTGTTGCAACTGAAAGCGTGGTGAATTATTTAACAGAATTCTCTGGAATACAGCCCGGCGACCTCGATCCAACCTTGTCTGACAAGCGGCTAGTTGATCTGGAAACTGCTTATCGGAGATTATGGCTTCTACTCAACTTGGGCTGTATCTTTATTGGCCACGGCCTCGTAAATGATTTTCGAACCATTAACATTCAAGTCCCTGCTGAGCAGATTAGAGATACCGTTGACCTCTACTACTTTGCTGAGAGACAAAGGAGACTTTCACTAAAGTTCTTAGCCTGGTGTGTATTAGACGAGAGGGTCCAGACAGGTAATCACGATTCTATAGAGGATGCTCATACTGCCCTCTTATTGTACAAGAAATATGCAGAGCTTGATGCGAAGGGACTGTTTCAAGACGCTTTAGAGGATATTTACAGGAAGGGTAGCAGATGCAACTTCCGGCCGCCGGCTGATCCATGAATAAGTGCATTTTGTTAGGGGATAAATTAGTATTGCTGGATAAAGTAAATAGAAATATATGCTAGGAGTCGCTACTCATACGAGCTTGATAGGACCACCATTAGTTTGCCTTTGAAATTTCTGGGCAGATGCCATCTGTTGTTGAGCTAAATAAGCCTGTTGGTTAATCGTCGATATTTGGGCTGGCTTCTTACTTCTACTGCGTTCCCTATCGTCTTCATTATCTGCATCATCCTGAGGGTCTGACCATCCTTCTGACCACATTTTAGAAAGAATCAGAGAAGTTGAACCCTGGCTGCCTAAGCTGTTCAAAGGTGAAAGTGATGTTTTTGTTTCTGTCTTTCTGTTAACTGCAGTAGCAGTAAGTGCTACCTGTCGTCTCGATAGGCTTTGACTGAGTTCCTCTACCGAGCCCTGATGGGCCAATATTTGGGTTCCACGTTTAGGTGGAACTAATCGAGGAGTAGTTATTCCTCGTCGAACTGTTCTAACTCTTTCGATAGATTCAGCGAGAGGATTAGAGTACTTCTTAATGACAGATAATTCTTTAGAGATTCTATCAAGTTCTCTCCTCTGTTCGAGGGTCGGTTGTAAGGGCTGTTCAGACGTAGCCCATCCAGACACAGATAGAAGGTTCAATGCACCGGAACTTCCATTAACTGGCCGTCTACGAATTTCCTTAGTCAGTTCACTTTCGTCAGGATCGCTGAACTCCTCGTACCTGTCAGATTCTGCTTGCTGTTTCTGTAGCCATAACTTCTGCTGTGTCCTCGTGACAGCTCCACCATTTTGTGACTGTAATGCATGCATAAAACCACTACCACTGCTGGCGTTAGAACTGGTGGCCATCTGGGATTCTTGGTGACTTTTGCTTGAATCCAACTGCGTATTGGAGCTCCTCGGGGATCGTCCCTGTCCTATACTCTCTTGTTGTGTAGCTCTTGCTACCTCGTTCTCAATGGCAGCTTTATCTGGCACTGACATAGTTACTACCATTTCATCAGATACAAGCGGGGGAACAGGACCCGAACTTTTGAATGCTGGTCTGTATGCTGGCGGAGCTGGCGGAGTAGGGAATTTCTCTACATTGACTTCTTCAATTTCAGCATGTTCTGAAGATACAGACGGGCTATCAGTAGCGACTTTGTTTTGGTAAATGTTGTCAATAGTAGGAGTCCTCTGGGTAAGTTCTGAGGATCCGTTCTTTTCTGTAAGAGCAACGAGGTCATTTTCCTTTCCATTCTCGTTCTCATCTGCATCAGAACTTGTGTCCTCATAACCATCATCATCTTTATCAGTTTCGCCTTTCAAATCAAACTTTGGCTTGCTCTTGGACTTTTCTTGGAAAGCATTTTTCTGAATTGTGCTGTCGCTGGTAGTACCGCTACCAGTTGATTCCAAGTGAGTGAACCCTACTCCGGAAGACGCTCTCTTTAGGCCGGTGATTCTAGCATGAGATCTGACAGATTTCATAGGAGCCAATCTAGCTTGTGATCGCCGTGATGCTAGTGACTCTGAGGACTTTGATTTCTTGAATTTAAATGCAGCGGCAGTAGAGCCATCAGTTACACCAGTAGTTGTAGCAGTGGTAGCAACAGTAGGTATATGCGACCGCGACCCCCCACGTGTATGAGACTTTGTCAAGCGCTTTTTCTGGTCCTCCATGTCCAATTTTCCTTGGTCGACCTTAATAATAAGGTGATTAGTTCAAGAGTTCAATTGATGATGATCTTGCAACAAGTTGGTACGTGAGTGCGGAGCAGTGGGATATTGAGTATGCATTGAGGTAACCAACCAAACAAGGATGATGGCTTAGAACAAGATCAATATTACTTGAGCTGAATGTTTTTTGAAATAAAAAGCTGAAATGTTTCTTTTTTACATTGAATATACTATCGATATTTTAAATACCATATTCCGGTTATTTTTGACTGTAAATTACATTTCTCTTCCTTGTCAGCCAGTTCTGTTGTTCTATGAAGTCAACCCCCCTCCCACTATGTTCCTTAATTAGTTCCCATACCTCTCTCACTTTACATTGGAAGCTAGAATCTTGTACTAAAACACACACAAACATCAGCCGTTGATTATTTAGCACACAGTGGCGTAGTAATAATAGCAATGGACCTTGAAAAAGTCTCCGAATCTTACGTGAGCCAGCTAGTCGGCGATACCAATGAGTTGAAAGCGGATGCTCTTACTCAGAAAGGACAGATTAAGGTGCTCCTTCTTGATAAGGCTACCACCAGTATTATCAGTCTTTGTACGACGCAATCAGTTCTTTTAAAACATGAAATCTATCTTATAGATAGAATTGACAATTCCAATAGAGAAAAAATGCGCCATCTTAAATGTACTGTGTTTATTAGACCTGAACCTGACTCTATACAGTGGCTAGTGGATGAGTTGCGAGCTCCGAAATACGGAGGCTATGAGCTGTACTTTTCAAACGTAATCAAAAAGAGTTACTTGGAAAGATTGGCCGAAAGTGATGACTATGAGCTAGTGACTAAAGTACAGGAAATGTTTGCTGATTATCTGGTCATCAACAAAGATCTGTGGTCGTTAAACCTTCAAAGTCCTTCGAATCGGATATTTGCCGAGACCAGAGACACTTGGGCTGCCAGCTCATTACATCGATCTGCGGAGGGTCTGATGGCTATGTTGCTGAGTCTTAAACAGAAGCCACTGATCCGTTATGATAGGAATAGTAGCATGGCCAAGAAACTAGCATCAGATGTCTCATATATGGTCAACTCGTCTCCGGATTCCAAGTCCATGTTTGACTTTAGGAAGCCCGATACACCTCCAATCTGTCTTATTTTAGACAGAAGGAATGATCCTGTTACACCACTTCTTACTCCATGGACTTATCAAGCAATGGTACACGAGCATCTTGGCATCACCAACAACAGAGTCGACCTATCATCTGTGCCAGACGTATCAGCAGATTTAAGAGAGATTGTGTTATCTTCGACTCAAGACTCATTCTTTGAGAAAGCTATGTATTTGAATTTTGGAGATTTGGGAGCCACTATTAAGGATTATGTTTTCCGATATCAAGCCAAAACTCAGTCGAATTCTGCAATTGAGAGTATTGGCGATATGAAGCGATTCGTTGAAGAATACCCCGAATTTCGACGTCTATCAGGAAATGTGTCAAAACATGTCACTGTTGTCAGCGAATTATCCCGGCTGGTTTCCTTGTACAAACTATTGGAAGTCTCTGAGCTTGAACAGAGTCTCGCTTGTAATGATAGCCATTCAGGAGATTTGAAGCATCTCCAGGAAATGATCATGGATCCTGCTATAACTGAACATAGCAAGGTAAAACTAATTGCTTTGTATGCATTGAGATATCAGCATCATTCAGGAAACTCTACTAATGCCGTTCTGGGTATGTTATCTAATCAATACCTAGGATCTCCCACGATCAATATGCATATAAATGCTATCAGAACACTGGTAGAGTTGTATGCAGGTTCAGATCAGCGTCAAGAAAATCTTTTTGGATCCAGTTCCTTCTTAGCAAGAGCACAGTCAGGATTCAAAGGATTGAAAGGTGTCGAGAATGTGTATACACAGCATGAACCATTGTTACAAACTACTCTAGCATCGCTTATCAGAGGCAAGTTGAAGAAACTGACCCATCCATATTACGATGATGGGTCTTTGCCATCTTGGGCCACTGGATCTGGTTCTTCTACTGGTTCTAATGTAGATGATGAATCGGAAAGACCACAGAATATTATTATTTACATGGTAAATGGAGCCACCTATGAAGAAGCAAGGTTAGTTGCTGATTTGAATGCCAACTCTAAAGGAGTAAGAATTATACTTGGTGGTACGACTATTCACAATTCCAAATCATTCTTGGCTGATATAGAAGATGCTGGTGCTCGGTGGCCTTCTAGTAGAGCAGGAGAAAGACTTTCATCTAGGGTAAACTAGTACCCATAAAAGTATCGAGAAAAGCAAATAGAAGATTAAAAATTACGCTTTTGCATCAATAAATAGTCTGAATATATATATATATAATATCATATTTACACTGCGTGTTTCAACAATGTACCAACTAGTCTGCTTCTTCAGGGGCAACAACTTCCTCATCTGCACCATTCTCTACCTCTTCTTGCGCAACCTGCTTCTCTTCACCATATCTACCATAAGATTGTTCCCATAGTAATAATTTCCGAGTTAAATTGTCTAAAGAAGAGAATAATGCACTAGAGTCAAACATTTCTGTAAACTTGGATTCTTTTAGATTCAATGGTTCTTCCTTGTACCTTTCACGGCGATCTTGAAGCATTCTGTTTCGGTCTTCTTGTTCTTCAGATATATCAAGCTGCGTACGGCCCATGAATTCCAGAATTGCTGCCACTCTTTTGCGCATTTCGGGTATGGTGCTACGAGCCTGAAGTATCCTGGGTTTAGCTTTAGCTGTTAAAATAGCAGCTGATTGTGATGCATTAGTTGTGGAACTTCCTCCATTAGTATTAGATTGGCCATGATTTTTACCTCTATGCCTAGGCTTTTTACGGCCCGCCGGTGCCAAACTTTGCGAACCAGAATTTTCTTCGTCTATACCAGACCGAGGAGTCTCATCTCTACCAATACCACGTGACCGCCTTCTTCGTGAAGATTTAGTAGGAGAATCGCTCTCATTTGTAGATGTGATTGCTGCTTGGTCTCGGATATCTACTGATTCTTCCTGATTACCATTCACAACCATTTTCTCCGCAGAAGTTTCGGCTGCATGCATGTCTTTATGAAATTCTTCATTCTTAACATTAACACCGCTGGTTCTTCTTCGTTTGCCGGTAGATCTTTCGCGGCGTAGAGATGAATTATCAGATGCAACAGGATCCTCTCCAGTAGCAGCATCATGTACACTTTCCTCTAGAACTCGTTTTAAGGTTTCCTCATATTCATACTGCCTTATTGAGTTCTGGGTTCTTCTTCGTTGATGAGCAGCATCAATCGAGGACTCTTTAGAATTACGACTGGATTCTCTGCTTTTTGTGGATGTCCTCTCTCTACGTGAGCTTCTGGATTCTCTTGGGTTATCTTCATCAATATCAGATTTGATTTTGTCGTCGTCACTGTGATCAACTTCACCATGGTCATGCTCATCAATCTCTTGCTCACCACTGCCTCCTCCCTCATTGTCTGATGGGTTATATTGGCCCAATTTTTTAAGATGTGGAATGTAGGAGGATGTTTTCCCGCTAGGTCGTAGAACAACCAGATGTAAATCTGGCCTGCACTTTTCACAATAATAAACATCAGGCACTTCATCTTCTGAATAGAAACCTACACAGTAGCCATGCTGCCATACCTGACAAGAATCGCATTGAATAAAGAGACCAGTATCGATATCCTCAGACTCTTCAGTTTTCTTGGGCAATTGTAACTCGGCATGACCACAAATACATCTCGTTTCTTCAGCTGAATCTGCATCAGAGCCACTGTCCTCATAATGACGACTACTCCGCGTTCGTTGACTTCTTAGCTGAGGCATTATGTACACGGCAGCTTGGAAAACAAATGCAGACTTCTTTTCGTGGTTGCTTTGAGTGTAAACAAAGAGCTTATGTTTTGCTTTCAGCGCCGACAGATATTAGTTAGATAGAGAATTACATGAGCCGGTTCACAGAAGCACGGAAAATCTATGCCGATGCACAGCCGTGCCTTTACCAACTTAACAAGCAGAAGCAGAAGCCACTGATTTTGCAGTCAATATAAATATAAATATAAAATATATATTCAGATAAATCTGTATTTTCCATTTGATACATATCCGTATTACTTGAAGCTATATAC
Organism: Daia tannicola; assembly: GCA_030569095.1. Classification (NCBI taxonomy): domain Eukaryota; kingdom Fungi; phylum Ascomycota; class Dipodascomycetes; order Dipodascales; family Trichomonascaceae; genus Daia; species Daia tannicola. The sequence goes on from JAJMJQ010000001.1 coordinate 613,226, forward strand.
TATGCCTTTAAGTGTTATTCAATAACATATGAAGGCGGGGGGGGGGTTATCATTTGTCATGATCGCTTAGAGCTGGAAGGTAAAGCACGAGGTTTCAGCAGGTCAAAAGAACATAGCATGTCATTATTGACACTCATGACTGCACCCCAATTGTCGAATTCTCCACAGTAATTTGGTGCACTGAATATAGTGACGAGACGTTTATGGTCAAAGAACTCATAGCCATCTTCAACTACCATGTGACCTCGGGCGATTAGATCAAACTTGAAATTCCGACAAAAAGCATCCACTATCGACTTACCAAAGCAAAAAGATACCCCTCGGTCACTTTCAGCCCATTGATATATACTGGAGTCGGGATCTGACCAGAGCAAGTCACTTAATAACCCAGAATCTGGAAGATCAGTGGGTCGATGAATTTTGCGAATATCATTCAATGACTTCAAAGCAGGCGACAGACCCCCATGAACACAGAATATCTTACCGCCTACAATAGCAGCAATAGGAAGGGTATTGAAAACATCCACCAATGATTTCCAACACTTCACACCAGACGAAGTCGGCAAACGACGTTTGCATTCGTCATAAAATCCGTACACTTTGGTGACATTAGCACACTCATGATTTCCTCTCAAAAGAAACACGCTCTCAGGGTATTTAATTTTGAATAATAATAAAAGAAGGATTGTTTCCAAAGACTGCTTGCCTCTGTCGACGTAATCTCCTAAGAATAAATAATTTGTTTTCGGTGGCAGACCACACATTTTGAATATTCGCATCAAGTCTGTGAATTGGCCATGTATATCACCAACAATCTTAACAGGAGTGCCTAGCTCTAATAAAACAGGCTGTGACATAAACCTCTGGTATGCTGCGTGACACACTTTTTTAATCTCTGCGACAGTCATACAAAAAACTTTGGAATAAGAACGCTTACTACCTTGTTCGAGAAGAAGCCTAATATAGTGGTCTACATCTAGGTCTGTATTTATCGAACGCTTGGGTCTTTTACCAGTAGTGGATGACCTAGTTCTTGTGCTATTACCTGCGGCTTTCTGCGATCTAGAAGTAGAGCCTGGAACAGAGCCAGAACTAGCACTAGCACTAGCACCAGCACCAGAGCCAGATATGGCCAGTCTTGGTCGAACTGTTGGAGTGTTGGGAGACGAAGAAGGCGAGGATGAAGAAGAGCCGGAAGAAGAAGAAGAAGACGAGGGAGGCGACGAAGATGATACCAAGTTGCTGTTATAGGAAGAAACACTGCTCGAAAAAACAGCATTGGCTTGAGTCAAGTCTTCTTCAGCTGCAGACGGAGTACCTGTAGAAGCCTTTTTATTGCCTGGATACGGTGAACCAACAAAATTATGAGGTCTTGAACCCTTCCGTTCAGCAGCAGCAGTGGTCTTGTTCTTGGGACTGTGGGATTTTGAATGTGAATGCTTAGACGGTGAATACGAGTCAGAATCAATATTCAATTTCATTAAACCACCACTTAGAGCCACCGCAGAACTGATATCTTCAAGTAGAGTATCTGATACATTGCTTGGAAGACTGTTGCGACCAGCGCTGACAGGACTCCTTAAGCTATCACTTGTTGAGTAACGATGAGTATGCTTAGAATCAATCGCTATATTAGAGCTGCCAGACTTCTTACCAGCAAACCGATCATCAGAATTTTTCCGATACCCGCTACAATTTCCCGGCTCGTCATCTTCTCCTGCTACCGGTGTTGCAGTCGGGGCCGGAGCAGTTGCATCATTTGAGATTGTATTTCCCATGTGTAATGAGAAAAGAGGAAAGATGGCTCCGACGGCAAATAAAGATTTTGCTCACACACAGATAGCACGCCAAGACGAATATACCATGCGGCTGAAATTTGATGCCGCGGGTGAGATGTGGCTAGATTTAGAAGGTTACCCGGCAAACAAAAATTGCCGGATATTGAATCCGCCGTCCATCGGCCAAAAACGAAATTGATAAGGAGGATGTGTGGGAGAGAGAAGAAGTCAGATTAGGAAGAATCAACAAAGAGAATACGAGGTGGAAATTTATATTAAAGAGCTAAAATTAATTATTTAACTGTAAGGAAGTTTTTATTTTTTATATCAATTTTTTATACGCATTGCAATGGTATATGTGTTTCTCCTGTTCCTCCAGCCATGGCCCCTCCCCATCTGCAGCAAGATGGATGGGACTTCACCAAATTTAAAGATTTCTTTGTCAACGCACGTACGCAGGTTTTATGCTTCTTTAGTTTCAATTCAATACTTCTTTAAATTATAATGGCATCAGTGGTAGTGAACTCAACCAAAAGGACAGATGGTCCTAGTGGTTATCTTAAGAGGCAAGCAGAGAGAAGTGCCGAGGGTAGATCGCAACTTGAAGCAGTGAAAACAACCAGCGCTGTTTATGTTGGAAATCTATCATTCTATACTACTGAGGAACAGATTTACGAATTGTTTAGTAAAACTGGCAAAGTCACACAAATTATTATGGGTCTGGATAGGTTCAAGAAGACTCCATGTGGGTTTTGTTTCGTTGTATATTCTTTGCATATTGATGCTTTGAAAGCATTAAGGTATCTGAACCATACCAAATTGGACGATAGAGTCATAAATATTGATCTAGACCCTGGTTTCACAGAGGGCCGACAATATGGACGAGGAACTAGTGGTGGTCAAGTTCGAGACGAATTTAGAAACGAATATGATGCTGGAAGAGGTGGTTATAGTAATCGATGGGATCAAGCCCACCAGAATAACCAGCCAGGATCAGCTATACCTGCGAGCGACTATCGTGGACGATAATAAAATGGAAATGTATTTAATTATACAAATAAAAGATCAAAGAAATAAGGGAATCCATTAAGGCGGCTTTTGCTAAATACACTGTTTGTTGATATAGATTGGGAAATAATGCAACGATACATTCTTGACCAAGAGTTTAGTTTGGTACAAAAAACTGTCTATTCTTTTTGTTAATAAGGTACCAATGGTATGTTGCATGTCAGTTGCCGGTGATAGTATTAGTGGCAGATGGACTAGGTGCTGAACTGACTGATGCACTTGAACCACGGCTGTTCAAAGGTGCTGAGGTAATTGATCTGCTCTCAGGATTGGAGTTACTGTCGTTACCAGCATTAGACTGGTCATCTTTTTTTGTACCTGAAATGACTTTCAGATTCTTACGAAGATTTCGGCGACGAACATTAATAAACCAATTCGAGATTTGGTTCATTGATAGCCCTGTCTGTTCCATGAGAGCCAACTTCTCAGCTTCGGTAGGATACGGATGCTCCACATGTTCTTTCAGCCAATCCCACAAAAGCTTTGTGACCTCTTTTGGTAGATTGCCGCGTTTTTTTTTGCTATTGCTGGGTCTAACAATGGTAGAAGTTCTTTCAGAGTAGGATCCTGTGAATTGTTCACTCTCAATGCTACTTCCTTCTAACAATGTAGTAGTTGATGGAGGAACATGAGGTACTGTTAGTATTGGAATATGGGCAGGTTGCTGATGTGATTGCTGGTGTGGTTGCTGATGTTGCTGTTGAGGGTGTTCAAGTTGTTGTACATGTTGTGAATGCAGATGACGCCGAGCCAGCTCGTGCTCTCCTCCTGTAACTATATTAGAAGCATAGTCTGAGAATTTTGACATGGTATATTCCGGAAACATCTATAATATATTAGAAACACATTCTTTGAATTTTGATAGCCTGTTTGAGCGATTGAGCTAGTACCCAAAAACCTTAGAGCTTACGTTATTCAAACAGCACAATCAAATCAGTCGATTCCCGCCTATTACCACTGATATTATTTTGCTGCGTGATTTCTGTATTTTCTGAAACAAATCTGATTTTGCTGCTGTAGTGCTTGCTTTTTTTCTTTTTGTCTTCCTTGATTCGATTTTCTTTTTTTCTTTTTTTTTTCTTTTTTTTCTTTTTTTGGATTTCCCGTTTCTCGGTACAAACCTTCTCTCAGTAAGGGGGGCCCTGCATCCGTTTTCGAAACGCCTGGATCTCATGGAAAAAGATAAAGTCTCCGTGATAGAGGGGTATGTCTTAGTTACGTACATCTCAGAATGCACGTACCACAGTTGATCCAAGCGTATGAGGACAGACCGCTTTGGATACTATAGTCTTTGGAGCTCATAGTCTTCAGAGTATGCGCATACAAACGGGGACTTGCTATAAACCAAGAGAGCAACAGGTGTTTCATTCCAAACAAGATGCGTGCATACACGTACGAGGATTCACTTCTTTAAACAGTAATGATGGTCACCCGCCGCTTACGGCTCATAGAAAATAAATTCAGAAATAGGCTCCAAGAAAATCTAGTGTTGCTACAGTGGTAGGTAGATCTTGTATAAGGCCACCCGTTGATTAAGAGAAGAATCGAAAATAAGCATAAGCCAGGCAGGTAGGCAGGTTATTTTTTTCAATATTTTTTAAACATTTCAATAGCACAATGTATCCAATGAAAATACTTACTTCATATATTGGTGGCAGTTGAGGATATCGTGGTCTATTGGGATCTTGTTCATTATGAGGCTGTTCTGGAGGTTTGGATTCAGATGAAGAGTCGGTTGTATTCAAATGACTATGTGCCATCATGACAGCAGATAGTATATTGGAAAAAACCTGAAGAGAAACGAGCTGAGTATTGCCAACTAATACGCTATAGAGTGCGAGAGATATCCAGCTAGTTCTCCCTTATGGCTCAGTGAAAAAAATTCCCACCTTCAATGAAGCAAAGACAATAGAAGCAGCAGCATCTGCCAATAACTACTCACATATATATAAATAGCTGGGGGAACTCCACCACCTTAATGGGCTAATTAATTAGGAAATAAGACCCACCTAGCTATTACGGATGAAATACACCATGCATCTAGCTTTCCTCAAAACGATACAAGATCGACGGTGGTCATAGTGTTGTCTTCCCAAGCATTGTGATTTGCTTCGTAACTGACAAATGCGGAAGCCTGCAGCTTCTAAAACGGGTTAGAGTATTTGTTCCTAATTTTTTCAGACGGCAAAACCATTGTTCTCCCACAGACTTTATGCTGCATGGGGGGACACAGGGTTTAGAACGCGGTGTTTCTTCTTTATGGTGGAATGTGCTGAATATAGCTAGCTAAATTTGGTCCTGGTTTACGTTAGCTAGTATGAGAGGGGTCAGTCGGGTCATGCTAAGTGAAGTGACGTACATTCTCGTTTAGTTTTGTTTCTGTTTCTAGTTCTTCTCTATGTCTACTGGTTCTCGTTCTACTGGGCTTTGTATAACAGAGTATTATTAACTTGATTTGGTATTTTTTTGATACCGATCTAACCAAGCTAAAAAATCAATTTACTGGAGATCGAACGATCGCTGAAGATATCACAACCATAAAATATATAATTTGTACATTGTTTATGTCAAGATCTGGTTGACACCATTGTTTTGTCAAGTGGTCAGATCTCAGGGTTCTCTTCCTAGCAAATCCGAAGCATCTACTTTACTTTTTGGGACGGGGAAAGAGACGCCTTGGAAACCGTTAGGGCATTGAGAATCGACTTCTATGTATCGAAAACGGACAGATCTACCCCAACGGGGCACATGCATTCATTGGACCACCCCCCTTTAAGGGTCCTATGGCTTAAAATTACAATCTTTCTTTTCTCGAACATACAAACAGTTCCTTCTTCTGTCAGTATTCTCAACGTGGAGTAATAATAGTAATTAACAAGCTAGTGGATAACATTTGATGTTTCCGCTTTTTCATTGGGTATAGGGTTAGTATGCCAAAAAATAATTGGGAATTTCCAACTTGAAAAAGCGGGTGGTTTCAAGTTTTTTTTATCCTTCATTTATTATGTAATCCATTTTCTCTTATAATTATCCTGATTTTGTGGATCGATATGCTGATTTATAAAAATGTCTGTACTTTTGAAACTTATAGTTCTCTGAGCTTTTGTCCTGTGTCGTGCTTGCTTTATTAACCTGCCTGCCAGGTGGTGGCTGTGCTTCCCGCGAATTACTCCTGCCATGCACGAATACTGCAGGATATGGTGTATGATTTATCCACTATGTGTATTAGGGTGTATTTATTTAATATATATATATATGAAAGATGTGGTTCCTTTGGCTTTTAGTATTAACAACTTTTGAATTAATAACCCCTGAAGAATATGTTTTTATATCTTGATTTAGATCTTTTTAATTTCTTCGAGATAATTATTAGAGACTTGGATTATTAAAAGATTACCCTACCTAAGACTAGCTTCCCTTTACAAAGGCAAAAATGCCGCCCTCAGAATTTGCATCACCGCTCAGCGCACAGAAAACCGAACATAAACTTCCGGGTAATTCCAAGACTTCCTGCCCTCTTCAAATTCTCATCTGCCCAACGGGATTTTTCTATTCAAGCTTAATTGAGCAGGGAATTCAAGCCACTAGTAGAGACCCGAAATTCAACTGTAATGGGCTTACTGTAAGTAAATATTGATACATATGGGTTATATGGATTTGAAAGTGGTAATTCGTGTTTTCAGTTCATGTTTTTATAGGTCGTGTTTGTCATGTTAAGATTGCTGAAGCCTTTGTGTTAGTTGATTACTCAGCAGCACATTCTTCAATGATATTCTTTGTATACAAATAGTCAGTCGTTTCAAACTATGGGATTGGATTATAACTGGAAGAAAATTCCACTGCTGTTTCCCAGTTTCTGAGTTTACCTTGTGTTTCCATTATAAAGGTTTTGATCTTATTCCTCTTCCGAGCGTTTTCTAACAAATGCAGAACTCTTGGAACTCCACTCAAGTGGGAAGACAGCAAAAAGTATCTAGAACATGTTCACGAGCATGGGATTGAGCAGCTGCTGAATATTTATCGACGATCCGCTTCATTTAAGAATTATAAGCTTCTATGGGGTGATGAAATCGAATACATGGTGATTATGCTTGATAAAGAGCAGAAGACAGCAAGACTCTCCCTACGACAAGCTGAGATTCTTTCACGTCTTGAAGAAAGAACCAAGGATCACGAAGATGATGAAGATGGCGTTGTTTTCCATCCTGAGTATGGTAGATATATGCTTGAAGCTACTCCTGCAAGACCGTTCACTGGAGATTTTAGTGATTTGGTCAAGGTAGAACACAATATGCATAGAAGAAGAGTACTAGCTAAGGAAGAGATGCTACCAAATGAAGTTCCTGTGACAGTTACTTCTTTTCCTATACTTGGTGTCACAGATGAAGAATTCATTGATCCTCATTATGATGCATTTGGCCCGGCTTCACGATCATTGTTCCTTCCTGATGAACTCATCAATACCCATGTCAGGTTCCCTACGCTCACTGCTAATATCCGACGAAGACGGGGTTCTAAAGTTGCCATCAACATCCCTATTTTCAAAGATATCAATACTCCACAACCTTTTATAGATCCTACAATTCCTTGGAATCGACAGGTTTTCCCCAAGGAAGATGCAGAGGCTAAGAATGGAGCTGCATTACCAGACCATATCTACATGGATTCGATGGGTTTTGGTATGGGCTGTTGCTGTTTACAGATCACATTCCAGGCCAGAGATATCAATGAAGCACGGTTTTTATATGATCAGATTGCTCCTTTGACACCTATAATGATGGCATTAACTGCAGCATCGCCAGTTTACAGAGGATATCTTAGTGATCAAGATGCTCGTTGGAATGTTATTGCCATGTCTGTTGATGATAGAACACCCCAGGAGCGCGAATACTTGGCTAAATCAAGATATGATTCTATCGACAGTTATTTGACGGAAGGTGCTCAGGTTTACAATGATACAAAGTTGATCATCAATGAAAAAGTCAAAAAGAGACTGCTTGAAGGAGGCTTTGATGAGCCACTCGCAAATCATTTTGCACATCTTTTCATTCGTGATCCTTTGGTTATATTTGAAGAGAGCATCGATGAAGATGATACTATTGATACCGATCATTTTGAAAACATCCAGTCAACAAACTGGCAAACCGTACGGTTCAAGCCTCCTCCTCCTCCTTCACCAGAATCGCCAAATGCATCTATTGGCTGGAGAGTGGAGTTTAGATCCATGGAAATCCAACCAACTGATTTTGAAAATGCTGCATTCTCCGTTTTTGTGGTACTTGTAACACGAGTTATTTTATCTTACAATCTAAACTTTTTGATGCCTATTTCTAAGGTGGATCAAAATATGATGGTAGCTCATTACCGGAATGCTGTTCTTAAGAACAAATTTTGGTTCAGAAGAAATATTCAAGAATCTGATGACTTGTTTTCTGGCAGTGATAGTAATTCATTTGATGAGGCTTCCATCAGTTCGAATATCACGCCTAGTATGTCTCACACATCATCTGTATCATCTGATTGTGAAACTGATAGCATCGGTGAAAGGCTTTATTCATCTTCAACAACTGATCGTCAATCTAGATCTGTACCTGTTAGTACTGACAGTTCTAAGAGTATTCTATCAGTGGATGGCTTCGATACAAATGTCGGTTTAGCTGAATGCCATCAAATGACATGTGATGAAATCATCAATGGTTCAACTTATTTTATTGGCTTAGTGCCGTTAATTAAGCAATATCTCAAATCAATGAATGTTGACATGCAAACCTATTGTAAGCTGCAGTCTTACTTAGATTTGGTGTCACAAAGAGCTTCTGGAACAAAGCCTACAACAGCCACGGCTATCCGTGATTTCATCACTAATCATCCTGATTATAAACATGATTCCAAGGTTACTGGCCGTATTAATTATGATCTCATGGATATGTTTGTAAATCTCGAACCTTGTACCTCGACCAACAATGGAGCTGAACTGTAAGCTGTATTCCTAATGACGAGAATTTTAATAGATATGTAGAGGAAATGAAATTTAATAATTCAATTGTATTTGGCTCACTTTACATAGCAGTAAAACAAGTACTACCTTTCCCTTTTCCGTTTCCCTTTCCCTTCCGCTCTCTCTCATGACTGGAGCTCAACCATCAGCTACCATCAGTCACCTGATGCCTACACTTCCAGTCTGCCTCGGCCGATTGAATACCAGCTTGCACCACTAGCCTCTTCTATAAACGATTTAATTTGATTTTGTATTGTTGTTTTTGTAGAGACATTTTCTGTCATTTTCAAATACTACTTTAATATATAAATGAGAACACCTATTTTCTCTTATTCATCACCACTTTGGTTATGCATTCATGTTTCCACTAGAACAGCTTCTCCTTTTGATACCATTCTTGATATCATTTCGATGGGATTTGCCAGCGATCCTATCGGTTCTAGGAAAACTATTCGTTACTTATCAGTTTGGAGGTAATTGGTATGAAGCCCTATTGCTCCAACTCATTGCCATCGGTGAACGTGGAACCAGCTCATCATCATTATTAGAGCTTCTGAGCTTATGTAATATACCACTAAAATTCAAAGACAATTCCTTTAATTTGCCATTTATCAGTATCCAGCTCTCAACTTTGGTAGCTTTTCTATTGACATGCTATTTCCAGAGTCAATATGTGTGGACTGCGGTATATCTTTATATGGTATTGAACGATATAATATCTTGGCTAATCCAGAACTCTTTCAACGACACAGAAAGAGGTTTGGCTTCTGCTGCATTAGTATATGTTTTATTCAGGAAAGATACAGATCCTTATAAAATATTACTAATATACCCCTTGGTTTCATTACTTACCATTTATCCTCTTTTAATCAAAGTGGTGAGGATTTCAAGTATTTTAGGGAAACATAAACGCCCTAAAAACGCTGAAGTTTTAAAAAATAGATATGCACTAGCTATTGCTATGTTGTATCCTGTATCATTCTTTGGGTTAACTATATTTCAGTGTGGTACTACTCATCTAAATGATCTTTTTTGGCTGCTTTTTCAAGGTGATCTAGACATGCTAAAGTATTGGCTAATCATCTTCAGCATCGTTGTTTCCATAGCATTATTCTGCTGGAAGACATCCTCAAATAATGAGTCAAGTCCAAAACCCGCCATGCGCTTTGTATCAAGAGCAAACAACCCTGCATCTATCTCATCATACCAATCTATACTTTTGGATATACGAAGAAAAGTGTGGCATTTCCTCGTGTTTGGGCTCTTCGCTCCTTACATATCGTCACCAACAATATCATACTGGCTTGTTATTGCCATCAGTGGTTTCCTGATACTGGAATTGATCCGTGCTACCACTCTTCCTCCATTAGGACCTTTCTTGCATAATGTCTTATCTAACTTTACCGATAAAAGAGACACACAAGGCCCGATGATTGTGTCACACCTATTCTTGTTATTAGGTGTGTCTATACCAATTATTCTTCACAGATCTCCGGCTGGAATCATTGTTCTGGGCCTAGGTGATTCTTTTGCATCATTGGTCGGTAGATCTATGGGCAAGCGCAAAATCTTTGGTACACAGAAGACCGTAGTTGGTACGGCTGCATTTACAATTGCGACATTCATTGGATTCCGATTACTGACATCTATGACTATTAATAGAGTACTGCTTGTGTCCATGTGTTGTGCATTGTTGGAAGCGGTATCACTCCAGAACGATAATATTATCATCCCTTTATACGCCATGTCATTGACACTATAACGAAGACCCATATATATTTATATTAGGCACTAATACAAAGATAATAGTTACATAAATATGAATAAATGAAGGAATGATACTCCAAGCCGTTTAATCATATATTTCCAATGGTGGCAGCCTATCAAAGTTATACCACCAGTTACCACTTTCAAACTCACGAGCAAGCCACTCAGTAGGGAAGAAAACCAAATGACCTCTCACAGTTTCAAGGAGAGCTTCAGCAACGGCCGGCTCACGCATCACACCGTCTCTAATTCTAGCAGAACGTATGGTACCAGTACGTTTGCGACGTGTTATATTGTTGTGATTGACACTAGGTTGGCCATTTTCATTGAACACCGAGGATGATGCCTTTTTGGAACCATTGATGGAACCATTGTTAGAACCATTGATTAGTGGATCTATACTCTTGCCGGCAACATCTGGATCTTGATTCGTACCATATTCACGGCTAACCACTTCCGGAGGAGGATTGCCCAATGGCGAATATGCTTTAGCTGTCTCTTCGGCTGTTGATAAAGGCTGTAGCGCAATCTGATCCTGATAGTCACTAAACTTCTCACCAAAGGCAACATACTCTTTATATTCTTTCCACGTAGTAACTTCGTCGTCTGGTTGGCAGCGAAACACTTGTCTAAACAACGAAGTATTATCCTTTGCGGCTTTTGACCAGACGTCCAAATAGAATCTATCATCTAGTGGATCGACAAATATGTATGGGTCCAGACTGTCACCTGAAGTACTATTAGACTCGGTTTTATCATCAGAGCTGAGCCCAATATCTACAGAATCGACAGCAGTAGATTTTCCCATAGTACTATCATCCACTATACTCGAAACAAGGTGTGTGGAACCGTTGAGTATATAGTAAACATTTCGTTTAAGTTCTATTGGGTCTTCCCAGTTTATCTCATTGCTGAGCTGTTCAATGATATGCTTGACCTGAGAAACTATGTCTTGTGGTTTGCCAGATGCAACATGCTTTTGCTTTTCTAGACGTTTCATTCTCAAATCAACAATATGTGCAGAAGACCAGCAGTCCGGGCCATCACCGTCAATTTCAGACTTATGCTTTTTGTTGCCTTGGATTCTCGAATCTACGCTGATATTAGCCCGTTCTTTGAAGCCAATATTATCGATACCGGAGAAGTGGTTGAAGCTATGCAACTCTATCTCTTCTGTAGGTATGTACTCATGCATCTGCTGTTGAGGCATATTATCGGTAGATTTGTATTCACTTTTCTGAGCCGGCACGTCAAGAGAACTGGAGTTGTGTGAATCATCATTGAAAAAGGACTTGTTGGCTGGATTTGTAGGCTGTTCAAAAGACTCAGGATCATTCATGTGCTTTTTCATCTGATATTGGAATATTTCTCTATCGATAATATCCACTTTGTCAACGTCGATTCCTAAGTGCTCGCGCATCAAGCGCACCCTCATAGTATGGGCAAACTTGGCTGCTTTATATGGCCGACCATCCATAAACGAGTCAATTTGATGCTTATCACGAATAATAGCAGCAACTTCAGAATCTCGATTTCCTCTCATAGATCGCTCATTGATATTAGCACTGCCAATGATAGCAACACGGTCATCAGCTATTAGTATCTTGGCGTGAATGTACAGTTGCTCTGTTACCAGTTTATCATTAGGACCTATCTTTGCCCATTTTCTCAAAGAAAAAAACTGTATGTAGTCCTCAGGATTAATACCGATTCGTTCCAACTTGCCGAAAATACTATTGGGGCCCCTGCTGATAGACAAATACTGGCACATCATAATCAACCTCACACTGCTAGCACCCGGAAGATCTATTTGACTTTCAAAACCTGGCATAAGCGGTATAATGATAACAGCGCGCCAACTCTCACCTTCATTATGAGCACGAATAATTCTTTCGACCAGAGCACCCCCAATTTTATTCTCAATAACAATGCCTTCCACACTTGTCGAAGTGATGAAGAACTGATTCTCCACATAAATAAAGTGCTCACTTGTTTCAATAGCTTTCAAATATGCATTCTGAATCGAGTGTTCTGTATTGCGCAAGCCTAGTGACCAACTTCCGCTGCTACGCAATATCTGCACCTCACAAGTACCAGTAAGATCCATCTGTCGGATTTCCTCGTCAGTAAGATCCGGTGGAGGAACGAGTAGTGGAGTAGGTCTCGTCGGCCGCTTCTGTCGAATTAGAAAGTTCCATCTCTGAATGAAATGCCTGGATAAATCTCGCGCCGGTTGACCAACAACCATCATCTGAACATCATGCCAAGGCATTCTCGGAACCTTTTTCCGATCATACATATCCTCAAGCGGCTCTGGTAAGTTGTAAAAATCCTTAACTCTGGCATTAGAGTAGTCCTTACCAGGCCAAATCTGAGTGCCTCGTAGTAGTTCATCATCTGTTTCGTTACCAGTAAAAAACGCATAGCGTTTATCATCTGAGAGAACATGATCTGGGGTATCGTATCGACCAAAACATAAATCAATACCTCCAAGGAATGCAATTGTATGATCAACCATGCAAATCTTCTCGTGATGCGCCCAGAACACAGTTCCATTGACAAGAGGATTCGGAGATCGCATTGCATATATGTTTTCATGAAGGTCCAGTAATGAGTACTTAGTGTACAATGAATCAATGGGAATGGTAGCACCAACATTACGATATATAATAACAAATATCTTGACTCCCTCTTCAGCTTTCCTTTTGAGCAAACGATCAAGACGCCACTGTTGATTGCCCTGTGCAGGTCGACGGAGGTAAAGTTCAGGTGAAAGCCACCAGTCGTGGATATATATGACATCTTTAGCCTGTGAAATCGCCTCACTAAGGTTCCAGAAATAATCTCTGGCATCTATCAGCCACTGAGCATAGACATTCTGTCTCACAGGTGCAAAACTACCAAATCTATGTGCTTCGCTCCACAGGGTCTGCTTCTTCATTTTCATCAGTGACTGATACCACTTTGCAATTTCCTTTTCGCTTCCACTCGATAATCTCAGTATACGTTCGTTATTCTCTAGCTGAATAGTAAATCGAAGCTTGTTAAACATAGACTTCTCACCATCATCTTGTTCGTCAGGTTTATGCTGAGACGATATTTTGGTATTATTTGTATCATTTCCCGCTGGGTTGTTGTTATCTTCATCATCCGACGTTTCACTATCACCAGCTAGATGATGCTGACTGACTTTGAAGCCAGAGTCAACTAGGAAAACCTCCAAAACATTGGTACTGGTTATATTATCAACATATACAACATAAGAGTGTCTAGCCAAAACCCATTTGTGGCTGTGTCGCGATATCATTTTAGGAATATCTGCAGGTCTCCAATGAGAAACTCTCCAACCCTGAGTAGATGATGAGGATTGAATGTACAATAAGCCTTCTTTGCCGTGGTATGAATGTTCAGGAGCCAGACGTATGCTCATGTTTGAAAGTTCTAGGAACTGTAACAGCTTATTGACATCAGATCTGAACATGAACATTCTGAAAATCTGTTTGAGATACTCTTCCAGTTCGTTGAGATAGTCCGGATTGATAGTCTTTTTCCTTCCAGCACGCAGTGTAGATGCCACTACCGTTCGACCCCTGGCTCCTATACTACTGTGTCTGTTATCCACAGAAGGTCGCCTGTGAGCAGAGGAATCTGCAAACTGAACCTGCTGGCCAGCATGCGGCGAACTAGGTGTAGCAGCCGTCGAGGTCGGTATATCTGGCTCATAATCCGATAAAGTAGATACAGTGGAAGGACTTATGATGCTAGCATTGTCCAGAGAAGTCCCCGGTCCTGAATGATGCGACCTACCATGTGATTTGGATGCACTTCTACCTCTAATGTGTCTCCTAGGTATATTAGGTACATGAGGTCGATTTCCAAAAGGATTGGCTTGGAAAATAAGGGCTTTTAAGCGGCTGTGCAGATATATGAATTCTCGATAGCTTTTAGTGACCTTCCACGTCAGCCGGGCAGGGCCAGATCCATAATTGAGTTTCATTTGTATCATAGAAACCAGCCCATCTGAGTTTTGCTCCTCAGCGGTCAGTTCAATTATAATCTGTTCTAGTAAAACAGGTACTCGCTTGGTTCCTTTATCATCCCGTTGAAACTGAGATGCGAATATAATTGCTGCTGGTACAGCACTGGCCAGCTCGGATATGAGTTCTGCTGATTTCTGAAGTTCCTCTGGCTTAGCAGCAGGAGCCTTTCGCCTACCCATAGCTCTTCTCCACGGATTTCTAAAGTTTAATCCTCTGTTAAGTGCATCAGTGGTATAATTAATTCGCTTTCTAAAAGAGTTTCCGCCATGGTTGCTGACCGAACCTCTGTTAGCCAATCCATCGTCAAACGGTAGCCCAGGATTTACGTTTAGAGGCTCCACAATGTAATTATCATCTGGTATCGATACACCATCCTCTATTATAGTATGTCTCTGAAGAGAATTTGTCCCATTTCCATAAAATGTGGAACTTATAGCACTACTGTCATTATCTGCCTGTGTATGTTTGGAAGAATTGACAACGCCTGCATCACTCTTAGATCGTAGCTTCTTTAGACTTCTCGGCTCTCTAAAAACAGAGTTTATAGGTGAATGGAGAGGTTTAGAGCCATCTGAACTGGGTACGGAAGTGCCATTTGAAGGCTGCTCTGAGAAATTTGCTTTGAACGGCGATAAGGTAGCGCCAGCGCTTTTAGCCAGATAGTTTCTGTACTTGTTCTTCGATCCTGTCTTTATATCTGCTTCTGAAGCACTGCCTGAAGTTTTAGGCGATACCGAGGTTTGTCTGTGTTGAAACATGTCAGGCGTCAACGGCCTTCTGTCAGAAGATTGAGCAGTCTTAATTGATAAAGGAGTGGGTTGATCTGGCCCTTGGTGTATTCCGTTTTCTTCATTCTCCGAGGCGATTCTATTGTGCTCACTTTTTGAAGAAAATTTTTTGGTCTTAAGCTTGTTAGACATGTTCTTGGTGAATCTCTTGCGAGACACACTTCGTCTCGAACTGGTTGTGGTGTTTGCTCTTTTTATGCTTTCATTGGATTTTCTCACCGGGCCATCTGTTGGAAATCCATCAATCTCTTTAGCTGATATAACAACATCGTCTTCAATCAAATCACCATTAAGCCTTTCGATTTGGCCGCAGTCGTCTAAATCTTGCCAATCCCCATCAGTTGCAACAGACGGCGTCATACTAGCTACACAATCTCTTCAAAGGGATAGAGCTGAACAACAAGTAGTTATAAGAAGCTTAAAAGAAAAAAAAATTCAATGAAACAGGATCTTGACTACAAATTGACTGTTATTAACAACCTACACAGTGAATATGAGTTTGTGTATTTTACTGAAAGCGTTTACGAAAACGAAGCAATTTTTGGGACAACACTGGAGTAGTATAAGCTCATCGACATAATTAGTGTTTGAGCTGTAACGAATGTCGAAAGCCAATTAAATAGATAGAACTAAATATGGATATAAAAAAGACTTATTTCGTGCTGATCTGTTTATAATACTTTTGTTGTCAATCAATTCCTTGCTAGTTATTTAGCGCTAGTCATATTTATCGAACTTGCAAATGCCCGATGCCTAGGTAGGTACTATCAGATTAAAGTTGTGCCTGGAAATGATATCATGGATGCAATAGACACTCTACACTACAAGACCATTTCATACATGTAACATTTTGATAGCACGAAATTCAAAGAAAATTCAAAGAAAATTACCAAATATATTTAAAAATTATATAAAATATACCAAATATACAACCATATTCATTCTGTTAAGTAATCCCAAACTACCTATATCAACCCAGTCATCCCAAAGTACTTATGACCAGCAATAATTGTGACAAATACAATACATCTTTTCAAGTTCCTTAATACAACTCATACAACTTCTTCTTGGGAGGTAGGTTTTTCTGGAAAAACACATATTTCTTCGTGTTGTAAGGAAGATTATGCAGCTGATAAGAAATGAATCTAGGAGTAGCAACAGAGAAAGTAATATCCAATTCTTCTAGGGTCAATCCCTTGGTCTCAGGGACAAAGAAGAATACTAGCAAAAAACCGACAACATTCCAACCTGCATAATAGCCGAATGCTCCCGAAGACCCAAGTCTCTTCAGTAGAGCTGGCCATGTCAAAGAAAGAACAAAATTGAATGCCCATAGCGTAATGGTAGCCATAGACATGCCAATGTCTCGAACATGCAACGGGAATACTTCAGCTGAATAAGTGAACGGTACAGGACCCATACCTGGGGAATAGAAGATTCCGTACAGATAGATCCCTAGAGCTACACATCCTAGTCGAGCGGTTTCATCAGGTATCTTAAAAGAGAAGCCGGTGAAGAGCAACCACAGAGCTAGGAATGGCAAGGTGAATAAAGCCAAGGAACGTCGACCAAAAGTATCAATGGTGAAAACTGCTGGCAGAGCAAACACAAAATTGATAATACCGAATCCCAAAGATGCTAGTAATGCACTGCTTTGACTGAAACCTCCATTTAAGAAAATGGTGGACGAGTAGTAAGCAATGACGTTGACACCGCAGAATTGTTGCATAAACATTACAACTTGAGAAGCATACAAACCTCTTCTGTTTCTTCCATTGGAAACAACATCCCATACGAGGTTCTTGCCTTTGTTAATCTCATCATTGATCTCAATCATAACGCACATATAGTACATGTCACGAGCTGCTTGAACTTTACTATTTCGTAAGATTATCAATGATTCATAAGCGTCTCTATGTCTATTCTTCTTAATATACCATCGTGGAGATTCAGGTACGAAGAAAACTTGTATACAAACAAATACTGGTGCGACAACAGAGGAGCCCATCATTAGTCTCCAAGCCAGATTCTCACTGATAGTACTGCTAGGCTGGAAAGCTACAGAGATAATGTAACCAAGCATAATGCCAAATGCAGTCCACATCTGCCACATCATGACTAGTGCACCTCGAATAGGAGCAGGACTACATTCAGCAGAATAAACAGGAACAGTGGTAGACTTCGGGCCAATACCTAAACCGAGAAGCAATCTCGCCAAGAACATCTGAACCCAGGAATAAGTGAAAGCTTCCCAGATCGATGCTACGGCTGCAATAAAACAACTAATAAAGATGACACCTCTTCGGCCAAAGATATTGTTCAGAGGTTCTGTAAGGGCACAACCTATAACCGCGCAGCAAAGATAAGGAGCACCTACCACGAGCCCTTGTATCCATTCAGCGTTTTTGATCTCGCTCTCTGAGGAGATATTGAATCGCTTATAAAAGTAGGTTTGTGCTCCATTAATAACGGTTTCATCCATACCTTGTACAACGGCACACATGGCACACATGATACACAAATAATAGAGAGTCAATGGTTGCTTCCATTTGTTGGTCGCTTCCTTTTCAATGAATTCCTTTTCTTCTTCAGGCAGATGACTGGTATCGCCAGTTTGTGCCAGAATGGCTCCTCGCATAAAATAATCACGATCCTCCTGGAATCCATATCTTTCCACAAATTGATTCGCATTGATCAGCAGTTGATTTTCGGTTATATCCTTTAAAGGATTGTGCGTTATACCTCCCTGCTCCGCAATTTTATGAATAAAAGAAGAACCATTAGATTCTTGTTTCTCAAGATCATCTCTTTCGCCAGTATTCTCCATATGTTGAGAGCCTGGAGCCTTCATAGGCGTTGAATATTTCAACGACATTGTTAAAAAACCTTGAAAAGAAACTTGGAATACTCTTGTATTTTTTGTTCCTTTCTATTTGCCTAGATAAGGTTTTAAAAGGAATCACACGATAAAAAAAGCTTTACTGTTAATTCTACAAGTTTAAAAATAGCTAATAAGATTGATATTAGCAAATGTTCCTTCTATAGAAATAAGTGTGGGAAGCGCATAGCTTTTATACCCCATTGAATAATTTCGGATTACAGATGCAGCAGCAGCAGTAGCAAGTCACGCAAATAATAATCCCTTAAACAGACTTCAATAACCTTTGACAGATGATTCTCCAGAACAGGACTGCTGAGTGTTTGATACTACGGCGGTTGTAACTCTAATGAGCTGCCCACTACCCCAGAAAAGAAAACTACGTCTATCATTTCTGTTTTAGCACTAAACCCCACATATAAGCGGCAACAGAAAATATGACCGCCGTCTACAGTGAATTCTTATCTGGATTCAATTAGGATAGTCATTTGGATAGTGTGATATACTTTTTCTTAAATTTGATTTTATTTTAATCTCCAGTGTTCGGGCAGTGCTATGTGAATTTTTTCCGAGGTGCTTTACGAAACCCATCGCTGTAGAAAGCAGCAAAACGGAAAAACATTACAATCAAAACAGCCGTAGAGTAATGTTGCTACAATAGCAGCTGATCAGCAACAGTATATACTAAGAAAGGTAGTTGGTTACCTGGAGCGCTTAGTCATCTGCTCACCGATCCGTTATGGTTGCTGGTTATCCAGGGGCATCATCACGCTGCTTTGGGTTATCCGAGAAATATGCAACTTTGGTGATTAATGTGTTGTCATGAACCACCAAACAACACCAATTCAAATGACTCGGAATATAATGGTACAACAAACAAAGGCCGTTTAATATTGGCACTTATTCTCTTTCTAAAAGTATGGTATTTCTCTCATATGGAGATATGAGCCCAAACCGCCTGGAGCAACCTCTCCCTTCGATCGATGCAGATCGGAAGTCCGTCGGGAGTATTAGTTCCAGGCACCAAAAATGCTGAACCATGTCGGAGAAATTGGACGCAGTTAATCCGAAAAATTGAAAAAAAAAAAGTATGTAGGAGAAGACCAAGTCAGGTGAATTGGCTAAATCGCTACCTTTGTATGACTGAGACTAATGAATAAGAGTATCATTACTTTTATGACAGAAATTTGACTGACATTTGAATCTCAATTTTTACAGTTAATCCTTCTTTTTTTCATGACGTCACACCCACGAAATTCAACATGTAGATGAGTATGCAGTGTCTAACACTGGATTGTGGGGAAACATAGAAAAGAACTTAGACAAGCACTGATTTGGAAATAATACATGCAGTGGCTAAATATGTGAACACTCGTGATATAATTAGACTTTTTTCTATTAGATTATTCTGTCACAAGATCGCTACTAAAGCTGATTTTTTACGGGGTTGAGGGCACACCCTAACGTGCCACAATGTTTTTTGCCCCACAAATTACCTGGTTATTTTGCTATCAATTAATCGAATGACAGGTGGAGATCTTCATAGATACGCTGTTGATTGCTAGCTGCCGTTATCGACATCTTAGTGCCTTGTTCAAACTTTGTGTGGCACCGAATCAGGCTCAGGTTACGTCTATCTACGTGAAAAAAAATTAAAAGCAAACTAGGTATTGCTGATTATTTAACAGATCCAATTGCTAATGTTCCTGTGTCACCTGAATATTAATTGTGGTCTGGGCTTTTGGCCGTCCATCCCATAAATGTCCTTGATATAGTTAGGATGACCAAGTATTTTAGTATGGGTAAGTATATGTTAACTTAGGTATTGGAAGTAACTATAGCATGCGACTGGCGCAACTAACACTTCAGAAATATTCATGCGGCTATTAAGACACGATTCTTCCGATATCAATACACATCGCTTTTAATTAATATAGTAATATGAATGTTTGAACCTCTAATCATTTACTCTCGAGATATTATATTCTAATTTACCCTCTCTTTGAGAAGTTTTGCCGAGGAGCACGAGCGCACAGCCGCACCACCACCAACATCAAGAAAACTTCTCACAAAAAAATTTCTTAAAAACCATATCAATTGTAAATCACAGCCATGTCTGAGTCAACTGAGAGTAAGAAACACACTACTGAGTTAGCTGAGGTTCATGAAGAAGTACCCGCTACAAAGAAGCAAAAACTTGAGGCTGAACCAGCAATTGAAGAGACAGCTGAGAGCAACGTCTCAGAAAAAGCTGATGTTGTAGAGAAGGAGGTAAAGAAAGCTGAGGGTGCTAAATTTGATCCCAAAAGTCTTCCTGAGTCCAGTGATCCTGCTGAAATTCTGAAACAAGTGGAGTTCTATTTCTCTGATCAGAATCTGCCCAATGACAAGTTCTTGTGGAAGATCACCCACAACACTGAAGGTGGTTGGGTCCCTATTAAAACCATTCGAGGATTCAAAAGAATGGTGCGATTCAATAAGTGCACCGATAAGCAAGTTGCTGATGCTTTGAGGACAAGTCCAGAGTTGCTTGAAGTCTCAGAAGATGATGCAAGTATCAGAAGAAACAAACCTCTTGTAGAGCCTCCTAGAGAGGAGAAGCAAAGCAGATTCTCTAGAACTGTATATGCCAAAGGCTTTGGAGAAGAGACACCTACTAGTCAGGTTGATGTCGAAAAGTTTTTCGAGCAGTTTGGTAAGGTTACTCAAGTAAGATTACGACGAAACGATAAGAAGCAATTCAAAGAATCCGTTTTTGCAGAATTTGCATCTCTTGAAGAAGCACAAAAGTTTCTTGCCGCTGAACCTAAGCCTAAGTACGGCGATGAGGAGCTTGTTACCATGTCCAAACAGGCTTACGTAGATATGAAGAATGCTGAGCACGGGTTTGCTGCTAGTGCAAATGGAAAGTACACAAGAAAATTCAACGGCTTCCGAGAAAAAAGGAATAGGTAAAAAAATTATATGTCTCTATGTATATGTGCCTAATATTATGTTATTAAAAATGCAAAGAAATCTCTTTTATTAGATTCAGTCCTTTATTGCATTGCCAGCGGCAGCAGGTTGTTACAGATTTGGAAATGAAAAGCATCTGATAAGCCCAAAAAGGAAACCCGCCAACTCCGCACGCTAATATGCACCTTGAATTTCTAACTCCGGTGTCGGCCTTAAGATAGCGTATATTTCACATTTCCCAATATATAGAGAGTGGCGTCCATTGAATGGTTAACTTGATTAGTCTATAAACCTTCAAATGTTCTCGCTCAAGGTTATTATTGCGTGTATTGCCGCTGCAGCAGATTTCCTGCCCAAGATTCTCGCTTACAAGGTTGGGGCGCTAGTGCACCGAGTGCTTTACTCCACTGGTATTAGTCCAAAACAGGTCGTCATTATTGGAGGGTCATGGGGAGGCTATAACGCAGCCAAATTTCTTGCCAACTCTCTACCTAGCGGTTATAGTGTGACTGTGATTGAAAAGTCACCATGGCATGTTCATACGTTCATTCTACCGAGACTATGCGTCAGATCTGGCCATGAATCAGTGGCGTTTATACCTTTTTTCAAACGGTCTGAGAATATCACACCCACTGGATCTTTAAATTTGATATTCGATGAATGTGTCTCTATCACTAAAAACTGTGTAATTTTAAAGTCTCGACAAGAAATACAATATGAAGCGCTGTTGCTTGCTACTGGCAGGTCTAGAATGCCACCAGCCGCTATTGGGTCCTGTAATAAGGAAGAAGGTTTCAACTTGCTTCAAAACTATCAAGATGCTATAAAGAATTCGACTAGGATTGCAGTCGTTGGTGCTGGTGCAGTCGGCGTAGAATTATCTGCTGATATTAAATATACTTATCCCGGACCGGACAAAACCGTTGATTTATACAACTCGCGAGCACATATTCTTCCTCGGTTTAATCCTGATGTTGCTGGATTGGCTGAGCCCGAACTTGAGAAACTATCTGTGAATCTCCTAAACAATTGCAGGCCTACTGTAGTCGGAAACTCGCTGACCTTACCGGATGGAAGCAATGCCGAGTACGACCTTGTCTTTACTTGCACCGGTGAGAGTTCCACCTCAACACCTTTTGAAGAATACCTTGGAAAAAAGGTCACAGAAAGCGGAACAATTAAAGTCAACTCATTGCTACAGGTTCAGGATAATATATTCGCCATAGGAGACATTATTGAATGGCCGGGACCCAAAATGGCTCGAGGAGCCTTCATCCAAGCTGAAGTTGCTGCCAAAAATATCAACTCCCTAATCAAGGGTCATGCAATGACTTCTATTTATAAGGAGAAGTTCTATTATAATGCTTTGTTGCTGACTTTGGGCTTGACTAAAACGTTAATTCATCTCCCTGAAGTGGAGACTTGGATGCAAACCCACAAAGAAGATGAAGAGCTTTATAGTAAGAGTGTATGGGGTAGCTTTGATGTGGACTATAAGTATAAACAATGATATTTAGTTTCTATGATATATAATAGGTTCCTTTAATTTTGTCTTAGCTAAGCTTTTTTTTTTTGGCGAATTCATATATTCCTTCTTGGGGTGGTGCGGCTCATTCAACACGACCAACCCCCTTTCGCAATTTCAACGCGCTAGCAGCGCGCCTTAATTTGATTTAGGCTTTCCCACGCCTACACTCGAAACGCAACAACCATCACTACAGACAACCAGATTTTGCAGCAGTACAAAACACGCACCAAAGATGAATGTAGATATTCTTGAGAAGCGACTGGGTATGAGTCCAAACGGTCCCGAGGTGCTGGATAGTTGTTCTGGTATGATGCGGCTGTTTTCATTAAGTGCTGATGAGTTCTGCAATCAGTGGCTTGCATACACAATGTCCAGTGGATTCTCTGATGTTCAGGGCGATGCCTTGAACGTGAATTCTCTTCAAGATTTCCAGAAATATTTACAGAAGAATTCTGATCAGGAAAATAAACGGAAGTTTAGCTCTACTGGGTTTGGTACCCCAAACGGTGCTAATACTGGTTCTGTTAAGAAGAAGCTGGCTATTGGTGGTATCCGCGATACCCTGTCTCCTTCCACAATCATGGACATGATGACACCTGTCAGGTCAGCAAAGGTACTACTGACTGGTAACTACGGTAATTCACCGTCAAAGCCGCAACTTAATGGTGAGGGAAGTTCGCCATTGCGCTCAAATGGTGCTTCAAATGGTGTAACTCCTTTAAGAAACACCACAGGTTCTGATAGCCTGATAACACCTTCTTCATCTTCGCCACTTAAATCACGACCCTCTGAACCTAGTGGATCCGTCATTGTAAGTCTAAATGAACATCTACCTTCTTTAGAAGACGTGGCTACCAGTGCTGCAGCAACTAATGATGCTGTTAAGCCTATAAAGCTTCAGGTCCACGTTAGTCTTAAGAAGTTTCAATACCGATCTATGTACCAGAAACTTTCTGAGGCGGCAGAAGTTTTGGATCACCAAATCGAGAAAATGTTTGAGATTGTCCAGCAGCATTACAAGTTGACAGAAGACGACTTGGGTAATCCGGCATTAACCAACCAGGAGCCCATAGTAGCAGTTGGTCGTATTTGCTGTGAAGATCCCACCGATGACAAACTCAATGCATCATCAGTTGTGCTGGAAACTAGCAGGAGAACAGGCAGTGGAGCCCGTGTGAGACTCAACATTAAGAACTTGCCTAGTTATATTTTCTATAATGGTCAGATTGTGGCTGTAAAAGGTAAGAATTCTACAGGTGAGTACTTTACTGTGGAAGATGTTCTACAAATACCACTTCTTCCCTTTGCAGCTAGCGATGCAAGTTCTCAGCTAGGTGAGAAGCCCAGAAAAGTAATTGTTGCCTCTGGTCCTTATACATCATCAACAGACCTCGATTTCGAACCTTTGCATAATTTGGTAGAGCATATCAATCAAACACTACCTGATGCTGTTATTTTGAATGGTCCATTTATAGAATCGACTCACAAGTCGATTCAAGCTGGTGAGTTTGATTTGGGTCCTGGTTATGAGGACGGTGCTACCTTGGACGATCTCTTCAGAATCAAGATCTCTAGCCAATTGGCTAAAATCAATCCTAGAACAGTGGTTCTTGTTATTCCTAATATCCGCGATACTGCCTCGAACCATGCTGCTTTTCCTCAGGCTGCTTTTGATAAGGTAGCACTAGGACTACCTAGGAATGTACGATGTCTACCTAATCCCTCTATCTTTTCATTAGACGACACACTTTTCTGCACTGCATCTGTCGATACGACTAGAGACATGCTCCAATACTTACTTATCAAAGATAAGCTTGCTGCAGGTAAGCCTATTGACAGATTCCAGTTTGCATTCCAACAGATTTTATCTCAACGCCAGGTGTATCCAATATTCCCTCCTTCCATAGGTAATTCCAAGGATGGTGGAATTTCTTCTGTAACTGGACATTCAGTTGATATTCCTTATTGGTCGCTGTCAGAAACTAACCAGACTTTACCAGATGTGCTCATTTGTCCTTCAAGATCCAAGCCTACTGCTTATATCACCAACAATGTGGTGACCCTGAATCCAGGATTCATATCTACGGGAAAGTCAGGTACTTTTGCCACACTTAGTATTGCGCCTAAGTCAAAAACCGAGGATCTAGCCGAATCTCGATATCATAAAACTTGGGAACGAGCTAGAGTCGATATCCAGAAGATATAAACTATATAGCAGTGTATTCTATTTGATATTCAATTACTAAGTTGTACTTTTTCTGAGTTTTCTATTGAGTGATCAGTTTTCTATTTCTTTATTTGTCCTTTCTGTCTTTAGATGTCTTTGGAGGCTTAAGAGCTTTAGTCAGCACCTTATCCAGATCATCACCCGTCAATGGAGCCCAGTCAGATGCAGTGGATTTAAGACCAATCTTGGGTTCTGGTATTTGAGCAGAAACCAATTCCTTTCTAACCTTGAACTTAATTCGGTTGTAATAATCGAATTCAGGAGTATGAAGTGATTGGCAAAAGCTGGAAACCACTTTTGATCCAAGAAAAAAGACATGCTCTGACACTAAAACAATTGCAAGTAAAGATACAGGGTGAATTTTCACAAATGATCCAGCTGTAAAGCCGCCGTCAGAATCCTTCTCAATACTTGAATTGTCATAGGGAGTAGATACTGAAGACCCAAACATAGCAACCACGCTTGGAGCCGTGAGACTCGCCAACCATGTCAGGAATTTGAGATTCATTAACCAGGGTCCAATACTTTCAGCCCTACGTGGGATAGGTCGTCTCGTATATAAGCATAGTTTGACCAAATCACCTCGGAGCTGCAGGAAATTGTTGATCAGTGCGGTAACAGTTGAATAAGACCAAACAGGTGAGAAGAGTAATGAATAGCCAAACTGAATAACCAATTGTCGGTACTCTTCTTGAACATTGAAGGCAGGCAAAGTATACTGGCTTCGCACTTGTTTCAGGAACTCAGTTTCTTCACTTTTGTCATTATAAATGATTTCGCCCTTTGTAAATTGCGTGGCTTTTTTGGTAGCTATTCGTATTACCACCGGCACAACTAGTTCCACCACTAGAGCGATAATTTGAGCAGTCACAGCGAAATAAAAAACTTGGCCATGAAGTCGAGACTCATTTATTTTGAAGCTTGCCGTCAATGGGATATCCCGTTTGGTGAAAGAAATGACATTACTCTTGATGAAATCCAGGTTAGTAACTATCTTGTGGCCAAACGGCAAGTATACGTAAGCCGATAGAAAGAGACCAGTAAAACCAACCAAAAACTGAAATACAAATAGTTTCTGGCCATAGGAGTCTTCATAAGATTCATCTGAACTGTTGTTTTCCCAGTCGCTCATAGCCTTGACAATCTTGGAGTAGAAAGCCATAAAGAAAGGAGTAAGTCCAGCTAATAGAATAGTAGGCAATAATCCCAGAATAGATTTACCAGGACCGTCATAAATCTGGCCAATGAAGATTTCCAGCACAAAACATATTGATTGGAATGTAATGAGAATGAGTGCAGCTACAATGGCTAATGGCACAAATGAAACTTGTTTTGTGAGTCGCTTCCAACTAGGATAGTAAGGTTTGCTCTCATCAGTCACGGGATCCTGAATCTCATCCTGGCCTTTGAAACCACTTCTTAAGGCAGCCGGTGTGTTGTTGTAGTTTTTTGCACCAAATGTGATCGCTAATTGCTCCTGATGTCTTGACCAACCATAAACAAATATGAGAGCCCAGAGAAGGTTGGAGAAAACAAAGAACCATGAGTAAGATCCTAGTAGATATTGACAGGAAAACCCAATTGCCGCAGAGCAGATTGACATCTTGAAGTAATATAATAAAAATGAAAAGTAGAAAGCCACTTCGTCACCAAAGTGCAACTGCAAAGAAGCAATGTCTGATTTGGAGAGAGATACTTTTGTTGACAGCTTCTTGATCAATTGCTTATTGAAATCAGCATTCTGAACAGCGAAAACATCATTCGCACCTACTCCATCTACTTCTTCGACTTTCGAGGCTCGAATAATCTCGTAAACTACTCTTAATCTAGACGCATTGTAGAAAGTTTTGGAAGAGTCTCCATGATCATCGTCATCGAAATCAACCGAGCTATCATCATCTTCCAAGAATTGCTTAATAGCAGGTTCAGGGATTTCATGTAACCAATCCTTGATTTTATCTTCATAAAGGAATCGTTCAAAAGCTTCTTGATTCGCTTTCACAAATATAAACACTTTCCCTGGAACACCTTGTCTTAATAAGATATTAAGTCCGACGGCTTGTAACCGTGAAATTGCTGTCTCCACAACAGTACGTTTATCGTCTACGGCGACCACGTAATCCGCCTCGCTCAGTGTCGTCATTGTCAAAAAGGTAATTGATACTCTGAAGATATATACAACAGAACGTTAACGTGATGGCTCAAGGCTGGGACGTTCACGAAATTGTGTTATGTATATAAATATGTCTTACCAACAAACTAAGCTATGTTTTGAAACGCCCTAGATATTTTTCTGCTGGCACATATTGGCCCGGCAATGGAATTTTCAGCCGCGCCCTCTCACTTCACAGGTGTTCACATACAGTTAATCCGGCATGCAGGACCGAACGGACAAATGCCGACGAAATACTCAACTACTGGTCAATACTACCCCCACACTCACAGTATATCGGTCTAGTCCTGTATTATGATGAAACAAACATGGGGAAGGGAATGGTATTTCTCTGGGTAATTTTTTTTCTTCAATTTATTTGGACTCTTACACTTCTTCGGTTAGCTATTAGCATGTACTGCAGGGTCACAATACAATTATTAAGTGAAGTAACATTTCATTTATTAGCAGAGCAATTGAGTCTCAGATAGCTCCGCCAATTGCATGGATTCACACATGTATTGGACTTTCTAGTATTTTATAAAGCTTATAAACTCAATATTGACTGATAAAAGGTTGTTGTTATCCACGTTTAGCTGTACTAATGCTATTGATACGATAGACAGCCCAACTTTCCCGAAACGGAATAACCTCAAAGAAAATTTAGTTACGTCATATCCCGAATAAGAAATTTATCGGCAAAACGAGAAAAAGAAAAAAAAAATAAAGGAAAAGCAAAAAGTGAAAAATACATATAAGATGGAATAAAGCCCACCTTGGTTTTGTTTTCTTCATATAGGGGAATTATCATAAGCTAGAGTTATACAAGTAACTTTACCAAAAAAAGCTATTTGTGCAGTATTTTGGATTTATTTTACTCTAGCTAGCTTTATTTTCTTGGATTCATTTGTTTTGGTTTTCTGCCTATCAATTCAACAGTAAGAACCCAAACAACGAAAAAGCTCATTTGTTTCAACTCTCGCAAAAACACATTAATAAAATACATACGATTGTCTCTTGCATGCTCTTGATTTCCCGTAGAATGAGCACAATGTCAAGACAAATGCAACTGGAGCACAACTATCTGGCTATCAAGCAGCAGGTTGAAAGAGCTGCTCTTGAGTACAGAGTGCCAAAGCCTCCTAGACTCGTGGCTGTATCCAAATACAAGCCCAAAGAAGATATAAAGGCTTTGTATGACTTGGGACAGCGTCATTTTGGCGAGAACTACGTCCAGGAACTGGTAGAGAAGGCCAAAGTGCTTCCTCAAGATATCCAATGGCATTTCATAGGTGCGCTTCAATCAAACAAGTGTAAAGTTTTGGCACCTATTGAGAATTTATACGCTATTGAGACTTTAGATTCTCAGTCCAAAGCGGAAAAGCTTAATAAGTTCAGGTTTGGTAGGGAAACAAAACTTCATGTCTACGTCCAAGTCAATACTAGCGGCGAAGAACAAAAAAACGGCATTCCTTATCAGAATGTGGATCAAATTCTTAGCTTATGCCGATATGTCGAATCACAGTGCCCTTACTTGGAACTTGAAGGATTAATGACCATTGGTTCCTATAATGCATCTACCTCTGGAGAAGCCAACGAAGAATTCGCTCGTGTCTGTCAGATATCTCGACATATCTCAGCTGAGCTAAATAAGGATTTAGAGATCAGCATGGGAATGAGCAACGACTTTGTGGAAGCTATCAAGCAAGGCTCAACAAGTGTTCGTGTCGGATCTTCTATCTTCGGAGCTCGACCTCTTACTAATAAACAAATCCAACAAATTGATGTAAGGAACGGCGTATTCTAATGAGGCCTTATTAGAAAGAGAAGAAAAAGGAAGGATAAAATTGCCCACTAGTTCTGCATGGTGATTGGCCTCTTTCTTTTTGCTTTAAACGTTCATTTTCACTAGTATCTTAGACATATAGAAAAGTTTTATTGTGCATTCCATTATACAGTTCCCTTTGTTTTCTATTCATAAAGTATAAACATTAGCGACGCTTTTTGCCAAAATAGCAGGTATGCGAGAATCTGTGGCTCGTACTGTAATCCTGTACTTTGTTTTGTCTGGACTAGGTTCCAGGCGATAGAGGCATCCAAAGTTACCTCCTGTCGACGTATGTATAACAGAAGCGCCAACTAAATTCAGAGGATTCGGATCTATTCCAGATATCACACTCCAGTTCAATCCGGAAACGGTTTCTTGGTCGTCCAAGTTTAATGGAGTTGGAGAAGTGGATGAAACGTTTTTGAAGATTTTTTGAACCTCTCGAGACTCTCCAGCCAGTTGTTTCCATCGAGCCACATAGTCATCGGGATCCAAAGCTGTAGGTACCATGAACTTGTCGAGTACTACAGGCATTTTGAGATGCAAAACGGTCAGTGTACCGACTCTAAATGATATCTTGACTTGCGGGGACTGAGCAAACGGCTGTTTACATTCTAGTAATATCACCTGTCTAGTAGTATCCCCAGGTTGCAAAGTCGAATCAGGGAAATTCTTGGTAGATACATGTAATACACTATCAGCACAAACATTTACCAGATCGACAGATAATGACTCGATAATGGATCCAGAAACATTCTTAAAATGAAGAATGACACATCCCAGGTGTTTGCGGAACTCACTCTTGCATCCAATCGTAATAAGTGAATCTTGGTAAAGAATCCCTTCATTATGAGTAAGCAGATTCCTATAAGCTACCTCCCAGTTCGAGGTTAAAGGGTCCTTAGCAACTGATGAGTTGTTATATGAGGATTTCAGAGAATTATCAGATTGACCTCGAGAAGGTGGGGGTTGAGGAGCATTCTTTATATCTCCACTGCCAATGGAAGTAGATCTTGCCTCAGTGTGTCCATTCGTATCGCCTATTTCATTGACAGCTTTTGAGGATCCATTACTGCCATTTTGCAGAACTTTAATTTCTTCCTGTGCTTGTTTGTTTCCTAAAGCCCAGGTTCGCTTTTCTTCCGATTTCACGTGCTTCGCATGTAAACGACCAAGCAGTGCAGATGTTCTTTCGGAAAATGGTGGCATTTCATCCCATAATGTAGTCAGCAGAGCCTTATCGCCAGGAGTTTCACCCTGTGCCATCCGAAGATATTCACAGGCTCTTTGCTGTAGTTCTATTTCTATTGAGGTGGAATAGAACTCAAATACTTGTATGATCTGTAATTTGATCTCCTGAAATAAGTTGACGAACTTTATATACGTTGTCAGTAATAAGCCCTTGGTGTACACCGAACATGAAGGAAACTTATCATGCAGGGCCAAAAACTGTTCAATAGGTGAACATTCAGGTTCATCGGCAATAAGATGGCCATATTCACCTAATATATACCCACCAGCCTTGACCAAACTCTCAGGGCAAGTTTGCCGGTTCCTTAGATACTCGCAGATTGTTTTTGCGGCGTAAATCTGTAGATTTTCATTGTTGACCACAATTTGCACAACTCTTTGCCATACTTCATCACTGATATAGTTGCCTGCAATTGAAATAAGCTGCAAACTTGTATCCACATACCATTGTGGGTCAGTCGCAAACTTTTCTGCTAAAATAGCGATTCTTATAGCGACATCCTCTCTTGCGGAATATTCCGAATAACTCAAATACTTGAGAAGCTCAACTACAATAGTGGTGACATTGCTTGAATCACAGAGGCAGTACAATAGATCAATAGCCTTTCGTCTGACTGATATATCCTTATCCTTCAAAAGACGTACAACGCGGTTTGTGTACTGTCTAATAGGAGCATCCTCGTACTGAGCAACGAGTGTAGCTAAACTAGTCAGAGAGAGATATCTAACGTTGGTTTCACTTGACAATAGGTATTCACCTAACGCCTCCACGATTATCATAATCAGCTTAGGGTCGACATCCATATGAATTGCCAGATCGATAGCTTCAAACAATACTGCATTTTTAGCATTGTGTTCGTTCACACTAGGTACAGGTGAAGGTGAAGGTGACGCCTTAGAGGAGATGACACTGCCAGTATCACCACTATTTCCCGTAGTATGTTTCTTGTTCACACTGGACATTTGTTCCACTGTAGTAAACAGTACTTTTCTAATAGCACTCTGGAGTGTTTCATCATCTGAAGGAGGATAGTTTTGCAAGATTCTGAACAGCTTTATAAGTAGCCAAGGACATGGAACTCCATAGTAAACGGCGCTTTCTGGATATTTTCCATGCAATATCAGATCTTGCAGACGTCGAACCACTTTTGTGTAACACATCTTGTATCTGTCAGGATCATCTTGTACCAAAGCTATAAGTAACGAAGCGACACATAAGCTAACACCAATATCGCTATCATCGACAAGGGCCACTATTCTGTCAGGCCACGTCTGCTGAATAATAGTAGGATCTCTGCGGTATAATCTTAGAATAGTTAAAGCCGCTTTCTTTCTAACAGCATTAGCAGAAGTAGGTGAGATCAGAAGCTTGAAAATCTGGTCACTGAGCTCATTTCCCAAGACTTTTCCACCCACAGTGGATATGCAGTTTAATGCTAAGCATGTGTTGAGTTCTTTCATAGAACTAAGATCCTTTCTCAGTGAGTTTACCACCATGTCTAATAAATCGTTATTTTCGTTCAACATCAAACTAACAGCAAGATAACCAACTTGTTTCTCCGAATATTTTGAGCTAGAAATAAGGCTCACCGATTCCGAGTGTCCAATGTCAATTTCGTAGCCCAAAACATACATATATATCAATTTGCAGACATATTTCTTTCTATTATAGCCGTTCAGATTTGGGTCCTTAAACTTCTGGCGGATATTAGCAAGCTCTGAATTCACACGTTTACTTTCGGCTTCATGTGCTCGAGAATTACGAAGATCAGAAATGAATTGAACTAGACCTTTCATTGGGGTTGCCATTGTGTCAGTATGCGGAGCGAATACGGATTTTCCAGGCAGCTTCGACTGCGCTGCCGAAAACATTTTCTTTCTTCGGTTGAATAGATAGGATGCAGTGGATAAGCAAAGATACTTTAGCTAAAAATAATAGATGCAGAGATAAAGTGTCAGGTGGTCACGAGAGGGTCGGGGTGAATAATTTTTTGGTTTACTCGTTAACGTTGTGTAAACCAAAAGCTGAAAGCTGGAAACTGAAATTTGAAATTTGAAATTCACGCGTTGGAAAAGCAGGGTGGGTGGGGTATCCAAGTGGGGAAAATGTCGAGGCACTAACATTGCAGATCTTCGACAGAAATGGGGGGTGAGCAGTTTTAGTAAAGTTGTGGGGAAACTATTGGATGGAAAGAAAAGCGATGAAATGATGCGAATAGCAGTTTATGTATGTGTTTTGCCATATATGGTTATATGGTCAGGATATTCAGTTTGAAGGAGGTGCTTGGCTGGCTGCTGAGTCTGGCTCTAAGTTTGGCTCTGAGTTTTGCTCTGAGTCAGCTCTAATTAGCACACTCCAACACTCTGTCAACGAATATAATTAATTAGGTTTTCAAACATTTTTAAGAATACAATCATTACTCTGAGATTCTCTTGTCATTGACCTCCAACTATGCCGTTATATGTATGTCATCAACAGATCATCGAGGCTTTATATTCAAAGTATCAGTGATCAGCATGAACCATGGGAATAGCGAAACATGTAAACAGCATATACGATCGTACCACACGAAACAAAAATATTGATTAACATACTTTCACTCTAGATAAAGCTTATTATCGAGGCATGAGCTATATTTCTGTTGTATGACTGGTTTAAATTTTCTACGCTACCAGCCGATCATTATCGGAGCTATTAAACTCCGGGCTCTTTTACACCCAACTTTAAGACATAAGGCAGTAAGAAAGAAGGAGAGGAAAGAAGGAACAACGCCAAGCATATACCAAACCAGGAATTACATACATGGTTAGTTCGGTTAGCTATATATTCCCATCATAAATTATTCGGCTTAGTTAATGCCGAGATCCTTGACAGTTTTCTGTCAATCTTCTCTACGATCTTAGCCGTTGCGATGAGCCATCATGATGATATTGTCCGGGATTAATTAATCCGATTTAAGGTACAGATGAACCAACAGTCACCTTGACACGGGAAATAATTCAAATAAAAAAAATTTACAAACCTTTGATCCTCAATTCCAATACTACCTACCTAAATTTCATCATGTTTATCCAACGTTTATCCTTTATTTCTTTGTCCTGCTCTTGCCGAACCAGCCGGACCCTCTCGAGATTATACCCAATTGGGAAGCCCACCTCCACCCCTTCGGTTTCAATATAAATCAGTAAAGTTCCCATCTACCTTTCCAACCTAACAAAACATTAGAAAACATATTTGCAGCAGAACTTTGTGATTCTTGCTGCTGATATATTTCTTTCCCTATTGTAAATTGCGTCTTAAAATAGTTATTATCATTGAAAATGGTTCTAAAGTACTTTTTACTTTACATAATGTCGGTGCTACTAGTAGCATCAGCACCAGTAACGGATCGGTCTCCTTTCGCCGACGTTATAAATAACGGGGTCGGAAAAAATGACGTTTGGACGGCTTCTGAGTTAGTAAGTAATTGAAGTTTACCTTATAATTCTTTTTCGTTGACATATATACGTTTTATATCTGTTGTTTTTCAACCCAACTTCGGGCAGAGTAGACAGTCTGTCTAAGTTTCTTACGAGTTTTTCCGGATAATTTCGGATGGAGGTTATATTTCAAAGCACTCATAGATGAAGGCATGGATGGAGTAATCACCAACAAGAATCCCAAAACAAAATATTTGCGTAATTACTAACATTTTAGGCACTTTCTTTGAAGATTCTTTCTTCCTCCCAAAAGAAGTTCTCTGTGACGTTAGGCAGGAACCAGATACTCAAAAATGAACAAGGAGACCTTGTCGCCCATACTGCAAGCGTGGTGAAATATTATTATTCCGTTGCTTCAGAACTTAATCCCGGCATTCCTCTCAAGTTACAGCCAACTGAGAAGACCGCCCTGTCTTTTTTTTCTTCGGCTGAGTTGTCCGAACCAACAGCCGCATCTGATCTGCTCTCACATCATTATGCTGATCAGGACACCAGTTTCAAGTGGGACGGCGACGATATTTCAATTAATATCGGAAATACCGACATAGATGTGCTTATGGAAATCCATACTGATAATACTCGAGTTATTCGTGTTCAATCAAAAATTCATGGCATGAGCCTAGAAGAGGTCCAATTTGTGCTTCCCCCTGTTGAAGTGCAAGATATGAATGAGAATGAGGACGAGGTCGAGGCCGAGGTCGAGGTCAAGAATGAGGAAGAACTCCATCTTAACATCAAGCAAACAGGATTGCCGAAACAACACAATACACATTATTCAGATCATGACTTCTCATTAGAAGATCATATCCATTATTATCGAGGCATTAGACTCTCTTCTTACTCAAAGATTCGAGCTCTTGAAGATACTATTCAAGCCTTATTTGTTGGTTTCTTGTCACCATTCATCATCCTTGGTATTGTATTTGTTGTCATTGCTACAGTCATTTTCATGTGTACCAGCAATTCCTCTCAAAGTGTGCAATTACCTGATAGTCCTGAGATTACTGTTGGTGATACTTTTGGTAATTCCATTCAGGATCCCGAGAAAAGGGCACTCGTCATTGTGTAACATACGGCGATCTTTGATCTCCCCCACTTATTGCTTTTTTTGTTTTCCTTTGTTAACATTTCTGCTATTTCAGTGATTTGCTGCATTTCTTATCCTCACATTCTTTTCATGATTGATTTTTGTTTGCTTTTGTTTGCTCTTTTTCCTGTTTATGTTTCCTGTTATTAGACATTCATTTATTCGCTCATTCACTATATTCATATTTGTATGAGCATCTTATCTTCTACTCGCCCTTGCACTGTAAATAAAACTCAATACAAATTAAAATATACCAAGAAAATTGATACTAAGCATCTGCTATTACTAATCTCGGGCAAACCTTATCGTAAGCCGACGGCTCTAAATGGACTTGTCGTAATGTTGCCTCGTGAGAGCATTGGCAGCCATCTTAAAATGGACATTGATGAATGCCGTGCTGATCTCACGCGATGTCATTCATTCCATCTTAGGTTTGCTCGACCGGAGGTGGCGGATGAGAACGAGAAAAACGAACAACAAACATTCAAAAGCAAGATAATAAAGTACGTTGAAAATAAACTATGTATTCTCTAATTGATATTATTGTAGAGTGCTCATCATACTTTTTCCTTGAGCGTAGCAAGCTGCTATCGCGGAAATCCTCCCACTAAATCGATGCCGCAATCGGGAAATTTCTTCCATCCTATCAGTCGCCCGATAACTGAAAAGTTTTTTCTTATCTCTTATCAACAAGACACACTCTCACACATACACACACAAAACACAAGCATTGTCATACAGACAACGTCACTCGTGTAAAGCGAACAACAAAGTAAATGGTCATTACTTATGCCTTTTAATGACCTGCCCTTCTCTACATTGTTAATACTTCTTCAAGCTTCTTACCATTGGCCTCTCCAGTTTTGAAAAGGCCAACAAAGAGCCATTGTTCTCGGGTATACAAAAGGCTTTCCTTATATATATATATAAGTGGCATTGTCATATTCCTCTATTCTATTCCTTGCTTCCTGTAGTAAACCTGCACTGCAATGGAAGCGTCATCTCCTACCAGCACTGCTTCTATAGGAGTCTTGAGACCTAGTAAGAAAATAGCTCCTTCTCCTCAGACGACACTGTTGCAGCACCACAAACCTCAGTACCTCCAGCAGCCAGTACCAGCAGCCCCACCACCACCAGCACAACAACAACAACAACACCAACAGAACCAGCTACTTTCCACAGACATTAGTCATATGGAAACAACTGTGACTTCGGAACAGGTGGATGCAAAAGTTGGACAGTTTCATGCTTCTGTAGCTGCCAATCCGTCTGCAAGTCCCTACGGTAGCAGCCCCCCTGTATGTCGAAATTGTCAAACCAGTACAACGCCTTTGTGGAGAAGAGATGAAAGCGGCCAAGTTCTTTGCAACGCATGTGGATTGTTCTTGAAATTGCACCGCGTACCAAGGCCAATCTCTTTGAAAACAGATGTCATTAAATCCAGGAATAGAGTGCGAGCAAATGGTAACTCTGCAAAGTCACCATCTAACGCGAGTCCCGGCTCGTCGCCGAAAGTGCTGGAGTTTGAAATCACGGCCACAGTTAACGATAGCCCGTCAAATATTGCATCAGCGGCGTCTCATGCTGTGTTTACAAATCCAAAGAAAAACAAAAAAACAACAGCATATGGTACAAGTAAGTTCAGGTCCACGATTTCCAATACCACAGGCACTGGTGCTAATGGTGGTAGTGAAATACCTGTTTCCGTGGCTCCAAGATCGACGACCGCTCGTACAGATACTCATACAATTGCAAAAGCAAAAGCAACTGCAAATTCCAACTCAAATACTGCTAATAAGGTATCTACAACCTTAACCGCATCATCAACATTATCATCAGCTCTGCCAGTCTCTGCTTCGTACAATTATGTGTGGCCTTCATACTCCTCAGGCTCTCTAACTGCTACACAGACTGCTCCAGGTTCTACGCCCAATACTCTGACAGGTTTCATGTCTCCGCAACAACAACAACACCAACAACATACTCCGTCTAGTAAAGCGCCAGGTACTGTGCCTCAGCGCATAACTAGCCCTCTTCTATTGGCGGTTTCTGCTCCAAAACCGGCCAATCCAAACCCTGCTGAGTCCACAGCTTCATCTATCGGTCTTAAATCATTTGCCTCATTGAATCACTTGTCTAACAAGACCAGTAATAGTCATACCACCACCACATATGCTGCTGATAGGCCTGAATTAGCAACTCTATCGAATCTAGCTGGAGTATCTGGTTTGCCCTTGCCAATCAGTTCGAATTCTACTGCTTCATCAACAGCGGCTATGGGTGGATCTCCGTTTGCTTATGGCAGTACTTACCAAGGAACCACGGTTCTTGACCAGCTCTCTGCAGCAGCTGCTGCATCTCCATATCTTTCTCCTCAGCAGCCGGAATCGGATACAAGATTAGCACCAATTGCGACACCTAAACTTCATAGTCAAGAGGTTGTAAGAGTCAAAACTACAGAAGACGTTGTCAAGCCGAACTTGAGCTCCATCTCTGTGAAATCAAAGCCTGAATATGCTTCTGTTAAAGATTCGGAGGATGTTACTGTCAAAAACGAGGTTGATTCGACATCGCCTCGTTCTGTTTCATCGATGTCTATGAACAGTGATATATCAGAAGAAAACTCTGAATCAGAAGGTGTGGCAGGTACAAGTATCGCTACCAGCACTAGTGATTCAAACTATGCTTATGATCGTACTGCCGCCAAACTGAAAACTCGTGTCTCCGAACTGGAGTTGGTCAATGACTTATTAAACTCACGCATCAAAGAAATGGAAGTATCTGAGGCTGCTGCCAGACAGTGTGAAGCTGCTTACAGAGAGTCGGAGGGTTTAGCTAGGCGTTATGCAGAATCTCTGGAAGCTAAAGTTGTCAATCTTGAGAAACATGTGGAACGACTGGTAGCGAAGAGACGATCCGACTCTACTAAAAGTACAGGCTCAGGCTCACCCAGTAGTGAACGACACAGCAGTACTGGATCAGATGAAAGCCACAAGAAAATACGTGTCAATGAGCTTGTATAGTGTGTATTTATAAAAATATACCAAAGGAAGAAATTTATTTGGCCGGTCAAATTATTCTTGGTTCTTTCTCGGTCTATTTCAAGATAATATCTAAGATATACATCCAAAAAAATATTCAGTGACCCTTAGTATATATATTTTCCCTATTTTCGAAGTCCAAAGTCCCTTCAATTTTGGCTAACGTCTTCAACCGGCATTCACTGTTGTGCGGTTTCCATAATTGGAGTCCTATCCGTTCATTGTTCAGCTTCCCCACATGTTTTTTCATTATTAAATGTGGGATTTTTTCAGTTTGTTCCGACTGCTTAGGTAGTAACTCCCATTTCCATCAATGGACAGAGCCCCGTGAGTGAGTCTTGCCTATAGTAATCATTAACAAGGAATCTAGTGATTCCAGGAGATGTCGGGTAATAACACAACCATGTTTGTATTTCCGGCTCTGGATGCTGGTTTCCGAAGTAGAAAGAAAGCTTTTAGAGCATGCATTCAATGTAAACGTTCTCGTAGAAAGTGTATGCCAGTGAGTGCTCTATCAAACGAGCAGGAGACAGATCAACGTTGTTTGACCTGCAGAGAATCTGGTATTGCATGTAGTTTCCATGAAAGTACAGTTGGAGAAAAAGAGCTCATTAAGAGTAGGATAAGACAGGAGAAAGAGAAAGAAGTTGGTGCTGAACGTTTTGTTAGTCATCTTGACCCATCTGCGGATCTTCTGCTTACTCCTGGAGATCCCGACAAAGATCAAATAGGAATATGGGTCAAACCGGAAGAAGCACAGCCAAGGTCGCCATTACCGAGACCCACGTTGAAGAGACAAGGATCTAGCGGATATAAGAAAAGATCTGCTGCAAATAATTTGGTTTCTGAGAAAAAGAGCCCTGATGATGATCATCATTTGCTGGCAGCCGTACACAATAATGGATCCAGCTCTAAAGCGGATATACATTACAAAAGCCCATCATCTTCTGTTTCAGATGCTAATAATGGACATTCTCGAATCTCATCTCCGAGTCCATTGCATACCCCCTCTGGAGAAAATTCAGAGTTCGATACACGGCATCAATCCACATCTAAGAGGAACGGATCTAAGAAATCGCATTCACACAGGAAACGTGTTGCTAAACAAACAGTATATCAACCCGGATCTGAAGATGCAGAGGCAGATATTGCAGAAACAGAAAACAAACGAATCTTGGTACAAGTGCTGCCAGCAGTCGACAAATTCTTGATGTCACACCTGAACTCTCTGGGCGTTTTCGATTTACCTCCTGAGTCTGAGAAAAATGCATTTCTAGATATTTATTTCACTAAAGTACATACGTTGTTCCCTTTGGTGGATGAACGTACAGTTAGGGAGGATGTAGCCAGTGGAGAGGTGTCAATAGCTCTTGTGTGGGCAATGACCCTTTGTGCTTCTCGATACTCAGGAGCAAAAGCTATTATACAGAAACTGAGCATTCATCCAGTTCATAAACGACTTATAGGTCCAGGACTTAACATTGACCCCGATAGTAAGGGCTTAGTTCGAACTTTTGCTTCAACAGTCCATCGCAAAATAGAGGCATTGCTTTATGCCAAAGTCGAAACAAGTCCTTTGATTCTTTCAAGAATACATGCAATGACATCTTTTCATTCTGAGGGTGGTCAGCAATTCTACGACTCTATATTACATGTGAGTGATTCTCTTTCGTATGCACATGTCCTTGGTGTGCATCTTTCAGGTGGTCAAAACTCAAAGCTCACATCATATCAAGATTATAACCCTCAAGATCTGTGGAGAAGCCTGTGGTGCATTGATAGATTATCAGCGACTGTCCACAGTATGCCCGTCATCAGTAGGTCTGTCGACTGTGGCTTCGAGGTATGGGAAGGTTATAAGTACAGCGGTTCCAAGGTACCATCTAGGTGGATTCATAGTGTGAGGCTTCTTGATGAGGTTATCGACTTATATAGACCGAAGGCCACCAACAATCGAATACCGGAACTTATTGAGAAATATGCAGATCGATTCTTCTATCAGTTGACTTATGGCACAGATACGGTGATAGAATCCTCTGATGAGGAAGGTGATGATCTTGGGGTCGTAGGAGACGGTGGCCCTGAGCATGAGCCCGACGCTTATATCAGTAAGATTGTGACACTTGTTCGCAACCTGGCAATCATATTGGCTTACAAGCGTGGAATCGGACGTAACAAAGACCCAGATGATATCGCAAACTTGCTTATTCGCTCTGTTCTCGAGATATATGACATTGTTGAAACAAACGATCTTCCTCCTATCCAAATTGTACCATACACAACTGCTATGACCTTGACTGTCCTAGTGAAGTATTTCAGCATGCCGTCTGTCTCTATATACTGGAAAAGAGGTTGTGACCTCTTGGAAAGCTTGGGTGAATACTGGTATTCAGCAGAAACTATGGCATTGATGTCAAGGCGAGTATTTGCTAGGCTTGAAAGGGAAAGTTCTAGCATGCAGTCTATCGTCACTCATGAAGACATAGATGTTGCTACTGACAAATCTGGTGATTCACGACCGATTTCTAACAACACTGGTGATATCTCTCTTTCCTTCGATAATGCTACCAGTTTGGACGAACTGCTGCAGCCAGCTTGGATGTTTACTCAAAAAGAGTTCTTTGAAGAGTTTGATCGGCAGTATAATGATTTTTGGCTGCCAAGCAAGTTAGATGAATCATAGGAGTTATCCCGGGATATATAAGACAATATGATGATTAAACTTAGGAAACTGAATAGACCAAATTATTTATTAATATACAATCAGCTCTTAGTCGTAAAAACGTTAATAACAATGAAAAAAAGATCCTAAGCTTCAAACAATTCGTCGATATCAAAGGTTTCCGGTTCGAATAACGGTCTTTTCATAGCTTCTGCAACCCAGGATGATGCACGAATTTCATTTGTCGCTAACCAACGACTATCTCGTCTACGTAAACATCCCTCGACGATTTCAAGTCCACCCATCCACTCATTATCACTCGATTGAGGATCATTTTCCTCCCTTAGTGGCTGGAAGTGAATCCAGGACCATTCCACTTTAGCTATTCTATGCGCAATACGACCTCGGACTCTATGAGCTGGCATATGCTTTGGTGGATCAAATGGTAATCTTTTCTCGAGCATACCATATAGTAGTACACCTAGTGCCCATGAGTCTGTTTCTCGGCCATCATAAGGTTGCCCCATCAGTATCTCTGGGGGCACATAGTCGTCAGAGCCGCATCTAGTAGTTAAAGTAGGGTTTTCTGGATCTATTCGCCTCGATAATCCAAAATCTGATAGAGATATTATGGAGTATTGTCGGTCGTATAGATTTCCACCCATGTTGAGTAGTTCCTGGGCTGGCACCCGAAGTAAGACATTTTCCAGCTTTATATCTCTGTGCACAATGTTGTTTTGATGTAGGTAACAGACTGCATCTACAATTTCTGCAAATATCCTTCTGATAAGCATGCATGATTTTGTCTGGGTATTGTTGCCTATAAACTCGAATAGATCGCCTCCAGAATGATATGGCAGGACCATGAGCGCTTTTTCAGAGTCCATATTGAACGCAAATATCCGTATAAGTGTGGGTGACCTCAATGTCTTCAGAATCTCTAGTTCTCTCTTCACTCCATTCTCAATTTGAGATCTTGATGCACCGCCAGCGGGTCCCATGTGAATGACTTTGATAGCTGTCTTATAATCGTCAACAGTTTCAGCATATTGCGGTTTGACATATCGCGGAGAGGGTACGGCTAGTGATACCTTGCTAAATGCACCTCTACCCATGACTTTCAACTCACGCCATGTTGATTTGATCCCTCGAATGCTGAATGCCTCATATGTTTTCAGTTCCTTTGTTGACTTGGAAGTTGCTGATAGAGCAGATGTAACAAGATTATTTAGCTCATTGGTTGCTCCTTTTAAACTAGTGCTATCCGATTCCCGTTTATCAATCACTTCTCGTTTTAAACTATCCGTACTTGAGTCAGGGCGAACTTGTTCACTGAC
Organism: Daia tannicola; assembly: GCA_030569095.1. Taxonomy (NCBI): domain Eukaryota; kingdom Fungi; phylum Ascomycota; class Dipodascomycetes; order Dipodascales; family Trichomonascaceae; genus Daia; species Daia tannicola. Next base: position 655,091 of record JAJMJQ010000001.1, read on the forward strand.
CGACCTTTGCGGCTGTTTACCGGTAGGAATGTACCCAGAATCCTCGCATGAGACAGGTTTATGTCTGGTTCGCTTTATATCAAGAAGTGTTCCACCATCTTGAGGTATCTTAGGAATTAGACTTTTGTCTCCGGTTAATATCTCTTTGTTACGGTCATAATTCTGGCGCAGATGAACATTGATAGCTTTAATAGGTGTAGGCAGATATTCGCTTGTTATTCGAGAAGAACCGCCAGAACCTTGGCTAGGCGACCTACTTGAGGCCAAGGAAGAAACCACAGAGCCAATTGAGATATTACTGTCATTAGCAATGTTTAAATCCACGAGGGCTGGGCCAACAACCAACGGTTGCTTTCCGCTCTTTGGAATCCGTATAGATGATTGACGTGATATTGCTTGACCAGATACCCCAAACGAGCTTACGAAATGTGCAAAGTTCTCGTCATTGCCGACAAATGGTGATGGTAGAGACACTAGATCATCATATAATGCATTTCCGCTGGTGTTACCACCCCCAGAGAGACTCCTATCACTTTGGGGTGTATCAACATCATCCCCGCTATATGCGCTTGTAGGACTAGACATCACATTGAGGTCTGGAATTACTACAGCTAGCTTTCGTCGTTCAGCTGAAAATTTGCTCAGTTGAACCTGTTGCGGTGGAATATCTTGTCCATCTTGATCTTGATCTCCAACGCTCGAACCCATTGCAGACAATGATAATAATGCTAGGAGTAATGATATGCCATGGAAAAGCAAAAGCCCTATAGAAATATTCCTATGCTTCAAAGGTTAGCAGATTACCTCTAGAAAAACCCCAAGTTAAAAAAAGGATGAAAGAAGAACGAGCGCTGGTGTCAAATATAGTATTGGTATGTTACGCGAGATTAAAGCTCAGCCTCACAATTTATTTTTGAATATACGTAAGAAGAGGAAGACGAAGAAGACTAAGCAACAGCACTAACAACAAAATCTACTAATCGACAAAGAAATTAATTATACAGATACATTAACTAGTAAAGACAAAATTTTAAATATTTTTATGTAGGTAAAGTGTTGCATCTACTAGGCTGTTTGGGGTTGCTGGCTTGGCTATTGCACTACGGGAATCCAAATTTAAATCTTTATAAAGTTACCCGGTTGTGTTCTCTCTAGGAGGAGCCTTACCTTACTATAACACACGCACATACTCACAAACCCAACTACATCAAATCACCACATATTCTGTGTAGCATTCTTTTGGCCTCAATACATAGGCGTTTTGACGAGTTAATCGCTGTATTTTTTCAAGAGTAACGCTAGATTATTTCTTACGAAAAGCTGTTTGGTTAATTGTTCTTACACTTCTATGTCCCCGTGTACCAGAATTGGTTGCATTCATTGAAACTTTTGGTTTATATGCCTGCAGACGTTCAGATAGCTCTGTCTGGTTCAACTGGAGCGGGCCAAGCGCCTAAAACAAACAAAATGGTTTCGGATACAGCTGATCCTCCGGAAATACCTCATATCACTATGAATTATATCCCTCTGTCTAATGTTGTGTCCAATCTAGCGATGCACAGCTACCAGGAGTTACAAAATGTCCTTGAAACATTGCCTGTAGTCAGTTCAGATTTGGCAAAGAAAAGACGGTTTCTGGATTACATCATCAATAGTAGACAGGCTTTAGTTAAGCTATATGTTCTCAGTAAATGGGCGGCAGTGGTTGGTGATATCAGTAAGTGCGTTGACGTTGTATCTTGGTTAAATGGGCAACAGAATTGTTACACCAATGCGGTCAACGTATTGTATAACATTGAAAGGACGCTCGGAGGTGCAAAGTTGAGGAATCCTGATATTGAAACGGCTCTCGAGGTTCTCAAAGATGGCCAGCCAAAACACAATATGCATCTGTTTTTACCTTCGAAGCCGTTGAGCAGTAAACTTGTTTACCACGTTTTACGAAACTTGGACGTTCTTCTATCGATACGACTGGCTCTTGTTGAAGAGCTTCCTCCTGAATATCGAAACTATCATATTGAAGACGGTCAGGTCAAGTTTACGATAGAAAACTCATTCACTGTGGATCTAGGTATAGCAGACGACTCTGTAAACGCTAGACTCTTCTTGGTGGGTTTTAACTTTTGCATCCCTATTGTCGACTCTGAAGATAATAATACTAATATTGAACATGTCATGAATAACATTGAAGGGGATGACCCTATAAATGAAAACGAAAACGAAAATGAAATTGAAATTGAAATTGAAAACGAAAGCGAAAGCGAAAATACTAAAAATGCCAACAGCTCTAGTGGTAGTTCTGGTGATGAAGCGATAAAAGACGCACACTCCTTGTCTCCTAATGAGGAAATGGCAGAACGTTCGTCTGTTCCAAATGGCGAGACACCGTTTCAGAAAATAGAGCTGCCTACTTCCGTCAAGCTGCGGTTGGAATCGATTGTTAATGAAAAGCTCAAAACTGAAAAACTATCTAATGTACTTAATTGGTTATTACTGTTTGCTCAGAACCACAAGCTAGCCTACTTTAGTAGCCAGCTTCATAAGATGGTACAGGGTATATATGCTGGCCATATTCAGTATTCTTTCCATGGAAGCAAGAGCTTGTTGATGGTCTCTTACTGGTGTCAGTCTCAAAATCAGAGCCAGTCTGGTGATGCTGCTAGTCAACAACCATCACGAAATGTTATCGAAATCGGTTTACTCAAAAACCAGAATTACAAGATTGGCATTAGATGGTTGAGGGAAGGGCAACCTATTGATACACAAAAGGAAATTCCTGCTTTCATTTTGGATCAATTTGGAACAAGTCGTTTCGATATTGAATGGCTTATCAATCAGCTTATGGAATTGCACGTTAAGTATATTGTTGAAAGTGTATTCTTCAATATTAAGGCAGTTTGTGGGCGACCTGTTCACGAAATATGTTCTATATGCGAACCCAGGCATGATATGCTGCGCTTGAATCTTACAAAATCGCGAATGGTTGTGTACAGTATAGATACTCTTACTGGCTCATCTGTGTTGAGCAATACATCCAGCCTTGTTAGCAACTTTGAAAGAATGCTGAATGATACAGTAGATGCTGCACACAATGCCCATCAAATTTTACTAAAACTGGGCCAGGCATCAATCCAAGAGGAGATCATGTCAAAAGCAAATGCTACCAGCTGGATAAGGAATACGAATATCAGACTCAAACCGGAAGATATTCAAAAATGGTTAAATGTCAACAACCCTCAGGCATCTTCTGATATTCAGAGGCACTTAACAAATGATACTAGCATACTTTTCTTACGACGACCCCACTGGTCGCCTATTCAGTTTCTTGTCGTAGCTGTGGGCCTAAATCAGCATCCGCAATGGTTTATTTCTGAGATCGCCAGCAGAGAAAGGGAATGGGTGATTCGATTTCTTGAACCCATATATATCAAATCGGATTGGTCTTCTTCCTCATCATCGGGCCCTCATGGAGTGTCTAAGGATAGTATTACAGTGCCAACCACTTCGGAGAGGTCCTCCGGAAAGCCTATCGTACATTTATCGGAGGACTATACGCTTGCTAACTACTCTTATGGATGGTTTCAATCACTTGATAAGTTTGCTAGCTCACGATTCAATACTCACTACTTATGTGCAGACCTTCATGCAAATGGTATGAGATTCACGCTCTTGGAATCAGCAGATGGTTATCCCACTCTGATGATTGACTTGGCAAATGCTTTAAGTAATAAGTCTAATTTGAACTGGGCATATTCTTCACTCTATGTGATCCTCACGGAGAATTCGATATTGGCTCAAGGCCGAACAAAGAAAAGATTGACTTTCAAAGCTTCCCCTTCCACCGAACAATCTGGCATGAGCTTGGATCCAGATACGGGCCTATTCAAATTCGAACTCAGTAAAGATGAGAGTTTTGCAAGACAAATAACTACGCGATTGGAACAGATTCAACGTGTCGTAGTTTTTATTGATCTTGTTAAATCTCTATCGTTGGACTTGATATCTGCCTCCATGAATGGAATCAAGCTAAGCTATGGTTCGGACACTAACTTAACTGTTACAATTACACTTACCAACAGTAATAAGAGCGAATATGAATCGGATTTGAAGCTTGAGTTGGATGTGAAGTCTCCACATCATGTAGTGGCTCCGCATTTACAAGAGATGCTGAAACAAGGTGGGCTGCTTCCAGTTGTATGGATCCTACAAACTACTCTACCGCTCTACAAGATGATTCAAGGTTTTGGAGAAGATGTTTCTGTGGTTCCCCGAAGTGTTGGTGATATCATATTATTCTTTAGTGATAATCACGTTATTCAGGTGACCTTGAAGACTCAACACTCTGTATACGTGACAAACGAATCTGCATGGCCTGAAGTGCAAGCACTTTGGAATGATACGCGCATTGGAAGTGGAATTATACCTTTAAAAGTTGGAGTGGCCTGTCCATTGGATAAACTGGAGACGCTGTTTAATAGGATCAAACAATGTATTTAAAAGATGACGTAAAAATTCAACCAATAGTTATTAAAACATTATTATAGCTTTGTTTTCTGTATGATTTTTAAGGATAGACTAGTAGTTAGTAGATGTAGATGGAGTAGACTGTATGTTTGAGACTTCCAGCTGGTATACTTACACTTTCTGAACAAGGGTGGAGGAGGGATGTTTCGTTCAAATTTGGTACCACCAGGTCTCTGAGGAGGGATTATCGGATCAGGATGCACGTATTTAGTTAATAATGATCGGGCATGCGTAATGAGAGCTTGTGCCTGTCGTTCGTCGATGTCCTTGTTAGCTTCGAATTGCTGGCGTATTTCTAAAGTTTTCTGACGCCAAAGGTCTCGTCGATTGACCCAGCTCTTAGTAAGTCTTAAAGACTGTCTATACAGACTTTGGATAACCTTTCTGTTTTCCGCAGCAAAGGACATGATGAATAAATGCAGTTGATGGTATGAAAGTGGAATTTACTGTGAAGAGTGTAAATGCCTGGGTTTTTTTTTGAAGGCTGTTTAGCAGCTTTCTAATTGGTTGGGAGGTTGTTTGACTCAGATATTATGTAATCCTGCGAATTTTGGACATCTTGCTTACAGAACAGTTAGTTACAAAAACATAGAATAAAAGAGTGTGTGTTCAGTTATAGTATATACATCAATTTTGCATGGATATACTATATATTGTACATTCTAATATAGTTACATAAGGCCGATGTAGCATAATCAAAGAATAGGCTAGATTTCATACTTGATATCATTCTCCAATTCGCCGAGATTTTCAATCTTCACTATAAATTTGGACCCATCCTCTAGATAAACTCTTGGAGTTCGGGTAAAACCAATTCCTTCTGGTGTTCCTGTCAAAATTAAGGTTCCAGGCTCAAGGGTAGTACCTTGAGAGATATGGGAGATGATTTGAGCCACGGAGAACAACATCTCACTAAAATCAGTTAGTATCAATAATCTAAAACCAATTATGATTTACTTACCTCGTATGTCCTTTTTGGACAACCTCGCCATTGTAGATTCCTTCGATGGAAAGATTCTGAGGATCAGGGATCAGTGATGGTGAAACCAAAACAGGGCCAATAGGACAGGCATCATCAAATCCTTTAGAAAAGCTCCATTGGCTGTTGCTAAACTGCTGATTTCGGGCCGAAATATCGTTCGAGTCGGTATATCCAAGCACATGTTCCAAGGCATCAGCAACAGGAATATCTCTGCCTGCTTTGCCAATAACAACTGCAAGCTCGGCTTCATAATCACTAGTTCCATCCTGGGCAATTTTGGGAATAGAAATAGTCCCGGGCCCGGCAATAGATGTTCGTGGTTTGATGAAGATAATAGGAGATTTCGGAATGTCGATTTTTGTCTCTTTACTGTGAGCGACATAGTTAATACCTACACATCTCACTATTGGACAATCTTTATAATCGAGAGGAGACAAGATCTAAAGAATATGTCAGTATGAATTATAAATAAAAGGAGAAAATTGCTCGAGGGAACTTACTTTAGAGACGGTAAGAAGATTATCAGTGACTCTACCGTCAAAGATAGATCCAGAGATCTCCTTTACCAAACTACCTGCAGTGAAAGAGTTGATAACCTCGCCTATATGGACTCGGCCATCCTCTTTAGCAATAAATCTAATTAGTTTCGACCAATTTGACATTGTGTGCCTTGTGAAATATGGTGCTGTAGTTATTAGAAATTGTGGGGGGGGTTTATAATGGAATTTCCATCAACACTGACGCAATAGTCCACTATAACACCTAAATGGATTGTATAATAGAAACCAACGTAAATAATGGCAGAGAAACGACGACGAAAATAATCCACAAGAGAAGGCGAATTATTATTCAATATATACAGAAAAAAGTACATTTGATTTATTGGGAAGTAATATAATAAAGGGGCTAAAGTAGCAATATAATAGTAAAAGAATAAGACCAAAGCTTAATAGCTGACGTCCGACATTTAAACGACAGGTGCCAATCCTACAGCATCATTTTCTAAGTCATAAACACTGTAGAATTTTCGCAAGAAGGAGTCACCAATGATTGCCAAGGGTCCAATAGGAGGAGGCAGGTCAATGGGGGTAAAAGCACTGATGCAAGATCCAGATACCTCCATGATATACTCTTGAGGGGTGATGGTGAAGTTGTAACCAGAAAAGGTGAAGGTTAAGTCAGGGAGCGTAGCTTTGGCTTCACAGTCAACACTATATTGACCAGACCAAGATTTGGTAGCACCAATCTGAGCATTGAGAATCTCAGCTAGATTACTTGGAAGAGCAAGCAAAGAAGTACCGGTGTCGATAGCAGCACCAATGCCGAGTTCAGCAGACTCATCACCAAGTGTAAGGGAGTCGAACTCAACTTCCCAGTAAGCCTTTCTTCTTACAGGCAAGTAGGTAAGATCGCCCTTGAACTTGGATTTGTCATAACCACCAAAAGTGACTTCACCTCCATCAGATTCATCCTTGGCAGTGTCACCCAAATAAAAAGATACAACAGCTTTATCAAGCAAACCCAATTCCTTAGCTCGAACAACAGGAGGAATGATGCCATTGGCACTTATACTAGGGTATGCTAAGCCGAAAATACCATCAAACTTGCCAAAAGCGAAAGCAAGACCTGGCTCGGAAGTGATTTCTCCGAACAACTGATTAGGAATAGTGAGGGTGTCTCCAATACGCAAAGTATCTTCAGACACAAATCCCTCCACAGTACCAGAGCCATAAGGCAAGTACAAATCAGAACCATTGGCTTTGTAAGTAGATGATTCATCAGCATTATACTTGTTATGTAAATAACAAGCGATAGAACCACATTGAGTAGAAGGAACCCAAAGGTTAGAAGAACCAGTATCCAAAATGACTTTGAAAACCTGGCCGGGAGTACCGATTTCTACCTCAGCATAGTACTGAGCATTGACGTAGTTTGTGAGAGGCAAGTCAACTTCGTCCTGAACATGAAGAGGAGTTTGGAATTCACTTTGCTGAGTGAGTAAGTTGCTATACTTGTGCTGCAGAGCTCGAACATTATATACAAAGGCTTTCTCATCCAATTCGTCAAGATTGGCTTTCTTCAAAGGTGCTCTAGATCTGTTAGTATTTGGAAAATGTGTGTCAGTATTAAACTTGGGGTCACTTGCTATACGGCATAAACCACAACAACAACAACAACAACAACCACCATGACACCAGCGGCAAAACAGTATTCCAAAAAAAAAACTACTAAAAGCCAGATTGTAAATAGATTACTTACTTAAAAACACCACCGAGAGCTTGCCCGGTTATGGCTGATAATAAAATGGCTGTGGCGAGGAACTGCATTTCTCTACAACTCAAACAAAGTGTGATGGGGGAGAAGACAAAAGCAACCTGGCTGAACACACCTAGTGATTTCTGGTGTGTGGGTTGCTTAGAAACGGCGGAGCGAGGCCGCTAGAGGAGGCAAAGGCAAAGGCAAAGGCCAAGGAAAAGGCAAATGAAAACGAAAAAGCAAACGAAAAACTGTATATAGATTATTATTTCGCTGTTTGATTGAAGTACATACTATAAATAAATAATGGAATTTTTAATCTTTGTGTCCTTTTTCTCTGACAGAGTTGAGCCTCGCCCGAGGAGGACCGACAGCAGCTATTATGCACCTAAAAAAGCCATTTGATTGCCTAAATAGGAAATAGTGTGATTTTTGCACCAACCTGCCGGCCGATAACGGACTCGAGAAGTTAAAAGCGAAAAAACAAAAAAAACAAAATAAATAGAGAGCAATGGTTTTAAAAAGTCTTAGACACTGAAGACAACGCACTAATATCTTTTGGATTGGTTCGACAGCATCCACCGATAACCCTTGCACCGTTGTTATACCATTTGCAAGCCTCTGACGACAGAGTTCTCTGAGATGGCGATGATCTAGTCACATCATCACTACCAGAAGGACTGGATCTCCAAGTCTTGGTTTCAGCATCATAGCTTTCTCCAGAATTGGGATATATAATAATTGGCACAGTAAGTGACTTTATAGATGAAAGATGTGAGAGCACATCCATCGTCATTGCAATGGGGAAACAGTTTGCACCAATAGCCACCAAATTCTCACAACCTCGAGAAGACACAATTTGCATTACATAATCAACTGCATCTTTCAAAAGTGTACCATCTGCAAGATGATGGCTATCTTTTAGACTGAAAGAGAACCAGAATGGGATGTTGATCAAGTCAGGAGTTGTGGCAATGTCTACCAGGGTCATGATTTCTAAGAAACTCGGTAAAGTTTCAAATGCAAGTAAATCTGGAGATTCTGCTACAATCTGGTTTAAACGATTAAGATGAAAACTGTTTAGAAAAGATCTGGTGACATGTGCAGGATATATTCCGGTGTATTCAGAACCGTCTGCTAATACCGCACCATAAGGTCCTATACTTGCAGCTACTTTGGCAAACCTACCATTCCTATCACCAGCCCAGTCATCTCTAGCAGCTTTAGCCAATTTAACAGCTCTCTGAATAAGCTTGATAGCATCTTGTTCAGTTGTAGCCGTGCCGGAGTCAATAAAGCCGCTGATGCTAGCTTGATAAGTAGCCGTAGTGATGATATCAGCACCTGCTTTCAAATAATCCATATGAACATCATAAATGGTCTGTGGATTTTTAGATAAAGCAGCAGCACTCCACAGCTTGGTGCTCACATCAACTCCTCGAGATTCCAGCTCGGTTCCGAGAGCTCCATCAAGCACGATTATCCGCATAATGTGAAGGTCCAGCAACTAAAGTGATAAGAAAAGAACCACAGATAGTATTGCAATTGAAACAGGAGGAAATTTATGTAAAAAGCGCTTAATTTACTGTTTCAAAGTACGCAATTGGTGTATGTGGTTGTAGTCTTGAATAGAATCGATAGCTAATTAAGACCCTTGCCTGAAAAGGGGAAAAAGCCGTTGGCGAACTTAGAATTTAAATTAACTAGTTGGGCTTGATAGATGATAAGGGAGAAAAAGGAAATATGGAGAGGAGATAAGGAAAAACCAAAGGGTAACCATTTCTTAACGAAGTTAGATATATCAATTACAACATGGGATATATGATTAATGAATATATACTAATATTATGTCGAATTAGAACTGCTATAGAGGTATGAAGAGGTCAAGTATAGTGTCAAACTCTAGATCAGCCTTTAAGAGGTAATAGCCCACAATTATGGCTGAAAGTAGCAATGGTGAAAAATGCAAAAGTCGACAATACAATACAAAATAAGTGCTAGGATTGGTAGATACGCTTTCTTTCTTTCTTTCTAAATAGAACAATCAGGAAGAAAACGAGAAAACAGTCTTTGGCATAACACGTGGGGGGCGGGGGCCGTTTAATGGGAATGCGATCCGAGGGGGTACCAAACCAAATTCGGTTCAAATCTCTACACAAAACTGCTGCAGCAAGATGGTCGTCTAGCCGAAAATGAATGATTAATTCCTACATCTATATAATTTATTCTAACCAATCTAGGCAAATAACAGCAACACCTTTGCCAAGCCAAACATTGCTGTTTTCATCCACATATAAGGACAAAAGAAGTTGTTTGAAAGCTATCAAAAAAGAAGAGGAACGGAACATAACAAATCGAAATCTTTTCTGCAAGCTTCATTTTGCTTTAGGAGGTTCGTTTACCACTGCATACGTAGAAATAAAACCGCAATACCGTGGTGATAAAAGCTCCATTTTTCGATAAAGCAAGAAGGAAAAAAAGTTTCCCCGAAAGTTTTATTGTTGGTGGTGGAACTCAACTTTTTAGGCGAAGTTTGAATGGTGAGGTGAGTAACTAAGGCAATTCTCTAAATGAGAACCATGAAACTCAAGGTAGACTACTCATATATTCTAAGTTTTGACTAAGAATATTATACTTGCTATAGTATCAGGAGTTACAACTATATGCTGACTATAATATCAGAATTTACAGCTCTATATGCTTACTGAAATGTTTCTTATATCTTGGGTAACTAAGTATCTATTAATAATGATGATGAACTGAGTATCGAGAGCGATACAATTCAATTACTTTTGCTCCTTGTCAGTCAATTTTCTCGAAAACTAGTTAACTACACTTCCTACACTTCTAATACTTTTTTATGATAATCTATCTTCTTTTTTTTTCAGATAAATGCCTTTGAATAACCTCGGTACAGAATTCTCAAAACACACCCGCCATATTTGATTTTCCCCTGAGTGTGATCGATCGGTGCCTGCCGCATTATTTCTGTGCCTGAACCCCACACGTGCTAGAATCTGTCAAAATGGTTCGACCCTGAACAATTGCACCATGCAGAGGCACAAACAAACAATACTATTTTTGTGTATTTTTAACGTTCCTGGTGATGATCTCGACGATCCTACATATTTGGTAGCAACAAGAATGCTGATCTAAAAAGCGGGCCCTGTCAAGTATACTGCGTGCTTACTTTACCTTCTGTTGATTGGTTGAAACCACATATCTAGTGCCGATTGGATCGTATAGGCCGGAGCTGCAAATCAGTCAGTAAATGCTGCAGTAATATATAAATCCTAGCATATTCGTTTATTAGGATGGATCCTTTCTTTATTCAGTTAATCAAACAAAGAAAGAACCAATTTCAGCAATGAAGCTAATTAGCACCGCTCCAGGTTTATTCTTAGCCTCATACGCTATGGCTCTGGCTCCTAGTTTCAGTACCATTTTGCCTGATGCTACTGAAGTCGCAGCTGCTGCAGCCACTGCTACTTCCTATGAATTCAACCAGTCTTATGTCTCGGGTAAAGTATATGACCGAGTCGTCATTGTCTGGTTAGAGAACACCGATTACGACAAAGCTGCTGGCCAAGCAGGATTGGCAGCTCTTGGCGAAAAAGGTCTTGTTCTCACCAATTACTTCGGTCTCACCCATCCTTCCGAGCCTAATTATATGGCTTCTGCTGGTGGTGACTATTTCGGTCTTGGATCCGACGACTTCTCCAGAATACCTGAAAATGTATCCACCGTAGCTGATCTTTTGGATTTCAAAGGTATCTCATGGGGTGAATACCAAGAAGATATGCCTTACTCTGGTTACCAAGGCTACCAATACTTGAACCAAAAGACTGAAGCCAATGACTATGTTAGAAAGCACAATCCTTTAGTTTTGTATGATTCTGTTGCTGATTACCCCGACCGACTCTCCAGATTGAAGAATTTCACTTCTTTCTATGAAGATTTGGAAAACAAAGCTCTTCCTCAATGGTCTTTTGTGACCCCTAATATGACTGATGATGGTCATGACACTAACATTAATGTTGCTGGTGAATGGTCTTATGATTTCTTGACTCCCCTTTTGGAAAATGAGTACTTCACTAAGGATACCTTGATTGTTCTTACATTCGATGAGAATGAAACTTATGAGATCCAGAACAATGTATGGTGCCTACTTCTTGGAGTTGCTGATGAATACGTCAACAAAACCGATGACACATATTATGATCATTACTCTTTGATTTCCTCTATTTCTGCCAACTGGGATTTACCAACTCTTGGTAGATATGATTGTGGTGCCAATGTTTTCTCTCCTATTGCCGATAAGGTTGGTTACACCAATCAATTCGTCAACACTACTGGCTTATATGCTAATCAGTCTGTTGATGGATGGCTTGTTAATGTATCATATCCAATCGCTGCTCCTAATCTCACTTGTATTGGTGCAGGTGGTCTTCCATCTCTTGCTAAGATCAATGAGACTTGGTGGGACTATTCTCAACACCATAAATGTCCTTACAGAGGTCACCCTGCTGATCCTTATGGAGGGGAAAAAGGTGGTGATCCTGGTACTTGGGGAAATGGTTGGGATCACCATGGATCTGGCGGTAGTAGCAGTGGCAGTAGCAGTAGCAGCGGTCACAGTAATGGCCAGGGCAGTGGTAGCAGCAGTAATAACAATGGCAAGGGCAGCGGTAGCAGTAGTAGTAACAACAACGGCCACGGCAGCAGTGATAATAACAGCGGCAGTGGTAGAAACAAAGGCAATTAGTCCTTGTTGTCTACCATTCTGTACCTAGACTTAGACTTATTGTTGACCTGGAGTTTCACGGCGTAATAACGCTATACCCTTTCAGCGAGACATAACTCAATAACTACATATTAATATCATATCAAATCTATACACTCCAGCATATAAAAAGAACCTGCCACACTATTCCGTTGTTAATGTACCCATGTATCTGGGATCCGTGCGGCTTTCTCCGCTTGCATGCCGGCCTGCCTTTTTTCTTGATCCGTTTCCTTTTATTGGGCTTTCAATACACAAACTCTCAAAACCAACCAACTATCATTCAGCACTCTCTTCCAAACTCACTGATCAAAATGCAGGAGTACGAGGATTACTTGCCGAAGAAAGATAAGAGGCGGCAAGGTATTGCCTTTCGGTTGAATCAGATCAGTGATGTGTTCGAGGTAGAAAGAGATTACCACTATCGAGAAATGCTGCAATCTTTACAGGGTACCTTGTTTGGCTTACACAATGGACAAAATCCGGCGTATTTAGAAGCATTATCCGATGTGGAAGAATGGAGAGACCGGAATTTGCTCACGCTATATTTGTGGCGCAAATACCAGGTCGATACCACTGAATCTGCATACGAAGAAGATGTCAATACTGCCAATCAAGAGTACGAAGAAAAGACTCTATTAATAAGGAACAGACTAATGGAAAGACTTGAATCTCAAAAGAAAAAACTGAATGAGGACCGGGCTCTTTTGAATGTTGCCAATGATCACTCGTTTTCTTTAGCAGCACGTGGTATGAACACCAGAAGCTCTACTAGACAAGTAGCCTCGAGTCAAGCCTATGGTCATGGTAGCGCTAATGGATATTTGAGCAGTGCTACTGCATTAGCGGCTGGTGAAAGTAGTGACAGGAGCCCAGGTCCTGGAACTGACCGTACCAGAACCTTAAGATCTAGAGAATTCTACGATGATTATAGTGGATTGTCAGGTGGAGAAGCTAAGAATGGATATGGGTCCAGTAGACCTGGCGCTGGTGCTGGTGGTGCTAATGGACCTTCTGCTAGAAGTAGTCGGTATGACAGAAACAGTGATATCGATCTTAGTGGTAGAAGCGATATTGAAGGCATTATATATGGTCGAGAACGTGAAGGTACTCATACCAGGCAAAGCACCAAAAGTTACCAAGGTTTGCCAATAACTAAGCCAGAGGAAATTCTCGACGATATAGCTGAATTGAGGTCTGCTATAAGGAACTTGCATGGCTGAACCCCATAACAGCGTTTCTCTCCTGCATCAACGTCTAATCCTTATGTATTTATAATATATTAACATTATTTAATTTGTCTATTATGAATTAATTTTCGCATCTGTATTGTCTATATGTATATACATCACGTGACGTGCCATTCATTGGCTAACTATCTGCTTTCGAGCCGAGCATCCATCCAATATAAACTTTCGAGGTTTTCTAGTTTGGCCTCGCCCACACTTCTACAATCGTGTAATCGGCGCAAAACTGAACGAAAGCGACATTTTTGGGTGCCGCCGTATTCTTTTGTTCAGGTTTTCACCGCTTATTTTCAAAAGAACAGTACAGACTTGGTATTCTTGATAATATACTAATATAGCTTCTGTCCCTGTCTTTATCTTTTGCATTTTATTTGTCTAGTTGAAACTTTAATCTCCGCTCTTGTTGCTGCAGTGAAAAAAAAAAAAGCAAACGCAGATCAATACAACCATTTAATGGTAATAAGCCAATGCTTTACAGTGTCGTTAAATCAAGGTTGATTTTACCGCGGAAAGATGACTATGAATATTTGGATGAAAACACATATCTATCAGGATCCTTTACTGTTGGTCGGTTCTTGACTACAATCTGGCAAGCTATCAAGTTCTTTATACGCATCAGAATCCGTGTTAATCATAAGGTAACCATTCCTATACTTACGGCATTAATTCCCTTGATCGCATCAATAGCTGCTGCTATTACTCTGATAATTTTATCTATTGCTAATGATGGTCATATAATGCCACAATCTCGACCCCTTCCTAAGATAAGGGAAATGAATAGCAAATTCGACAAAACATTTGTATATGGTTGTTTGGAACCTGCAGTTAATGAACCAAGAGCAAATGCTGTTTTGGTTGTTTTGGCTAGAAATGAAGAATTGGAAGGCGTTATTGAAAGCATGCGTTCAATGGAAAGACATTTCAATCGATGGTTCAATTATCCCTATGTGTTTCTTAATGATGAACCATTTAATTCTACATTTATTGAAGGTGTCACCAATATAACAACTTCTGACTGTAAATTTGGTACAATTCCAGCTGATGACTGGGCTTTCCCTGCTTGGGCTGATAGAGCTGATATTGAAGAAGGTATTGCTTTACAAGGTGATAGTGCCATTATGTATGGTAGTATGGAATCATATCATCATATGTGTCGGTTCTACAGTGGCAAATTCTATAATCATGAACTATTAAAGACCTATGATTGGTATTGGAGGGTTGAACCTGAGGTCAAGTACTTTTGTGACATTACATATGATCCTTTCATCTATATGCAAAAGCACAACAAAGTATATGGATTTACTATCTTCATCAAGGAATTGGTACAAACAGTACCGAACTTATTCCGATATACATCCGCTTTCAAACGGTCAAGAGGTATGAATACTACCAATTCCTGGGATCTTTTTTTGAAGAAGCCGGATTTGGATGATATTACTGATCAACAGAAGGATAGTGGTAGTGTCAGGAGAAAAAAGATTGCTGAAATGAGAGAAAAGAAAAAGAAGCAAAGAGAGGAATTAGAGGAGTTGTTAAAGGAATTACCAGACGAGGCTGTTTTAGGTACTCACTTACTAGATGATGATCCAGATGAACCAGTTTCCGAAGATGAAATGGAGTCAGAGGCTTATAATATGTGTCATTTCTGGTCTAATTTCGAAATTGCACGTTTAGACTTCTTTAGGTCAAAAGAGTATAATGATTTCTTCGAGTATATGGATAGAACTGGTGGGTTCTGGAATGAACGATGGGGTGATGCCCCTATTCATTCATTAGCAGCTGGCTTATTCTTACAAGCAGATCAGATCCATTACTTCAGGGATATTGGATATCGTCATACAACTATTCAACATTGTCCTGGTAATGCTCCACATCGTCAAAGACCACATGTACCATATATCACCAACCCATTGGATCCATTGGATATTGAAGACGATAAATACTGGGCTCACGCAGATCCTGAGGTTCTTAATGGTGTAGGATGTCGATGTCGATGTGATACTGATATTGTTGATGTTGAAGGTAAAGAAGGGTCATGTTTGAATGAATGGATCGATCTTATGGGGGGATGGGTTTAAAGAAAAGACTCGTTTTAATGATCAAAAGATAAGAGAAGATAATAAAATTTATATATAAAAGTAGATACGCGATTGGTTTAATTTTTATAGAATTGCAATTCATATTAATTCAGTTGTTCATTGTACGAAATATTGAAATTCAAAAAACTGAGTGAGACAAAGCCCATTGATATTAATATGCAAATATATATGGTATAAAAGATAAATAAATAAGTTAGAGAGGAGAGAGATGTGTTCCGGAGAAGTGCAACTTAGAGACTTATGAATGCTTGACACGAATATGTCTTGATAATGCATCCATTCTACTGAATGTCTTTGATTCATCACCGCAGAATTCACACTTAAATGTCTTTCTGACAGCAGCATGGATTGTATCTTGATGCCTTATTAAATCATAAGGTCTAGAGAATACCTTGTTACAGATTTGACCTGTAGAAGGATTAGAGATGTCACATCGATGAGGCCCGGTGGTAGCAATCTTTTTCCTACCAGGGCCTTTATGTGAGACAGCAGCTGGACTAGGACTTGAAGTCAAGGAAGAATCATCATCAACATCAACATCATCGTCGTCATTATCAGTAAGGATACTATTATCCAGAGTAGTTGTGTTCTCTTGCGATTTGAGTTGTGTTTGACTAGGCTGTTGAGTTCCATGTACTTGTTGATCATTTTCTTGTTTGTGATGCCTTATGTAAGAATCATCCTGAGAAGGAACCCACTCAGCATCATCAATGGCACCATTATGTGTTTCGTCCATTCCAGATGAGTAAAGTTCATCATCATCAAATTCATAGTCGTCCTCATCATCATCTTCTTCCTCATCTTCGTCTTCAGGGTTTTCCAAGAAACCTTGGTCACCAACTTGATGATGGGGGTCAATGTAAAACCTCAAGTCATTATTACCCATAGATTCAGCAAAAGGAGTAAAAGAAAACCTATTACCAAATGCACCATAATTTTTTTCTTCTGGGGATTTGACCAAAACTTCACTGGGAACAATGGTCATCAAAGGATTGTGTTGTTCAATAGTTGTGTAAGGTGATGAGCTCTTAAAGACGGGTCCAGAGTCAACGAAATTCGCCACCGACCCAAAACTGGTACCTGAACTACTAGAACCAGCCCTCAACAACTCCTCATTAAAAGAAGCTTCATCTTCGCAAGGGTCTATCATTAAAACTGAAGGATTAATACCAATATTATCATGTCTAGATACAAAAACATCATTGTCATTGTCAACCATCATGTCGTCATCACCGGGAAAATAACTCATATCAAAATCGTCCAAAGTATGAGATCGTTTGTTGAAATCGTGGCCAAACTCAGAATCAGAAACCATAGCCATTTTTTCAAATATATTCCTCTGAAAAGATATGATTGTATAAATGTGAAAAGAACAAAAGAAAAGAGTTCTTTTCTAAATTGTGGTAAGTAAAAAATTATGTTAGCAAGGAGAAGATGCTCGTCATTTATATGCGTTTGGGAATTCGATTACAAATAGTGGCTTATGCCCGCCGCGCCGCACAATCCGCCGTGCGGGCAGCGGAACTCCTCGCTGAGTCATTGTGAGTGAAGGAACAATCTAGAAGGCAGAGTCGGGACTCCGACACAAAGGAAAGAGGGGAAAATATTCATAAAACCATGGAACATAGTATGAAATTGCAGCTTTAAATTTTACAATCATATGAGTATATTGATATTTAACAATAAAGGTTATTTTTATAAGAAAATTTTATTTATATGCAAACTAGTTGTCATTGCTCTCTTGCTATTATTTTTCGGCTTGCGATGCGGGCTTGCACAACTTCTCGCTTTTCCGGGCTTCGTGATGTCCATATCGGCCGGGTAACTGCCATTATCGGAAAGCTTAGTAATGTCGGCTCGGACTTAAGAATTTAAGTCCGCTTTCAAAGACAGACAAAGAAAGACCCCAAACCGTTCCATTCGTTTGGACAAAACTATATCATGACAATGTTTTAGTTTATGCTTTATTACAATTCTATGATTATTATCAAGTATATGCTGAATATTTGCGACTTTTGAGTTTTTTCGAATCACTGATTGATTGAACCTATACCAATAACACGGCATTGAGACATCCATCTCTATCCGGCTCATTAGTGACCTGAGCATATTTACCCCATACTACTTTACCACCAGCAGTAACAAGACCAAGTTCGCTGACATTAACCTCAATGATTGTACCTTTTGTCAATACACCAAGCTGAGTATACATAGGACTCTGTGGGTTCTTCTTGACTGATAGAATTGGCAGAGAAACAGTAACACCAAGCTCAGGGTGAGTTACGTTAGCCTTCTTTTGTCTTAATGCAGAGGGTCTGATGATTCTTTCAAGTTTCACAGGTCTTCTCGTAAAGCCCTCTCCAACAAATGTATGCTTAGTTATCATTCTCTTCCAACTCTTAGCTTGTCTCTTACCAGTCTTGATACTCTTGAACATCTCTTCTTCAGAAATACCTCGTACTTTTGGTAAGGGAACACTGAACTTATCTGCTTTTTCAAGACGCTTCTGTTTGATAGACGTAGATAACAATTTCGCAGTATTCGGCTGTTGTCGATCCAATAAATATGTAGGTAAGGCCTCGCCAGAATCCTCCTTCGGCTGGCTTGGTCCCTTGACTTTAGATTCTTCATGTTGCTTAATCTTCTTCTTCATAGCCACCTTCTCAGCATATCGTTTCTTAGCAAACATCTTACCCTTGAATCCCGTCAAGGTGTGAGCATTCTTGGCGATACGATGGCCTTCACGAGCCTCCTTCTTTCGCTTCTTCTCGTCATGATCGAGTCGTCTACCATGCTTTTTGATATGCTCTTCAATATACTCGTTCTGAGGCATATTGTTTAGTGGGTTTGTTCACTTGGTGGAGGAGTATGGTATCAAAAGAATTTTTTTTTTTCCTCTGCTTTTTCTTGGAATATTTTTTTTTTGATGCAACTACAGCCGTGCTCCGGGTAACTGGCTGCCCCGTATATTTCCCCTTTAAGTCCCTTGCTTGACACTTGCCGATCATCGACGAAAATTAAAGAGGCTGGGCTAGCATCACAGATTTTAATTTCGAGTGAAAATTAAATCGGAGATGAAATTGTTGTAAACTCACTTACCCCTTATTCATCGTATTTGGTTTTATCAAGGGATAATATATCTCGAGGGGTTTGAGATATAGTATAAAGGGGTGTCGGCGAAATAAGAAATAAGGTTTGAGCCGCTGTTTTTATCGCCAATCGAAGTAGCCGTCGGATAGATCCTTCATTTGAACGATTATCTGATCAATCTGTATATTTTTTAAGGGGTAAATATCAGGGCTTTTTAAACCAAGGACTGTGAATTGAACTCAACAAGCGCTTCTTTCTTGCAACCTATATAGTACTTTGTCTACACAATTCCGTAGTGGTCCATATTAAGGTTCAGTGGATCCAGAAGTTAGAGCTGCATCTTTTCTACGCGCTTTTAACAACCGTTTCTTCCTGTTATTTAGCGAAGAACGGAAAAAGGAACCAAGACAAAAGAGAGGAGGCTCTTTTTCATATTGCATGACATCAAAAACAATGTCCAAACGTTTATCTTCTTCACATCCATCTCACCGGACATTTGATGATCCTAACCAAATATTGGATCTCTATACTAGTAAAGAGCGTAATAAGAGTACAAACAAAGAGATGATTGCTAAAATGTTGTCTAATTCCTCAAGCTCTACGTCGCATTCTACTAGAGCTAAGAGAACGAGTGGTAGACGGCAGTCCATTGCTGCTGTAGCTACTGCTGCCGCTGTGGCGACTAAGCGCCCTACAATAGACTTGAATAGTCCGATAATTGATTATGATTCAATTGATCGATATGAAGACGAATTCGATATCGACGGGACTGATAGCTTTATGGGGTGCACTGACAGCTCGGTCGGCTATTCGGATCGTTCAGAATCAGAGTCAGAAGAAGTGGAAGAGGAAGAGTTTACTTTAAAAGATATTCCCAGACGCAATTCTAGTCTACCGGCGAATCGAATAAGCAAAGGCAGATCTATACAATCAGGAGTTAGTTGTGACGCTGAGGACGATTCATATACTATTAATAGTTATTATGATAACGCTGAAGAACTCAGCGGCGAAGGTGACTACGAAGACATTGATAGTGTAAGATCCCCGCAAAAGTCGCCATACAAACTTCCGGTGCGAATTTCTAGTATAACGGAGTTAAAGAATGATTCTCATACTTCTTTCTCGTTGTCGGTGAGCAGTGAAAAGACAGCTTCTGTTACAGATTTAAGCAAAGAAACAGTCATTCATCATGAACTCGCTGACTCTAATGAACCAGCGTTTTCCTCGGCAGAAATGGAACGGCCCCGAAGTGCCTTATGGAATGATTTTGACAATTTCAGGCACAAGATAAAACAGATGAAAGATAATGCTAACCAGCGGCAGCATCCAGATGGTTCCAATATATCATTACGAAAGTCGAGTTCAAACCAGACGTCATCTTCTATTGCCACTGGCAAATCAGAATCTGCATCCACTGCTACTAGTGCTTCTTTTGATGAACCGCTAACTTCAAAGGATGAAGATTTTGTGGAGTCTCGTCATTTGAACAGCTACAAAACAGATGTTGATCATGACGACCACAGTCAGCACTTTGACTTTAGTTTTGAGAACTGGGATAGTCAAAACCCTGTTAGTATTCTTCCAAGTCCCCCACAAACAGAGGAACTATACGAGCGAAAGAGTTGTGCAAGCATACGCAGTTTTGATTCGTCGGTAGCTCAAAACCAGGAAGAGCCAGCGATTAACATAGCAGATGAAAGTCCAGTTGAGAAAACCGGCTCACCACCATTATCAAGACAAACCGCTGCGGAAAGGCAGCTATTGATGACATTAGATCATACAAAGAGAGCTAGAAATTATGACGTGATGAGTGTTTTGCTTGACAGAG
This sequence comes from Daia tannicola, assembly GCA_030569095.1. Classification (NCBI taxonomy): domain Eukaryota; kingdom Fungi; phylum Ascomycota; class Dipodascomycetes; order Dipodascales; family Trichomonascaceae; genus Daia; species Daia tannicola. Next base: position 675,900 of record JAJMJQ010000001.1, read on the forward strand.
TAGCTTCTGACACTATGGCACTATATAACCAATCTCCCTCAGCCAAAACAGAAGCTATTGACAGATTGTGTCTTTCTCTTAGCGATTTCATGATTCAATATTCAGACTCATCACATGCAGTACCTCCAATGGTCAAATCACAGGTTGCATCTTCTATTTCGGAAACATTGAATTCTAGGCGACAGTTCATGACAAGCGGGCCCGGGCCCCGTCATACCTATCAAAACGGATATAGCAACACGGCTTTGTATGACTCACCTTATTCAATGAATCTCACTCCAAGCCGATTGTCAAATATCTATAGACCTCAAGCGATGGAATATCCTCCTGTAGGTATGGATGATTATCACATGACTCGACCAGTTTCTTCAATCTCAAGATATCCTAGACAATCTGATTATTAACCATGAGAATGCATAGTTTTTTCTCTTTTTCTTTTTCTTTTTCTTTTAGTTTTGTTTTTCTTTTATCGCCTTATGTACAATGGTATGAATTATATATCGAATATTAATCCTGGTAAAAACACCATGTCTATTCCAAAACAATCTTACCGCCCAAAGCTTCAATAGTCTCCTTCATCTTCTCGGCATCTTCTTTGGGAACATTCTCCTTAATAACCTTGGGGGCACTTTCTACAAGTTTCTTAGAGTCTACCAAACTTAAACCAAGAATTCCCTTTACTTCTTTGATAATCTTAGGTTTGGATTTGGGGTCGAAAGATTCGAGTTTGACGGTGAAAATTGTCTTTTCCTCAACCTTGGGTGCCTCTTCTTCGACAGCTTCCGTAGATGGGGCAGCAGCAGGGGCAGCACCACCAGTAGGGAAAGATATGTCAGGAATATTCAATCTAGTCTTGAGTTCGGAAACCAATGCAGAGGTTTCGAGGAGTGTGAGCTTGGAGATTTCGTCAACAATAGCAGAGACCTTAGGATCCACAGGAGTAGCAGGACTGGTGGTTTCAGTGGCAATAGTGCTATTGAATCGTGCAATGATAGCAGGTGTTCGTCTATATGTTAGTACTTGTGTTGATTCAGGGACAGATATACAAGCTAAGCTGTGTAGTGGAAATGACGGCCGTATACTTTGTAATGGCTTTTCTTCCCATAACACAGTCTAAAAAATTTAAATACCTTATGGAGGGTCGCACCAATCGAGATGCTAATCGAAGTGACATGTTGAACAACAGACTTGTAGTTGTATTTCCAAGTTGAAGGAAGTGAAAAATTCTATTGACGAAAATTGTCAAGAAAAGTGATTGGCGTTGTGGTGTGTTGAAGATTGGGAGTTTTACTGTGGGTAACACAAGGTAAAAGACAAAATCATTTTTCAGTTTCAGTTTCTTAACATCCAGCAGCCACCCACCCAACACACGGCCGTAACATAGACTAAATCTTGTAGGATGGCGTCGTTCAGATTTTGCTTGGAGTGGTAAGTAACATGATATTTCACTGGTGGTTGTAATGCTGCTGATTGTAGTTGTTTTTGTCCAAACACTAACTCTTTTAAGCAACAACATGTTGTATCCTAAAGAAGACAGAATCAATCAACGTCTGCTCTATTCATGTCGAAACTGTGATTATACAGAAGTAGCAGAACAAGCCAAGATTTACCGAAATGAGCTCATGTCTAGTATTGGTGAGGTTGCGGGTGTGACACAGGATATTGGTTCCGATCCCACCTTGCCTAGATCTGACAGGGAGTGCCCAAAATGCCATGAGAAAGAGTGTGTATTCTTTCAGTCACAGCAAAGACGAGCAGAAACCACAATGATTCTGTTTTATGTTTGTGTCAATTGTGGTCATATATTCCGATCGATATAATAAGAAAATGTGGTCTATGTTGAAATAAGGTCCAGAAAAAGTGAAGGAGAAAGGAAAACGTGAACATGAACATGAACATGATGTTTTTTAGTCAATGTCATCTGAATCCTCTCTCTCTCCGCATCCAAATGTTATTGTTGTGCTGTATTTATTATGTATTATCTTTTGTCTGACTCAAATGATGTTGAAAAGATGCTAATATATCGTTTCTTGTTTATACCAATGTATATATGTATTTTTTGGTTAATAATTTAGTTAAGCTTAGAAAAGAAAGAAGTTAAGAAAAAGCCTAGATCAAAAAATAAAAAGAAAGATTGAGCAGGTAGGCTAAATGTTATACGGCCGCTGGTGAATCAGTTGGAATCACAGTAGCTAAGTTTCCACCAGTAAGAGCCTGAATTCCGGAAGTAATCAAAGAAACTACTGCAAATGCAGGCGAGCCTTCGTTATTACCGATAGACTCCAAAAATGGACTTAGAAAGCCACCGCTAGCGGTTGCCCGTCGGAAGAAGGACGATTCACCTACCGTTGAAGCAGGCTCTGGTAATGGAACACTATAGGCAGGATCGACATAGCTATGATAAACATCCAAGGCACGACGTTGCAGCGCAGCAGAAGAGGCTGCTGGATCTGTAGCAAAGTTGTCGTAGAGATTACCACCAGTCAGCGATTGAATACCCATAGTAATCAGAGAAACTATAGCAAAAGCGGGAGAACTTTCATTATCACCAATAGATTCCAAAATAGTCGACAAAAGATCACCAGTACCAGCTCTAGCACCAAGTGTCTTTGAAGGTGCTGGAACAGTCTTTGTTGGCTCTATGTCTTTAATCTCCTCCTTATGATCCTCATAGAAATCTCGGACAAACTTGTTAACACTACCATTGTAGTTCTGCTTAATGTTATTGTAGAAGTTGAGCACAGAGTCATGATCTTCAGCCCTGGCAAATAATTCGCCGTATGCATCATCGATGGAATCCAAAGGTTCATCCGATTCGTCTGACAAATCTCTGGCTACCACAGCAGCTTCGTCAATAGGTGCAAGTTGCAAAAGCCTCTTCTGTATAGTACCAGCAGCACCTTCAGGAGGCGTTCTAGTGAAGGAAGGCACGAAAGGAACAGTAGAGAATCCGCTACTATCAGGAACAAGAGCACCAGAAGCAACTGATGTAGATGAAGAAATGGCAGTAGACGCAGAGGCAGAGGCAGAGGCAGAGGCAGAGGCAGAGGCAGAGGCAGATGCAGATACAGATGTAGAAGACAAAATTGGCACAGAAGTCTGAACAGAAGAAGCAGTGCTGCTAGCAAGTGCAGTTACTTGGGCAGGCAGACTAGTTTGAACACTACTGGTGGAGAGTAGAGGAAGCACAGAGCTAGCAGAGCTGCTAGCCAAATCCTCGTTCGCCGGGTTATTACTCAAATCTTCAGGAGGCTGAGCGTAAACTTGAGAATATACAATAGTACTAGTACCAAGGTCAACCGTGTTCAACGGTGTTGACTGAGCAGGAATTATAACAGTTGTAGATGGTGGCAAAGTAAACGTTTGAATAGGACCATTTTCAGTGACAGTTACCGCAGCGGCAGCAACATCATTGTTAGAAACAATATTGGCAGCCGACAGGTAATTCTGAACCAATGAGGTACTCTCGGAGTTCGCGTTTGCATTGAAACTAGTGCACTGGGAATTGGAAGCAGCAATGTCATCATATTCAGGAAGAGCAGTAACTACGTTGTTCAAGTTCTGAATGCTGGAGGCCAAAGATGTGACACCATCACAAGAATACTTTAGAGATTGGAACAGATTGGAGATATAACCAATCTGTCGGTTGAAGCAGTACAAAGATTCTGTATCGTTGGCAGTAGCACTGTCAACTGCCTGTTGAGCTCTCTGAGCCAGAGCATTGGTACCTTGTCCAGCAAATTGGGCAAGAGCACACACAGCAGCGGTAGAATCATTTGCAGTTGCGTTGCTGCTTTGGATAGTTTTGAAAATCTGTAAAGCAGCATTGGTTATACCGCTGTACAAAACACCGGCAGTAGACTCCAAATCTGGAGTTCCACCACTAGCAGCAGTTGATACAGATTCAGCTCTTCTTAGGATCTCTGAACCTTCAGAGTGTGACAAGTCACGAGAAGCAAGCTCTTCGAGGTCATTCAAGTCTCTAGTGATCATGACTTTGTGAGCGAGTCCAAATCTGAGCCATCCACGTTTACTGAGACTGGATTTTGAGGACGCAGTTTGTTCAACCGCACCAGAAGCAATGCATCCTACTGTCACGGTGGTAGTGACAGTGACTTGACTTCCTGTTTCAACTACCACAGAAGATGAGGTAGATGTAGAAGTGGTAGAAGTAGTCGAGACAGTAGTAGAACTAGGTGTGCAGCTGCAGCTGGTGCTTGTGCTGGATACAGTAGATGTAGCAGAGGTGGAGCTAGAGGTAGAGGGAGCAGATGTTGCTTCACTCAGACTAGTACTTGAAGTTGAAGTTGAACTAGATGAAGAAGTTGAACTAGAACTAAGGGTGGAACTAGGAGTAGAACTAGGAGTAGAACTAGGAGTAGAGGTAGGAGTAGAGCTAGAGCTAGAAGCAGAACTAGAAGCAGAACTAGACGCAGAGCTAGAACTAACAGAAGTAACAGATGCTGATACAGATACCGACTTACTGACCGATGCAGAGAAACCTGCACCTGCACTTTCTACAACACTCTTACCAGCAGAAGCAGAAAAAGCAATAGTCTTTTGGAATGTCAAACTTGAATTCTGAGCGATAATGGCTTGTCGCAATGCCTCGTTAGCTGTGTCAAGGTCAGTGCAGTTAAAACTGATAGTTGAAAGGGATGAGCTTATATCTGCTATGGCGTCGCTTACACTGACAAGGCATGACTGAGTTAATTGGTCAACGGTACTAACACATTGACCTAAAGCAGTGACAACAGCTTGACAGCATGAGATACAGGCAGATACAATGGGCTGGCAAATTGAGGTGATAATTTGAATACCCCACTGTGAAGAGGTCTGGCACAAGGTATGGATAATCTGAGAGCAGCTGGTCAAGACAGAACTCAGATGGTCAACAGATTGATATCCAATCGTACCGTTAGAAGTAACAGAGACATTAGCCGCTACTGAATAGATTGAATTGCCTACCTCTTGGACCCATTGTTGGTAACCAAAAGGAGATGAGTTTCTGGGCACTATAGATCGCTTTGTAATGTTGAGTGTATCAGTATCTACACCATAAGCCTTTGCAGTATACAAAAGATCTTCTAAAGAAGATTTCAGGTTCGGGTCACTGACATTGTCCAAGTTAAACGAAGAGTTATTAGGTGCTTCAGCAATACCTTGGTTGATAACAGCAATGAAAGGAGCAAGTAACTGTGCCTGAGCAGACGAACTCAAAGTTTGATTAGTGGCATTAGCTGCTAGAGAAGCAATATAAAGAACAGTAGACACATCTCGGCCAATACTGGCCAGAGCTTCACGAATGTTGGCTTGCGAGGCATCTGATGAGTTGCCATTTTGAAGGTTTGTGAATAGTACTTGGACATTCTCAATACCATCTACAGTGCTTGCAATGAATTTGCTGGTATAATCAGAAATAGTAGTACTATTCAAGCTAGTTTCGGATCCGTCCAATGCCGGTGAGGCTGGATTAACAGCGACAGCAGTAGCAGCAGCAGGAGCGACTGCAGAAGTAGCGACATCAGTGGAGGCAGAGCCGGCTTCAGCAAACAGGGCTGGAGCAGCACCTGAAGCTGAGAAGCTCGAAAATCCAGCCAAAAGCGCTAGCAAGAAGTTTTGCGATTTTACCATGATGATTCGTATCTTAATGGATAACAATCGATGCGTAAAAGAGCAATACAAAAGTAAAGGACAAATGTCTAACATATATTTATATGACACTTCTTAAGCCAGAACCCTTACCAAACCTAAACCTGATGTATACTGCGATGTGCAGGAACAGGCCACAGAATCAATATGAGCCTGATTGAGTAAGTGCCCAGCTTCTATTATCTAGGTTCAGGAGGTACCAAATTTTTTAGATACCGTAGCTCATACACATTTGGGCCTTGTTACAGTTAAAAATCTAGAGCTTGGAAATGAATATACCTTACAAGATAGTTATGCTGCTGCAGGAAAAGATCAATAAACTGGATATATGTATGCAATTCGATGAACGTTAACTGTACGGAAATAATTGCAATGTAATTCTTGGCCATTCATGTTACAAGATTTTTATTCCATTAAATAATATCAGAATAAGCAATAGAATAATAGACGGATTAGAGTCCATTACTGTGAATAGTACTACAAGCTGGGTTGTTTCAAAGAGCGTACATGTCTGAGCTTAGTGAAGCATGGGACAAGCTTGGTTTGGATAAAAGCTTAAATTACAGGCACGTCGCATTACTCTCCGGCCAGTTGAGAGAAAATCCAATCAATATTTTCAAAGGTTGGTAGAAAGTATTTAGGTACCATTTTCCAAATATTACAAGAACAATACAATGATATTGAAACAGCGCATGTGCACTAATTGCTTCTATCAATCTAAGTCGATGAATGTGGTAAGTGTGAAACCTTAAATTGTATGATCGCAGTCTAACCTAAAACAGTCGTATAAATTCAGGCACAATATAAAATTGAACACTATATGTACAAAAGAGGAAGCAGATTTTCCAGGGGCTAAAACTTTATATATATGCTGATACTTTTTGAGTAGTTGAAATGCAGATGGATTAATTTTTTTTTCTTGTTGTCTGTTTGAATAACCTGCCTTCGCTGTGACCTTCGCGCACCCTCGACCCTCTTCTCTTAGACAGTTCGAGGAGCTAACGATACAATCTTATTATAACCCTTCTCCTTAATCTCCTTCGCAATTACTCCAGCTACACGGCTACCAATAGGCTCACCATTTTTCTGAATAAGGACGCATGCATTGTCATCGAACCTAATAATCGAGCCGTCCGGTCTGGTGACGGCTTGTTTAGTTCTTACAACTACCGCATGCCTAATATCGCCTTGTCGGAGCCTTTGAGCCACTGCTTGGCCGGTAGCATTTAAGGGAATAGGCCTAGCTTTTTGAACCACTACAACGATTCGATCACCTAAACAAATGTTAGAAAAATCTTAAATAAACAACAAATAAACAACAATCAATCAATCTAAAAAAGAATTACTTACCAATAGTAGCGCAGTTCTTTGGTCTCTTTTTAAGCACTTTAATACACTCTGCAACCAGTGCTCCCTAAAAATGTTAGTAAACCAACTACTCCTAATTCAAGTGTCACCCACCATACCTTTACAAATACTTACAGAGTTATCTATGACGTTGACCATACTCTTAAGGTACAACATTGTTGAATATCTTTTATTATTTCAGTATTATTGTCCTTGGTGAAAATTTCAATGTTCAAGTCCAACTGTGATTTTCTTGGGTTGTAAGCTTCGGCCGGGTAACCTTTGTCCCGGTTATGCTAATGCGCGCATGTTGAAGACGCTTTTTTTCCCATTCCATTGCGTACTTGGTCACCTAACAACAACACATTCACAGGATAGCTATAAAATCGTTTTTTTAAACGGAAAAAGACATTTTAAGATATTGCTATTGATCTTGATCACGAAATTTCAAACCTCTGTACTTTAAATCATATCAGACTTGTTGTTGTTGTGGTTTTTCTTGTGCTGGATATTTCCTTTCACTGAAACATCGAGCGAGGCTCAGCTGTAAGCTTACGTCCTTTTTTTCTTCTGCCTTTACCTGCCTGGTTCTTTTATTAGAACAACCACGAAATACCATTGATAAAAGTAGAAAATCTACCAAAAACGTGATACTGCGTGATTTGCTTATTGTGCTTATTTCATTCTAAAGCCCTAAAAAAACAAAAATGTATTCCAAATCTATTGGTTTGTTTTATTTATTCCTCACATGCCTCTGGCACTCCGTACTTGGCGACGTTAGTCTTGGAACCTTGGACTCTTCATACACTACATCTGATAGTATCACCTTGAAATGGGTAGATGATGGCGCAACTCCTAGTTTATCGGATTTATCTACTGCTACCTTGCTGCTTTGTACAGGTACTAATGCTGATATTCACTGTTTCTCATCCAATCCTGTTTTCAGTAAGAAAACAATAACATCTTTAGATGGATCTTATGAGTTCTCATTGTCAGATTTCGAAGACATTGGTGCTGATGGCCCATACTTTTTACAATTCACAGCATTAGTGTCGGCTGGTGGTTATACTATCCATTATACAGCAAGGTTCACATTGTCAGGAATGACCGGAACATATGATGCAGAAGATGGTGGTGTCACTGCTGCTCCAGCGGCTCAGACGAGTTTGTCTGGAGAAGATGCTGGTGAAGTCGCAACTGATTATACCAAATCCATTGCTGTCACTTATACGGCTCAAACGGGTAAAATGAGATATGCACCTATGCAACAACAGCCTGGTACCACTGTTACTAGATCATTAACCCCTAGTGCTCGATACCCAACATCGAAAGTTTCATATTTCAAGAGCTTTGCTGCGACTCCTTATTGTATATCTACATATACAATCAGTTGGTCTTACTCATTTCTTGGTGCTACTAACTATGCTGAAACCATGCCTACACCTACTGAGTATTATGCAGCGAGTGCTGTCAGAGCTAGTTCTATCGTTGCTAAACGATCAGCTAAAAAGAAGAGATGGTTGGACTACTAAATATAGAGCGATCAAGTTTTCAAGGAACTTGTACCGTAGATGCATTGAAGTACATTATGACAGAACCGAACTTTATACATATAAATTGACCATTTGTACATTCTTATTATATAGAAAGAATAGTTTTTTTGTTTTGTTTATTGTCTATCTAGCTGGTGATTAAAGATTTTCTCTATGATATGGCATGGCACTACATATTTTTTCAATGCTCATCCAGAAGTTCCCAACCAAAACCTGCCAACAAACATTAAACCATCTCAACTAGACACTTCAAAGGCTACCATGTCACTGCCAATAACAGTTGATCCTTCTTCGAAAAAGGTCAGCATATCCTCGGAATTCTTGAAAGATGAACCTTCTGATTATGCTAGCAAATTGGAGGAGGAAATCGAAGATTTGAACACCTTGTATAGGTCATTATTAGATTTATCTAGTGATGTTCCACCATTACCAGGTTCAGTTTCAGCTGCTCAAAATAAAAACATAAATGCTCAGATTCAGAAACTTCGTGACTCTGGGGTACAGTCGCATAAACAAAAGAAGGGTGATGCTGCCAAGTTATTGTCGTTAGCATTAGACATGTCCTTCAAAAAACCTCTATGGGAGCCTTGTGGCCCCAATTTGGAGGAAGTCGCAAATATATTGGCACCTAGAGCTGATGCTTATATGGCACAAGGTAAATGGCCAGAAGCATATGCGGATTCTACCATAGTGTTGATGTTCAAGCCAAATGACGCCTCTAGTCATCTACGTAAAGCCAAGTGTCTTCAGACCATTAAGAAGTATGAAGATGCCAAACAAGAATATAGCATAGCCTTGGCCATAAATCCTGGTGAGAGTAAAGCTAGTACTGGATTAAAAGAATGTGAGGAGCTTTTGAAAGGGAAGAATTGATAAGATCAGCTTTTTAGCTTTTCCCTACATTAGAAAATTATTAGAACATAACTTAAAATGAAGTATCAATATTCAATAATTTGAATAGTATATACGAATATTAACAACCCTGAAGTGTGGCTATCAAAATGACTTAGTAATACAGCCTTTTGAATATCTGTTTCTAATTGAATCTCCTCCTATCTTCACTTCCTCTGCTCCGACTCTTATCAGCAAATGTTCTCCCAACTTTGTACCCCATTGCCATCCATATAAAAGACTGGGTACGCGCTCGCCCTTAGGCAGCTTCTACTCCTCACCACTCATATCCATCACGAAGGTGCAAAAAGACGCAAAGGTCATTTGGTTCTGTGTGGTCTTCTTGGTTGACCTTTCTGCAAGTTTGCAAAGATGCTGCCAGCGAGTGAAAATCGATATCGCCTAGAGCAGGAGATTACCGACTTATATCAGGAACTCGGTCGATTAGATCCTAGTTCTGAAAACTATACAGAAAAAATAATGAAGATTCATGATAAAATACAGCTCGCTGAAAACCAGTTACAAGAACTGATCAAACTGCCCTCAAAAAGCTTTCATCAGCCTGCCTCTGCGTATATCGAAATTCCCCTCGGTTCTAGCGGTGACACCAACAGAATAAGTGCCAGTAATGGAGATCCAAAAAGAGCGGTGTCAACATCTACAGCAACTACACGGGATGTCGGTAACAATGCGTCAGATATATCTGATGATGATCTTGAGCTGACCGCGCCATCTATGATGATGCGCCAACAGGCTAGCAGTCCACGATCTAATCCTCCAAATGCATTAACTCGCTCAGCGTTGTCGTCAGCTAACCTGAACATAAACACATCCTCAGTATCTATTTCCGATTCTGATTCTAGCAGTTTGCATACTGGACGAAATAGTACTATGGCAGTGGCAAAATCAGTAGCTGAAGGCGATGATTACGATGATGACGATGACGATGACGATGACGATATTGAGATTCTCGACGAAATACGGCATAACTCAAGTGCTACAGCATCTTCAAACGACGAGTCTACTGACTTCTCAATGGTCTCTGGATCTTCTATGAATCGTCCATCGGGACCCAAGACTACATCAACCAATAGCGTAGCAAGGCCCTCAGCACCTAGTAATCATGTATCTGATGGACATAAAGCCATGCTTAAAAATGTGAGTTCTACAGACTCCGTAACAGGTTTGAAGCGGTCTTACTCTAGTTTATTTGAGCGATCAGTTGCGCAGGACTCCAATGCTCCCGTGGCTCCTGTGGCAAAAGTTCCACCCATAGCACCTATAACATCAGTGGCTGTCAAAAAAGACCTGTTAAAAAAAGAACCAGTGGTGGATCTGACAGATGAGCCGGTCAGTGATAACAGACCTACAGAGCCATTCAGGATGGATTGGTATCACCAGCATCTCCTTCCTTATTTGCCTCTGTACCAACGAGTAAAAACTGAGAGGCTCATCAAAGAAATGATCAATGCATATGCTAGATCTGGACTTAAAGTCAAACAACTGAGAGCTGCCAAGCTTTCTGCTAAGCAGCAAATTCATTATATTGATCAACAGCTCAAGATTGTTTTTGATCAACGGTTACGAAGCGGGCTGCTGGCTAGACGAGAATCGAACATGTTATCTATCAAAGTAATTACCCAGCAGATTGATGAAGAGATCACGGTCTTCAACCGGTACAGATCCTTGCTTGTTGATTTAAGACCGGATCGACAGGTAGATTTCCAGCAATTAGAAGATGAATTTCTCAGACATCGTAACAAAGACCAGAGAGTTGATCAAAACGGCGGGCCTTCATCGGCTAGAAATATACTGAATAATATGTCCGATGAAAGGCTTCGTCCACAGCCACCACCCAATATTGATGAAACTGAGCATATAGAGTCTCTTTTGAAGAACATTCAGGCAGATGATGACACTGTTGATCCAAGTAGTCTAATCAAAACGCCAGATGGTCTTGCCGTGGAGCTCTTTGATCATCAGAAGACTGGCCTTGCATGGCTGAAAAAGATGGAATCTAGTGCGTCCCGTGGTGGCATATTAGCTGATGATATGGGACTAGGTAAAACTATTCAGCTTATTTCCTTAATGCTTTCTAGCCGGCCATCTGATCCTACAAAAGGAGAGCGAGCTCTTCCGACTTTGATTGTTGCTCCTGTGGCTTTGATGCAGCAGTGGGAACAAGAGCTACGTACCAAGATAAAGCCCTCGCATCATTTAAGGGTGAAAATCTTTCATAACGTTGTCGGAGGCAAGCTTCGTCATTTTCGGCAGTTCATGGAATATGATGTAGTCATCACTACATATCGTATGATTAGTGGAGAGTATCGTAATCATTTCAATGTTGCTACTGGAGATATCAGACCTGATACTGGTAGGAGAAATTCCTATGAATCTCCTTTTTTCACAGATGATTGGTGCCGTGTTATTCTGGACGAAGCACAAGCGATCAAGAATAGAAGGTCACTAGCTGCTGTCTCAACTTATGCTTTAGAAGCTAAATATCGATGGTGTCTCAGTGGTACTCCAATGCAGAATAATGTGGATGAATTTCAGAGCTTGTTAGGCTTTCTAAGAATAAGACCATACAATAATCCTTCTGCTTTCAACCGGGATATTGGTATAGGCATTAAAAATGGTAGGGATGCTTCTCTGGACACATTCAGGGCATTGCTCAAAGCAGTACTTCTGAGACGTACTAAGACATCTAAGATCAATGGCAAGCCAATATTGACTTTACCGACAAAGACTGTTGATAAGATTAGTGCAGAATTAGAAGGTGAGGAAAAGGAGTATTATGAAAAACTTGAAACCGGCGCAGTATCACAGATGAACAAGTATTTTGATGCTAATACAGTTGGGCAAAACTTTTCAAATGTAATGACGCTTCTTTTGAGATTGAGACAAGCTTGTTGCCATCCTAAGTTGATAGCTTCCACATCATCTAATCTCATCTTGCATAACAAGACCGTATTGAGTAGGGAATCTGCAGCCTTGCCCTCCCTGAGAAGATTGCCTACAAGTACCATTACTAGAATTACCAACGAGTCAGCGAATTTTGTCTGCCCATCATGCTTTGATGCCATTGAAACAAGCAGCACCTTGCTGTATCTGCCTTGTGGACATCACATATGCTCTGATTGTAATGAGCGTTTGTTTGAAGAGAGCACTAACAACAATGGACCAGGAGGTATCAAAACTGTCAAATGTGTATCTTGCCCTTGCGTTATCCCAGAGACCAATGTTTGCATGTACAAAACATTCAACATGATGTATATGTCTGGTCTCAGTGATAGAGAAATTATTAACGAATGGAAGGCAGATAAACTTGCTGAATCACGAGCGAAACGTGATAGGAAACTTCATCTTGAGAGGAAGCGGCAACAAAGACTAGAAACCTCTATGTTCACGAATGAGTTGGCTAATATATCAAAGGAACAGGATGAGGATGAGGATGAGGATGAGGATGAACATGAAGATGAAGATTCGAAGAATCATGTGCCCAGTATAGACGCGAATATTCCTACACCCAATTCAATAGTGTCCCAGGATGCTTATAATGATGCTTGTGATGAGCTTGGGCTATCAAAAATATTCAAGAATGGTTGGCTGAGCTCAGCAAAGATAGATACTTGCATGCAGAAGATCAACGAGATAAGAAGGGAGTTTCCAGGTGAAAAAATCATTCTTTTTTCTCAGTTCACAACTATGTTGACTTTCCTAGAGGTTCCATTACTCGCAGAAGGCATTGAGTATCTTCGTTACGATGGTTCAATGGATGCACAATCAAGACACCAAGCTGTCACGAATTTTTATGAAACAACCGCTTCTCTTATGCTCATCAGCTTAAAAGCTGGTAATGTTGGTCTTACTCTTACTTGTGCATCTCATGTTCTGATTGTGGACCCTTCATGGAATCCTTATGCCGAGGAACAGGCCATAGATCGAGTGTATCGAATCGGTCAGATCAGGCCGGTATATGCTCACAAGATCCTGACTCCAGATTCCGTAGAAAACCGAATTGTTGCCCTGCAAGAAAAGAAGAAGGAACTAATTGATGCTGCCCTCGATGAAACAGGTATGAAAAATATATCTAGACTGTCTGCGGATGATATCCGTTTCTTGTTTAACATGGGTAGTCGTCACGGTCCTGGTCCTGCAAGAATTGAACAGAGAGATTCCGTTGAGAACTAATCATAAAGTTTGGTTATAACATTATAATTATTATTTATATACATATATACATATCTATTAAAGATGGGAATTATGTTCTATTATTTACTGTTGTTCATTCCAGTAGTTGTTGCCCTTTTATTTTGGACTGCCCTACTTCCATTTTAGCTGATTTCGCTCCGAATTGGATAGCTCTTTTCTTCTCGCCACTGACAAGTTTAAGACCTTTGCTATCAGCAAGAATTCTCAATATATATTTGGTCTGGATATCTTTCTCACTCGACTTGTTGTCGGGGTTATGTAATTTGAGATTCAATGGCAAATTCAAAGACCAATCAACAATGTTTTCGTCTAGAAACGGATATCTGATTTCTTTTCCCCAACAGGCACAAACTCTGTCATCTCTACCTAAATTTCGCTCGTGCAATCTATCAAAATCAAGCTGTAGTTCCTTTGATAAGTGGTCGTAACCACTCCGTCGTAGCTCGTTTGTATGTCTTGTATACCCTGCGAACAGCTCATCAGCACCAAGTCCAGAGATTAGAACCTTTGCAGGGGACTGATAGTCTCTTTTAATAGGCTGAGTATCTTGGGGCAATTCATAAAGACTACCATGTCCTCTTGAAGCAAAAAAGAATGCAATTGCAATAGATAAATCCATTACAGTATTTTTAGGATACATGAGATCCTGGACATGTTTACGGTTGTTGAGAGTTTCTTGATACTCTATATTGATTTCCACAAACCTAAACATATCTGTATTGCATGTCTCGGCCAATTCAGACCATGATCTCCGACCTAATAGTCTGTCTGGAGTGTTATAAGCATCCCCAGATCGCGGATTCTCAAAAGCCACATTAAGCAAGTCGATTTTAGAACCCAATGGAAGACATGAATGCGCCATATATGCAAGTATTGTACAATCTATACCTCCTGAGAACAAAATGGCAACATGGGAAACATCTGTGACATTTATTAAAGGTATATTTTGAAGTCGCTGTTGAACCGAAATTTGCAACATCTTTGAAAGCTCATCAGCAGCTTTATCAACAGAAGTAAGTGAGTCAATTGTACTGTTTACCCGCCCAAATGGATATTCTAGACACTCTTCAATATGTCCATGTGTCCATTTGTACTCAACAATCTCTAGCGTGCTCAGATCAACCCGAAACAAAGATCCTCCGGGTACCTCTTTCCATTTTGATATTTCGGACCTGTTGGCAGGTGGGATTGATGATATATGTACACCAAACTCGTCTTTTGAGTATAGCAAGCTTCTTCGGCCAATGCAATCTCTTCCAAACCATAGATAAGTTTGTGTGGGTCCTTCAGATCCTCCGATATGTTCCGTATATGTAAATGCATATTCCCCTCTTAGTTTCTGAACCGTTTGAACAACACCAAAATGTTTAAACTGAGTGAAAACATAGCTGGTGTCATTTCCAAACTCTATTTCGTCATTATAGATTTCTCCGTTATATTGTAAAACATTCTGGTTGTCTGGGTCAATAACTGGCTGCTCAATGAATGGCTGTCGGAGACTCAGAACAGATGAGTGGAGTTTCAACAAACCACCATAAGGTATTTTTTCTATGACAGACCTGTTAAAATCAGGGCCTCTTTTATTGATTTCATCTACCAAGTAATTCCATGTATCCCCTTGAATTAGATGCTCTTGATTATAACTGTATGACAACAGAATCCCACACATTGTTGGCGGGTTCTATGTCGCTTAATTGCAGTGTATAGGCCCCTTCAGAAAATAGTTTCAGAAAAGCAACGGTGTTGAGGAAATCTTACTACACAACATAACAAAGTAAAAATAGACAAGAACTGGTTGAACAGCAATAAAACGGCCGACTCAATCCAGTCATGAGTAAAGTAGTAGATGGAGATAGCAGTGGGTCCACAAACGATAATATGGTCGGTGGTACAGAAGACCAAGATCAATTGGAGGAAGCTCTATCTCCGACAATACACACCAACTACATCGACCCTTGCGTAAGCAAGTTGGATCAGCCGGATGAAATGGTGGTATATGAACAGGCGTCTGCTGCCTTTTCATTTCCATCCACAATCTCGGAAACTTCGCATGATCTTCAGGGTTTGTTGGTACAGTTTGATCCTTTGACAGTATCATCACCATCTGAGCCGAGTAATGGCAAGAGCAAGACCAAAGATGTTGTGCCACAACAGCAACAACAGCAGAGTCTGATTGAGTTAAATGAACCGGAAGAAACTGATTCTCCTACAGAAACAGTTCCTACTACAGAAACAGCTGCAAATTTGATATCTGAAGAGCCAACCAAATTCGAAGAGCAGCAACAAGCAACAGTCGGCGAGTCTGTTGTGGAGCATTTGACAACAAAGGATAACCACGAACCAACGGAAGTTTCACCGAAAATCGCAAAGCCAGAAGTTCACAAAGTTGAAAACTTAGAGACAGCTCCTCCTAAAAGTGATACTAGTTCATCCTCCGTCGATCCAACCACAGCTGAGCAGCATACCAATCGTCATCTCAAACTTCAAAGATTTCCAAGTAAAACGTCAATTGACGATATTCCAAGAGATGATGAACCCACAGACCGTCCATTCGACTTCCAGCGGTTCTTGGACCAGCTGAGACACAAAAGTGCCGACCCTATTGCGAGATACGTCAAAAGTTTCCTAACCGAGTTCAACAAACGGCCATGGACATGCGAGGAGCAAGTCAAGATTGTCAGTGACTTTAAGGATTTCATAACGGGAAAAATGGAATTGTGCCCACCGTTCAGTACTTTGTCAGAACATGAAATGATCAATGCTACTGAGGGAATGGAGAAGCTTATTATGAATCGTCTTTATGCAAAGACATTTTCACCAGAAATACCACATAATCTCAGATCCAGTGGTCACGAGGAAGATGTCATACATGATAATATTGTCGAAGAAAAAATACGGATTTGGAGTTGGATAGAAGGCCGACATTTGGATTTACCAGACCGGTTTTTGCGTAATGGCGAGGCATTTGTCAAGCTGGCTAGTGATGAACTGTCCAAGATAAACCACTATAGGGCACCTCGTGACAAAGTAATTTGCATTCTAAACTGTTGTAAAGTTATTTTTGGGTTGTTACGGCAAACCAAATCGGAAGAATCTGCTGATGGGTTCTTGCCAATTCTTATTTATGTGGTGATCAAAGCACAGCCTAAAGACATAATATCAAATGTCAACTATATCCAACGTTTCAGGAGTCCAGATAGATTGAATGGCGAGACAGGTTACTATTTGTCATCATTAATTGGAGCTGTAAGCTTTATCGAGCAGCTGGACAGAACACAACTAAGCGTCACTGATGCGGAATTCGAATACAATATCGAGAAGTCCGTGAACTCTATTGCACATCCTATAGCTGCAAATGAAGATAAGCCAAAAGGAGCTTTATTTGCGAAAAAGCTTCTGCATCAGGAAGGTAATGAACCTCCATCTACGCCTGAGCGACAGGACTCGCCGACAGCCGAACATGATCAACCGCAAGGGACCTCAAGTACGCACCAACATGTATTACAAAAGACAGAAAAGCACCAAGAAGTTAGTTCGATAGGTACAGCCAACACCACAGAGCCCTCTGTTCCTGGCCCAGCTCAAGGCCTGAACCCGTCTCAGGTGCTCTATAATTCTGCGGGATTGTTTGCTGCACCGTTCAGATCACTATCGAAATTGTTTGAATCTGATCCTGCCAACACTGACGGTACTACTTCAACCACTGCATCTTCATCTGCATCTGCTACAGCCAAAACTGCTTCAGGTGATGGTGGAAATGCTAATGTTCTCTTACCGGAGGAATTGGCAGCACGCCAAGTTTCCGCTGAAGAACATGAAGCGAGACGAATCCAGCAACAAGAATTTGAATCGGTAGTAGTAACATTGAAACAGATGTTTCCTCTTTTAGACAGGGAGATAATAGAAGACGTTCTAAGAGAAAAACAGGGCCGTGTAGGAGCAGCTGTTGATGCATGTTTGCTTCTTGTAGGAACTTCCTAAGAACCACTGTAAATACTAAATGAGGAATCTTGCCATTCAAAATGCATAATACCAGTCAACTGACAGTGACTACATAAACATTTTGATAAATTTTTAATATTATTTCGTCGATTTATAGATCTAGCTACAGTTGTCTTCTACTAGATATATCATTACCCCTGATCTCGAGATGATCGTCTATAGGCTAAATCGCTACAGGGTAACTGGTACGGCTGAAATCCCCCCCCCGAAAAACTATCCTCGTGGCATTTTCTTTGCATTCCACTTTTGAACGACGTCAAAACATCATAGATCACACTAAAAAATAATGGTAAGTTTTTCTTCATTGAATTCACTGACATGAAACCCGTGTCGAATGAAGTTCCATTGATAACCAATTCTCTAACACGTAGGTTGTACTTGCTGCCTCAATTTGTACCCGTGGTGGTAGGGTCATTTTGTCACGTCAATTCAAAGACCTACACAAAGATGAAGTTCTTACATTAATGGCAGGATTTCCTAAGCTCACGCAATCCGGTACCCAGCATACGACAGTAGAAGATGAAAATGTTCGATATGTTTACCAGCCTGTCGAAGAACTTTACGTTGTTTTGATTACCAATAGACAATCCAACATTTTACAAGATATTGACACGCTTCGACTTTTCACACAAGTTGTATCATCAATTGTGCGAACTGTGGATGAACGAGAAATTCTTGGTAGTGCATATGAACTTATTAGTGCATTTGATGAAATCATCGCGCTTGGTTACCGAGAAAACCTCAGTCTTGGACAAATACGCACAATTCTGGAAATGGAATCTCATGAAGAGAAGATCCAGGAGATTATTGAAAGAAACAAGGAATTGGAAGCAGCAGAGGAGAGGAAACGAAAAGCAAAGCAGCTGGAGATACAACGTCGAGAAGCTTCTAAGCGAGGGCCTAATGGCTTAGGATCTGGTTCTGCCACAGGATTTGGCAATATGCCGGGCGGAACAGCATCTCCATCGTACGGTAACAGTCAAACACGAATTAGCACACCAAGTACTGTACCAAGAGTGGAAAATGGCTATGATTATGGTGATGGTTCTACGACCAAGAGGGCCTCTAAACCTAATCGTGGAAAGGGTTTACAATTGGGAAGCAAAAAGAAATCATTGGGCCAAGATACAGAAGACAGTCCATTGATGTCTCTGCCGGCTACTGAGTCTAGAGAAACTTTACTCAGAGCTACTCCTGAAGTCAGTTTACAGGCTGCTTCCGGATCATCCAATGAAGGTATTGAATTGACTCTTAATGAGACAATTACTGCAGCACTTCGACGTGATGGCTCAGTCAAGTCATCGCTCGTCAAAGGTAATGTACAATTAAGAGTTGGAAACCCTGATCTTGGTAAGATCAAGATCCTGACGAGAATCGAAGATGGTCCATCAAATGCCCAATACCAAACAAACCCGAACATTGATAAGCCTCAGTTCAACAAAACCAGAGTTCTCGCACTACGAGATGCATCGAAATCATTTCCTTCCAACAATCAGCAAGTCGAGATTATGCGATGGAAGATTAGTGGCAAACCTGATGAAGCTACTTTGGTTCCTATTACTTTCAACTGTTGGTTTTCGCAATCAGGCACGAGCTTTTATGACATTACATTAGAATATGAGGTGAACTCCGAGTTTAATGAAGTCCTTGAGAATGTCACAGTATCTATTCCAACCGTGACATCCAATGTCCATGTTTCTGCTGACACTTCTGCAACATATAGTCAATTTGACGATCGAATTGAGTGGTTGATTCCCGAGGTCAATGCTAAAGATGACACAGCATCAGGTAGCTTTGAATTCACAGCAGAAGCGGATGCTGAAGATGACTTTTTCCCGATTGAAGTTAGCTTTGATGTGAAAGAATCGTTGAGTACATTCGGCAAGGTGGATATTTCTGATGTGGTAAATGCTTCTGATGAGTCTACATCACTTCCTTTCGAAAAGGCTATTATATTGAGGTCAGAAAACTATAGTATCGAGTGATTGAATAATATTCTTTAATACATGAATTCTAAGAGGAAAGCTATGTTTGTAGATACATATATTCAGAAGAGTATATAAAGAAGAACAGAACAGAAAGGCCTTGTTGTTTCAGAGATCAAATGTTTGACCTGGAGATGCAAGATGGAATACACATTTAAGATCATGTTCTCGAGCAGATTTGGTTAGTTCATGAAAAATGGTATCATGTGGGGCGTAATCTATATATGTGGGTTCAGCGAGCGATGATCGATGGACATGAACAGAGTCCTTGATATGAGTAATGATGATAGGAAGTTTGTCCAAAGACGGGTTTTCTGGAGAGCATAAAACTGCAAATGCATGAAGTTCAGCAGTCAGGTATTTTGGGGTGAAATGACCAAATAGTAGCCTGTCTTCATGAGGAGAGGAGAATGAGCACTCAATGATGATACCTACTAGCCTATTACCGTCCCTGACTAGCTCTGCAGCCTTTTCCCATACTATATTGTTTCTAGGAGTAACCGAGATGCAATCAGGCTCAACATCGCCCCATACTAACAAAACCTTGTGGGTTATGTCATCTTCAATAAAGTAAGCGGTGCTTTCATACGAGGATTGAACTTCGTTGTTAGAGGAGAATTCACAAGGCGGTTGTACAGTTGATGTACTCTCTGAGGAATGATTCAATGCCAACGGTAATTTCTCGCAGGAAGAATCTCTTAATTGAAGTGCTTCAAAAGACTGCCATATCTTTTTGTCCATTGCAGAGCCATGTGATACTGGATATGCTGATAAAGTCAGGTGACTGGCAAGATTGGAGTAAATCTCGAAAGCATTCAACCGTGCAATTTTCAGTAATTCAGCAGGCATGAAACCTTCGTCAGTGAGATTGGGCCATATGACGCCATTAAACACATATTTTAATAGGTTGTCGATACATGAGTTTTGACCGGCCAGAGTTATAGGACGACATTTCTGCAAACCTGCAGAGTTCAGAACAATACCACAAATATGATCCAAGTGTTCGTGGGTTAGACAGATTGTAGACACAAATTCTGTGAGAATATACCAAGCGTTTAAGGATGCTTCTTTCCGGCTCTTATCGTGAAGAGTCTTTTTGGCTGTTTGGTCCTTGTATGGCAGCTTCAAGTCTTTGAAAGCACGATTTTTCAATGTATCATCCATTAGAATATCGGAAATACCTGAGATCAATGTCCCTGCATCAATTGAGATCATGCATCCTGGTTCCCACGGAGATTGTGCCGATTTAATAAGATAAGCGCAAGTATGCCTGTCTACAGGTCCACCTGAGCAACCCTAATCAGTTAGTCAGCCAGCAAGAAAACCAAGAATACACAACTGTGTTCAGTTTTACAAGTTTGATACTTACCAGTACAATTATATGAAAGCTAGGTTGCGAAGGTAACTTCATATCATTGTTGGACGTCAGTTTGGATAATCTTAAATATATAGTAGTGATGACAGTGATATATTAGACCCCGCAATCAGTAGTGAAATATTTGATTCGACCTTTGCCTGTAACTCCAACAGAAATCAACTCAATTATTTAATGATAATGGAAGATTAAGAAATAATATCCTTTAGTTCTGTATATTTTTATGTTCTTTGTTTAATTGTGGTCTAAAAACTAGCGCTTTGAAAATCTACAAGTATATGTAGGTCGAAGAGTATATAAGCTTTCGCTTTAAGTTTGGTAGTCAAATAGACAAACAAGGCGAGGTAATCACGAAGCGACGAGGAAGAACTCATGTCTATAGAAGTTAGAAAACAGATTACATAAACATTGGAAATGAGAGATTTAGTTTTTACCAATTCTTTCATGTCCAAGGAATCGTTCAATAATATTTGAAAGCCAAGATTAGAGAAGTTCAAAGACTTTGAACAAGGTTTCCAATAACCAAAGAGACCCTGCATAATGACATAACCAATGGGACACAACATTGTATATATGATTACATATTACGTAAGAATGATATGATATCTAATCCTGAGGACCTCCATATCCTTTTATTCCCTCAGCAAATCTCCAGCTCATATCTTCACATTGGACATCCTTGTCAATCGTGATTTCACCACCGCATCTGATAGTAGCGACACTGTATTTGTCCAGAGACCTAGCATCCCGGTAGAACAATACTTTCATGCATTTGTCGATCAATTTACGAGCATCCGCTTCACTTAGATTCTTCTCATCGCCTTCTCTATCAACGACTTTTCTTAATAGGGGTACAGCCAAGTAAGCACCGAAGCCAGTAGCCATGGCATTTGATTTATAAGTGACACCTAATAAATCAACATATGATAAGAAAGGCTCACCTTCTTTGTCTGTACCTGCAATTAACATCGCATTCCATAAAGGATCTAACTTGCTTCTTCGATTGTACATGACTTTGGAGAGATATTTGTAAACAGTAGGAGTACTCAGTTTGAAACCAGTATTATCATAATTCTCGTCAATTTCCAATTGTTCCAGGATTCGCTGGAGATATTGCATATCAGACACGTCTCCCCCTAATCCAATCACAGTTTCTCCACCGACTCTAAGCAAACGTTCTTGGTCCGTGAACCTAGCAAGTGAGCCATATGAAGCCAAATTATCTGCTGCTAAAATGACTCCGCCATTGAACTTTACACCGATTACACTTGTACCAGTAATAACAGGCTGTTGGGTGTGCGCCACAGGGTCTCTTTGACTTATGGAAGCATGCACAATCTTCTCGTCGTAGGGTCCATACACTTCATCACGAGGTCTACCCCAATGCGTTTGAAAATGATCCATTATAATAATATGTGTATTTGTTTTGAACTGCTGCAGCTGTTTGAGACAAAAAAAGAAGGATGTTTGGTTGTGTGAGAGTTAGTGGCACAGAAAGAAAATAGTGATGTGAGGTCTGGGTTGGGAAGCCTTACTAGTGTCTAACACTGCTTGTTCAGTACTTCTACAATACTTTTAAAAGGCAATCAATCAACCGTTGAATAAATTCCTAAAAGATATCTATTATTATTCTAGAATATATATCCAATCATCTATACTATTATTCCCACAAAAATTCCAGGTAATTGTACCATTTCTTTGGAACTGGCGGGTCCTCAGGTTTGTTTCTGATATCTGCAAATATACTTTCCAAATCTACTGTCAGCGGATCAACAGGTTTGCTTTTTAATAGCACCTTGCCAATTCCATACAGCACTATGAATATGGGGATATTGAAATAGGCCGAGAAAAAAGAAGATATGGACCAATGGCCATGTACAAACACTGTGAAGCCTCCTGTAAGAATAAGCAAGCCACTCAATACCAGCCCTATCCAACTTGCCCACAAAGTTACAGGTGTACTCCATGGTAATGCTTTTCTATTATAACCTTGAGCTTTTAAGACCTTCATCATATATATGTGGTTGACACACATAATCAGCCAGCTGAATAGCAAGGATGAAGATGTCAAGTTCTGGAACCATGAGAAAACTGTGGAAGCAGTATCTTGTACTGACATATATGCCAAGCAGAAGAAGAGGGTTTTCAAAGCTACTGCAACATATGGAACTTGCCATCTGTTTGTTCTTAAAAAGATCTTCGGTGCTTGACCTTTTGCTGCCATGGCATATAAAGATCTTGAGCCACCAAGCATCCCAGCATTGCCTGCTGACCAAGCCGAGGTAATGACCACAGCATTGATGATACTTGGAAGAGCTTTAATGTTGGCCAATTGGATGGCAATGACAATGGGTGAGGATTGTGCGTTGCCAGATGAACTGGCCAATTGCGGACTATTATAAGGAACAATCAACCCAATTACAAACAACAGCAGAATATAAAACAAAAGAACTCGCAAAAATATTCTTTTACAGGCCATTGGTATGTTTTTTCTGGGATTCTGAACTTCTGCTGCTGCAATACTGACTTCATTAACTCCTCCATATGCATATACTGCCGAGGATAAAACTGCCCAGAATCCGCAAAAGCGACCTAAACTGCCGTCAGTCAAGTATTCAGCAAAAGCACCAGGATTTTTCCAATAGTGGAACCCTAGTCGTGGAGTTGATGTACCGCCAAGATCTATTACCAGCCCTACAATGATTGATCCGACGATAAGCATTATCTTTAGTATGGAGAAGAAAAATTCAACTTCTCCAAAGTATCTCACCGGTCCAAGATTGCTAAGGACAATAAGTAAGATACATATTGTTATCCAGAGCGCAGGACTTATATCAGTCCAATATTCGAAACACAAGGCTGCTGCAGTAATCTCAGCTGGCCCTGCCACAAGAGATGAATATACACGATTCCAACCAATGGCAAATCCAAGAGCTGGCTCAACAAAGTATTCTGCATGCCTGATATAAGCTCCAGTCACTGGCATGAATGTCGCTACTTCTGTGATGGATAATTGCACACAGCATACAATAAATCCGACAACAAGGTAGGCTAGTAGCAAACCAACAGGTCCTGTTTTAACCAAAGCACCACCGGTGGATAAGAACAAACCTGTACCAATTGACCCTGCTAGTGCAATCATCTGGATATGACGTTGAGCCAGACCACGGTGTAGTTTACTGTCGTATGCAAATGCACCATCATCTGACTCTACTACAGGCTCTGGCTCTTCATCGATTTGGTAGATATATTTTTCATTATCTGAGCTGCTATGAACATCTGTATGTTTAGTATCTGTCATGGTATAGTTTGTAGAGCTTTTCAACTTTAGCTTTGATGGCTTACAATGACCTCAATATAAGCTATCGGCTTATCAATGGCAGTGGAGCCAGAGATATGGCGCCATAATATGGTTCGATTCTCAATGAAATGTCTTGTGTGAGAAATAAGATTACGTCTGTTTCTATTTGCCTGTGATGATGGTGTAAATGCTGAAACAGGTATGCAGTTCCGCTGCACATTCCTATTCGAGATTCCAGCAGCTGTATCTGAAGAGGGGAAAGGATGATGACATACAAGATGATTGGTTTAAAAATACGGATTTATTATCATGATTTCACTATGTTGTCTATAGAAATGGGTTTATCTTTGTGATGGTGGAATTGAGTTTAGAGTTCAAACCTAGTTGACTCCTGTGCCGTTTGTTCAAACCACTCACTTGAAAAGCAGACAGATGAAAGTTAATGACATAGAAAAAGCAAGATATATTAGGTCTAAAGCACAGGTAAAGCAAGTGAACGAACCAATGTTGCGAAACCTTCACCTATAGATGAACATTCAGCAGGTTACTTTTACAATGGATATAAGGGTTCTAATCGTGGGTGTTGAAAGGCTTAAGTCTCAATGTGTGTTTCAGCGCTTTTTAAAAGTTCGCTAAATAGAATCTTTGCATGTTTTAGGTTATTTTGTATGGTGCTATCTTAGAGAGGCAAGAGAAACCATAGTAGCTTAGATAAGGAAAGAAGAGCACAATAAGATGGCAGCATCGCTCTGGGTATCTGGTACGGCATCATTAACCTTAATTACAATTAAATCTCTTGATTTATACCCGCAGTAAAGTTTGTCGCCATATCTAACTTTTGGTTTTAGTTGTAGCGGTCTATTATATGCTCTAAATGGAGCATGAATCTGAGTCTCTCTCTTATCAAGCTTTTGAAAATACCATGGCTAAACCAAGCCAAAACAATTATCATTGAAATAATCCTTAGATCCTAAATTCATTTACTGTCTACGGAAATGATATATGCATCTTGTGAACCAAAGTACAAAGTAAAAGTCACGTGTCTAGTTCCTGATAATGGCTGAACCTTTCACTTTTTTAGACAATGGCTCTAGAAAAGCTTGGACAGACATTAAAACTAGAATGTAAAACAAAAAATATGCCTGTTAAAACAGTAGAAATTGAATAGTGTTTTTTTGTGTTGTAGTTTCAACCAACCAATTGATAATACCAGGAGAGTCACTCACAGATATCACCCATATGTTCATATACTGAAGAAATTTACAGAATAAAGAACAGATATTAGCTGCATTTGTAAACTTCAATTAAAAAATAACCTCAGCACCCCCACCGTTGATATTGTCAATCTCCGACTCGCTCAAATCGTGATATCTGAATCTCTGTGGCAATTCTCGTCTAAGAGCGAATTCACCTTGATTGACGACCACTATTTTATCAGCAGACGAAGGACTAGTGGCTCCTTTTCCACCTAAAGGTCCATATGTAGTAGCATTTGCTCTGTATTTGGCAAAGCTCTGAGGCAACTGGCCGTCGGGCGATTCCGGATGTACTCTAGGGCTATGATCAACAGCTTAAACGTTAGTGATAAGAACAGTTAAAAAAGAAACAGAATGAACTTATAATCTAGACTATTTACAGCAAGAAACAAAGTTCAATTTATGTAAATATGCAGCTCATAAGTCGGTGCCGTGAATGGGCCGAAATCAACCCACTAACATATTATCACTAAGAAACATCAATATAAACATTTAATACCTACCACCAAGGTTCCTATTCTTCCCTAAGAACTTGATCAATGGAGTTCGCAGCACAATGCGAGTGTATCTCATGGTCAATGGGATTTCAAGTATGGAGGAAGATAAAATGAAACTGGTGGTGGGGTTTCCTTTGGAACTCCAAGAAAAATCGATTTTGGCAGTTGTGCAGCTGAAAAAAAAAGTTGTCCCATTAAGCAGTAATCTGCCGGTCAATGATCTCAAAATGTTATTGGGTGATAACATCAGTAGATCACGTGACTTGATAACATCAGGATATCACGTGACTTGTTGTCTGAAATATATCTTACACAATTATATGCATTTTTTAAAAGTAGTGAAAAAAACAACAATATACTTACAATTTTTTATTTTGTTATTTACAAAAGTTTCTATATAGGTCCATCAGTTATTGAACCTCTTTATATACACCACCATAGAACAAATATATGCGAGCGAGATAGCCGCCCTTCAAGGGCAGTTACTATCACGATAATAGTCTTATTGTCTGATAGCATGATATCGCTTGCCTCTAAAGCCAAAAAGCTTCTGATTAAACTGATACACCTCTGAAGGGTTCAAGTCATGTAGTTCCCATTTCGTGGAACCGAATAGGTTATGGCTAGGCTCTAAAAGTACATCAAGCTTATCACTGAACTTTGATTGTAACCAATTCCAATCTCTTTGACAATCAGCCTCATGGAACCCTGTTACAAAAATCGGACATTTGCTTTCCAATAATCCAGGAATCGACTTTTCCCATTGATCCATAGTTTCAGGAGCACCGAGACCAGGATGGAAAAGGAAGAACACATCCAGATAAGGATCATAGGGCATAAAGTCTTGAGCCTCATTCAATACATGGAAATAATCGGTATAATAGCTGAAAGAGAGTTGCTGGTCATACTTCACTTTGACTGGTTTGGTAAGAGCTGTATAATGCTTCATACTTTTATCATAATAAGACTCAGGACCAATGAAAACCAATTCCAACTCAGTATTAGGGAAAAGGTAAGACATTTGTTTCCAAGCATGAGGAGGTAATTGTGACTCGGCTCTAGCACCAAGCATAAAGATTCTCATGGGTCTATCCTGCCAGGATTTTGAAGTATCTGTAGGCAACAAGGTATATCGTAAAGCAGCCAAACTTTTCAAACCTTCCAAAGTTAAAGGACCTTTAGGCTTGAGATTATATGGTGAATATTGGTGTAAAACACTAGATATAGTCAAAGGATAACTCAACATCTTGGTGACAGCAGCCAGCTGGAATTCAGTGTCCATTGAATAAAAGTCTCTTGTATAGAAAAAAGTATCCCAATTCAAGAAGTTTACCGAGGCTTCCAATTGCTGAGGGCCAGGGAAATCAAACTCGGGAAATTCACGACCACTCCTTAAATCATGTTCATAAATGTTGACTTTACGCAGAATCTCGCCTATACCTTGTTCATGATACTTTTTGTCTTCTTTCCAAGCTTCTTCTGAGTGATGAGTAGGGATTCCTGAAATAGGACAAGTATAATTTATATTCTTGCCTGTCACGGGACACTTTGCTCTTGCTCTGATAAAAGCAGCCCGAGCTCGAATATCTGGCGAAGGTGAAGTATCCCAGACATGAAATCGGTTTTCAGGCGTAGGATAATCTTCAGGTAAAGGGGGATCAAACCCAAGCGTGACTCTTACAAAATTACCGACATTTTTGGCCACAGATTTGACTGAATAGTTTCTGTTAAGGTTCCTCAAGTTATAGCTATTTGCCATGGCCTGACTTGGCAGAGCAGCCAAACTTAACCGACTACAATACATATCAACAAAGGAAAAGCAAAAGATAAACAGGAATTTATCTTGTTAATCTAATCACAAAAGATTTCAGTTGATACACGGTGCGGCGAGAACGTTAACCTTTGACAGGACTTTTTAGGTTATTTTTCCTTTTCTCGGTGGTGTGAATGAAAAATTAAAGTGGCTCGGGATCATTAGGCTGACGGGAGGTATGAGGAACTAGGAAACAAAACTCAGGAGAAACGAAAAATGAAAAGTAGAAATTTATATATTTTTATATTAAATTAATCAAAATGTCTTTCTGCAAAAATTTACTTATTTTCCTGGTCTTGTGCCTTGGTTGAACTTGCTCGTACTTTGTATGGTGAAGATATTGATTCTCTCCGACCAGCTAATATAGAACTTCCCAAGTTCACGTTCCACACTACAGCACATCAATTAGCCACTTAACCGGTACTTAAGACAGCAGCTTCTATAGCAGCATTATAAAAAGGCAAAAGTTCAAATCGGAGGTTGTTGAAATTCATTTTAAACTCGGATAGGACTAGCCGAAACATTTCTGCATCTGAACAATGACTGAAGAAGAATCATCTATTGACAGTGTTCTTGTGACCATTACTTGCGCTTCGGAGCCTCGTATAACCGGGACTACACACCGATTTTCAACCACACAAACGATTCTGGATGTGAAAAAGAAGATCTTGGATTTTCTTGGCGAACCGAATTCAGATGACAATCGAGTTATCTTGATATTCATGGGAAGATTGCTACCAGCAACAGATAAACTGGCAGATCTCAGTAGTTCTCTTCCACGAAACAGGGAGATACCCGCCAACACACAAAAAACTGTGACTTTTCACTTAGTTCTAAGGACTGCTGATCATAATGAGTCAACGTCACCGCCTAATTCTTCAGCTACAACGGCTAGAACATCTTCAATTCCGTTGTTAAGATCTAGCACTACTGCTGCTAATACTAGCAATGATGCAGCAACAACCTCGGGCGATTTCCTATTCTCCTCTCCTCTGACCAGAATAGAAGTAGCTGGATCATCCTCACAAGAACGAACTTCACAAAACACACCGACAAGGTTCTGGGATGATCCTTCTGTGTCATCGTATTACTTGACCTGCAACAACTCTCAAATGAGCATTGAAAACTACAAGGCTGTTGTTTTAACTGATTCTTCTAGAAAACCGGTAGTATGCTTTTCTCCCGACGTTGTAGATCAAATGGAATTGCAGTTTGGACCTAATGTTGGTGGGGTTGATCTCTCTATACATGCATCAACTTCAAACTCCTCTATGCCAACATCTGAGCCCACCCCTACAACTACCAGTAATGATACCAGAAACGCTGGAATGGTTACACTTGGTGACAATCAATATTATATGCTTCGTGTGAATCCTGGCTTGACTACCCATGCGGCAATCCGCTGGTTGTCTATCCTTTTCAGAACTTGCTTGGTTTTAGGTTATTTCCTCATGCAATATGACGAACGGTTGGCAGACTTTACAGTTCCTCTTGCAATTGTTGGTATCCCAATTCTGTCAGTGGTTTACAATAGTTCTCGTTTCTTCAACCCATTTGTGAGTATTCGAAACTTTGTTCTACGATACATGCCACATGGTTTACCGCAGGAAATCAGATTTGAAGAGTTGCCTCATCTTTGGGGAGGTAATTCATCTTCAAGACCCGGCAATGAAGGTTCTGGATCTGATGATATCTCAGCTGTTGATAATGGTGAAGGTATAACCCGTGATGAAGTCCATGAGGAAGTCGACAATGAAGAAGATAACCCAGAGCCTCTTTCTCCATTGTTAAGACAACATACAGCCAACCAATCTGCATTACAACGACTCAAATCTTGCATAATTATTTTCTTTGCTAGTATGATCCCATCTTGGCATGATACGTGGGTCCAGGAAGAAGTACGACGACGAGAATCGATAACAGAATCTCTGAGGCACCTTCAAGATGGACAACGACAACACAACCGAGAAATCTCGTCCAATTCTGGGCCTATTGCATAGAAACCTTTTTATATGTACATATTGATGTATATATCGATATATATAACTGTTTGCATAATATAACTACATTCAACTTGTCCTGTATGTTGTCCTAACTTTTTGGGACAAATCTAACCAGCATCAACACTGCAAGAATGACTTCGATAATTCGCTTCGCTTCTTTTGTTGTCAATTCCCAAGTATTCTTCAAAAGCAGTCTCTGCTATGGATTGGTTAATTTGAAGCCCATTCTGCCTGGTCATGTTCTTGTGTGTCCATTGCGATGCGTGACTCGACTAGCTGATCTTTCTGACGAGGAATCTGCGGATTTCATGGTCTCAATCCGTCGCGTCTCCAAATTAGTAGAACAATATTATAAAGCAGATGCTTTGAATATCTCTATTCAAGATGGACCTTTGGCAGGACAGACTGTGCCTCATCTTCATTGTCATATCATACCACGAAGAATCAATGACCTTGAAAGCGCTGATAAAATCTATGAATTGCTTAATGGTAAAGAAGGTGACCTGGACTATGTTTTCCGCACCCTTAAGAGATGTAATGGCTCCATGAATGTAGCCCCTGATAGTATGAGAAAACCACGTACAATGGACGTAATGTCCGAAGAAGCCGAATCATTGAAGAAGTATATGAAACAACACAATCTATAGATTTATACAAAGATTAAGAATATCATTGAACAATGCTAACATATATACAAAGGCCATAGTAGGGCCTAGAATAGTCTACTCATGAAGTCTTAGCCTTTTCCTCGGCTCTTAATCTGCCATAATACTGTGCTCTGACTTCCTTTCGTTTACGTTCACCTCCCCAGCTCTTTTTACCCCGTTTGAATTCTTCTAACTGCTCACCTCGTTTGAATTTGGTGATCCAGGACAACAAATATCGTCGCTGACGGGCATCTATTCCCTTTTCTTTTAAAGAATGAGAGTCTGCAGAAACCAAGTCTTCCCAGGTTTCGAATTTATCTACATATTCTGTCATGTTTCTGCCAATCTTTTGTAGAAAAGTCTGAGTATCTGGGACATCCTCCCTTGGTGCGACTGCTTTAGGATACGGTGGAATAATATGCGTATAATTAGTAGAAGTTACAGAGAATGGTCTTAAAAAAGCTCTTGTTTGTAATGGTTTTATGTTCCTCGAGATCATGATGCCAATATTGTGTGTGTGTGTGTGTCGAGGTGAAATTTTCAATTTTCAAATGCAGAACTGGACTTTTCAAGATTTTTCAGCTTGAGCCGCACCAACCAAATCAATGGGATCGCTGCTAAAAGCTGGAATTTTGATTCGAAAAGATATTTGTTTTTAAACCGCGTTTCTAATGATTCCTTGAATATATAAAAATATTGAGGATGTAAATATCCATATTGTGGTGGAGTTGCATCCCCTACTGATGACTACTATTCAGCTTCAGGATCAGGTTCTCCTTTTACTGCCATAAAGCTTATTCCCACTCACCAACATCATAATCCATTCTCTCACTCCTTCCTTCGACAACTACAATTTGTTTGATTTCTCCTTCACCTCTTGTTTAAAAACTCTTCCTTTTTCACGATTTTTCACTATTCAAAGAATTTAGTCCATAGACGGTTTTTCTCCAAAATGACAGGGTCTCAGTTTTATCTTTGTGCTGATATCAAGCCCACATACTCAAGTGACAAGATCATGAGTTGGAGATCACAACTTACTGGCCTACAACTGGTACTTATACAACACAAAACACCTATGGTGAATGGTTATTTTGCCGTTGCTTCAGAAATTGATAATGATTCAGGTGCACCTCATACTTTAGAGCATCTCGTATTTATGGGTTCTAAAAAGTATCCTTATAAAGGTTTGTTAGATGAAGTAGGCAACAAGCTAATGTCTACTACAAATGCATGGACAGCTACTGATCAAACTGTTTATACGTTATCGACTGCTGGATGGGAGGGATTCAAAACATTGCTACCCGTATACTTGGATCATGTGTTGCATCCTACTTTAACCGACAGCGCATGTATCACGGAAGTTTACCATATTGATGGCGAAGCTGAAGATAAAGGTGTGGTGTTCTCAGAAATGCAGGGCGTGGAGAATACCGCTAGTGATTTGATTGCCACTGCCATTTCGAAACTGAGATACCCTGAGAAGTGCGGCTATTCGAGTGAAACCGGCGGTTTAATGGCTGCTCTTCGTACTTTGAAACCTGACCAAATTCGTGATTTCCACAAACTACGATACAGACCCGATAATCTCTCTGTAATTATCACGGGAACTGTAGATCCTGATGAGTTACTACGGGTCATGTCAGAGTTTGACAAGAATCTGACAGTTCCGTCTACAGTTGGTTACAAACGTCCGTTTGTGGAGTCAGATACCAAACCAAACTTTAGCGACAAAGTCGTTGTTAAGACTGTCAAATTTCCAGATACTGATGAGTCGTTTGGTGAAGTTGTCATGAACTGGATAGGTCCACGTGGTGTTGATATGGTAGGCTCCACAGCCCTTTCTGTATTCGGTACATATCTTTGTTTGGAAAGCACAGGTAAATTATCTGACGCACTCGTTGAAATAGATGATCCGCTAGCCACTTCCACAGATTATTCAACCGATGATTATATCGAATCTGGTATGAACTTCTGGTTGTCAGGTGTACCTGCCAACCGAACTGAAGAAGCCTACTTGAAAGCACTAGAAGTTATTGTAAAACAAGCAAATCCCGATAGTTTTGACCTCGAATTCATGCGTGATTGCTTAAAGCAGGATAGAAGAAAGTTTCTGCTTAATGCGGAGCAGAATAGTAGCGCATTGGCTGATATGGCTATCTTCAATTTCTTGTATGGTTCTCTTGATGGCAAAGATTTGATCAACTCTACACAATCTCTTGACGAATACGATACATTGCTTGCATGGAGCGTGCATGACTGGACCAACTTTATCCACAGATATTTTGTCCAGGGAAATCCTGTCGTCGTACAGGGAATTCCCTCTGAGGAGCTGTACAATAATCTTGCCAGTGATAAGAAGAAACGAATAGAAGAGTACCGTGCACAATTTGGACCTGAAGGACTTGCCAAATTCGCTGCTGAGTTGGACAAGGCCCAGAAAGAAAACAACAAGCCCATACCCTCCCGAATGTTGAATCAGTTCAAGATGCCTGATCCCTCTAAAATTGCTTTGATTGAGACCTCTAGTGGCAGAGCTGGGCTATCTCTTCAAGATAAGTATATAAAGGATGACGATTCAAGTGAGCTACAGAGACTTTTAGATGCCGACGGAGCCAGGAGTTTGCAAATGTTTATTCATTATGAGGAGTACAAGTCACAGTTTGTTACTATTCGTATTGAGCTTTCATCACTTCCCGTTGAGCCATATTTGCTGCCCTATATTGGTGTTATTTTCGAAGAATTGTTCGCTTTACCAATGGTTGTTGATGGCGAGCGATGGGAATATCAGAAAGTTGTGCAGCAGCTCAATAGAGATACTCTTACGCATAGGCTGAGTGTTCCTGGTAAAATTCCTCAGAATGTAAGCATTGTTATCAAATCGCCGGTTGAAAACTACCAGGACGCTATTAAATGGATTCAGCGTGCTATGTGGGACTCAATTTTCGATGACAAAGAGCGACTCAAAAGCATTGTGCAAAAGCATTTGAATGGTTTGGCAGAAGAGAAACGCGATGGTAGCACTGTACTTGAATCTCTTTTGGATTTGACAACCATGTCTGAACGATCTTTAACTCGAAGTACGAATCCTATCCTTAGTGAATCCAAGTTCCAACAAGTCTGGGATATCTTGGATGACGAATATTCCGAAGATAAGTACAGGATTCTTATTTCCGATTTGGAAAGTATAAGGAAACATTTGTTTACTCTTGATAATATGAGAGTGCTCGTATATGGCGGCATATCCAGCATTTCAAACCCTGTATCTGCTTGGAGTGATCTTGCCAAATACGGTGAACAAAGAGGATTCCCTGGAACTAATGGTAAATTAGTGCCGGTACCTCGTACAATTGACTGTCTTTCACCTCAAGGTTCTGACCCCCATAAAAATGCCTGGATAAATCCAACTTCAGGAACTGAATCTTCGTTTGTTAAAGTTGTAGGAAGGGGTACTAATGATTATCTTCATCCCGATACAGCTGCATTAGAAATCGCATTCTCATATCTACAAACTGTTGAGGGTCCATTCTGGCGATCTATTCGAGGAAATGGTTATGCCTATGGTGTATCTATGTCACGTCAAGTTCAGTACGGAGAAATTGCATTTAGTATCTATCGAGGAGCTGACTCTGTTAAAGCACTGGCAGAGGCTAAGCGAATTGTTACTGAGTTTGCTGATGGTACAACGAAGATAAGCAGGGATTCGATTCAGGGAGCTATCAGTGCTACTGTACTTAAACTTGTGTCACAGGTTGAAAATACTAGCTCAGCATCCGAACGAAAGTTCACTGACGGTATTTTGTATGGTGCTGGTACCCAGTATCTTCGATATCTCTTGGAACATGTTCGCTCTGTTAGTGAAGAGGACGTAAAACGCGTGTTGAATGTTTATGTTAAGCCTATGTTTAGCTCTGAACACTCGATAGTTTGTGCTGCTTGCCATCCATCTGTGACGGAGTCTCTTGAGAAATATCTTACTGAGGAAGGTTATACAGTAGAGGTTACAGCACTCACAGGCTCAGATCAACATAATGATGAAATGGATACAGATGATGAAACAGATGATGAAATTAACTGAGGCTTTTGTGTAAAAATGAAATAAATAAATACAATTGAATCTAATCTAATCTACAATGTTCATATGAATTGATTTCACGGATTTCATGCCATCTGGATCCCAATCGTTGTAGAACTTGTCCTTATGCGCTTCGAATATATGTTGAAGTTCTTTGACATATTGCTCATGATAATACCGGAGAATTGATTCACTAGGATTTGGATCATGAGGGATTGCAATAGGTTTGCCAACGACAATATTAATTGGTCGGCGGTATGGTAGCAGCCCTACATCGTAATTGAAGATTCCTCGAGCATTCATTAGTGGTAGAGTGAATCCTAACAAGCTTTTCATAGAAGTTTGGATCTTGTATATGATCGTATTTTTGTCCATTTTCACTTGATCATACAAATCGTTCTCACCGAATGCTAGGATTGGAACAATGTCAGTATTTCCGGCTTCAAAGGCTAGTTTGATAAAACCAAATCTGTTACTAAGAACAATGTCTAAATTGCCCGGTCTTGCTAACAAACTTTCTCTTGCACCTCCAATAGCTATACATAGTGACTGATTATTCTCAAGCAGTTTTATACAGGAGGATTTTGATACAGAAGCCATTCCGAGGCCAAGGATGTATTCTCGATAAAAAGGTACAAAGAACTGATTCACCAGTGTCAAACATCGTACAGGTATACCTGGGAATAATTCCGACCATCCTGCTCCTTCTGTACTAATGCCTCCGACTAAACCCATAGCAATAATACCATGTGGATGATAACCAAATATGTACTTCTTGCCTGTGGGTTTTAAGTGGGGTAAACTGTCTTGAACTGCTCCTTTGATCCTGACCATCAACGGCTTCACAAAGAGATAATACCACCAAAATAAAACATATAATACGATTTGTATGGCTAGCAAACGTTTTCCTGAAGTCACGGGCCGGTTGTTGTTCACAGGTACCCATGTAGGTTCGAGATCAACGGTCTTATGAAGAGTGATAGGGAAGTAGACACAAAACCATTTCCATACCGGAAGCCATTTAAAGTATAGAAATATATTGGATATAGCCTGGCCATCTTCATAACTTTTATCCGTAATCATATAAACCAAGTATGCAAAAATAAATGGCCAGAATGGAGGAATAGCACACAATAGCAAGAAGTAAGACAGGAACAATGGAATCGAAAAGACATGAAAAGCAAGAGTACCAATACTCAATGCGCCTCTCAATTTAGAGCGTATTAACGAGCCATTGACTCCGAGCATACTCTGAACCTTCTTTTAGTATATAATTAAGCAATTGGCTCTGACTAGTGTTCTTACTTGAAAAGATGAGCAAGCTTATGTCTCCGAGGATACTTAAAGTCGAGGAAGCACGGCGGTGCATTTTCATTCAAAGATCCAAAGATGCTTAGCTTCAACTACAAACTCTCACACTCACTCATACACACTATGGACGGAGAACCTCTTGATGAGGTGCAATGGAGAGCTCCTGAATGGATTCAAACATTTGGTTTACGTACAGATAATGTACTGGAATACTTTTCTCAGTCACCCTTCTACGACCGATCCTCTAATAATCAGGTACTGAAAATGCAATCCCAATTCAATGATAACTTTTATGGGAGACAAGATCTTCATTCAGAATTGAAGAATATGAAAGGTATTGAGTTTGTCGTTGCACTGGCAAGAGAGCCTGATCTTTGGATCATACGTAAACAGAACCGTCTAAGTCCTCAAGAGGTCAGATGCTTAGCTGCTTATTTTGTGGTTGGAGAAAACATATACATGGCACCATCTATTTATTCCATTGTAACTTCAAGAATGTTATCAATTTCCTTAGCTTTGAATAAGGCTCTAGAGAGTGCTATGAAACTACCGACTTTCAGGCCCTCTCAAGGTTACTCGTACCCTCCGGATCAAGCTAGCATACCTAATATCGATGATGCTTCTACCTCCACACCTTCTGCATCAAACTCATCTATAACAACACCAGCAGTAAATAAAAAGACACCAAAGTTGTCATTAGGAGTGCCAAGTACCTATGCATCGCCAGCTCCTGGTGCTGGTACTCCACTATCAGCATCTGGTGGTAGTTCCAGCACTGCTACTGCTCTTCGTATTTTGGAAGACAAGGAACGTGATAGATCTATAGAATATGCACTGGCTTTCACAGTTGCCAACTCTGCGATATTCCTTGATACTACGGATAGAGACGTCGGTGTATCTCCAACACAAATGAACACACAAGATAAACGAAAAAACACCACAGCAGCACAACGACGAGTTAAGAAGAAGACGGAAACAAAATAATGATACTTTTTTTGTAATTTTTAATTTTTTTTTTTAGTAATTAAGCTATGTGCATTCCCTGTTGAGGGGTTTAGAATGTTTTTTCAATTATAAATCCATTGGACCATCAAAAACAAATAAATAGTTCTGTTGAAAACATTTTGAACAAAAAAACCAACAAAGTATATCATTAAAAGCATGATGTTGAAATCTCAGATTCCTTTTTCGGTCTGTCTTCTTGTTGAATAGAAAACATTATTTAGTTAATGCTAAATAGCATTTAGGCAGAAAACTTCTGTCTGTAAACCTTGGCAGCTTCAACCATATTGGAAAGTTGCTTCTTGGTTTCATCCCACTTTCTAGTCTTCAAACCACAATCAGGGTTGATCCACAAGTTCTCCTTGGGGTAAACACTGAGAATCTGGTTGATTCGAGATTCAAACTCATCTTGAGGAGGTACTCGAGGAGAGTGGATATCGAACAAACCAAGACCAATATGGTTAGGGTAATCGGAGAATTCCTTAATGTACTTGGAGTCATCTTTCTTGGAGAATTCAATAGAGACGACATCAGCATCCAAAGCCTTGATATGAGCAGGGTCCAAATCAGAGTAACAGAAATGAGAATGGATTTGAGTACTGTCCTCAACACCAGAAGTAGCAAGTCTGAAAGATTCAGGAGCCCATTGAACGTACTCATCACGTTCCTTACCGGCTCTCAAAGGAAGACCTTCTCTGATAGCAGGTTCGTCGACCTGGATAACATTGATGCCAGCCTCTTCAAGATCATCAACTTCGTCTCGGAGAGCCAAAGCCAATTGCAAGCACTGTTCTCGAGCTGGGAGGTCATCTCTGGGGAAAGACCATCGCAAGATAGTGACAGGACCAGTAAGCATACCCTTCATAGGCTTGCTTGTAATAGACTGAGCATACTTAGATTCCTTGACAGTCATAGGGGCAGGTCTGGAAACATCACCAACAATGATAGGAGGTCGGACGTATCTAGAACCGTAGGACTGAACCCAGCCGTTGGTGGTGAAAGCAAATCCCTTCAATTGTTCACCAAAGTATTGAACCATATCGTTTCGTTCGGGTTCACCGTGTACAAGGACATCAAGACCAACATCTTCTTGGAACTTAACAACCTCCTGGATCTCCTTCTCAATGAACTTCTCGTATTCTTCAGCAGTGATTTCACCCTTGGTGAATTTGTTACGGTTGATTCGGATTTCCTTGGTTTGAGGGAAAGAACCAATTGTAGTGGTGGGGAACAAAGGCAAGTTCAAAGACTTCTGAGCAGCCAATCGAGCGGGGAAAGGAGACTTTCGTCTAGTTTGAGATTCATCAACAGCAGCAAGTCTTGTTCTTACAGCAGGATCGTTGGTGATAGAAGAGTTAGCTCGAGCAGACAAGCTCTTGGCATTGGCTTCAAGTTCAGCAGCAACAGAAGAGGTGCCAGAAGTAGCAGCCTTTGCAATGATGACAACTTCAGAAACCTTCTGTGTGGCGAAAGAGAACCAATCCTTGATGACAGGGTCTAATTTCTTCTCGTTATCGAGATCGACAGGAGTGTGTACAAGGGAAGAAGAAGTGGCAACAATGACACGTTCAGCACCAAGCTTGGCAATAGCACCATCAACAAACTTAATAGCCTTCGCCAAGTCGGTCTTCCAGATGTTTCGGCCATCAACAATACCAACAGACAAGACTTGCTTGCTGGTAAGAGCGGCAGCAACTTCCTCGAATTGTTCAGGAACTCGAACAAAGTCGTAGTGGAAACCAGCAACGGGCAATCCCTTAATGGCATCCAAGTTGGGTCGAGCATCACCAAAGTAAGAGGCGATAATCAACTCAGGGAGACCAGCTTGAGCGGCAAGGAACTCGTAAGCCTGCTTGTAAGCAGCCTTGACGTTCGCAGGAAGGTCCAAAACCAAGACGGGTTCATCGATCTGAACAGACTTAGCACCAGCAGCAGCCAACTTAGCAAGAATCTCAGCATATACGGGTAAAAGGCTGGAAAGCAAGCTAATAGGATCCAAATCCAAAGAGTCTTTGTCAGCCTTACCAAGGTACAAGTAAGAAACGGGACCAACAAGAACAGGTCGAGTCTCAACACCTAGTTCCTTAGCCTCAAGGTACTCATCAACGGGCTTGGAGCCGTTCAACTTGAATTGAGTGGAGTGGGAGAAGGTGGGTCGGACGTAATGGTAGTTAGAGTCGAACCACTTGACCATTTCCAAGGCAGGAACATCGACAGCAGAAGTGGACTCAGTAGCAGGTCTCTGAAGACCTCGACCCATGGCAAACAAGGTGTCAATAGCGGGGAGGTTATACTTGGTGTATCGTTCAGGAACAACGTTCAACAAAAGAGAAAGATCGAGAACGTGGTCATAGAAGGAGAAGTCATTACTGGCAATGATGTCAACACCAGCAGCCTTCTGCAACTTCCAGTTGTGAGCTCGAAGATCCTTACCAACTTTGAAAAGCTCCTCGACGGTAGCTTTTCCACTCCAGTAAGCTTCAGTAGCCTTCTTGAGCTCTCGGTTGGCGCCGATTCTTGGGAAACCAAGGACAGATGAAAGAACCATTATATATTAATAAAAGGTAGAATAAAATTCAGGATATGATTACTTCTTTAAAACCTTTGGATGAATCTTTTAGAAAAGAAAAATGCAAAAGATGTTTATAAGATAGTAGTTGTTGTAAAGAAGAAGAAGAGAAAGGAAGCTCGGGGAGTGAAAATTTTTGGGGAGTTTTTCACATGGGTTCTTCGCTTACTGCACGTGATTTGTAAACGACAGATACGATACCAAATAGAGAGATTCCTAGGAAACGTGGGTATGGAGAGAATGAGTAATAGGTAAGAAAGAAGAGAGAATGTAGTTATATTTATTATATATTTAGGAATATATTTATAAAAGTATGACATTAAATATATGCAGTATAATTTTGGTTCTTTTTTCCACAATCTTTTTTTTTCGTTATGACTCGTTTTCTTCGAGTATCTAACGAGAGGATATTTTCAGGGGGTTCCTCTTTATGAAGAACCAATTGTCATAGTATAAAGACATCTGATCAATGTGCAGAGCAATAAATTAATAAATTAAAAGTAATTATAGTTTGGTAACATAGTTTAAAAGAAAAGCAACAATTAAGCAAAGAATTTCAATCGGCAGCGACTGTAAAATCTTCCAATCCTTTAGAAAAGTTCCACTTTTTACGATCTCGCTCAAAATCCAGTAAGATCTGTGCACTGGCCCCTTTTTCTTCATAGAATGCTGCAAGCTCTGCGACAATCCGTCCTCTTCTAGCACGAATTGGAGTAGCTGCTGGTGTTGTAGGTATTTGAGCACTAGCATTTTTGGTTGGAGTACTAGGTTGAGCAGTCGAAACATTGGATTTGCTTGATGGATGTAGAACATTCTCTGTGGAAGATAATGATCTTGACTTCCTAACCATTGGTGGAGGAGGAGGTGCCATATTTGTCCTTATCGGTTGTTCTTTAGTAGATTGAGTAGAATTGAATGCAGTTGTTTCAGAAACACTTCTGATTGCGTTCTCTTTTTGAACTGGTGATTCGCCGCCAAGCTCTGGTGAAGAACAATTTCTAGTATGTGTATTCTGAGTAACTTCAGAAGGAGCTGAGATACTATTGGAGTGGGTTATTCGGTGTTTGGTCATAGATATTTCAGGAACGACATTACTAGCCACCACAGATACAGAGGTCTCATTCTGTTGGTCGATTTCCTGAACGAGTTCTGGCCAATAATCAATCAAGTTTCTAATAACACGAACAGCAATCTTGACGTTGTCCTTTGAAGTAGCGCTCTTTTCACCAATTAAACTGGTTGCAAGGCATGCGGCCAAAGAAGCACTAGATTGGTAAGTTCTGTTCCTGTTGCTTACAATGAGCGTGAGAATGTCAAATAAGCTGAAAAGCAGTATTCTCGACTGGAGTGAGACACTTTTCAGAAGGTCACTGCTATAATCTTTGGAATCACGCACAGGTAATAACATGGCCTCAATTGGTATAATAGGATCCGGTAATTCTGCAGCAAATTGTTTCAACAAGGTAGCAGCTACATTAGGACCATAATCATCAATATCTAGAGCCTGTCCACGATCATAAGCCTCTTTACACACAGGTACAAGCTGTTTTTCTCCATCCTCAAGTCTATGGAATATGCCTCTAGCAAATGGAGCAGTAGTTTTCAAATACTGGATAGTGTCTTGCCAGACTCGGGGAATGGATATTCTACCCTGTTGATCTCTGGCAATATGTTGACCAAACTCGGGGCGGTATTGCTTTGGAGTGGCTATGCACTGCTCTACCTTGAGATTATGAAGATAAACATGTGGGGGGATATTCAATTCAGTAATGTCTATGACTTTGGCCAAGTCACTGAGTTTTGAAACTGATGTTAATATTGAAATTTGTTGTGCTATACTCATCCCGGGGCCAAGCCAAATTGGCTTTGTAATACTTACCATGAACAACTTTCCTTCTGAACTTGGAACTAACGGCTCCTCGAAGCATTTCAGTTGCTGCTCGAACCCACCAACTTTCATGTACTATATACACTTTCTTCACTCTCTTCTTGGTATCTCTCTCTAGTAGAGAATAGGTCTTGGCTACCCATGACCAACTGGGTTTATTAGGGGCACCACCAGCAAAAAATACAAGCGAGTAATCGAAAAGAGGTAGCTTTTGCAACACTTTTTTGGTGATTTGCAAATACTTTTCAGACTGTGGAGCCGGCAATGCTGTGGAGTCGATAATGACCAACGGTAACCGGTTGCTCGGGTCCAATGCCCCTGAAATAAGAACAACTCTATCTACCAACGAGTCTAAGTTATCAGAAGACATTGCTGGTAAAAATGCTTAAAACTTAGTTTTCAGATTATCTTATAGGTAAATGTGAAGTCAAATAAAGCAACTGGAAAAAAGGGGTGCTAATTGTATATGCATGCAAAGATATTCTCTTCTGTCCTTTTTTTTCC
The DNA here is from genome assembly GCA_030569095.1 of Daia tannicola. Classification (NCBI taxonomy): domain Eukaryota; kingdom Fungi; phylum Ascomycota; class Dipodascomycetes; order Dipodascales; family Trichomonascaceae; genus Daia; species Daia tannicola. Next base: position 717,783 of record JAJMJQ010000001.1, read on the forward strand.
CGGTGTTTATGCTTGACCTATTTGGTTGGGGTCCTCGATCTATAAATGGCAATAGTGCGGCTGACACTCATCCAGAAAAAAGTGCTTTTTCGCCGCTGTTGGTGTCACAGGCTTTGGCTTTGGGAGCTTAGGCGAATGTGAGCGAACAGTGCTTTTAAAATCAACCACGGCCCGAGTTCACTAACCCAGGGTCCCTTTCTGCATTGCATTTAACCATTGCATGTCGGGTATACAGTTTGAAGTGCTGGTTCCTGAAAAGGTAAATGGTTCAACTGAAGGTCATGCGCTACCGTTGCGTAGTGGTGTTGCGAATGTCATTACTGTGTTCACGCACCCCAAGATTGCATATAAGATTCTAGAGCTGCTACCAGTACCTGATCTTGGTAATTTGGCACAAACTTCCAGAAAGATGAATGATATTGTACATGATGAAACATTATGGGTGGATAGACTGGCATATATGAATTTGGACGAAAAGTTGATTGTGAAGGAGGTTTCCCATCCCCCCCAAAATCAGACTGATAATGGTAATAGCAAAACTGTTGATACAGATATGCTGCTATTAGATTTGACTGATTTACAAACAGACATCAAAGATGGACCAATTCCTGATTTCAATGCCTCAGATGCGTGTACCCAGTTCCAGTATGAACTTGGGCATGCTATGGAAGCTTTTGCTGGTTTATACCGTTGTTTGGCTCCATTATATCATGATCTTACACGATCTAGTAGCCGTGCACATTCGGAGCCATTGGTATTCCGAGAATTTCGTGACCCTCTGTTGCAAGCCAAAGTGCTAAAGCAGCTTGTTATATTTTCTCTTTCGGAAGTTTGCGAAGACAATCATTCCGAGAGAGTATCTACTCTGCTGACCACTATTGAACTATTTAAAAATGCAGTGTTACAAGAATACGAGGTGGCGATAGAATTATCTGATCTCAAAAAGGCTAAACAATGCATCAGTGTACTTACCAGTCTCGATGGTGACAGCGAAGCATGTGTGCAGTTATACTTGCAGAAACATAGAGAGAGTTCTCCAGGCTCTTCACTGGAGAACCCACCGACGAATTTATACACATCTGCCACAGGACTCAATGTTAAAGAACTGCGTGATTACTACCGGAAACTTGCGGAATGGTTAAATGCCAGTCTCTTTTCCATCGATGACATATTCCCTGTATCAGTACCTGTAGCATTACCTTTGATAGAAGAAGTATTCGACCAAGATATGATTCAGCCGCTGAACATTCTTCTCGATTATATATATGATGACAGTATCAGCAGATACCTGAAAAGTGTACCAATCATATATGGGGAGATTGAACGATTCAAGATGCAGATAAAAGCAAGTGCTAACAGTGGCCTTGCGCTCCCTCGAACTCTCGATTCCTTAGTAGGGGATCACTTCCATTCTATTTTCAAGTCATATGTCAATGAGGAATTGCAGGCATTTATCGAATATGGCGAAAACCAAGTATCAACATGGAATAAAAGTCTATCAGAAGACGAGGTAGCTACCGAAAATTATTTATGGAGCAGTGTCTCACGAGAAAAGGATAAGAACGACTTTCTCAGTAGTTTTAAGAAAGTCATAATGATGCCGGTGTCTGCCATCTCACACAGCAGTACATCACAATCTGATAAATCTGGAGATAGCCCACAGTTGACTCCAACATCGTCTACTGTGTCCTTACCTTCTGTCAGAATTGGTAGCCCAGCTGCTAGTTCTACTCATTTTGGCCAGAGTAAGAAACATTTGGTGCTACCTACCACTGAACTTGATGCAATGGTCGCCGTAATGGATACCAAACTCGACAATATTAAAACTTTGTTCAGCCTAGAGTTAGCTATAAACTTGATTCGAGCAGGCAAGGAATCTATAGAACGAATGGCTAGATTCGGATTGGTAAAAGGTGAAACTGGTAGAGAAGCTCGACGTCAAAGTGAGGCTGTCTTTGTCAAACTCATTGACATTCTTGGTGGCAGACATATACTTGGTGGATTTGCCAAGGCATTGGATACTTTAAACAATTATGACCCAAAGAAGTATCGCAAAATGGTGTCTTCAGACGAAGGGGGCCAAGAACATAGTGCTGTTGAGCCTCTCGCTATATTTGCGGAGCTGGTCAATATTGGTGACTTAATACAGCAGATGGTTCATGTTTTCTATGAAGAGGAGCTAGTAGCACGACGATTCGTAGATACATCCAGCTTCCTCTCACCGGCAATCAAGGCTAAAAAGAGATTTGAACAGGATCTAGACAATTCTGTTGCGAATGGTCTCAGCAGAGGTATAGACGTGTTGATTGATCAAATAGACTTTATCTTTGTCACACAGCAGCTTGACAGTGATTTCAATCCTCTGCCTACAATGGTGTTTAGTGATATCGGTCCTACAGATGCGGCTTTGAAAGTGGTACTATTGCTTCGGTCACATATGGATTTACTGGTTGGATCAACTGACAAGACAGTCATTGACGTGTTCCAGCAGGAAGTTGGAATGCGTTTCTTCGGATCTATTTGTAAGCACATCAAGCGAAAGACAATCAGTACAGACGGATCAATACGACTCATAAGCGACCTGAACTATTACTACGATTATATTGCGTCTCTCAAGCAAAAAGATATTGTGCCATATTTTGCGTCTTTGAAAGAGGTGGGCCAGTTGTTTTTAATCGACGGTTCGGATGCGAAGTCCCTTGGTCATGCATTAAGTGATATGACGCGTTTCCGCGGCGTAATGAAACCTGAAGAATTACTTGAATTTGTTCAATGCCGTTCGGATTGGTCAACTGTAAAAAGAGATGTGGAAAGAGTCATGTATGGTTTCGGTGAATGTTGTGTTATGTAGACATTTTTATTCGTGTAAATAAATCTAGCATATATATATATATAGTTACTTCACAGGATCATGGATGAGATGCGAAACATTTATCAGGTTCTGGATACCTGAATGCCATGGATCATTGGATTCATTTGGTAAAGCTTCATGTCCCCAGACATTGATTGTGTCGAAGTGATTTGAAATATGCAATTCACGTGATTCCTCAGGAACAGGGCCGGTATCGTCCTCGTTAAGCCCATATTCCTCATCATCTTCTTCCTCATAATCATAGTATTGCTTCATCTCGGTGGCCTTAATGGAGCCAGTGACTCCAATATATCGTTCATCTATTTGTAGAGGTTGTGAGAGAAGCTTCCTGCCTCTGAAGAAAGCTGTAGAAGCACCAGAACTATCAATTGTAGGCTCGAAACTCTCCGATTTCACGTCTGTAAGATTCTCAGTGACTTTTATGGGTAATATGTGACAATTGGTTTTATTGCTCTGTGCAATATTTGTAGGTTTAATGGTGATATTTGACATTATGGTTTACGCACGCGTTGGTTAGTCAAATCTAAGGTGGAATTGGATCTCCGAAATTTCAATGACCCCTGATTTTTATTCTGCTGATCATCGGTTGACTTTACAACCACAGAAACCCTTTTTTAGGATATTTCAAGTCATGAAAAGACGGATTTCTATTGTAAAACTGTTATAAAAAGTTATAAAAAAGTTATAAAAAAGTTATAAAAAAGTTATGTCGTAAAGTATACAATTGAATATACTGCTGCCTTAGATTACTCCCCTATGGAATCCATTTAGCTAACAACAAACTAATTCTTATCATATCATCATTTATAACTATTTCTCTTCGGTTCTTATTACTTTCGAATATCTCTTTGATAAAACTTCTTTCTAATTGAGTTACTGTCTGTCTCTATCAATCTCTCTATATTGATAACCTCTTATTGTCAAAGTTACCCTATCTAAGTTGGATAACTAACTAAGAAGCGCTCAATCTTAAGTATAGACATCTACACCATGTACGTGAGACCACAATACGTGATTTCTAGGTAAGTAATGACAGTTGAATATTACTATTACTTCCGTTATTGCATTTATTAACCGGTAGAATTGCTGACCCTCTTCTCGGGTTTGTTATCGGCTGCGGATCATTCTATCTATACGAAAGAAAAGATCATGCCGAAGGAAAAAAATTAAAAGACCTGCTGGACAGAAGACTCTAGTATCTATATATATATGTATTGCAATTAAATATTTACGAGCTTATTGAAGCGGTGGAGGTGGGCCCGACTGTGGTTGGAATTGATTTGCCGTAGGATTTGACAGCTGCTTAATGGCCATGGGATGTTGAGCAGATGACAACGGAGGTAGGGATATTGGCGGCCCTCGTCCATGTTCAGTCGACTGTAGAACTGGAACAGGCAATGGTGTTGCTGATTGTAATGGTGCATATTGATAAGGCGCAGGGGGGAAATGAGCTTCTGTCTGTTGCTGAGCTGATGGTGCATAATAGCCAGAAGTTGGAGGTTGTGAAGACACTGGAGCAACTTCTGCTTTCATCATTGGCACATTCTGCATAACCCTAGGTGCATCATTTGGAGGAATGCTTTGTTGCGATGAGTTCTGTGCATGCATGGTCGGATAAGCTGGAGCATAAGCTGGAGCACCCGATTCTGGAACCGGGTAAGAACTAAAAGACTCTCCAGTTATAGGAAGAGACACGGGTTTTGACTCCATGTCTACTACATTCCTTTGATCTGTTTGTGTTTGTATTTGTACTCCAGCCTGCTCAGGTATCGGCAACTCTTGAATTGGCTGCTGCGATTGAACAGCAGCTTGTATCTGCTTCTGCTTTTTTACTTGACTCAAATTAACAGAATCAGACTTGCGTTTTCTTGTCGTCGTCGTAGTACCAGATGAAGTGTTTGATGATGATAACAGTGACTTGTCAGGGCCATCAGAAATAAACATCTGTGGATGGTTTCTCTTGAGCCACTGTAGTACATCCATCGGATCCTTCACTGAAGGAGCTGCTTCTTCGTCTGAAGCATTCTCATAACTTTGATCTATAAGATTCAAGTAATGTTTTGTCTCCAAGTCCAACTCTTTATGGTCGATCAGGTCTGCTGGAGGATCCTCCAATTCCGTTATTTCCAATTCTTTTGGCAAATGACCAGATTCATTCATCAATCCAATAATATCTAACAAGGTAGATTTTTCCCGTAATATCCTGTTAAACACCGCCCGGGAAGCCACGTCTTTCTCGTGCAATGCTTTCCTTTGAACCAAAACTTCATTGAACTGTCCACACAGTTTAGCGTATTTTTTCCTCCACGACTTGTAAGGTCCCCGAGGCTTCTGTTCTTCTATAGGCGTAGCCTTGTCGAAATAAGCCTCCGACATCTCGGTATCATGTGATTGCACTGACATTGGAGTCAGGGTTTCTCCGAAGTCAATCTGACTATTCAGATCCTGAGGTATCTGCAAAGTAGGTCCAACAACAGTTGAATCTGACACAGCCTCATCTTCTGTAGTGTCATGATTGGTGATACTAGAAATGTCCATATCGATAATGTATTGCTGCTGCTATTCTTCACTACTGCGAATCCTGAATGCCAGAAAGTTAAAGTTCCAACATCACTCTGAGCTTCCACTTGACTCGAGCTTTTTTGACATCAGCATAAACCCCCACAGGATAAACAAGCATGCCTCCTAGACAAAGGGTCGGCCAGCTTGATGCATATTCTTTAGATGACAATTTGTTTGACACATTAAAACAACAGCTACTTGCAAGTTTCGATTCAGCAGGACGTTCTTTGCGAGATAAATATGAGCCTGAGCTTGTTCTGCTATTGAAACTAGCTTTATTTAAGCTGACTATCTGGGATAACTCCACAACATATGGAGGGAAGTTACAGAACCTCAAACTTGTAGACTCTCGGACTCAGCTGCCTATTTCGAAATTGAAAAAGGTTTTATATGGGCTTAGCCTTGTCGGTGGATCATATTTATGGCAAAAGTTGAATGAATGGATTGTACATGCCGGTGATGATGATGATTATGAACATTTGCCGAGGCACAGAATAATTTCGACCGAAAGTGCTCAAAATTTTGTTGACAGACTCACAACTGTTGGTGCATCAATAGGATTACTAAATTTTGTGCTTTTTCTATTCAATGGTCGTTATTTCAATACTTTGTTGCGTTTCCTTAATGTGGAGTTGGCCTCTCAGACTCGAATCATCAACCGAGCCGTCAATTATGAGTTCCAGAACAGACAGCTTGTGTGGAATGCACTTACAGAATTCCTTTTGTTTACTTTGCCTCTTTTCAATCTTGCAAAGCTCAAAAAGAGAGCTGTTCGCTATTTAAACGCTGGGGTAGCTGGTGGTGTATCTTCTACCGAGAACACTCTTGCATTCCTTCCTGAACGAACTTGCCCGATATGCTATGAAAATATTGCAGGTATATCTACTGTATCTGCTCATACTGATGTCACCAATCCATATCAAGGTGAATGTGGTCATTTCTATTGCTATGTTTGCATCAAGACTAAGTTATGTGAAGATGACGAGGGCTTCAATTGTTTACGCTGCTCTTTTCTGATCAAAACTGCAACCCCTTACTACGATATCAAGTCGGATATTATAGCAGCCAAACCTCCAGAAGATTCTTCATCCTCTTCTTATGCTGAAGTCGACTCATTGCCTGTTTCTGAAGACATATCAAGTCATGAAGAAGTTGAAAGTGATGGTTATAGTGACAGTGATAGTCCACCTGAGTTTATTGTCGAGGATTACTAGTACATCAAAACAAAAAAGCCTTTGCATTGTTTATTTATTTATGGCATTAATTATCTCGTACAGCAAAATGTATATACGTCGTTAATCCTCATCGATGTCTCCACCAGCTTGGTTCGATCGACCAGCTTGTCTCTGATAGAATTCTACTATCTGTTCACTGCTAGTAGCATCATTAGGTCCTTTGTCATCTCTTACCCTAATAAATCGCGGGAATCTTAGAGATACGCCTTGTCCTAACTCATGGATACCAGCCTTGTATATAGGAGACAACGATAAATCAGCAGTCAGAACTTCCCATACCATCTTCGGCTCAAACCATACATTTGGTAGTGAATTAGGTCGCTGCTCATGTAAAACATAGGATTTAGGAGCTTCTATAACAGTCGGCGATAGTTCGTTGTAGAACTTCTCTAGGTTCTCCTCAGAAAAACCAGTACCAATCTTACAAACCGTTTCAAACTCTTCAGTATCTGGATTATAGCATCCAAGTAGGAACCCACCATACCAGTTGGTACGTTTTCCCTTGCCATAATATGCACCTAGTACCACCAAGTCCAGAGTGTCACCAACACCTGACAGATAGTCCTTCTTGAGCTTAAGCCAGTTTCGACTCCTTTTACTGGGTTCATATCCACTGTCCGCTCCCTCCATTACTTTTATCATAAGACCTTCACAGTTGTCTTTGACGCTTTGATCCAGAAATGTTTGGATATCCTCGACATTTTCAGAAACCATACTATTTACAAATTGGAACTCTCCATCCACAGGCTGGAACTGTTTTTTCAGTATCTCACGCCTCTCTTCTAGTGGTTTGTGTAGTAGAGATTCTCCATTATAATATAGAATGTCAAATGCAAACAAACAAACACGGATCTCAATGCTATCCTCAAGTACATCTTTCCTTTTTCTAGTCGACAGCTTCTGAAAAGGTAGTATCTTCTTTTGATCACGATCCCAAGCAACTGCTTCGCAGTCCAAGATAAAACTGCTATTTTCCTGTGAATCCTTCAAAATCTTGGGTAAAATTGCTATAATATCTGGGTAACGTTGTGTCATATCTTCCATGTTTCTGGAGTATACATGGAACTTTTTGGCTCCGCTTTCGTAATGCACTTGAGCTCTTTCTCCATCATACTTATATTCACAAGTAAACTTGACTCCACTCACACGATCAAGCACTTCCGTAATTGACTTTGTGGGTTTCGCAAGCATAGGTTTCAGTGGGATACCGGCAGTGACTTTGCAGAGCTCAGTAACTTTCGCAACTCCGTGCTCTATCATAGTGTTGATAATGACTTCATAATTAGGCATCTGAGAATACGCCTCCTTGATAAGTTCTTCACCCTTGGTGACATCTTCCGGTGTAGCGTGCTTGTGCTTACTCTCAGATTTACCCTTCTCAAATTCCCATGCTACGAATGCCTGCGCTAACGAGGTTAGTACAGACTTTTCAGCAACACCGATCCTAAGCTTGCCCTCTAAACTTCGAACAAGAAACTTCGATTCCGTTCCTTGACAAGCCAACAATAGTTTTTGAATAATGTCGATTTTCTTGTTTTGGCTGGCATTGCCAGTGGATGTGGCTATCAGTTTCAGATTCTCGAATACACTACTGGCAGTAAGAGGCTTAGGCTTCGAGAAAAGAAACTTCTGAGAACTCTTTGCGTGTAACGCAACAAGACCAAGATCTCCAGTCTTCCTGTAGTCTGTTTTTAATTGAACCAGGGTTTTCCCGGTAGCTTGCTGTAACGCTTTCAAGATAAGAGATTCGCCAAGACCAAGTTCTAAACCCTCATAGTCCGGCCCTAGTCTGTTTATGAAGAGATACGTGATTTTGGCCAACTCTTGAGGTCGAGTTTTAAGAATTCCAAGGAAAAACTCTGAGCAGATACTATGGATCTCTAACCTCTTGGTTGTAGCCTCAACCTTCTCAAATGTGTTGGTCAATGCCATATAAGGCAACGAGGACTGCTCAGAGACCTCTACTCCAGAAACAAGGCAATGACCTTCTTTTACTTCACTAACAGGAATCTCGATAATCTGCTGATCGATTTCTTTCCCGGAGAGATCTGTATCTACCTCAGGCTTCTTCCTTACCGGTTCTTCATCATCCTTTTCCTCGGGTCTTTCATGAATCTGTTTTACATGTTGCGTTTCCCCATGTTCATCAGATTCGCTTTTTATAGATATATGGCGTTTTTCTGTTTTCAATTGTTTGTTTGGCGGGGCAAAGAAAGAGCTATAGTTCAGTTAGTATGTGACAATCCTAGCCCGCGGGTCCTCATATACGGCTACTCACTTTATGGTTGCTTGAGTTACCTTTGCCATTTTAACGCGTCGATCCAAGTTTGAAAGGAGGTACAGGCTCCGATAAGCAATTCGTGGCTTAAATATCGTTGTTGCTATTATAAATTGAAATCAGAGCTACACGCGACGGGTTGGGTTTAGCTTGGTAAGTGTCTCTCCGAATTGGAGATTCTTTGAAGATAAATTAAGTCGCCATCCACGATAAGGAATGTCAAAATTCAAGACGTCACGTGTAAAGGCTAACTAGCATATATATATTTGACTGCTTAGCACTATTCTATTACTTTATAACTTACGAATTAACGAAATTATTCGCCTCCTCTCTACTGACATTTTTACCATCACTAGAGTGTCTGGCTTTCCTAAGAGTCTCCTTTTGCCGTTTAGCTAGCTTTTCCATAACGCAATTTGAGTCAAACAGCTCGAATATATACTTTCGTACGAGCTGTTTGTACCTGTAACATTCTAATAGATCCATGGTCTCCAGATAAAGATCCGTGGACTGGAACATTTGAGAGTGCTTGACCTCGATTTTCATAAGAGTTTTAGAAGCATCATTCGCAAGAATCTGGTTGCTCAAATCAGACATAGCTGAAATTATCTTACGTTTGATTGGATCCGAATGAACTGCAGGAAACTCAGTTTCAGTCTCCTCATCAAGGTCATCAGCAATTGCACTACCAAACTCTGCCTCAGCAGAACTCTGTCGAGAATCGGCCTTTGTTGAATCATTTTCGTAATATCCATCGCTGAAGTTAGGCATCTGGAATATAGAGTTCAAATTCTTCGGTATGCAGATTCCTACCGGTTCTCCTTGTGGATTTCGAACAGATGTCCAACCAAACTCGTCCAAGATTTCTGCACCTTCAAATGTTGAAGATATCAGACCTAAAACGAAAAAGGCGCAACCTTTCAAGGTGCAGAGTGTAGAGGTTTCGGCAATATAAACAATGTCTTCGACCACGTTCGACTCCTCCAAAAAGGGTGCTCCGAATGGGTTCGATGCGGCATGACCTACAGCCCATAGACAACCTTCCAGCATGGTAATCAATTCCTCGTCCGATGTTTCGTCTTTATAATCACTGATTACTTGAACAAAAGTTGAAAAATGACCTTTTGCTCTGAGAATTCCGCAGCCCTCCTCTGTACGAGTCAGCTCGCCATAAAAGTGCCTTGGAGGCTCGCTGACAGCAAAATATTCATCAGCGTTTGGTAGAACTGAGGTTGAGCTATGATGCATTTTGTATGTGTGAAGAATCGATTGACCGCATGCAGTTTCCAAGTACTCTGCAATATTTTTAACATAGTTCTCATTTTCGCCATGGAACCAATTATCCATCTCAATATTGATATAATCCAACTCCTGTAAGTACTTGAATCCACTTGAAGTAGAAAGAAACTGCAATAGCAATGGAGTACCGACTTCACCTAGATGAGACAAAGAAGGCTGTAACTTCACAAAGTGCTCCAGGTTGGCGGGATCCGTACAATATATCTCCAGGACTTCTACCGTAAGCTTACAGATATCCAAATCAGGGTCATAAAGTTGGATAAATAAAAGTCCAATGGCCCATCTTTGAGTCTCGGCGTTCGCATGTACAAGATTCCTAAGATGATTAGTAGCGAATCTTCGTATATCTTTTGGGGCACTGACCAGAGCCTTGCTAAGAATAATTCGCGGGTGACCTTCCAGATTATAGTCCATAGAAGAAAGAAAGTAGCTCATCAGATCTTTACGACTATTCAATTCGGTAAGGTGGTAAAACATATTGAACATTCTCCATCTTTCCATCATTGCAATTCCATGAGGGTTGGCACTGAGCGTTCCCAGTAGGTCAAAGTATCCGTAGCTGAGAGTGTTTTGAAGACGTTGACTCGAGAAAAGCGGTTCTGGTGCCATGATGCCACTCATTGGGTCTAACTGCGCCAGACATTCAGCGATCTGTCTCAGTAACTTGTTCTCTGACAAATATCTAACACCTTCTGGATTAGACATAAATGTGACCATGAGCTCGCAACCGATTTTCACGTACTTTTGGTTAGGTTTAGTACGCTTAATTGAAGAAAACCTGTACTTGAAGGGCCTGTAAAATGATAGTAGCCTCTTCATAAATTTTGTCGTCTTGATTGCTTCATCCAACCTTTTCGGGTTTAGAAGAGGTCCTTGAATCAGCTCTAATAGTGCATCCCAGTTCCATTTTGTGTAAGTCTTCGTGTTCAGAACTTGAGTATCAAATATGAGCTGTTTGAAGCTCGCATCGTCAATCTGCACGCCCATCTTAAGTCTGACATGATTCGTAAGAGTTCCACTGCTCGAGTCTTCCTTCCCTTCTATACGAGAGAAATTTTCACCTGAGATTCTAGTACGATTGCTGCTTTTTTGGATAGTACGGGAAACTTCATCAATCTGAAAAACAGCAGCAGAGGCTGCTGCATCGGTATCTGCAGCGTATGATACAGCTGATTGGACTAATGCCGGCAGTGATGCGACCTTCTCCACGTATTTGAGAGGTAGTAGCTTATTGGATATAGCTACAAGTTCACCAATGAGTAAGATCACTTTTCTGGAGGTCAGCAAATCGCTGTTATTTTCGAGTATTTTCGTCAACTTCTCAATGAGCCCGCATTCAATAAATATCAAGAGAAGAACCGCTGTATAGTGGTCAATATATCTCGATTGTGTTTCACGAATTACTGTTCCATTGAGTTGGCTCAGAGATGCAAGTTTGTGTCCATTTAAAAAAGAAGTAAACCATGAATGCGGTTTGATGTTGAAAATAGAGAAACATATATCGAGCATAGCATCCCTAACAACTGGTATAGGATACTCTAGACAAGAAACAAGTGACTTAAGGCAATAAAACTGATCGGCTGAAAATGCTTGAAGTCCCGGCCAACTCTTTAATAAATAAGACAGTGCTTTGGCACTGCTGTTAATGCGTTCTGTGCTGATATGATCTCGAAGCTGGCAATCAGTGAATGGAGACACCAAGTAGTTCAAATCCTTTCCGCCATGAAAAAGCTTAAAGTTGCCGGGTTTATCCAAGACATATGCGAGAACCATGGATATAGGAAATGATAGTTCATAGGGCCCCTCGACTATACATTGTAAAAGTATTCTAAACCCTCCACCTCTATGAACCAAGTTAGGATCTTGAACAAATATCTCAGCTAAGGTCTCAATAGAAACATTCCTTAACTTATCATCAGCTTGTTCCGCAATTGCGACTATGGCTCTTATAACTCCCCGAGATATTTCAGACACGCCATTAGGGATATCCAAAAAGGATCTAACAAGCTTCAACGCCTGCATTCTTTCAAGTTGATATTTGGAATCACGTGCCAACGATCTGATAATAAATAGATCCAGATAAATGCTTCGCAGACTTTTGATTGACTCCAACTCCGTGATGATACTTCTTGCAACACGATAGGCAGCAGCTATTACCTCTGTTTTCTTATGCAATAATAAAAGTCGTATTTTATCCCCGACCTGTGATCCTACCAAGTCATACTTGAGAAGAGGATACTTCTGTAATAGGGCAACCAAGTCATTACATTTTCCCACGACAGCTGCAGATTCTTGCCTTGGATTACCAAAGCTCTGCAATATATCACCTAGTATCCATGTAGGACTTCCATCACGGTGAGAACTGTCCCCGTCTTGCTGGTTATGCCTTGGTTTTCGGTCATCTGCCTCTTCTCTTATAAGGTTCCGACTTTTCGATTTTTCGTGGCCAGTTACTGTACTACTGCTTTCCAATCCAACCTCGTCAAGTTGTTGAGTCAAAAGTTGTATCTTTGCATCTGCAGCGTCTAACTGATTCTCCACTTGTCTTTTGACCAAGTCGGTGTTTGATTTTGAAGATCCTTTACGGGTATCAAACATCTGCAACAGGTTTTCCGCACCTTCCTTGATTTTCTGTTCGATTTCTAACTTGGCAAGTATATCATTCATTCGGCCTTCATTGCTACCATTGGATCCAGTGGTATCTGTGCTCTGCCTTGGAAGACTTATAATGTCATTCCAGGTATCTGACACTCTGACAGCCATTGTTCCAAGTTTTTTATCTATTTGTGTGCGAATATCAGGACAAACAAGGAGTTAAAAGCATGCTATTGCCCAATTCAGATGCTAAATATAATTCTATCTGTTAATGAAATAAAACTCGTTATTGACGATCTTGTGGAAGGAGCCTAATATCAATGTATGTGGAGTAAAAGAAACCTAATATCAATGTGTTTGAGTGTGTGGAGAAGTGGGTTGTCGATTATCTGTCCGTCAAAGATAATAAAATCCAAGCCAAAAGTGATGTGGAGTGGGTTTTGTGAAAGCCGTGCCACAAAATCATTATTAAAGGATTTTTCTTCCTTGATTCCTACTTTCCAACGATAAAGATCCAAAGAAACCTTCGTTAATAGCCAAGAAATTTTACTTAGAGATTAGAATTTGGTCACCTGTATTTCTATTGAGCTATGCTGCATATTTAATTTATTCATTGTATTACATTTCATACTAATAATTTGCATACTAGCCCCTTGATGTTACTAGGTAAGCTACGGGTTTGGATTCCACCAATACGGCGGGCTCCAATTCTAGCTAGAAACCTAGGGGCATTATATGAAGGCAATTGCTCGAAGATACGAATACGTTACTTCAGTATTTCTCAACGAATTCAATCATTTGCTGTCGAGCCGCAAAATGTCATGACATCATTGGAATCCTCATCGCATGTCAAGGTTGATCCTCATGTCTTTGAAAAATGGCTTGGAGGATTGACATATAATTCTAAACTCATGAAAAAGTCATTTGCATTACTTGAACAGGATCTTGAGCTATTACAGTTGCCTCAATGCTCTCCTACGTCCATTCACAAGGATGAATCGCTGTCAGATCCTAGAAACGATATATCTAATGTATATCGACGTATTCAGAATATCCATGGAATGCACTCTGAAATAGACGTCATTGTCGCATTTCTCCTACAAGGAAAATTTATGCATGCTGATAAGCTCTTAGAGTTGTATGAGCTGAGTTGGAAGACCTCATTACCAGGAAAGGGAGCTGCTTTAACAAGTCTCTCGAAGATGATGAAAACCCATCAATGGTCTTATGTGGGTAAATTATTAGGGGCACTTGTTGAACACAGCTTTTCTGAGGCTGAAATCAATCTTTTGAAAAAGTATATGAATTCCATAAATATATCGAAAGAAGGAGTGTGGGATCGATTATCATTGACTCGTTATGTTCAGCAGAAATGTGAAGAGCTTAACTCACAAACACCTGGCACTGTGGATTCGGCCAATGGTCTTGTTGAATTTTTAATCCATATATCTCTCATTTCGGTTGACCCTCTTGTTTCGGCCTCACTGGTTTATCGTTTCTATGATTGGACATATATTCGACATGAAACTTTGCATTTATGCTTCAACGCATTGACTGTAGATTCGCCTGCTACACGACAGTATCAACTTTCTGCTATGTTTAGACTCATTTCGAAACTTGATGCTGAAAAAACGGCTATACGGTTCATTATAACGGCTGATATCAAAAGGAAAATCATTGACCTATCTCTGCGACTAGCGGAATCCATGGAGTCACACCTGGTCAATGAAACCCCTGGTTTTAGAGCCATATCATTACCTGCATTGACCTTCCACCATTGCACCATTATTCCTGGGTCTACCATAGACGTGAGAACCTGTTATGAGGTTATATTGTTCTTCTTGAATCATGACTCGTTTCACCTAGCCTCAAGTGCTTGGAAATATGTGGTCAAAAGATACCAGAGTATAGATTTTTGGTTACAAGATTATCAAATCATTACTAAGCTAGTTCAAAAGCTTTCTAAGAACAAACGAACTTTGGCTGTGGCTCGTGAGCTTGTGTCACTACTTCCTGAAAAGTCCTACGAATATGAGGGCCTGACGGAAGCACTTATCATTTATTGTGCTCGAGATCAGAATCTGGTTCTTGCTGAAAAGATATTCAGGTATATTAGCGAACATCCATTGAGACGACCTGTGCTTAGTGCTTTATTGCAGCTTCATTTGACATTAGGTGACGAAGAAGGTGCTAGAAAAGTCATTGACCAGATAGTGAAAAGCAAAAGCAACTTATTGCCCGAGGATATTATTCATCTGACTAAAGTTGCGCTTCCATTTGGTCCGGAAAAGGTGATGGAACTACTTCAAGGTCTCCCTGGTGGTTTACCTATTGAAGCCCTGTTACAGAGCCTTGGAACGGCAATCAAAGATGAGATAGATCGAGAAGGATATAAGCTTTTCAAGCATATTACTAAGGGTGGTGAGCCTTATCAACCAGATTATGTTCTCTACAACAACTACATTGATATGCTCTTAGAGTCGGAGAAAGGACCTGTTCGTCGTTTAGCATACTCCATCATACTTCAAAAGTATAGTTATGAAGGAGAAGACGAAAAAGCCCGACATTTCTGGCAAAAGATTCAGCTTGAAGAAAAACTAACCGGAATTGCAACCTCACCATATTTATTGAACTCCATTCTACCTGGGCTCTTGTTTAGAAACTCTACAAAGATTGTATCCTGGTTATTTAACCAATATAGAACTCAAGGAGTGACGATGATGGAGCTTAGAAAACTGGTTGTTCATTCCAAATCATTCAAGCATCTGACAGAAAAAGACCGCGCAAAATGGCTGTTATTAATAGAGCAGATGTGCAACCATTAACTAATATCTGATAGATTTGTATGTATATATTAAATTTGGGTTTTTATCTAAATCGTAGTTATTTTTGTTGGTTTTTTTTGCCATTGTTATTGCTCTTCAATTTTCAGATCGTTCTGTCTCTTTTCTTTCACGTTTCTCGAGATTGAAGCCGCTTCTGATTTCACCACCCTTCGAGATAATAGCACCTTGTTAATTTGAACACCACGACTTCTCTTGCTTAGATATATTGCAAACTCAAAGCATTTTTTGAGTTCTTTATTTCCTTGTCAATATGGAGAAAGCGTTTCTAAAGGAAGCTTCTCATGTCGCACTGGCACTGAATGTGGATCTATCTCGAGGTCTAACTGCCACGCAGGCTCGACTAGCCAGAGAGAAGTATGGTGAAAACGTCTTACCAGAGGATCCTCCAGTTTCTCTGTGGAGAATGGTTTTGGATCAGTTCCAAGATCAATTGACCTTGATCTTATTGGTTTCTGCTGGGGTTTCGTTTGTACTAGCTATACTTGAAGGCGAGCCAGGTTGGTCATCCTTTGTGGATCCAATAGTCATACTGTCTATTTTGATTCTTAACGCTGTTGTAGGCGTGAAACAAGAACAAAGTGCTGAAGAAGCTATTGCGGCCCTTGGAAAATATTCTACTGTTGCTGCTAAAGTGCTGAGGAACAACCAGCTTATTAAAGTCCAACAGGCCGAATTGGTTCCTGGAGATGTCATTGATTTGTCGGTTGGTGACTCTGTTCCTGCTGATTGTAGACTATTTGATATTAAAAGTCACTCATTCATGGTAGACCAATCTATTCTGACTGGAGAAAGTGAGAGTATTCCAAAAGATGTCGTTCCTATTAGCGATTCTGATGCTGTCCTGCAAGACCAGACCAACACTGTCTTCTCTGGTACCAACGTCACTGTTGGCCATGCATTAGCCATTGTTGTACTCACAGGAAATAAAACTGCTTTAGGTAATATCCATAAGAGTATTGTCAGTCAGATTTCGGAACCTACTCCTTTAAAGCAGAAACTCGATGAATTTGGTGAAATGCTTGCAAAGGTTATAACTGTGATCTGTGTATTGGTATGGTTAATTAATATCAAGAATTTCAACGACCCTTCACATCATGGTTGGCTCAATGGAGCTATTTACTACTTTAAGATTGCAATAGCTCTTGCTGTTGCTGCTATACCGGAAGGTCTTGCAGTGGTGATAACAACATGCCTGGCTTTAGGCACCAAGAAGATGGCTAAGAAGAACGCCATCGTGAGGAACTTGCCAAGTGTGGAAACGCTTGGTAGTACGAATATCATATGTTCAGATAAGACTGGTACACTGACCACCAATCAGATGTGCGTCTCCGATATCGTCTATCTGGATGACAATGCTGCGTGTGTAGAGTTGACTGTCTCCGGAACTGACTATAATACTGTGGGAAATGTGTTGAAAAAATACGACGGTGTCGCTATTAAGAATCCAGCAGCTTCAATAGATATTCTGGAATATGTGGCTCGTGTTTCGTCTCTTTGTAATGACTCAAAGCTGACTGAAGAGGAAAATGGCACTATTAAGTATATTGGCGAGCCTACAGAGGCTGCTTTGAAAGTACTTACCGAAAAGCTAGGGACACCTAACTCACACACAAAAAATGCAGGTATCATGCAAGCTAACGAATACTACCAGAGCTTGTACCCTCGTTCTGCTGTATTTGAGTTCACTAGAGACAGAAAATGTATGTCTGTGGTAGTGAGTTCCTCTTCCAGTCAGCGTAACAAAACTTTGCTCGTCAAAGGAGCACCAGAAGCTATTATGTCTCAATCTGGATTTTATTTGTTTCAAAAGCAGGAAGGTTCTAAGCCGGAATCCAGAAAACTGGATGAGCACACTAAAGTAAATTTGATCGAAAAAGCTCAAGAACTCGGTAACCAGGGTCTTCGAGTCATAGGGCTTGCTATAAAGGAAAGTATCAGTGATGATGATCTGAAAGAAAACCTTGGTGAAGGAACCAAAAACCTGAAAATCGAATCCAACTTGACATTCATCGGATTTGTAGCTATGAGAGACCCTCCAAGAGCAGAGGTCAGGTCAAGCATTGCTAGACTCACACGGGCTGGTCTGCGAATCATTATGGTGACTGGTGATAGTCCGGCGACTGCGGCTAGTATTGGAAAGCAAATTGGACTCTTTGACAAACATGACTCGAGGGAAGAACTTATTTTCACAGGACGACAATTCGAGAGTATGTCTGATGAAGAAAGACTGGATGCTTGCCGAATAGCTAAAGTGTTTTCGCGAGTTGAGCCTGTCCATAAAAGTATGTTGGTCGAGTGTCTCCAAAGACTCGGAAATGTTGTGGCTGTGACAGGTGACGGAGTGAATGACGCTCCAGCCCTGAAGAGGGCCGATATTGGTATTGCTATGGGTTCTGGTACGGATGTGGCCAAATTCGCCGCTGATATGGTCCTTGCTGACGATAATTTCAGCACTATTGAATCAGCAGTTGAAGAAGGCAGAGCTATTTACTACAACACAAAACAGTTCATTAGATATCTGATTTCTTCAAATATTGGTGAAGTCGTCTCTATCTTCTTAACTGTTCTCTTGGGCTTGCCTGAAGCATTGATTCCTGTGCAGCTATTGTGGGTGAACTTGGTCACTGACGGTCTGCCTGCCACTGCTCTTGGTTTCAATCCACCTGATAATGAAATCATGTCGAGACCCCCAAGATCTAAAGACGAGCCGTTGATTAGCAAAGGACTGTTCCTGAGGTATATGATAGTCGGTACATATGTTGGCATAGCCACTGTCTTTGGATATGTTTGGTGGTTCATGTTTTACAATGAAGGCCCTCAGATCACTTTTGATCAACTGTCTCATTTCCATCACTGTTCTGTTGATTTCCCCGAAATTGGCTGCGAGATGTTCACTGGTATAGAGGCTACACATGGTTCCACTATGTCATTGTCAATTCTTGTTGTCATTGAGATGTTCAATGCTTTGAACAGTTTAAGTGAATCTGACAGTCTTTTGGTGTTCCCTGTGTGGAAGAATATGTATCTTGTTTACGCTGTTGTACTGTCTGTGTTCTTACACCTTGCTATACTTTACGTTCCATGGTTGCAGGTTCTCTTTTCTACAGTGGCTTTGAATTCTGTGGAATGGACAGCGGTTATTGTTATAAGTTTACCGGTTATTGTAATTGATGAGCTATTCAAGGTGTTTGACCGATATAGTCTAGCCAAGTCAAACCATGATCAGGAAAGCCTATTGGAGAAAAAAAACAAATAGATGAAGATATTTGAATAATAGAATAGATAGAATAGAATAGAACAGACATTATATACAGTTTTCTAGCTTGGTCTTGTTGATGAGTATTTACATTTCATTTCTTGAAGAGAGAGTTCCAGCCGTCCTGGATCTGTTGAACTTCAGGAGATACAGGCATATTGGCCAGTTCTTGTTGCTTTTTGGTACCTCCTAGTAAATCAGACATTTTACTAGCAAAATCTTTTGAATCTTTAATATCAAAAGCCCAAATGGCGCCAGAAACAAAGAAGGCAAATGTGGAAATAGACAACACAGATGCGTGTCCTACGGCATTAAGAGCATCCTTCACCATATTAAATTCTGGAGGCTTATGATTAGCTTCGAACAGCCGAGGAACAACTGAGTGAAAAAGTTAGATATGACAGTTGAGAAGAATAATCTACGAAGATGGTGGTTTACTTACATTTCCTAGCCATCACTGATCTACGTGCTACCATGGCAGCACCGACAGCCACAGCCCCAGTACCGAGGAATAACGACAGTTGTTTTATACTCCTTGAATTTGATGAGTCTGACATAAATATTGTGGTTGTTTTGTTTTATGTTGAAGAAAGCTGCTGACTCCCCGTGTAGATGCTAAACCAAATATCCTTAGTTCGAGGGCGAAATATTGTCCCGGGTTTTGGAATTCTGGAGTTTTGAAATTTTCCCTGATAATCATCCGACCGTACCTAAAGATAACCAAACCATGCATCCTCAGATCACAGAAAAAAGGCGAATCCGTAAGTTTAAAATGTATTATTGGATATTTAAGAGGCTCTTTACTAACAATAGGATGTGGCGAACTTATTGAGGCCCTTGAAAAGTGTCATACTAACGCTTTTGTTTCAAAGGCTTTTGGAAGCTGTAATGAGGCCTCCGATGCCGTTAATGCATGCCTGCATCAAGAGCGACTCGAACGACAGGAAGCACACTTGAAAAAGACTAGAGAGAAACGTAAGGCCTTGGAAAAGAAATGGAAGGATTTAGAAGAGGAAGAGTTTGGCCCAGGAGGATATTTGAAGGAGGTATTGAAAAAGACATCCTCATAGACTTTGCAGTCAGCTGACTTGGCCTAAATATTCCGGCATATATCAAGTATGCCGTAAATGTATATATGTAAATATATTTATTATCATTATTTTCGACTTGAACAACTTTTTCTTTGTCATTGTGGAAATATATAGAGGCTTGTCTTAAGAGAGCGTGAAAGCATTCTCTCTCTCACCAGCACCACTTTAAACAACAATTAATCCTGTCTAGTTTTAAGAAGCTTCTTGGTGATCTTGTCTTTCGTAACAATGTACACTACTGCACCCCAACCACTTAATGTGTCTCGGTCTACAGAGTTCAATAATGCCTGTGATATGGTTTCGAACAAATCCTCGGGCTCCAAATCAGGCTCCCATAGTGACTCGCACATACCGTACAATTGGTTAGCAGCCGTACCACTCACGCAAAAGTCCTGAGCATATTCTATACAGCCGATAACGTCTGTAGAGCAGATGAATGGCTTACCAGTCTTGGAATCGATGCCTGCAATGATTGGCCCAACAAAGTAAGGTCCAAATCTCTTTTCATACAATGTCGACGACACTAAGTTCGCAAATGCCTCAGGTTCGATATCCCGCTCTTCTTTCAGTTTGTAGAGATTTGTCTTTTCTCTAAAGATATCTCTTAACGTAAGCAAGTCTGTAGCCAAGCCAGTCAATCCCAAGAATACATGGCCATATCTGAAGATCTTTTCGAAATCGTTAGATATTCCTACAGACTGCAGGCCCATTCTCAGGTCGCATGCAATTGCAATACAGTCCTTGCCTGCCATACATACAGCGGCGCCACCTATGAGGTTAGAATCTGTGAGGCAAAAGAACAGTGCGTACATGCAATGCAGAAATATTAAAGATTCACAAACGTTTTAAACTATAGTGACTTACCGTTGATCTCTTGAGGATTTGACATTGTTGATTATGTCTATGTTGATACTCTGTGCGAAATGGTTAAAGTGTGAGATGTTCAACGAAGCTTATGGGAAAAGTCCAAAGTTGGGACTCCCATACAACTGGATTCAAATACACAAGACAAAGACAAAATATTAAGAGAAGAGCAAAACTAAACTAAACTAAACTAAAAATTACATAGAAATACATCTTCATAGACACTTTAAGAAGGTGGTGGTATTGTTTCGGGATCCAGCCGTACCTTGCGGTCTTTTAAAGCCCTGTTCAGCGAATCCGCATACGTCTTATATCTAATCACCTGCTGCAACAGATATTGCGACTTCCTTTCCCAGTTTGCCATTGACTTGTTGAGATTTGTGGATCCAGGACTAAATGAATCCACCAGCTTGGGTCGAAGACCATTATGCTCGGAGAGCTCTTGTTCCGTACGCTGAACATAATCCTGGAGGTTCTTCCATTGAGATTCTTCATTCAGATCAGAAACAACCAAGCTCTGTCCAGAAGGCTTCCATTCTTTCACCACTATGCGGTCACCAGGGTATCGTGTTCTAGACTTAGATTCCAAATTCAAGCCCCAGCCAAACTCCATGCTGCTCACAGACTCATCAAAAGGCTCTTTACTAAAACGAGACGCCCAGTAATTGCAAGTATAAACAAACTCTTGAGCAATCTCTGGAGTGCCGGTTCTAAACACAAGAATGCCTCTCTGTGGCAATATCAATGACCACACCCCACTATAACCTTTGTCTGCTTTCGGGGAAGGCCCCTCTTGAGCCAGTGTATGACATAAATTGAACCCATCAACAAGATTCGCACTTTCCATCCAGTTTCCACCTCCAAGGGAACCAGGAGCACTCTTTCCTTTTGCAGGCGAACCAGACTGGTCAAATTTGAACATTTTCAGTTGGCCACGCTGCACAACTGTGAAAACCTGGATCCAGTCCTTTTTCTTGTTCTTCTTGCCGGTATTAGGGTCTATGTATGGCCTGTATAAAAGAAGACCCTCTTTGGCCCATGGTGCACCAGCAAGTTCCAGTTCCATCTCTTTTTCAAGCTCTTCTTGGATCTTGTCGAAATTGCCAAAAGGTTCATCGGTTTTCCCTTCCTCATCAGCATCGTTACTGAACTTGGTGAACTCATCTTCTTCCTCCTTGATCATGGAATTCCATAGTAGTCCAGCAAACCCGATAGCATGTTTAGATACACCAAAAGATGTGTATCCAGTGTCAGCTGAGAACGCAGATCTCATAGAATTGTTCCTCGAGCCATCATTAAAGTGATCCATACCAGGTCCACGGATTCTGCTTTCATGTTCATATGTTCTTGCTCCTCGAAGCCTCGAAAAGCCCATTTTACCAAGCAAGGAGGATGACCCTTGTGGTTTGTTGTTCATCATGACATCCACAACTGTTGATGGACCTCCTTCATTTGAATACCCGCCAATGCTAGCAAGAGTATTCGAACGAGACCCTGAGTCATGAGAATAGGAATATGAAGGTCCAGTGCCATTTTGAGACATAGTTTTGTTGAGTGCTGCAAAACTAAGTATTAGAGCTTCTTTAGAGATTGAATTATAAGACTCGCGTAGAATCGTACTCAGTTCCTTTAACCATTCTTTGCTATATGGCTTGTAAGGAGTATCATTGACCATACTCTTTATGTCTGCCGTTTCGCTACTGTTCGACATAGAAACCTTTCGTATCGTTTCCTGGTCTACAGCATCTGTTTTGATCGGATCCAAGGCTGTAATAGTACAAATAGTGTTAAGTACAAAGGCCTGTTTGGAGATTTTCTTCGTGGTTGAATGATCAGCCGCATACAGGTCGGTATTAAGTAGAAGAAACGAATAGGCAATAGCATAGACGACATTGCTGTCACCAAATCCATTATTCGGATTCATATCAAACCATGCACTAGCGAATTCCTCCATTATTCGGTTTAGTTGCTGGGATTCTCCTCTCATGTGCATTTTCTCACACAACACTCTAACAGCAGAAAGAATGTCCAGACCAGCGAAATCAAACAACGACATGTATATTTTGAGTACCTGAGAGTTTTTTGCACTGCCAATCCATGGTGCATACTCTTCTCTATGGATAAACATGGCAGTTTCGTTGAATAATTGCTGTGCAACGGCCACCTCTCGAGGCTCAGTATGCACTATACCATGTCCTTTCGGATCTTGGGCAAGTGAGCTACTACGCTTGTTTGTGATGATCTCTGGTGATACACCGATAGTGTCAGAGTCTTCTGAATGTAAGGTTAAATTAGGAGAATTGATGCTAATGGGTTCCCGTAATGTCGGCAACCCCTGATCAGCAGGTTTCGGTCTTAAAGGTGACAGCAGCTTGGAATCAGTCTGGTTTGAAGATGGGAATGTTTTCGAAAGCAATGTAGGAGAGTTCCCCATGTCAGATTCAAGTATCGATGGAGCATTCGAATCTCTGGACTTTGGACTTGAAGGAGATTCAGGGGGTTTCAATGGAGACAAAGTATAATTTGGGCGGCTGCCGCTGCCATTCATATATGAAGCTGAGTTGATAGTTATATCTTTGTTGCTTGCTTTTGAATCCTTTGTCTCAGACAAATGGCCACCATAAGCAGCAGATTTCCCAGGGCTAGATGCATGCGTGCTTGTGTTGCTGCTATTATTATCACTCCTGCCGAAAAGACGTCGCAGAAGACCTCTTTTTTTATCATGCTGATGATCTCCAGATACCATTCTCAAGAGCTAATTAGTGAGTATATGCAGGGTTAATTGGCCTTGTTTCCGGTTCAGTCAGCGCTTCTAAATATTAATGTAGGTTGTTGGTCGTGTAGATCTGGAGATGTTGTTGGATATTAGGGAGTCTCTTTTGATGCCTGAGTTATCAAAAAGGGGTAAATGTAAACCTTAAATAGCTTCCGTAAAGCAGAGACATGATTCAGAAACCCAAAATGAGACAGAAAAAAAGGAAATTTAGAGGGTATGATTGATTATAAATGCAATTATAGATATGAAATATTAGACGGTGAATATTAATTGCTGGTGAGCGGTGTGGTGACGGCCTTATCTATCTAAGATATAGATATACCTAGATTAGACTACAACATTAGATGTAAGTCTTTTAAGTGAGTAAAGGGAAAGCGGAGAGTTCCTTTTAATGCTATACTAAAGTGGTAGCAACAATATCAATCTCTTCTCTTACATTTAGGGCAAGAACAGGAAAAATGCCATTGATCTTGTAGAAGTTGCTGTCGCTTCTCAAATGTCATTTGTTGGATCATACCGTAGCCGATATGCAATTCTTGTCCTGCTATTGCTTGTTGATTCGTAGTGAAAGTCATTCGAGGCCCATCTCTGGCTTTATCGACCTCTGAATCACAATAATGATTGAAAAAAGATGATTCAGGATATAATGCAGTTCCAAAACATTCACTTTCAGTAGTCAAAGGCTGCTCCCATATACCGAAAGCATTGCCAGCTTCTCTGCCTAAAGTTTGCCTCAGAACATTGGAATCAAAGTAGGCGGCAACATTTTTGGGCAAATTAAATGCCAAAAACTTGTATATGCGAATTTGTGATGATAGAAGAGTGGGGAATTTGCTCAATTGTTCTAGTTCGTTGCTTTGTAGTTGATCAAACTGAGAGGTACTCCATAAGCCTCGAGCATTTTGAACAGCAGCAAATGCGACGAGTCTTGCAAAATCATACTCGACGTCATCAAGACTGATTTTAGAAAATCCAGCCAGGCTTCGGTTTGATTCTAACTTGTTCCAAGTGTCATCTAAGTTGTGGGGGTCAAAGTCAAATTCAATATCAGAGTCGAGATCAGGATTCTTTTCCATATCAGTATCATTCCTAGCACGTTTCTCTCCTATACGAAAAGCAACTTCCACAGCTTCCAATGTAGAGCTCAAAAGTCCATCATTATTATAAGATTTACACCAGGAGTCTTTGCAGATTTCTGAGCAGAAATATAAACCAGCATATGCGGGACCTTGTTGTGAAGATTTAGATTTAGATTTAGCAGCAGCAGGCGCAGAAAGCTTAATTTTGTGGGTCCTACCGTCATTATAAGCGGCACAGTAGGCACAGACTTCCTTTTTAAAAGGCTTAAAAATAACGTTTATAAACGGGTTGCCGCATTCTAAAACAATTGTACCTGTCGGTATTGGTTCTATGGCGAAATAACCTCTACCCCCGTAACTAGTGGTTCTGATCTCCATCAACCCATGATTAATAGGAGACACCATTAACCAAAGACCGATTTAAATTAAAGAAAAAGATGAACAAAGGAACTAGCACTAGAAAAACAAAGCACAAAATATCCAGTCGGTTCTTTGTCACGAAGTTTCTCACTTAACTTTTTGTATGCCGGGTGCCGGAAAAGCTTTATCCGAGAAAGATTCGATTAGATCCGTGCGGCTCACCGATCACTGCCGATATAGAAAATGAAATCAGATTTAACTGAGCCTCGGACATAATCTAGGTTTTGGCCTTAAATTGTATACGATTTGATTCGATTATGTAAAGAATAGTTCAATTATATCCCATGGATGTTTAAATAATATTTTGTAGGTCTATTGTCGCTGTTGTCACTGGTTCTCTCACTCTCACTCTCCTCCTCGTCCTTCAACTACCTGTGTCACACAATCTAGAGAGCTTTACCCATATATATAGTGACATTCCACAACGTATGAAATGAGAACCCCAAGGAAACGTACAACCAAGGATTCGTATGATGATAGTGATGATGCTATTCCCTCTTCACCGGTTCTCAGAACACCATTGAAAAAAGCACGACTTGATTCAGATCCACGCTCTCAGGAGCCTTTATCGTCGCCGAGGAAGCCAAGCCAAGTTTTGAAGAGAACAGTGTCAATTCCTACAATAGAATCTCCGCA
The DNA here is from genome assembly GCA_030569095.1 of Daia tannicola. Classification (NCBI taxonomy): domain Eukaryota; kingdom Fungi; phylum Ascomycota; class Dipodascomycetes; order Dipodascales; family Trichomonascaceae; genus Daia; species Daia tannicola. The sequence continues at coordinate 743,592 of JAJMJQ010000001.1, forward strand.
TAAAACCGCACGTACAGCGCTACATGTTGCTGTTGTTCCCGACTTATTGCCATGCAGGGAGAAGGAGTTTTCACAGATCTTCCTGACGTTGGAAAGCGCTATAAATTCCGCGGCTGGATGCTGTGTTTATATCAGTGGAACCCCTGGCACTGGTAAAACTGCCACAGTGAGAGAAGCAGTTGCTCAATTGCAACTAAGAAACCAGGATGGCGAATTGCCCGACTTTACGTTTCTAGAAATCAACGGTATGAAGTTGACAAACCCTCATGCAGCTTACGAAATACTTTGGGAAGAAGTGTCGGGCAAAAAAGCCTCTTCTGCAGTATCTATGGAGAAGCTTGAACGAGAATTCAAAAGCATGAGTTCTTCTAGGCTTCCTATTGTTGTCCTCCTTGACGAACTTGACCAAATGATCACAACAAACCAAGGTGTAATGTACAATTTCTTCAATTGGCCGACATTTGAAAACTCAAGATTGATTGTTGTAGCAGTTGCAAATACTATGGATCTGCCTGAGAGAATGCTCACCAACAAAATCTCTTCTCGTTTAGGATTGACACGAATACAGTTTTCTGGCTACAATCATAGTCAACTCAGAGAAATCCTGGAAACACGACTCAAGGAATATACCAGTCTTGATCTGATTGACAAGGATGCATTGGAGCTGGTTTCTAGAAAAGTAGCAGGTGTCAATGGCGATGCTAGAAGGGCTTTAGATTTTTGTAGGCGAGCAGTAGAAATCGCCGAGTTTGAAAACAATGGTAAAGGCTCGAAAGTCACAATGTTACACATTAAAAAAGTCATAAATCAGTTTGGTGTGTCACCAGTTGCTGCATACATAAAATGTCTACCTGTGGCTAGCAAGATCTTTCTTTGTGCCATTTCAGCTCTGATCCGACGCAAATCGTTAGCAGAACATTCGTTAGGCAGTATAATGGAAGAGTCTATCAGATTGATCAAAACATCCAACAATACAGAAAGACTCACCAAATATCTTTTTGGCGGTCGAATGCGAATGCAAGGTTTTTCACAGGCCCTTAATGAACTTACAGAAGGAGGTATGCTTATCCAGCAGGTCATGAAAGGAGAACGAAGTGCTAACGTTCGACTTTCCATTGGCGAAGATGAGATCAAGAACTGTTTCCAAGGTGATCCGGATGTTGAAGGAATGTTATGAATCGTTGAGTTATTTATATGTGTTTTTGTGTTTTTTTGTTTTGATTATTATAAGATAATGGTATCAAGGAAATGCTAGGATCAATTTATCATATCCGCAAGAGCATCAGAATGCATACGCTTTACGGACATGAAGCCAATCACTGCTGCTGCTGCTGCTGCTGCTGCTGTTGGTTCAGATCATATATTAAAAGAGGCTCCCCTGTGTTTGTAAGTTGAGGGAGATTAAGTTTTAAATCAAATGCTCTTGCTAGCACAATCTTGAAGATTTTCTGAACATTGATTGATTGACTTGTGGAGCAGAAAACTACACAGGCTCGCATAGCCTTTGCATATCTTTTGGCTTGCCTGGTGATTTCTTCTTGGTCAGCATCTGTCATGGTTGCAAACACGTCATATTTGGTTCCGACGAGGATTGGTATGGCAGTTTTATTAAATCCCCGGGCTTGTCTATACCATTCTTTGACCGAGTTAAGAGTTGCCCGTCTAGATAGGTCAAACATAAATAAAAGAGCCACGGCATCGTTCGAAACCAAAGGCAGCATATTAACGAATTCACGTTGTCCACCAAGATCCCATATTGAGAAAGTGATATCTGTGTTTCTAAGAGTGACCATTTTCTCCATGAAATTGACGCCCAAAGTCTGTACATAATCCTCGTCGAAACGTCCTTCGACGTATTTCACCATTAATGATGTTTTGCCGATTTGCGCGTCTCCAATCATGCCTATTTTGATTGATACACTAAAAATGTTAGATCATATAATGTAAACATAAGCAAAGCGACCAAACCGTAATAATATCCAGATTATAATGGGAAAAAAACTCACCTATTATTTCGAGGCTCAGACATATCCTCGGCTCTATGGTCTACAGATGACATGGCTATAAATGTTATGTGGTGTCGGTTGTGAGTGTTCGTGATGAGACTTGGTTTATAGTTTTAGCTTTTCTTTGATTGTTTACGTTTGTTTGGGTCAGGGGTGGTGGTTTCCGCCCAACGGAAATCGACGTTTTTGGCAGTTGGCAGTTGGCAGTGAAGAAGAGAAGAGCCGAGAAAAAAAGACAAGAGAGGAGCTGAGAATGACAAAGCGAATTCGACCTATGGAAATACTGCCAGGATAATTGACTAAGACTTTCGAGAAACAGCTAAGAACAAAAAGGATTGAAAATATTGTATTTCTAGAAATAAGCAGACGGTTGTTGTTGAACATATATTGTTCAAGGTCCAATAACAGCTACTCTAATTATCCTTGACCCCGCATGATCATGTCGCCGATATAGGCGAGGCATATCAGGCTTCAGTAAAGAAGTACCTCAGAACCTGAAGGCAAGCTCAAAAGTCAATAATACATATTTAACACACTTAACAATGACAATCGCTTCTTTTTCTTTTTCCCTTTCCCTTTCCCTCCCCTGCTGACAGATTTTTCACTTGGATCAATTAGCCATCTCTAAGTATGCCCACCCCACTTGCCTTAAACAGACGTCTATGGATACAGGTGAAAAATATCAAAAAATTATACAAGACATTAAAACAAGTATTAAAGACCAAAAATAAGCCAAAATCCATATACAACTCATTAATCACATAAACAATCAATATCCAGAATTAAAACAACATTCACAATATATTTACAGCCAGGATCAAAGCCTTTCATACTTGTCACTGTCCCTCACACAGCTGCGTTACCCTCTCCCCGACATCGGCCACCACACCACACCACTCATTTATGACTCAAACTTTTCACCTCGTAACATCTTTTCTTCTTCAACACTATACACTCCCAAAAATTTTAGTTTGAAAGAACTTTAATAACCCTTAAAAACAAAGAAATAATGTCTTCCCGTACTATTTCTCGAGCTGCTCTTAGAGCTGCCTCTGCTGCCTCCGGCAAGCGAGCTTTCAGTGGTATGGCTACTGTTACTGCTCGACGAGCCTTGACCTCTTCTAAGCGAAGTGCTGCCATTGTAGCTCCTCGACTTCAATCTCGAGGTATCAAGACCATCAACTTTGGTGGTACTGAAGAAGTTGTCCATGAACGATCCGACTGGCCTCGTGAGAAACTTCTTGATTACTTCAAGAATGATACTCTTGCCGTTATTGGTTATGGTTCTCAAGGTTATGGCCAAGGTCTTAACTTGCGAGACAATGGAATTAATGTCATTATTGGTGTCCGAAAGGGTGGTGCTTCTTGGAAGAACGCCCTTGAAGACGGCTGGGTTGATGGAAAGAACCTTTTCGATGTCAATGAAGCCATTTCTAGAGGTACCATCATTATGAACCTTTTGTCTGATGCTGCTCAATCTGAAACTTGGCCTATCATCAAGCCTCTTTTGACCAAAGAAAAGACTCTTTACTTTTCCCACGGTTTCTCTCCTGTTTTCCATGACTTGACTCATGTCGAAACTCCTAAGGATATTGACGTCATTTTGGTCGCTCCTAAAGGTTCTGGCCGAACTGTCCGATCCTTATTCAAGGAAGGCCGAGGTATTAACTCATCTTATGCCGTTTGGAATGATGTCACCGGTAAGGCCGAAGAAAAGGCTATTGCACTCGCTGTAGCTGTCGGTTCCGGTTACGTTTACCAGACCACATTCGAAAAGGAAGTCCGATCCGATCTTTACGGTGAACGAGGCTGTCTTATGGGAGGTATCCACGGTATGTTCCTTGCTCAGTACGAAGTTCTCAGAGAGAGAGGTCACTCTCCTTCTGAAGCTTTCAATGAGACTGTTGAAGAAGCCACTCAATCCCTTTACCCCTTGATCGGTTCCAATGGTATGGATTACATGTATGATGCCTGTTCTACCACTGCTCGACGAGGTGCTCTTGACTGGTCTCCTAAGTTCAAGGATGCTTTGAAGCCTGTTTTCAATGAACTTTATGACTCTGTTGTTGATGGTTCTGAGACCAAGCGATCTTTGGAATTCAATTCTCAAGCTGATTACAGAGATAAGTTTGAAAGTGAACTCCAGGAGATCCGAGACCTTGAGATCTGGAGAGTCGGTAAGGAAGTTCGAAAACTTCGACCCGAGAACATCTAAGTGGGGTATCCCTTGCTTAGATGTGTCTCATACTGAATAAAGAGTTTCTACTCTTTATTCTCTTATTTATCGGGACGTTTGAGGTGTTTTAAAATCTTGTATAGTGTTCCATGAAGTGAATTAATGATTTAGCCGTTATGTCTTGATAGTTGACTAAAATAAAATCGAATCAAAATCAAATCAATTAATTTCCAACAGTTTCTTTATTAGCAGTTGTATTAATAGTTTTTATATATATTACTATGGTTATGGTCGCATGACATTATCAAAACGTTCCGTGTCAACATAACGACCATTCATTGAATCACGGACAGATCTCTTGAACGATTCCCGGTTCGAATGCAACTCATTAGCCGCATCTTTATTCAGCGGGTCAGATGGATTCGGCTCAAGAAACAAGTATTGCAATCCAATCATCACAGCATTGATATTCAAGACCGGTTTCCAATCTTCTCTCAAGATATTTAAGCACACATTTCCTTCTAGATCAATGTTTGGATGATAAATCTTTTGAAGACATTTGACTTTAGGAGGTTCATGCGGGAAATTAGGATTAATGACGAAACTGAACTTGAATGTACCTCCTTTATACATGCCGTCATCAGGTTTAAGAATAAGGACAAAGTTCATGATATCATCGGGGTCTGGGAACAAAGTCTTCATAGTAGAGGGTAATGACAACTCAGTGAGATCTTTTTGAACCCTTAGCTGTGCAGCTGTGACCTTTTTTCGTTTCTTAATGCCATCATTTGTGCTGTTTGTTGCCTCAGAAGCCTCGTCTTTTTCCTGTTGTTGCTTGAGACTCCAGATTTTCAGCTACAAATTAGTATTAAATATATATAATAGTGATTTTTATAGAAGGGCATTTAAACCTACCATTTTTCATTAAATATGCCTGTCCACAAGATGGATGCTATCTGCTCAATTATACGGATTTTGACTTTGACCTTTACCAAGTCCACTATTCTTTGGGATTCTTAACTGACCGACAGACAAACACAAAAAACTACAGCCGCACCATAGAAAAATATCAACATGATCAAAGCCAACATGTTACTCTTATTCCCAAACAATAAAGTATAAACTGACATGAGTTTTAATGGGAAGACTAAGTTTTCTGATGAGGAGTTTGAAAATGCGTTGAAAATGCAGCAGCAGGCCTATGTTGCACCGGTAGGACCTATAAAGAAGCAGAATACAGGAGATTCTCGTCCGGCAACAACGACAACAACAACAACAGACACTAAAAAGCATTTAACCGTCAAACGTACTGGCGGTGGTAAAGTATGGGAAGACCCTAAACTATTGGAATGGGATCCTTCTCATTTTCGTCTCTTTGTGGGTAATTTATCTGGAGAAGTGACTGATGAAATGCTCTCCAAAGCATTCTCGAAATATGCATCTGTATCTAAAATACGGGTTGTCATAGATCCAAAAACAGAAAAGGCTAAAGGATATGGATTTATTGCTTTCAAGTCGCCAGATGATTACTTCAAGGCTTATAAAGAAATGAATGGTAAATATGTAGGCTTACATCCTATCCAACTTAAGCGAGCCACTACAGAAGTCAAACCTCAAGCTACAGGGTCCAATTCTAAAAACCATAGAAAAACTTTTAAATCGCATAATCGCAAACCTTATGAACGACGATGATATACTTATGTTACTTTGAATTATATTTCTATTATTTATTTCCCTAATATATTATATTTGAAGCACGATATCGAATATGGACAAGCTAAAAACAAGCGATTGATTCCTTAATCCCACAATCATGTTAACAACATCAAACATTGTTGATTCTGTTACTTACTTACATGTCGTCGTCTGACAAGTCCGAGTTGTTGATGACATCATAATCTTCTGCACCTTCGACCTCTGAATCAGTGAACATCTCACTACTAGAGGAATGATCATTCAGAGTCTCAGTGGTTTCAAAAATTAGCTGAGAACCAGAAGGCGATTCTTTCGGTAGTTGAAACATCTTTACTTCAGAGGATTCCAGTGAACTACCGATAACACTACTTTCAGCAGCAGCAGCCTGAACTTCAAGAATGGCGGCATCCAGCACATCAACCAAAGGAGAAGATACCGTAGCAGGAGTATCTTCCTCAAAAACCTCAGCAGAAACCTCAGCAGAAGTCTCAGCAGTCACGAAATTCGCACCAGGCAAAATGTGATCTCCAACAACATCCATACCATGATAATACTGGTATCGAGCAAAACTCAAGCCAGAAGGAGTTACTATTTCAAATGTTGAATAATCACAACCAGATGCAGTATCTTTAGGAGCATCTAAACCCCACTCAATAATGCTCTTGACCGTTACAGTCTCTCCAGGATGAACATTAGCGCCAATATATGACTTGGAAATGGTAGGAGAATATGAGACAGAGTCCTTAACAACAGGGCTAACATATGTACCACTAGGCCAAACAGTGGTGCCTACATTCTTAAAAGTCCAGACAATTTCTCCACCTAAATCATAATTGTATGCGAAAGCTACCAGCTGTGCACACAAATCCTTTGACATTTCCGTTCTGAGATCTGTCAAATGAGAAGCAGGCTTCACTCGGTCATTTAGATAGACAGGGGTAGCTTGAGGAGAAGACGCGACAGCCAACAAATGAGAAGGATCATGCTTCCAATAGGCAAGGTCGACACATTTACTGCAAAGATCAAAGTTTTCACATACCGTGCAGGTATATCGATCACCAATTAAAGGTGATGTGACCGCAACACAACAAGGACCATCACAACGAACATTTGCATGAACTCCACTTACAGCCAAGCTGGGTGCGATAATGTCATCTCTGGTCCTAATCTTGACAAAACTATGACGTTCGTTATGACCATCTGTACAATTTTCCATGCACTTTGAGCAAAGATCATAGTCAGAGCACCATAAGCACTTGAATCTGATGCCATCAATCCATTCATTACATTGATCACATGTTGCTGGATGGAAGTAAGCAGCAGGGGACTGGTTTGCAAGTGGAAGTCTCTGGCATTGTGCTTTGTCATTCGCAGGTGCTGTAGAGGCTAATTTCAAGGACTTCAAGGCATCTGCTAAAGCGACGTCACATGTATCCTGAACAATATCTTGGATTTGAGTTTCAAGATCTGCAAAAACAGAGTTAAAAGATTCTTTGATAGCTTTTTGAACCACCTCGGCAATATCAAACAGGGCCAAATCCGGCAATACAGTCTTAGTAGAAGCATCACTGCTATCAACAGTATCGACCTTCTTATCGAGGGGTTTGGATTCGGACTTGGGCACAATTTCAGCCTCGTCAGATTGCTCAATTTCAACGTCAATCTTCTTGGAAGAAGATTTGGCAGCGTCAGTGCTGGTAGCAGTGTTGATAGCAGTACTGCCAGTGGCGTTAGTAGTATTCTTTCGAATTGCTCTCAAAGTTAAATATGGTCGGAAAGAAGGCCAAGGGGCAACGACAATATTGAATAAAAAGTGACGCTTGACCTTGGCAGCTCGTAACAAGGTCTTAATATCTCCATCATTGGACATGAGAACATAACAGTCAGAAGACTTTGAGTATCGGTAGATATGAATAGTGGAACTATCTGCAACAGATGCCAATGCTTTGAATTTGTTTCGTAAAATGTCCAATTTAATATCGGATGGCACTGATAACACATTCAGTTGGCCACTGGTGACAAGCTTGCCATCAGCAAACAGAGAATATGTCACCTTTTCGGGCAAAGCCGATTTTGTCGATGTACTAGAGTCAATCAATTGACTGGAACAATCACTAGCAGACATATTTATACGGACAATAGTTTCTGCTATAAATAAAACAAGTCTTTGTCTTCTTGATAAGTATATGTAAGAAGTTAAGTTCGGTTTCCCAGTGCCACTCGCCGTTTATCGGGGTGTGCCACACGACAAAGAAACCCTGAGCCTGAAATTAAGCGTTTTAGGTTAGCTTCACCAAACACGGTAAAGAATAGGTAAACGGTTGCAATATAGTTGAAACTATTATATAAAGGGCTTTATGAACTTTTTCATCTGATTAATGTCAAATTATCCCTAAACTTTCAAAGTTTCACAGAGGTCTATGGTATCAAAATGGTGGGGCATAGTTTCGGCTTCCGATAGGTGTACTTTCAGATTATGATCGGTGTAGTTGAAGGTTCCCTCAGTGGACTATAATGGCATGGCAAATTGACAAGATATTTAGGGGCAAAAACCGAAATTTTTAAAGACTTTTAAAACCCTATAGTCCTGTAATATAAAAAAAGTTTATCAGATCTTTGCCGAGAATAATTTATGTTTCACGTCTTATCGGCTTATAATTAGCTATACTTGGAAAGTCCACTGTATATCAATTTTATACTGGCCTTTGATAATCTGTCTGAACTTGGAATGATAATCAAGAAAAAATACAAAAGATAAAAAGATAATCATCACTAAACCATCTATAAATAACAATTCTATTAAACTAACATATATCACCAAGTAATCTATTGTTACTGTTCATTGATGTGCATGGCACGTGACCTGCCTACCCTTCCCTGCTCTTGCCCTTCCTCCCACCAGAAACCTCCCGCCAGTGAAACTTGACGTTGAAATTTTCACTTTCACTTTCAATTTCCCTACACACAAAGGTGCAAACGGTCAACATGAGTTTCGAACAAGTCCTGCGAAACTCAAGACTAGTATCTCTTGCTAAACAAGCAGAATCTAAATATTTCACGGAGGCTCAGAGAGGCCCGAAAAATCAGGTGGTTAAAACTAGTGCTTCATCTTTCCACCGAAGAAACTGGGGTCTGAAAAGTCCTATACCGGCCAAAAACCAGTCTATAAATATCCATGTCCAAGCATTAGACAGCGATGAAGGTTTGGCCCAATTTGAGCCTGCATCAGGTCATGTCAGAAGACTCGAACGATTCCGTGAATTTGGTGTTCCTATCCGGTTTCCAAACTCCAGAGATGGCACCAACTTATTCCATGTCAATATGGATCAACCTGATCAACTGGCATATATGAACAAACCAGAACTTAAGAAAGTATACCAAGAAGCCAAAAGTAAGCGAAGTGATTATAAAAAGTATTCTTTGGCTCAAACCTCGGCTGGATTGAATGTTACTGGCAATGATGCCGTTAGTAGGAAAAATGCCACAGACTCTGCATTAGATTTCTTAGGTCTACGAAAACTGTCATATTTCAACTCACAACCAAGAAACAATTCTCCTACTGCCATTGGATTGAATTATTCACTTAAAGGAACTATGAATAATACACCTCAAGGCTTTAAGAATGATAAAGTTGTCAAAGGAAGATTGGTTCCGTCTGTTAGCAGTTCAGGCTATAAATGTGCTGCTATTGGAGGCTTTGTCACAAACAACGTATATCCTTCTAATGCCAAATATCTGGATGTTCATGACTTTAATGTGAGATCTGCCACAGTTCAGCGCGGGGCCAGTCTGGAGATTACCTCATATATGGTTGTGTCTAACAACTTCCCCAAGGTTGATCGAAACGAATTCAAGAGCATTATAAGCTCGAGTCCTAATAAGCAAGTAGCTTAAAGATATCTGTACATAGAATATATTTTTTCCAAATTGTAAGATTTATGAATCTAGATTATGCAGGTCGGGGAATAAAGCTTCATAGGATATGTTTAACTCGTCGAGTAGATGTCTAAGAGAGAACTGCTTTTCAACGTCATTATCAATTTTTTGGGTTTCATTTTGTTCAGCATGTTTTGGATGTCCATACTTGTCTGGAAGTAGATATGATAATGCTTGATGAGTATCATTGTCATGAGTTGACATCTTCCCCCATACAAAACCTAGTAGAATATGTGCAGCGTTTTGAGCATCTTTTTGAACATCTTTGTGAGCATCTTTTTGAGCATCACCTATACTGTCAACTGCCTCTTCAGAAAACTTGGAATGGCACTTTTCCTCGGCTAAAGCAATCAATTCATACCACCGGTCTATCTCCGCTTCTGTAGAGTCATTTTCATCATCAAAAATGTCCATAGTCTTACCATAAATCATGTGACTACCACTGGAACGTTTCTTAGGTGATCCTACTCCAACTGATGCAATTGTATTGATATCCGTGGTATGTTTAGAAGGATCTTCTGGGGTATCAACATGTCGTTCTAGACTCGCTACTGGTGGAGATAGCACAGGTATTGGCTGGTCACGCAAAGAAGGTGTCCTCCTAGCCTTTGGTGGGCTGGTAACTGATCTCTGCTTTGCAGGAGTTATATGAGATGCATTGGAAAGATCCGGGTTTTCGGGAGATCTCAGTTGGCTATTTCTAGGTAACGGAGAAGACACATTTCTAAAATCCGCTAATGATAATGATGCAGTTTGATTTGAATGGCCAGTATCATCAGTGACAGGTGAGGAGAGTTCCAGACGTCTCCGTTTCCCTATTAGAAGCACATCGCCATTTACAGGTGGCAGTACTGGCGACCGCCTCGGTATTTTCATGGGAGGAGGTGATGATGCTGGAGGAAGAATTGAATCCTCGACACTAGCAAGCGTCGGACTGCTAGATTCTTCTGATTGAGAGCTTGACATGGCGAAATATGCAAAAAAGGGCAAAAATACTGTCTGTCTGCTCGATTGCTATACAGGCAGTATTATTACACAAGCCTGCTTATTCAAATTGTTAAAGTGATAGAAACGTAAACTGAATACTGTAAAGTTTGATAGTATTTCGGTTTCTGGCGCTTTACAGTTCAATAAACGGTGTCTTCTAAACGAAGGTTAAAGTGAGGTGAGGTACAGAAAGAAAAGCGTAGGCCCATCATGTTTTTCCTTAGGTTGAGTTGGGAATGGGAGCCATTTAATGCCTGCTAAATTGCGTGAAGGATATAGAGACTGGAAAGTCATTTCAATGCCGGTTAACAAATCAAATATGAATAAATATTATATTGTTTAGTTCTAATTTAAATAATATTCTAAAAGTAAACATATTGGATTCAGTTTATAGCTATTTTATCAATATATGAGTGGTTTAAACTTGATATCTATATCCTTGTGAATCGATGCACAGCCGCGCAAGGGTCTATCTTTTTTTTTTTTTTTTTTTTCCCCTGTTCTGAAATTTATTTTTCTCACAGTCAAAAAAATTTCAACTTGATCTGACATCTGAAATAACACAGTAATACCAACAATGGGGAAAGCTAGCAAAGCTACCAAGAAGTTTCAGAAGAATAATTTGAAAAGTACTCTTGACCAGAGAAAGGTCGAGAAGAAATTCAAGCAGACTTTGGCGAAGAGAGGGAAGAAAACTGGAACTGCTTCTACTGGACAAGCTCCTACTGAAGAAACCTATGAAGGTATGGAGATTGATGAATATCTAGGAAAGGATTTTGAAGTTCCCAAGCCTAGCAAAAAAGTCGCTTCTGCAGATAAAACGAGTGTCAAAAGTCATAAGGACGACCTTAAAAGTCTGGCTGAAAAGGACCCTGAGTTCTACAAGTACTTGGCAGAAAATGATAGCGAGCTGTTGGATTTTGGAGGCGACTCAGCTAGCGAGGATGAAATAGAAGGGTCTGAAGATGACGAAGATGACGAAGATGAAGATCAGAAACAAAAACAGTCAAAGGTTGATACAACAATTGAAGTAACACCTGAACTTATCAAGAAATGGAAGATGTCTCTGGAAGAAGAAAAGTCCTTGAAAAGTCTGACCAATGTTTTAAGAGCTTTCAGATCTGCTGTTAACTCTACATCTGCAGATCAAGATCTTGCTGACACCAAACACAAGTACTCTACAACCAGCCCAGAGGTATTCAGTGCTCTGCTTATATTAACTTTGACAAAGACACCAGATGTTATTAAATACCATCTACCTATGAAAGGCAACAAAGTTGTTGAATCCAAAAAGGCCAAGACTCTCAGCCCTCATCTCAAATCATTTGCATCCTGTATTATTGTCTTGTTATCTAGTTCTCATGATTCCAAGACCACCCTTTTGATTCTCAGATCGGTTCAAATCTTGATACCTTACTTTCTGAGTTATAGAAGACTGCTTAAGGATCTTATTAATGCCATTGTATCCGTATGGGGTAGACAGGGAACTGAAGATGATATCAGATTGGCCGCTTTCTCGTTGCTTAAGAGTACTGCTGAAACACATACCAAATCAGTGCTTGAAATCGTGCTGAAATCTACCTATGGTGGCATTGTGAAAGCTAGTGGTAAAACTAATATCCATACAATGCCAGTTATCAATCTTCTCAAGAATTCTGCTGCTACTTTGTATAGTATCGACCCGGTTATTGGCTACCAACAGGGATTCCAGTTTATCAGACAATTGGCTATTCATCTTAGAAGCAGTATTATCAACAAATCCAAGGATTCTCACAGAACCATCTACAACTGGCAATATGTCCATTCATTGGATTTCTGGAGCAGAGTACTATGTACACAATCAAGATCCTCTACCTTGAGAGAGTTGATCCATCCTCTGGTACAAGTCACACTTGGAACTATTAGACTTATTCCTGCGCCACAGTTTTTCCCGCTTCGCTTTTACTTGATCAAGAGTATGTTACGACTTTCTGGCCAAACTGGTGTATATATCCCTCTTTTACCATTGCTGACAGAGATCCTTTCTTCTACCACCATCAATAAGCCAGGCAAAGCTGCTACACTTAAGCCCTTGGATTTCGACTACAATATCAAAGCCAACAAGGCATATTTGGGAACCAGGATTTATCAAGACGGTGTTTGTGAACAATTTGTTGCCCTTACCGCCGAGTTCTATGCATTACATTGTAAGAGTGTAGCATTCCCAGAATTAGCTATTCCGGCAGTTATTACTCTGAGAGCGTTTATACGACGAAACTCAAAGAACATCAAGTTCAACAAGCAGCTTCAGCGACTTTTGGAAAAGCTTGATGAAAATTCCAAGTTTGTCACTGGCGAGCGAAATAAGGTCGATTTTGGTCCTACTGACCGAGCTCAAGTCGATGCTTTCCTTAAGGACTATGACTGGGAAAATACACCTATAGGACATTATGTGGTTGTCCAGAGACAAGTTCAGGAAGAAAAAGCGAGACTTTTGAGAGAATCGTTGGATGATGATGGTAAAAGAGAAGAATCTGATGATGATGCTACATTGAATGGATTGAAAGATGATGAGGATGAAGATGAAGATGAAGATGAAGATGAAGAGTCTGAGGAAGACGAAGAGGAAGAGAACGAAGACGAAGAAGATTCCGAGTAATGTATAGACTAAATAAATGCTTTTCGCCTGTCTGTCTTATTAATCTCCAGATCTCAAGAATCCCCTATCTTGATACCGGGATCTGGAGAAACAGCCGCACACGGAATGTTACCACCAAAAAGTATATCAGCCCAAACTTAATAGCTAAGAGATTTACACATCTTGCTTACAACACTCTTAGACTAACTCCTCAATTAACTGTACAATGACAGAAATAATCGATTCCTCTGCTGAGAAGCCAAAGATTTATCTTTACACGTCGTATATGAGCAGTGATATGAATCTGGATTCTCATACTGATCGTGTTGAAACCATACTCAAAGCGAATCATATTGACTTTGAAACAGTAGACGTTGGTTCCAATGAAAAAGCCAAAAGAATATGGAAGTGGAGAGGCAAGGGGAAGAAGTTACCAGTGATTGTGCGAGATGATGAGATAGTAGCTGTAAGTGGAAGACCGACCTAATATTTTTGTCTGGTCAATTGATACTAACATGACAGGATATGGACGAAATAATCGATGCAAATGATTTTGGCGATTTGAAAGAAGTCATTTATGATGAATAATCTGACCAATTTTTCCGTTGTTCCCTATATCTTAGTTTTCTGAGCCCTCCCTCCCCGAGCCTCGGAAACCAAATCCCGGTTTTCCAATTCCTCAAGTTTTATTTTCGCGAACATCGTCCAAAACTTTTTTTCGTTTTTTCTTTTTTCACTTTCAACCAACAAAAGAGTTTCTGGCCAAAATGTCCGAAAGCGATTTTGAATATGATGATGACGAGGAGTTTACAGGATCTACGTCGGTTTTGTTAGGATTTGCCGATGAAGAGCCACTCAGTACGGATAGTAACTTGACTGCCTCTGATAATCATCTCGGTGGTCTGCCTCTATGGCTAGACAATGATTCTGCTCCGGATCCTAAACTGACTGCCTGTAAATCCTGCGGAACTCCGATGCCATTACTTGTACAGATTTCCGCTCCTTTACCAGATACATACTATGAACGAAACTTGTATGTTTTCACATGCAAAGACCCCAAATGTCGACGAATCGATGGTTCAGTACGGGCATTGAGATCCATTAAGAGAGATTTCGAAGTTGAGGCTGAACTGAAAGCGAAAGACGACAAGCAGCAATATGAGTTGCTTATGAAGAAGAAACCAGCTGTTATTAACACAGACGTTTTCAATAAGCCTGCTGATGATAATGCTAATCCCTTTTCAGGGAACCCTTTTTCCAGTCAAAGTAGTCCTTTCACTTCTACGACCACACCTGACAAAGTTGAAAAAGCTGAAAGTGCACCAAAGACGTTGAACACAACCAAAACCGAGAAATCATCTAAAGAAAAGCAACATTCCAAACCTGTTGCAGACAAAAGTGACAGGTTTGCATTCCCATGTTTCTTATTGGACGTAGATCCAGAAGTTCTGACAACCAAAAAAATCGACACCAGCAAAGTACAGATAGACAGCAGTGAAACCGAAGAAGGTTCTGGTGCTTTGACAGATGCAGTTAAAGCTGCTGAACTCGGATCCAGTGTCGATGCAAGTTTCCTAAAGTTCATTCAGGTGGTCGAAAGTAATCCTGATCAAGTGCTTAGATATGATACTCCTTTACAGCCATTACTCTATTCCAGCGAGAATGTACTGGAATCATTACCTAAAGAAAAACAGCTTGAGATACAGCTGATGCCACATGCAATATCATTGTTGGAGTCGCTTGAAGATGACATATTAGCTGGCATGGAATGGGGTACTATCTTCGTGGCCACCAGTAAAGATGACACAAAATTGCATTTAGATGACAATGGCATGGGATATGAAGAAGAGTGGGTCGCTGTTCAATGGGAGGAGCAAATAGAAAGTGGTGGCAAGGCTAACTAATTATTTTGATATTCCTTGTTCTCTATATATCCATATGTACATTTTAATAATAATCAAGGATTTGGTTTCTGTTCCAATATTTACAAATGCCGAGGAATAACAAGTTCCTCATAGGTTTGAATCATGTCTCCTTCTTCAAACTTATCCCATCCATCAAAAGAAATTCCACATTCTGAATCCTTTTTGGCCGTGTCCACTTCATCCTTATGATGTTTCATGGACGTAAATGAGCCTGTGTAAACCACATTTTTATCTCGTAGAACCTTGACTTTATCACTTCTACCAAGGCTTCCATTAGTGACTTTACATCCAGCAACCTTCATGTTCTTAGACTTCTTCATAGTGATTTCAAACACTTGTCTTATAGAGGCTTCAGCAAGAACCTTATGTTTGATCTCAGGTTCAAGCTGACTTGAAAGACTCTTAGTAACGTCTTCAAGCAATCTGTAAATGATATTATGAGACACAATATCAATCTTGGATCTTGCGGCTTTTGCTGCAATATCTCTGGGTACTTGGACATTGAATGCAAGTACGGTAGCATTAGAGCTCTCTGCATATGTAATATCACCTTCACTTACGGGACCCACGCTGCTTTGAAGTACATGCGCTTGAACCAGATCGTTACCAAGCCCTTGAATAGATTCTTTTACAGCCTCAGCTGATCCGCTGACATCAGCTTTAACAATAAAGTTCAACATCTTTGGGCCTGAACTTTCTCCAGTGATGGCTTCATCTAATTCATCCACAGGTAAGCCTAACTTAATACGCTGCTGCCTCAATGCATCCTTTTCCTGTTGCACTTTTAACAGCCGTCGCTGTTCATTTATCTCAGTGATGTTCTTAGAATCTGATAACTGCTCCTCTCTTCTAAGACGGTTGTCCACCACTTTTTTGGCTACAGGTTCGGACATGGCTTGTAAAACCTCATCACCAGCTTCCGGCAGTTCTTTCCAACCCAGTACTTCTACAGGGGTACCTGGTCCAGTACTTTTGATAGTCTTTCCTTGATCATCTTTTAACATTCTCACTCGACACCATTTTGTTCCTGCAACAATAGCAGCACCTGTAGACAATGTTCCTCTTTTGACAAGCACAGTAGCCACATTTCCAAGACCCTTTTTAACATGTGATTCAAGAACCCAGCCTTCAGCAGCACCTTCTTTCGGCGATCTTATATCAAGCATCTCTGACAATGTTAAGATCGCCTCTTCTAGTTTATCGATACCTTCACCGGTTTTTCCAGATACAGGAATAACCTGGGTGTCACCACCATAAGATTCAACGTCGATGTCATTAGCAGCTAGATCTGAAATAACTTTATCTGGGTTGGCATCCGCTTTATCTATTTTATTCAATGCAACAATAATAGGCACGCCTGAGTTTTTCGCATGCTTGATGGCTTCTTTAGTCTGGGGCATCACCGAATCATCAGCAGCGACGACTAAAACCACGATATCAGTAACATTCGCACCTCGCTGACGCATATTCAGAAATGCCGCATGTCCAGGAGTATCCAGGAAACAAATCTGATTCTTGTTACCATCTTTCGCCGTTTCAAGCTTGACAGAGAATGCACCGATATGCTGTGTAATACCACCGTATTCACCCTGTGCAACATGTGTCTTTCTCAAGTAGTCTAATATAGTAGTCTTACCATGATCTACATGACCCATTATAGTGACAATAGGAGGTCTTAAAGGCACATCGGTCATGTCATGAGGTAATGAGGCAGGAAACAAATCAAGTCCTTCGTCTTCATTAACAGTCGCATCAAATCCTAGCTCGTCCGCTATGAGCACAGCTGTTTCTCCATCAATGATGTGGTCATGGTCGACTTCACTGAAGCCAAGACTCCTCATGTTATCCTGTAGTAAACTAAGTCTGAGTTTTAGAACATTTGCGAGGTTTGTCAGCGAAATGAACTTAGGTAATGCAATATTCGGCCTCTTGCCTGGGATCGCTCCAGCGGCTTGTCGCTTTTCTTTCTTTTGAACCTGCAACTTCTGCTGTTTCATGAATTTCGCTGCATGTCTCCTATCCTCTTCTTCGGAAGCCCTTTGAGCTTTTTTAATTCTCTCCTGAGGATTAGCAGCCGAAGGTTTATTAGGGAACCTTCCAGGCCCAGGAGTTTGCCTGTTGAAAGGAGGTCGAGAAGCGGTCTTATTGAAAGGCGGCCTGTTGACACGGTGATTCAAGCCACCATTATTATTACCGCCATTCTGACCAGGATTAGGTTGTGTAGCTCTTGGTCCTCTAAAAGGCGCTGTTTTTTCAAAATTATCCCCCCTTGGTCTACGATTAATACCGCTTTGATTATGCCCTGAAGGAGCCCTAGGTGGTGGGCTCCTGGTATTCTGACTCGTACCAGTGGCTACAGCATACATTCTGGTCAACTCCATCGGTAAGTACCGACCAATAGCATTTTTACTACTCATAGTAGAGTAGACGGTTTTGCAAAGTACCATACTGATCAGATATCGATACTGGATACGGTCGAGGATCAAAAAAAATTCCCCTCGTGGGATATCGGAAAGAGGAAGTTACGTTTACAAGCTGGCTCTCTTTAGTAAGAAGACAATGACATTCTAGCATACAAAAGTGATAAACAAACTATCTTTTATGATAAAAATAGAGGACTGAAATGTTTTTGAAGTTTTTCTGAGTATTTTTTTATCTCTATCGTTGTTTTTTTCGGTATAGCTCGGATCACTATTCAGCCGCACCAAAGCCGCACTGATTGCGGCTGAAGTTGATCCGATCCGATACCTGGAGATAGAAAGACACAAGAGGATGGATGCATTTGTTTTCTATATGGTTTCCAACTACTAGATATTATAAATATAACCAGAGAGCAGTTTCATCAATCACGCCCTATTCTCTTCAAAAAATCGTCGAGTTTGGTGAAATTCAGCGGATCGCTGGCAAAGCTTCGGTGCTTAGCACTTTGTATATGTTCTGCAAACCGATCGAACGTCTCTCGACAGTTTTCGCAGTATCCTCCTCTATTTTCGCGCGACTTTTCATACTCTGTTGCTTTGTGGGCACGTAACAGCCTAGCCTCTTTCGATTTCCGTTCTTTCTCCTTTTCTTTTTCCCTTTCCTTTATGTACGGCTTCTCATTCGATTTGTCTTTCAACGGAGTGTCATCATCAACAGCGTGTATATTTACCATTTCAACTCGACTTTCATTAATTTCAACCGAGTCTGCAGCAAAGACCTTTTCTTTAATCATGTTCTCGATGTCTTCAAAAATAGGCTTGATTCTCTCCAGTGAATAAGATTTATTGCTCCCTTGTAGTGATGCCATGTTCGAATAGGTCAGCTGGTGCCTGGAAGTTCCTACTGGTGTGCGGGCTAGGGTTTGTTCCTCCTGTAAACTGGTCATAACAGCTTTGAGTTGAGTGTTTTCAGCAGAATCAGTCGTGGACACTTTTTCTTGGTAGTACTTCACCATTTCATCAATCAGTTTTCGCATATCAGGATCAAGACGTTCTTGGATAAGAAACTGGTCTGTCTGAGACAGTGTCTGGTCTTCATGTATACTGGTCAAAGTAGTTTGAGTCTGATTGGCTTCAAGTGGGCCCTTCCTAAATATATATTCTTTAATAACCAACTTCAAAGCATTATCAGCTCTAAAGTGGTCATCAGCATCTTGTGAGTGAGACTTGGAGTTTACCTGCGGTGTTGTCATATTTGAATAAGTCAACTGACGTCTCGTAATGCCTGATGACTGGCGCTGAGGTGTTGATAAGTCGGATCCGTTCTTCACTAGGTAAGGTCGAGAAAGAACTTTGCGCTTCAAGTTCGCAATCTCTCTAGAAGGAACCTGGGCAGTGGGTGCTGCAAGCCCATTATGTCTTCCGAGATCTCCAGACATAGCTATAGATGCAATAGTAGAATTGTTTGAACGAGACACACCTGAAGCGGCAATATCATAGAACTTATAAGGAGTACTTGTAGTCATGCTCGCATTAGGTGTGGCAACAATGCCCTGTATGAAAGGACGATGTGTAGGAGCTTCTGCGGTGAGAGATACTGGTGATGCATTACCATGATTATTGACTGCCTTTGGAGTAGCAAAATCGGTATTATTAGAGAAAATACGCTTTTTGTGCGCGTGTATCGAATA
The DNA here is from genome assembly GCA_030569095.1 of Daia tannicola. Lineage (NCBI taxonomy): Eukaryota > Fungi > Ascomycota > Dipodascomycetes > Dipodascales > Trichomonascaceae > Daia > Daia tannicola. Next base: position 763,045 of record JAJMJQ010000001.1, read on the forward strand.
TGGGAGTGATTCTAGTCCACTTTCATCACCGCTTTCTGCCGCTTTTTGAGTGGCATAATCAAAATCAGCCATGTCAGCACTTCTCTTTTTGTCATTAGAAACATCGTTGCCCGTTAGAACTTTCGCGCTTTTAGTTGTGGAATCGTGTGCAGGAGCAGGCATAGAATCATGATGCTGAGGCAGACTCTGTGCTTGTATCTGTGCATGTGCCTGACCACCTGCTTTGTACATGTTCTGCATTTTCAATGTTTCCTTGTCATTTACAACAAAAACACATCTACCTGGTTCTGTCAGTTTCATTCTGGGCCAATCACCATCATCATCCGTAGAACCTGTACGAGTATACTCTCGACATAGTGTAGGTCTATGGGTATGCAGCGGATCCCATACTAATATATATGGACCCCTGAAGTAATAATAGTCTTCTCGTTTAGCATTCGGGTCTCGGTCGGAATGATGTCCTAGTAACTTCTCTTCTTTAAGCAAGTGTGAAAGATCTTGTATGGAGGGAATGCCACCAAGCTTTGCAGGAACGTGGCCCAGATTGCCCAGGAATCTAATAAGTTTATCCATACTCCATATTTTCATATCATGCCTCTTAGCAATGGCCAATACATCTGTAGAGTTACTGTCCGTTGAAGAAGGTTTGCTGTTAGACACAACAATGGTCACTTCACGGTCAAAGAATGGCTGGGTCCTCGCACCCAAAGAAAGCAGTGTAGGTGTAACTCTAGCCTTGCTCTGGTTATCAAGTTCATGGAAATAGAAAATAGAGCGTGTCATAATCTCCTTCCAATGCCTTTGCCATACTTTGATGCTAGAATCGGCAATATGCTGATGCTGATGCTGATGCTGATTTGTGGAGTCTTCAACAACAGCAGTAGCGGGCGGTTTGTTGGTCACTCCTACTATGGATCTGTTTGAGTTCCCAGATTCAAGATGCTTAGTGGTCTCCACATGATTCTCTTTGTTGTCGGTATTGCCTGTTATAGTCATAACCGATTGTTTACAATTGTCAGGCGCAATGGCATCCTGCACCTGTGGGTGGCTAGGATAGCTGACATTTGTTTCCTTTAAAGGCACACGCGCCATTGTTAAATTAGTTGTAGCAAAAAAGGAGACCTGTGGTGTGCAGCCCGATTCTCTGTTGCTACCTAATCCAATGTTAGCGACGGGAAATGCACGCGCTTGTTGGTTGGTGATGTGTCGCGGGAGAAATGGCGTTTTGGCAGGGAAAAAAAGATCTGTGAGAAAAAAAAGTAGGCAGACATCAGCCGCACGGAGATGACCATTGACAGGGGAGAACTATACAGTTTTGTTACAGGTAATATAATAATGGAAAGCCAGAAAAAATAAAAGAAAAGAAAAAAGAAGGATAAGATAAAAGTAAAAGTAAAAGTGGATAATAAACATTGCTCAAATTTTGTAGATATGTGGTAAGATATATATGGTGATATCGGATTTGAGGATTCAATGCGTCCGTATGAGAGGTCTCTACGCTATAATACACTTTGCACCACTTGATCTCCTTTTTGACCCAGGTGGTGACGGCTGATGAGACTTGACATGGCCCGCATTATCTATCTTATCAGTGGTATTAATAACAGATGTGGTGATTTCGATACTCTGATCGTCCTGCGATCCGCTGTTTTTGGACTGTGCCAAGCAGTCAATGACCTGTAACCTTGATGTATCCCTTATACGCTTACAAGTAATAGCACAAGTCATAAATGCATTTTCAATTTCATCATGATCCAATGCAGATGTTTCGAAAAAAGGAGTTCCACCGTGTAAATTGTTGGCAAGTTCTTGTCCTTCTGAGAACGAGACTACCCGTTCTTTTCCGAGGTCGATCTTATTGGCAATCACCACCAATGAATAAGCATCATCTTGCTTTATATGCTGGATTTCAGAATAGAAAGATTTCAGGCGTTCAAACGAATCCCGTGATGTTACTGAATAAATCAGTAAAAAGCCTTCACTATCACGCATACGGTTCTCTCTCAATGCTTTGGAGCTTTCTCGGCCGGATATTTCCAAAATCTCCAGAATTGCTGGTTGACCTTCATTTTCATCATCTTCTACGATTACAGGTTTTCTATAACTATCTTCAATAGTAGGATCATAATCATCGATAAATCGATTCATGCAAAACTGAGGTTAGAGGGCGGTAAAAAATGGTTTTCTACATATAGCACACCCCTTTTACTTACCTGTATTGTCGTACACGTCTTCCCCGTCTCCCTATCCCCGAGTATCATCATCCTATATAAAGGAGTCGAACCTCGTCTTTGAGACATGGTTCCGTAGGAAACCCCGAAAAACAAAAGATATAGGTATGAAAGTAAATGTGCTTTTAAATCTTGCTGACTGTTTAAGATTGTTTAGGGAGCTCGAAAAAAACCCCCTCGCAGACCGACAGGAAGATCTGCTCAAAAACTGCCTAATAAGGCAATGTCTAACAATGCCTATCTCTCAAGCTTAAACTCGCCAAATAAAACATAAAGTTTGGAGAACAATTCGGGTATAGCCGCCATACTGGATAACAATAAAAATGTTCTGAATTTATATAAGAATTATTTGGTCTGTTCAATCTTGTTATATATCGTTGTTCTCTGACTACTATCGAGTCGTGGGCATTCGTCTTGCTTGCAGGCTTTTTATTTGGCATTGAAATCTGGCCTATGTCAGGCCCGGCCTGGCTTTTTCTATTATTTGCGCAACGAAAAAAGCAATACAAAGTGCAAGCAAATTGATTAATAAAAAGAAACGAAAAACTTCATTCCAGCCCACTAAATTCCAGCCCACAAATGGCCCTGAATTTTCGGACTTATCATATCATATGTATCACAAAGCTGCGACTATTTGTTTCATGTCGTTTGCTTGTGATTTTTTCAAAAGATAATAAATGTTATATATACACTATGCGTAAAATTATGCAACCTTGTAATAAAAAGATTTAGACAGCAGGTGGAGCTTGGAAAGGCTGGTCTAATGGTTCTGCTCTCACGGCCCATATATCTTCACTAGACCCCTTCTCCAGTTTTTGTCGAGCTAATTTCTCCATGTAAAAATGGGCCACTTTCTGCTGTTGTACGTCGGCAGAATTCAGCTTATTGAAGATGCAGAATTTGGCTTTCAGCTTCTGTTCCTTGCAGTCGTTGATTCCCCCGTATCTATAAGTTCGTCTTAATTGACCGCCCAATGAATAGCACTCAACCACTTCATTGAATGCCTGAGTACAGCTCATTTCTGTGGGGAATGCTGAAAGTTTGTACTTTGCTTCATGTTTTAGAATAGCTCCTGTACTATCATCTGATGATGTTCGCCGGGTCTCAGCTTGTTTTAAAAGACCGTCGTCATTTATTTCTTTGGAAAGCTCTTCAATCAATTCAGAAAGAGTCTTTTCATCATCTCCTGTGTTACTGGACATTATTGTGCATAAAAATGTCTATAAACAGTTGGTTTGTTCGATTCTTTCAAGGGAATGATATCGGAAAAATTGCCGCCAATTTGAAGAGATGTCACGTGCAATATGGATCCCCCACCACAATAAAATGACCATCAGCCAAAATATTAGACTTGACACAGATTTCTTTACACATTATTGTTCATATATTTGTCTACAGTATATTCTACATTCACTGGCATCAATGAACACATGACCTTTTTCGATAAGAATAATCCTCTGTGGGTGAACGGGCTTGAAGAGCTAGATTAGAAACAGCATATGTAAGATTCATATTGGATCCAATGTTGATAAGTGAAGCGTAGTATTTGTCCAAAGAATTGCCAGATTTAAGGTCAGTGATATATTCGTTTTTGCAGCCAACAGTAGTACAAGCAGTACTGGCACTGCTGCTTTTGGAAAGATAAACTTGGTACATTTCGAAAATGGAATTGTCACCTTGAAAAGCAGTGACCACTGCATCCCAGAATGTAGCATTTAAAGGTGCAGTAGATGGCCATGAAGGCAGATAATCTCGAGCAGAATACTCCAGTTTCCAATCAGGCTCACTGCTGTCTGAAGTCGCTGAAATATCGGCATAATATGTCAACGACTCCATCACCTCAAATGTCTGTGGATGTACCTTGTATACTCTGTATCCAGAGTTTAAGTCGGTATATGTGGTGATAGAGGGCCCCCAATATTGCATGGTCGAAGGAGTTCCATCGCTATTATAATTCACTCTGAAATTGTCCATATGGCTGTGACCATAGAACTGACCTTTGATTGTAGAGGCATACTTGTTCACGATGGTATTGAACATGTTTGACCACACAACATTACAGTCTGAATCACCTGGAGAGACATGAGCCATCAGCCATACGGACTCATTCCTAGCTTTACTATCTGCTAGTTCGTTTATAATCCATTGTAGCTGACCATTTGGATCCAAGTCGCTCTCGACATTGTAAAAGATATAAAAGTTATCAATATAGCACTCAACAGTGTTCATATTGATGATCTTGAGTCCTGCAACCGGTCTAACTGCATATGTACCTCTGGCAGACTCGAACTGCGATACAACGTCGTCAGGTAGCCAGTTGGATAAGTGTTCACCAATGGTATCGAAGGCCCATTCGTTTGCTAGTGGTTGGCCATTTAAATAAGCATCGGATTGAAGGTAATTTACTGGCGAGGTGTCGTGGTTCCCGAAAGTTGCAAACAAAGGATTCGTAATGTAATTAGCTAAAACATCATAAGATGTCAAAGCTTCAGTTACTGTGGTCTGGTTGTCATACCATACATTGTGTGGAGCAACATCGCCTGTGAAAAGAGTAAAGTCAGGTTTCTTACCAATGACTTGAACAAGATTGGATCCGAAACTTTCAATGAGTTTCAAAGGAGTGTCACATGGGTAAGATCCGTATGGTCCTGCAGGAACACTCACATTGTCTGATAATTGTGTTCTTGCTTCACAACAGAGAGGGAAGGAACAGTCGGCTTCGCTTCCTTCCAGGTATTCTGGATCATAATGCAAGTCAGAGATGTGCAAGATAGTCAGATATTCATCTTCAGTGACTGTGCCATTGGCACCTGTATTGGGAACCGTAAGGTTCATACTAGTAGCACTTGAAGACGGGCTATTATAGTTGAAGGTCTTGGTCTTGGGGCTGAAACTAGAACAAGTACTCAACAGACTATTGCAGATGAACTGACCAGTATATCCAATTAAATCGTTTGCATCTTTTAATGCTGTTATTATAGTCGGTCCCAGGCTGGTGACAAGGCCATCACAGACTTCCTTCTCTTCGATAAGCAGACAAATCTCACTAGCAATATCAAGCACAAAGTCCTCACCAAAGATGACAATGACATCTTGCACAATACTAATAGATACTTGACACAGACCACATTCCAGTGTGCTTCCTGCTGTATTTATGATGTTGTCGAATTGGAAAAGTATCGGGATCCAGAGGTTCAAAGCCGAATTCTGATCTGACGTTAAGTCACTTCTCTTATGAAGCAACATATCTGCTCTTTTTTCAAAAGAAGTCTCCCTGTTAGTCGACGATACTGTATGAGAATAGACAAGTTCGATTAAAGTGGCAACAGCCACGAATAAGTGATGGAACCTCATGTTCTTTCCCCAGATTTGGCTCTGTTACGCACGGCCAACAACATGTCTGCACATCCAACTCTTTATATATAAATTAACCAGAACAATATTTCAAGGCGCTTAATAATATTCATCATTATCTGAATTGGGATTTGATAGCGGTCTAGGCACATTGCCAAAATATCAATGTTTACAAAACCATATTTGAAGATCATCGATAAAGTTAGATATAGATCTGCATTGACCTCGGCACGTGGGCACGCTAAAGAATCTCAGCAGAGACTTTAGATCGAGACTAGTACAAATTCAGCCAGCTACCCCTGTCTGGTAATGCTTATTTCGGCTGTGCCTGCATATTCAATCATATTTGCTTTTGTTTTTTGGCCATGTGTTCCTGAATTGATTGCATTTCCGATTGTTACTGACACAACGTGTTTTAAGTTTAAGTTATTGATTTCAATGTAATCTGAAATCTGATATTTCCTGCATATAGTCTAAACGACTAGATCACTAATTTAATTCAATTGTCTATGTATGTGAAAATTTTCCTTTACCGTGTTTTGATTTCCCCTGATATTCATTTTTTGTTGTATGCAGTACCTGTGAAATATATCATTCACCAATTAACAGTGACAGATATAAACAAACCTGTATATAGACAATTTATCTGAAGATCTACCCGCTGAACTACTGTACATGTTCTCTATATTCTAGGTTATTGGTGGGTGCAAATTCTTCTGATAGTGCCTTTTAGGAATTTAGATGATAGACCAGTATGATAGCCCTGCGCCGCCGATCAACAACACGTTTTCATTACCTGTACCCCAGTTGGCTGTCTCCAAACATCCGGTATCAGCTATTGCTGTATATTTGCTGTCGATCAGTGTAACAGATTGCTGAGACCGGGAGAATCTCCATAGCTTAACATTCTGATCTGTGCTGGTAGTAACAAAATCAGTGCCATCGACGTTTCGTGCTGAAGACAATTCACATATAGAAGTTACAGTACATGAATGTGCATCTGGAATAGACACTAATTCTTTGCTCGAAGATATGTTGTTGAGATCTATCAGTGCCACCTCTAAAGCATCATCATCACCAACAGAAATATAATAGTAGACACTTCCGTTGTTATCAGGTATTATAAAAGAGGATTTGATAGACGACTGGTGAAGCGGTAATCGCAGTACCTGAGTAGACTGCTTGTTTGCTAAATCCACATGCCAAACAACCAGATGCCCATCAGTGGCTCCGATTGCTAGGTATAATTGGTTGTCGTGTGTTATGAACTCGCAGTTCAGCAGACAGCATTCAGCATACTTCCACTCTAAGCACAGATCACAGGTGCCAACATTCATTTCAACATTCCAAACTTTGATTGTGGAGTCTGAATATACACTGGCTAATAACATCCTATCTTTTGACTTATAGTTGTAGAGGAATGTGAATGCCATGGTTCTGAGATCAGGGAGCTGCGTGCTGGTTGGTAGTTGAGTAAAAGGAGCTGCAAAAAGTTTCCCCTGTAAATCAGATACTTTCCATATCATGAGTTGCTCTTGAGCAGAGCATGATAGTAGGAATTTTCCGTCTGGTGTCCACGCGAGTTGTGGTATTCCTGAGATGTGCTTCCTCTGAGAAGACCAGGTAGTAAATACAGACATGTCTTTACTATTTTTCTGCAAAGTCGATAACCTTATAGTTGTATCTTCTGACGAACTTGCCACAATGAGAGCTTGTTGACCGTTGGTGATAGTCTTCTGTGGAGATATAGATATAGCCCTTATTTCCTGGCCATGAACACCGTGCTGAAGGACGTTTCTTAAAAACTTGTGTTGATAGCTTTTAGATACTACCATGTGAAATGTGCCTGTCTTGAGATAGGACATTTCAAATTGGTCATCGTTTGTTTCATCAATTATCAAATCCCATTCTCTATGGGCACCTCCGCATTTCTGAGAGAAGGGAGAGATTTGATCGTTGGCATTGTAAAGGAAGAATTGATCCTGTCGAAATGCTGTCAGATATAATATACATTCGCCTTTTCTGTTCTCCACAATTCGACTGCCTTCTATGCTTCCCTTGGGTAACCTGTCGCAACGGATATTATCGTAGCTACCGTCATCTTTAACAGATACCATGGTGAACTGACCATCGCTACTTGTAAACACAGTCGAGAAAGACCAGGACTCTGGCGTGATGCTAACAGATGTGACAGGATCACCCGATATTAGTCTCCTCCAGCAATGGGTATAGTTGATACTTGTATCAAGAATGTCGGCTCCCAATACACCTTTAAGGTTATATAATGCAACTGCTCCGTGTCTAGATCCGATGTACAATCGCTCATTTGTTGTGTCATATCCAATGCTTTCTACAATGAAAGTAGATGGCCTTTGAAGTCTCAAGCTTGGCAAGACCTCGTTCACATCAACGACGATGATCCTATCGTCTTGACGTTGTGACTCTAGCACAATGAAACACCTGCCTGCATTATCGTTGAAAGTGTGGATATTGCTTAGTTGCCCTTTCAATCCATCCACTTTGATTTGTCTAGATGTATGGCGAACACTACCGTCCATGGCAAACTTAACGATGGTCAGAGTTCCATCTCTAATGCCAATGCACACCGATGAAAGCCGCATCAGAGGCTTGATCATAGTATAAACATCTCGAGGGATATTATCTATCTTCGTCCATATAGTTTTGTCATTTTGGACTTCTCTGAGGTTCGTCACAAATGCTCGTCCAGTGGTAGTTGTAACGACAAGCAGTGATCCTAATCTAGCGAATTTCTTGAACGTTTCATTTTTTTCCAAGCTGTCACTTCCAAGATGGTCTAATCTCAATGACATTTTGTCCCCTTCTGTCTGTGATTTTCCATCCATATCGAAAAGAAGAACTTGACCATCTGCTCCTCCTGAGGCAAACACTCGTCTCTCATAGTTGACTGACCCGCACCATGCGCTTCGACCTCGGTGCCCTTCAAACACATTCACACATTCCAGTTTCTTATCATCTCTAATATAACTCCATACACGTGAGGTGCAGTCCTCAGAGGTACTGACTATGGTCGAATTGTCGAGAAAATGAAGACTCCATATTCTGGCCATATGCCCCCATCCCGTTGCAAGCTCATCTCCTGATTCAACATCCCATAGTTTGATACAACGATCATCTGAACAGCTGGCTAAGTATTTGCCATCTGGCGAAAATCTCACATAAAAAATAGACCCTTCGTGACTAGTCATATGGTGTAATATTTCATGTGTCTCAAGACACCATGTTACAACACCGCCTAGAACTGTACCCGCAGCAACTAGCGTACGATGTTTCAGAGGACAGACAGTTCCAGAATATAGTATGCTATTCTCTGGACATCCATCTATAGCCGTGACTTTACAGTCATTTTCAGGATCAATGGTGATCACAGTGTTGTGTGCTGACTGTATCAACAATCGGTTGAAATCGATAGTCCAAGTCACATAGATGATCCACTCATTCAAGCATCTTTCACCACCATGGCAGAAATCCAAGCTATCGAAATCTAATATCGCTAGAGATCTGCCTCCCCATACAACTATTCTATCCTTTTTTGTACAATCTATTCCGTGTATCTTGTTTCTACCAAATACGTTTTTTTGATCCAGAAGGGTTCCTGTTTTCCAGTTATATTTCCTCAAGATCGGACCCTGACCAACAAGTAAAACATCGTTCCGCGCAAATGCCACAGAGGTCACGGGGCCAAAATGTTCCTGCTTCTATTTATGAGTTAGTATATATTTATTTTAGTGTACTTTAGAACACATACGTGCAGTTGTTGGACCATTTCACTGTCTCCAGGTGAAAATATCTCTACCATTGATGCCAAAATTTTGCTATGATTTTGACTGATTTGATCGAGGATTTATTTTTTTTGGCAAAAAAAAATCCGAAATTTTCAGCCGTGCCTGATCAAATCTGGAGAACTATTACTGTACAAGTATATAATTATAATACAAATTTAACTAAAGGTGAGTTAAGTAATAATCGCTTTAGTTTTTTCCTTTCTCATATGCATATCTCTGGTTATTCATCTCTCTAACATAACTTTCAAGGTGAGCCAAACCGACCATTGGCACGCTACGCTGGTTACTTCGAGCTTCAGTTCTAAACAGTTCACCAGTCACCACTAAAAGGTTTTTTTCATGCGTTTGATCAAGCAAAGTTCTGAGGTGATTATCAGTTGATTCTTCACATTTCTCGGCGTTTCCAACAACATACAAGCCAAGTCTCGCTTGCGGTAATTTGAAGGGCCATGAAGAAAGAGATTCTGTGGCCGTAATCGAGAACAGCATGTAGTCATTAGCAGCACACTCGCCAACAACTGATATTGTTGGTTTTCCGTAAATAGACGTATTCAGCTCGTTGTTAGTACAGCGTTTTTCAACCAATGCTTTGATTCTATCGCACTGATCTATGGTCAGGCCAGCAAGAGTAATGCTCTCCCTTGGATATCCTAAAAGTCTCAGGTATTGATACAATGTTACAACATAATTTGCTTCGGGTATATTAAACAGTCTTCTTTCGCTTGACTGGACAGATTCCTCTGCACTCTCGGAAACTTCGACAAATTGTTTAATGTGCCAAAGACCTGGGTTGAACGGCCGTCCGGTGTATTCACCTCCCTCAAGCAGTTCCGATCTATAACATGTTGGATCCGAAAGATCTAAAGGTGAGACAAATCCCAGCTTTTGTAATCGCTCGAACAAAGAGGGTGGTTCCATAAAGAGCTGATTTGAAGTGCCGAACAGAATGATTCGCTCCAGGTCTGGTCGTAAGCATAGGAAACTCTGAATCTCTGAATGCCTTTCTGCTTCTAGTAACATCAGGTTCTGATATTTAAAGGTATTTTCACCTTTGAATTCTTCGATATGATCAATAAAATACGACATTGTGGTTCCTATTATGCGTGCCTGATTCTTCAAAAGATAATCCGTCTGCTCGGCTCTATCAAATATCTCAAATGGCCTCATAGATGCCAAATCTTTGAAAAGTATATCAAGTCGGTGAAGACTCGCTTCTCGTGAACATTCAGGATAGAAGCCTGCCAATTTGTTTTTGGCTCGGTCGTCTTCGTTTAATATTACAGGTTCAATATAAGTCTGAAAGAAATACCCAGAAGACTCACAAGAGTCTCCATGTGCTCCTGATATACCCAAATATTCTGCCAACTTGCTCACCTGTTCAAGTAGTGATGTTCGCTGTAAGAAAATATTCTGTAGAGTGCCGACAATCGGCTTTTCTGACGATACGTCTGAAGGCAAGCGCAATAAATGCCGAGGATTGATCGAGACTTGCCATAGGACACTAAAGATATCATCTAATTGCTTTTGAGAGTCTGTAATAATCAGTAACTTTTGGTGTTCAAAGTTGGCGTACAACAAATACACCATCTGTCGAAGAAGATCATTGATTCTATTGGACGACGACATTGGGGCAGTAAAGGACATAATTCCTGGATCTGTTACAGATCGAAGAGCAGAGACCTCATTCTGTTGGAATCTAACAGTATTCCTCTGGTGTGATGGAAGAAATGATAGATCCACATACGGTACTAATTTCAAACCATGATCGTCACCTTCGTTTACCAGTTTATAGTTTACTGTACCACTGGCTTCAATATCAATGTTGCCCATAGTTTCCGTGATTTGCTCCTTGTCTACAAAGGTATCCTTCATATCTATGGATCTGAGCCTCACTATGTCGGAAGTATCACAGGCACTAAGTCCTAGGAAACAATCAGTAAACCATGATGGAAGAGACTCGAGCTCTGCCGTGTTACTCTGCCGACTATTGGCTACACTTCTTATTGTCTTTAACATGCTTGCTAGTCTCGTATCCTTGGCAGCTATTCTTACTATCGTATTGAAACCATCCAGCTTGTCGGTTTGAATATCCAATATTATCTTAGAATTTGCATCACTAGGAACGTCTTCGGGATTATCAGAATCGTCCGAATCCTGTATAAGTGTTTTGAACTTTGCGCTTTTCATAGGTGACAACTCTCTCAAACGTGCATTGACCACTCTTGTAACAGAATTATCTTTGTTAACTTGCAGAAGAAAGAAAGAGTAAAGATGATGCTTCTTTGCAGCTGCACCTTTTATCCACGACTGGTCAACCTGTGATTTAGCCTCTATTCTCACATAAGCTGGTTTCAATTCTCCAATTAATGGTTCAGCCTTGGTAATTATGGTAAGATCTGCTACTTTGGCAATGTCTTCACTATGATGCAACAGGACATCATCAAACACTCCTCTCAGATGTGCAAGATATTTTTTCTCTTCGAAAGAGTAGTTTCTTAGAACAAAGTCATGAGGTGACAGAAACTGGGAACCTAGCAGTGGTATAGGGAGAGGACCTCGGAGTTTGAAAATGCGAGGGCTATAGTTCTTCATTCTAGTTTTTAATTCTGTGACAAGTTCACCATACATGTCTGAGTAGTTTATTTCAGCTACTGCATTCGCATATGAATCCCACTGATATTTTTGCTTGAACCATGCGAGTTTGATGCGGGGTCTAACGTCTTCCATGACATATCCAGAAGTAAGCTTCTCGACAACATATTGCACATCTTGCTCTGATGAGGAGCTCTCAAACTCGGATATGATTTTTCCAATTGAAGCAAAATTGGCCACCGGCAAAAGAGGAAGTTTCATTTTCAAGTCTGACGAAAATACTTTTTGCTGCATTGCATATACCTCCTTGGTATAAAGTTGCCAAAGCTGATCTTCGCTTAAGCCATCCCCAGTAAACTCATTGACAGGATAAAAAGCATAAAACTTTAGGAGTGCAACATGCTTGGAGAACATATTGTTATTAATATGTGCACTGTACTTTTCGAGCGTCTGTACAATAGCTGAAGACTTGATGTATGCGAGAAGGTAACGTCTAGAAGGCAATTGTTGGACAATAACTAGAAGCAGTTCCGTAAAAGACGATAAATAAGGTTCTAAACTCTCCAATTCTTCTATTTTGAGATCCTGTACAATCCTAATGAGATCATGAAACCAGGATTCTGTGTATATAGAGTGTGAATCGCTGGAACTCTGCTTTTCAAGTTTTTTCTGGTATTTCTGCCATGCCTTGGACAGTCCTGGTATACTGTCAGTCAATTCACTTCTCAGTCTCTCAGGAAGATACTTCCATGTAGCAATTGAGAGATATCGGCCTACAACTCGACGAACCTGTTCCTCTTCAGTATGACTGAAAAATGCACAGAGTCCTAAGATAGCATGAGCAGATCCCGGCTCTTTGGATTTGGCTAGCTGCAAAAATTGCTCAAATATGAAATCTAGAGTTATTCTGCAATTTTCTGTTAAGACTCCTGATTCTTTGACCACTGTCCAATCGGTATACATTATTAGGGCCATTGACAAGATCAAAGAAGGGCTGACGATTGATCCGTCAGCCGCCTCAGCAAAAACTGGCCAGCAACATCTTTATGTTAGTCAATCATTCGACAAAAATATTTCTAGACAAAATAGATACTTACTTTTCAAAATATTTCAAATTAACCAGCTGTTCAAAGCCTTTCGGGTCTTGAAGAGTCTCATACAACTCGTCGAACAAATCTCCCTTAAAATCAACAACACCATCAAGCCAAGTATCTTTAGCTAGTTTGCGTACATCTTGCAACATTTTCTCAGTACATAAGATGTCAAGATATTGCTAATAATAGTGCCTGTGTTGTAATTGTTGCTCTTTTTCTTCTCACCGCTCAATAGTCTAAAACTATAATCTCCCAGAAAATAATCCGTGATGGAAAGGCTGACATCAATAGTAGTGGTGGTGGAATTTTTCACACACAAAAAAAAATTAAAAAAATTTTCCACTTTCTGCTCAAACACAATCTTTCTCTTCAAAACACAACCCCTAAAACAATACCATGAATAGAGGAAGAGGAAACTTTAGTAGAGGAGGAGGAGGATTCGGTGGCCGATCCTTTTCGGCTCCTCAAGGTCCCCCGGATCAAGTGGTTGAAATGGGTGCATTTATCCATCCTTGTGAGGGAGACATTGTATGCAGATCCATTAATGAAAAGGTACCTTACTTCAATGCACCTATCTACTTAGAAAATAAGAATATGGTTGGAAAAGTAGACGAGATCTTGGGACCTATGAATGAGGTTTTCTTTACCATCAAGCCTAGTGAAGGCATTGTCGCTGGATCATTCAAGCAAGGCGATAAGTTTTACATTGGAACAGACAAACTTCTACCATTAGAACGATTCTTACCTAAACCTAAATCTGCTGCTGGACCTAAGAAAAAGAAGAGCAGACCTTCTGGTGTCGGTAGCTTTGGTGCTCGAGGTGGCCGTGGAGGATCCAGAGGTGGATTTGGAGGCAGCAGAGGTGGCCGAGGAGGCAGTAGTTTTGGAGGTAGCCGAGGTGGAAGTAGCTTTGGAGGTGGCCGTGGAGGAAGCAGTTATGGGGGCAACAGTTTTGGAGGAAGTCGTGGAGGTTTCAGTGGTGGAAGAGGTGGCAGCCGTGGTGGACGGGGAGGACGAGGAGGCTTCCAAAGGCAATGAATTGTATATTTATCTGTTTCGTAATAAAAAAAGCAAAAGAAGATATGGTTTGGTCGACGGACCGGGAAACATAAAAAAAAGTGTATTGCACTATATTCTAGAGAGATCAATAGTTTCACTGACGAATAGCCGTAAAGTTGTGATCTCACACCAAATCTATAAAGAGGACGTAAAATGCATTTAATTGGACAAGAGATACTCTTTTGGGCATTTGATTGTAATCAATTTGGTTTCAAATCATTTCCTGTGGTTTTAATATTACAGCTTCTCTGCTGACTGAATTGTCGAGAAAGAGATACAATATGTCCTAAATAGGCAATGATTTTCTGTAAGCTCAAATGGTACTGAAATGCAAAACTCGTATATTAAAGAACAATTTAAGTCAAAGATCAACGATAAATAAATGAAATTACAGCAATTAAAGAGAGTAAATGGTTGGAATCCTATTTGGCATTATCCATAATATATCCATAATATATCCATAATATATCTGTATATTTCGTTGGAAAAATGATGAAAAATCTTAGAAAAATCCAAAAAATATTCAAATAATAGTAAAATGTGTCATAAAAAAAGACATATAAAAATGATAAAAATAATTAGCCTTGTCTTTGAAGTATAAAATTCCGTTGTCAATTAGGAATCTTATATTGCTAGATATTTGAAGGGCTTTAACCGGACTTGGCGATTCGACCCGGTTTATCTGAATCCAAACCGTCGCCTATTCATAGAAGCAAGGAAATTATTCCGTTCACATTCATGTTCTAGAAGAGCTTCACTTAACATGTTGAGCTTCTCCCTATTCCTCTTCAACCGATTGCAATGATGCATATAAACCAGGGTTCCTCTCATAATCTCTGGATACACCTGATTCATCATATCCTCAACGTTCTCAAAAATAGGAACATGGGCAATATAAGGTATTTCCGGGTCAGCTAGGATTGGTCTTAGCCTGAACCTATCGATGACATGAGCATCCATCTCCAACCCGACCGCATCCAGTGCTTCCCTTTCCCTCCCCACAAACGAATCAAGGGGTCCGATATTAATTCCTGAAAGTTCATTTAGGGCCAATGATAATGGAGGCGGCTTCTCAAAACAGACTGGTATATTACTATTGTCTCGATAAGGAAGTGATCGGATAGTATAAGCCAATAGATGATCATCGTCATCAGATTGATTGTCGTCCTTATTGCTGAGTTGATCAGAGTTATCCTCATTACAAGGTTTGTAATGAGTAAACTCGGCGGCTAAATCTGAGAGTGCTCTTGAAAATGATGGTCTTTCTTTTTCCGAATCTTCGTCAGAGTCATCCTCGTATTTGTTCAAAATACGGCTAGGAATCAGCGGAGATGAAGATGGTTGATAGTCAAGACAAGAATCATCTGGACTAAAAGATCTAGGAGGTGTTGGAGGAATAACCAAAGCTGGTGAGACATGATGAATATTTTCAGGGGAATTCTGAATGGAACCACTCTTAGTAATTTTAGTTTGTGTCATTTTTACTGACGGTGAAGCAATTGATTGTGACATTCTTGAGTAATGATTAATAGGAGGTTAAGATGAAAAGCGGATATAGGTTATCTTATATTCAAATAATGGCTGCTATCAAAGGGTTGGATAATACAATTGATCCTTCATAAAGAGGATAAGTATCGGCTGAATAATGTATAGCCGGTGGATAACTGAAGCTGAAGGATAAGCAGAATTATGCGAGTCAAGTTAGAGGATCAATGGGGATTACAGTGCCAAATGGCTGGCGACAAAGCTTCCAATAGAGTAATATGTGACAATATCTATTTTACTGACATAGATCCGTTGGTTATCATCTCCTATATTATTGCTTTTCATTATATATCATTTGATCATATGGCTTCAGGGATATGGGGCCATAGATAAAAAAAGAAACGAAACCCATGGGGCTGGCGTTGGAAAGGCACGATCATTTCCTAATTCGGATTGCGGGTAATTCATTTGTGGCATATTGCCTAAAAGGGACGTTCTTATCTTTTCAAGCTGATCCAGCTGTAATGAGGCTTATCTTAAAGATGAAGGATAGCATAGAGATGGAAAATGAGTTAAAAAATGATGTGTAAGTAAGTATATATGGATTTGTATATGTAAGTGTTCTCAGTGATAATTAACTAATTTTGGCATTAATTTTTAGTCCACCGCAGTCTTTGCCCAATAGCTCTAAAGTTGTGATGACTCGATTTGACTCAGCTCAGCCCTCCGTATAGCTACTATTACTGAACAGAGATTCTTGTTAAGCTTTCCATTAATATTCTGATTTGCTGTTCAGTATCTCATGTGGCTGGGTTTTTAACTGCTTCTTCGAGTACCGATTGAGTAGCAACTCTGCCTAATGCAGACTCTGAAATTCTTAGTTGGGTTTTTATATTAAGCAGAGCCTTGCATATGCCTTCCATTTATAAATGACCGTCATATAAGGTTCCGGAGCCTGCACCTACCGTACAGTAAATGACAGTAAATCCGAAATGCTGACTCTATTTTCAACTCCCCAAAAATTGGTGTTAGTTTCTGCTTCATAGTTCCTTTCGTAATCACCACTAATCCTACCCCTGCGTTCAGTAGAATCCAGGGCATATGCAATGCCGATCTAAAAGATTTTTCCCGAACCCCCCAAGTGAGATTGACTTTAAAAAATAGTAATAAAACCTAGGCAGATCATTAATCATTTATAGGTTTTATGACTTTACTTCTTCTATTTTCTTGATATCAAAGTGGCTGTCTGTAGTGACTCGCACTCAATCTGATCACCAGCTTCGTCAACCGCTGTAGAGTCTCGCTTCTCAAAGCTGCAGTTGGCCCACTACCCACTTGAATTTCCAAACGTACAACACACGTATATCACTACCATCTACATAATCAGTCACACGAGCAACTACCTGACGTAACATCGTGATATCATCGAGTTACATCTCTTAATTGAATTATTAGGATAAACCAGCAAGCTATCTATAATAACTACTGTATATATTAGATCTCGTTTAAAAGGTCCACACAAGTAGCGATTTTCATCTTGATTATACACTAAAATGAGAATAAGAACACCATTCGCATTTGGTAAGTAAAAAAGTTGCAATTGCTACACAAATTTTCAATCTGTGACTCATCTATTTGTTACTAACCTCCATTAGCCTTCACTGTATTAGTGTTTGCCTGCGGATACCTGGGATTTTCGGATATCAAACTTTTGCATGATAAGTTCTTACACGGACTCGCCTTCTTCTTGCTTAGTACTGTATTTTACTGGGTGATTGAAGCTCCTAGAAAACGATGTATTAACTTCACACTTTTGGTTTGTACGGGATTTGGAGGCATTGGGTCTGAGTTTATCCAGGGCTTTCTTCCTTATAGAAATTTCGACATTAATGATATCTGGGTAAGTTCTTTACAAGAAAAAATATGGGCAGTTGAATAATGTCTCTTATTATGAAGGCATAAACAATGTTGTTAACTTTTAGTGTAATATTGCCGGTAGTCTGGTTGCTGTTGCTTTGAACAGCTGGTATCATAAAAGTGAGTATACATGAAACATTATTGATCCCCCCCCACCCCCATTGAACTCCGTTTAGGACAGAGTAAAAAAATACATACGGGTTTGCTAACTTTCATAGGACAATTGGAAAGGAGACGAAAGGCGAGATATGAATTACTTAGATCAGGTATTAGTACTTCTTCATCCGAGAATTCATCTAATGATCAAGGAACGGAGCTGGCCAACCTGGAAACCGACATTGAGTCTTCTCAGCCTAGTACCGATCCCGTGCTCCAGCAAGTAGCCCCTGAACCCATGAAGTAATAATCTGCTATCATGGCAAGTGATGATCTAAAACAATAATCATATATAATAAAGATCTTATTCTTTCCATCTACGAGTTAGCCTGTTCAAAAATGGACTACGATTTTTTGGGACCTGAGCATTATTTTATTTACGTTTGCCAAGCATGCAATCTTTAATTTGTGCCTTGTAATTAGCTGATACATAAGTATATCAATCAACAATAAACATTTCGAAGTCAAGTGTTCTACTGTATTTCTCCAATTAATAGGATATCAAGACCTGTTTTAAATAGTAAGTATTTACCAAAAATATTGCAACGCGCTGCTGATCTTCTATTTTCTGTCATACTTGTGTTGGTGGTGCTAAGTTCCGTTCCTGAAGATCCTTCCCTCTTCTCAGAAAGACTGTACGAAGATCTCCCGTACCAAAAAGGGACAAAACTTAGACCTGAACCTAAATATAGAAACCACTGAACAGCAACGATATCTTTATAGGCTGAGTAGAAGACACGATAGAATAAAGAATGTCCTCTGGTAATAAATACTCGTGAACATTTTGGTTCGTTGGCCTAGACAGCTTGCATGTTTCTCGTAAATATAAGGGCATTAGAAGAAAACCAATATATTTGAGATCTATCTTCACACATGTGCAGGGAATGTTAGGGCGGCCCTCTTGCTTTACAAAACGGTATTAGATAATAGAAAGTTAAGGTACAGGATTGAGTAGAACCCGTGTAGAGGTTATTCTACTATAATGAAAAGATAACAGCACATGCTATATTTCTATTATGGTTTATTTGAATGAGGAGATGATGTTTATAACTGAAAACGGCCAGCTTAATTATATTTTCCTTCTTGATTGTCCATCAAACTTGTCTAGACAAACATGCTCACAACAGTTTCTTTGATATACTGTCACGTCCCCGGGTTTTTTTGCCATTTTAGATTTCCAGGTCTTAGTGCTGATTTCTAAGAGTACCTCATGCATGTATTCTCAAGATACATATCAAAATACTGGTAGTGGAGAGAAAGATACATCGAGAACAATAGAGGGAAAGACGACCCCATTTTGAATAGATATTAGGTTATTCGTATACTCCGTCAGCAGCAAAGATACTTTTTTCACTGAAGTTCTAAATTTCTAGTAACTTAATCAGTATATCTTCAAGTCGAATATAGATGACATCAATTATTAAGTCAAACAAAGCAATATTACGCCTGCCACGCCAATAAACAGCATATATTGACTTGTCATTAAATCAATAGTTCAGCCTCCTATTAATTATATTATTTCCTAGTTTCCGCTTGAAGCCAGCACATTCTCTTTTTCTGGATGTCTTGATTCTTACCACCTTGCACTTGCATATGCGCCTAAATTACCCAACTAACTTTAACTGAAAACCTCTTGTATTGGTACTAGTTGGCTCGAGCATGAATATTAAGCGGGCCTTTATTGACCTTAAAAACAGTCGAGAATCTCGCTGTTCATTCTGATGTTTGATTCTGACTTTCTATACGAGTTTTGTTGAATGAACCAAGCCTGAAGAAATCATGTTCAAAAGAAAGAACCGTTCATCAGCAAATGATTTAAAAAATCAAGGGCTGGCCATATCATATCCCATAACGGTGAAAGGGCCTACTGTAATAAGTAAAGGTTCTCCTGAAATGCGTAGAGCAGTTCCTAAAACTCCATCACCTCAGTTAACAACAGACGATTTCAGCACGCCAGGCTCTATCACTTCTCCAAGGACCCCAGATATATCCTCGACCAAACTGTATCCATACATTTCTGCATTACGAAGTCCTGAATCGAGTCCAACACCGAAACAGAAGTACGTCAGCTCACTAAATCAGACGAATCCTGGTCATTGCGCAATACTGTTTGAAGACGATGTAAGTGATACAGATGATGGCATACGCTTTTCTGAAGAGAGATATATTAGAGAAACCAAACCCTTGAAGGTTAATCCATCTTCTGGCAGCATAACTTCACAGACATTTTGCGACGACTGCCCTCTCTCAGACGCTGAGTTGAAAAATCTCACATACCTAGATGTGGGTTCAGAGCACATGGCATCACAGAAAACAAGACAGACAGGAAGACTTCCAAGCTGGATAATAAAGTGCACCTCACTACAGTGTCTCATAGCAAGAGGTATGGGCCTGACAGTTGTAGATGAGTTTGTATCAGAGAAGCTCGTCAATCTGAAAATTCTTAGGCTACCAGACAACGATATCACTACCTGGCCGCATCATCTAGTAAGGTTACTACCGTATGGACAACTTGAAGTCCTCGAGCTCGACGGAAACCCTTGTATGTCTACTATGTTTCAAAAATGTCCGACCTTCCACCAGGAATATAGTGCTATAGCTGGGGATAGTAGACTGAATCCTGCAATTGCACAACCATCTATGATGGCCCAAAAGTCGCTTGGGCCCATGGAATTCACAGAATCAATGTCATCCAATACAATAGATACAGTGACCCAACAGGCCACAGATATTACTGGGTGGAATTTTAAGAAGAATGAAAGTGGGGCTAATTCGAAGATAAAAGGATACAGCTCAAGATACTCAGATAAGCCTAGCCCAGTTTATGATAATCTCAAAAACAGTGAAACCCAGGAGATAGAAGATGCTGACGATGATGTTTTAACCAGTCTCAAACCTAATCTATCGTCACCCTTGCGATTCCAGAGAAGGTCGACATTCGAAGGACAGCCAACAGGATCTGACAGACTACGAAGCAGTAGTACTAGCAGCAAACCCGGCAGAATGGACAGTTTCAGCTCGCGCGTATCATCAAAAACAGGCACCAGTGTAGCTTCACCAAGGACAAGTGCAAATACGTCTATAGCTTCGAGCGTAACATCGATTTTCTACGATAGAAACTCTTCTGTGTTGGCTACTATGGACATAGCACATTCGTTTCATGTTGACATAGTTGACAAATGGTCTGATCAAAGAATTACAATCTCTGATAGTGGGAAATCCAGAATCATTCTGAGACTCCTCCGAGATGTACAAGAGTTGACAAATGGAGAATCGATCGAGCAGTTCTCAGATATACAATATGGTACAAATACTCCATATATGAACAGAAATTCAAGGCCGAATTACCATTTTGAATCCGATGATTTGGATCACATTCAAGACTGTATGGATCAGACCCACATATCCCAGCCTAGGGACAGGACTATTAATATGGATTCAAGAAACATTCATATGGAGACGGGGAATCTGAGAACTCCTCAGAACTGCTTGCAAATCGTTGAAGACTTTGTGGAGAAAGAGTTACAATTCATAGGAAGAATGGCAGAGTTTTTCAAAATATACAAGGCAAAAACCAAGTACAACAGGAAAATTTCCGGTGTGACATGCAATCTTCCTGAAGTGTATCAGCTACACGCTGACGTGCTCTGTCCTGCATTAGGACAAGCACTGAACAAAGTCAGAAATGGTCTCGATCCTAATCTTACACTCTTTGCGGATACTGTAAGAAATCAGATACGTCTTATGGGGATATACTGCCAGTATGCACTGACTGTCGATGACGCTGTGAAGAGATGCAAGTTCTGGCTCAAATTGATGCCTGTTGAATATACGCCAGCTTCTACTATGCTATCGATGGCACAACCTCATTCAGCACACAGCCAACACCCTGACTGTGACTTGGCAGAGTGGATCCGTGCAAACTGCAGGAACAAGGATCACAGCTTGTCATCCATTGTCGACTATCTCTTACTGCCATTGGAGCACCTTAAAGAATGGCAGAGCTTTCTGCAAACAACCAAAACGCAATTCCCTATGATAACGCCAGCCAGCGACAGCACAAGCGCTCTAGTAAATGAAGTCAATAGGAGAAGACCGCTAATGGCATTCACCAGGCGACGACAGGAGATAGCGAGAACCTTCCGACTGGAGCTGAAAGTATATGGAGAGTTCATATGTGATGCCAGCGTTACATTGAAACAACAAGTAGTTTTACAAGATACTCCCGCAGGAAGCAATAATGCTGATGTAATACTCAAGACCACTATCAAGTTTCCCGATGGACGGACAAAATTAGGTCCTATACCGAAATCAGTGAGAAGCACATCATTCCAGGCCAGGAACATGCAACACACTACATTGAGACTTTTGGTATTTTCCAACAATGTAATACTAGCCGATGACCAGCGGGGCGAAGTTATTGAGGTTTTCGAACGTTCTAGTGTGATTGCATCCAAACCATGGTCTTTTACAATGCTGGAAAATAGCCGCTGCTACAACTACAATAACATTGTAGATAGTGATCTCTGCAGTTTGAGTTCGAGAATAACCACAGGCACAACGGCTACGGCATCCAGTGGTATCACTGTGTCAAATCAACTAGCAATGGAGCAAATCCGCATTGTTTTCAAACGAAACCTGGAAATATGGTACTGCTCTCTTCGAAGTTATCACAGTGCTGAAAATCTTGAGCATGCCAGTATTTTAGAAGCCAGGGATTTCCTCATCAACAATATAACTAAGATATAGCAATTTATCCACAGAGCGGCTGCAGAATTAAATAATCTTACTACTAATTTATTCACATTACATAACAAGCAAGAGATAAAGATAAATCGGGAATCACTTTATATTAATCCGGTTTTAGGTGCGCCAAGACGCGACGGAGTCCTACCGCGCCGCACGGCTTAATCCGATATCCCAAAAAGGCATAGCTTCGGAGAGATTATTGTCCAAGTCTAATTACCCACACACTCACACACTCTCAACTACATACTAACAACAATTATTGGATTTTGCCTTTTTATAATTATCATTGCTTAAAAGTCAAATTTTTGAAAGGTTTTCAGCCATACTTTTGCTGCTATATAATTATTTGTTACAGTATAAAGGAGATTTTTGCATACCCTTTTCTTTTATTTGACTTGCAATGCCCTCCAGACCTCAGGGAAAGAAGAGACGATCCACATTCTCGAACGTTGCGTCGATAGAGAGCCATGGTATAAATATTGCTTCGAGTACAACCACAGCCACAGCTACTCCTGGGGTATCCAATACTGTGCAAGCTGATAGGGATCAAGAATATTCAGGATCTGTAAAGACAGCTGATATAAGCAATACACTCGCCGAGCATACTTCGCAGGAATCAGAAAGTGGTTCCAATGTTGCTACTGGCGCTGGAAAACCTAAATCAACAGTGTTTCATCAGATCACTGGAGAAGCAAAGTCACAACAAATATTAAACGACGATGAGGAGGAAGAGAGAACTGGAATAGAAGCATATGCATTTAGACATCGTGACTCGTCTAGCTCTGCAGAAAGCGAGATCAATGACCTAATGGACCACAGAAAAACCAGTGTTGCTGTTAACGAATTACCCGTACCGAGTGTTGAACAGGGCCAAAGTCCTACCGATGTTCATGGGATAAATTCTTCTTTACCTCATGGTGTCCAATCATCTAGTAAAGTTCGTCATCATAGTTCTCGGCCAGTTCGATTTGCGAGAGAAGCTGATGTTAACCAATGGATGAGCCATAGGAATTCTGCTCGTCCTCATTCGCCATTGAAAAATGTACATATGGGCAATTCTGATTATGCTATAGATATGGAGGGAGAATTATCTGATGCGGATGAAGCGGACGAGCCTGTCGACATTGTTCAAAGTACTAATGACTATCGAGGTGGGTTCCCCGGCGAAAGAAGATTTGTAGATATTGTCAGCGACGAAGAACCTTTAAATTCAGAACCCGGGTCCCGAAGAGACTCTGATTCGTCTTCTTTGAATGATGTTTGTTTACCTATAGATTCGCCTGGGGAATCTGGATCAATTCTAGAGATCAAAATATGGCCGGATCTTTCTGTTCTAACTGAATTTGCTGAGCAAGAAATTAAAGAGATATCTACAATGGATCAAGCCCCACTTGCATCTGTGGCACGAGAGATCGATGACAGTGAACAACGGTCATTTTCACCATTCTCTACTGCATCTGACTTCAATCGACGTTATGCTGCTGTCAACGAAACTGAGACTGTCGACGGACGATTAAGACCACGACGTATAGTTCCGTGGGACAATGCTAATAAGAGAAACAAAAGTTTTAGGCGAAAAGCATCTAACATTTATTCTATCCCGGGTGTAGATGAGAAAGATGCGTCTCAGTTCCGATTTGCTTACTTCAGGGAAGATATGCCAGCCACTATTCATTCACCAAATATTTCTGGTCTCATTCAGCAACCTGGCATAGATTTCGCTAAACTATTCCCTCCTAGAATATCTGCTGTCGATCCTGACCAGCCTAGGCCTCCTGTTCCTGGTGCAGCAGCAAAGACTGCTGACCCTAGTGCATCTTTATCTGGTAATCATATACCTGCTGTCGGTGTTGAATTTAGTGACCCTCTGTCACCAACAAAGGGTTCATATCATGCTGATGAAGCAGCTTACCAATCAACCCCTGCAGCAGCCGTTAGAGCTTCATCTGCGGCTGCAGCATCATCTATATCAGCGACAGCATCTCCAGTCTTAGAGCCTGTAGAAAAGCAATCTTTTCTTGATATGCCTAGTCCACATGTGGACCCAGTTCCATTCTGGCTAGACATCACAGACCCTACTGAGGAGGAAATGAAAGTTATCAGCAAAGCTTTTGGCATCCATCCTCTGACCACAGAAGATATATTCACACGTGAAAACCGTGAAAAGGTGGAACTTTTCCGGAACTACTACTTTGTGGGATTTAGAAGTGTTGATGTCAATGATAGAAAAAAGTCCAAGAAACAAGATGAGGATATTAATGAGAATTCGGAAGGTGAAACTGGACAGCCAGTGCCATCATCATCTAATAGAAGAGATGGATACTCTTTATTGGCCAGGAGATCTTCCGGTAATCTGAAAAAACTGCGAGAAGCATCTTCAAAATCTGGAAAGCATAAGAGGTCTTACTATAAGAATAAGAGATCTGAACTCAAGCCTTTGAATATGTACATTATTGTGTTTCACGAAGGAGTGCTCACATTTCACTTTAATCCAACACCACATCCCATGAATGTCAGAAGAAGAACCCGTTTGTTACAAGACTACATGACTGTTTCATCTGATTGGATATCATATGCATTGATTGATGATATTGTAGATGGATTTGCTCCTATGATTGAAGCTATAGAAGATGAAGTCAATGAAATCGAAGATGCTATACTTCGATTACACTCATCTGGGTCACATAGTGATTCTGATGATTCTGAGTCTGATGAAAGTGACACTGACACTGGCAGTTCCAGTTCGAGCTCAAATTCACAAACTACTAATATCAAATCATGGAGACAACGTGGCGATATGTTACGGAGGATAGGTGAGTGTCGTAAGAAAGTCATGAGCCTCTTGCGTCTTCTAGGTAACAAAGCTGACGTTATTAGAGGTTTCTCTAAACGATGCAATGAAAGATGGGAGGTGGCTCCAAGAAATGAAATCGGTCTTTACCTTGGCGATATTCAAGATCACGTGGTCACTATGGTACAATCGTTGAATCATTACGAGAAACTTCTGGCTAGATCACATTCAAACTATCTTGCACAGATCAATATCGATATGACCAAGACTAATAATGATTTGAATGATGTTTTGAGTAAGATCACAGTTTTAGGTACCATGGTACTGCCTATGAATATTGTGACGGGTCTTTGGGGTATGAACGTCCTTGTTCCTGGTCAAAACGAATCTGGCAGTGGCTTGAGATGGTTCTGGGGTATAACCTGTGGATTACTCGTATTCGCATTATTGTGTGCTTGGGTCACTAAACGATATGTAAAGTTTTAGCGAAACCTTTGACTATCTGAATCCATAGATAACATAACGTAAACATATAATCATAAGAGATGTTTTATATTTTTAATTAAATTCTTTATATTACAAAGCTTATATAGCTGTTGTTAGGTTCATATCATTGAGTATAGTCTCTCTTGACAAAGACAATCTCAGCAGGGTCTTTTGGCAAAGTGACCATACTCTCGTAATCGACTTCTGGAAATGGATCGCCAACCGGTAAAGTCCACTTGAGGTTTCGAACAAAAGTTGAGAGCAAAGTACTGAGTTGCACGAAAGCAAACTGTTCACCAATGCATCGATGACGTCCACCACCAAATGGCAAGTAAGGAGAGGATACACCTTTAGAGACCTCACCGAATCCGTAATTGACCTTTTCTTCTTTCTCAGAAGTAGTGGTACCTACTAGAATCTCACCTTGCATCCATCTATTGGGATCCCAGTCAGAAGCATTGGGCCAATATTCTTCGCTCGTTTGAACAGCACCAGGAGAGACCATGACATACTCACCTTTTGGAATAATAAGTTCAGTTCCAGGTACGGGAAGAGGCCTCATGACCTTTCTGAAAATAGAATGTAAGGGGGAATGGATTCGCAGGGTTTCCTTGATTACAGCATTAACCAAAGGCATCTCTTGAAGATGCTCATATGTTAAAGCATTCAGATTGCCTTTTTCGTCCAAACCACAAACACGGACTTGTTCTGCGTAAAGACTGTCAATAAACTCGGTCTTTTGGCCCAGGTGAAGCATCGCCCAGGCACTTGTAGATGCAGATGTGTGTTGACCACCCATAAGGATACCAATACAGAGGTTAGCAATCTGACGGTCGGTCATTTTGACTCCATCTTTGTATGTGCAGTTGAGCATGATCGAGTCGATAAGGTCTCTATCCTGGATATCATTTTCTTGTCTTCGTCGGGTAACAATTTCCATGTATTGGTCCGAGATCTCTTTCTGAGCCATGTCTCTCTTCCTATAATAAGGCAATGGCAAGTTAGGGAACACAAAGTTCAAAGGTCTAAAACCTTTGTCAAGATCAGAGTATAATTCAGCAGTTCTTTTTGTGAATTTTGCACGAGCTTCGTCTCCTAACAGGGAACAAGAAGCAGTGTAGATTGTCAACTCAGGGTTAGCTTCTCTTAGCTGAACAGTACCAGAGGGTTTGTTAAAGTAGTGCGAAGAGTTGACGAACTGTTGGACTTCGTTAGCGATCTTAGGAACATATGATCGGAAAGCATCTCTAGTCAAAGCACCTTTGGCAAACTTCTTCTGTTCCATCAGACGATAGTTCGGGCAGTCATAGACCACGCCTTGGCCGAAAACAGGAGTGGTAAGATGCTTGTAAGCTTCTTCAGCAGAAACATCTGCTAGTTTGGCATTGAAAACAAGCTCATTACCTTTAGGACCAAGACAAACGTTCATGACACGACCACACATGATAAAGCCAAAAACATCACCATGCTTCTGTCGATTTCTCTCAAAGAAACCGTAAGGATTCATGCCATATTCAATAGTAGAACCAATCCAAGGTAGTAGATGGAAGACCATGGGCGGGTTGGTTTTAGGAATGAAAAATAACTGATGGATGACAGTCCATGCAATTAGAATTCCCAGAAAGAGAGAAGAAACCAGTGGGATTCTCAAGTAAAGAGGTAGCGCCATGATTTTCTCTATACCAACATTAATAAATGCTATAGGAGTATCCTGTAAGAAATCCATGGCAGTTATGGGGTTGTTGTTGAAATGCGTTGAAGCAAAAGTTTATGGCTTTTTTTTTTTTGGCGGAGCGGTCACTAGGTGTAATATAAAGCCAGGGCTGAGAGTGAGAGAGAGAGGAGGAGATATCAGTGGGTATTTCCCAAACAGGTGATAGTGGCACGATTCAAGCTGACTATGAGTTGGCCGACAAATGACGCGACTTATAAGGATTTTATTGAATTAGTTTTTTTTATTTCGATGGTGTAACTGTTGGCGAGCTCGTATTTCCATCTATTTGTTAAAAAAGAAAACTTTGGTCGTTTCTAAGCTTACATAGACCACTTTCGCTTTGACCTCGAGGCTCTATCTCCTGATACCCAAAGCGACAGATACGACAGGTACGACACCTCCCCGAGACAAACTAATGGTAATAGCCATGATTCAATTGGGTTAGACTTACAGGCAAACAGGCAAACAGGTAAACAGGCAAACAGAGCACAAAAACGGCCATAGGTTAGTGAGCTGATTTAATTATAAATAGTATATACAGATTTGTCTTAGATTTATATGCTTGTATTTCATTTTTTGGATCACCTTTGAAATTCCATTTTGGGCCGATAAGAGAAGAAAGGCTCTCGGTACTTAGACTTAGTGAGCTGGAAGTCTTTTAAGGTGAGTAAGTGGGGAGCCGAGAGGATTGATTAATCCAAGCTATTAAAACGTATTTCAGGGAGCAAGTAGTCGCTTAGTGCCCAGTATTGATGCCGTATACCATCCCATGTTTCTTTCTCTATCGTTTCATCCTGCTTAAAGTCCACGGGCATTGGTTTGTATTGTACAGTTAGTCCATAGTCGTTAAGATCAATTTCAACCACATGTTTATAGACATCATAGCAAACTTGACGGTCTGCTCCAAGTCCATTGAAAAATGAAAAAACTCCTGTGGGTTTTAGCAGACCTACCACAAGGTCAAAAAAGTCTACCAGGTCGTCGTAATGTTCTGAAAAGGTGTCATAATACATGCCATCGAAATACACTCGTTCGTCTAATAGCTTTGACAAGGTATCTTGCCATCTACCTTCGAGAATAACGACATTTGGTTTATCATACCACCCGTCTCGTTTCATCTGTGCTAAAACATCAGCATGTGCTTCACAGATATAATGCTTTGAAGGCGACTTTTCTTGGATAAACGTATCAATGATTCCCATACCAAAGCCTACATTGACAACCACAAGCTCGTCATCAGGCCCTTCTGTACAAATCAAGTCAGCACTTTGTCTCATAATAGGTGTCTCCCAATCCATCATTACGCCGTCTTTGTTGGAAGAGGTCAAAAGTTCGTGGTCAGTGTATTCCAATTGAGACTTCAAATAGGCAGCTTGATCAGCGGCAGAATCTCCTCCAGTTTCTGCAGCGATTACCTCAGCATCATCCTCTTCTTCCTCGCCACTTTTATCTTCCAACATTTTTCTTAAAAATACTTCTGATCTTACACCCGCTTGCACAATTCTGTCGTAAATACTCAAGGGTAAACCTCTTCTCAGCGCTATACAGCCGGGAGTCTCATTATTCGCATCCAACGATCTCCAGCTAGCACCAAATTCAAACAATGTATCCATCATCTTGTGAGCGAGCTCTAGCCTTTGATGTCCTGGATTTATGTCCAATGATTGGCAAATCACATGCAGTGGTGTAGTACCTATATCACCGGCATCTATAGGTTCTTGTCCTTGATCTTCCCCCGTCGTTGATTGATCCTGTTTTTGGGTCATCTCAACATCATTCGTAGTGATAGTAGCAGGTACTATTCGTAGACATTCATCTAGTTGACGAAGATAATCTTCGTTGGATATGTTTTTTGCGAATGAGCAAAGCTCGAATATTTTTTCTCCGCTCATTCTAGTGCTTGTTAAAGTGGAATTTCGGTTGAGGAAAAATACTGCCTAAAAAATTTATGAGAGTAAAAATAAACCAAGACAATTGATTGAAAAAAAATTCTAATTTTTACATACTTTCTATAATCTAAGTTATTAATGAGTAAATTAGAGATCTTGATTTATTTCTAATGCCTGGGATTTGTTTCCGATTTTTCAGAGATTTTTTTGACTCTTAGTCAGTTGAATCTTCATGCATTCAAATTAAGCTGCTTATCTACAGCCTCGGCCAGAATATGAGGATGTAAAGAGCTGAGATCAGCAACTGGAAGTTCTATCTTCTCTCTGACTGCTCTATTATAATGAGCCAGTTCCTTTTCATGTTCTCTTTCAATTGCAAATTTTACAGCGTCCAGAACATTGTCCTTGATGGCTTTGGGCTTGTATTTAGGCTCGGTTCCTTCTTGGTAGACTCCAGTCTTCACAAGGATGGAAAACCAAGACTTATCAAATGTATTTGCAAACCTTATGTCTGATTCTGGTGTATCTCCAACAAAATATACGGTAGATGCAGTTGGTAATTTCGTGACTACATCATCGGCCTGGTTCCGATTTTCTTTCTCGAAAAGAGAGGCACTAGCGGTTTCAGATAGCTCTTCTTCGCTATCATCCTCGGACACTTCTCCATAAGCAAAGTCATTGTCAAAAGTATCTTGTCTCCAATTCTTCAAGACTCTGTTAGCATAGGTGAATGTTTCAAGGTTTGGTTTACCAAATTTAGTTAGCTTTACCAGCTTTTTACCAGTGTGAGCTTGGTATAATGCAGAAATGGTTACCTGTAAAGCACCCATACCATATCTGTTAAGATTGTAATTTGTAGACCAGACAAAGTCATCATGTGCAAAATATATGCCAGGCCCTTCGTCAAAAGTCTCTGAGACAGTGCCCATGACTCCATTTTTAGACATCAATAATTCCAAAATGATTTGCTGGTCGGCAGCCCATTCTCTAGAGTCTGCAAACACCAAAATAGCAGCTATTTCCGTAGTAGAAAAGTCTCTATCTCTAGAATTATTGTGTTCCTCTTCGGTTAAAGTTCGGTATGGCGATACATTCGGGTTCCACTTAAGAATATCGCCAGGAGTAACGATATCTTTGAAACCGTAGCTCTCGGCAACCTCTCTACAAGCTTCTCCAATGCCACCGACAACTAAGACTGTCTTTTCTTTGAATTTGTCAAGGCCCTTCATTGGTGTATGTCCTTGAATGAACTGATCAGGAGAAACTTCAACGCCCATTCGTTTTGTCATATCTCGACATCTGAGCTTCTCAGTTTTACCGCCTCCATTTGTGACAAAAATGTAGGGAACCTTTATATTGTATTTATTCTCACCATCCAACATTCGCAAGGCTTCAGGAGCTTCGGGGATTGTGTCAGGTCCTTTTACAAGAACCCCATCAATGTCAAAAGCGAATGCATAAGAGGCGATTCTAGGGTGATCTAAAATAGTTTTATCTTCAGTGACATTAAGAGATCCCTTTCTAGAAATGGGTTTAGTTTTGACTTTTCTGTTTGAAACACTGCGTTGGCGAGTTGTTGTGCTGGTAGCGAGCTTATCGCCGCCGTTGGCATGAGAACTATCGTCGGGAGATTGTTCAGGGGTAGTC
The DNA here is from genome assembly GCA_030569095.1 of Daia tannicola. Classification (NCBI taxonomy): domain Eukaryota; kingdom Fungi; phylum Ascomycota; class Dipodascomycetes; order Dipodascales; family Trichomonascaceae; genus Daia; species Daia tannicola. The sequence continues at coordinate 794,033 of JAJMJQ010000001.1, forward strand.
AAAGTTAACGATGAGCTGCTGGTAGCTGCAGAGAAAATAGGCACAGCAGCAGAGACAGTAGAGGTGGCAATATTCATTGTGTAAGTGTAAAATAAATAATGTAGATTTATTTGCAGTAACGGCCACTAGTACTACTAACCTGGTTTTATATGAGCCTCGAAGAATACCCGTGTGGTATTTAGGATACTAGTATAGTTGCCTAATTGGTAAATGACGTCACAGTTTAATCACTATATGAAAAGAAACGATTCCACCAACAAAAAGAAAAAGGAAATAAAATTTTTATACGTAAGCTCTACAATGGTAAAGACGAGAGAGGGAATAAAAGATTAGAGCCATTTAGATAGAGGTATATGGTATATATATTTTTATAGCTGACCATGATTGTAAGTTATCAGATACTTTTTAATGTCCAATCCTAGCTGCATTTATTAAGGTTTGTTCTAAAACAAGCGATTCAAACTAACCTGCATTTTTTACTTACTATTTCTTTTTTTTATTTGACAGCAAGGTAAGGATTTACGTTCCGTTTTGAGAATAGAATAGCAATCTCGGAAAAACCTCCCTCCGAAGTTCTCATTTCTTTTTTTCGTTCCCATTGATTCTTAGGTTACTCGGAAAAACACCGTTACAATTCTCCGTGCACAACGGGATCTTGCTGATCCTCGGTTGTTTTGTTTGCACGACCCAAAGCTCTTGCCGATAGATAATCTTGTTGTTTTGACTCGGCAATCTCACTGGGTGATTTCTGTCCACAGCCCACCGGCGATTGAATGAGGAAGAAATATTCACACTTTTCAGGTTCAGTGACACTGACGATCTTATTCTCCGTGCCGCATATCAAGTCAACATGAGAACTTCTTGTAGGCCCATTCCAACATTTAGCTCCGTTATTGTAATTGATAGTGATCTTGTCTTCTTTCTGATCAAAACTAACACTATCGAATTTTCCCAAGGTGGTACCAAATTGACCATTGCCTGTCTGTGTTGAACTACCAAAGAAGCACACCTTATAGTCATATTCTCCAATTTTATTCTCAATGCATGTATCCTTTAACATTCTTAATACGTCTTCAGGTCCGTATTGTTTTGTCAAGTCTTGTTGTAAGTTCAAAACTGTATCCTCAAGATCTTTAATCTTGTTTTGAATTTCCTCCAGGTTAGACCTTGCCTGGGTTGTCAAATGACCTTCTTGATGACGTCTGCGGCCCTTGTTGACAGCTAACAATCCATTATTTTCAAGCCAATGTATTGAATTATCCAAGCCATCATGAAGCCAAGTAGGAAGCCATTGGTATACAAAAGAAAAGAAGTCGATTTCACTGTTTAAACCAGGTTTAAAGTTGTCTAATTCGGAAGTCAGTTCAGCCAATTCCCGACTTAACACGATAAGTTCTTCATTTATAGTGATATCTCCAGCGTCAACTTCGTATGACTGTGTTTCTTCCCAACCTCTTATTGCTGCTTTAACTGCAGGATCATTGAAATTAGGGTTGTATTCCGATTTCATTGTGTCAAACAGTCCGTTAAGTTTCTCAGTTTTTATCTGAAGGCTAGCAATAAGGACACCGAGTCTATCGTTTATAGTGTTTGTAATTTTTTGAGTCATTTGCTTGGCATTGAGAATTTCTTGTGGTAATTCTTCATGTTGCAGGCCAGTTTCCGCCTCGGCTTTTTGCGCTTCAGCTAATGCAACTTCATAGTTGCCTAAGATACTTCGAGTCTGTGCCAATTCTTGTTCCTTAGCCTCTATGGTTTGCTGTAACTCGGATCTCAAATTTTGAGCTTGGCCAATTATTTCTTTTTTGATTTGATGTCCTTCCTGCCATTTCTCTGTAGCCAAGTCGAGATTCTTTTGGTACTCCTTATGAACTTGGTTACAGCGGTTAGGACATTTGACATGACCAATGGCATTCTCGTCTGAGCCATCGCAGCACACTTCATAATCACAGATACCATCTCCTACAAGTGATGATGGGATCCATGAAGGTTGGTGGCCCTTATTCTCGCAATAAAAATGACTATCCGGACATGCATTTGTACCAGGTTCATCACTGCCATCAGGACAATCGCACCAGTCATCATTAACCTTATCGAAAGAGATGACGATTTCCGGATTACCTAAGCACGCCCAATTGCCGTTCTTATCTGGTGTGTATAAGGATTGTTCTAGTTTTAGTTAGAGGTTGATTTTAAGAAGCCACAAACGAGGGGCAGGGGCAGGGGCTATAAATCACTTACGCTCTTCAGGGACACCGTGTATTCCATAGGCGACTCCCATAAGCATATGGGCAAATGTTGCCAGCCTATATACAGTATGCTTCTGCATTATCTCAAGCTTTTCTTTGCTAGTTTTAGTCCTTAGTCCTGACCAGCTGGAGAAAGTGACAATACTAAGTTGTGTGTGGGTTTCTCACTTAAGAAAAGACCACCAAAGGGTAACCTTTCGAAGGTTATCGGCAATCAACTGACAGCGATTTCCCCAAGTATAATGATAGTTTTAGTCTCAACAATGCTGAATTATATTCTATTTAGAAAATATGTGATTAAAATATATGAATTTTTCTTATATAGCTAGTATAATTGCTTAGTAATCAATGCTCACTTTAGCATAGCAGTAGCCCACTTAAGCATAGCAGCAGTAAAGGGAGCACTCGCTTTCCTGTCCCTTTCCCTGTTACTCTCGACTTCCAGCTCAGATCATTGACTCCCTCAGGTCACCTACTGCCTTTATTTCCAGTATACTATGGGAATTGGCTCGCTGCCCCTCTCACATCTTCCAAAAGTCGGTGACTGAGCCTCAGATAAGATACTACAGTAACAGCCTTATAAAATATACCAAGTACTTTGAATTCTATTGAAAATAATCTACATATTTATTCTTAAGATTAGAAGCTGAATTCATCATCAAACTCGACACTCTTACCCAGCACTAGATAATATGCTCGGGATAAGACATGGAATACATCGGATAAGAATATAGTGAATCTAAACAATGAAGTATTGAACCAATATCCCATTGCTCCGATAAAAGTATTGTCTCTGGGAATATACACAGCACTAGACGCAGAATATCCAAAGATTTTGATTCTATTCACAGGGCTTCCAAACCGTTTATTCAGCCCTTGTAATATCCTCATGGTTCTGCCAATAAATGTCAATTCCAATGGGATTTTCTTAGTGTCTTTCAGGAAATCTTGGAAACGTCTCCTGTATTCATCTTCCTCTTCGAAGCTGATTTCGAACTTCTCTTGATTGGAATCAAAATCCTCTCTAGTTGTAGCTCTAACTTGACTTTTGTGTCCAATCGGGGCTCCATCAGACTTTCCTCCTGATTTATACATCTTCATCATCACGGAAGAAGCTAGTATTTCGGTATCTCCAAATCCCCATTCATTGGCGACTCCCATGATCTTCTTGTGATCTAGTAAGAACATTCCTTGCCAAAGTTGTGCGTATTGTCGTCTAAAAGCTTCCGACTCTGTAATAACAAGACCAAAGTCTAATAGCACCACCTGCTCTTTTTTGGTCTTTGCATCTCTTCTCAGAATTATATTACCAGGGTGAGGGTCGCAATGGACTATACCCCACAGGAATATCTGCTTACTGTATAAATCAAAGATGTTTTTCAAAACGTTAGTCATATTGAACTTTTGCTTCTGAACCTCGTAAGTATTACTCAATGGCACACCATCTATCCATTCGGAGATTAACACTCGTTCCGTGGTAAACTCTTCATAAACTTTAGGTACTGCGACCTGTGATTTTAGATTCTTGTCCTTGGAGATGAAATCCGTAATCAGACTCGAGTTATTTGCCTCCTTTCTGAAATCTGTCTCGTTCTTCAGTTGTTCTGAAATATAAGTAGCCACAAAATAAATAGGCAAATTAAACAAGAACTTCTCATAGAACCACATCATCCCTTTGAAGCATGCTAGATCCCATGTAACTTGTTTTGATAGGGCATGATGCTGTACCTTAACGGCAACCCATTCACCATTATGCCTTAGTCTTGCCTTATGGACCTGGGCAATACTGGCACTAGCCACCGCTCTGCGGTCGATTTTATCAAAGATTTCCGCCAGATCATTCAATTTCAACTCGGATTTGATGGTTTTCTCTACTCTAGCCCAAGAATCCTGTGGAGCCGAATCAAACAGTTTGACAAACTTGTCACGGAATTTATCCGGAAATATACCTTCCTGAATAGCTACAGCCTGACCCATTTTGATATAAAGTCCTTGATTCGCTATCAAGAGTTCGTAAAGTCTTTCCGAGGACCTTCTATGTAGATCTTCAATGTCTTTTCCCCGTTCAAAGTTCATTTTATAATCCACGCCAATAAAAGTGATATCATAGATACATCTCAAGTTTCTTACTATAGCTGAAGCATTGAAGTAGGTATCGTATCCGTATATAGCTAAACCAGCGGCTGTGGTCCATTGCAATCTTCTCGACCATTTGCCTCTCCAGATTGAAGGTTTTGGAAGTTCGGCAGAAGTAGCGAAATTCCGCATGGCTTGTTTAGTAGATAGTTTCCCGAGAAACGGCCGCATACCTGAGACCAAGGAGGAAACCATTGCTCAAGAAATGGTTTGTTGACAGAGAGATGTTGTCAGTCTGAGGTAGAGAGCCGAGCGAGAGAGCATCTCCGATTTGACGAACAAACTCCGAAACGCCACTCTAAGTTTAACAACGCGGTCGGCCAGGTTGCCGGGAACGATGAGGGAAACCAGTGGTTGGTGAGTCAGGTAACTCAGCCAATGATGTATAGGGAGGGATTAGGGATGGACACAGGAGAGAGTTTTTTATTGATTTGGCTTATTTGAGTTATTACCAATTATATCTTGATATTTAAATTTTTTCTCTCTCTCTCTCTCTCTCTCTGTCTCTCTGTCTCTCTCTCTCTCTCTTTATCTCAAACTCTCCCTTCTCTCACACACTTTCTCTCTCACATATTTACCGTACATTTGAGTCCACCACCCAAACAATTTTTTCACCATTCAACTAAGGTGCTTAAGCAGAAACAACTAGCTGCTGAAAAATCCAAGTACAGCACATCACATCGCAGCTCATCACATATTCATAACCAATATGTCTGATAGCATATTCCATTTACCACGACGTTCTATGGCTACCGTGGTTGGTGTCTCCAATGTCATGTCACCTGCCAATGTCATTGTTCAGGCTCAAGCCCTGTTCCAAATCTTGGACCACGCATTAAGAAAGGATCCAAATGAAAATCAGAGACGAGTAATTGGCACTTTATTAGGCGTCAGATCTGAAGATGGTCTTGAAGTGGAAATCCGATCTGCCTATGCTATTCCTCACAAAGAAACTGAAGATGAGGTTGAGTTAGGAGTCGACTATAATCGAAACATGTATCAGCTGCATAAACGAGCTAATCCTAAAGAGGTGATTCTTGGCTGGTACGCTACCTCTTCAGAATTAAACAATCTTAGTGGCCTCGTCCAGGATTTCTATTCTCAGCATAGTGCCGAAGGTACATATCCTTATCCTGCAATTCATCTTACAGTTTCGGATAATTTGGACCAAGAAAGTCTTGCTTCTGGTGCCGGTATTGACATAAGGACATATATTTCATCACCAGTGGGCTACAATCGAGCTGCCTCTGGAAATTGCTTGTTTGTCCCCATCCCTAATGAAGTCAAATACTCTGAAGTCGAGAAATCAGCTTTAAATGTCATTTCACAAGCTAAAGACGAGGAATCTCGATCTATTTCTTTGACCTCTGATGTCAAGCAATTAGAAGCCAGTCTTCTGGAACTTCTCGACATGATTGAGCGAGTCAGTGCATATGTTAGCCGAGTCATTGATGGCTCCGAGGTTGGTGACGTGGCTATCGGCAAGTACTTACTGAAGACTATGTCCACAGTACCTTCATTGAGTACAGAAACCCTTGAAAAACTTTTCAATTCTCATCTTCAAGACGTTCTCATGGTTGTTTATCTTGCTAATACTGTCAAGACACAATTGCGGGTCTCCTCAAAACTTACGTCCTTGGTTTGAAAGAAACAGTAAAGTATAATGAATAAAAATCCAGATAGACATGGTTATAGGTTTATATATTGAGCTTTTATGTATGAATAATAGTGAGATATGAATGAATGACATTTCTACGAATTACCGAAATCTAAAAATCCTCTGTTGTTGCGTTGTCTAATGATAAAAATGAAAAGAATGTATTTTCTGGATTCTGTCTGTATACCTTTATAATTTTTTTGGTTTTTTGTCGCTTGTTTCTTTTTATATTCCTTGAAATAATGGACTCAATGCGCCTATGTCCACTAATTCGTCTATCAAATCAGATGCTTCAAAATCATTCTTCATACTAAGTGGGTCATCGTGCAACATTCTCTTCGACTTTCGGTGTCGACCACTTCGCTTTCGGCCAGGATTTGACGGTGTCATGACGACTTCTCTAGATGCAGATCTACGACTGTTGCCATTTGGCTTCATTGGTAATCGCTTGTTATGTGTGACAGTTGGATATGAAAAATTGAACTGTGCACCACGATTTCTAAATGCAGACAATGGAACATCGGTATTGATCCGGTTTATCCAGGGCGTAGACTGATCATCGGGATTCGATGCTGCCATATCGTCATTATCATCATCTAATTCACTGGTATAAATAAACTCCTCCAATGCTAGTTCGCTGGCATCACTCTCTTGGTCCTCAGAATATCTCTGCTGAGATCGACCTCTTTTCCTGTTTCCTCCATTGGTTCCTCTTTTACGTCCACGGCCGCCACCGCCGCCTAATATAGCCGCCTCAGAATCATTCATTGGTGGACTTAAAGTTCTAGTGGTAAGGCCATCAATGATTCCAAAAGGTCTTTCCGAAGACATTACCCATGTACCGAGTACCGGTGGTCTAGATGCCATAGATGAAGAAGAAAGAACTTCGGTGGCTCTTGCACCAGCTCTACGATGACTTGGTGGTGGTATACTTAGATCTTCATCAGTGGATTCACCAGAATCGTCATCAGCTTCAGCCTCGGTCCCAGCGAAGATCCCTGAATATCCAGAGTTGTCATCTCCAAACGTCTGTGGTCGCTTCTTTAGTGCTACTGGAGTTACAAGGCCCGGAAGAGAAATGCTATGCCTATTATGCTGATCATTGTCGTTGCCATCATCACTTTCTTGATCCTCCTCTTCATCATCACTGGACGCTGATCCAGATGAGAAGAAGTAAGACCATAGGTAGGAATCATCTTCATCCGACTGGTCATAGTGCTTAGATGATGAAATGATCTTCTTGCTTGAATTGAAATGCTTAGGTTTGGTTTCAAGGAAATCGTCGACCCATATTTCCGATTGATCTGATTCGAATTCGTAATCTGCCTTTCTAGTGTCGTCATATGTTCCATTGGAAATGCTGAATACGTTGTTCTCCTCGTTGTCGTTGTCGCTTTCGAAATTTTCCTCTTCTTCATCTTCATCTTCATCCTGTGAATAAAAGACTGGGGAAACAGAAGAGTTGGTGCTTGTGGAATCGAGTTGTCCGGTGTTTCGGAACTCATCCAATAACATCTGCTCTTCCTCTTCTTCGACATTGTCCTCATCACCATCACCATAATCGTCATCAGCAATCGCATCAGCATAGTCATCATCATGATTGTCGTTATGTTCTTGATTCAGTAGAGCAAGAATGTAATCGTCACCGAATTCGATGCTAGAGTCGACATCCAAATCAAAATGGTCCTCATCGTCACTAGAATTAGCCACAGAGTTTACATTTGACGAACGGCTGAACATAGGCATGTCATCTAGCTGACGGTCTAAAACTGAACCTCTTCTAGTTCGTTTTGTTGGCGTTTCTAATGCCTCTATCTCAGAGTCTGAGTCTATAGCGTCCGAATCGGCATCCGATTGAACTGGCGCACTATTACGATCCAAAGTCAACTTCTTAGGTATAGGAAGAGGCGTATATTTCCGGCTGGACTTGGTTGTTTCATATTCAGATGCAGTGTCTTCTTCTTCGTCGTCCTCACTTTCAGAATTATCTGAAGAGTCCAAATGAGACCCTATTAAATCAGGGGCTGAATCTACTGTGGCATCTGAATCGTCCTCTTCATCCTCCTCATCCTCCTCATCTTCTTCATCACTGTCATATATAACTTCGTAATGTTTCTTGGGGTCCGGTCGCCGTGAGTTTCTGAGATTTGTGATGCTTTTGCTTTCTGCTTTATGATCTTTTATACTTGCGGTTCTAGCCATTATGAATAAAGCTCGAAAATCCGCACACTCACAACAAAAAAATGGAAATTTCAAAACAAGAGCTTGAAAATATTTGGCTTTTAGATCAACTTGAAGCCTGTTTTAATGGTTGTCTGAGCCTTAACTGTTGGTTTGGTTGTGCTTGTACTAACAGTGCTTATAATTTATCACGAAATTTTTCACCACTATGATTCTCTTCTTAAAATCTAAAAATCACTGACAAAAATCTCAAGTAGTAATTTGTTCAATATAATCGACTGAAATGTATAGTTTTAACCAGTCTATCAAAATATAAGAAAAGACTTGGTTTGCTTTAAAAACTTCGAGTCCTTTTTTATTCGTTTGTATATTCCCCTTGTTGAAACAGGTAGGTCTTTATATCAGGGCAGAACAAGACATAATGCTGATAATACTGCGTCCAGAAATCTGGTTTTGATACTGAAAAAGGTTGAAAATATGTTCTCAAGAATGCTCTCGCGATTTCTGACAATATTAAAGGTTCCACAGTGTAGTAACGAAGCTACAATCAAATCTATTGTTTTTCCTTTGGTTTACAATGATAATCTGTTTTGGTTGGAAAGAAAAAAAAAATTCGTCTGAAAATTTAGGCTGAAATTTAAGAGGCTCAGCGAGGAGGGGCCGATGAACATAGGGGTGAAGGCGACAGAAAAGAAAAAAAAAATTAAAAATAGAATAAATAATATATTTATATTAAAATTGTGCTATTTGGTTTGGTTTTATTTCTTTCTTTTCATATCGACCCTGTTGAAAGCAAAGTTGATGGCGTACCTGTTCCTGATCTGGCTTGCCATAAACGTATATGGCCGTTACTTAGGTGATGACCAAAGGTTAGTGTAAGCAGCAAGGATCCAAACACTATTGTTCGTTTTTTTTTTATTTAAAAATATTAAAGGCAATTTCTCCTGTAAATTTGAATAAAAAGGTTTGATAATTGGCGGTTATTAGCATTAATATTTGGCTATTATAATAATAATTCAGGGAACTCGATGCATGCCTGATCATGGCAGGGCAACTTGCTGTGGATCAATCAACCACAAGCTCAACTATAATAGGACAAGGACTATCGTAAAAATTACATATCCTCACCCAAATGCTTCAATTCCATGTTTTAAACAAAATATATTCTAATGAAAACGTTTAGATAAGTGTTTGTTTGATATATTTATGTTTAACCTCTGGTTTTATACTACTCTACTCTTCCATACCCTACCGTACCCCTCTCTCAGGAACACGATCCCACCTTCATACCGGAGAAACTCTGGAGGGAGATTATCCGGTATCCAGGATGGAGATTGATATAAGACGGAACCTGCACAAACCATAAAAAACATACAGTCTGATTTTAATTTTGTATTTATAAATCTCCTGATTCTAATACACCCATTCAGATAAGGATTTTTTTGTTTTTTCACCTACTTTGGCATAACAATAAAATAAGTATCGTACCTCCACTATTTCTCAGATGATCCCACAGAAACCTGAAGAGAGTTCCGCATCTTCGGCTTTATCTAGCCCAATCAAAAGACCAGATCCATTTAATTCAACCGCCAGAAATCATTCAAACATTCTTTTATATATTTAAGCTAGTCAGTACCCTCTTGCGATAATGTTGTTATCCCGTTGTTGGCGTGGTTCGCAGAATCTCGTGATACCACAGCACATGCCCATCTTAAAACGTATCCATTTCAAAACATTTTCCCTTCATCCACATTACTCCTCAACAAAATATATCATGTCTAGGTGAGTACTGAAAATTCTATATTGATTTATGTGTAAGGATATATCGGGACAATTCTGTTTTTTTCTTTTGGAATCGCTAGAATTTCTCCGAGCCAATTTTTCTCTTGTTCCAGATATTGAGCTGTTTATTCTTGTCTCAGTAAATGAAAGCATAGGCCGCAGATGATAGAATTCACAATTCACTCTCAAAACTTAAATGCCCGGTACATAAAACTCCTGCTAATTAAACTTTACTAACAGAAAGTGAATACGTCCTTGTTACTGGTGGTGCCGGTTATATTGGTTCTCACACCGTCGTTGCTTTGCTGGAAGCTGGCCGAAAAGTCGTAATCATGGACAATTTGTCCAATTCTTCTTTTGAAGCTGTCAGGAGAATTGAAAAAATCACCGGTGTTTCCGACATTCCTTTCTTTAAGACTGATCTTAGAGATTTCGAAGGTATCCAAAAGATTCTTAAAGAGTATCCTACTATCACATCTGTCATCCATTTTGCTGGTTTGAAAGCGGTTGGTGAATCTACCAAGATTCCTCTTGTTTATTATGAACAAAATGTCGGCGGTACTATTACTTTGGTAAAGGCCCTTCAAGAAGCTGGAGTCCATTCGATTGTCTTCTCCTCCTCTGCCACTGTCTATGGTGACGCTACTCGATTCAAGAATATGATCCCTATTCCTGAAGAATGCCCAAGAGATGCTGCTAGTCCTTATGGTAAGACCAAGCTTTTTATCGAAGACATTTTGTCTGATCATACTAAAGCCAATCCTGAATGGACTACTGCTCTTTTGCGATACTTTAACCCAATGGGTGCCCATCCTTCCGGTGATTTGGGCGAGGATCCTTTAGGTGTTCCTAATAACTTATTGCCTTATCTTGCCCAGGTCGCAGTTGGCCGAAGAGAGAAGCTGTCTGTATTTGGTGATGACTATCCTTCTCGTGACGGTACTCCTATCAGGGATTACGTCCATGTTATGGACCTTGCAGAGGGTCATATTGCCGCTTTAGATAAGCTTGAGGCTGTCAGAAAAGAACGAGAATCCGCAGCTGAGAAGCCTACTACTGGTTTCACGAGAGCGTGGAATCTTGGTACCGGTCATGGATCTACTGTGTTTGAGGTTATCAAGGCATTTTCCAAAGCTGTAGGCCGAGATTTGCCTTATGAAGTTGTTGCCAGACGTGAGGGTGACGTTCTTGATCTTACTGCCAAGCCTACCCGAGCAAACAATGAGCTTCACTGGAAGGCACATAGAACCATTGATCAAGCATGTGAAGATCTTTGGCGATGGACTACCAAGAATCCCTATGGTTACCAAAAGGCCCCTGCCCCTGAATCTAAGTAATATTAGTTGACATTAGAAATCATTTATGTAAGCAAAAGTTAATAAGTGTATTAATATAGTAACATTATGTTGTTGGACTTTTGCTACTTGCTTATGTTCTTAAGCTTGATTCCCGATGGTCTACAGCTTCCTATCTTCATGTCTACAGAAACCAAACTCAAAGCCCTGAAGGCTAAATGCCCGGATGCAAATGAAAGCACTCTATTGGAGCTACTTATATCATGTAACGGAAATGTCAGTAAAGCGGCAAATCTGATAGGTATCTCTTCGAAAACAGAAGGTCCATCTATCAAATTACAGAGTACACTCTGGGTGCGGCAATCAGATTGTGGCGGAAATAGACAAAAAAAAAAGCGAAGACTTGACATAAAAGGCGAGACTATTCATATATATAATCCAAGTCAATTGGATACTCTGGATATTCCGTGTACAATGACGCTGAACTTCCTGCCTAAAAAACTAGCCGATGATTTGCTATTACAACTGGTCGAGGAATCCAAAGACTGGACAATGAGCTATTTTCACTTGTTTGATCGACTAGTAGCATCACATCATACGCATGCACTTTACTCTACTCAGAAAGACGAATCTCTGTCATATTATGGGCGTGATGTCTCCAATATCTTGCCCTTTAATAATGCTCTGGAAAGAACTCGTGATTTGGTTCAAGATCAAGTAAACACAGAAATAAAACACCGAGGATACTCGAAATTACAGCGCAAAGGGCCATGGATAAGTGAAACGGTAATTGCTAATCATTACAAGGACAAAAGTGAATCTGTTGGATATCATTCTGATCAGCTAACACACCTTGGACCAGGTGCTGTCATAGCAAGTCTAACATTAGGAGTTACACGAGAATTCCGTCTTAAATCAAGACATGATCCGGGAAACCATTCTACTATATCTATTCATATCCCTCATAATTGCCTTATTATCATGCATTCTACATGCCAAGAGCTGTTTAAACATGCCGTGGTGCCATCAACCAATTCCTTCGATCCACATCCATTGTCAGGCCAATCCCGAATCAATCTCACTTTCAGAATGTATTCTAAGGAATATGCAAAAGATAAGCTTCCACAATGCAACTGTAAGTTACCAATGATCTTAAGGACGACTACTGAGAAAGATTACAAATATATTTGGCAATGTTCAGGCGGTTACTCTGACAATGGAGGCTGTAAGAGAATCCTATTTGCAGATTTCACATTACCAGATCCATTAGGTTTGATAAAGAATGTAGAAAAGCCTGAGTCAAGTCAATCAAAGCATCAAGAAGAGAGAGAGAGAACGAGTGACCATCCATGATAGGCTGAGGTAGACTGGAACTGAAGGCATCAGGAAACTGATGGCCTGAGCTGGAAGTCTTTTGAGAGAGTAAGTGGAAAGGCGAGAGAATTTACTGCTATGCTAAAGTGGGTGGACCGTAAAATAACTTTCTTAATTGAAATCAATCATTCATATCTATTTACACAATGACAACTTTAGGTGTGCCTTTAGGAAGATATACATTCTCAACCTTTCTGGTTTCATTGTTCCAAGTAGGAACAATAGATCCTTGGCCATTCTTCTCCAATTTCTTCATTTCCTCCAACGTGAATTCCTCAGATTCCTTCTTAGGAGGTGCCATCTTGATGAACCGTCTGAAATAATGCTTCCTTTGCTGAGCATCGAAGCAAGCTATATCCAGCTTTTGATATATGCTCTTCTTAAGCTCCTCAGAGTAAGGTGCTTCCTTGCCTTCAACAAGTTGCTGGAGCTCTTCCAAAGTATCTGTTCTCATCTTTGTAAGCTCATCTAAAGTAGCATAAGGGTATAACTTGTTCGAAACCAACAAAACACTAGTGTCAATTTTATCGCAGAGTGTCTTGTATTCCTCAATAAGTTTTTCGCATGCATCCGTTGTCTTTCTACCGACTTCTTTGTCCAACTTGATATTCCTAATATACTCAGAATCGGTGAAAGTCTTGGCTTCATCATAAGTTCGTCCACCGCCAACAATATACCGGGAAATTTCCAGGATTCGCTTGGCAGCTTGCTCTAATGATATAGAGTCATCTTTAATCAACTCAGAAAGTCGTTCCTGTAAGTTTTTGAGTTGTTGAACCCTTTTGGCTTCTCTTTCTGCATAAGAAGCTTGCAACTGAGGAGTCAACAAAGTTTCCTTCCTTGACATTGATTCCTTCTCTTCTAGAGCATATTTCGGAATGTCTATCTCAGGATGTCCAAATCTTCTTCTTCGTGGTGCGAAATGCGGTGTGGGCAATCTTTCGTGCTTAGAAAATGCGATGCCAATGAATTTTCGCTTAGGATGGAATGGATCCAAATAATATCGTACATAACCGGGTTCCTTGGCAAAAAGTGTATGATCTTTACCAATTCCGACGTTTTCTCCAGGATAAAACTTAGTACCACGTTGTCTGTAAATTATTTCACCGGCAGAACAAGATTCACCTTCACCAAGCTTCATACCAAGTCTTCTACCAGCAGAATCCTTATTACTGGTTCGAGAACCAGATGCTTTCTTGGTGGCATATCGAACGAGCACTTTAAGGGGAGAGGAGGCAACCGCGGTGTTTCGCAATCCTCCGAGTCCTTTATTCCACAAGGACAACATGGAATACTTGGATGTGATACAACTGATTTCGGAATCTAAATGATTGACGTCTGTCCATATTGGAAATTTTCAGATTTTTTTTCCAGAGGGGACCTCGGGTTTAGGTAGGGTAACTCGTGATCGTTGTACACTATGAAAATATATATTGGGAAGTCGGTCTTGTACTGTCTTTTCAAATACCTTGAACTATATTCCTTTTACAAGTAATCCACCTGTCGTCTCGACTTTATTTGCCATATTTCTAGTATTTCTGAGATGCTGAAGGTTGGGCGGTTTGCTGGCTCACAGTTGCCTGGTATTTCCAGTGCATGGAAGTCTAGCCGAGCATTTTCGACGACATTGGGCGCTCACCGTCAAGGCTTTTTCGCCCCTCTCAATAATATCTTAAGAGCTACGAATAACGGGTCCTCAACACCTAAAAAGGATGAGAAAAATAAGAAACCAAAGAGTCCGCTGACGTTTGAGATATATTTCCAGCGTAAAAAGCCTGGATCAAATGAGAAAAACTCTCAGAAAACTGGGGGCCCAGCAGGATCTGGCGGATCTGGTTCAAACAACACCAATAACTGGAAGCCTTTTGCACTCGGTTTTGTAGGAGCTGCTACAGCAGCCATTTACATGTTCAACTCTGCTCTGAATGGTCAGGAACTTTCGTGGGAGGAATTTAGATCTCAATATCTTGACAGAAAGCTGGTTGACAGGATCGAAATCGTCAATAAGTCATATGCAAGAGCACTTGTACGAGGTGAAGATGGCATGCGTCGAATGGTAAATTTCTCTATTGGTTCTGTTGATATATTCGATAAACGGTTGGATAAGGCTCAGGAAGAGCTGAATCTTACTGATTCTGAATGTATTCCTGTTGCTTATGTCAGCGAAGTTAGCTACTACTCTTTGCTAGCCTCATTGTTGCCGACATTACTATTGGTCGGTGGTATGTACTACCTTATGAGACGAAGTTTCGCTGCATCCGGAGGTGCCGGTGGTGCTGGTGGTATATTCAGTGCTGGTAAGAGTAAAGCAAAGCGATTCAATCTCGAAACTGATGTTAAAGTGAAATTTGCTGATGTCGCCGGTGCTGATGAAGCTAAAGAAGAAATTATGGAGTTTGTTAAGTTCCTTAAAGAACCTGCGAAGTATGAGAAGCTCGGTGCTAAGATTCCCCGAGGTGCTTTGTTGACAGGTCCACCTGGAACTGGTAAAACTTTGTTGGCAAAAGCCACTGCCGGTGAGGCAGGTGTACCTTTCTTCAGCGTTAGTGGTTCTGAGTTTGTGGAAATGTTTGTCGGTGTCGGTGCCAGTCGAGTACGAGATTTGTTTGCCAATGCCAGAAAAGAAGCTCCTAGTATTATATTTGTTGATGAAATCGATGCTATTGGTCGAGCTAGATCTGGATCTGGACCTGGTTTCGGTGGAGGAAATGATGAAAGAGAGTCTACATTGAATCAACTGTTGGTCGAAATGGATGGTTTCTCTACTACCGACTATGTCGTTGTATTAGCTGCTACAAATCGTGCTGACATCTTGGACCAGGCATTATTGAGACCTGGCCGTTTCGACCGACAAGTAAGTGTTGACAAACCTGATGTCAAAGGCAGGAAGGCCATCTATCAGATTTATTTACCTAAAATCACTCTTTCTCCTACAACTGGCCCATTGGACGAACTTTGTGGACGATTGGCAGCATTGACGCCTGGTTTTGTTGGTGCTGACATTGCTAATTGTGTCAATGAAGCTGCGCTTATTGCTGCTAGATATGACTGTGACTCGGTGGGCCTCAAGCATTTTGAAGAAGCAATTGAACGAGTCACTAGTGGTCTGGAGAACAAGAGTAAGATTCTTCCCCCTGATGAGCGAAAAACAACTGCATACCACGAAGCTGGACATGCTGTTTGTTCTTGGTTCTTGAAATATGCTAGTCCTTTTTTGAAAGTCACTATTGTACCTCGTGGTCAAGCCCTTGGCTATGCCAGGTACTTGCCTTCTGATTCCATGCTTCCTAGTACGTATGAACTAGATGACCAGATGGTTATGGCTCTTGGAGGACGAGTCAGTGAGGAAATGCATTTTCCCACTGTCAGCAGTGGTGCACAATCTGATTTCCAACAGGTTACTGACATTGCTACAAGGATGGTGACATCGTGGGGCATGTCTCCTAAAATTGGTTGGCTCAACTTCCATGAAGAAGGATCTTACTACACTAAACCTTTCTCTGACGAGACAGCAGAATTGATTGATTTGGAGATACGACGAATTGTGCAAGAAGCTCACACCAAGTGTAGTGAACTTCTGTCTAAGCATAAAGCTGATGTTGAACTGGTTGCAGAGGAACTTCTAACCAAAGAGGTATTAGACCGAAGTGACATGGAGAGACTATTAGGACCAAGACCATTTAAGGAGATCAATGAGGAATTCAAGTACTTGCAAAAACCTGTTACAAATGTAGATGCAGAGCCTGCGGTTTAGTCACCGATGCCTAAGCTGGAAGTCGTTTAAGAGGGCAAAGGGAAGGGGAGAGTACTTGTTTTACTGCTATGATCAAATGAATGGACCAATGACCTTTTCTTTTTACCCCACATAAAACAATTATAGTAGTGGGGTGTGTATATAATTCTTTCAGTGATCCGAGAGATTCCTGCCGTGAAATATTCGTTACGAGATATGTGGGGTGTGTTTATATAATCAAGGATTCTAGTACTCAATGCATACTTTTAAATAAAGAAATTCTATTTTAGATGAAGCTCAATAGACGATTAATATCTCTATGTTTTTTAGTCTATACTTTGGATGCTATTAGTACCTTCATATCGATGTATTAAGCTAACCGATTCACAGCTCGAAAAAGCTTCTCCGTGATATTCTCGCCAGAAAATCACCCCCAGGGGATTTACGGAAACTTTGGGTTCCCACCCACCGCATGGTCAACTCGTGGCTATTACTGGTTGAAAGAAAAAAAACAATCATCCAACAAATAGTAGCAGTGCCCACATGATTACACTTGTTCGGAATATCTTTTTATATAAAATGATGCCGTTTTTAGTTTTTCCGGGCTTCCCGCCCCTTTAGGCAATGGCCCTTTAGGCAATGGCGGCTGTTTGCCTTGCAACACGTTACTTTTTACTGGTAGCAGTAGCAGCCAGTGGAAGCTGCGGCGGGGTCGGGGTTGCCTCACACAAACAGATTTAGGCGCAAACTACATAAAGAATATATAAAGGCATAGGGAATCCTCCCGCAAGTGGACTTTTCTTAGCTTGGAACCAAATTTCAAATACAAATTTCCTAGAGTTATATAAAGTCTTAAATCCTATTTGACTTTAATTGAATAACTTTCTAATCAAATACTTATTGATAATTTTACATTTTTTTTTACAAAAAAGAAACCTCAACAATCTTTAAAAATGGGTGCTATTGATGTCCTTTCCAGAAAATCAGGTGTCATTGTTGGCGATGATGTCCGTGCTTTGTACGACTATGCTCAAGCTCACAATTTCGCCATTCCTGCTATTAACGTCACCTCATCATCTACTGCTGTAGCTGCTTTAGAGGCTGCTAGAGATAACAAGTCTCCTATTATTTTGCAAACTTCTCAAGGTGGTGCTGCCTTTTTTGCTGGTAAGGGTGTAGATAACAAGGATCAAGCTGGTTCAATTGCTGGTGGTATAGCTGCTGCCCATTATATCAGGTCAATTGCTCCTACCTATGGTATTCCTGTTGTTTTGCACACTGACCATTGTGCTAAGAAGTTACTCCCTTGGTTGGATGGCCTTTTGACTGCTGATGAAGCTTATTATAAGCTCCATGGTGAACCCCTTTTCTCATCACATATGATTGATCTGTCAGAGGAAGACCATGCTTCTAATATTGCCATCACCAAGAAATATTTCGAGAGAGCTGCTAAGATGAACCAATGGCTTGAAATGGAAATTGGTATCACTGGTGGTGAAGAAGATGGTGTCGATAACACTGGTGTTGAATCCCATAGGCTTTACACCCAACCTGATGAGGTCTTTGCCGTTTATGAAGCATTGGCTCCTATCTCTCCCAATTTCTCTATTGCTGCCGCTTTTGGCAATGTTCATGGTGTTTACAAGCCTGGTAATGTCAAGCTTCACCCTGAGTTGCTTGGTAAGCACCAAGAATATGCTAGAACTCAGCTTAAGACTGACAAAAAGTTCCCTCTTTACCTTGTATTCCATGGTGGATCCGGTTCAACCAAAGAAGAATTCCACACTGGTATCAGCAATGGTGTTATTAAGGTGAACATTGATACTGATACTCAGTACGCTTATCTTATTGGTATTAGAGACTATGTCCTTACCAAGAAAGACTATATTATGTCTCCAGTTGGTAACCCTGATGGTCCTGATAAGCCCAACAAGAAGTACTTTGATCCTCGAGTCTGGGTTCGAGAAGGTGAGAAGACTATGTCAAAGAGAGTCACTGAAGCTCTTGATTTCTTTAATACTGCCAATCAATTGTAGGTTTGCTGATATTATAGTACAAGTATAATTGGTATTTTGTTTTTATTCTATATGATAAATAATAGCTAGCTAGCTTTTATATATGTGAATATATGTGGCAGTTAATTATTGATAATGAATATTTTTATATTATTTATATATTAGACATATTAATAATATAAATAATATAAGGCAAAAAAATAAACCCTTAATAATCATAGGAATCTCATCATTACAGAGAAGTAGCATAGTTGTAAATGAAGTGCTTGTCAGGTCTTCAAAAAAATGTCATTGCTGGGCAACGAAATTTGCCCGATCTGGGTTCCAACAGAAATGACAGGCCAAGTTACCAGGGGTAACCGATTTGTATCCTTTTTTTGCTAATAAAAACATTTATATGGGCAGAATTCCATCTTATAAAACTTGTCAACTAATTAATTCTATATAAATCCTCTTTTTTTTGCTGCCTCATTTATTCAATACTTGTTTCAATTTGGGGGCAAGAAAAGATTACATTGCTGCTGGGGGTGGGCAGTTTGCCATCATCACTCAAAGAATATTTGTACCCACATACTTGTCAATTGAAGAATAATCTACAATGACTTTATATTACACATTGGTAAGTAGTCTTGAAGTTTTTCTTTACTCAATATATTAACCAGATTCTAGGTTTTCCTGGTTCTGATATCAGAAATGATATCTTTCGGTGTTTTGGTGCTAACACCTAAGATCGTTCGAAAGCCATTACTCAAGGTTTTCCGCCAATATTCAACTCTTTTTGACAAGGCTTTTGTTGCGTTGAAATTCACGTTTATTTTCATCCTGGTTTTATTCATTGATGCCATCAATCGAGTATACAGGGCTCAGGCCGATTTCGAACTCAGCAGATCCAAGAACCCCGTGGCTGCTATGCATTACAGTGAATCCGAGTCCATGGCTCGTAGATTCTATGCTCAACGAAATATGTACCTTACAGGGTTCACTCTGTTTTTATCGCTGATCCTAAACAGGACTTATGCTTTAGTAAACGATTTAGGCGTAGCTGACGAGAAAATCAAACTCCTCTCTACTAGACCCACTGAATCGGATACTGAAGTTGTTGTCGAGCTTAAGGAACAGATTAAACAGAAAGACGTCGATCTTGCGACTATGAAGAACCAATTTGAGTCATATCAGAAGGAATACAACCGAGTCAGCGACGAGCTCAATGCGAAAGAAGATGGTAGTAGTAGTACACCATCTGACAGGAAAAACGACTAAATTTCTAGTGCAATATATATATGGCTATATCTCTTAGACTAACTCTAATATGTGTTACTCTTATGTTTAGGAATGAAATCGAAATCTTCAGATGCAGGGCCGAGAAACATCTCAGTAATTTTAATCCAATCCTTGTAGTTTTTACTGGCAAGTAATGTCTCCAATTCATCTCTACCCTTCCAGAGAGGAGGTCTATCGTTAAGTTTAGGTGGAAGATATTCCAGGATTCCGACAGGAATATATCTGTTGAAGAAGGAAAGGAACTCACACGCGAATCGTCGAGTTTGGTTCACACCATACTCATCAGACCCCCAATGTTCTAATCCGTAGTTGCAGTACTTTTCAACAATGGCCAATCTTTCTGTGGAAGATTTGTCAAGGTACTGTTTAGCCTCAATCTCCTCGAAAATCCATGGCTTAATGAGAGCGCCTCTAGCAACCATGACAGAGTCCACTTTATGCTCATCTACTGCTCGGTGCCAATCTTCCCATGAATATACATCTCCATTTCCTATAATCCAAGGCTTGACTTTGTCCTTATTTTCATTTTCTTTTCTTTCAGCCTTGACAATTTCTGCCACCTGTTGAATATATGCCCAGTCAGCTTGCTTAGTATATCTCTGTGTTCTTGTTCGTCCATGAAGTGTAATACAAGAAACTATACCTTCTTGAACTGCTCGACTTACAAGAGTTTTAGCTGTAGGATGGCCATCTCTAATGCCGGTTCTAATCTTGATAGTCACAGGAATGTCTCCACTAACCGCTGACATGCCTCTAGCCATTTTCAACAGCTTTCCAGGATTATCCATAAGTGCAGATCCTGCTCCAGATCTGTATAGTAAATCAATAGGACATCCACAGTTGATGTTCAACTCGCTGGTCTGAGGTGCAAGTTCCGAAATCAATTGAGCAGCTTTGGTTGTTTGCCAGTACTTGCTACCGGCTATTTGTACACCGAATCCTCCTACTTCAGAGCTATGACCTCTTACAAGTGCCCATTCACTTTTAGCACCTTGAATAAGAGGAACACTTAGAGCCATTTCACTGAATGTAACTTCTGCTCCTAAGGTCTTCATAAGCCGTCTATAAGGAAGATTACCAACAGTAGTCAAAGGAGACAAGATTTTGGCTCTATTATAGTAGAGTTTCTTCTTTTCAAGAGGCTTGAAAGGCGCTTCAATATAAGCAGCCGCATTATCGGCTTTTTCAGTTGTAGTTGATTGTTCAGTGTCTTGATCTGTAGGTTGTGATTTCGTCACATCCTTTTGATCATTGGGGTTCTTCTTGATTGAATCAAGATATGCCACATACTTTTCACTTTTCTCCAAAGAATATTGTTTCTTTTGAAGCTTGTGTTGGATTTCAGGGGTCAATCTATGGATCTCGAAGTTTGTTTCCAAAGACGTCTTCTTCAACTCTTCATTCACAGAAACAACGCCTTCACTATAATGGGACCCAAGCCACCTACATTTAATACCAGCAGGACAATATCCTATAGCCTCAAACACAGGACACATTCCCGGTACGTCTTGAGGCTTTGATTTGAGATAAACACTAATATCATGTTCAAATCGACATTTCTCTTTGAAAGGACATTCCACACCTTCGGCAATCTTGGGGCAAAGTTTGATCTCATCTCTAGGTTGCTGGAACTTTCTATTTTTGTTCTGTCCCTTCTCCTTCTTTCTTTTGTTTTTCATGGTTTTACCATCAGCTCCTCTCTCAGCAAGTCCACCTACCTCCGCAGCATCATCATACTCGGTCAAGTTAACAGTGTCTGCACGCTCATCAGACTTTGGTAATAGGAACTCTTCTTTAATAGGAGCGACTCCTTCAAGTCTAGTCTTTTTCCTCGGTACTTCTTCAGTATCACTCATTATTTCAATGTCTTTGGTTTCTAAAGACAAATAAATGGTTATTCGAATGCTCCCCGAGAAGGAAATTTTTCAGTGCGGCTTAAAAAAAATATTATGGCAAACAAATTCCCGCCGCACCGCAACTGCTGAAAAACTGATTCTTTCTCGACGAGATTCTTTAAGAAAGACGACGGAGATGAGTCGATCCCCTCAAAATCACCCTTTGAAAGTGCTGGCACGTGCAAAGCAGCAAGGACGAGCGGCTCATATTGCAGCGCCGATGGTGCGATATTCGAAACTACCTTTCCGAGCTTTGTTACGGCATTATGATGTAGATATTGTCTACTCTCCGATGATATTAGCAAGAGAATTTGTCAGGAACCAAACAGCTAGAGTCTGTGATTTCACTACTAACGATGATGACACTCCTCTGATAGTTCAGTTGGGTGCTAACAATGTGGTTGATGCTGTCAGAGCAGCAGAGCTGATTAGGCCGTTTGCTGATGGCATTGGCCTTAACTGCGGATGTCCTATTAAAGAACAAGTCCGTGAAGGTATTGGCGCTGCATTAATGAAGGAAAGTGATTTGGTTGCTTCTATGGTGAAAGCTATCAAAGATCATTGTGGCACAGAGTTCTGTGTAGAAGTGAAGACAAGAATTCATAAAGACCTAGCAGTGACGATAGACTTTGCGCGCAAAGTGGAGAAAGCTGGTGCTGACTTTATTACTATACATGGTCGGTTACAAAACCAGCGATCTACAGAAGCTCCAAATATGGACGCAATAAGTACAATCAAGAAGAGTGTGGAGATACCCGTGATTGCAAATGGTGATGCATTTACGCTGGAAGATGTACAACGGATTGCGGAATATACCGGCTGCGATGGTGTCATGGCTGCTCGAGGCTTACTTTTGAATCCTGCCATGTTTAGTGGAGCTGACAAGACACCTCTTGAAGCCGTCGACTTGTTCTGGGATTATGTCACAGCATATGGCCTACCTTTCAGGCTTACTCAGCATCATTTGTCAGAGATGACAGAGGCATTGATTACTAAGCAAGATCGAAAACTGCTGAATGATTGTGGAACTTTGGTGGAACTTCTGGATTGGTTTGAAGAAGAGTTTGAGAAGGCTGTTGACCGCAAAAATGCTCAGTCAGTCGATAAGTCAGTTGATAAATCAGTCGTGAGCAAGGACCACATTGCCAAAGTGTTAGATGACACTAAGAATATGACTGATTTGACCAACCAATTTCAAAGTCTCCGACGCCTAACAGCAAATCCAAGTTGAACTGTTGGATCGGAATATTTATTTTGTCCCTGAAAACCTTATCTCATCTGATACCCGATTGGGACAATTGCATCTAGACCCCCGGGCCAGAGCCTGTTGGTCATATATAATTAACATTTGCAATAAAAGACTTTTGTCCAAATTAATTGATCTATATCTCTTCTCTATGCTCTCTTTTCCATACTTGGTACCAAATATATCACATTAATACAGCTCTGTCGTTATCGTACTATATCTATATGCTTGGGTAGCTTGCTGAAAAATTTTGTTCCTTGACTCACCTAAACTTTTTAATTTTTTTTGTCTTTTTTTTTTCTTTCCTCCTCTGTCTTATGACTTTTGCTTCTCTCTCAACTTGTCAGGACTATATTGCAGACCATCTTTGGAAGCTGAGTCCGTGAAATTTGGTATCAATTTCATTCATCTCCTTTAATTATGTTTGCTGTTAAAAGCTTGTCAAGTTTCGTGCCAGCTACTACTGCTACTGTTGCTGCCATCCGATTTGGCTCACTGAATGCTGCACGATTTTACTCGTCCAAACCACTCGACCGTGCAACATTCACTATTCGTGACGGCCCTGTTTTCCATGGTAAATCTTTCGGTGCCAATACCAATGTCAGCGGTGAGGCTGTATTCTCAACTGGTATGGTTGGTTATCCAGAATCAATGACAGATCCTTCTTATCGAGGCCAAATCTTGGTATTCACACAGCCATTAATTGGTAACTACGGTGTTCCTTCATCTACTGCTAGAGATGAGTATGGTTTACTGAAATATTTTGAAAGCCCTCATATCCAATGCATTGGTATTGTTGTTGCTGATGCTGCCATGAAATACTCTCATTGGACTGCTGTTGAGTCTCTTGGAGACTGGTGTACTCGAGAAGGTGTGGCTGCTATTACAGGTGTCGACACTCGAGCTATCGTCACTTATTTGCGAGAGCAAGGTTCTTCGTTGGCTAGAGTCACTATTGGTGAAGAGTATGATGCTGATGAAGACGAAGCTTTTACTGATCCAGGTGCCATCAATCTTGTCCATAAAGTATCTACTAAACAACCGTTCCATGTTCCTGCTCGTCCTGGACCTAATGGAGAGCATATCCACGTGGCTGTAATTGATTGTGGTGTCAAAGAGAATATTTTGCGATCACTGGTATCTCGAGGTGCTAGTGTTACCGTATTCCCTTACGACTATCCTATTCACAAGATTGCTCATCATTTCGACGGTATCTTCATTTCCAATGGCCCTGGTGACCCTACTCATTGTAGTTCTACTGTCTATCATTTACAAAAGATTATGGAAACTTATGATGGCCCTATTTTCGGAATCTGCCTTGGTCATCAACTACTTGCTTTAGCTGCCGGCGCTAAAACCGTCAAATTGAAGTATGGTAACCGAGCTCATAATATTCCTGCTTTGGATTTGCTTACAAACAAGTGTCATATCACTTCTCAGAATCATGGTTATGCTGTAGATGTTGAGACTTTACCTGCCGACTTCAAACCTTATTTCATCAACCTTAACGACCAAAGCAACGAAGGTATGACGCATGTTTCGAGACCTATTTTTTCTACGCAATTCCATCCTGAAGCGAAAGGTGGTCCTTTGGACTCTGCATTCCTTTTCGACAAGTATATTGCTGATATTAAGGAGTACAGGAAGGGTCATGTTGTACCTGCACCTTCACCTCTTTTGGTGGATATTCTTGCAAAAGAGAGAGTAGGTGTTGAAGTTAATCCTCAGGCTTAGTTATGTTTATAGATATAATGTTTTTAAATGATTGGTATATAGAATAACGGACAATACAATCATAATATATTCATGTGACGATCATTGTTTATATATGTGTCGTTGGTGGATATATATATATATAGAGAAATTGGCACGCTCTGCGCTTACTGATTGCCATATCCCCAGCCTCCTTGTCGTTGCTGTTGACCATATTGTCCATAGCCAGCATAAGCATACAAGTTCTGTTGTTGAGGATATCCAGAAGGAGATCCAGGCTGTTGCTTATCGAGGAAATCTAGCTGTTGAGCTTGTCCCTGAGCTTGTCCCTGAGCGCCAGCTGCAGCATTACCTTGGTTAGGTTGCTGTTGCTGATGTTGCTGTTGTTGTTGAAGCTGATGTTGATGTTGATGTTGCTGAGCATGGTGTTGCTGAGCCTGCTGTTGCTGAGCCTGTTGAGCTTGGTTTTGCAACTGTTGTTGTTGCTGAACAGGGCTCTGGTTGGCTCGGCCGTAATTATCATAGTACGACTGCTGTTGCTGTTGTTGGTTGTAATAACCTTTTTGAGGAGCAGCTCCGCCGTATTGTTGCGCAGCTACAGCGGCAGCAGCTTGAGGATTGTAGCCGTAGTTTTGATAGTAATAGGCAGCGTAGGCAGGGGACATGTAATAAGGATTGACAGCAGCGTAGTTCTGGCCGGCAGGAGATTGTCCTGCAGCGGTTCCAGCAGCAGCAGCAGGGCCAGTACCAGTCTGTCCTGCAGCTACAGGTGCAGCAGAAGCACTGTTAATAGAGGCTTGAGCTTGTGCAGGCTGAGTCTGTCCTTGGCTTTGCAGTGCCTGAGCTTGGTTCTGTTGGTTGTTGTCATAGTAATAGTTGTAGTTTCTGTCGTTAGATCCATACTGGAAATCAGAATAACCAGCCGGGCTCTGAGAGAATCCAGGGTACATATAATTCTGTTGATTGTAAGAGCCTGTTGGTTGCTGTTGGCCAGCACCGTAACGACTGTAATAATATTGACTTTGAGCCTGTGCCTGAGCTTGTGCTTGTGCTTGGGTTTGCTGAGGAACTTGCTGAGGAACCTGCTGAGGTGTCTGTACAGCTGCGGCAACCGGTTGTTGTTGCTGAGGTACCGCAGACTGCTGTTGAATAGGTTCCTGTTCAGGTTCAACATCGGCATGACCGTTCAGGTCCAATGATCCAAATTGAACGCCTACAGAATCAATACTCCTAATAGAGCCAGGCAAAATGACAGGTCCATTGCTTCTAGTAGCATGTACTGTAGTCTCCTCGATTTGAGTAGGAGAAGAAGCAGAAGCAGAAGCAGAAATAGAAATAGAAGCAGCGACAGTTTCAGCTTGTTGCTGTTGTTCCGCGGCAGCTGCGGATAAGAGGTTCTCTACAGCAATAGATTGTGCCAGATTTTCAGGGGCTTTATCAGCAACCTCTTTTTTAGGTTCTGCAACATTTTTTTCGGTAGCAGGAGCAGAGACTGCCTTTCGAGGTTCAGGTTCGACCTTCTTAGGTGTAGCAATAGATGCCCAGGTTACAGGAGGAGGACGAGCAGCCTTAGGCTTGGAGTTGGTCTTCTGTGATGATTGTTGCGATGAAGTAGATGCTTTTGTAGATGTTGTTGGGGCCTGGGCTTTGGGCTTTCGTGGAGCCTTTTCTGTCTTGGTTGGAGCTGCTGCTGCAGGGCCGGTAGGGAGTGCTCTGTTCTTGGCAGCGTCTGCATAAGAAAATCCGCTTGTGGCGCTTGAAGATTGAGACGCAGCAGGTTCTCTGGTACTTGCAGCATGTTGTGGTTCAACAGTTGTAGTGCTGGCCTCAACAGTGGCAGTGGCAGGAGCAGGAGCAGTCGTAGCAGGTGCAGCAGGGGCAGGCGTTGTTTTAGCCGGTGCTGCTGATCGTGGCTTGCCGTTGAAATTTCCATTGACACCGGTTTCCAAAGGTCTCCTTGGCTTTCTGGTCTCTATCTTCTTGGGCTCAGCCTTCTTCTTTGGCTTCTTCTTGACCTCATCCCATTGAAAAACATGGCCTTCAGCAATCTTGGCAGCTACCAGTTCAATATCACCTTGAGCCTCATCTATAAGGCCAAGGAGATCTTCTTCGAGCCAGTCGGGGAACAATTCTGTGAGACTACTAATGCTTGACTTGTACTTTGCTTTCAATCGCAGGCCTTCTTCAGTCAAAGGCTGCTGCTTACGCGAGGGCGCGGCCAAGGACCCACTATCCTCAGCATGTCTTCTTGGACGAGTGGTTCGACCTTGCGACGACATGTGTGAGATAATAATATATTGTGTGTGATGTGAACTTTACAATGGGCAAACACCTGAGATCCTTTCAATGCCGTGAGACTTATTGTGGTGAGTTTAAAATTTTTCATCGTCGAAACGGATTTGGGAGATGTCGGGGAAGTTCAAAGAAGACGGAAGAAAGAGGGAACTTGAAACGGGATATCAAAGTTGAGAGATGAGAGGGATTGAGCAAAAAATTAATAATCCAAATTTCTTTGTAGGTTCGTCGGTGTTCTAAAATGTTATTTTTTTGGTTGGTTTGCCCTGATTGAATTACCTTCTTTTTTGTGGCACTTTTTTAGAAATCACCCATTCAAACTCGGTCTAAAAAGCTTTGATCCAAGACTGACCAATATAATCCATTAATTGAATAGTTGATTAAAAAATGATTAAATGCTGAATAATGCTGAATAATTCTCAAATACTATATAATGAGAAAAATGCTTGAACTAGGAAACAGATAGTACCATGTCTACATGGTTAAAATATGTCCTGACCATTATCTCCTACTGTGGCCCGACATACATTCCAATCAAGCATTTGTCCAACATATGCTCATAGTTGACCCAGGCATGTACCGACATGAAAAGCCGCGTGCCCTCTTTGCCTGCACATCGCAATAACTCCTTTTCTCCTCCTGGATGGAATGGGATATACGATGTTATGTTATATACTTTGCCTCCTAGCACAGTCCAAGCATCGTCAGGCTTGTTGTGTTTTTCCAACTCCTCCTTGGTGACTTTCAGAAACCCAGGAACACCCTTGATATTAGTTAGATTCGACTTTATTATCTTCGTTATACTTCTCTTTGTTAATACTTACTCTTAGATCCTTTCCACTACTTCTGAGCTGAGCCCAGTCAAGAGGTGAGCAGCCAGGTTTCAGTGCAACCTTACGCCGACCTACACGATCTAGCGGCAGGTTCCCTGAATTGCTGCTAGAATTTGGTCGTAGAATGATGGCTATGTGGGGTGAATTTATTGGTTAGAGAGATCACTTATGATGGGGTAATAAGTGAGGCAGTTAGTGTGAGACACGGCGCTATCACGGCTGACAAATTGCTGACAAATTGCTGACAAATTGATGGCAAATCGAGCAAAAATGCAATGACCGAAACTAGTATTGAAATATACAAAACTGACATCGAAGAAGAACAGACAAAGGGGGGTAAATATATATATTGTCTATTGTTTATTCTACTTTAATATCAGTTTTGGCTCTCAATTTATTGTCAATTGACTGCCAATTGACCGTTTTTCTTCATCTTCCGTTCAGCCTTGTTACCGGTCTTTCTCGTCAATAATCTCCGTACATTTGGCAACGGCTCTCTGTTCGGTAAAACTTACCTTCCGTTAAGGTAGAATACCGGCCTACCTACATTTCAATTTTATACTGAACCAACAGAAATAAACAAGCAAAAAGCTGGCCAAACCTACTAAAGATTTCTTTGGAATCGTATTTGACAGTTTACCCAGGTTCGACTTTGTTTCTTGAGTTTTTTGAAGAATCTCAAGTCCGAAGGCTGTCGTGCTCGCAGTTTCTCCGCAGTTCAGCACCACCAGCACCACCAGTACCAGCACCAACAGTGTCTCCATGATAAAGAGAGTTGTAGGAACATTTGTAGTTATAGTAGCATTATACCTTGTAGTCGAAAAGCTGGTTATTTTGACTGAAAACGACAGAGATAGCAGCAAAATGCTTCTTCGAAAGAAAAAGCTCGGTAGGTATACAGTAGGCCTGACTAATAGAGCCAATGATTGCTTTGCCAATTCAAATATACAGGCTCTAGCCTCAATACCAGTGTTCTATGAATGGATCAAGGCGGTCAATCATGCTTGCAATGGCTCGAAACCGTTATGCCTGGCAATGGAACAAATGATCTGTGCTTTGAACGAGCCTATTATGACCCCGAAATCATTGTCTGCTTGGCAGATACTTTTGGTTGTCGTGGAAAGAATTCATCGCAGTAGAATCAGTAGGAGTCAGCACGATGCGCATGAACTGCTTCATCTTGTGCTAGAGACTTTAGAAAGCGAGTTTGTGACAGTTGAAGAGAAGCGATCTTTTCCATTCCGCGGAGAAACGTCGGACATTATAACATGTCGGAAATGTGGATATTCGCCTCCAGCTAAGATCAGTGGGTTCCTTGTGCTAAGCTTGATGGTACCTCAGCAAAAGAAGACGGATTTATCTTCATTGTTGGACTCAATAACAAAACCTGAAATCATAGAGGGCTATGGATGTGCAAATTGTCGTTTGCTATCTTGTGGTGACCCTGAAATCATTTCTCAATACAAGGACAATCCTGACAATATTCCTGATGGATTATTACCGCCCATATCTGGTTCGGGCTCCGCATCCACTATTGCCAAATGTACGAGGTTCCATTGGCTACCTTCTGTCTTGGCTATACACCTATCTCGATCTATATATTTCGCAGATCAAAGTGGAGGAGCATCCAGGAACTCTTGTAAGGTCTCTTATCCTGAATACCTAGATGTGTTTAGTGAACCTCTTCCAGGCGAAGGATCCAGTGGAATACAGGGAGCTGATACAAACACATTAGGAGTATTGAGGAGATCTAAAAAGATATATAAATTGGTTGCCATGATAAGACACAAAGGTACGCATCAGGCTGGACATTATGAGTGCTATAGAAGAAAGGACTTTAATTGGTTTAGAATGAGTTCAGAGAATGCTACAACCCCTGGTGACGGCTCTGATAAAGCTAGTAACAGTACCAATGGAGCTATGTCTTCTCCAACATCATCTACAGCTTCTGCCGCATCTTTGGCTTCGAGTGCTAGTACTACACCTACATCTAACACCAACGAAAGAGGCTCGCCAGCATATTCTTCTAACTACAATACCCCTTCACCTGTGAACGGAGTCAACAACGTCATTCTGCCATTCCCTGCTCGCTCATCGCCATCCACTTCTATCTCAGAAGCTCAGTCACGACCAGGGTCGATATCAAGCCCCACGTTCACACCAATATCATCCTACCCGTGGTGGCGCATATCAGACGAAAAAGTATGGGAATGTAGTACAAAAGAAGTACTTAAAGAAGAGTCTGGGGTTTACTTGTTATTTTATGAAGAGACATCGTAAGTGCATATACACACAAGTTTCAAGAAATAATAATAATAGTAAGCAAAAATATAAGTTCCTAGTGGCTAAGCCAATATAAAAATCCCCCTAAACATAACAAATAATTAAAAAAAAGCAAGTCACTGATTAGAGTCAACATGTTTGTGTTTTTTAAGCCTCAAAAGTGATTTTGAGTTGAGTGAGTTTAGGCTTGGGGATGTCGGGTGATAGAGAAACAGAGGAGGGAGAACTGTGTCAATACAAATCAAAGTACGGGCAGTCTAACAACTTAGTACTCGGTCTTGGCACTGGCAGCATAAGCGGCCTTCTCATCTTCGTATCGTTTCTTGTCAATGGCAGCCTTGTTTTCATAGGGAGCTTTTTCAGCATCAGTAAGGGCCTTCCACCTTTCACCAAGAAGTCGGCCAATGTCGCCAAAGGCAGCATCAGGGTTTTCTTCCTGGACGGTTTTTCGCTGAGCACTGGCAAAGAACATGTAGGCAGACAAAGCTCTCTTGGGAGCGTTGGGGTCCTTCTTGCTCTTCTTCTTGCCGTCGGCAGCTCTTCTCTTGGTGGTTCCTTCTTTGGGCATTATGTTATAGAGTCTAGAAGTGTAAGACAGGTTAGCAATTCGAGGTTTCAAGGGAGATACAATGAGTGTTGCTCTAGAGAGCTTCAAAAGATTGAAGGAAGACAAAGTTGAACGTAACATAGTTTTAGTTGGATGCAATTGATGAAGTTGTTTGTGTTGTTGATGTTTGCCTCTCTGATCAATGGATAAAACAAAAAACAACAAAGCCTTGGTGGTGGCTCGGTCTGGGGGGAGAGAAGAGCGCGCGCGATCGTGAGGCATAGTTAGAACCCCATGAAAATATGTGTTGTGTTACCCTGTCGTTGGGAGCTTATTTTTACCTAGATTGGCAATAGCACCCCCGCCTCCTACATTCCACCTACAAATATTTGTGTGGTGTGGTTTGCCGGAGTTTGGGGAGGCGAAGGTTACAGGCCAGCAAGGGCTCGCTCGTTTCGCCAGAAGCAACTGACAAGGGTGACTCTCCTGTCCGAGAGAAAAGACCAGAGAACAGGGCAAATGCAACCTGTCAACGGTGGAATTGACTTAGAGAGGATACCATATTACGCGCGCGTACTAATCTGTAAAATTCATCTGCTCCAAAGCATGTCCCAAAGCTGGAACACACTCATTAGTCCATAGAGTAAAACTTCAATCGAAATAATTCAAACCAAACAACAAAACAGCTGCAGAAATACCAAATTTTTGTCCAGAAACAACGGCAAGAAATGACATTCGTTTGTTGGTTCGGTAATTGTTCTGTATGCTGTTGTGTTGACAATCCTTCTTACATGTTGTTGATGTCTTCCTCTCTGTTCTAATATATATACTATGTATTACTCTCACAGTAATACTTACCTTAGTACTAAATAAGCTGTGTCACTATTATACTGTGTGTGTGTATATACAGTGGAAAAAGATATTGTGTGTGTGAGAGCGGTGTGGTGAGTTAATAAGGTGAGCGGTGTTTGCGTGTGTGAGCGGGCTGTGATGTACTCTGTTCCATGATATACGCCTGCCTGACCATTAGAACCTCATCTACAGCACATCTACAGCAATGCCTACTAATGCTATACAACCGAAGGGTGTATTATATATTAGTCAGATAGTGTATAGTTATAGTTTGGTTTCTTCTTGCTGGGATAATTGTTTGTTGGTTAGTGGTACTATTCTTCTTCTGTTACCCCGGATTTATATTTCTGTTGGCCTTGGCTTGCCGAGGGAAGCGGGTTTACGGTTTATGAAAGCTAAATTGGTTGCATATAACTCTAAATCCAAAGACCACCAATTCAATTGAATTGTTTTAAAACATAAAATCACATGTGCTGTGCTATTACTAATATATCTACATATTCCCAGAAATTTTCAATAATATATCATTTAGTTGCTAATAATGTTGGCATTATCCCTGAAAAAGTCACATTGAGGTCGATGGTCAGGATCTTCAATTTTCTCCTGCTTGTTCACCATAAAGTCTATAGCGTTATATTTCGAGTCATCACTATAATAAGGTGGCCAGAATACTGCCTCCTCTCTCTTATACTTGTTAGGGTCACCAGTTTTGATAAAACTAATCACATAACTAGCCATGTTCTTGGCTCCTTCAATATCAAATACAGGAGCCTGCTTCTTGTCAGAAAACAAAAAAAACTTGGGACTACCATGCTGCATTGAAAGAGTGGAGAATATGAATTTGTACACAGGTACTCCTTGCTTAGAGGCATAATCTGCCATCATATGTGTCGGGCAGTTGATCATCGCATCTTGAAACCATGTCTGACGGAATTCAAACACAGACGGATACTCCTCAATTGGATACAATTGTTTGAAATCTTGCACAAATTTTGAATCTTTCTTAACTGTAGGAAACTTTAAGTAAAAGTCCTCGGTAGCTTCCTCATACGCTGCTAATTGGTCTCGTAAGTTCAAAGTATTCGATGTGAACCCAAACCCTTCGTTTCTCGCCCGACTGAGCATCAATGGCACTTTGAGATATTTGCCAGTTCTAAAAGACTCCTCTGGTCTTCTTTTTATGAATTTTCCATCTATAACAGGCCCAAAAGTAAACAAACCATATCCGTCTTGAGGTCTATCATGGTTGTCTTCCTGCATTTGTCGCGACAAAAGTTTCAACTTTTCCTCGTCCATTCGCCTCAGACAGTCTATATTCTGGCAATTAGCGAGCTTCAATACATCAATATAGGCTTTTTGCTGATTTTTAGGATCCCACAAAGGTGTCATCCATGGATAAGCAGAATATGCAGCATGGAAAAGTGTATCGCCATCCTCAGCTTCGTCATTCGATGGCTGACCATCATATGCGGTCAACTGATATGTTACACTACCACCTCCAGCACTATCCCCAGTAATTGTAATCTTATGAGGGTCTCCACCAAATTTGGAGATGTGTTGTTTGACCCATTTCAGTGCTGATCTTTGATCCAAAAGACCAGCATTCAGATCACCTTTCTCATAGACATCAACACCAGCCAAGAACCCATATAGTCCAAGACGGTAGTTTATACTAACATAGACCATAGAATTGTTCGATTCATGTATCATGAATGTGCCTTCAACGTCACTAGTACCTGATAAGTAACCACCACCATGGATGTTGACTAATACAGGCAAAGCAGTACCTTCTGGCACATCTACAGGAGCTTGGATATCAAGACTCAAACAATCTTCTTGTTGAGGATGAGTCATTTCGGTCCTTCCTGGCCTCCCCCAATATGGCTGTTCAGTATGACAGCCAGGAGCTGCTTGTGTCGCATCTATGATTACAGTAGAATCGAAATCATGAGCATTCAATGGCACAGGAGCCTTCCACCTCAATTGACCTACAGGCGCTTGTGCGTATTTAATACCCCTGAAATTGGTTATTCCGGTATCCAAATTTGTCTCTCCAAGATACCTGACATAGCCCAAATCAACTATTGTAGTGGTTGTGGAGACGACTTCTTCAACGCTACTACGACTTTGGCGACCGATAACAGATGCTAAGAAGTCGGTCAAGACCAAGGCTGAACTCTTCCAATCAATAAGCATTATACAATAAAAGAACTAGATACTAGGTAAACTACTAAAAAGACTAGAATTATTGAAAACAGCGGAGAATTGGTTACGAGCGGGGAGTGATTGAAAACAATAATCGAGGGCTCTTAGTTACTCAATGCGGGAAAAGATCGAAATCAAGGGAGGGAGGGGGAGATCTCGGAGAAATCATCTAGCGGCGGAGATAGAAGTATAAAAACCCCCACCATAATCCAAAAAGAACAAATAAAAACACAGCCGTATAACTAAATATTATAGAAAATATATTAGGAAAACATATTAAGCAAAGCCGTATGGAAATTAGTGACGTCTAGAATGTGTACTGGAATTTTTCAGGAACAAACCTCCAGTGAGCTTCAGGTTCTAATTTAGAGAATGCACAGAGTTTCTTATAACTCTCTTCAGATTCTTCAACAGGCACCTCTGTGAACCATCGCTGTTGCCATTTAATACCTTTAGCTTCCTCATCTTTTCGTAATTGTCTTTGCTCGTTTTCGATCTTTGATTTTTCAAAATGAATCACATCATAATCTCCTGATACACAGGCATCAGCCACTCGCTTCCAAGCCTTACGGGATTCCATCTCTTCTTGTTCTTCCACGGGCTTGACGTAGAGTGTTGGTCTTTGGATAGTAGTAGCATCCAGAAATGGCTTCTCCACCGAATTGGCGAGTTCAGTGATAATGCTGGTTTTAGACCACTGTCCTTTGATTTCGTATTTCTTCTCATCCTGAGGATTATAGATCTTGGCTTTGAAGCTGTTCTTCTTACCTGAAAAGTAACCTTTTCCATTGTAGTCAATTACAGCTCTCCATCCCTGTGAGCCTTGAATGATATTGGTTCCTTCGAGCTCAACATATGGTGATCCGAACAGAATTCCCTCAATATGCAAAGCCGGTAATGTAATGATATACGATTCGTCCTTAGTTTCATAGATTGCGTGACCTTGTTGCTTCACACTGATAGTCGTGGCAGAGATTCTGGCTTTCATACCGTTATAACCTTCGCAACTGGTACCGGTCTTCTCATTCCACAGCCTATAAGCAGTGATAGGAGGATGATGACTTACTTGTTCACTGGCAAGAATTGTATCGCCCACCTGTTCATTTTCGTCCGGCCATTTTCCAACAAATAGCTCACCTAAAAATGGATTCAATGGCTTCTTTTCGCTGCCGAGCTTTTCGTTTCTCGAGCAATATTGGCCACGAAGAGTGCCAATAAACCACCGAACCACGGCTAAAAACCGCTTCTCAGGGTCAGACTCTGCACTAGGTGCTACAAACAGCTCATCATCTGCAAGCCAATTCTGCGAATATTCAGTCAAAGACACAGGACTGAGAATAAACGGTGGAGCAGTTAAACTGGCCAAATCACCGTTGAATGACGCAATGCTTTTCAAAAAACCTCCCCAGGAACTGGCATGTCCTGAATCAGGGACACTGGGTTCAGACATTTGCAATTATAATGTTGATAGATATGTCAAAAGTGCGTGTTGATGTTCCTTGCTACTCTGTACGAATCGAAATCACTTTGTATTTGTATTTGTATTTGTATTTGTATTTGTATTTGTTTGCGCCAGCCACAAACACCCCAACAGTCCACCGGGAGGCTGGGCTCATCAACTCGCTCGCTCGCTCGCTCTACACAGCCCACTACGGACTTAAGCAGCAGTCGGAAATAAAGCCGCACGTCAAAACGACAGGATCATTATCTCTCGACAACAAACCTCGGCAAGAAAAATGTAAATATAAATTATGCTATACGTATTGCTGCCTATGCTTATTCTGCTATTTCCAAAAAGTACCACTTCAATCCGTCGCTAAGATCAAAAGGATTGGCTTCCCCGTCGTCGACGGTCTTATCGACAACCCTTTCTTCTATCTTTGTGATCCGAGCAACAAGATACTCTCTAGATTCGAGACTCAGTGTGGGCATTGGGTTCAAAAAGTAATGAGGTGCACCAATGTTAAATGCTGCCCAGGGCTTCGGTGTTCTTTCTTCTTTCGTAGGCAAGAACAATGCTAAATCGCCCACACGAAAGTCTCGCAGAGCGATCTTATATTTCTCGTGATCATCCAACAACGAATTACCGGAAACAGATGGGGAATTGCTCGACTCTATGCCATTGTATTGGCGATTGTTCAAGTTGATATTACTGCCACCACCACCACCACCAAGGCCACCCCGCCGGACATTCTTCAACTCTTTCTGTAACTTCCTGGCAAGATGCTCCACATCGGAGAATCGCTTGCTTACGGAATCACGATAAATGTCATAATCCACATATATATGGTTCAAGAACGTGGTGAAATTATCGTCCTCAATTGATTCGTCATCGTTGATCCAATACAAGCATGTAGGGGGTTCTGACTCCTCGGAAAGAACGCCACTTTTACGCAGGCCCTTGACTCTGTTCACTTTGTAATTCACTGAATCACCTGCACTATCTTTGGTAGCTTGTAAACCCATAGCCTGCAATACCTCGTTACCCCTCACATACGAAGTAAACAGTTTCTGGCTGAGATCGTGGCACCTTTCCTGCAAACGAGTCTTGGCATTACTTTGATTGTCAATGGAACCCACAGCCTCTTCAAGCAGAGAGCTTAGTCTAGCCACCTCTGTGCCAGATACCTCAACTTCTTCTTCAAGCTGTTCTGATCTTGACTTCAGCTCATCAATTTCTCGAGAGAGTGTATTCCTTTCGTTAATAAATTCAGTCTCTTTCGTTGTCATGTTGGCTAATAGGTCTGCCTTTATCGAGTCCGCTTGCTTTACCGACGATTTCTGATCTTCGACAACAGCTTCAAACTGAGATATCTGAGCTCGCAATTTCGCAATCTCGATATTATGACTTCTATTAGACTCCTCAAGTTCATGAACTCGCTCTAGGAGTGGCTGAGATGATGGCGAGTCGCGAGTTGATGGAGACGTTGTGGCAGCAGCAGCTGAACTAGTGCTGTTTAGGCCACTTATAGTCGCATACCCCGAGGTCATCATTGCACTAGCTTGTTGCCTATGAAGCAGATTTTCGAGCTTATTGATTCTAAGCTCGTATCCTCTGACTTTCTGTTCATAAAGAGCTGAACTTTGCTGAAGCGCAATGGTAGGGACTTTAAGTTGACTGGTTGCGTCGACCACATTCTCTTGGTACTTTTCATTGAGCTCATCGTACTCCTCAATGTAGTTTGCATCTCTCAGAGCTTGTAAATGTGCTTTCACCATGTCTACTGTTGTGCCATATTTCTTGATAGTCCTTATGCTTATGTCCACTTCTGGAAGCTCATCATTAGCGCCAACTGTAATCTGGTCTTCTAAGAATGATGGTAATTGAACATTTTTGAATACTGAAATCCGCCTGTCAGTTTCACTAGACTTGAATCCTGCAAGCTTTTCAGCTACAGATGAAGCAATGTCTCTGATTCTATCGACCCAAACATTTCTTGCACACTTCTCGATCAACATAAGACCATATAAATAAGGCAAGTCAATGACTTGTGCCACAATTACTCGTAGATCCTCGGCTTTTTGAAGCTTATTAGTGATGCTAGCCACCTGAGGCCTGAGACTTGTGCTGAGGTTATTCTCTATCTGCGCAATCTTGGAAAGTGTCGTTAATAAAGTATCCTGGGCCTCTTTTTTGGCGTTCAAAGCCTTGTTTAAACCTGTATGTAGTTCACTTAGATTATTGGGGAACATTGGTAAGAACTCCAGAGTATGCAATTGTCGAAGTGCCTGCTGCATCTCATTTGGAGTTTCTGATTCCATATGCTGGATATCTTTTTTGATTTTAGAATGCACTGCTTGTAAATCCTCCATGACGTAATCGTATCTAGCAGAGAACTTGGGTAAGCTTTGGTTTATGCTGACGTTTAATTTATCAAAGTCAGATGTTATTTTTTGTACTCTCTCATCCAGAGCCTGTATTTCTTGCCGCAGTTGTTTGCGTATTTGTTCACATTCTAAGCTTTTATCTTGCAAGTTGGATAGGACAAGGAAACTCTGCAAAGTGCCACTAGCAATTTCAGTCTCTTCTTCATCTTCGGTTATATCTTTGTAAAATGGGAATTTCGACAGTTTTTCGTAACATGGTTGCCATTGTTTCAAAGTCAATTCGACGTCTTCATCCAAACTAACGGCAAGGTCGATTTTGGATTCGAAAGATCGCTGTAGATTGTCAATTTTGGTCTTCAAGTTCATAGTCACAACATCTACAGCTTGTTTGATAGCAGTAATCGAGGAATCCAATGTTAGGATCTGTTTATAAACAATTTCTGAATGTTCCACGATTGTGGTAGCCCAAATCAGTCTATCGGAGTTTGAATCAGGGCACTCGTCCGGGGGGGAGTACTTTTCAATGACTTCCCCGCCGCCGCCATCAGGTTGTTGCTTCTCTAACTCTGAAAGGTTTGCACTAAACAAACGTTTATCATACATGACTACATCAGTGCCATGAGCCACTAGTTCTGGTTTCAATATAACAGCAGTACGAGCCACCAGTAACAATTCCTGATCGGCCGGAACATTGAATCGCTCTTGAATCATGCCGCGCAATTCTTCGAGACCTAAGAATGTGTCAGGATTATCGACATGAATAATCTTGCCAGTATAGGCATTAATTATGTTCATCTTCCTCTACAGCCGCCACCAATAAATCTGTTGTGTTCAGTTCGGACTCTTGTGGTATTCCCGTCGCCGCCGTATCTAAGTTGACATATGGTGATCCCAACTCATATTTATATCATAACGAGTCACCACCATCACCAACCATAGTTTAAGACAACATCTTATGAGTTGTCATATATCTGGGTGAAAGAAGAAGAAAAAAATATAAGCAACGAAAGCAATAGATTAAACTGGAAATATGGAGTATCGTAATTTCGGGAATACTGATGAAGAATTACAGGAAATAATGCGATTGGTGGATCATGATTTATCCGAACCTTACTCTGTATATATTTATAGACATTTCATGAATGAACATCCGGAATTTTGTTTCGTAGCTACCGAGAAAAATGAAATCATTGGGTGTATTGTATGTAATCTTCGAGATCATCGACAATGTCGCAAGAGAGGATATATTGCAATGTTGGCAGTGAAAGAAGAACATCGAGGTAAAGGAATAGCGACAAAGCTAACTAAAATGGCATTAGAAGCATTAACGAAATGTGCCGACGAAATAATTCTTGAGACCGAGGTTAATAATTCAGCAGCAATGCGGCTTTATCTAAAGTTTGGGTTTATAAAAGCCAAACGGTTTCATAGGTATTATTTGAATGGGAATGATGCTTATAGGCTTATATTACCGTTGAATGAGAAAGCTACCAAACTATCGAAATTTCTGATTTTACAGCAGCAGTGATAATGTGAGAATATTAATTTATGAATGTATTGTATATAAAATTTTAATTTGCTTATTGAAAATAGGAGAAATCAAGCGAGGTCACCAACATAGGGGTTAATGGGGTTCCTGGATAAGTAAGAACCATATATATTTACCTACTTTAGTCACTAAGCCAATTATTTTCCCTCACCTCAGAATCTCTCATTATCTTACATACAAGGACCACCCTCATCACACAACCAACTTATAAATGTCAGACAACGAGTTGGAAATTATAAGGTAACTTTTTTTTCTTCAAAAGAATAATATAAATTAAATCTGTTAATCCATTTTTCTAACCCCGTTTAGTCGTCTTAAAGATGTTATAGACAAAAGTGAGGATTCCTCTGATAGTGAGGAAGAAATCCTAGGTCCGGAAGCTAATAGCAATCGTGGTCAGAAATTGAAACGAGGCGCTAAAGACGTTTATGAAGGTAAACTTGGACGAACAACTACTGGTCATGGCGTTAAAGTAGTGGATTATGATGGTGTTAAGCGAGCCGTGGTTTATAAACGGAGAAAGGTGATTTATGAAGATGATATACACAGAAGAGAAGTGTCCGAATCAGACTCTGAGAATTCAGATGAAGAGATCAATCCATATGAAGAAATCAAACTTGATAACCTGTTGGCTCCAATCACTTATCCTGGCGATATCCCTGATCATCCTGCATTGAAACGAACATACACTAATCATGTCAGTAGATGGCTTGCAATGAGAGCACTTGATACCATAACTCAAGAACATCAAACTGTGACAAGATTAGCTAGGCTTATGGACGTTTTTCTTGGTGATGATCCTTCTTATATTCTTTCTGAGAAATTGAAACTACCTCCTATGGATAAACCAGAAACCGGTGATGGGGAACTTAGTTATTTACCTGGACAAGTGCCTACAACCAATGGTTCTGAAATCGACTCAAATCGCCGAATAAC
Source organism: Daia tannicola (assembly GCA_030569095.1). Lineage (NCBI taxonomy): Eukaryota > Fungi > Ascomycota > Dipodascomycetes > Dipodascales > Trichomonascaceae > Daia > Daia tannicola. Next base: position 833,918 of record JAJMJQ010000001.1, read on the forward strand.
ACGTGGCCAATTTGTCCAAGAACAAGACCCATTCTTTGCCTTGCCTGATATATCGATAGATCGGAATTTTGGAGTTTCACCGGAACAAGCTGAAGAAACCAGACAACTTACTCAGATTGCATTACAACGATCTGAAGAGTTTATCCGATGCATGACAAAGATTCAAGAAGATTTGCTGAAGACTGACAGGTATAGACGGCTTGTATATCGATGGTGTATGGCTTTTAATGGAGATGACGATGTAGTGTATGAGTTTGGTGAGGATCCTATTAGCAAGAAACTTCACGAGAAAAACGACAACAATTAGTATTCTATGAACTCGTTATTTATAAATTTCATCATTATATACAAGGTACATTTTATCATTGCTGATTCTTGTTGTACTGTCAATATCAAGCAATTTAGAGACACCAAGACCAACCACCTGCGATATAAAGTCATCCACCAAACCTTTGGATTCCAAACCGGTTTGCTTAAAGTCAGGATATGCATTGACTTCAAGAAGATATGCATTCATTTGGTCATCAACCAGAAAATCAAGGCCATACAGTTCCAAACTATTTGGTAACGGCTGGAAATTGATTCGGTCAGCAACAGCAGCTCTGAACAAATCCGCTACAATTCCATGGATTTGATTTAATATCAAATGTTTACTTTCTTTCTGGATTGACAGTTGGTTGAATTGTTTGACAATCAAAGATTCATCGGTTTCTGAGGATTGGAAACATGTATTTGTCAAATGTCCTCCAAGGTCGTTACTATCCTTATCATAATCTTTACCAGCAAATAAGGCCAGCATGTCATCATAAACATATACTTTCAATGCACCTATAGCCAGAATGTAAGTTCTGATATGGAACTTCCTATTGTCAATCAGCAATGGATCAGAAATATAACTTTGTACAATGAAATGTCTCAATTGTGAAACCAATCCACCATCAGGGTCATCACCTTCTAAATCATCGAATACTTGCTGAAGACCTTCCATACTTTTGAAAACCCTAATGCCTTGTGCTCTATCACTCATACTAGGTTTCAAGATCCAAAGCTTTTCTGTATCATTCTCCAACTCTTGTCGAAGTTCATAAGCTTCATCCAAAGAATCATCCAAGAACTCAGCATAATCACATTCCAAGTTGAAAGATTCAGGTACTGATTTTTTCAGAATGCTTGCAGGATTCTTAGCTACATACATGGCAATAGTATTAGCCAAGTAGTGTTTTCTGATTAATGCTTTTCTGTAGATGTAAGCACAACCAAAGTAATTGCCATTATTAGACAACAATAGTTCATGATCCAGTTCATCATAGTCACCATATTCAAAGTATTTCCCACCAGCTGGTTTCTTTGTGGTATATTCTATACCATACCTATCCAATGCCATTGTCCATGCTTCATATTCATAAGATTCTGAGGGAATATTGAGATAAACGATAGGGCCAACATTTACTTTTTTATCAGTCCTATAGGAGATTAGATATATGGTTTTTTGCTGTTGTTGCTGGTAGAGTACTTACAAAGTAATTTCACCTTGTTTATCTACGCCAAGGAAACAAGCTTTAAGTGGTGTGACTGATATATGGCCTTGCATAAGTGCCCATCCATCATTACCAGGTCCACTCACTTCAACAGACTTATTGACAGCATCAAAATCAGGTTTCCACTTGAAATGCCGTCTTGCTGATCCTGTGTCCGGTTTAGAACCCATAAGATCAGATTCATCCTCGGCATTTATCTTAGTAGCCAAAGATACTGTGCTAGAGTTCTTACTCTTCTCTTCATCATAATAATCCCACGACTCGAACAGAGCACCCCATTGGTTCTGGAGAATCGGCGCATATACAATTTTGGCCGAACTGATATCCTTGACATAAATGGGGATATTAACGCTGTAAAGTTGAGCATTGGGATCCCAATTGTCATATAAATATCGCACAAGTTTAACAGAGATTTTAGAGGCTTCAGCTATCTGATTCCAATCATGTTCCCTTGTTTCGAAAGCATAAGAAAGCCCAATTGATTTCACTCCACACAAAGCAGCTTCCATAGCGCCACCTATAGTACCACTTGACATGATATAAAGTGCTGTTGAGTTTCTACCAAAATTAGGTCCACTTAGAACCAAATCCACAGGACCTTTGTCCTTCTCGACATGATGTATACCAATATTGGCACATGATGCAGGAGTTCCAGTCAATAGAATCCATTCATCTAAAGAGGTTTCTTTTTGACGATTGTCAAAAGGTCCTTTTGTCTTTCCTGTTTCGTAATCCACGTATAAATACGTAGGATAGACGTTTTGGTCAATAAGATGGGCTTTTCCAATCCAAGACCTTTGAGTATGAGGAACAACGACACTGATTTGCCAGTCTGTCAGTTCCTTTAAAGCTTTTACAAAAGCCATAATATAAGGAGATGGTTCTCCAGGAGGTCCGTCGTCATTTGTTACTAGCACGTGCATTTTCGAAAGATGGGTATGAAAAGTTAAATTGAAGGTTCCTCGAAAAAGACAGAAAGAGAAAAAACAAAAAAAAGGGGAAAAAAAACAAAAAAACAAAAAAAAGAGAGGAGTACTACTAACTAAAGTAGCAAAAAACAAAAAACAAAAAAAGACCAATCTCCTCAAATATTACATTTAAAAAGAAAATTTAAAACTAGTACTCAAAATAATACATACATGTTCAAATACTAATTATATGCCCAGTCACTCATCTCACTTTGAATCTACTGGAGATTTGTCAAACTTTGCAACCATCTCATCCAATTGTCGAGTATTCAAAAACTGAGGACCAAGTTCACTGATTTTATTAACACCGAGGAATCGCATATTTGTCTCGATTTCCGCCTCTAGAATGTCTAATGTTCGTAGGACACCGTATTTTCCGTATCCTGCAAGTCCATAAAGTGCAGGTCTACCAATACCAACTTGCTTAGCACCTAAACATAATGCTTTGATGACATCAGTACCTCTTCTAATACCTCCATCAATATAGATTTCAGTCTTATCAAACACTTCAGGAGCATATGTCCTCAACTCTTGCAATACCAATAAAGGAGGTTGAGAAGTATCTACAGAACGACCACCGTGGTTTGATAAAAGAACTCCTTTAACCTCGGGATGTTTAGTAGCTTCGACAACATCCTCAACAGTTTGCAATCCTTTCAAAATAATAGGTAGACCGGGGGCCTTTGCTTGGATCCATTCCAAATCCTTCCAAACCAAATTAGAACTAGTACCAAGGAAAATCGATTTACCAATACCAACAGCACCTAAAGCATCATCGTCAAAAGGCCAAGGATCATCTGGGTCAAATTCAGGAGGGCTACCATTGAATTTAGACCTATCATCATCTTCTCTATTGGCAGGGGCTGGTGCATCAAGTGTAACTACAATACCTTTGCATTTTCCAGTAGCCACAACAGAGTCGAGTTTTTTATAGGAAGCTTCTCGATCTTTTTGAACATAGAGTTGGAACATGAATTTAGGATCATAGTCACAATCACTATAATCATCATCGACAATTTCCTCAAAAGACATGGAAGAATTGTTGGAGATGATTTGTAAAATGCCCTTTTGGGCACATGCCCAAGCAATACCAGCTTCACCATCCTCATGAGCAAGTCGAGCCATTGCGGCAGGAGATACAAAAAATGGCAATTCCGTTTCAATACCTTGGATTGAGCTTTTGGCATTGACTTCCACTACATCTTTGAAGATTCGAGGTCGAATCAAGATCTTTTTGAAGATTTCATTATTATAATTCTTAGTGATAAGATCGTCACTAGCAGAACTATAATAAGCCCAACCTTGAGGTTGCATCCAAGCCTTAGCAGTTTTTTCAAAATCCTTCAAACTTAACATAGCATCAAGAGATGGCAAGTAGAAATCAGTAGGTTTATTACTGACCTTAGGTTCTGGTGGAGGAGGTGGAGTACCAGTAGCTTTACCAAGATACATGGAAGCTAATTGCTCATAAGTGCTTTTAGGATGGATGACATTGAATTCCTTGGTAGCATCTGTACCACATCTTGTTAATATAGCTTTCAAACCACCAGGATGCATAGCCATGAAATCAGTCACGTTATAGATTTTGCCTTGAAGAGCGACCCAGCAGTCAGTTCGACTGTTATGAGTCGCCATATCATCATAAGAAATCTCTTTATCAGCTGTCATTTGGGAAACAGCTCTTTTTTAAAAAAGTTAATAATATACACTTGCGATGGTGGAGAGTGATTGAGATGAAAAGAGTACGAGAAACGGATATATATAATATTTCAGGTGGGTTTGGGAATGGTGTGGTGTGGTCGGGCTTCACGGGGTCGTGGGGGGTAGAAAACCACCGGGAATAATGAAGCCCCGAGAAGTTACCGTCCACTCAGAGGTCAGTATTAATAATCATGAGGAGTTGGATTTCTGAGAGCAAAAGAATACCAAAAAATTAAACAATTCTCGAGATTTGAGTTGTAATTTTCAGAAGCATAGTGTTTAATTGACTTTTTGCAGAGTTTCTTGATCGATGTGAGATGTGCGTGGGTATAGTTCTTCCGGCTTATGCCCTCGGAGAAATATCGAGCAACCCAAAGTGAAATTTATCCGGGAGGGAGACTATATAACCAACGAAACGAAGAACTACATAACCTGCTCTTCATTTAAACACAGAGTATATACTATGTTAGAATAAAATAGAATTACTATAGTATATAGATAGCCGTTTGGTCCACCACTTTGGCATAGCAGTAAAAGGAGCACTCTCTTTCCCCTTACCCTCGAGTAACAGCAGCTCAGGCATCGGCTCCCTCAGGTCACGTGGGGCCGTCAGTAACAACTCAGGCATCGGCTCCCATAGGTCACGTGCCGACTTCACTTCCAGTCTACCCGCATAACCTACAACCAAAACAATTCTTGTCTAAAATAATATACCGAAAAATCTTCTTCATATAGTACACAATATAACAATTCAATTATATTCACATTAATAAAACCTAAAAACAAAAAAATTTATATGAATAGAACTTGTCAGACAACCATACACTCCCACCCAGTGTAACTCCTCCGAAGAGACACATACAAAGGGTTGAGATCATCGCTCCTCATAGTATAAGTCATAACACCACTGAAATTAAGCAAAATATGTCAAACTAATTGGCATCGCCAGTAACGAGAGCATGCTACCTCATAAAGAAGCAAACATGGTGTCAAGCAACCTCCGCCAACAATTATGACAAACTTAAAAACATTAGCAAGACCATACATAAACATGAGGCATAAATTAGTCTTGACCGGATCTAAAAGAACCAAAATCAAGCTCTACAATTCACGTATTCTCACTCTAGGGAGTGCAGGTATCCTCTCATCAACCAAGTTGGATTCTGTGGCTCGTTAAGAGACCTCAGAGAAGGGCGTATCCTATAGAAGTGATTCTATGAAGTACGTCACGTAAGGAAAAAAAAAAAAAAAAAATCAAAAGGCCGGATTTTGCCTGATATTTATATTCGAAAATTTTTTGAATCTCAGCCGCACGGTAGGGCATTATTTTTTGTAATTATTATTAGGGTTTTCCAAATTAAAACAGTCACAACCGAAAATAATTTACTCTGCGTATATACTGGTATCACTCACCTTTTTGAACATACTCACCCAAAACATTCTGCCAACCTCCAACAACTTCATCAACCAAACTATACATCAAAAATGGCTGAAGGTCACCGACTCTACGTTAAGGGAAAGCATGTCTCCTACCAGAGATCCAAGAGAACCAACAACCCCAACTGTTCTTTAATCACGATTGGTAAGTAATAGAAGTACTGAGATTATGAATGACGATGTCCAAGAGGAGTCCACCAAGGTTGAGACGAACGAGAACTGAGGAGACCAACCGAAGGAATCAACATAGAAATAAATGAGAATATGGATAACGAAAAGACATGATTTCGATAAAGTAACAAGAACATGATGAATTAATACCCTTTGATTTGGCATGGCACTACATGTATGATTCTCCTTGGTCCTCAGTGACTTGCACTCGACGACAAACTTCAAAATATTACACAATACTTATAATGAACATATACTAACTTTTTTAGAGGGTGTTTCTACTCCTAAGGACGCACAGTTCTATCTCGGAAAGCGAGTCGCTTTCGTTTACAGAGCCTCCAAGGAAGTTCGAGGCACTAAGATCAGAGTTATCTGGGGTAAGATCAACCGAACCCACGGTAACAATGGTGCTGTCAGAGCTAGTTTCAAGAAGAACTTGCCTCCTAAGACTTTTGGTGCTACTGTTCGAATCATGTTGTACCCTTCAAACATCTAAATGGAAGACTGAATGAACCATTCAATTATTCAGTGGGGTCTAGGACAAACAACTACAAATAAAAAAACATCAAAAAGCACATAACACATCTAGTCTTATATATATATGAGTTAATATGATGATGACACACACTAAAAAATTAGTATAGCAGTAAAAAGACCTTGTAATTTTTCTGTCGTTGACTTTTAGTTGAAGCATTTTGGAACTTTGAATAATATATGTGTGCGTGCGGCTGTAACGCTTATGTAAGCTCTAAGTAAGCACTTCACGAAAAACTTCACCCATGTCTCGCTCTAAATTTCCACTCATACAACCTAAAAAAGCCAATTAAGTTTTTATTACTTATAATTCTCTAAGAGAATCTTTATTAATAAATAAATACTCAATTTTGTTTGGTATGGTTGACTACACAGTCACTTACCCATTCTCTCACACTATTCTTCAATGTTCCCTCTCACTGACATGAATGATCCCAACCAATCAACTTTCAACCAAAAGTAACTTATATACACCAACATCCCTCTTTATCTTGATACAAGCATTATAATGATTCCTTTTGAGGCTTTACTTCCATATGGTGTTATTCTAACTGTAAGTTTCCGAAAGACATATTGGTTATTCAGACCTTGAAACTAACCTATTAGCTCTTCTCTATTGGCGGTGCTACTATGAATGCTTTGCACGTAGTCAAGAACAACGGTGTTCGAGAACGTTACAGTATTGATACCTGGGAGAAACAGTGTAAGTATATTTGATTACGAGATTTCAATACTCTTTAATTCTTTGTATAAGTAGATTCTAACTCGACTCTAGTGATTGAACGTGACTATAGACTCACTGGAAAGTATAGACAGCAGTCTGATGCTAGTGAAGCACCTGAATCTTTTAAGACTAGTTCCATGTGGATGGTAAGTATTTGTCTTTATAATGTTAATGGTTTTTTTTGGATTTGCTCTTTTACTAACAACTCTTTAGGTCCATAAACCCTATTAGATATATAGTCGCATTTTACAATACATTTTGATTTATCTGAAACCAAGCTTTATTAAGTAATGAAAATTGCTTTATATCTATATATAGAATTCCAATATTAATTTTCATTTCTGGGTCTCTATTGTGATTATCTTGTAGTCTCAGCTTTCTGTCCAAAATTTTCAATATTTTCCATCTCCCAGACATCGAGGACACTTCAACTTCACTCAATCTCTTAGGCAAGCAAAAGACCGTCACCATGTCGTTTTACATGGGAATGAACGCACAAGAGGTGCGTCCTGAATATTTACAGATGGCTGAGATAGAATTCGAGTCACTGACTATGCTATTCAATGGGTAAGTTTGGATAGTTATTAAGAGTTATTAAGAGTTATTAAGGCATATATGTAAATATCCATCTCTCTCTCTCTATATATATACATCAGCCCAAAACTAACAGTAAATCTAGAATGCTTGAAACTTGCAAATCTAAATGCATTCCTCCTAGATACGGAGAGGACGACTTGAACAAAGGTGAAACATGCTGTATAGATAGATGTGTTGCCAAATATTTCAAATCCAACATCATGGTGGGCGATTATATGAGAAATACAGGAAAAACGGTAGAATCTTTATCATCAATAGCTTTGACAGGCACTGGCATAAATCGGTAAAGAAAATCAGCATTATGTGGTGGGGTGGGGCAGATCGATTCTATTGTACATAAAATATCATTAGCCACTAAAACCTATTACTTTTACCTATTACCAATAATTTATCATATGAATGTGAATTTTAATTAAGGATATGAAGACTAATTTGAAAGATAATGAAATTTAGGTACAAAACCGTAAAAATAAACCAAAAAAGGGGCAGTCGAACTGTGCTGACAGTTTTTTAGACGATTCTCGATCTCCTTTTAAAGAAATCCACGACTTTTCGTGCTGCAGAGGGCTGCTGGTCGATTTGAACATTCTTCGAGGATTTCACAGAAGATCGGGTCCTTACAGTCGCAGATGGTTTATCGGACATTCTGTTTTGCCTCTGATTGAAAGCATCACCATCAGGAGGTTCCAATACTCTTCGTTCCTCAGATTTCATGGAAGCTTTAGAGGAAGGAGGGGTAAGAAGTTTCTTGTTAGATTCCTTAACTATTCGTTGAGTTTGAGGTCTGGACTGCTTAACCGGCTTCGAAGTACTAGAAGTAGAAGGTTCAACAGGAACAGGTGATGACACAGCAGTTTTAGACTCGTTTGTACTTGAGGTAGAATAAAAACTCAAAATGCTGAATCTCTTACGATCAACGGGCTTGTCGGTGACAAAAGAGTTGTTCGATGCCTGAGGAATCAACGCCGAATACCTTTTATTAGCTTTGACACTGTTTTCAGGAGAACCAGTAGGTGATGTTCCACCACCCAAAAGTTTGGAAAGACCGTAGGATATACTTGAAGTAGCTCGTTTATGGCGACCAGCAGCAGCAGCACTTTGCTGCCTGACTCGGTGTGATGGCGCAGGAATGTTATCTGATGTTTTGTGAGCATGAGAAGCAGCCACTACGGATATCTCTTCTTTAACAGGAGTAGGAACATGTTTAGGTTCAGCACCAGGCGGTGGGCCTTCTTTCTGGATAGAGTTACCAACAACAACAGAAGTACTGGAAGGGTTTCTAGCTTGGAAATCACCACCTGGAGAAACCACAATAGATACACTAGAAGTGGACGAGTTACCTCTAGGACGGTTTCGAGCTTGATGGACAAGGCCCTCCTTAGAAGATCGGACATGATCATTTGGGGCATGTATCGAATACTCAGCAAGAGTTTGAGAAGTCGAGATGAATGATGTTGGCCTACTAATTTCACCAGGAAGAGCTGACTCTTGAGACACTGCAACTCTTGGTTCAGAAGAAGTCGCAACTCGCGGAAAATCACTTCCAAAAGAAGAAGGATAACCGGAACCGACAACAGGCTGGAATGACATAGGACGGGGTTTTCTTTGAGCAGGTGGCAATCTGTTATTAGGTGCCACAAGCTTACCACCAGGTAAAGAAGTTTCACTGCTACTTCTCTCTGCATAGTTGGGGCCAGATGGTATATCCAAAGATTCCAACACTTCATCGGAAGACACAGACAATCTGTTGCTAGTCGTTCGGTTGGCATAGACAGGCCTAGACTCAGAACTCGTGACAGGCTTAGTAACGTAACCTGTTTGAATAGAATGTCGCCGAGTATTAGCATGGGAATGAGATGTAGCAGATGATGATGATGAGGACGACACATTTCTAGGTACATTTCCACTATCTGTGCCACTGCCACTTCCACTACCCACAACAGCAGTAGTATTAGTAGCAGTCGGAATCATAGAGGTCGACCTATTATGAGTTTGGTACTTCTGGTGAGCAATTTGAGCCGCAGCTGACCCAGTAGAGCTTGGTTCATTATTATGAGTCGTGGATCCAGCAGATCCAGGTGCTGGAAATACAATAGAGGAACCAGATGAAGTAGGAGATGCAGAAGACTTCTTGGTGACATTATTACCACCTCCAGCATGCAAATGATTGTACTGATAAGAACCTCCAGATGCATTATGTCTTGTTGTTACTTGAACACTTTGAGATCTCACAAGACTAGCAGAACCAGCAGCAGGGGTATCAGGAATAGTCTGTTGTCTGAGTTTCTCAGCACTGGATACTTTATAACTCTGATCCCATTCTTGAGGAGATACAGAAAGAAAGTGAGCATGAGGAGCTAGCCAAGGATGAGCCCTAATAGCATTCAACTCAATTCTCTTTGTAGGGTCAGAAACCAAGATTTTTCTCAGCATATCTCTAGGCACAGGTTGAACATAACCAGGGAAGGTCAGAGGAGTCGAGGTGATATACTTGTATAATTGAGAAATATTATCACCATCAGGATTAGCAGGATCATCATCAAATGGCAGATATCCAGCTAACATGGCATATAAGATGACGCCACAGCTCCATACGTCGACTTTCCTTCCCACATATTTGTGTTCCGAAATGACCAATTCAGGGGCAGCATAACAGGGAGAACCACATGAAGTGACCATCAAATCATCCTGAGCAGTACCATCATTCTTGAAACTGTTGGCGAATCCAAAATCCGTAATGATGATATTTTTATGTTTATCTAAAAGTAGATTTTCCAGTTTCAGATCTCTGTGAACAATACCTTTAGAATGAAGATAATGAACCCCTGACACAAGCTGAGCGAATAAACGACAGGCCACAGATTCTTTCAGGTATCTGTTTTGCAAAATATGGTCGAACAATTCGCCACCGGATGCATATTCCAAAACAATACCGATATACTTGTCATTCTGCATGACTTGTTCTAAACGAACAATATTAGGATGCGTAAGTATTTTCAAAGCATTTATTTCTCGAAAGACTTTTGTTTCTCTGGACGATTTAGGTGGTACCGTATCTTTTCGAATCAATTTAATAGCCACTTGTTCAGGTTGTTTGCCATCTTTACGCCAGCCAAGCTTGACCTTTCCGAACTCGCCTTGGCCTAACGTTGAGCCCAAGATATAATCTCCAAACCGGACTTCTCGATGTACTCTCTTTGATAATGAATTAGACAGTTTGGCAGACTGTGACAGACGTGATGACACGCGGGTAGGAACCGTAGGATCGGCCATATTTCAAGATTGTTGTGGCTTTTTTTGGTGATTTTAAAAGCAAAGCGCCTGGTATATAGTTGTTGAAACAATAAGCTAAGAACTGCTGCTTACAATGCTAAACACTCTAATAAAAGATGAAAAAAATAAAGAGGATGACAGTGCAAAGTGAATGGAAAATATAAGGGAAAACCCTTGTTATTGTTATGTAAACTAGTGTTTGGAGGAAAGAGGCTGAGATGTAGGAATTTGGTTGTTGATATTATTTATTATGTTTACCCCTGTAAGACAATTCAAAACAAACCATTAGGCTGTAGGGGGGAGGGAGGGTCCTAAAGAGGCAGACCTAGGAGTAAGGGACACCAGCAAAAAGACAAGGAAAACACGGAAAAAGAAAAAGAAGAAGAGGAAATGGAAAAAGGAAAATCTCTGTGATTTTCAATATCCTTTTGTTGATTCTAAAGTTTTCCTATAAACACGGTATATCAATTGGCCGTTTGTAGGTTGAGGCCCCTTAGTTTCTGACATTTCTGGCTGAGAATGTATCCTGGGCAGATCACATACTGATATGTAACAGGAGTAGAATGAGATGAGGTATGAGGTGTAAGATTAAGGGGGGGAAATAACAAGAAGATCTCTAAAAGTATTCTTATGCTTGTAAATGCTTGAAGCTTTGTTGTTAAGGTTGTTTTGGAACTGAGTCGACTATTGGTCTTAGTTCTCGAGATCTGGAGAACAAAGGTCTAGATTGGTACCTAGATGATGATTGATTTGACAAATCAGGTTTCAAAGGCAAAGTAATGCAGTTGTAATATATATACAGGTCTTACAAGAATAGATGAGATATAAAGAAAAATCAGTAAACGACAGTGATTATTTGGGTTTCTGTTTGTAAGTAGCAGCCTATTATGTCAGATTTATACAATGAATAAACATCGAGATCTGCAATATTCCAACCGCATTGGGTCAATTGATATACATATACCTATAAGCATAGAACGATGTTGAAAAAAAGAAAACAAAACTGAGGTATTAACAAAAAATCAGATTCTATACAATGTGAAAAAAAAGATTACGGTTTGTTCATTATATTCAGGGATTTGGTGAAATGCCTCTATTTTACTCATCGCTAATTAAGTAGAGACGGGAAAAATAAGGTTTCAGGGGAAGAGAGATAAGTAGACTGGTAACCGAACAGAAATCCGAAATACAAGTGAAAAGACAGGAAAACAATCATACTTATGATATCAGAATTTAAAATTTAAAATTTGGCTTATCTGATTGATTTTTTACTTTGTTTTATTTTATTCTGTTTTCTATTGGATAGCGAGTTTAGTTCTCCTAGCAGATATTTTTTCTCGACCCATATTCACCAAGCTCAAGCTCAAGCTCAAAGTACAGATAGGACACTTTAAGTTAAGTGCATTAGTGAGCCTTGCTCCTGCCTGTGGTCCTTGGGTTTAATGAGAGAGGAGGAGTACTAACATACCGACATAAATCCACCAACAGGAATATAATATAGTATGAGATACAGTAATATGTTAAATACTGAATATACAATGTTTAATTTGCAACGATATTTATTTTTATTGCATTGGTTGATGTCATCGTTTTCTCACGGAGTTGTCACGGAGGATAATTTCAGGGGAAGCAGCAGACCTTCCCGCTAGCCCGTGTACAAAAACAAAAAACAAAATCATTCTAGCTAGGCTCAGATTTAAAGAATGTTACACCTTCACATGAACATCAAACGGCATACAAACCATGATTTTGACCAGTATTGGTTTTTGGTTTTTTGATGATTGGCTTTTGGTTAATGTGCTATAGTTTTTGATTTTGATTTTGATTTTGATTTTTGCTTTTGATTTTTGGCTTTTACCTGATTGGTTATGGTTTTTTTCTTTTTTCTTTACTCATTGTCTATCACCTTATTTCATCGATCTTCCATTGTGCATTGTTCTGTTTGCTTATTGGGTCTTTAAGATTTCATAATAAACTTGGGTGGGCGGCTCGCTATGCCCGAGGGCCGCCCGCCATTGTCGATCGATCAAATAATGCCGAGCCGGCCGCAAATGACATCCATCCCCACGTAAGAGCTTAACTGCGGAATACCCTGGAATTACACCCACAACCAATAAAGCCATATTACATAATCCTATCTTAGACACTAGTTTTCCTTTTTCTTTCTGCTTCAATACACAGTCGCTTAACAGTACCGACCAACCTATCAACTTATAGTCATCGGATAGAATGCTGTTCTCGGAGTTAAAGCGAACCACTTCGGTTGTAACGTGCCGACGCCGAACGGAACAAAGCAAGACATTATGGTGCAGAAAAACCATATCAACAGCAGCAAAAACAGCGCTTTCTTAATATATAACCCATCTGTTTCCAAGTTAATCCGAAGCTTCTGAAATAAGTAACAACAGTAATAGTTAATTCTTTCGGTTATTATTAATTTGTACCAGTTTGTTAAATCTTTCTCCGCACACAACCTTCCGTGATTTTTTGTTTTTCTTTTTGTCCCTTTTTTATTAGCACATCAAAATCCCTGCCATTCATTTTTGTAAAAGCGGAATACTATTAAACGTCTTATCAAATTTTCCCGCTCCATTTCTTCTTTGGTTTTTTTTATAGTTTCTTTGGTTTTTTGTGACATATCTTGCTCACTCTTTCATTCTCATTTGCATACGCATTGTACTCAGCCATCTTTGCTTTTATTATCTGCTTCTATTAGCTAGAAATAAGCATCTATAGACCCTCAGTAGTACCCATCAATCATGAGCAAACTGGTATCGATATACGAGCTATTGGATCCATCCGGGGAGTCCGTGGATCCAAATCATCAGCAGTACCGTCCGCCAGTCGCTCCAGGTATATCATCGCAGCAGGTCCAACAGCAGCAGCCGCAACAGGCTCAGGTCGCTGTAGCAGCACCAAGCATTCCATCAACTTCACAATTAAACTTCCAGGGAGTCAAGCAGAATCTAAAGTTTTATCCGCCTGGAACTGTTGTTCCTCCTCAGCCTTCAACAGATCTGTCCAAGTATCACCTTAATGCCGGTGACGCCGTGTACCCTGCTATTGATAACACTAGTGCATGGGCCCGACAACATCCCCCCACTCAAGAGCAGCATCTGCTTACGCAAAGAAATCAACATCATCAGCAACAACAGCAACAACAGCCCGACCAAATCAAAAGAAATGTCGAATATCCTGCTGATTTAAAGCATCCAAGCCCATATCCGAGAACGGATCATCCTATCTATAATCATGCGCCGTCTCGTTTGCCCTCGGCTCCGCTTGTTAATCTGCAGGCTAGAATGACATTGTCCGGAAAATCCGAAAATGATACAACATCACAAAAGTCTCGTGCACAAAAGGCAAAGAAACGAAAACGAGTCCCTGTATCGTGTAACACCTGTAGACACAGAAAAATCAAGTGTGACCGTCAAAGACCTTGCTCTTCTTGTATCAGTCTAAATCTCAGTGACTCTTGTAAGTACGAGTCCCAGGAATCTGTCGAACCGAATGCTAATTGGTCTCGATTCTATGAAGGCCAATTGGAAACATATATATATGAGCATTGGAAATCAAAGCTTCAGATATACAGTTCTTTATTCTATTCTCCACTTGCCTCTCAAGTCCATGGTAATTCCTGGAGACGACTTACTGATTATAACAAGTACAGAATTATTCCTAAATTGCTTGAAGTTTTGAGTGATCAAGAGGAACAAAATGAACTTGAGACTGCACAGTCGAAATTGCGTTCAATGTTCAATATCAATCTGGAGACCGTACTTAGTAACAAGAGTATTATTTCTCAAAATGGCGGCCAGACAGTTGCTAAAAAACCAAAGGTAGCTTCTAGCTATGGAACCATTAAAATACCTGCTCCAGCCCATGATGTGACTGAGAATGGAGCCTCTCTAGGCTTTTTGAACGAACCTATGAGTAGTGATGACGAAAGCGACGAAAGAGCAAAGCTTGTATTGTGCCTTCTGAGAGACTCATTTGCTGGCATCAATTACTCTGTTTTCGCTTCTAATGCTGTTGAAGGAAGTAATAGTGCTGTTGCTCCTGCTTCTACTGTTGCTCCTGCTGCTACTGCTCAACCTACTGCTTCTACTGTTGCTCCTGCTGCTAATGCTCAACCTACTGCTCCTGATCTGCTTACTAAACCCATAAGCGTCACCAACAACGACAGAAACACTGACAACGGAATTGCTTCTCCTCCAAGTTCTTTTTCAGAAAAAGGAAATTCCCGTAATAGAACCTCGCCTCCAGCACAGATATACAACATGGATGATATAGCCATCAATGATCTGAGAAGATGGTGGGCTATCATGAGCTGGTTCCCTCCAAGACATGTCTGCAAGATATTATGCGAACGATACACGAGCAGTGTGAATATATGGTACCACTCAATTACTAATGAGATTTCCGAAGAGTTATTTGACCATGTTTTCTCTCTTATTGAACTACGAAAGCAGGGACGAACCAACGAACACGAATTAACAAAATCTGATATACACAAGGCCGGAATCGCACTTTGTTTGCTATGCATTGCATTGTATGTCTCTCCTTTGGATTGGACCAATGAACTGGATGAAAATGAACTAGATCAACATTTCTATTTGGGTAGGAATGTGAGATATCTTTGTATGGCTATTGTTAATACCACCAATCTGGATACTGAGAATTCAATGTGGTTCTGTCATCTATTACTTATGATTTCGATCTATTCTTTAGTTGTTTCAGGCGAAATTCTAGACCTCAGCAAAGACTCTCCATGGACTGCTATAATTGTCACATATTTTAAGAGCTGCGCTGTTGTAGCCATGCATAGAAATCCGAAAGACATTGGCTTGGATCTACCGGAGCACCACGTTTACTTCAGGAAGATTCTTTGGAGACAAGCCATTTTATATGATACAACTGTTTCCTTGGACCTGCTTATACCAACATTCTTCTGTCTAGATTACTCCGATTCAGAGCTGCTTACTGATGCACCTTCCGAGAGCTCATTAGAAAAGCTGACACCTGAAATGCGAGAAGTTAACACCACTATTTATAAGCTGGAACAGAAGATGATTGAATGGGCTGTATTAGCTAGAGAGGTTCTTCATAAAGTTGTTCTTGTTCCAGACACAAAACTGAAGAAATCTGTTGTGGAAGAATTGATTCAAAAAGTTGAACGATTTTACAAGGAAAACGTGTCAGTGAAAACGGAAAGGGATGCTCTTCAGAAAACTGAAGGGGGTGGTACTACAATTTCCTTTGAAAAAGAAGCAGGATATACTATAGAGTATATCTTACATCATAAAACAACAAGTTTGAAGATTATGCTTTTGAATTTTGGAAGAAAGCCTCTACAAGACCCAAAAATGTCAAAAGAAGAGCGATATATGATGGAGATTATTCCTGATACCGAATCAGTGAAAATTGCAATTAATGTGATTGAATTTGAATATTTCTACGTGAGGCAGACCGACCGGTTGAAGTTCTTGAAATATTATATGGCTTCATTAGCTGTCCGTAACGGAATACGGTTCTGGCTAATAGTTGTGAGTTATGCATCTACACGAGCTTTGCTACCCAAACTCACCAATCGACTAGAAAAATCGGATATTTCTCTAGTGAGAGCTCTTCAAGGCATTTTCCGATCATATCGATCAGTTTGTGCGTTGGCGAAATACAAGTATTTCCCTTGGAAGATCCATCTTTTGTTGAATGCAGTCTTGCACAATGTCTATCAGTTAACATATGACAATCCTCCTATACCGGAATGGCGTCCAATGTGGGATGATCAGATGAAAGGCTCGAATCAATTAGTCCCTCCTCGAGACAAGTCATGGTATGAAAAAGTAAGTCGAGAGTTTGGATTGGCACTTTAGTTTAATGATATGTATTTTATTTTATTAGAATCTATGAAATTTGTAGAATAATTTTCAGCTGCTGGTGGGTGCGATGCGTTCCTGAATTTTTCAAGCATATATATTCCCTAAAGTGAAAAATCACGACGCGTCCTTAATTAGCCTTTTGCACTTGAATATATAGCCATAGCCATATTCACACATCACCACCACCCCAACTTTGGATAATACAACACTCATACCAATGTCATTATGGGTAGATAAATATCGTCCTAAAAGTTTGGACCAATTGGATTATCACCCAGAATTATCCAAGACTCTTAACGCTCTTACTATAACTGGGGAATTTCCTCATGTACTTATGTATGGGCCATCAGGTGCAGGTAAAAAAACTCGAGTATTGGGTCTATTAAAGAAATTATATGGAGCCAGTGTGGAGAAAATCAAAATTGATAATCGAGTGTTCCAAGCAGGAAGCAAAAAAGTAGCTTTCAATGTAATCTCATCAAATTATCATATTGAAATCACCCCTAGTGATATGGGTCCTACAAATGATCGACTGGTAATCCAAGATCTTTTAAAGGAAATCGCTCAGACACAGCAAGTGGATATGAATGCAAAGCAGCGGTTTAAAGTGGTGGTTATTAATGAAGCTGACTCTCTTTCTAGAGATGCTCAAGCTGCGTTGAGAAGAACCATGGAGAAGTACTCTCGAAATCTGAGATTGATATTGTTGGCGAATTCAACGGCTAATATCATGAGTCCTATCAGATCAAGAACATTATTGATAAGAATTGCAGCGCCTACTACGCAAGAAATCGCTTTAGTATTGGATAAGGTAGTCAAGAAAGAGAAAGTAATTGCGGGATTTCTTCCTGCTGATGAAGAAGAACGATTGAAAGTTCTTGAAAGAATTGGCGAACAGAGTCAGCGAAACTTGCGAAAGTCGTTACTCGTTCTTGAAGCTTTATATGCCCAACATGGATCGACTCCACTCTCTTTAACTACATCTATAGTGCCAACAGACTGGGAATCAGTCATCTACAAGATTGGTAACGAGATTATACGCGAGCATACAGTGGCCAAGATTCTGGCTATACGAAGTACATACTATGAGCTATTATCTCATTGTATTCCATCTGACGTCATTCTCAAGACTCTTGCCTTCTATCTCGTTGATCATGCTCCAGGCGGTGGAGACGTGTCTACAGAAATCATCAAACTTGCTGCAGAATATGACTTTCGACTACGAAAAGGAAACAAGGCTATATTTCACCTTGAAGCATTTACGGCAAAAGTCATGCGACTTTTAGAGTCGGCGAGGATGTAGTTTCATAGCACACTTGCATAGCAGTAAATTGAGCACTCGCTTCCCTTTACTTTAACGTAGCAGTAAAACGAGCACTCTCTTTCCTTCGCTTAGCTTTACTCTCTCAAATGACTAAAGTTCAGCCATTGGTTCGCTTCGGTCACCCATTTACCTCCATATATGTATACACCATTTGATTCATACTATTTACAACAAGAACTCCAACAACTCTATTTTCATCTCCTCAAATACTTTTTAATCTCTTCCGACTTCCCCAACAATATATTGGCATATTCTCTTGAAGGATTCTCTTCTCGTAGCTTGAAATAATCTGGTTTCTCCTCAGGAACGTCTACTCTCTTGAATCCGGCTTTAGGCTTATCGTCAAGTTTGACAAACTCATAAATACCCGGCAATTTGGTACCGGCGACTCTAATAGCTTCTCTAGCCACAGTTTCATGAACATTCTCTCCAATGATTTCAAAGATAATCTTACCAGTAGGAACTCTACAGGCCCAGAATTCGAATGCACCTTTACCTTTACCCATACGGGTTTCATTACCCTTTACACATACAGGAATGTTTGTCTTTAGACGTCGTAATAATTTGCCTTTTAAAGGTCTAAGTGCTCTCATGATGGATTCATCTGCAGCTCTGAGTTGAATAGCCTTAAGTCGTACACCTTCGGTCTTCAAACGCATGCCATATGTACCTTGGATAATTGTAGAACCTTTGATTGAACCTCCAGTTCTTACTGACACTCTACCTTTATGAGCCTTTCGATTTATTCGTCGTTTAGGCTCATATTGATGCTTCTGACGGTTTTGGATCACCGTCATGGTAGGTGCAAAAGGGCTGTTCAGAAACCGGGTAGTACCTGATAGAAATCCACCAGAACCTCTTGTTTGGAAAGGACGAACCAAACTTGTGAGATTAAACATATTACAAGTTCAACAACGGTTTGTGTGCGTGTTGTGTGTGTTGTGTCTGTACAATAATGGTCAGCCTGAATAACGTGAAAGAAAATTAAAGGTACTTGAAAAATTCAACTTCTCCCATTGGTGGTAGATGATCTGATCTCAACCAAACAATATTGGTAAATCAGCTTGGAAAACGAAAGACAAGAAATGTCTGTCAAAACTTTGGCCAATATTACTGGAATTATTAAAAAGCCTTTTAATGTCCAGAAATTTATAGTTGGTCTACGTTGTGTTACTACGGATAGCAAAACAGCGGATTCTAATGGTACGATCACTATAAATCAAGAAATATATCCCACGGATTCCTGGACAAATATACCTCAAGGAATCGCCTCGTTAGTAGGAAAGAATCTACATTTGCAAGAGAATCATCCTGTTGGAATTGTGAGGTCTATGATTGAACAAAGGCTTTCAGGACTTGGTTATACTACATATAATGACTTTAAACCAGTAGTGAGCACATATCAAAATTTCGACACATTAGGGTTCCCTAAAGATCATCCCGGTAGAAGTAGGACAGATACGTATTATCTGAATGAAAATACCTTGTTAAGGACTCATACATCTGCTCACGAACTGGAGTGTTTCCAATCATGTCAAACGCCAGGGTATTTGATCTCCGCAGATGTTTATAGAAGAGACACTATAGACAAGACTCATTACTCTGTGTTTCATCAGATGGAAGGTGCAAGATCATGGGAGCGTACTCCAGATATTTTGAAAACACTTGAGCAAGATATTGCATCAATTCCTGATTCCGGCATGATTGTAGAAGATATCAATCCTGCGTTCAATCCAGAAACAAACCCAAAAGAAACGTCAATGTCAGATCAAGAGACTTTGTTAGTAAGTCAACATTTGAAAAAAACAATTGAACTTGTGGTTGGTGATATTTTCGCAAGAGCAAAGCAATCTGCAATTGATTCTGGTAGTACAGATGCTGACTTGTTTGAACCTGTCAAAGCACGATGGAATTATGATTTATTTCCTTGGACAGCTCCTTCTTATGAAATAGAAGTATGGTGGAAAGGCGAATGGCTGGAAATCTGCGGTTGTGGCGTGGTTAAGAAAGACGTGTTTGATAAGTCTGGAGTGATCAACAAGATTGGATGGGCATTCGGAATTGGCTTGGATAGAACGGCTATGGTTCTTTTTAGGATTCCAGATATTAGACTTATATGGTCTGATAATACAAAGTTCTTGGAACAGTTCACCAAAGGAAAGGTGTCTACATTTAAACCATATTCCAAGTTTCCATCTACCTATAGAGACATTGCATTCTGGAGTTTACCAGGAGACAATAATGCTGTACATATCAATGAGTTTGCCGAGGTCGTCAGAAGTATTGGTGGCGATTTGGTAGAGAGCATTGATCTCATTGATCACTTTGTACATCCTAAGACGAACAGGCTTAGTCAATGCTATCGAATTGTTTATCAATCAATGGATAGAACTCTTACCAATGATGAAATCAATGATTTACAGGAGAAAGTTAGAAATGCTGTCACAGAAACATTTGCTGTGGAGTTGAGATAATAGTGAAGTCAGCGGGTGACCGAGGGGAGACGATGGCTGAGCTGGAGGTCTTATGAAGTGAGTTAACTGGAAGTGAAGGCTGCAGTTGACCGAAGGGGACCGATCGCATGAGCTGGAAGTCTTTTAACAGAGTAAATGGGAGAGGCTCTAGGATTTAATGCTATGCTAAAGTGGGTGGAGGAGTTTTATATTATGTACATATTTCAATGAAGATCAACCAAAATGATGCCCAGCTTTCATCTACTCGGGTTTAACAATACCGACTTTAGGAGCTCGAAGAACTCGGTCATTCAAAACAAATCCTGTCTGTTGAACATGGAAAATCGTGCCGGGTTCTTTGCCTGGCTGATGAACTTCGAATGTAGCTTCGTGCATGTTAGGATCGAATTTCTCGCCCAAAGGATGTAATTTGATAAGTCCATATTTTGCAAGGGTCTTTTCAAACACCTCCTGAGTCATTTTAACTCCGTCATAGAATTGAACAAACTCCTTGTTCTCCTCAGCGTCCGTGAGATATTTCTCGTCAACAGCAAGCAAAGCTCGGTCCAAATTGTCCACAGATTCCAAAAGATCTTTGGAAAACTTCTGTAAAGCATATTCCTTGGCATTTTTGACTTCACGTTTGGTGGTTTCTTGTAGGTTTCGGAAATCGGCAACCGATCGGAGATACTTGTCTTTCAATAGAGCACATTCCTGATCCTTGGCTTCATATTTGGCTTTATATTCGGCAGCTTCCGGACTTAATCCGGATTCGTCATTAGCAACAGTCTCAGCTTCCTCAGCTTTGCCTTCACTTTTCTTTGCCTCTTCAGAATAGAATCGTCTAGCAACAAAATGTTGGTTTCTGCTAGAAGCTTGAGCCACTTGGCCCAAGATATACTTGGAAGCAGGTCGCATGGCAGGTTTGATACTCATATAAGATCTATACATTTTGACAAAATTAATGGCTTTTATTCCGAATTTCTGACGATTTGTAGAGAATACTAAAAAGGTGATTTGCTCGGAATGATGGGGTATTTGAAAAATCGACTGAAAAAAGTGTCTCAAGAGTTTAAAATCAATGGTGCGGCTGTGCACTCGTTCATTTCGAGCTGTTGACAGAACATTGTAAAAGATTGAGCAGATGACATAAAAACTTTAGTAGATTGACTATATTGTTTTAAATGTATAGATATTTATAGTAACATAGAATTAATAAAATATTATGATTTGTTTTGCTGAATTGGTTTGATATATCTTATCGTGAAGTCAAGGCTTTATAATCATCTCTCGAATTTCGGCTCGGGAGAATCTACAAGTAAATCATCAGTCATCTAACTTGTAGCTAAACAGGAATAATGACGGGCACTTCGGACCTGGAAACCAGTAAAAAAAAAGTGGTAATTTTATATGGTTCAGAAACCGGTAACTCTCTTGAACTGGCTGAGTGGCTAGGTTCCAGACTTGGCCGGTTTTCTAATGTCGAAGCTCATTCAATGTCAATGAATGAATATGGAGATCCATACAAATTGGCATCCCATGCAGCAGAATATACTCTTGTGATATTTATATCTTCTACAACAGGTCAAGGCGAACTTCCTAAAAATACTCACAAATTTTGGAAAGCGCTGTTGAGAAAGAAGCTACCTTCGGATCTATTTGTTAAGCTTAGATTTACATCATTCGGACTCGGCGATTCGTCATACCCGCGTTATCAATGGGCTATTCAGAAATTGCATAGGAGATTATTACAACTTGGAGCAGATGAGTTTGGTTCTAGAGGAGAAGGTGATGAGCAAAGTACTGATGGTACCACACAAATGTTTGATCACTGGATGAAAGCGCTGATTACGAACCTGACATCTGAGTATGATCTAGGCCCGGAAATCGACCCTGAAGTTCTTCTTGAACCTAGACATAAACTTTTGGTTGAATCTAATAGTGTATCCAACGAATCAATAGTTGTGAAAAGAATTATTGATACGGAATCACCAGAAACCTCTGAGTATGCGTATGATCAGATCAGATTGGCTAAACTTGTCACCAACCAACGAATGACCAGTAAAGACCACTTTCAAGATGTGAGACACTTTGTTCTGGAACTTGAAACCAAGGAACACTATGAACCTGGAGATACTATTGCATTATACCCTCAAAATGATCCTGCAGATGTAGAAACCCTTATTAAGCACCAGAAATGGACTGACATTGCAGATCTTCCATGTACCATACAAAACAATGACAAAAGTAGTAAAATCCACTTGGAAAATGGATTTGTCGAGCCTCGTACTCTAAGAACATTGCTCACATACAACCTAGACATTATGAGCATTCCTAAACGGACATTTTTTGACCGATTATGGCATTTTTCTGAAGGCAATGAAATGGAAAAAGAGAAACTTAGAGAGTTTTCTACTTTAGAAGGATTAGAAGACCTTTATGATTATGCAAATAGACCTCGGCGTTCCATTGTTGAGACCATTACCGAGTTTGATTCTGTGGTTATACCTATAGAACATGTTTTCGAGCTGATCCCACAGCTTCGACCACGACTGTTTTCTATAGCAAGTTCCACAGATAACACTCATATTCAACTGGCAATTGCAATTGTCAAATACAAGACAATAATAAGAAGAATACGCAGAGGTGTATGTACACGTTGGGTTGAGGAGTTACCTGAAGGTTCACTTGTTCCTTATAAGATATTCAGGAACCACTTATTAAAAGCAACATCAAAGAAAGTCGATCTTATGACCTCTCCACTTCTTATGATAGCCCCTGGAACAGGTATAGCTCCAATGAGGTCTATAATCTATAGTAGACTCGAACAAGCGACATCAGGCCGTATGGTTCTCTTCTTTGGATGTCGATATTCCAAAAAGGATTACCTATTTTCTAAAGATTGGAAGCTGCCAAAGTCACAGGGAAAGCTAGAAGTGATTGAAGCATTTTCACGGGAAGGTGGAGGCTATGTCCAGACACAAATGTTGAATCATGCAAAACTAGTCAGCACTATGTTAGTAAACGAGAAAGCTGTTGTCTATGTATGTGGAGCATCCGGATCTATGCCTCGTCAAGTTAGAGCTGCAATAGTAGAAGTGCTACAGAATGAGCAGTCATGGGATATCAATAAAGCCGAGGCATTTCTTCTCAACATGGAGAAAGATTGTAGATATATTCAAGAGACTTGGTAATAGGAGAAAGATGATTTGATTGCCTGAGCCGTTTGAGAGAGGGAAATGTAAGGGGAGTGAGTGCTTGTTTTACTGCTATGCTAAAGTGATAAAAGTGATATCCTATCTATATATTAGTAGTAACTATTTCCCGTCCTCTCCCCAGCATTCTCGTACAAACTTATCCATACGTACAGTCTTTTGACGCTGACCAACCATCCAAGGATGACTCAGCATTTGTCTAGGAGATGCTCTTCTTTTAGGATCCTTCTCTAAACAACATCTAAGGAAATGCCTGAATGAATCAGACCACTTGATTCCTTCTTCTGGCTCATCCAAAAGTTCTGGTGCTGGCATATTGACAATGAATGTCAGTAATTCTATAGGCATCAATGGCTCATGACCTTCAGGTAAAAAAGGGAACCGACTTTGGGCCACTTCCATTAGCGTCAAACCAAGTGACCAGACATCACAGGTAGCAGTATAAGGCTGGCCTTGTATTCGTTCTGGCGCCATATAATAAGAGGTACCTGTAAACGTGGTTGCCAACGAATTGACTACTTCACCTGATACACCAAAATCACATAGCTTGACCTGACCGTCTTCACCTAACAAGATATTCTGCGGCTTGATATCACGATGAATAATCCGTCGCTCATGCAAATAAGATAGGCCACTGAGTACACCTTCTGCTACTTTTGCCAGTACTTTTTCACCTATTCTACCTCCAAGTGCCTTGACCCTTTTATAAATAGCTTCTAATGATCCACCACTACAGAACTCCATAGCGATAAATATGCTGCTCGACCCGTCTCTCATGAATGTGCCATAATACTTAACAATATGCGGGGAGTTACATGTTCTATTGAACTGTAATTCTCTTAAGATTTGCTTCTGGAGCTCGGGACTAGGGTCCACAAAGATCTCTTTAAGAGCAAAGACCGTAGAACCATGTCGAAGCTTGCATCGTGTAACAGAGCCACCTGCTCCTTCTCCAAGTCTTCCCAATGATATAATATCGCCAGCATTAGCAATAGAGTTCCAATCATATTCTTCAAGGAGTTCGATATCGCCAGCTTCCAGAGCAGCCAGAGCCTCTGGATTAGCAGTAGTAATAGAGGGTACATGCAAAGTAGGTGGTTCGTTCAACAATACTGCCTCGGCATTTGTAGATATATGCACAGCTTGAATCGAACCGTCATTTTTATAGTGTTTGTAGTTGTCGTTATGACCTTTAAATTTGTCGGTGTCTCTGAACAATTCCTCGTCACTATGAGGCATAGCCATAGGTATAGGTGTACATGCCACGGCAGACAGAAGCTCAGCACTTAGAGCCGACCTAGGGCTATCAAAGTCCATAGAGTCCATATCTGTATTTAATGTCAACATCTGACTTTTCTCAGAAGAAGAGCCTCTTGATTCTGGACTAGTAGGAATTGCGGTCAACCTTGATGCATATGAATGAGAAGTAGGCCCAGAAGGCGGAGGTATTGAGTCCAAAGGATCCAAGCTAGGAATAATCAGACTAGGCAGCTTCATCCTTGAAGACTTTGCCGGTGGACGGAAAATATGTGGAGCCGACATTTTTACTTGGACTTTGCTTGAATTGAAAAACTCAAGAAAAGTTCGGTTTGTGAGGGCCAAGCCGGTATGATGTCAGAGTTTTTAAAATTTCGGGAATTCAGCAGTAAACCGGAAGTACGCGAGGCAAGGCGAGGCAAAAAGAAAAGACACAGAGAAATCTAAGTGAGCGCGTCAAACATAAGAAACAGACAAAAGTTATTGAATGGAAACAATATTTGTTGCGGTGGCGCCCTGCTGACTTAAATTGTTACAGCTGAAATAAAATTTATTGATAATATAATATAATATAAAAATTTTCTGACGTCGAGGCCGCAAAGTCAAACTGAGAAAAGCATTTCATTGCAACCTCAATCTTTGTAAACCTTAATACATTGCAACGTTGATATGTCCGAGTCTAAGAAACCGGTAGAAAGCATATTCAACGCGTTCAAGCATATGATAGATGCGGATACCGAGATCACCAATGGCTCGCTAGATGTGCTAGAACGGGTCAATCACAATGTCGCCAGTAAATATCAGAATATTGCCGACACAACTAAAGGCCTTGAGCAAGACCGTATTTTCTTACAGAAGACAAATGAGGAGATATACAAGTATATTCAGAAAGTCGATGAAATCGATAAAGAAAGTGCTTTACTAATGGAAATTGTCAAAGAGTTGGACGAATGGTCCAAAGAGCTGGAAATAAAGGCAAGGCATAAGAGAACAGCAACATCATAGGAGAGACTAGCATATGGGAAGGTTATATAGGTTACAGCATTATATATATATATTACTACATAATATTGCATGTGTATTATCTAGAAATCTTGCTTGTCACAATATGATTCCATTATGCCTTGGATTTGGGCTTCGCTTTCGCTTTCGCTTTACCTTTTGAAGCGGCAGCTTTCTTGGGCACTTTGGCTGCTTTGATCATCTTGTCCTTAGTGATGTCATCCTCTGCCGCCGGGTCTTCTTCCGGTTCTGGTTCAACTTCATCCTCAATAACATCCTCCAAATCAGGAGCCTCTTTACTAGCTCCTCCTCCTGTCGACATAGGAACTGTCCCATCGCTGCGAATAAACGGTACAGGATGACTAGATGTGTTGTATTTTCTCGTGAAAGCGGTCTTCAATGCAGTAGGAATCTTTTTAATTCGCTCAGAAGAGTTTCCTGGCCCTACTCCGAAATCCATAATAGAATCCCAATCGTCTTTGGTTAGGTAGTAGCTGTCCATGGTGTCCATCACTTCTTCTATGCCATCTGCGCCCTTTTTAAGAAGAGGATCCAGTAATCTGTGCTCGAAAGACTTCATATATTGCAGCCTAACCTCTTCTAGATCACCTGTAATCTTCAATCGTGCGTGTGAATGCAGCTCTTGCAACAGTCGTTGATACTTGCCTGTTTTAGAAATATTACCAAGCAGACTCGTGAAGTTATATCTTCCTTTAGCCTGCCCAGAAATAAGGTAACTTGGACGAACTGTAGACATGATAGCATGGAGTGGCATCAAAGACCATTGTTGCTGTGAGCTGTGAATCATCTTATCCACCAGATCACTTTCTGAAATCGAGTCCGCTGCCTGTGCTACAAGCTCCAAATGCCCTCCTTTGATTGCTCCTGCTTTGCTAGGCATAGTATTCAGGTAGTTTTCCTGAACCATTAAAGGAGCAAAGTCATGGTCGTGGAAATATAAATCTATCTTGTCGTTAAGTGTCATAGGACTACTAGCACTCCACATAGCTGAAGACATGTATCTTCCAACAATGTCAAATGGTCTCAGTAGGATATTTTTTTCTGAAGATTTTGAAACAGCTTTGGACTGGTCATAGCTCAACGACTTTTGAGTTCTGGCATATGACGAAAGTAAGTTGACAATTTGTCGTATATCCCCTCTAGTAGACTCTGCAAGTTGGTCAACAACACTGTCACTCAGTTCCAAGCCTTCACGTTTAGCTATTGTTAACATCCTTGTTCGTATAGAGTTAGCGTCAGGTCTTCTGAAAGGAATGTCATAGGTGACTCTATCAAAAGGTCTCATCTTAGGCAAAGATCTTTCGTTGCAAATAAGAATAATAGGGACATTGGTGCTTCGACAAAGAGCTGACATTGCGCCTACACCTCCTCTATCACCACCAGACATACCGTCTACTTCGTCCATGATCAGACACAAGTTTCGTTTGGTTTTCCTATTCGGATCATCTTTGGCATAGAAAAACGCTTCAACAGACGTATTGTCCACAACACTGGCGATTCTACTCTGGAGCAACGATTTGCTACGCGTATCAGAGGCATTAGATTCAATGACATCAAATCCTTGCATTTCAGCTACAAGATGTGCAGCTGTGGTCTTGCCAATACCTGGAGGCCCATGCAATATTGCGGCTCTGAAATATGACGAATCGTCACCTGTGCCTTTGAATTTATGCTTGGAATTGTACTTCCAGTTCTTGAGCCATCGTGCCAGTCTTTCAATAGCACCTTTGTTTCCACAAATCTGGCCCAGGTCTTTTGGAGCATACTTGTCAGTCCATAGCTGATCATCAACATTTATTAGAGTCGCAGCAGAACCATTCTTGTCTCTAGCTTTAGCCTTTTTCTCCAAAGCTTCCTGTTCACGTTTAAAAACTTTATCAAGCTCATCTGCATCTTGTTTGATCTTTTCTTGTTCTTTTGCTTTCTTTTCCATAGCTTTCACAGCACCGGCACCAGAGCCACCATTGGAAGGCATAGAGCTCAATAGTTGCAAGAACCCATCTTGATCAATGACTTTTATGCCGAGCTTTTTAATAACTTCGATTTTTTTAGGTCCAGCATCTTCACCAAGTACTACACAAGATGTGTTTCTTGAAGGTGCAGTTGTCACTCGTCCGCCATATTTCTTGACGATAGATTGGCCCTGTTCTCTGGCCAGAGTCGGCATTATACCAGTAAATACGAAAGTGAGACCAGCTAGACAATTTTCAGCAGCATCAGGCACATCTATAGGCTCAGCGGGACCACTGCTGTTTCCTTTGTTGGCAATAATATCGCGGAAGTTGACCTTCTTGTTTGGGTCAATATCTGGCAGGGCACCATCAGGAATACTTGCCAGCACTTCCTCTGCTGTTTTGCTAGAGGGAACGGATTCCACTACAGAAGCAGAGTCAGTCTCGGATTTAACTGTATCCTTATTTTTAGGACTTGCTTTAACAGCGGCCTTTTTGACAGGAGAAGGTGTCTGCTTAGTGGTCCTTTTGACAGGAGAAGGTGTCTGCTTAGCAGTCTTTTTGACAGGGGGGGATTCATCAATGATCATAGCATCATCAGACAACAGTTCTTCTGGCTTAATTTGGGGGTTTTTGGACTTGAAATAGGTCGAAGCTTCTATTTCCTCCAAACCGTCAACATCGTCCTCAGGTTTTGTCCTTTTGCGTTCTGGAGACTGAGGTTTACTGGCTTTGGTTTCTGTTATAATCACCTCATGATCATCATTGTAGTCATCATCATCATCATCGTCTGTTAAGTTAGAAATAGGTCACATGAAGTAATTGTTATATATGTATTGATATTTCGCTTTAAACATACCTGCAATGACTCTGAATCTCCTCTTACTTGGTGCAGTAGATTCTGAGCTGGGCTTAGATGAGTCCTGAAGTTAGAAATTGTTAAACCAACATGACAGCAATAAAAACTCACTTGTTTGGCTACGGGTTTGGGCCGTGCCTGGAAGAACTTCCTGATGTCCGACATTGCTGATGATGCAGTTTGTCGTCGTTTCAAGCGAACTTTACGCGTCGGTTACGTTTGGATTCGAGCCTCGTCTTGGGTTTTTTTTTGGTTGGTTTGGTTTTGGTTTGGGCTCGACAATTCCACGTCAACGACAAGAGATTCAATGGCAGGGAAAAAGAAGAAAGCGGGTAACAAGAAGGCCAAGGAAACCAATGTGCAAGTACAGGTGGTTGAGAGTCAACCGGCTATATCTGATTCTGGTGAAGTCCAGAATATTGGAATCACAGAGATAGATAGTACAGAGCCAACGGAGACTATGATTGACTCCAAGGAGGAGGAGCAGGAAAGTGAGCCAGAAGTTAACGAGTCGCCAACAGAAAAGTTAGAGGAACAGGACAATGCTGAAAAACAAATTGCGCAATCCAATCATGCGGCTGCCAATGGATCTGCTTCTAGTCTATTTGAAAGTCATACTGAAATAGAACCGGAGAGAGAAGCAAAAATAGATTCCGACCCTCAACATACACAACAGCTGGAGAATCGTTTGGTCCAGCAACAAGCACAGATTGAGCAGTTGTTGAAAGAGCTAGCATTGAAAGACACTGAAAACCCCATAAAGGAACATGACTCAGCTATATCGGCAGATCAGGATCCAAGTTCGGACGCTATCGTACAACTGAAAGAACAACTAGCAAAATCCGAATCGGCACGTGAAGAAGCTGAAGAGGAATACCAGAACCTTTTGGAACGAATATCTCATATCAAAGCCACACTGGGCGAGCGACTGAAATCGGATGCAGAGGAAATAGCCGAGTTCCAGAGCCAAGTCGAGGGTTTGAATACAACTATCCGTAACTTGAATTCATCAGTTGAAAGCTTACAAAGAGAAGTAATTCTGGCCAACCGAGACAGTGATAAACTTTCGCATGACTTGTCGGCAGTTCGTGCCGAGTACCAGGAGTCTATGGATTCTTGGAGCAAAGAAAAAGACAGCCTGGTGGCCGAACAGAAACATACAATACTGAGAGCTGATAAAGCAGAAACACTATTACAAAACATGGAACTGGCGATATCCGAAGACCGTGTTCTACAGGAAAATGTGAATGCACAGATCTCAGACTTGCAGGAACAGGTCGATATTCAAACACAATACGCGGAGCGATTTAGAGCTGAGCGGGACGATACTCTGAAGGAGTTGACAAAGACAAAGAAGGAATTCGAAGATTATCGGCTAGAATCACGTCAGAAACAGTCTGCTTTGGATGCTGATTTTATTAATATAAAAGAGAAGCTGGTATCTACGGAGCAGAAACTGCTTGACAGCTCTGAAAGGATTACAGATTTGGAGCAGACATCATCGAAAAACAAAGTGCTTGAGGATGAAGTCAAGGAGAAAATGTTGTTGATAGGCAAACTAAGGCATGAGGCAGTGATCTTGAATGAACATCTTACTAAGGCTTTGAGAATGATAAAGAAGGAATCAGAAGGCGAATCTTGTGATAAGCAACTCATAAGCAACCTTTTTATTTCGTTTGTACAGCTACCAAGAGGTGACACAAAGAAATTCGAGGTTCTGCAACTGATTGCAGATTATCTTGGATGGGATGAGGATCTTAAAATACAAGCCGGCTTAACGCATATTGGATCTGCGAATGCTAAAGCCGGGCTCAGGGATGATGCACAATCTGGAGGGTTTATAAGCATGTTTGCAGAGTTTTTAGAGCGAGAGGCTTCGAGGAAGAAAGCTGATGTTTAAGATCATGTGTATAGATATATAAGATGGTAGTTTTGTAAAAGAGATTATACACCAACTTCAGCATAGCAGTAAAAGGAGCGCCGCCTTCACTCTCTCACTACTTTCCAGCTCAGCCATCGGCTCTCTACGGTTACCTTTACCTATGTATAAATATGTTCTGGAGAGACCACTACTTTCCAATGCAAAAGTTACCGAAAACAACACCAAGAACCTCATCAACCGTTACATTTTGCCCAGTGATTTTTCCAATGCCATCAGCAGCAAATTCCAGTTCTGATATTGCTGCTACTATGTCATTCCGTTCCATGGCTATAAGAAACATTTCGAGTCCTGCGATTACATTGTTCTCTAACAAGTCTTTAACACGTTGAGATGCAGCCAATGGATGTACATCACTTGTCATTAATGATCGTGTCAGATTCTGGCAGATATTGACTAGGTTATCTTTCAATATCGATAGGCCCTGGCCTGTAAGACATGACATGCCAATAACACAATCTGGGTTCAAGCCAAGCAATGCAGAGACCGATTCTCGAAGTTTACCAAACTTCAACTCATCATAATTCTGTACATCTAGTTTGTTAATAATAAGCAATATATCGTGATTCGGTTTGGTGGCCTTGATTGTATCGATCTCTTGCTTGATAATGGCCAGGGAGCTTCTGGGCTCATCAACAGGCACAACAACCAACGTTATATCACCAGTACTCAGTCTGTTTCTCGTACGCTTCATTCCCTCTGCTTCTAGACGATCATGTCCTTCATATTTATCTTCCATAATGAGTTCAAGCTCAAGCTCTCTGATTCCTGCAGTATCTCCAAAGTTCACTTTGAAGCCTGATAAATCCATCGCTATCTCGACAACATCACGAGTGGTGCCTGGAACCTTGCTGACAATTGCAGCATCTCTTTGAACTAGCAGGTTCAATAATGATGACTTGCCTGCATTAGGTGGCCCGAGGAAATTTACTTTAATGCCGGATTTCAAAAGTTCTGAAGTGTCAAGCTGTTGCTGATATAACTTGATGTTGTCAAGTAATACACAGACATGTTTAACGATGTTTGGAAGAATCGCATTTTGTCCTGCAGATTCATCTTCTACCTTGATGTCATAGTTATCTTCAGTAAAATCGATCAGAACTGTACATAGAGCGATTTGCTCAACAATAATATGTCTCCATTTGTCGAACTGGAGTTTGGATTGTCCATTCGCAGACTCTACAGCGGCTTGACGTTGATACTCGGTTTCCGCATCAATGATATCACGAATGCCCTCTATCTGTGTTAAATCCAGTTTCTGATTCCTGAATGCCCTCATTGTGAATTCTCCAGGTTCTGCGAATCGTATGGAATGTTTTGAGGTATGTAATGATTGTATAGCTTTTAAAACTGCTTTGACTACAGCATTACCTCCATGCAAATGAAACTCTACTAGATCCTCTCCTGTATAGGAATGTGGACCTTTAAAATATAACATAAGTGCATTATCAAGCAAGTTCTTTGGTTTGAGAGGGTCATAAATCTTGACCAGCTGAGCTACTCGGGGTTTCGGCTCCAATAATGGCTCCAGTCTTGGCTTGATCTGATCCCTAACAGTAAGCTTTCTAGCTATGGCTAGACTGTTCGGCCCAGACACTCTAACAACAGCTATAGCAGCTTTTCCAGGGTTTGTAGATAGGGCATAAATAGTGTTCCCGGTCTGTCTGAGAGCCATTATTCAGTTTCTGGCTTTCTTTGGTGATTTCTACTGCAGGCCTTGTTGGTTTCTGATATTGGTTTCTCCGGATATTTCAGTCACACAAACTTCCTAGTTTTCCAAGCTTTGAGCTTTCAACCTAACGTCCTTTTTTCCGACATAACATAATGTACAAAGTGCTGAGAACCAATGCTGTTGCAGCAAAATGCTTTCAATATAGTGCAATCCGGAATTTTTCATCTTCCGGTATAGTTTTTGCCGATCCTCCGGTTATGGCTGTTGTTCGACAGAAACTGAAGGATGCTATGAAATCTAGTAATACACCTGCTAAAGATGCTATTAGACAAGTGATGGCAGCAGTCAAGAATGCCAATATCGAGAAACCGGATTCTGTAGACTCAGATATGAAGTTTCATAGCTTAGTAAGCTCGCTTATAAATAAACGAATGAAAGCGGCTGCAGAATATGAAGAAGGAAACCGTGCTGATCTGGTCATCAAGGAAAAGGCCATCATTGAAAATCTTTCTAGCTTATTAAGCGAAGTCAAGGTTGCGTCGTCTGAAGAAATAGATCAGAGAGTTAGCCAATTACTTGAGACTTTAAATGTTGAAGCCTCTGATAAAGGAGCTATGGGAAAAGTGATGTCCAAGGTACCTTGGAAAGAAGTCGAGACAGAATGGAAAGCTTCACAGAAATTGGTAGCCGACTCTATCAAGAGAGTTCTTGCTGGACAAAAAAGATCATTCTCAACATCTACCTGCCGTCCAAGTCATGATAATCCTCTTGTGCGTAACAAAAACTTTTGATCTTTTTTTGATCTGTTTGTAAATATGAATTCCCGTCGTACTAATACAATATAGGGTATACCGAAGAACAACAACATCAACAAGGCTATTCCGAGGCGTCGTGGGAACCCAGTAATGACACGGAAGCCAATCCCTGGTGTAAAGAAAGTTGTGGCTGTTTCCTCAGCAAAAGGAGGAGTTGGTAAATCCACTGTGGCTGTCAATTTAGCCCTATCTTTGTATAATCAGGGCCTTAACGTAGGCTTATTAGACATTGACATATTCGGGCCATCTGTGCCGACATTATTGAAACTTTCAGGTGAGCCAAGACTTACTGATGATAACAAACTAGTTCCACTAGAAAACTACGGTATTAAGGCCATGTCAATGGGATTCTTGGTAGACAGCGGTAAAGCAGTGGCATGGAGAGGTCTGTTGATTCAAAAGGCACTTGAACAGCTGCTTTTTGAAGTCGAATGGGGTAAACTCCTTGATATTTTGGTTTTAGATATGCCACCAGGTACAGGTGATGTACAGCTGACGCTTGCACAACAGGTGTTGGTAGATGGTGCTGTGGTAGTGTCGACTCCTCAAGATATTGCATTGATAGACGCAGTTCGTGGCATTGACATGTTTGAAAAAGTACACACACCTGTACTTGGTTTGGTACAGAATATGAGTCTATTCGTTTGCCCTAATTGTCACCATGAAACGCATATCTTTGGCCATGATGGTGTTGTGGAGAAAGCCAAGTCAAGAGGCATCGATGTCCTAGGCTCTATACCGCTGCATGCTGATATCTGTGAATCCAGTGATATCGGTAAGCCCATAACTGTAAGTGACCCTAAAAGTCTTCAGGCTCGTCCATATGCAGATATTGCGGAGAAAGTGAGGAACAAACTGGGCCTCTAAGCGCTGAGGTTATGGGCATAACTACCTGTACAAAAAAGAACAAAACTGTGCACAGAATGAACTTAAAATCTTCAAAACACCTGATTCAAACTAGTTATACCTAAATTTGTTCCGTTTTACTTTTATTTGCTATGAAAACTACCGCTGCGATTGTTCTGTTCAGCTCACTTGGTCTGGCTCGACCAATTCTCCAACCACAAGATCACGAATCGCCGGCTTCACTAGAGGAATACACACACAACTGGCTACAAAACTATGAACTTCATCACCGAGCGGTTCAGTTGGATACGGGTGTATCACCTTATGTAGGGAACCGTGATGATGCTAGTTCCGATAAGATTGGCTGGAATGATCTGCTAAGCAAGATGAGCTTGCCTGTATATAATGGCGAGATGTACATTGATGTTGATGAGGATATTGAGGATGTAAATGAAAATGAAAATGGAGTGGATGAAGAGGAAGAGGATGATGAAGATGAAGATTACGATAATCACAATGCTGAGGGTGCTACATTTGAAGATCCTGAGGACGATTATGGCGCTTTGTTTAAACGTGCGTTTGAAATACCGCCACCCACGCCAAACAATATTTCTAATTTCAGCGACTATAAGCTGCTTCTTTCAGAGTCCAGCCATTTAAGCTGCTCTGGCCGAAAATCCATGGTAGCAGCCGTGGCCGTTGCCTTTGTTGCAGCCACGATTCTATAACCTTACAACAGCCAGCAACTACCGTAATTACTATAAACAACTAATCAAACATTAATCATATTATAAACTAAGCAATCTAAAACAGAATCTATGACATATCATTCATAGTTCGCCTGTCTTCGCGATAGACTGACGTGAGTCAAGTCTGCGCGCGTTTTTCAATTTACACTCCCAGGATTTCTTGATTACCCACACCAACATCATTCTCTGGCCAATCTTTCAAACTACTTTCACCTTGTGAACAGAATACCTCAACGAATCCAAAACTATAAATCACGCGTGTGTTTGAAATGTCGCAAGTATGTAAATGAAATTATAT
Organism: Daia tannicola; assembly: GCA_030569095.1. Classification (NCBI taxonomy): domain Eukaryota; kingdom Fungi; phylum Ascomycota; class Dipodascomycetes; order Dipodascales; family Trichomonascaceae; genus Daia; species Daia tannicola. The sequence continues at coordinate 869,145 of JAJMJQ010000001.1, forward strand.
TAGTAATTAATGTATTGTGCAGCACTGGCATCTCCATGCACAATCTCTACTGACAGAAAGACACTAACTAAATTTACTCCAGGTCGAAAGGAAAGTTCGAATCACAACCACTCAGGAAATCCTGAAACACCTGCCAGAAGCTGCTGAAGGGTTTCCTATGCGACATTGGACTATAAGTCTATGTCTAGTAGGCCAGGATGGTTCAGATGTGCCCGGAAATATCTTCGACAAGGTCACCTATAAGCTTCATCCTACTTTCGCGAATCCAAATAGAAGCTTCAAGAAACCACCTTTCAAGCTCGAGGAACAGGGTTGGGGTGAATTTGATATTGTTATTACACTGACATTGGCAGATAAGGCTGGTGAACGGGTACTATATCATGATCTCAACTTCCAACAAAACCAGTACATTGTAGAACACGTCATTTCCTGCCCTACGAATAAACCTAATCTTGCAAGACTGCTTGCAGAGTCGGGTCCAGTTCCTGGCTATAATGCACCCGGTGCAAGTGGGATTTCAGCTGTTGATTCGATTGCTGGCGCAGAGAAACGAAGACTTGAGGATGCTGGCCAGAAAAGCAAAAAGAAGACCAAAGTGTTTGAAAAAGGATCAGTGGACTTGGAAAGACTTGCTGATGGTTTACAAAAGCTTTCTGAAGACGATCTTCTCGGTGTGGTACAAATGATCACAGACAATAAAACACAGGATATGTATATTAAGAACGACGTCGACGAAGGCGAGTTCCATATGGATCTTTACACAGTCCCTGATAGTCTTCTGCGCAGTTTATGGGAGTATGTGAAGAAGCGGGTGGATATTTGAACGGCAGGTCTGTGATATGTAACCTATAAATATCTATATCTATATAATGCAAGAGAATCAGCTCCAAAAGTAACACTAATTTGCCCAGCTGTCTTCTGGTTCAGTCTGCTGCAATGCCCGCGCTTCCATCCAATAGTTCTCTGATCCTTGCCTGCTCAGAAGTTCTTTCGCATCTTGCTCTGTTTCTGCGTCGTGCAAAGACCATTTGTGAAACTTGTTGGCTTTCAGTTGTCCAGACCATACTAATGTACATTTGTTCGCCGATAGATCAGGTAAAGGTTCTGTTTCGCTTTGGCCCTCCTTCAGTGGAGCATTTTCTGTCCATTTCATACGCACCATTAGTAGTCTGGTGAACTTCTTGATAGCTAGAAGTCCTCCTTCAACCACGACCAAACAAAAAGTTGGATTGAAGATCACCATACCTGTGAGTTTGAACCTAGTGGCATTGTAATTCACCAGGAACTTATGTCGGCCGTCTTTTAAGATTTCTATGCGGAAAACCGCAGTGAATAGTCCTTTCTCCTTTTCTCGCTCAAGTTTAGCCACAAACTTCTCATAGTGCTCTTCTGGTCCTAGTTTTCTGGCCATATTATCTTGTTCATGCTTCTGGCGCCTTTCTTCCACTGCTTCCCGTGCTTTCTTCTCTAATAAAGTAGGGTCCTTAATAGCTTCATTAGTAAATATGCTCATGACATTCGATGGCTTGATTTTGGGCGGCGGCGTGGGATCCAAGCCAAGTCTTATACGGTCCTGAATATCCTTATGTTTCTCAGCTCGGTCTAGTTTCCGTATTCGCTTGAACTCTTTGTTTGTAAGATGCAGTTTGACTTCCTTGGGCATGTTCTTTTCCCAAGGTGCCGATATCGGTATCGGATGCTGAATATACAGAGTGATAACAGAATTCTCACCAAAGTTAATCTCTGAGGCCTCATAGTCATTGGATTTCGCAGGGTCTATGACAAGCTCCTTATCCCACCACTCGATGCCTGGTGGAAATTCAGGTTTGTAGTTTCGTTCGCCAGCTAATATGTCGGTTTCTAAACCAGCAGACTTGCTCCTCTCTTCTACCTTGCGCTTCAACTCCAACATTCGAGCTTCTTTTCGTAAACTATCTGCTTGATCAATATATTTTCCTTTTGGATTGAAGATAAGCCCACGTCGAGCACGTCTTGCGACCTTGTTAGATCCAGTCTCAAGCGTATGATCAAAGTAAGGATTTTGTTCTGCAGACTTTTGATCCTTTTCTAGCTCTTCGAGGTACTTGTTACTGCCATTTATCTGGGCCACCGTATTCTTGTTTGCAGCGGTAGTACTCTTCTCCATGAACAACGGATGTAAAGGTACGTTGAGGCCAAGACCTTCTTTCTTTGGAGGTTCTTCTTTGATATGGACATTTTTCGGTTTCTCATCTATCCTCGCCGCCTCTCCTTCGTCATTCGTTTTACGAACCGTCGAAAGCTTATCCTTCACCAGCTTGCTCTTCGCTCGAATGCTCGCCAGAAGTGCTTGTTTATCCAACTTCGGCCGCTTGACATTGGCATCATCAGAATTATCCGATTCAATGGCTGGACGTTTCTTTGTCTCCGACATGTTTGTTGTCGTTGAAGTTAACGATCGTACTGATAAGTTGAAAGTGAATGAACAAAGTTAAAGTTCTTGAAGATAGAAAATCATTGCAATATACAACACACTACATACTACGTTAATGCTTTGTATTTTCGGAAACAATAGTAGACAGTCAATGAGAGCTCCTTGCTTAATAAGGAAATCCAAATTCTAGTGTAAATATGAAAATATTAGTGATATATAGAACTTCATGTTGATGCTCACAATAAGTACGGAGAACCAGAAAAGCTGCATGCAACATCAAAACATACAACAACAATACAGGATTATCGCTTAAATGAGGCTATCGTAATAGATTTAAGTAATAAACAGAGAACAATAGCTGATAAATTCTCCCAATTAAATCCTCCGTATTCCAATGTTCAGAATACATTAGAATTTATCGAAAGCAGAAGCGCCTACCCGACCCATGCTCTGCGCTTGAAATGGCTAAACATTTATTATCCTAATAAGTCAGTTTATTTTAGCATACTAGACTTGTCTAGATTGTTGCTAGTTATATGCAATTGCTTGGATGAAGTTGTTGTAAAGACATATTCTATCTTGATCACTCGGATCGAACAATTGAGGAGGCTCTGCTCGACCGCTAACAGGGTTAATTTCCGCCTCCATCAAATAAAAAGTATGCGAGAACCCATTCTGCCGCAACATTTCTTTCATGGCTATTCTGCTCTTACCCAGAGACGCAAACTCGTCGTCATTCACTACTGTTTGCACGCCGCAGTTCATAGCGACCCGAGCTACATTCTGTGTGGTAGCATGTTCCATCATATATACCATTTTGTCGCGGCAAACCGAATAAACCACTCGTTTCTTCTTGTTGTTTGCTTCATGAACAAACTCAATGCACTTGATGAACCTCAAAAGAAATACTCCGCTTGTTCCCCATAGTCTAAACACTTGTGACGCCAAGTACAGCACAACAGTAGACTCTAACGAATCTTCCGTCAAATAAGATTTGATCAGATCAGGAATGTGACCCTCCTCTAGCTGCTGATCTACATCATCGACACCATAACTAGATAAAAGAAACTTGTGTTTCAGGTCGTCTTGTGAAACTAGGTATAACATAAACAGAAAGCATATGTATCCAGCGTGCCGAGCAGGAACCCCCAATTTATTGGGACTCACAAGCTCTGCTTTCTTGTCACTATTTTGTTGGAAACTCTCCAGTAAAACTTCGAGGGTCTTCACTGTTGCATCTCGTGTTTTGGTGTCTGTCAGCCCTCTAATCAATCGTGATAATACAGAGGCAAAAAACATGCCGTCATGAAAAGGACTGCCATTAAGCACTTCCTCCATTCGCTTCTCCTCTTCGTCAAACACTTGCCTGCTTCCTAGCAAAATATCAACAAGGTCATATCCCTCGTCATTCATATTACTATTGTCCAACACCTGTAAGGAGTTCTGGATCAGATTGGTAGCTTGCACAAACAGCACACCTTCGGTCATGGAATTCCATGACAAACCCAGCCAGAAGAGTCTGGCAGGGTAGATTGAATCTTCAGAAACGGTCTCTATCATTCTCGCTATTGTACAGAATGTTGTAGTCAACTGACACTTGTAATCATCCGGAGAAATCTTGGTCTTAGTTATTATTGTCAAGTATCCTAGAAGCATTCTTATAGCTTCATCCTGTACAACCAGCTTCCGTGAAGCGCATCCTAGTGTAATCATGGCTCGCGATCTTATATCTATGTTTTCACAGAATGAGTAGTTCATGGCCAAACTACACCAACGTAGCTGCCAATATCTTGCATTTGGCCAGATATCGGTCTTCGAATCAAGATACAGCAAGATCTCCATAAGAAAATTCGTCATGTTCTCTAAATGATAAAGACCGTTAGAAAGAATAAACTCAGCAGTGGAAGGAACTGATTCGTCCATCAATCCAAAACTAGCTTTAATTCTGTCGGAGCACAGTTCATTCCACAGCGACAATAACTGACTGTTCTCCTCTGCTTTAGTGGTGAAAACGTGAATCATATTGACCAGCAGACTGTGAACCACGGCCCTGAAACTCTTCGGGCCCATATAAGACACAAGAGAAATAATAAGAATCAAATCTGGGAGATAGGTCTCCACAATCAAGTTTGAATCAAATACGAGACAGCAGGTAATCTTTACCAAGATTTGAAGATTCTCAAAATTGGCTTGCTCTTTTCCATCAACTAAACCCGTAAACCATGGCCGATGGAAGTCCTCTTTAATCATTTTCAGCACAGCTCCGGTCATCCCTAGCGTCGGAAATGATGTCACAATAGTCAACATACTATTAAGATCTTCGTCTATTAACGATTTGTCATTGACAAATCCGAGCATCTCCTCAATAATCAACGAGCAGAGTCCATCCTCCAGACATAAACAGGGCCAAACACTGAATACAAGCAATGAATACTGGTCTTGCTGTTTATAACTCAGCTCCAAAAGTCCTCTGATAATAACGGACATCTTTCTTCTGCCATTTTCAGTATCGGCTTCGAATACATGTTTGTATGCGTTTCGCACCCATGGTATAATCAAGTTGATGGAGATTGATCTTTGGTCTGGTCCTAAATCACCAAAAGACTGCAAAAACTCGCACATAAAGCTATAAGTCAATTTAGGGTTCGATTTCGCAGAGGCTGTGCTTAGAGCTACGGCCATTGTGATATCTCTGCAAGGAATACCTAACGAAGGACCTCCGGTCAACATTGTTCCAAATCCTATTCTGAACCTAGTAGAAATTGCAGCCAGTAAATCGTACGCACCTTGCTGTAATGGATAATTGGATGCACATATATTCGTCAAGCCCATATTTAGTAATGCAGGAAGTTTGTCCTCGATTTTCTGAATGAGATAACGACCTGTACCATTCATCCTAGAGGTGGAGTCTAGAGTTCCGGCTATACTCGCCTTCCTATAAACTCTGCGTTTTGAAGTATTGATAGATGTAATTATTTCATTTCTCTCAACAGATACCAGAGTTACCACTGTCTCCTCGCCTATCTTAATGTAGAAAACATTAGAGTGGCCATCAATGTCCTCACCAGCATAAACGGACACCACATCTGACAAGTGTGTCGTAGTGTTGAAGTAGCCAGAGTAGCTGCCAACAAGTTTCACTGGTTTTGTGCCTTCAATTTGTAAGTATTCACGCCCTAGCTTTATAACCACAGGAAGCACAATCGTTGAAGAGCCTATAATGCTCAAATTGGTGAACGTAGTGCGCACGTCAAATATAAGCATTTCGGATTCATGGCAAAGGTTCAACAAACTAATGTCAAAATACTTCTGGATAGAGGAGCTGGTTATTATATGATATGATGTCTTTGTTGGAAAAGAATGTGCCTTCTTACCTAAGAAGGTCCTCAAAAATCTAATAGCCTCCCATGGAACATTATAATAGATCACTGAACGACAGTTTTTCTCAAGTTCCTGGTATAGCAGCGAATATCCAAAAGACAGTCCTGCTCCACTGAAGTCGCTTCTGAATGAGAACCCACTCCAGTCCCACACAATAGAGTATGCAGAATCAAAATTTTGCAAAAGCTGTACAAACCTCACAATAATAAGCTCTGCATCTGTGACAGATCGATCGTAGTATTTCACAGTAAAAATTATCACTGGACCTCCGTCTGGCGAAGATCCTTGCTCAATCATGTGGCTATCAAGAACAGGGCCGATATCTCGTCCGCTGTTACGTTTCATGAAATCGGCCAAGGATAGAGGTAGCTGTAGTTCAATCGTATTTTCATCAATCACACGATCTGATGGCGGTTTCACACACTGAAGATCTCTGACCAAATTGGTAAACTTTCGAATAATATCATGCTCCATTTTAGAAGGTTTGGAGGCTACAGGAGCTGTTAACCTTTCTTTTCGCATGCTCCACATCAACTTCCGTTGAATCTCATCCCAGTGTTGTACAATGAACCGATGAATTACCGCAGCAGTTTTCAGGTTGTTTGGTCTCTGCAGAGCAAAAGATACAGTAGAGCTTGTAGAAAACTGAGAGGACGACGACTGGATGTTATCGTCAGATTGAGTAGTTTGATCAGCCACCTTGCTAGGCAGGTGTCTATCCTCCAACGGTTCACCGGGATCAGCAAGATTTTCTAACAAGGAAACAATCTTTGCTGAGTACCCTTCTTCAATAATAATCTCCGTAACACCGATCTTAACCTTATTATCCGCGCTTCCATTTGCTATACTCTGGATAGTCTTAGCTATGTACAGAAGGCATTTTCGAAGAGGTTGTGGATATGATTGGTCCACAAGAGCATGCTTTTCAGGTGATGCCAATACAGGGCATAAAAATCTTAAGAAAAAGAAACCACTCACTGCAGTTTTTCTAGATCCGGGAAATTTATCATCAGCAGCATCTCCAATGGCTCTACACATGTCTCGGATGGAATCAGGAATCAAATATTGACAAGTAAAAATGAGATCAATAATCTCCGTGAGGCACTTCTTGAAAAGCAACGCATCGTTTTCAGAAGGCAATTTACTATGAGAGTCCTGAGTGTCTATGCTATCGAATCGATAGCTGTCAGGTTGGCTTAAAACCTTGGTGAGGTAGACTCCAATAGTGCTCCCGAGATATGCTTGATCTCTAGACTTCGCAAAGAATACCAAAAGCTTTGTAGCTACACAGTTCCGCCTCAAGATACCTTGAACAGACGATGTATGTAGTATCTCTTCTGCTACTGCTTCCTTGACAAGGTCACCCAATTGGTCTTTTTGCTCGAATAAAACAGCTAGCGCTTGCGAAAACTCATCAAGTTCCTGCACAGTACAAACATCAGCCACCACCAAAGTCGCAGTGATATTATTTACCAAGAAGCCGACCATAGACTCATATGTAGACTGGATATTGTAGTCACTGCTAAGTTTAGTGCCACGACTGATGATATTTTTGAATATCTTAAGAAATGCAAGACGTAGATTCAAATCCTTGTCATACCCTAATGGAATAGAAATGTCAAGGCCCACTGATGTGTTGGCCGTAAGCAAATTAGACAACGCAAGTATTACCTGAGTATGTGTTGTGCCAATCTTTTGAATGTAGCTTCTGTTCAAAGCACCACTACTCGACCCATGATTGTCCTGTTTAGTCGATATATTTTCCCCAGTGATCTGGACTCGGCGAAGAACTGTCAGCAGAACTCGGAAAAGTTTGTCGAATAGTGCACCTTTAGCCTGTATTAAATTAGATTCGTGTAAACTTTCAGCTCCAAAAGTTACTAGAGCTAACTTGTCTAGCATCAGAGTTAGAGCTTTGGAAATCTCAAGTGCTTGATCAATGCGTAAACGCAATATTTCAGGATCTCTCTTCTCAACGGACGTTGAAGATGAAGAAGTAATGGTATTGCTGGACCCATTACTGTACACTGCTGTGTTTTGAGTTGGTTGCTGGTAGGCCTGAAAGTCCGTTGATGATGAATAGCCTTGCAACTCATAGATACTTTTATTCAGCCATTCAATAAGAATCTGCACTATCTTATTTCGTGCAATCATTTCGTTGTTTATATTAAGCACATCCGATGCATCTCCCATAGCTTGTAGCAAAGTCGCAACTTGAATAGATAACTTCAAATTGTCAACATCATTTATCCTATCCATGTATTCGACAATTAGCATTGTCAGTGTAGAAATGTCAAATCCAAGATAGACTTGTTCCGCAGTTGTTCTAACAATAATTGCCTTCAGTAGCAAAGCGGCTTGTGAAATCAGTCTGGTTGCAAGTCTGCCGCCTACATGTTTCTTCCTTTCTACACAAGCGTTCAACTCACAGAGTAGACTGGAGTAAGCCAAAGGACTTAGGTCAGAAGTACACACGTCCCGGCAGCTCTCGATAAGAAATGTATGGTGGTCAGACATCAAAGTCTCTACCATGAACTTTAGAAAGTGACTAGCTTTGGAACTAAGATCCGAGGGTACGTTGTGATAACCCTCTCTGTTCAACATTGGAACCAGCAATGAGGCAAGATACCCACTATATGTTTTCCACATCCTTTCCGAATATCTAGTCGATCCAAGAGAATTAGATTCGTTGGAGTTTTCCCACAGATCATATGTCAATTTCCACACTTTTATCTGAGCATCTGAAGGTGATTCTAATGTCTGAAATAACATAAAGACCTTCTTATGAAGCGATACAGGAGTGAAATATTGCTTCTGAGAGCACAGATCATTGTATGTATCGTAATTCATAAGGAAAGACCAATGTGTGAGCTCCGGCTTGTCAACTTCATTCAACGCCTGTGCTTCACCCACGGCCATTTGTAAGCAAGTTAGTGCCAACTTGCATATTTCCATATTTAACGAGCACATGCTGAAAACCAATGTGGTCTCCAAGTTGAAACTAAGCAGAAAACGGTTGGTATCAGACTCGAGGAGAGCCATATCAGACTTTATCACATCCTTAATATTGTAGTGCACAAGGATGTAAAGACGAGCGTCCAATGCTCTTCTTATTCTCAGCAGAGCATCTTCTAAATCTCTGGACTGGATCTTTAGGAAATCCATTCTCTGTGTGATGAATGTAATATTCATTCCAATCATTTCAAAGACTGTTAGCAAAAACGGTCGGTCAGTACCGTCGAAATCGTCAGCAAGTCTAGCATCTCTCACCAAGTCAAATAAAACATTGGAGGCAGTGATATGAAGCATCTTATTACTGCTTCTTGAGCATTTCACAGCCTTTATTGTAAGGACTTGGTCTAGTCTAGTAGTGGTCACCGGACTGTCAGCAGCGTTTTTGTAGTCATAAAGCTTTTTAACTGCACCTAACTTTTCTTCGGCTTCACCAATAACCCCTCTGAAGAATATTAAGCATAGAGTCAATATCTCTACCATTGGATCATAACCTTTCGGTTTTGGAATATTATCTGGATCTGCCTCATACACAAGAATTGTTTCGGATAGCTTTCTAATGTAAGTCATCAGGTTTGTGCCTAACAAAGAAAATAAGTTCTTAAACCTCTGTTCGCCATATGACAAATCACCAATTCCTAAAACAGCTCGAAAAATAGTGATTTTGTCTGTCAAACTTTGAGAGTTCGAACTGATTTTCGAAAAGAAATCGTTTTCAACGTCACTGGGTCTTAAGAAAGTGTACTTGGAAATAAAATCTGACCTCAGATCATTGATGTCATAAATGCTATCCGTTCTTCCATAAAGGGCTCGCTGAAGTCTCGGGTACATACTGTTCACTAGTTTTACCAAAGCAGAATCTGGAGCAAATTGCTGAAAACAAGCAGCTGCTTTCACCAAGAAAATATGGCATTGAAGTGCAACCCCAAACTTGTGGGGATCGGTACTGGCAAGATCAGCATCCAAAATAGTGAGGAATTTAGTGACTGCATTCAGCGAAGTACGGTTGCTTGTACTTACAACTTTTGAAGATGGATAGGCCAATTTTGCAAAATCAATGTACATATTTTCGTGAAGCAAAGGAATGAGCATGGATAAGAACAGGCGTATATATCCAGGGAGTCCATTCGTGCCCTGATAACGACGAAAGTAAGCATCAAACAAATCCCTACAAATAATGGAGGTATTAGATTGAGGATTGTTCACTATTTTTATCAGAATCTTGTCTGCTCTTGCTTCTATCCAGTATAAAATACTCTCGTGCGAGAAGTAATAGATATAAGCCTCGTGAATAGGATTTTGTGACAATTTCACCCATCTATGCATATCCTTCAAAAGGATATTGAACTTTGGTTCATCGAGATAAAGAAATGAGAGTTCATCGACCCCAGGAATAATATCTCCAGCTTCACGGCTAGTAATAATATTCTCAATGTTTGCTCTGATAAGTGAATATACGTCATTCCAATTAGAAGCACACAAGAAAAAAACAACGAATTCACAATAAAAATCAATTTCATTGATGATTTCTGGTGGAGCTCGGAATTTGGATATGTCGTTTTGTAAAATATTGTAAGCTCTGCGGACTTTGGTCTTTGATCGTAGCTTCAACAGCTTCCGAACACTCCTGACAACTAAATCAGACTCCAGCGGGGGCAAAGTGTTGCTATAAAGTTTTTTGAGAGTTTTGTTGTAAACATCAGTATAAACGTGCTCTACGCTTTTCTGGTCAGCTGGTTTAGAACTATGTTTAGAGACTGCATTATTGACGAGGGACCATTCGACTTTCGCCAAGTCAGATAACAACCTCAGGACGATCAGCAGTGAGTTCAAAGTTGGTTCTTTGAAATCTTCCAGACTGGATACTTTTTCATTCTATAATTTGTTAGCATGCACTTGCTTGATTGCTCGAGGAAAAATAAATGGAGCAGTAAACATTCATAGCATGATACTTACTGCAGTAATCTTATCTAACAAACCGATAACGGCCCCAAGTACTTCCTTATAGTGACCACTTCCTGATATTTGAGCAATGAAAAAGTTGATATATTCAAAGAATTCATCACTCTCCGTCTCTTCAAGGGTTTGTTGGGTGATATAAGGTAATTGAGCATTTATCTGTTTGAGCACCAAAGGGATCAATGTCTCTCTGGGTGCACTAGAGGCAATCAGTTGTTTGTCTGGCATTATACCTCTGGAGCAGTACAAGCAGATTGTTCATGCGGGTTTTTGTAAGATGGCAAGCCAGTGCTCTGATCATACGACCGTTGCTCGACTGAGAACTTTAATTAAACTTTGATGTCGAGTCTGTAATTTCAGCCTAACGTTCAACGCACGAGCCATTAACGGTTAATTAAACTAATCCCAACAATGCAGAACCTAGAATATCTTATCTTGAGTGTAGTTTGAAGCTAGTATAGAGCCTCGTAAGATTGTATTTCACCACGATCCAACAAAATTCTATCGCGTTTCTTAGAACTTTCAAGTAAGTGGGGAACCTATTCAGAATCGATAAATCTCTTCACTTCTTTCATTTTTTGCAAATTAATAGTCCGCAAGTTTCCAATATGAGACAGTCTCTCGTCGGCTATTTTGCTTCTTTCAGTCATTTTGGTCTGCATGCGCTCGGTCATTTCACCATTAGCTTCTAGGTCCATCATCTGTTGAGACCTCTGTTTTTCGTCCTGGCTAAATCGAAAATTTCCGACACCAAGATCCCGTTTTTCCCACGTAGCATCGAAATGAGTGTCTGAAATAGGTTTGCTTTCCATTTCCCTGACTTTATCGGCCTCTTCACGGTTGAGCTTGAAAGCCTGATATTGGATAACATCACCATATATAAGGTTTGAAGACGCAGCTGAACTTTGACCAGATGTAAGTGTGTCAGGTATAGCATGACTTCTTTTCACTAATCGTGTACGGCCAAACTCGTCTACTGTTTCAACCAGTTCGCTCAGATGACCTGGATCAGTGTCACTGAGATCGCTATCGGAATATAAGCTATCTCCATCAGATCTTACATCAGAACCAACGTCATTAGAAAACTTTCTAAAAACCAGTTTATTCTTCTCTTGTATTGCTGACCGTTTAGAACTTTCAACCTCGTTGTTCTGGTTTAGCTGATCCTTCTGAATACGACTCTCTATGCCTGGATTTGATATCTGATGTGCGGTTAAGTGCCTGCTTCTATTCACAGTGCTGATACCCGCTTCCTTCTGCTTCCGGACACTAGCTTTCAGTATCTCAAGCTCATTCTGAAGTCCTAACACGGATTGATCAGAAATGTTTATCGTCTGAAGTTTCTCTTTTCTGTGTGCCATGTATATACATTCGACGCTGTGAAGATGAGATGGCAGAAGTCTAGAAACGTCCCACCCGGTATATGTACCCTCATCATTGACAATCCTTCCTAACTCGAAGATTGTGTAATTATCTTAATAGGAATATATTATAAATCAAAATGCGTATCTATATACTTCAAGCAAATCCAAAGCTTTCTCGGCCTTCGGAAATTGCAATGATCAAGGCTCGTCGTAATGTGTCGTAAGAATCATACTCTGGAAGATCCAATTGGTTGAAACATGTATGCGAGGTTGGAAGACGATTAGGCTCGCTGAAATTTTTATGTATACTGAACCTTGAGACCCCATTCATTCCTTCTAATGCTTTGAATCCATTCAATGGCACCTTTGAGGTGCCTGTGACAAACTGAAGCAACTTAGCCCGTTCTTCAGCATCAAATGATCCCACAGCTCTCCAAAACCATTTCACGATAGTAGATGATTCTGTGAAATTGTTGTAAACAGTATTCGCTCGCCAATCGTCGACATCGATATCAGGCATACCAGAAACTAGTAGTTCTAATTCCTGTTCATCGAAAATTGCAATGAGGTCTTCAGGAATAATATCATGGAATCCTTCAAGGAAATGATCAAGCTGGGGCTCTACGCTTTGCAGTAAGCGATAATTAATAACCAGCTGAACATATTCTTTTTTGTTTGCTTCTGTGACGGGTATATCCCTGCCACCGGGCTTCAGATCAACAGTCTTTTGGTCACCATAGTCATTTGTATCGATAGAGAATGTTTCAGTTATCACGTCTGTAATATCATTCTCCAACATCCACATCAAAGACTTGTAATAGTCTAAATCCAGACTCTCCATATCTTTCATGGATACCGGTTTGCCGAGTATTCTTTTATACACAGCACGACTGAAGTGACAATCCACAATTTTGCTGTCAAATATCGCTTTACCGATGATTCTTCCGACAAACTTAAAGAAGGAAAGGTGTTCAGGGTTCACCCACGATGCTCGGTTTGGATGGAACGTTGTTCGGTCCGAAGCGACAGGGGTAAACAATGCATAATCGGGGTTGACCATCTGCCTGGATAAGACTTGATACCATTCTCTGGTTAGACCACCTTCATCAACACCTTCTTCCCCTTGGAATCTAACATAGAAGGAAGACTCTTTTAATTCCTGTGGATTTCGGAAGTGCAGGGTTTTGTATGAATCTAGGAAAACATGATCCCTTCGAACATTGATATGCAGAGACTTTTCAGGAGTTCCATGGGTATCTTTCAGATTCTTGTAAAAGTATCGCCTCTTGTTATCAAAATCAAGCGCCTTGGGATTCTTAAATAGAATTCCAAAGGAACCGCTCATCAGCCGAGGGTTGTTTCGAACCATATAGTTTAATACTTTTCTATGCTCCTCAGTAAATGTAAAGAATAGGTTTTCAAGGGGCTTAGACGAGAAGTCTGGCTGAAGTAACTCTTGGTTGCTTGAGATCACTTCCTTGGAAAAGGATTCGTTCTCACGGAGATTGACTTCCTGCACTGTGCTATGTTTACAGACAACCATCAAAGATTCAATCAATGCTAACAAGGCTGTTGCGGCAGGCATCATCTCCTGTTTATCCTCAATAATTCGAAGGCACTTGCTGAGAGTAACAAAAAGACTGCCAAGATTCATCTGGCTGTATAATACCTGGAGATAATTTTCTTGAGTCTCGCTGGACGAGGAGGCTGAATCATCCCTTTTTTTAGTATCAAACAAAATATCAATAGCCGTTAATATTCTCAATAGTTTGACCTGGTCAGCATCAGCAGAAGAGAACCGCGATAGCATTTGGCCTTGCAGCTCTATATCCGCTTCGGCTTTCAAAGCTTCAATCAATCCATCTAGATCCTTCAAAATTCTTTGCTCCAACTCTTTTGTCTCTGAGACCAACTGCTCTCCCAAAATACGCTGAATATCGCTTTTGCAACAGAGATTGTGAACCACATTCAAAGTTTGTTTGAATGTTTTTGCATTGCACTCTTTCGATGTAAGAACTCGGGCAAGTTTCGAAATATTTTTCTCGGGTATATAGAAATTGAGAAGCTTCTGAGCCTTGAGAGGTTGTTTTTTCACATCCAAACCACGTTCAAGACCAGCAAGAGGTCTGGTGATCTCTCTCAAAACAATACTAAGCCAATCAAGAGTGGATGGGCTTGCCTTCACCTCTTCACAATCAAGAATATTCAATAAAACATTCACGGGATATTTCCTCTCTGCGTCTTCGGAAGGACTTTCTGATTTGTTTATGTTGAGAACCTCACTTTCACATAGGAAGAGAAGAACAGCTGATGCGTGGAGCTGAATAGTCTTTTCCAAAATAATAAGGGAGTGCCGAATAATCGCAGATGGTGATACACCTTGAGGAAGCTGGTAACGAGTCGCAAAGTAAGATTTAGACACACTAGAGGGCGTGCCATTGATGCTTGTCATCGCCGTTGCTCCCTTCAAAGCTCGATTGCAGTACATAGAATATGCATTCTCGGCAGAGACCTGACTGACAGAAGCAGCTTGGATAACATGTAACAGGTGCTTGATAATTTCAATTCGGTTCTGTTTATTCGTTGAAAGCGAACCCAGCAAATGATTTAGCGCAACTGTCTGCACTTGTGTCAGAGGCATAAAAACCAATCTTATCAAAGACGATACAACATGCTTGTCCATGATATAATGACTAGCAACCTTTTCCTTTCCCCGAGAGATAAATTTATCCCATGGATTTTTCTGTCCATCGTAACGCAAATATCGAAGGGTATCAAAGTTAGACGTTCGGGCTCTATAGCTAAATCCTTCAATACTTGAATCGTCGTTTTCTGAGTCATCATCTCGATTACTTTCGCCGTCATCTAAATCTTCCATATCCTCGATTTCAATGTCGATATCTTCGTCACCTCTACGAACAATTCTTCTTGAAATTCTCGGTAGTCCTCCATGTCCAGATCCATCAGGTAAGAAATATCGCAGCTCATCGAAAGAAGCTAAGAAGTTTAGCAAACTAGGATTTAGAGGGTCGCGCTGTCCTTGTGTTCTATCTTCAGAAGGATATACACGGGAATGTGAGTGGCCCGTCAAATTGAGCTCACTCAAAATGTGGGATGGAATAGCACTAAGGAATTCGGGATCTAAAACATCTTGAGGACGTTGACCATTAGCCCTAGCAGAGCTGATAGTATCTCTTAGATGTTGGGTGAATGCTTCTTCTCTGATATCATCCGGCAGAGCCATAAGGAAAGTTGGATCAACTCCCAGACCCGCTACATTGACTTCATTGCCCCCAATGGTGACATATACTGCTTCGGCATCATCGTTACCGGACTGTTCTGGAATATCAATATCACGCGAAACAGAAATAGCAGCATTGTCTTCATCGGATCCATCAGAATCATGATCTGACTCATCACCAAGAGGTTCCTCCTGGTCGCTATCAGTATTGATATCATCGATCTCTTTCTCCTCATCAGCCTTTCTATCTTTGTCAGCCGCTTTTTTGCTAGCATTCTCTCGAAGTTGTTTGGCTCGTTCTATCAGATTAGAGAGTTCTTCACCTCTTTTCTTAGACTTATCAACTATTGCATTGCAGATAGTTGTAACCACAATCTCATATCTTGATTTGAAAGACTTAAACAATGAAGATGCTTCTGACCATCGATCGAAGTTAAAGACTGCTTTGGAAACCTTTAAAGCGGACAATATGTCGAAATGCGGCTTGTGCTGGAAGCCAAAATGGAATTGACAGAACTGGTTTACAAAATACCTGTCAATGGATGAGTGATACCCAGGTAAACTCATAACCCCTGTGAACACCTCTGGGTTAGCAGCGTTAGGTGAATCTACCAATTCAAATGGGCGGATGTTATAAACCGTCTCAAGTTCAAAAAATGAATCTCCGCCATCGATCATCGTTAGGTGATGCCTGAAGTGTCTTGGAGTAGAGAGGATATTGGAAACTCTACCGTTGTAGACCAGCGGGTGCGATGAACGAGGTTCTGGTACGCGAGCATTGCGGAACAAGGAGAAGCCATGCATATCCAGAGTACGATCTGCACTCCACATATCATTATAAAACCCTCCTGATTCAGTGTTGATAAACGCAGCTTCCTCACTTTCCACATCATCCAAATCCTCGTCAATGTCTTCTTCATCTTCATCTATTACTTCATCTCCTTCTAATTCCCCCTCTAGGACAGCTAGGTCATCTTCTTCTTCCAACCATAGAGCATCTCCGGCAGTAACGCGATCATCGCCGGTATGTAATCCAGCATGATTACGATTCACAGGAACATATACAACATCACCATCTTCTAAGTTGGGGCCGTTTGATGGACCAAGTTCTAGCACGTCGTAGTTTGCAGTGGGATCATCATAATCAACTCCTTCTCTAAACTCACCGACTGTCTCAGCAAGATCTTGGTCGAAGAAGTACTCATCACTGCCATCTGAGCCTTCAGATGAAACACCATCCATGTCTTCGTCATCTCCTTCAGAGTCATCAGAATTAGAACCAGAATCCTCATCATAGCTCTCAATCACCAACTCAACCTGATCGTCGATGATTCCGTCAGAGTCCGAGTCCTCGTCTTCATCAGAACCAGAGTCAGAAAAATCATCCTCGTCCATTTCATCAACTTCAGAGTATTGATCGCTGTTGACATTTTCATATTCAACTCCTTCCATATGACCTTCAGGATCGTCTAAGCCGTCATCTTCGATTTCAATTTCCTCATCAGAGTCATCATACATTCCACCATCGTCGTCATAAAGAGCAAGCGTAGAGTTTTGGAAGATATTCACCGGTGTACCATCATCAGAGTCAAGAGAATCTACATCTAATTGGGCATCTTCGTCTTCGAGCAGTTCGGCCTTATCGTCGCTGTTGCTGACATCGCTGATGGGAACACTTTCAATTTTTCGGCAACACTTAAGGACAGATCTGACTATCATTCCAGCTTCTGGGTGATTAAGATCCAAAGTAGACAATATATGAAAAAAGAAATTGAGAAAGTCTTTCTCATACATCATGAGGGCTATCTGTTCTCCATCGAGATAGGTTTTCTTGTAGAAAGGATTCTCATGATAACACAGAGTATTGCAGAAATCAGTTATGCTTCTCAAAAAGCCATATTTTCTCTCGAGATTATTATGAAGGAAGACAACAGCCTCACGAATGGCTCTGGAAAATACATCAAGAGAGCACGAGCGTACATAAACAATTGTCGGATCCAGGATCTCATGTGGTAATGCATGGGTTCCTTTTTCGTAAGTGCATGCCATTAAATTGATGATAGCGTGCCGAGTCAGATCAGATAAGGTTTGCTTCATTTCCTTGACCAAAGGTTCATCTGATACTGCATTGCCAATTGGTAAAAAATCCTTCAAAAGACGAGTTAACGCATACAGCCTCGGCCTGGCATGCAAATGCTGTGATTTTTTCTCGAAATATATAAAATCAAGTTTGCAGCAGCTATAACTTTCCAGTAATTCTGCAAGATATCGGAGAAGATAAGATGTATACACAAAATCGGGATAGTCTTCTGGCTTAAGTTTCGGCTTGCCATTACTGCTAGAGCCGGTAGATCCATTAGAAGAAGAGTCTGCAGAACCATCTTTTGCTGTGAACATTGATGTTCTTCGGACAAACAGCCTCCTCAGCAACATATCAATTACTCCAGAAGTTTCTGCTGGCTTTGCAACTTTAGCCACTTTAGGGAGGCCATCATTAACAGAAGCGTCGTTCATTTCTTGGTCAGTCTTTTGGAATGCTGAGTTATTAAGAAGATTCCATTTGTTGAGGATCTCTGTCATGCGTGCCTCATTCTCTTCATCAGAGGCGTAGTTTTTGGTCCTTTGTCGGATTTTATACTCCCTGCCATCCATGAGTTCCTCTGTTAATAGATAATCATCGGTGCCATAGTTAGGCAGAATAACAAAACCGCAAAATACCTCAATGAAAAGCTTCGGTGAACGTGCAATGAGCACTTCGAACGATCTCAAAACGGTTTTCATGCGAAGCGTATCATACTTTCCATGATCAAAAAAGTGGCTTATTTCGTCTTTCATACAATTCTTGACAGTCTCGGGAGTTTCCACAGTGTATCTTAAGAGTATCATCAACGTGGAAGTAATTTTCGAAAGGTGAGGTGAACCACTGAAACTAGGAATACAATCCAGTATGCATTCAATACAGCCAGCAGACATTAATCTCAAAGCAAGGTCGTAGTCTCTAGCATAATGCACGTAGATTCGCACCAGTGAGATTGCTTCTATATCTGTCTTAGGCGTGACAGGGTTCGATACAAAGGCAAAAAAATTCTGAGAGACTTGAAAAATGTCATCAGGTACCGATTGAGGAATAATATTCAAAAAGTCACTTTCAACTCTAAGTTCTTCCGGTTTGGGGACATCAAGAAAAACTACCAGTTTCTCAAGAATCATGAGTAAATAAGGGTAAAAGAAGCGCTCTCTAATATCCTTCAGTTCTAGCAAAGATATCAAATATCCACCAGAATCAGCTAATTCCATATAGCCCAGCTCGCCGGATTTAGGGGCATCACCAAGGAACATTCCAACAAGGTGCAAAAGTCCTGCAATACCCACATCCTTATCAGTTTCGCAGAATAAATTCTTTGAAGGGTCCAAATCAGACTTGCACAAACTTATGGCCTCCTTAACACAATGTTGTCCTTGGCATGGGTAACCCGATTTCGGAATTACTCTTGGCTGGACAGGCAAGTTCAAACGTTTTGTTATAAAAGTATTCGCAGCTAAAACAGTTTCAGGACTCTGTTGGACAATATGAAGGACTTTTGATAAAAGTCCTTCACCCATTATATCCTTTAAACCATCAAGATCAGATTCAGTCACCATTTTCTCCCCTGTTTCGGTGACCAGCGCACCAACGAATGACCGAACCGGAGCAGTCGTTATGATTTCAGCGTCCAATCCTATAGTCCTCCAGTCGAGATTCCAGGGCATATCAGTCTTGTCAGGTAGATCATCAAACACATCTTGGAAGCCGGTTGAGTAGATAGACTGGAGAATCTGTAATAAACAAGTACTGATCTGGAAGTTGGTCCCACATGCATTCTGATCACCAAAGACTTTCATAAGCGAATTTAGCAACACAATTTTGCATTCGATGTGAAACTGGTTAACAGAAAAGTCTTTTGTGCCTCGTTTAGTAGTTGAGGATTCAAGCCAGTTGATGGTTTTGCGATTGTTGAAAAAAATGGCCTCCTGAGAGACTAGCTGCATGAAAAACGCAAGCGTATTCTTTATAATAAAGACAGCAACATTTTTGTCGCCAGCTTTCTCATCGGATAGCTGAGCACCATTTGAACACGTTAAGGGCCAAAGACCATCCAGCATCTGGAGTAGCAACTGTAGACCACCATACTGCTTAAAAAAGATGCAAACAGGAAGTGAAACCGACCGTTTATCTCCAGGATCCTTGATTATGATACTTTCAATAAGCTTAAGCGCATTAATGATATAATTATAGCGCATTAAATTCAACTGTGTTTGAGCAGAAGCCTCAGGCATTTTCTCTAGAACTGAAGAGAGCTCCACAGCGATCAGTTCGGCTATTCTGAGCCCATTTCTTTTTCCAAGAGCGGTGACAACTTTATTATTGTCCCTCAAGATGGATTTCTCCGAAAAGCATAATGAAGCAAGGCAGCCTAATATACTTGAGGCGTTGACACTTACTGCACTGGTAAGAAATCTAACTGCCTTGTACCTTGTAAAAAGTCCGGTAGAGGTTATTCCGGGATAGTTGGACTCCAAGGCCCGTACTGTTTCTTGTGCTGCGCGGAAGTTTGAGTCATCACTGTCTGTGGAAGCGGTGGTAGCCTCTACCAGCTTCACGTTATCAGTAAAAGAGGCTAGCCGTGCATCGAGATCGAGACATAAGCGCATCACTGTGGAAATTCCGCCGATGATGTTCTTGCCTTCATCCTGCGCCTTCAATAAGCGATCCATAACTCTAGTTGCTCGAATACCAGTGCCAGGATCAACCAACACAACCTCATAGAAATTGACCAGATATGATGAGGTGACAGATAGACTTCGAATATTCGCGATCAATTCGGAAGCTTCTAGGTTGTTAAGATCATCGAGGCATGTCAGCTTATCCGTAAGCTGGCTTATACTTCTCGACGTCTCATTGACGACCTCATACAGGCTCTCGCATAAAATAGAATCCATCTCTTCAACATTGAGATCGAACAAAAAAAGCGCACCGAGAATCCGAGCAATATTATACTGAGTAGCTGTGTTCGAAAAGTCAAAAGGAAGATTGGGTACTTCGCATAGCCGCAAAAGACTCTTTATGTATTCGCTGCTCTTCTTGAATTCATAGAGGTTAAGGTGGTGCGCAGTAGCAGCTTTAACAAATCCTACCGCATTTGTCAAGAGTTTGTACGTATCAGTCTGAGAGTCTTTGACAATAATAGCATCACCATCGGGACCTTGGGGATATGCTTTTGACCGTCCTGTGAATACATTATTTTCAGAGTCATCCTCGAAAGATGCAGCAACTTGAGGAAGCTGATCAAGAAATCCAGAAATCCGTTTCATCACCTCCGGACGCAATTCACTATGATCGGTGCATAACTCATTCAAGATAGATCCCACATCTGGAAGAGATTCAAGCTTGTGGGGATTGGAAACAATGCTGACGAAAAGTTGGTCTATGAGTTTTCGATCCTTTACCAATTCAGCACCAGCCTCATTGTGAGAAAGTGAAGCAATGATCTTCGCAAAGTCGCCATAATAGATGTGATCTAAATGCAGCAAATCTCCTGTAAGAGCAATTAACTGATCAATAAATCCAGCCTCTTGCATAATTGGAAATGCTCCAGAATATGATTCTAGTAGTGCAGTGACGATATGAATGCTAAATGAAACAATTCGAGCCCCAAATATTTTAGGATTACCTATCACGTTTGTAAGCAGATCGAATAAGGACGGACCAACCAGGTTAGCCAGGTTCCCAGATATGTTCAGTTCGATCAGTACGTTGGTTAAATCGACTATTAATGACCGTAACCATTGGTTTCTGTAAAAAGATATTTGATAATCAACGGAGCATAGATCAGGAGGCTTTTCATCAGCTATAGGCCCAGTCAGAGGAGGGATGCAATAACTTATGCTTCTATTTGCAATCTCTATCAGTTTCTCCGGTCCTCGGAGTTCCACAAATATCGAAAAGTTGGCTCTCACGTCAATAACAAGTTGATCCAATAGCCCACATGCAGAATGCATAGTCTTCAAATAGGATCTGGTCGTAGGTGTGTCCCCTATAGACATTAACTCAAGTAAATACGATAGAAGACCGGCCGATGTCAGTGTAGTGCCTATCTGAGCATTAGTCGCTAGCTCTGATAACAAATCAAGTAATGCCGTTGCAATATTTTCCTGGATTGGCTCATTATCTTTCATAGATCGTATGATAGAGCGCGTCAGGGTCATTAAAGAACCGTAACTCGTCAATGCAGATAGACCAGTTATGATGTCATTGCGCCTATCAATCTGCGTTGTAGAACACAAAAGGCACTCTAATGACAAACATACCGACTCAGGCGTAATACCCTTTTCTTTGTAATTAGCAGAAATTATAGCGCAAATGTTCTTGATTATAACTGAAGCGTCACAATGCAGCTTAGAAGACAAGGCACTTTGAGAATATGTGCAACAGGTAAACCCAAATGCATAGCATTGAATCTTGAAAAGTAATCGCCGTAACTTCAAAGCTTCTTCAGAATTGTGACAGGCTTTCGCTACTCTTATCTTTTTCAAGGCACCAAACCAATCTTGCTCTGGCAGCACCGAACAAGCACTGCTGTATAGCTCATCGATAGATAACCTGCTGACCTTTTCCGCATCTATGGTGAACATTGACGGTTCATCTGGCATTAAAACACCAGGGACATTTCCTGGTGTATGGTGCAAACTTTGGTTCTGTGATCGCTGGGCCCGTGTAGGTGTCGTTAGTGCGGCATTTGCGGATGTTGTGCCTGCACTGTTAACAGTCACCGGAGATGATGTAGTACTAGCAGGTGCCATTTTTAACGATGAAGATGATGCGAGTGTTTTATTTGCAGCGATTGGGCTATTTACCCATGTGTTATGAGTAGGTTGATGCGGATAGTATGCAATTTTCACGGTAGAATACTTTTCAGGAAACCAGCCGCCATTAGCATCACTAATGAACCTGGACAAAAATGTGTACTCTTCCAAGTCGCTTGTGGCAAGTGGAAATAAAGAGGCATACGTGTACATCAGATCCGCATCAATGACGCCTATCATAGCCTTGCGAGTTCTGGACTGAGCAAATCGATATGACAGCGTAACACATACATGTAAAGCTTGTACAAGTATTTCTGTTGAAGTAGAGTGTAGCAATAGGCTCACTAGCTTAGTACTACTATAAGCGCCTCTATTAGAACACTTTCCCAGCAATAAGGCAGTGAATTGAAGAATCCTTGACGTAATAAGTTCGTCCTCAGCAGTTACTGCGATTGCTGGAACATATTTATCCTCAAGATGATACTTGTCCACCACTTGTTGCATGATAACTTCAAATCTATTCAGTAATGGAATCCAGGGACATAGATCTCCTCTAGGTCTGTTCCACTCTAAAAGTAGCGCTTCCAGTTTCAAAACCAGTTCAACATGGCTAACAGTGACAAGCAGATCAACTAAATCCTTAAGCTCAGGAGGAGCTTCAGCGATACGCTTCAAAATCGTCGGTGTCTTTTTCACTGGCATAATGCTTATAAGTTAGATTTATATGATAGAAAGAATCCAAAACTATACAATGCCTACTTACAATACGATGATTAAGTTTTGTTGCTATGAAGTAGTTGGATAATTCAGATTTACAGTGAGAGCACTTAAAAACGATTTTGCAAAGGGAACATAAGATGGATATTACCCGGCTACTTCTCTTTCAGTGATATTTTTTTCTGGCATTTCAGCCGCGCCCAGAGTAAGTCGCTGATCTCTCTCTCATAAAATCACCTCTACAATAATATTTCTTATGAGAAAATGGGTAAAGGTAGAGGTTATGATAAAGGAGGGAAGAATAGAAGATATGAGACTAAGCAGAAGTCGGATAATGGGGTTGATAGTCCTATAAAGATGGCTATGTGGGTAGGTTATAGGTTCTGTAAGACAAGCTCTATATTGAAGCTTATATGTATGCATTTGACTGAAAAACTAATTATAGGACTTTGATCATTGTGATCCTAAGCGATGCAGCGGTAAGAAGCTTAGCAGATTAGGACTTATAAAGACGTTGAGAGTGGGTCAGAAGCATGGAGGCATTATAGTGTCACCCAATGGTAAGGACCCTGTATGTCCTAATGACCGTGAGATTGTGGAAGCTAATGGTGCTGCTGTAGTTGAGTGTTCTTGGGCCAGATTAGAGGAAATTCCTTTCAACAAGATAGGTGGCAAACATGAGAGATTGCTACCCTATCTTGTAGCAGCTAATCCTGTGAACTACGGTAAACCTTGGAGGCTTAATTGTGTCGAAGCACTCGCAGCTTGTTTTGCAATTACTGGCCATTTGGATTGGGCTGAAGAGATTTTATCTCATTTTTCATGGGGAATTACTTTCTTGGACTTGAATGAGGAGCTGTTACAGTTATATTCAGAATGTACAGATGCGGACTCCATTCGAGAAGCTCAAGAGAAATGGATGGATCTTTTAGATGCTGAACAAGCATCAAAGGAAGAATCTAAAGGTGCCGGATGGAAAATTGGCAGTCGAGAACATGGCTTACCAGGAGAGCTACCACCTTCTGATTCTGAGGACGAGGATTATGCGAGTGAAATTGAAGATAGCTATGTTGACAGTTCAAGTAAACCACCGGTAGAAGCGTCTGTGTCTTTTGGTAGTGTATCATCAGCAGAGGCTTTATCAGAGGAAGACATTCCAGAGATTCATTCAAACAATCAGAGCGATGAGGAAGAAGAAGAAGAAGAAGAAGAAGAGATATGAAAGCATGTTTATGATTTTATATAATGATGCATATGTACTTTTAACTAAAATAGCCTTTTAAAGAGGCCGACAATGAGGCTTTTTTTGCGTTTTTGGAAGCATCATCGAACATCTCTGTGAGATTGTTCATGTAGTCGTTTGTGGCTTGTCCTAGACCATCTAGTTTGCTTGTAAATCCGGCTTTAGCCTTGTTAGCGGACTCATAGTAGCTTGAAGATGAGTTAGAAGTAGTCTTTCTGGTTTGTTTGAAACTTGAAGTCGACTGGTTATTTGTGGCATATTCTTGCTGTTGAGTCTCGATAAATTTTCTAGGCTTAGGTCTGCGAGGACCGCCAAGAAGTGAATCAAGATCCTCGACCGACATATACTGCCTTCCTTTGACCCACTGCAGTGTACTAATTGTAGGCCTAGCGGGAATCATCTTATCAGGATCATATAATTCATCCGGGGCAATATCACCGAACCTGAATCCTCGTCCCCATATTTTTACCAATGCACCCGAAGTCTTTGATGTACGTAATATGATATCACCAATGCTAGTGACAATGCTCTCCTTCGCATAACCAGGAGCAAGATCGTACGGAATTTGTGCTTTGGTGATTTCTCGTAGTCCAGGGACGCTTAGAATCTTCGCTGTACAATCACTTGATAAACATACCAAGGCTAGAGAATCTCCATCACGTAGGTTACACGTACCTGCAGCAAGGCATTCATAATTAAACGTTCTATGACTAATCTTGTGGTCAGGCTGTCTGATAACTCTGGCTTCAGTAGGAGTAACTGCCACAAGAGCGCCAGGGATGTAGATACCTTTACCTAACTGTCCCATAATAGCACCATTAGCAACAGCAGAGACTCCTCGGTCTAGGTTTATTGGATTCAGTGCAATAATAGGACCTTCTCCTATGTTCGATAATCCGATAAATTGTAGACCATACCTTCCTCGGTCATCAGGTATAACCTTGAATGTCAAAACATTTCCTTTTGAGGTACCGGCAGTCAACACAATGCTGGAATACTGATCTTCTGCTACTGCTAGTATAGAAAATTCCAATACAGTCACATGTTCCAGTACCGATGAAGAAACAGATATACGTGAAGCCTTTCTAAATCCTCGACCTCCCGATTTTGCCTCTAAAAGTTCTGCGATATTTTTAGAGAAGATACAAGCCGGGCCACGTCTATCAATTACCACAATCAGACCTGATATGTAACCAATAGCTACAAATCCAATATCTGAACTCTTTAAAGCTGTAACAGGTCCACCTGTAGATTTCACAAGCGTTTTAGGAAGAAATCCTTCTCTTATCTGTGGATCAGTTCTGCATTTGATGTCCTGTATAATTTGAGAGGGATCGTCGACGGTTCTAGAAGCTTGACTCAACCCTTTATTCAATCCAAACGTGAACAGGGCAACATCTCCATTTGATGATGCAACTGCAATTTCCATAACATCTCCAGCAAATGATATTTTTGACACTGACACATCATGGTGTCTTTCTAGTGCAGCAGCCATCGAGACCTCCAAAGCTACAGCATGTTCCAATTCACCATGTGAAGCATCCCATATCTTCACTGTTCCATCGCTATGACCAGTGCAAAAAGCTTCTCTAGTATCAAAGTTTCTCAAGTGTCTTTTAGCAGGCATTCCTCCAAGGAATAGTGTGTCCTCTGTTTTAGAGGCAGAGCTTATAGCTCCTATCCATTGAGTTCGAGGTACTAAACCAACACCAATTGTAGTTACATATGGATTGAACCAGCCAAGACTAGCAGGCAAAACAGATGGATCAGTGACAATTCGTCCTTCTGGATATGTTATAAGTAAAAGTTCGCCTGAAGAAAGAAGGTTCAATACATAGGTAGCGTTAAAGTTTCCAGCATAGTAAGGCACGGGAGACTGAGTAAGCATGATGAAGTCTACAACATGAATATTCTCTGGTAGTGGAATGACTTTGTTCCTTTTCGGTGAAGAATAATGTTGACCCATGGCTTGATAGGAAGTCAAGGAAACTTGAGGAGTGCTGCCGAAATCCAACATAGTAAGACCTTGAACAAGGCCCTGGTCGGCATCACCACCAGAAATGAGAACAGAAGTTTCCTCTGCATTTTGAGTACATGCCCAAGCCACTTTATAAATAGGTCTTCTTCTCTCTGGAATCGCACCAATTGAAGGGGCATTTCGTCGTGGAACATTGACATCCGTATCAAACACAGTTCTTGCCTGGAGCAAGTTTCCTTCTACAGCGTCCCAGAATACCAAAGAGCCATCTTCGTGTGTAGTCAATACATGGTGGCCATTAGGATGCCATAAAGCAGAAAGAAAATGAGGTGACCTTGGTTTGTTATAACTCAAAGGATCTAGTTCTCCACCGCAAGCATAAGCACCAAGATCATATTTGAATGTAAGCATGATCTCATTTCTTGCCAGTGAAAACACGACAGCATAGTTTCTATAAGTCACCAACAAAGATGCAACATCTCGAGGATGTAATGCTAATGACAGAACTGGAGATAGTCGTTCTTTAGGAGCAATACTTTTCTGGATATTACCGACACGAAATGGAGCCACAACACCTCGGTCCACATCATAAATAGTTATTTGGCCATTTTCCAATCCAAGAAAAAGCCAGTCCAAAGATGGGTCTGTTTCAATGGCACTGACTACTGTCATAGCTTTGTATTCGTAGACCAATTCCCGAGTTTCCATATCGAATACGGTGACCTTGCCATGGATATCAACTGCAACCAAATAAACAGACTTGACAATGCGAATAAACTTAACAATCTCTGGTGTAGTCGTCACAAAATCTACTGACACATTTTTTTGACCCATTATCGATATTATACCTTTATCCGTAGCAACCGCTAACAAGCTCTGAACAGGGTCAAAAGTCATGGCAGATATATTGCCGTCAAGACCATAACGAGCCAGATCGTCAAGTTTCGGTGACTTGCCTGTAAGAGTTCCAGAAAGGTCATGCTCAGTTAGAGTCTTCAGCTTCGAAATCATAGATGTCATGGTGGCTGAGCACACAGTTGTTTACTGAGTGAAAGTATAAGCTACAAAATGAAGTGATATTGACATCGAATAGGCTATTATCGGGGCTCAGTCTGATTATGAGAATCACGACAGATACAAGCCTTTGAAGTCGCCTCAATTGCGAGAGAAATTTGAGAAACTGAGTGAAAAAGGAATTTTGTCTTTAATATCTTTTTCACAAGCAATTATGGGGTTTTTTTGGCCTATATATTGGTTAACATTGAATCCTTATTGGTCACGTGGTTTATATGAAGCAGATCTTCGTTCTAAGCGTATATTGAGCTGATAAGAATATATGGACATTGCTATTCCGCTCATTTAATAAACTACCCAGTCTGATGACTGTTCCTACGAAATGACCGATAATTCAGATGACAATATTTCTGATGATCGACGATTAGAGGAGAATGAAGATGACTGTATATTGCCGGAAAATACTGGTCCATGTCCAGCTTTTAGTATGATTATCACGAATTTCCTGAGACCACTCTCAAAAGACTTGAAAAACTATACCATATCGTTGAGAAAAGGTCCTAGAGAAGTGAGGAATATCATAATAAGTCGTTTTTTCAACACGTGGCGAGAAAAAGTTGGTCCAAACTTGTATCCTGCTCTACGGTTGATCTTACCAAATATTGACAAAGAAAGACAAATGTATGGACTCAAAGAGAAGTCTCTTGCATCCATATTAGTACGGTTGCTTCACATTCCACGAACTTCAATTGATGCAAAGCAATTGATGGATTTCAAAGTTGGTAAAGGTTCTGGCGCTACAATAGGAGAGTTCAGTGTACTATGCTCTGAAATCATCGCCAAACGATCAGCAAACACCGAGTACAGTAAGTTAACTGTGGATGACGTGAATGATATTCTTGATGAGCTCAGTGTGGTTTCCGACATCAAATCTGAAACTGCGATATTCGCCAAGTTTTTCGATGTCATGAGTCCAGAAGAACTTCAATGGATAATTCAGATCATTCTAAGAGATGTGCGAATTGGATGCGGAGAGAAGGTGATCTTCGACAATTACCACGCGGATGCTAATTCCTTTTTTAATGTCACAAGTAGTTTGAGAAAAGTATGCTCACAATTGTATGACCCGGAATATCGACTTCCTGACGAGGCAAATCAAGTTACTCTGATGAGCTGTTTTCAACCTCAGCTAGCACAATATGTGAAGCCTGATCCGCAGACAATTGTAGATATCATGAAACCAGATTCTGAAGGATTTCTAATGGAGGAAAAAATGGATGGCGAAAGGATTCAAGTTCATATCGGCGAGTACGGCAAATGCATCAAGTTCTATAGTCGAACTGCTAAAGACTATACTTATTTATATGGATCATCGTATGACGATCCCAAAGGTAGTATCACTAAACATTTCAAAGATGCTTTCAGTCCCAAAATAAAGAACTGTATTTTGGATGGTGAAATGGTAGTCTGGGATAGAAATGAGCACATGGTGGTACCTTTTGGAACGCTGAAGATGGCAGCTAAGAGCCAACAGGAGCTTGGATCCTCATCTATTCTACAACCACTATATATGGCTTTTGATATACTACTTGTGAATGACAAGTTACTGGTTGACTATTCACTGAAAGATAGGAAAGCCGCTTTGAAAGCAGTACTTCACCCGATTCTCGGTCATGTCGAAATCTTGCCCTTCGCTATTGGCAAAACCTCAGCAGACCTTTCCGCCTTCTTCGACAAAGTTTTGGATAGAGGTGCTGAAGGATTGATAGTGAAAGATCTCCGAGCAAGATATGTTATATCAGAAAGAAGTAAGATCTGGGTCAAGCTAAAACCAGATTATGTGGATGAATTGGGCGAAACGCTAGATATCTGTATTATTGGTGGATACTATGGCAGTGGTTCGAGAGCTGGTAAACTTGGAAGTTTTCTTTGTGGTCTGCGAGCTGACGATAGCGGTGACAAGTTTGTCTCATTCTGTCGGGTTGGTGGAGGGTTCTCTGTGCAAGATTTCAACGCTATTCGACATCTTACAGAAGGTAAATGGCACAGAGTTGACAAGAATAATCCACCCCCACCGGGCCTTGTTTTTGGTAAATATATCCCTGACGTGTGGATAAAGCCGTCTGAATCGATTGTTATCGAAGTGAAAGCATCTCAAATAATCAACTCTGACAAGTTTGCATGTGAAAAATCCTTGAGATTCCCCAGATTTCGTTGTCTAAGAAATGACGAAAAGGACTGGAAGACTGCCATGTCTGTTGCAGACCTTGAAGAATTGAGTATCGAGTTGCTCGAGAGCACCCCTGGTGATGATGAGTCTAATAAGAAACATCATCTTCCAACAGAGTCACCGAGCCGGGCTACTAAAAAGTTACGTGGATCTGTGAAAGCAATATATGGCGACAATGAAGAACTCGAACACGTGGCTTCTGAAAGCGGTCTTTTCAATGGAATGATATTTCTAGTTCCTAGTGCTATACATGAGCCACGGCGGATGAGTAAAGCAGCTCTTGAAATACTCTTAAAAAAGCACGGTGCAACAATTGTCCAGAGCCTGGGGTCAGGAACTGGTATTACTATTGTCGCTGACAAACCTTTATTGCAAATATCCAATGTCTTAGATAAAGGGAGCAATAATGTCATGAAACCAAGTTGGGTTTTCGAGAGCATTGATCAGGGTGCTTTGGTTGCCCCTGAGCCACAGTTCTTCTTGGAAACGAAAGATGTTAGGAGCCCTTCAATAAAGCCAGAGTCGGATATCAAAATCAAAAGTGAAATCGACAATCCGTTTGTTTCGTCTTCTACTAGCAGCAAAATCCCTCGGAAGCTTGGTACAAGAGATTCTCTTGAACAAAGTACTGATAGTGAAATGGGTCAGATTATGCACCAGTCAGATGCAACAGATGATGAAATCCCTGCTTCCACATATTCTGGAACTCTTTTAAACAAACATGTCAAAGTCAAAAGAGAAGATAGTGTCACTGATTCAGAATGATGTCAGGTGACCCATAGTAAGTACAGAGTATGTATGCGTAAATTATATTTATATAAAACGGATAATAAAGAGTGAGTCAGTGCTATTTACTATTGCAAAAACACTCGCACTCAGGAACAGGACAGATGTCATATTTGGAAAACCACTCTCGTGCGTGACCAGCATGAAGCCCATGATTACAGGATAAACAGTAAGTGGGCCACTGGTCAAAAATTTCGTTGGTATCCGCTTCGTTTTGATCGAAAGCATGAGCAGTAGTTCCAAGAGGAAGCAAACATACAGCACATCTTGGCAACTGGTTGTTACAATGGACACAGCGAAGTGAATATGTTTCCTGGCTGTTACGACCAGCTGGATTTCCATTATAGGGCCCACTGGTGATCTTCATACAATGGCTGCATCTTAAGAATATCTGACGAGGAACCTGTTGGTTCGTGATAGTACCTGCAGCTGTTTTAGATAAAGCAGTTCGAGCGACATCAAATTTGGCTCGGATATTAAACAACTTCCAGTGGTTCAGTAGGTCTCTATAGTCCTTAATCCAGTTATTGACTCGGTCGTCTGTAAAGTATCGAGGGCAACCAAAGCTAGCAATCAGTGAAGCTGTTTGAACGTCACTCGTCTTGTCGACATACTGTTGAAGAAGGTCTACCACTTTAGGTGTTAATCCAGTTAATATGATACCTTCCAGATCCCCTTCACGAACTGCTCTATCTGTCAATTGGTTGACAAACGTAGTCAGTCTATCATCAGGTAGAAATCGAAATGCAATACCTATTCGTTCAACAAGAGGTAGTGAAGTCTCATCAAGTACATCCTCCCAGGATCCATAAGTAATAAAAGCAAAAATTGCTCTCAAATAAGGATTATCCAAATCCGTAGCTAGTCTTTGGCATTGAACTCTCCATAAGTCACCATTGGGTGAGTCTTTGTATGCACTATAGCCAGCTACAGCGGTAGACATAAGTCTTAGTCTTTCTCTACGAGAATCCGCCAGTGCCTTTACACAGCCGTCAACATCGCCATGAAACAATGCCCACCCAGCAGCCTGCTCATGCTTACCGTTCGATTTCAGTTCTTCAATTTCATCTGACAACTCTTTCCTCTCGAAATTCCAACCAGCCACTTTCAAACATAACTGTCGATAATGTTCTTTAGGACCTCCAACACATTCCTTGTCTATAAATATCTTCTTTCCGATCACTTTGCTTATATGAGAAATAGCCTCTTGATAATCTTTTTCACTTGTCTTACGTGCACCTTTTATTATTCGTTTTTGTCCTTCAAGATTCTTTATCCCTTCCCAAATTCCATATACTCCTTCAAGAGCAAGATCAAGATGGCCCCGTTGCATTAGCCCTTCTCTCTTTCGCTTATCGGCTAGTGCTAGCCATTGCCAGATATACCTAAGAGGTAGCTTGTTGCTGTCCTGTTTAGAAGCAGCCAAAATAGCTACATTCTTTTCGCAGTCAATAGAATAACCTTGCGTAGCACGATTCATCATTGTTACCGAGATATCATTATGCAGTAGAGATTCATAATCGGTGACACCTTCTTTGAACGGAAGCTGTAATGATGAATGATCCTCAGCCTCTTCTTCGGAATCAATGATATCATCTTCGATCAGAACGTTATGCAGAAGGTCCCCTAATATTTTCGAGGATATGTCTAACTTGTCTTTCTGTTGCTGGATATCTGTTGGATCCGAACCGCTTTCTAATAAAGTTAGCTGTGTTGGTTCTGCAACAGCTACATTATTGTAAGGATCGAAAGTAACAGCATCTGGGGCCTCAATCACATTCATACGGAACACTTGACCAGACTGCCTGATGCAAACGTAATCCAGTTTATTCGCTCGTGTTAGATCAGGAGAGTAATCAAAACTGACTACTTTGTCGAAATCTGTTTTGGTATCAAGTACACTGGCAACAAAGATGGCTTCAGCTTTCTCTGTCAAGTATTCTCCACCAGAATGGACTCGCTGGTTCGGTTTGGTTGATGAAGGCACAGTTCCTATCTGCCATCTTCTCACCGTATCTCCCCCTTGTAGCATTGCAAATTCATCGACTCGAGTTCTTGAGAATCTAAAGCAAGCCGAACTATTCTTTCTGGTATGCTCACCAAAGAAACGGTTGAAAAGTAGTGCTGGTTCACCAGTCGTCATGCCAGTTTTTAGTTGACGACGATCCCATAACGCAAATGCGCCGTCCTCAGAATAAGATGCAAAATAGTTGATATTATGTGGATTAATCGAAATACCATGTGCACTTTTGCCAGTACATTGAAAGTTGGTTGTGTTTGATCTCAGATCAAGTTCCCGTATGAACTTGTAGCTACCACAGAGTATTAAGTTGGGGTCATTAGGCAGGAATTCAACAGATAGAACCGCTTCGTTGGGAAGATGCGATTGTAACGGCATTTTTATCGTGCTGTCTGTCAATTTCTTTCCTGCAGAAATGTTGTTAGATTGTGTTTCAAGGTCCCATATCAACAATGAATTGTCTCCACGTACTTTATCAAGACCAGCCGCTATCCAACGACCAATGTTCATGGAAACAGAGTTACAAGGACGATATTGTCTGGGCACAAACTTGACGGTACCAGTATCTCCTGCTCCGGTAATATTTGAATAATATACAGATCCATTAGACATGCCTGCACATACATGACCAAATGATGTTGGCGAATAGTATGAACATTGAATGTTGTCTAGTTCTCCAACTTGGGCCAATTTATTTGTCTTCCAAGAATGATCTTCGTATGAAGACTCATACAAAGCAAGCTCGTCTTTACCTGGACTCACTGTCACATAATACTGTGACAATTGTCGATCCCATTGATGGGCATATATGATAGATGCACCAGCAGACATTGAATCAAGGTCTTTGTTGTGGATGACAGAGATGTTGTAAGGTAGGTGAGGTGAATTGGTGGTTTTTTTGGGCTATTACTCCAAAAACCAAAACCTTTGAACGGAGATGTGTAGTTGGGAATTTTTCACTTCTCTTCGTTCACTTTTAGTTATCTTATAAGAATAATGAAACCCATAAAAACTGTGGGTCTTCCTCTTGGAAGATCTGCTATAAATTCTAGTAGACGTTTTAAACGTAATATTAGTAGTAATATGGTTGTGTGGAATAAATCAGAGAAACCAGATTCAGACTCTGATAAGACCAAAGATAGTCCATGGGATTTCCTTACTGGTGGTGGTAAGGATCCTTCGAAAACTGACACTTTTTCACACAAACACAACAAAAATGACCACAGCAACGAGTTCCATGTTTCACGACCTTTCCAAGATAAAGAGGGTGGCTCATTTACTTCTACCGAGAAAGAACGACGGATTTTCTCCACGATTGTCGAATCTATCTTGTCTCAGACAGAAAGCTCCAAACCTGAGAATACTGGAAAGCAGACAAAATCGCTATCCAGCAACATACAAGCATTATTCCAAAGATCTGGGAAAGACTCAAAAACTCCAGTTGGTGGCTCAGTAAACTTGGAAATGACCGATAGTGCAGCCAGAAAGAAGCCGTTGTCTTCTATATTAGGCGGATATTCGTCACTGGTCCAAAAGAAGCAACAAGTTCCTATAGATGATCTTGAGGCGAAAGCAGTTCAGTCAGTCCTTGATTATATTTATTCATTACCCTCTGACCAAGCCGTCATGGAATTCTATACCCGGTATGTGTTAGACAGGTATGATACTGTATTGGAATCATCTACGAAAATCGAAGATAATTCCAACAAAAATATGCTGGAAAAGCTTCCTTTGACTACTGCAAGGTTACCTGTATATTTATTGCATTGTATGAAAGCTTTGGAGCAGAATTTCCACAATCCAACTGAAGCTTTGGCTCTGTTTGAGCTCTCTAAGCGTAAAAGCGTTGAGTTTTATTCACAAAGCTGTTCAGCTGATGTCTACAATTTTGTCCTATTGATACGATGGAAGTATTACAGAGATCTCTATGCTGTAGAATCCCTGGTATCAGAGTTGTTAGTCAATGCTGTACTCGGCAATAACGAAACTTTAGAAGTATTGGACAAGATATTCAGAGATATCATCGATGCAAAGCATGACA
The DNA here is from genome assembly GCA_030569095.1 of Daia tannicola. Classification (NCBI taxonomy): domain Eukaryota; kingdom Fungi; phylum Ascomycota; class Dipodascomycetes; order Dipodascales; family Trichomonascaceae; genus Daia; species Daia tannicola. Next base: position 903,387 of record JAJMJQ010000001.1, read on the forward strand.
TAATAAATACCAACAATAGCATGTTATGGAGCCAAGAAGATGAACAACGTCTTAAGAAGTTAGAAAACTACAAGACTCGTATTTTTTATACTCTGAACAATCATGCATCAGCGCTGAGACTTAATGATCATCATATCTAAAAATTGGGAACACCTAGATTCTGTACATATTAAACTCTAAATCCCCTGATAACCGAATTGGCTATCAAATTGGTATTAAATCTATAAGTCACGACATATTCAATGTTTTAAGATGTATTTCTTTTTATCATTTTTCTTTCTTCCACATTTGTTATTTACCGGCTTGTTGCTTTGGCTGGTTGCTTTATCTTAGCTTGATTTAACTTTTGTTTCCTCGGAGATTCGAAATTTCGAAATTCCGATAGAAAGTTCCAAGATCTCGAAATTCTCCTCCTCGACTTTATATATCCCGCAATTTACTCATTTTAATGGCTTGGTTCTGCTTTTAGATTACCCAAAACCACAAAACAATTATAGAATATATTTGTAGTAGTCTTTTCCAGTAATGCCTTCCCTTTTAGAATCTTGCAAGAATGCTGTAGACCTTGTTGATCGTTATATGGGTTCTCATGTCGATTCCGACGTTCGAGAAGATGGTAAAAAGCAGGTACAATTAACTATAGAGATCATCGAGAAAACTTTGGACAGCATAGATATAGAGAACATAGCACTTTCTTTTAATGGTGGGAAAGATTGTCAGGTCATGCTTATAATATTTCAAGCGGTTCTTTTCAAAAGATTCCAAAACTCATCTTATTTTACAAATCATGATAAATTGCCTGCAGTCTATGTTAGATCTCCAAAGGCTTTTGAAGAAGTCGACTCATTTGTACAGTTTTGCAATCAATTGTATTCATTAGACACTGTGCAGCTACCATATCCTTTAAAAGATGCATTTAGTTCATATTTAGACAAGAACCATGACATCAAAGCCATCTTAGTCGGAATACGTCGGGCAGATCCTTATGGTGATACTTTGACATATCAGCAGGAAACTGACCATGGATGGCCTCATTTTCTTAGAGTTCACCCTGTTTTAGAATGGCATTATGTTGAAGTATGGGATGTAAGTACTAAAGTCAAGAATATGTGCACACACCGCTAATTTACTAACCTTAGTTCTTAAGATACTTGGAAATTCCATATTGTAAACTCTATGATTTAGGATATACTTCTCTCGGTGGGTCTGATAATACTAAGCCAAATCCTACTTTGTTAGAGGGTATTGACGAGAATGGCTTGGAAATATATCAACCTGCTTATTTCTTGGTAGATGACCGGAAAGAGAGATTAGGACGATCTTAATAACAATGATATATATATGGTACAATGCAATGCAACTCAACTCAACCTCGCGATCTTAATCTTCGGGATTTAGTCTCAGGCTCAGACTTGGGTAGATCAGCTGTGTAAACTTCTTCATGTCCCCTTTTCCTTAGATTTCTTCGAACTCGTTCGATCCCAGGCTTTTGTATAGACTTTCCTTGTAATTGGGATTTGCCTATATCAACAAGTCCATTCGGCTTTAGCTTCAAGGAATCCCATGATGCTTTCATATCATTTGTGTTGCTTCTTAACAGCCGCAGAACTCTCTCAGCAATTCGGTGTTCCTGACTTCCTTGAGGATAAGTTTCACTAATTTCTGTAAAGCAACCTTCTGCTTCCTCTATAAATGTCGTGATTGATCCTATACTGTCGTAGTATTTTTCCTCGATTCGTGTTCTTAACTCTTGGATTGATATTCCTGTCTCATTCTTTATAGAAATGTTAAGGATACCAGCCTTATCACAGTTTTCCATTATTTTGATCCATACTGGAGCCACAATCACACTGATAGGGAAGAATCTCAAATCTGTTATTCGCATATTGGTTTCTGATATTTGCAATTTTAGTCTCTCACGCTTCTGTATGTCATCCATCAAAACCTTCAGTTTCTCTAGTGATATAGTTGCAGCTTTATAAGCCTCTATCTTCCTTTCCAAGTGCTGTTTTGTATGATTTTCTGAGGGTAAAGCCTCTAATGCTAATTGCAATCGTTTGGTCAATGCAGCTCCTCTCCTATGTTCTTTTTTAAGGGTCCAATATCTAGCCATTTCCCAGACATATTCCTTCAGTTTCTGAATTGAAAATTTCGCCAGCATACTGATGATCTTTTGTACAGTAATATTGGGTATAGCTGGAGTACCTTGCTCTGTCTTCCATTGTATTACACCTGGTTTCTTAATACGTACAATCTTTGTTTCTCTAACCACATTGATCTCATTGAAGTTAGGCTCTACCGACTTCTGTCGTATCAATATATCAGCATAGTGAGTTCTGGCTGCTTGTAGATGTGATGGAATGTTCATAGCTTCAGCATAGTTATCAGGTGTATGCTTATCGCAGTATGCTAGTAATGTTCGAGGATCATATAACCCACCTTGAACACCAGCACTCATACGTAAACATAATCTAGCTTTCCGTGCACATGTAGGATGGAATGCTTGATAACAGTTCTTATGTGCACATTGTATACAAGCACCAACTTTTTGCTTACAGATATAACAATTCAGCTTCCATCTACCTTTAGGTATTCTATCAAGGCCCGATATTGGCTCTAGATATGCTGTGTTTTGAATTGTGACTTCTGGGATCCACAAAGCGCAAAGCATATGAGCCCAATGTTGAGAATCTGTTTGTTTCAATGCGCCTGATTTGTTTGGACAGAACACACATGACGCTCTTCGTCGTCTGGATATGGTGCATTGTCTGCACAACCATTGTCCTTCTGGTATGAATGGTACTCCATAACATTCCTGATGTACTGCCACGTCACATCCGTCACAAAACACAATTGCATTGCTATTGTCGCATTCAGATTCGTCGCAGATGGAGCATTTCTGCTCGTCGTTGTTATCAGAGAGCTCGTCAAGAGCAGAGGTCTTTCGTTTCGGAGGCATATTCTTCTCGATTTTGAACCATTCAGTCTCAAGTAATGTCATTGTAATTTCGAATATTTCTGGCGTTATTTCTGGCACGGATAGTTGATTTACACGTCTCCCGTTTAGCCTCAGTAAGAACTCTCGGTCTTGAATATCCATATCATACTCCACACGAATGCCATTTACACCCAGCATATTTCTATCGCCAGCATTCGGTCCTAGATCATTGTCTAGTACTGTATGCAAGAACACCGGCTCTGCGCGTATATACTCTGGCGGCATCTCAAACTCATCTGTTTCCTGATATCCCATAGCCGCCATTGATCTGTCCACATAAAGATCTTTATAAGTTTGTGTGGTGATAGCACGAACACCAGAAGGTATTGTGGATTGTTTTATACTGGATTCTTCAACAATATTCCCATTAGTATGTTTGTCATCTTCCTCTGTATTCTCAGAGTTAGTGAATATGGCTATAAGTTGATCGTCCGGGTCAAGATCAGGATAGAAATCCTCGTAACCATATTCTGCTCTTGGTTTGTCGCTTTCATGCGCATTAGATGACTGTATTGATCCCCTAAGGTCCCTTCTTTTCCTATTCCTGGACCTCATTCATAAACCAGGGTCAGCCAATGTTTTGACTGTACCTGAGACTGTACGAACGCGTACTATAATGATGATGATGGTATAAATTAGCAGGAACCGTAGTCTTAGTATACAAAGATATTTCCAGAACACGTGACTCTGGAAAATTCACAGAAAACAATCGAATATAACCACTAGAAAATGAAGATTGTGCTTTCTTTCTGTTGTTCTTGAACTTCTTCTGCTATGATGTTTGATCTCCCTCCTAATGATATTGATATAGGAAGGGTCCTATCACGACTCATTTCCGGGTAACCCCATCGCCATCTTTAGATATGAAATTTTATGAGATTTTCACTGCTAACATAGAAACATAACTCCCATACCTTCAGCTTGTCCACCAGAGACCGGATCCCTGACAATTTTTTTGAATTATTTGAATTATTTTGCTTTAATATAAATAATCAAAATGGATTATCAAAATAGAGCCGGATCTAAAAGAGGAGGCGGTGGCTTAGCAGGTCAAAGCGAGTTGAATGCTCACCGAAAAGAACGTCTAAGGCAAATGGCTTTGGAATCCATTGATCTTGACAAAGATCCTTATATTTTTAAGAATCATGTTGGAATGTTTGAATGTAGACTTTGTCTTACTACACATACCACGGAATCCTCTTATCTGACACATACCTTATGTAAGAGACACCAGACAAATCTTGCTCGTAGACAAGCACTAGAAAATAAGGAGAAAAGTTCTAATGAATTGGATAAGTCTGGCGCTTCATCTATCCCTATCAAGAAAATTGTCAAGATAGGAAGACCTGGGTATAAGATCACAAAGATCAGAGATCCAGCGACCCGTCAAGTGGGTTTACTCTTTCAAATTAAATACCCTAAAATCGCCCCTGAAGTCCAGCCACGATATCGATTCATGAGTGCCTTTGAGCAGAAAGTCGACAAGCCGCCTAACAGAAACTATCAGTATTTGGTAGTAGCTGCTGAGCCTTATGAGAGTTGTGGTTTCAAGATTGAAGCCAGACAAGTTGATCAATCCCCAGGAAAGTTTCTTTCATATTTTGACAAAGATACCAAGGAATATTTTCTCCAATTCTTATACCAAGGCAAATCTAATACTTTGCATGAGAAAAGATAGAGGTAAGGTGGTGGTTATTTATTGACGTCCCGGCGACGTCTGTTGCATGCATGCATATAGAAAGAACACATGTTGAATGATTGTTGGCAGTTAAAATTTAATAGTTCGATGTACTACGATGTTATAACATAGAAAGATAGATATGCTTTTATCCGGTAGTTTTAACCAAAAAAAATGGTTCCTGGCGGGATCGAACCGCCGATCCTCGCGTTACAAGGAGTTGTTTTGCTTGTGTATTAGCACGATGCCTTAACCAACTGGGCCAAGGAACCTAAACTTGGGAGATTTTGAAATTGCTGGGACTTTGTTGCTATGTCGCTTATTTAATGCTTATCTAAGCAAAACTGGACCATATTGAACTTAATTTTCGGAGTTTCAAATTCAAGCCTTGCTAGCTCAATCGGTAGAGCGTGTGACTCTTATTAAGTCCTTTGGGCATAAAGTCATCACAAGGTTGTGGGTTCGACCCCCACGTAGGGCTTTTTTTTTTTGGTCTATATCTTCCTATTTATGCAATATAGGTTTAAAGGTACAATTATATTGATAAAATAATATATTTTTGTGTTTGTGTGCTTTAAAAAGGGTTTGTTCTGCTTATTTGGCTGTAGTGATCTTCTGAAATGAAATTCCCATTCTCATTAGACTAGTATAGGTCCTATATAGGTAGTATAGAAGTATATTGAAGTATTGGCATTCCAACAAAACTGCGGCATATTTTACCAAAATCCGAAGCAACTATCGATTAACAGTATCAAAATAGAATATACAAAGATCTAGCTGAATAATAGGAAGCTATTAAACATTAAATAGCTGGAGATTTACACGGTTGTCCCAATTATTATTCTCTCTACTTCTTACGAGCTACTTATGTCGATAGAGTACGTATAATTACAACAATTGTTCAATTGTTCAAACAGTCGAGTTGTCAGATTGTTTCTAAACGAAAACTAACAATTCAGGCCAAAAGTATTTAATCTGGAAAGATTGCTTGATAAGCGGTGTTTTCAGCCTCTACCAGAGGTAATCATACCAAAAGCTTTTGATGTATCCGACGACTCTCTTGAGAAGTACGATCTTGATACTCTTGTCCAGAAAAAGTTCTATTTACCAGCAGCAAGACGTGCACATAATGTGTTGATTCGTATTGCCGATGGAACAAACTATGAAGAGATATTCCGTCTTTGGTATATCCGTCTGTCCTGTTTGGTATTAGCACATCTATGGAGTGTGGCTCGTGAAGAGTCCAAAGTATTAGGAGATCTAGGCTCTGATACTTATAGAGAGAGCGATTCAACTTCGATTGTTCCATGGAAGTTGAGAGTCCTGGTAGTCCCACTGCAATCGAAGGGCAATAATCAAATTGGGTTGACACGATATTACTCGCTGGCAAGAGAAGCCACGGCTGAGGCTTATAAATCGGCAGAAGCGGAAAAACAGGCAGCAGATACGCCTGTGTCTTCTATAGAGTGGTTGAAAAGATTGAGAAATCTAGGCCTTTATGTCGCAGCTATGCTTATGGGTATGGGCGATTACCTGACTGCAATTGATCACCTGAATACAATATATAATGCTTGTTTAAAACAGGTGGGCGATAAAAAAGAACCAGGAGAAGAGAAAAGTAATTTGAACAAGGATATAAGTGAGTTTGAGCAAATGGTAGCCTCTGTAATAGGATTATGCTACTTACAAACCGGAGACACGATTTCTGCTCGACAATGGTTTCAGAAAGCCAAAAGTGAAGAGGATAATAGCACTTTTGAACTCTACTCAGCATTATGTTCACTTGCTGATGCTGACTGGTCTGACGCAGTTCGTATACTAGAGAGTGTCCAAGACAAAGATATGCATAGGATCGAGAGCCCTCTATACGAGAGCATAGAAAACGACCTAGCATTAGCAAAACTGCACAGTGGTGATCTGAACGGGGCATTGTCACATTTAGAAACCCTGGTACAGAAAGGGTCGGTGAATAATCTGGTTTTGCTGAACCTGTTCACTCTGTACGATCTTCAAAAAGCTGCATCTAAGAAGAACAAAATAAACACCCTGCATAGTTTGAAGGACAACGGTGTAGAATCACTAGGCAACTACGATTTTATTAGTCTTTAGAATCCGAAGATTTCAAATGAATTATAATATTAACAATGCTATTCATATTTGTGTAAAGTAACTTTTATTTTCATTGGTTTAGCTGAATGGCCTGCAAATCAAGCAATTAGGTCTCTAAGAAACTGAATTACGGCCAAAAAAGACTGAGAAAAGTTAAGAATTATTGAATATAGAATTTAAAGGTATAAGTAGGCTTTTTCCGTCTCCTAATGTTGTTCATTTGGCTAATCATCATCATGATCAATAGTAGTAGAGGGCGATCATTTTGTTTACAACAACCTTACCTGTCAACAACACACAACCACACATTTTATATCGGATTTTAAAAGTAATATTTCATCAGTAAATGATCTGAAAATTTCAAAGATGATATCAAAAATGATCATTTCAGCTGTTTTCACTCAAATCACGTGACCAAAAGTAGTTCATTAAAAAATGTACAGCGAAAATTTCAAAAAAATCGGCAATAGTTTAGTGGCTAGAATTTCCGCCTGTCACGCGGGGGACCGGGGTTCAATTCCCCGTTGCCGAGATCTTTTATTTTTTTTGAACTTCATAGATGTATGGCAGCAATTATCAAAGTGGTCGTTTCCCTTTTTTCTGTTCATTTACAAGTATATGTTATAATTCAATGTATTGGATATACGAATTCAAAAAGGGCTAGAATAGCATTGGATCTAAGTCAAAAGCCACACAAATAAAATTTTAGACAGAAGCAAAGGATCATTCTCAAATACCTGATTATTGATCAGAGAGAGATACGAGACCAGATATGATAAGCATTTGTTGGCTCTAGGTTGCGTAGGCAGATGCAGGGCCGAATTTCAGGATTCAATCAGACATACTCAGAACAATCTTGCCCTTGACTTTACCAGAGGCCAGCTTACCCCAGCCCTGTTTCCAATCTCTCCAATCATCAACAGAGTCAATTGCAACCTCAAGCTTCTTCTCTTGAAACCATTGAGCAGTCTGCTTCAGAGCTTCATAGTCGGACGCACTCATAAAGAAGCGATAGTTGATGCCATAGTATGAACCAAAAAAGGTTCTGAACAACATCTTAGGAAAATGGAACAGAGTAGACAAACTAATGAAGCTTTTGTCGGAAGGGGGAAAGTCACCTGCAATGGAAACAAACAAATGTTCTTTAGACAACAACTTGCTGGCATCATTAAGTACATTGGTGCCACCGGCACAGTCCTGAATAAAGTCAAAAGGACCAGCGGCTTCCAATTCCTTGAGCATAGCATCATTATCATGATAAGAAACGGCCTGAGAAGCGCCAAGTTGCTTTACTTTTTCAAAGTTGGACTCAGAACAAGTGACAACAATGTCGGTAATACCATAGATGAGCTTAGCCAACTGGATCATTGCCATACCTACAGAGGTAGCACCACCAAGAATCAAAATCTTAGATTGACTGTTAAGGTGACCAGCGGATTTAAGACATCCATAAGCAGTAAGAAAGACAATCGGGAAAGCAGCAGCTTGTTCAAAAGACAAGCCAGCAGGAATCTTGGCAAACACATCAGCAGATGGTTCCAGAACGAAATAATCAGCGATAGTGGACCTAAGTGCGAACATGGGCAATTTAGTACCACAGACCTTATCGCCTACTTCAAGAGCAACCGGACCTTTGTAATCTTTAGCAATTGCGACGACTACCCCGGAGAAATCCTTACCAATTGGCTTTTCACCTGGTTTGAAGGACAAAATGCCACTGTTGAATATTTTATAATCAACAGGATTAAAAGCCGCTGCCTTGACTTTGACCAGGACTTGGCCATTCTGCAATGGTAGACTAAGAGGAACCTCGGTAATATGAGGTACAACACCAGATTTGGTAAAAGTAAGAGCTTTGATAACTGTAGGAAGAGCCTTAGAAGTCATGATTGAAAAAATATAGTGGTTTGTAAGTGGTTAAGTTGATGCTAAGTTTAGTTTGCCTCCGAATTATATTGGTCATCGGCAATCATCAAATGCGGATGCGGAAGTGCCACAACTAATTGCTTATCAATATTTTTTTACAGTACACAAGTTACGTAATATTCATAGCAAAATAAGATGATGACATGAAATGATATGATGTATGCGAATTATAACCGAAGAAATAATGTCATTTGGGTTGCTTTCCGTTGATAATGTAATACCATATCATTGCATAAGCTACTGTGGAATTTTAAATGTATGCAAAAAGCAATCGGAACTGCGGATGAAAGACAGGCAGGAATTTGTCAGCCGTTTGCTCAAAATCGAGTGGGGCGATATTTCCAATGAATCCTGTTGATGTATTTTAGGATTTGGTTGTCCATTTTTTTTAAAATTTAACATGTGATGTCAATTTTCATGTGTCCTTAAAAATATGTGTAGAGAGGGGTGCCAGAGGCGTGGAGCAGACAGCTTATACAGCTACTGCATGTCCAGCAGTTATAGGCTCAGGATTCATATACTCTTGTAAATCTTCCGGTTCAAAAATGACCTTTATAGTCAAGCTACAGCTAGGACATGATGCTAGTTCGGTTGTTCCATCCAAAAGGTCGTCGATAGATACCTGGAACCGGTCTCCGCAAGGACATGGGTAATAGAATAATTCCATGCGGGGATCATAGGACATATCCTCTATTTCCACTTCATCATACCAAGACATGATGATGATAATATGTATGGGAAAATGCAAATACACGTCAGAATGTGACAGTTTTTTAGTGTTATAGGCAACCTTTTATGATGCTTAACTAAAGATTATCAGATTTTTTTAAAAACTGATGCCTGAAAGAGGTGAGGAGGTTTTAAATCCTATGGTTCGGGTAATGATAAAAGTGGCAAGCAGTAAAATAGTCTTGGCCAATATAAATTACAGAATAGTATAGATACAAAAGGCACAATCTCCTGTTCTTACAAAGCGTGACTGATGCGGTGGTTCTGATATTTATAGGCCGCAGCTGACTCGGTAGGTGTAGGTTGAGAAGAAGCAGGCAAGACTCCTTTCGTTTTGCTTGGTTTTAAAATTTGTGTGTGTGTTTTTTTGTTTTTTGTGTTTTTTGCCTTTGCCTTAGCCTTTTCTTTTTTTGTTTTTCTTTTTTGCCTTTGCTTTTTTTGCCTTTGCTTTTTTTCTTTTTCTCTGGGTCTCCAGCCCAACCGTTTGACCGTGCATCTCGGCTGAAAGGCCCAACGGTTAGTCAGGGGCTGAATGCGTACACAGCTCAATAAAGAATACCAACTGATAATAAAATATAAAGAAAAACAAACCAAACTGTTAGTGAATTACTATTGATATACAGATTATGATTTTATTTGACTTCTAGAGTTAAAGAGATGGCATTTGAAAGCTGTTGTGGCGGCAGCTACTGCGCTTGCTCTGTGGGAGACGCGCCTTGACGTAAGAGGTGAAGGGTTTAGCGAACTTGATTTGGCGATCCAGGCAGCATACGTTACGTCTTTTGCAGCACGGTCAACTAGATACCAAAGAAAAAAGGACAAGGGCAAAAGAAACACACTAAAATAAGAAAATACAGAAAGTTTCAAATAATTGATATTATATGACAAAAATATTACTATATTTATGTTGATGAGCTGATAAAATATACCCTTAAACTCCAGCAGCAGATGCTGCAGCCAGCCACTTCACATCAGCCAATAGAACAGTCTCGAAAGGAATCCGGCCGATTGTTCATATGACTTGAAACATTTACGAATGGCTGATTTTTCCGATTCAGGCATCGATCGTCATACTACCCGATTCAGGGGCTATTCGATATTAATTGGATGGCATATTACGGAATGATAGAACTGAGCTATTATTATCTTAAGACCATATTCTATGTATACTTTTGTTGTACTTCACTCAGGTTTTCTTCAATTACTCCGATCTCAAACGTATTTTTCTTAGTTCCATTTAATTTTTGTTTTTTTGTTTATTTCCATACGTATTTTACTTATTTATTTTCTTTTCTTTTCTTTTTTTTTTCCTATACTGCCTGTATCCAATCTGCTCGATTTATACTGAACTCACTTTTTGAACAATCACTGCAGTTGCGGCTCCACCACCATTACAGATAGCTGCCAATCCATACTCTCCTTCTTCCAGACTATGGATTAGAGTGACGAGGATTCTGGCTCCAGAAGCTCCAATAGGATGACCAATGGCAACAGCTCCTCCCTTCACATTGACCTTGGACATGTCGAGACCAAGACGTTTTTCATTAGCCAACATGACTCCGGAGAATGCCTCGTTGATCTCAAACTTGCCGATATCTGAAAGCTTTAAGCCAGCCTTTTCCAAAGCTTTGGGAATAGCGATAGAGGGCGCAATTGTAAAGTCAATAGGTGCAACGGCTGCATCTGCATAGGAAACAATTCTTGCCAACACTGGAGTGCCGAGCTCCTTTACTTTCTCTTCTGAAGCCACAACAAAAGCAGCACCTCCATCATTAATTGAGGAAGCATTTGCAGCAGTCACGGTACCATCCTTTTCGAAAGCAGCTCTTAACTTAGGGATGCTTTCAAACTTGACAGTTTTTGGACTTTCATCTTCTTCGACAGTTTCATGTCCCTTTCTGGTCTTAATGACTACCGGTACGATTTCGTCTTTAAATCCGCCATTTTTCTGCGTTTCCAAAGCCTTTTCATAGGATTCAACAGCAAATCGATCCTGGTCTTCTCGGGTGATTCCATCCCTTTTGTTGGTATTTTCACAACATGACCCCATAAGGATTTTGTCATAAACATCTGTAAAACCATCATATTCAATTGAGTCCAATAGCTGACTGGATCCATACTTCAAGGTTCTTGGAACATAGAAGGGTGCGTTGGACATAGACTCCATTCCTCCGGCGATAACCACGTGACTATCTCCGGATTTGATGGCCTGAGCGGCCAGTGACACAGATTTCAGACCAGAAGCACATACTTTATTGATAGTAGTAGCCTCTACACTTTCAGGGAATCCACCCTTAATAACAACCTGACGTGCAGGTGCTTGTCCAACTCCGGCTTGCAAAACGTTACCGAAAATCAGCTCGTCAACATCGGATTTTTTGATGCCAGCCCTCTCAACAGCGGCATTCGCAGCAATAACTCCGAGATCAGGCGCACTGAGACTTTTGAAAGCTCCTTGAAAATTGCCTACAGGTGTACGAACAGCTGATAGAATATATACATTTTTAAGCACATTACTTGCGGCCCTGAAACAGGCAGTTCCTGTGGACTTCATGTTTCTTGTTTTTGATTATTAAGTGACTTGGGTGAAAACTGGGTTTGGTTGTAAATCAAGGGATTAAGCCTATTTATATTACTTACCCCAGATGGGGGGTCTCGGAGTAGCCTCGGGCAAAAAGTCCCGACGATAATGATAGAGCCGACATGTACAATTGAGTAGATGGATAGGAAAAAATGGATTCATATGAATAGTGATGTAAGTTTGAGGATAGAAATACTCCTTTTTTTGGTAGTTTAATATGTTTTGTTGCGTGGAATCATGAACTTTGGATAATTTCGGCTATCAATATCTCGCAGAATGATCCCCGAACTGCAATATCACATGTTTCAGAAAACCAGATTTTTGCATAATTCCTCGGTCGAACACCGTAAGATCAAAAATTACCTTTATAATCTCTACAATAAAAAAAATATGTTAATAACTTTTTTTGTAGCTGATATTACTACTATTAATGATTGTTTTACAGCAAAAACTTAACAGATGTTCGGATAAATCGCAGCGAGGTCACGTGATCCAAGGAGAATCTTCGGGAGTATCCCATTTCCCAACAGGGCTTAACCCTAATGACAAAATGACAAAATGACAAAATATGACTGTTTTATATCAGCGTAATTAACAGAACACCACACGCACAAACTGACGCTAACTTTATCCAAAGTTCGAGTTTTCAATCTTCCACCTCTTGACATATTCAGTATAAAACGTAAGTTCCACAACACAGTATCAGAGCACTTGTGCAACACGATTCTAATATCAGTTAAGAATGGGTATCTCCAGAGATTCCAGACACAAGCGATCCGCTACAGGAGCCAAGCGAGCTTTCTACAGAAAGAAGAGAAAGTTTGAACTCGGACGACAGGCTGCAAACACTCGAATTGGACCCAAGAGAATCCATACTGTCCGAACCCGAGGTGGTAACAAGAAATTCAGAGCTCTCCGAGTTGAAACCGGTAACTTTTCATGGGGATCTGAAGGTACTACCAGAAAGACTCGAATTGTTGGTGTCGCTTTCCATCCCTCCAACAATGAACTTATTCGAACCAACACCTTAACCAAGGCTGCTATCGTTCAAGTTGATGCTACACCTTTCCGACAATGGTATGAGTCCCACTACGGTCTCCCCATCGGTAAGAAGGGTGGTAAGTCTGTTGGCTTCACCACTGAACAGCCCGAAAAGCTCTCCAAGAAGGTCATTGCTCGACAATCTCAAGCCAAGGTTGCTCACCCTGTTGAATCTCAATTCGGTGCTGGTCGACTTTATGCTGCTGTTTCTTCTCGACCCGGTCAATCTGGCCGAGTTGATGGTTACATTCTTGAAGGTGAAGAATTAGCTTTCTACCTCAAGAAGATCAGTGGTAAGAAATAAATCAACACCATAATAGCCATTTGGAGTATTATAAAAATTTGCAACGAGTTTTCATAACTAATAAAACTGTCATGTATAGCTACTTTAGCATAGGCTCACTTTAGCATAGCTGTGAAGCAAGCCCCCGTACCGTACCCGTGTCCGTACTGCAACCGCAACCGCAACCGCAACCCCTTTCCCTTTCTTTCTTATACAAACTTCCAGCATGGTCTCAGGTCGAACTTGTTCTTATCAAGTGAGTATTATTCAGAATTGTAGGGGTTTCATTAGTCAGTGAGGTCAGCGGGGGCTATAGTAGATTGGAGGTGAAAGCAGCACGTGACCAAAATCAGCACGTGACCTAAGTGAGCCGATGGGCTCAGCTGGAAGTCTTTTAAGTGAGTAAGTGGAAAGGGAAAGGGGAGAGTTCCTTTTACTGCTATACTAAAGTAGCTATGCTAAAGTGATTAGATAAATGCAGTTTTATAGATTTCTATATGAATAATAACATAAGACTCCCATATGAGTAATAACATGTTAATTCCTTTGATCTCCTTTCTTTTCTTTATATTGGAGGTAATGGATTTCTACAAATTGGACATTGTAGACGAGTTCTCATCCAGTGCTCCATACATTCGGTATGATATACATGACGACAGGGAGTAACCATATACCTTCGTCGTGTAAGAATACTTGCAGGGTTAGTTTTTTCAAATTGTACTCGATCTTTTGATACCAGTGTTAATTCAACAGGGGTCATACATATAGCACAATCCACCTGAACATGAGAATCATGTACAAGAGGTTGATGCTCACTGGTTTCACCATGATCTGGCTGTTTATCAAGTAATGGTGATAAAGGAGAGGTATCACTAGCGATATCGAATCCACCTTCAAGATCATCTTCAGTGATAATAGGATGATAGTCATATAATGTGGTTAAAACACCTCTAGGAAGGAAGAACCTTGGTCCAAAGATATTCTGACAAATCAGAACCATAACTTGAACCCAAACCCATATACAAATGGCAATTGCAAGATCTGGATCATAATGATGCTTCAAAACGTTATTTCGGTCCAAGCAAAGATAAATAACAGGGGTAACTCTAATAATAGAGCATCCAATCACAAACGTAAACAAGAGCGACTTTTTTGTACCTCTCATCACATTTCGATAGATTTGAGGTAACCAAAATGAATAAATAAGTACCGCACAAAGGTATTCATAAGCTCGTCTGAAAGGTAATGGCCAGGAGCTTGAAATAATCGACAACAACAGGAAAGCGATAAGAGAGAAATATAACCTCGAATATACCAGTCCCATTACTTGATGCTCATCCATATCTCTTGGTATGTTGTTGTTGTTAACAATGGTAGGTGGAGTATTAGCAAATGGAAGAATGTTTCCAGAATTCGGTATGTCGGTTGTAGTAGGATTAGGGGTGGCCGGGGCAGGAGCAGTAGCAGGGGCAGTAGCAACAGGAACAGACGCAACAGAAGGCACAGCCGACGCAACAGAAGTAACCAAAGTACCGTCGGATCTACCAACAAATGTTGTTTCTCCATTTACAGTCGCTTGACGTGCTCTCTCATCTGCTACACTTTCCAAAAGCTGCGATCTGTAGATCAGAACCATATATCTCATTTCGAAAAGAGATGTCAATGAAAACGATACAAACGCTACTGCCATAAACGGCAGAGCAACATCTTTTAAGAATGACGAAAATAATGAAGACATACAGATACTACCGTCCAATAAAGCCATGATACCAATGGAATAGAAACTAACTTTGGAGATGGTAGAAGGTGTGCTTGTATCTTTCATTTGCATAGCCATAAACACTGTTTGTAAAAGCAACAACGCTAAACCGGTCATTATAGAAGCTCGCATTCTGATGTAATAGGATACGAATTTCTCGCCAACAACATCTGATGTTGCCAATGCAATGCCACAATCAGGAGAGTATAACACAGCATCTACCTCTATATTGCCTATAGGTTTGTGAGGTCGGCCTTGAGGATCATCCATCTCTTTTTCAGCATCTTCCAACTCTTTTTTAGTCAGTCCTGAAGAATGAATATGTCCATATACAATGTATTCACATTGAGAAGCACGGATATCTGCTTCTTCAACCAAACCATAATATAAGTTATCTTTCTGGAACTCAATTGTCTCATTTAAAAATCGAATCATCTCTTGTCTGGTTTCATTAAACTGCTCTAGACTTGTGATATTACCGACTTCCGGCAAAAAGTGAGGCAATGCATAATATCCAGAATATTTCAGAGATTGAGTCGTCAATAGTATATTTCCAGTAGACCTGATATGAACTCCTCTTAAATGCAAAATGTCCTTGTTATCATAGTTTATGTCGGACAATGATAACTCCATACTAATCAACGAAACATTATAATTCTCCGTTATATTTGCATGCTCATAAACACCAAGTTGGATATTACCTTGGGTTTCTGTGACATTTCCCACAGTATGTTTTAGTGCCACTAATTGCTGCTCAAAAGGCGTAAGTTGAGATGCATCGAATTGAGAATTCAACATGGATGTGTTATCAAGCACAGGTTTCGGTAACAACTGTAGAACTGGCATATCCAAGGGCATAAGATCAACATCTTTTAATGTATGCCACTTGCCTCGCATCGTCGCCGAAATATTATTGATATACGCCAAAGGGCTGACGTTATGATAGTTGCTGTCTTCTTCTTCTGTCCATACTTGTAATGCGTGTTCATGGACCGATTTCGGAATGATCGCACCTGGATAAATAGCTTCTTCTTCAACAGGATATCCTTGCTGGAATCCAGTCAAGTTACCGTAGGGTAATATGCGTAATGAACCCGGTATACCAGTATTATTCATGACAACTGCTAGTTGGTAATCCTCGACATCTATAAATCTGTTGAGAATCTCTCGTTCTCTCATAGACATTAGCCGGGGCGGGCTACCGGCAGGTGTCAACAGAAAGAAGATGAGAATTAGAAGGAACACCCCCCTATTAACTTCCGGCATGTTATACAAGTTTGAAACAGATAGTGCCGTTTCTTTCTTTCCAATACTACCTGCTTGTTGTAGTAGGGTTAAGGAAGGAAGTGTTTCGGCGGTATTGGCTGCTACGGGTTGGATAATGGCGGAGGTTTTGAATGTTTGCCATTTCCGCTTAGTCATGGATTATGTAAGCAGAACTGAGATTCAGCGAAACAAATGACAATAAAGACAATATAAACATACAATGGAAGTTTAAAACGATAATAAATCAAAGCATATACTAAAATATCAGGTTTGAATAAATTTGAAAAGGCTTAATGTCGTTGTCGACTTATAGAATGACAAGATGATGAATAGTTAATGAAAGGTCGCATTTCAACAAACAACCCCTATTAAAATTTCTAGTTGAAAATATGGCTAGTAGCTCATATGATTACTGTAAAGTTAGTTTTGATTCCACTGAGTAAATATGTAGATCAGCAACATATGATTCAATGGTTTTTTTATCAGAGGTTAGGCAATAAATGTTTATCTGCAAGTCCAAAGATTAGAACAGGTCTGTGTAAGATTTTTCTCATCATGAAAAAAAACCACATATCATGTGCTTTCAAAAACAATTCCAGGTACTTACTGTGTGTTAATTAATGTCCGATATTACTCCATGGCCCGCAAGTGTCAAACCGGTTTTTATGCTGAATTACTCCTGTTTTACTGCATCAGCCTTGACAGGTCTCTTTCTCTCTCTCTTAGGATTGGTTCCAAGAATGGCGTCCCACCATCTGAAAGAAGATGCGTAGTTTCCAATGAAGAAATGGTGATGGTCATCATGATGGTCAGCACCGGCCCAGAAAGGCAGGATATGATGCAACGAACAAGGGAATTCGTAACCAGAATGAGCATCAACAGCTTGGAAAAGTCTCAAACCAATCCAGAGCATGACAGTGAACATATGTAGGTTTCGTGTGAAAAATGCAAACAAGATAGGGATGCCGACAGTGCCAAAACCGAGCAAGGCAACTTCAATTGGATGGGCATACTCAGCAGCGAATCCAAAAGGAGCAGCGTATCTATGATGCTGCTTATGGATATACTTGTAGAAAGGACCGTAATGAAGTCCTCTATGGAACCAATAATGCCATGCATCTTCCAAAACAAAGAAGATTGCGACTTGGTAGCCAACGGTCTTCCAGCTAGGGAAAGGCACATCATATTGGATATCCAAGTATTGACAGATAGGGTGGAACCCCCAGATAGGTACAGCTTCGACCATAAAATGCGACAGCAAAACTGCTTTCAAACAATCGTATTGTTCCTTGATATTGGGCTTCTTCTGGTCCTGGATCTTATATTTGCTGAACATTGGGATCATATCACAGATAAGGAAAGGCACACATCTGCCAAAGTACATGAATTCATGGTATGCAAAGATAAGTAAACCTGTAGCAAATATGTCGTTACCAATGTAAGAATAATATGTGGCCCATACTCTTTCTAGTATATTCAACTCTGGAGCATAACCGGAGATTTGACGGTATGTGTCTAGCACAGAGGATCCAGATGCAATTGCTCCGTTAAGAACAGATCTAGAGTTAGTAAATGGAATTTTTTTTATAAATGGTTGAGTATTGGTGAAATAAATCATAAAAAAAGAACGAGGCCCCTCCTTAGTTTAGCGACACAACCAAAGTGACAACGAAAAATCTTCAGCTTGCTGGTGATTCGAGGTTCTGAAAACCCAAACCAAAGATATAATTCTCCAAAAAATGCGTACTTACGTCATGATAATATATCTAGCCTTTTATTTAATACCTGTTGAAGGACCAAGCGGCTTTTGTTGGCAAAACCAAAGTTTTCACGAAAGAAAATAGGGGGGTTAGTGAGAAGTTAAAATTGGAGTGTCGCGCGTCTTAGAATTTTTTGTGTTTCGCTTGTTTTTCGTTTTTCATTTTTCGTTTTTCGTTTTTCGTTTTCTTCGTTTACATCGTTTACAGTAGGGGCAGGGAAGCAAGCTAGGGGTGACTGCTATAGAGAGAAGGGGAAGGGTGTGAGTGGGTGAGAGAGAGAGCGCAGATGGACTGACATTGTCACTATAGGCCAAGTCAATTGGGCTGAAAATTCCTCACAAACATATACTGTTAAATAAGTAATAGGCAGTGGCATTTTAGGTGAATAATACTGGTTAATTTATCCAGAGATTCTCTATTCAGATGTCTATTTACTCTCACCAAGGGTCTGCCAAGGGTCTGCTAGGCCAAATCCCGTCTTGGGAGCTTGCTTTCACCTAAGAACTCCTCCCTCCCAACTTTGAATTGAATTGTGGGAGTACCCGTAGCTTTGACTGGGAAATCTAACTTGGACTTGGACTCGGAAGATATCAAAAAAGACCAAAAAGACATATAGTTAGTAGTTGAATTGGTTTTGGTTAGACGATGCCCGCAGCTATTAGTCGTTCAAATATGACGGTAGGATCAGCGGATATTCCTGAACTTCGCCCCCCTCAAGATCATGAGTTTAGGTTAGACGAATTGACTAGATATGATGGTAAGAGATAACGAAAGAGAGAAAGAATAGCGATAGTAATAGCATAGAATTGTAGACTGATCCAGTTTTTTTATTTTTCTTGTACGAGTCAAGAATTAAAATTGGATTTTAGTTGTTGTCGCTCGTTCCGCTTGCTGGTGTTCAAGCTTAGCCCTTTTTTTCCCGTGCTTAATTAACATCTAGGCATTCAATCTGATAAGATATATGTAGCCATTAAAGGCACAGTTTTCGACGTGACATACAACAAAGACAGCTATGGACCAGACGCTGGGTATCACGTGTTTGCAGGTAAAGAAGCGACAAGAGCATTGGCCAAATCTTCATTGGATCCCAAAGATTGTGTTGCAGATTATTCAGATCTACCTGAGAGTGATATAGAAGTATTAGATGATTGGTACCAATTTTTTACGAAGCGATATAGCATAGTTGGTACAGTTAGTCATTAAACCAGTCATTAAACTAGTCATTAAATGGAGGTTGAAAAGAGACTGTTTTTTCTTTTATATAGTTTATTAGTGATTGATTACTTGATATGTATAGGCAATTTATTATTAATAGGATTTTGCAGATTATTACTGCCATTAGGCACGGCAGGTCTTAGTAGTATGAGAGCTGAGTTGAGGAGATAGGCAGCAAGTGAGAGGCTAGAAAAGCAACAAAGATAAGGCAAGGATATATCAAAGTACGTATAAAATAAAATGACGATAAAAACGGGTGATACACTAAAAAAATCTGATATGAAGTGGTCAGTTTTATGTTTCTATAGTTCATGGCAGGGGTACTCCTGGCGGGTCGGTGGTACTCAGGAGCTGCTGTCATCTCCCTAATCTGACTGCGGCGCATTGTTAGCTGGGCGCATTGTTAGGTCGGCCTTGTTGGCTGATTTTGACTATGAGAGATGGAATTTACAGAGAAATAAAGGTGAGATTAAAGGGGATGCTAGGTAAGGAAATGTCGATGCAAACATGTGATAGTAGTAGTAGTAGTAGTATGACAGTACAATGGCCAGAGCCGTAGTAAACTAGTGAAGATCAGTACAATAACGAAGATCAGCAACTTAAGAGTAATATAGAATACAATGAATGTAGAATATGAAATATCTATAAAAGTCAGAATCTCTATGAAAAGTCAGAGTATCAATATTAAGCCAGAATCATATACTCTTGCTCACATATACTCTTGCTCAACATTTACTCTCGCTCAATATCGATATCTCCAATCAACCCAATATCAAACAAAGAATAACCTATATCCGAAACCCTTACCGAATCTACTCTAGACGATCCAATCCAATTTGGGTTGCGTTCCGCCTCTCACCTCTAGTTTAAGCCTAGAATGGAGTCAACAAGGTTAGTGAGGCTCAAGCTGGGCCAAGCTGTGCCAAGCTGAGCCTCAGACACCTGCCTGCCTGCCTGCGTGCTTGCTTGCGTGTCGAAGGAGACCCGGAAAAAACTGCAGGAACAAATAAGGCTCAACAACAACATTTGGCAAGATTTCGGCTAAATGTAAATCAAATTCCATAGAATTATAAATAGTCTCAAACCTAAAATACCCGTAACAAATTGTCTTAGCCAATAGCTCCGTGCCTTTCAAAAATCGTCTTGTCGGATCTTTGGTTCCGGGCCAAGCTCCGAAGGAGAACGCGCCTCCTTTGCTTGGGGGTGGAGGGAGATTTTCACAGTCGCGATGACCGATAATCTAACATGGGCTTAGAGAGAACAAAGAGACAACAGAAATAATGGTAAAAAGTACCAAAAAAGCCCGCCAAAAAACCTATTTTTCAATTTTATTAATCTCTTGATTTTCTTTATTGTTTTTAAACTCAAGTGTTTATTCTTGTCGTTCAAAGTTTCGCTACTGTCTCGTTTCGTTCAGTTTCGCTTCGCTTCCGTTTTCGTTTTGTTTCCGTCTTCTGTCTTCTCCTCCTCCTCTTCCCATTTTTTTTTCTATCCTTTACCTACATCCTCAATAATGGCAACCAACAGAGCCAGCATGACAGCCACAGGTTCGGGATCTATGCCACAAAACACGTCTAATATGTCATTAGGAGCAAACGGAATGCCTCGGTCAAGAATGCAACAACATATGGATGATATGTTGATGGGTAATGGCGACTATATGCCAAGTCCACAGGAAATATCCAATGTCACAGCGCGACCTTCTTCGAGGGCTCATACAAGAAGAACTTCTGTTTCTTCAACAACTTCCGGTAGAACCAATATTTTCCCTTGGTCTAAAAATAAGAAGCCTATGAGCCCTGGTGCTACAGCGCTTGATTTCGATGATGATGATGGTCCTATAGGTTTTGACGATGGTTCTTTACATGCTGCGCCCACCGTCGGAATGGCTGATTTGTCTAGTTTACGTGATAGGGACAGGTACCCTACACTAGGCAACAATCCGAAAGGTTCTGGAGCTAGTGATGCTGGCAGTATACAAAACGGTGGACGTACCATGTCTATTTCTAGCAACATGTCTTCTGGTGGCTTTGATACTACGCCATATATCCCTACATTAAAAACTACACAAAATGGCCAACAGTACCGAAAAAACCTCAATAGTGCCAGAAAGCATGCCTATTCTCGGCCTAACGATAATTTATCCCCCCCTGCATCTGTTAGAGGTAGTGGTCAATATGGTCGTTCTCCTGCCGGTGGTTCCAGCCCTCTCATGTCTCCTGGCTTTGGTCCTAATGGCGGTGGCCCTCCTCAAAGACCGTTCAACGGAATGAACGGAACTGATCCTAGATTGAGATCTTTAACTGGTCCTCCTCCTCAGCTCGATTATCCTGGTACTGGAGGTGGAAACTCACCTCGAACAATGTCAATGACTGGCAACTTACGTCCCGGTCCAGGTCCAATCCCAGGACCTGGTGGTCAACGAAACTCAAGGCCACCTTCCAGATTATCAGGTATGGGAAATCCTCCAGGTGGTATGATGATTAGTGAGATTGTTCCTCACCCTCAGTATAAACGTGTTAGTGCATCTACTATGACCGACCCTGTGGAGATTTCTACTGCCTCATCATCATCTCATTCATACGGCAGCCCTAGCACTGTTGATTTAGGCGTCCAAACAGACAGTACCGGCACAACATCTCCTGTATTATCACCTGTTCTTGGTACTACTGTCAATGACGACGCCGAAAAACTCAAGCAGATGAAAGATCTGCAAAACATTAATCGATCATTACTTGATGAAGTGAGACTAGTTACAAGTGAACTTGCTGATTCTATCCGACGAGAATTGTCTCTGGAAAGCGGTTTAAGCAAGGATGTAACCGATAATGAATCCACTAGAAGTAGTCTTGCAAAGAAAATTGTCATGATCGAATCTCAACTGGATATGGAGAGACGAAAACGACAAATGGCTGAAACTGTTTTGAGTCGCGGTACAATGGGCGAACTCAGTGAATTGTATGATTACGTTGAAATGGAAAGAGATATAGCAGAAAAAGAGAGGCTTTATCTTAATGAACAACGAGAAAATGAACTTTTGCGTGAAAACGTCGAACGAATGTCGAATGAAATCGAGTCATTACAAGAAGAAACAAACCAATTGAAGAATGGTATTGTTCCTGAGCTGAAAAATCATGTCAAAGACTTGGAAATCCTTACTGCTGCTGGTAATCCTATTGAACTACTCAAGCATATTGAGGAGCTTAAAGTCGAAAACAAGTCTATCCAGGCACTGGTTGAAGAAAAGTCCACTCGTGGTCCTATGGGAGAAAAGATCAAAGCGGTTGAGCAGCAACGTGATGTTCTTAGAGATGCACTTAGATCTCTTCGAGAAACCAAAGATCATGAGATTCGACAAACCACTGAACGAGTTAGTCAACTAGAGTCACGACTCGAAAAGGAGCGGGTCATCAACCATCAGATGCAACGAAAAATTGTACAAACCCGATCGGCTATTGCTGCCTCCGCATCATCACCTACCAATACCTTATTTCCAAGTTTGGCACTTCCATCCAAATCTTCAGACTTGTCTCTGAATGAGGATGGTTCACTCAGACAAACCTCTTCCTCATCTGCATCCACCACTGACCATGATATCACATCACATTTAAACGCCAACTCTTCAGGAAAAGAGAATATCCACAGCAACACATTGCATCTCCCTAATTCTGGTTTTGCATCATACGACGAGCGACCTAGATCAGGATCACCGGTCAGCTTTGAAATCTCTCAAGAACCTGCATGGCTTGATTATGTCGACCCAAGACATCGTCAAACTGCTGCCTCTAAACGAGGAGGTGTAAAACATCAAAGAGATAACCATCCATCTGCTGTCCCGTTGTCTTTGCCTAATGGACGGTCTGAACAGCTTCCTCTGAGTCTTGGTCAAACAACCTCCTCCTAACCTAAATTATGTATAGAACCTAAGAGTATAACTCCAAAGAGCTAAGGTTTATTGTTATTATAATTATTATTATAATTGGATATAGAATTAATATTACCATCTAACTATTGTAAATATTTATTCTTGTAATATGATGAGGTTTCTTCTACTCCTTCTACTCATTTTTCATTTTTCATTTTTCATTTTTCGTTTTTCGTTTTCGCGGGGAGAACTTGGATTTTCTTACTTCTTACATATCACACACCCCGAGCAGCGATAGTGACAAGAAATACATAGGCGACAATAATAGCATAACAGAACATGTTTAGAAGACGACATGGTGCTTCCAGTAAGCCTGTTAAGTTTTCACAACTTGCTTCTCACGGTTTGAATGTCGGTGGCTTGAACTCCACCTCAAAGTTACCTGCTGATGTGTCAATCAGCGAAAGCATAGGCTTTTACTTGAAGTACCTTGCTCTGCAAGTTATGTATTTCTATATTTATATGAAGGATACATGTACTTATTTTTTCCATCGGTTGAATATTAGATTTATGAATTTCTCTTATCATCATAACCGTACTCCGCAACTGATCAGTAACGATGTTATGAACCTGGCAAAGATCCCAAAACATGTTGGGGCGATTGTCACCTTGAAAGATGTGGAAGTTGAAGGAGGAGGTGTAGATGGTCTATTGGAGGACCTGGGTGAACTGTCGGCTTGGTGTATTGGAGCTGGTGTCAAGGAACTCACTTTATATGAAAGAACTGGTATATTGAAAGAGATCCCTTCACCAGATGTATACAGGGCTGTGGCAAGGAAACTGGAATCATATTATGGAATTGCCAATAGACCCACATTTGCATTGCATACCCCCCACAAGGCATATACATATGTCAATGGCGAAAACCTTGGAGTTGCCCATGACAAAAACGCCAAGAACAAATACGAATTAATGATCCATTTACTTTCCGAAGAGGATGGAAGAGAATCGATTGTCGATCTCACCAAAACCCTGGCTGGATTGGCTCAGAAAAACGTTATCAAATCCTCTGATATTACTGTGGATGTGATCAATCAGGAAATGGAAAACCTTGTGACCGAGGAATCAGACATCATTATTATATTTGGACCAAGAATTGATCTTCAAGGGTTTCCTCCTTGGCAATTAAGATTCAGTGAGATTTTCCATCAGCCCGATAATGATCGTGTCATTTATCCTGTATTCCTCAAAGGTTTAGAGCGATACTCTGCATGCCAAATCAATGTGGGCAAGTAGAGGAACCTAAATGAACTTGCTCTCCTTTTTTATATCATCCTATTTCGCTCAGAATTTACGGCAATTTGCATTCAAAAGTTAGTTGAGTTTCTGTCCAACAATAATAAAAAGGTAGGATACATAGCTATATACATATATATAATATGACATACTCACTCTTCTATGACTTTGATGAAGGGGGCAATACGAATTTCAAAACGCCAGTACTCGCAGTATACGAGATGAATCGAACCTCTTTAGATTCCTTGAAATGACGAAGATACTTTTGCTGCAGAGGATGATTCTCGTCAGTTATAGGCTCACCGGTGTCCTTTCTTCTGGGCCAAATCGAGTATAAACTAACTGTAGCTTTGACATTAAGGCCTTTACCTGGATCTGGTTTGACACTTAGGTCAGGATATATTGCCACGTTTCTTTTAAAGAAAACAACATCTCTACCAGGAACCTGTAGACCAATATCACTGTAGGAGCTCAGATCCACAGGCTCCATAAAAGTGAGTTCACCCACTCCTTTTCTACCAATAGTAAATCTTTCCACATGTCGCAGTTCTTTCAGTGACATGTGTTTCAATCGCTCATCCGAAGGTGATATCCAGTAACCATTTTCGTCGACAATGTCGTAGTCAGCAAGTGGTACTGGTCGTGCTTTGGGCTCGGACTCGGACTCGGACTCGGACTCGGACTTGGGCTTTGGCTTTGGCTCGTGCTTGGGCTCCGGGACGGAAGAGACAGAGATAGGTGACGGGCTTACTGCATCGGGGATAGTCACCCCAGATATTACTGCTGCAGTTGAAGAAGGAGTAGTTGCAACTTCTGCAGCTTTTTCGGCTGTCACAGGTGGAGCTAGCAGGGATTTCCGTCCTCCGTACTCTGACTTCTCTTCGGGGGCATCGTTCTCTACTGACTTAGTAGTACGAGACAATGTCTTTTCAATAATCAATCTTCGAATGCTAGATTTTGGCGAGAATGCACTAGACCTCACAAGACTTGATCTGTCAGCAAGAGCAGTCGCAGGTACATCGACAGCTTGTCTCAACTTTGAAAGCAACAAAGGACCCGACGTGACTGACACAGGGCTATCTTCTCTTGGAGTATGATCCATATATTTCCCGGTGGTTTTCTTAACAGGAGTGTTCGACGTGGCACCAGAATATGTAACAACTACAGTGGTTTCATTCATAGATCTATTTTCGTCGTTGAAACCAGTATTTCTGCTAGGCTTGAAGAATGCGCCCTTTCGAATATAAGAATAGCCTGGAGAGTTAGAAGATGCCAGAGGAGCTCGATGGCTAGAGCCAGAAGAAGAGAATGGTCGTCCTTGTGGAGAACTATTGATGGGTACAACCATAGGCTGAGTCGCTGGCACAGCTGAAGGCAAAACATTCGATTGACCAGCGAAAAGGATGCTACCCGAATACGGGGTCTGGTCAATCTGAGCAACTTTTGGACCGTAAATCATGTTACCATTTACACCATTATTAATGCTGTTACCCATATTGTAGTTGCTGTTGTTGAAGCTACCATTCAAGTTGTTATTGTTGTTGCTGTTATTGTTGTTGAGGAAAGATCCACCAAAACCACTATTAGGTGCGGATGTACCGAATGGACTATTCGACGTTGTGTTGGTGGAACCGAAAAGTCCGCTAGGTTTGTTTGCAGTAGCAGAAATACCCGTAGTATTTCCAAAAAGACCAGGCTTGTTAGCAGTAGATGCATTGTTGTTGGAGAGACCACCAAAAAGCGTACCTGAAGAGGTATTCTGCGTGGTATTAGCAGAACTGGATCCAAAGAGTCCACCATTACTAGCCAAAGGTTGTGCTGTCGAGTTTCCGAACAAGCCACCAGTTGCAGGCTTCTGAGCCATGCTATTGGTATTATTGCCAAACAATCCACCAGCTGGAGCGGGATTAGTAGTCGCAGTCGCAGCACCAAACGGACTAGCTGAAGCATTATTCTGGGTATTTCCTGAACCGAATCCACCAAAACCTGTCGAAACAGGACTAGCAGTACTAGCAGCTGTTCCGACATTGCCTGTATTCGATCCAAACAAGCCACCACTGGGGGTTGCAACGTTGTTCGTCGTGTTAGAACCAAACTGGAAACCGGTACTACCAGCTGGTTTCCCAAACATGGTACTACTGTTATTCACAGTAGAAGCAGTTGATCCAAAAGGGCTAGATGTAGTATTAGCTGCAGGGCTGCCAAATAGCCCTCCTATATTAGCAGAGGCAGTAACGGCAGGTTTGTTGGCAGCATTTCCAAGCGAGCCGAATGCTGTGCCAGTAGAAGCATTGTTTACGTTGGCAGCACCAAAACCAAAACCTGTACCTCCAGTAGCTGTAGTACCAGTAGGAGCATTCTGACCAAAACCGCTGAAAGCTGGTCTGTTCATGCTGTTAGAAGCAGTATTGGCACCAGCGAATGCAATGGTAGGGCTGTTATTTACAGCAGCACCGAAAGCAGGTGTAGTAGAAGCAGCTCCAAAGGTGGATCCAAATGGCTTGGCAGTGTTGTTCATAGTATTCACCGGAGACACGCCAAAAGCATTCGCAGTGTTGGCATTATTTTGGCCGAAAGGTGAAGTACTGTTGGTATTAGTAGCAGCTCCGAAAGGTGAAGTGCTATTGGTATTAGCAGCAGCTCCAAAAGGACTAGTGTTTGTGGCAGGAGCAGCGGTGGTAGAACCAAATAAGCTATTACCTGCAGGCTTTCCAAACAGGCCACCCGACTGGGCATTGTTGTTGTTGGTCTGGCCAAAAGGTGATGTAGCAGTGTTAGTTCCTCCAAAACCTGGACTGACATTAGTATTACCAAAGGGACTATTTGGAGCAGAAGTACTACCTGAAGAACCAGCACCTCCATTACCAAAACGTCTACCTTGTTGATAGTCCTGGAATCTGATTTCACTCAGCGAATAGTTTTGATACTGAGGCATCGCATTGATGCTCACGAACACGTTCTGATTTTGAGGTTTCTGCGGATCTTTTTCGGTGTATGCACTATACGGCACCAAACCACTTCCTGCTCCTGTGTTGGATGTACCAGAAGTATTAGCCGGTGAAATAGCCGAGGGTGAACCAAAGCCGCCTGTAGATCCAAAGCCTCCAAAGCCTGCAGATGCAGTATTAGTATTGGGTGCAGTACCTGTGTTAGCTCCAAAAGGAGACGTATTGGAAGCAGAACCAAAGCCTCCAAATCCTGACGTTACAGCATTAGTTTGGTTATTGTTTCCAAAAACATTGGACGTATTATTCGAGCCATACAAGCCTCCAGTAGCAGTGGTTGGAGTGGTAGAAGCAGAGTTGTTATTGGCACCAAAGGGAGAGCTACTAGAGCTCGATCCCATTCCAAATCCTCCACGATTAAGCATGATGATTGTCTGATCAATTAGTATGCAATAGATTAATTAAATAATACAATGCGCAGAAAAACAGTGCCCTTTTGAATTGATACAGGTAAATGTTTTGATGTCTAGGTGATGGTTTATCAGGAAAGATCAATGGAAGTTGAAACTCAACTCAAATTCAAAATCACACCCAACAACCAGACACGATTCTCAGAACTAAGCCGGGTAACCATGGCATTGGGACTATCCTACCGTCACGCGAAGACATCGCGAAAAATAAGTCGGCCTGAAATTTCAATTACTATACTACTTTAGGAACAAGCGGTTTTTTTTGGCAAAAACAACTATTAGATATCGAGCCCAAAACTGCCAAAAAAAACATGGGTATTAAAGGATTATATAAGGTGATTGCAGATAATGCACCTTCTGCAATCAGGCAGGTAGATTACAAAATGTTGAATGGCAGAAAGGTAGCCATTGACGCGTCCATGTCTTTATACCAGTTTCTTATTGCAGTTAGACAACAAGATGGTCAACAACTCAGCAACGAAGATGGAGAAACTACAAGCCATTTGATTGGTATGTTCTATAGAACATTGAGATTAGTGGAACATGGATTGAAGCCAGTTTATGTTTTTGATGGAAAACCCCCTGAAATGAAGAATGATGAGCTTTCTAAGCGAGTTGAAAAGCAAGAAGCTGCCAAAAAACAAGCCGAAGATTTGAAAGAAACAGGAACTGCAGAAGAAATTGCCAAATTTGAACGACGAACAGTGCGGGTTACTAAACAGCAAAATGATGAAGCTAAAAGATTACTTAAATTGATGGGAATTCCTTGTGTTGATGCACCTGGTGAAGCTGAGGCTCAATGTGCAGAACTTGCAAGTAAGGGTAAGGTTTTCGCAGCAGCCAGTGAAGATATGGATACTCTAACATTTGCAACGCCTATATTATTACGACATTTGACGGCAGCAGATCAAAAAAAACAGCCAATTATTCAGATTGATTTCAAAAAAGCTTTGGAAGAAATGGAAATAACCCATGATCAATTTATAGATTTGTGTATCATGTTGGGCTGTGATTATTGTGAGACTATTAGAGGTATAGGACCTCTTAGTGCTATTAAATTGATTAAGGAACATGAAAATCTGGAGAGAATCATTGAGGAATTGAAAAAGAAGGATAAATATAAAATACCGGAAAACTGGCCATATGAGCAAGTAAGGAAATTATTCCATTCTCCGGAAACCAATCCAGCCGAAAATATCAGTTTAAAATGGACAGAACCTGACATTGAAGGGATGATTGAATTTTTATGCAAAGAAAAGGGTTTTTCCGAAGATCGAGTTAGAAATGGTGCCTCGAAGCTTTCCAAAAACGTGAAGATTGCACCTCAAGGTCGATTAACGGAATTTTTCAAAATCGATCCTTCTAAGAGTACAGTGAAAAGAAAGCCAATTGAAAAGAAGGAAAAGAAGTCTGTTAAAAAGAGAAAGTAAATAATTAGGTATGATTCCATAGATGTTGTTTTATCGTTATCGTGATTGGTATTGCCGTGGTTGGTATTCTCGTGCGGCTCACCACTATAAATCTAGATTCATATGAACTATGAGTGGTTCATTCACCATACAAAAAATCAAAGCAACATGATGATGAAACATTGGGTGGGAGCACACGTATCTACTGAAAAAGGTGTACAGAATTCGATTCCAAGGATTTTGGACCTGAAAGGTCTGGCTTTTGCCATATTCTTAAAGAACCAGAAACGCTGGACTTCAAGCCCTTATGAAGAGACAGTAATAAAGCAATTTCATGAGAGGATCAAAGAAGCACATATAGACGCCCGGAAACAAGTTTTACCTCATGGATCGTATTTGATTAATCTAGGGAATCCAGACGGCGAAAAGTTGGCCAAAGCCAAAGCGGCTATGTTGGATGATTTACAAAGATGTGAACAACTAGGAATAGGTCTATATAATCTTCATCCAGGATCTTCTTTAGGTACTGATAAGCAAGCGGCTATTAAGCAAATTGCCGAATCTATAGATGAATTGGTAAAACAGACAAGTTTTGTGAAAATAGTGCTGGAAAATATGACTGGCCAAGAGGCTCGAATTGTAGGCACCGAATTGCAGGACATACAGCAGATCATTCATCAGGTTGAAAACAAGGATAGAATCGGAGTTTGTATCGATACATGTCATTCTTTGGCAGCAGGCTATGATCTTCGTACAGAGGAGACTTTCAATGCCTTTTGGGATAAGTTTGATAAGCTTATAGGCATGAAGTATCTCAGCGCTATGCATTTGAACGATTCCAAACATCCACTTGGATCACGACGAGATGTGCATCAAAACATTGGCGTTGGATTTGTCGGATTGGAAACATTCCGTCTGATTATGAACTCTGCCAAATTTGAAGGAATTCCGCTCATTTTGGAGACACCTATGGACGATGACGCAGAAAACGGGCGTTTACAAGAAATCGAGCTTCTCAAATGGCTCGAAGGTCGGACGAAAGATGACCCGGAATTTCTTGAAATCCAGGAAAAACTCCATCTAAAAGGTAAATCAGAGCGTGATACGGTTTTAGCCGCTGCGGAGAAGAAGAAAGCTGAAGAAGGAGCCAAAAAAGTGAAAAAACGACCTGCAGGCCAAGCAGCACTGACATTTGCCAAGAAGCCCAAGACAGAGGCAACAGGTGAATAAATAATAATTATAAATATATACCGAAGATATGGAATGACCTATATAGATAGCCGGTCCAGACTTATGCCATCAGTAGAATGATGACGAGATAAGGGTTGAGTGTTGAGACTATAGAAACGCTCACAACCGTCGGATGAACGGCCGCCAATCCACCATTTGCTGCCATAATCAGGGGTACCAGGTGAGTTGTGTGAATGAGAGGCTGTCATAGTTAGACTATTGAGTGAACTGACGCTGTTTCTTCTGTCACCTAAGAACTGTCGTTCTGGTGAATGAGTAGAGTTGTCGATAACTGAAGCATTGGAAGTACCTGAAATCGGTATTGTGTTTGTGGTGCTTGTCGTTGTTGTGCTTGTGCTTGTGCTTGTCGCCGTACTTGTATTAGCAGTGGCATTAACATTTGCTGCTGCTGGAGCCGATTTCGACAATTGATGCTGAACTCGATACGACAAATGCTGGTTATTCAAAACAGTCTGTCTTTTCCGAGACGAGGTTTCACTTCCGGAAAACCCCAGTAGGAACGAAATAAACGGGCGAGTTGTTGGCATGAACCCGTGAGATATTCGTGATGGCTGTGGTTCTTGTTAGGTTATCTCCCGGACGCATTCTGAATTTGAAGCATCGGGTCAGGGGGAAAAGGATGAGGGAGGAGTGATGATAACAAAAGGAGGAAAAATGTAAAAACAACTTCCGAAAAAACACTCAAAAAACTCTGGAAAACTTTTATATTGAAAACATTTCAATTGACGAATTTCGAATGCAAATATCCGTTTTTGTTGTTTCATTGATGTTGCTCTCTTATCTCTGCTTATCAGCTTTTCCAGTTACAAGTTGGCTCGGACGAAATTTCACCCAGGCAATATCAAATCGTCTCATAAGATTTGGAAAGATCACTGATTTCTCAGCACCAACATGGCATATTTGGCCACGGATCATTCCAAAAATGCTGATAGTCGTATCCACTTTGCAACACAAGGAATGTTTATTATAGACGATATTGTCTATCAGGACGAGAATCTGCCTCCATCTATCGGTGTACTCGGAGGAGCAGGTACCTATGCAATTGTAGGAGCGAGGCTCTTCAATTCTCCGCCCTCTTCTAAACTATTAAGATGGGTAGTAGATACTGGCAGTGACTTTCCTGCTGACGTTGACCTACAGATTAATGATATGGATACAGATGTAATATGGAGACATGATCCGACAAGGAAAACCACCAGGGGTCTTAATAAATACGGAGATAAGGAATTCAGGGCTTTTGAGTACTTAACTCCGAAAAAACGCATTCAAGCCGCGGACATGATAGAATATGGGCTCTATGAAGCTGAAGGTATTCACCTGATATGTGGCCCTGAAAGATGCATTGAGATTATTGAAATGATCCAGCATGAAAGACAAAAGAAAGGTATATTATATGATTCGACATTTGTATGGGAACCTTTACCAGATAGTTGTGTTCCACAGAATCTGCCTGCTATTTTGAAAGCATTGGAATATGTCCATATTCTCTCACCAAACGAACAGGAGTTTCTGAGTTTTCTCAATGTACACGCTAAACCTGAAACGGCAAATATCAGTGAATGTGTAATGCAATTTGTATCCACGTTGAAAGGCAATGAGGCTCTGAAGTTTCTGGTGATTCGTAGAGGAGAGCTTGGAGTCAAGGTCTATAACCCTAAGGGATCACTAGTATACAGCTGCTTGCCATATTATCATGATTCACAGGAACATGTGATAGATCCGACTGGAGCAGGGAATACGTTCTTAGGAGGTTTTACTACTGGTTATGTCAAGTCTGGAGGCGATCCTGTCGAAGCCAGTTTATATGGAACTGTTGCCGCTTCTTATGCCATTGAACAAGTCGGACTTCCTCGGCTTACGAATAAAGCATCAGATGAATCTTCTGAAGAATGGAATAGAGAAAATGTGTTCAAGAGACTGGAAAATCTGCGACAGAGACAGAGCCGGATTCAGCGGGCATTACAAAGCGAATAAGTTGGTAAATTGTAAATAGCATACATATTTCTAACTAAGCATGTTATATTTACTTAAATATACAAAAAAATGGCAAAAGATCCCTGTTTTTGTGTTCTATAATCACTCCAGTATCAGCGGTTCTTGCCTGCGTGGTTCAGTTATGTCCCGCCCTGCTACCACACCTCACCTCTTTACACCTTATAGCGGCAACTTCAACCGAACCAAACTCAATGAGTGTGCCGAACCCTTGCTTGCTAGCAGTACTGCTTGTAATAAGTACACATACGGGCCCTCAATTTGTGTTTCATTATCCACCATACCCGGAAACAAACAACTACGAAGCTGCTTCACATATTAATCAGGACAATGATCTATATGACGATGAGACTTCTGACAGTAGTGACGAAGAAGCTATAGAGTCCTGTACTTCTGAAAGTGATGCTGAAGAAGATGAGGACGAAGATGAAGTTCAAGATTACCAGTCTATGAGTACGAAAACATCAGAATCCGTTACTGTTTCTACATCCCCCAAAAACCTGCTGGAAAGGTTAGAAAGAGGCAGGAAGCGAGCACAAACTCTAGAAAGAAAGCAAACCATTGATACCATTGCATCTTCAGGTAGCAATAATGCCATTTCAAGTGCTTCAGGGTCAATTGCTGGACAGGACTCACTACTTTCTGCCGATCTACTGCGCCAAAACAGCGGCTCTCATCATAACAGATCGTTAAGTAGACAACGAGGCTCTGAAAGGAGTAACAATGATCAGGCCAAAAGTACAGCTGATCAGGATAACATGGTACTTGGATTTGATACCGACTTTCTCAGTGAATTGCTTTGTCCGTCCAGAGTAATGTGTAATACCAAGTTCGAAATGACTGTCGATGAAATGGTATTCCTAGGCATTCCTATACATATACTTCCTGATGGACAATGGAAAAGGCGTAGAAACAAAAAGCCCGACAGCAAGGCTGCACCTTCTACTGTGATAGCTAAACAGTCATCGGATCAACAGGACAATTCTGAATCCAGCTCTGATGAGGAAAATGAAAATGAAAACAAGCGAATAGGCACTAATCAGTCAGATACTACAGATAAAGACAAACATGAAGAGTCCCACGGGTCTGATGACTCCAACTCTCCAATGAGAATGTTCCATGTGGTACTTGTTATGAACCCTCCTATGACTGAATACTTTCTACGCGTAGACCAGATGTATCATTTTGTACTATCGAGGTTTGTGGCCGCTCTCAGAATCGAACAGGCGAAATCAAATTACGTCTGGAATGAAGTCACTGAGATTATGAACATTAAAGAGAAGTTTGGTCGTTCAGAATCGCGAAAAGACTTGTGGAACAAGATTACTCAGACATCGAACTTAGCATTTGCATTGAAACAACTATATGAAAGCATACGTGCAAATGATATATGCCATGTCAAAATTAACAACAGCCTGAACTCGTTCCAGATCCCTGTTGTTAGAGAGCTGGCCAGACTACCATCTGTTACTGATTCCTATTTGAAAGGTTCTTATTTGACAACTGGCACAACAGAATTCACTGCTATGATTATGGCAAATCGTCTAGGAGATCATCCTGAACTGATAAATATTTATGGAATTCTTCTTTTCGATAATCCTGAAGATATTATTAAAGATATGCAGGCAAGTGCCTATGGTCCATTAGCCGAGACCATCCGAGCTATTGATCCTACAGAAAGCATAAAAGAACTAGCAGATAAATTGGATCAAACAGTACAGAAGATGGTAGAGCTTGCACAAAGTCTGGTGTACTGGAGACGAGCGAGATTTATCACTCCTATCAGTCATCGTAATATTTACGCAGTATCGCCCTTGGCAGAAATCGGTAGCATTGGCAAATACTCTGGGCTGTTCAAAGAAAAGTTCCCTGAACTTCCATTGACATTGCCGAAGTTGTTGTCTATGCTTTCTACTGGCAAGCCTAGACCATATGCAAGTCATATACCGTCCAGAGACCACCGAGATATTTATGTTGCTGCCCTGGCATGGGTTATGAGAAACGGATTTGTAATTAACTTGAGGACATTTGCTTTTCTAAAGATCCCTAGACGCATCAAGATGTATGTCAAGAGGGACTTACAGGTGGAACGAGAGCTAAATGAGTCAATCTCTACTCAAACATCTGGAAACACACCTAATAAGAATTTCCAGAACACAGATAACAGCATTGACAATACTATGGACAACTCAAAGAAGCCGGCTAGCGGTGGTTCAGTTGCCAGAGTTCCCACTCCAGGAAGTTCTCCAAACACAGCAGCATCTTCCTTAAGTAGAGGAATCAGTACTGCTATGCTGAGGACACCAAATTCTGGGGTTAATACAGAACAACCGGCAGTTTCTGTGAGTGCGTCATCAAATCTATCAGCACATAATCGATCAGATTCTGATAGTACTGGTGCTGAAGAAGAGCGAAGTACTGAAGACAGCTTGGAGGAAACTATCGTTGTAGATCCTGCTCGGGCTACTGTCATGGAGAAACGTTGGATATCGAGGTTACTAGCCGACAAGACACAAGATCAGCAAGAGCAGTTCAAAAAATTGATTGTATATTTCAACGGTGTATCCTCTTTGGAAGATGCTCTGTCATTAGAAGGAATGACCAGACAAGAATGGAAGAAGTTCAGAATGGTATTTGATTCGTACATTATATTGGTGAGGCATTGGTAGTTTGAAAAAAATAGTATTATATCTAATGTAACAATATAGTTATGAATGTAGACAGCAGTATTAATGGAGAGTTCTTTGCCAGAAGATTTGCAATAACGGGCAGATGCAATAGTAAGATAAGAAAGGGGACATGAGAAGTGGGACAGAACTAGAAGATCGCAATTTATTACCCATGCATTTGTCTTTGTTTCCCATGTCCTATTTCTTTAAACTTCCAGCTGCCCTGCTGGTTCTTCGTCCGAATCAATAGATCCTACAGAAGACATTTCGCTATCAGAATCAGAACTATCCTCATTGTCCTCGAATTTATCGGCAGAAGCATATTTCTGGACATAATCCTTCACTTTTAAATCATAGCTAGAAACGTCCTTGAGAAATAAGTTGGAGGCTTCGCTATTCAAAGGATCAGCAGCATTCGGATATCGCAATAATTGGGGCAAGAATACCTCAAATATGTTCATCATGTCAAACATAGGAGACCATGTTTGATTAATAACGTCTAAACATACAGTGCCACTAAGTTCATCAATGTTCGGGTGGAATATCTTGTTCACGAATCCAATAGAAGGGGATTTATAAGGATATTGATCAGGCAGTTCTACATGGATTTTCCATAAGCCTTTTTCAAAAGGAGCTGCAAAGTTAGTAATCAAATGAAAATTTAGGATTTTTTGTCTTTTTGTTTGGTTATCAGTGCTTACTCTCTTCTGGTCCTCTGAATCGGACATAAAACTCTTGCCTAATATTGTTAGAACAGTCCTATAGATTACAATTACAGCCACCAAAAAACATTTGAAATTTGGTGTAATTATCATGGGATTACTTACATGCTATCATTCACTAGGGTGACGTCGAAATTACTCATAAGTCTAGAGTGTGTTAGTCACATGCCTCTGGACATCTCTAATGTTGGGTTCAAAGTTCGGAACGGAACCGAACCGATGCCCGGCTGAATATGAATGGAAACTTACAATTTCATGACATCCGTTTCTATTCTACGTTTAGGAGAACTATTTATTAGTAAATGGAATCAGACCAGTAGTTTTCTTATATCACTTACCTCATGCTGAAATGTTGAACTATGTTGTTATGCTTTTGGGTGTTGTAAGGTATGATGGTAGGTGGCTAAGATTGGAGTTGATGCGATCTTTAAATGGGAATCATAGAGTGAGTGAATGGATATGGAGAGAGAAATAGGGGGAAGGACCACAACCCAAAAGAAAGTTGGCAACGTTAATATTATACATTAGGATTTTATATGAAACTGAAGGTACAGATTTCAGTACAAAGATGTGATAATAATCACAAGATCCATGTTGTGTAGGGGTGAATGATTCATTATCCATTTTGGGCAGGGCTAGAAGTCATGATCCAGTGAGAAAAGCGAAAGCGGCGAGAACAGAGTACTTGTTTTACTGCTATACTAAGGTAAGGTTGACATTTCACACACAAACCACTGACATACATTCATTCATTAATTAGTTCCAGAATCTCCAGGCTCCAAGGGTTTCAAAGCTTTCCATAGAGTTCAGTTTGATAAACTCATCAGCAGTGACACTGTTTTGATTCAAGGTATATGAAGTTCCTGGCACTCCTAACTTGGATTCGAAAATGATGTATTTGGCTGGCAATAGTTGCTTCATTTTTAGGATTTTGTTCTTCAGCGATTCTTCATCAATAGACTGGTGCACAAGAGTAATAGCACAGCCACCACCTCCAGCACCTGTGAGTTTGGTTTCACCGAGCTTCAACGAGTCAACAACGAATTTGACCTGCTCTAATGCAGAATGGCTTACACCTAGAGCATTCAATAGAGAATGGTTCATATGAATCAAGGATCCAAACTCCTCTGTAAACTCGGTGAGTGCATTCTGCTTGGCATCGCCATCTGAAAGTTCTGATATACTTTTGGATTGCATTATCAGCTCACTAGCACGGCTAGATATATTTGATATGGCTTCCATGATAGGCTCGACAATCTTCGGACTGCCTAGTTTCAAGTCGTTGACATGAGACACCAGCTCAGCCGTCACTCTAGGCACTTTTGTGTCGGTCAGCACCAATCTCAATTCTGGGAAATATTTGAAAGGAATCAAAGTATTTGGCCGTTTGAAGAAAACTGCACCACCTCTAGTAGTGACAGCATTATCAATCCCTGACGGCTTTTTATGGATACAAACCTCACCAACATAAGACCATTTTGAAATCAAGTTGGTGGTTCTAACTTTTTCCTCTTTTGTACTGAGTTCAGGGTCTTTTATGACGTTTTGTACAATCAGTAAAGCAGTAGCTACGCACACGCTGAAAGCAGCAGATGAGCCCAAGCCTGAACCCACAGGAATCATGGATCTGACCGTATAACGGCGTCCTTTCGTTTCTGGGGTACATAAATGAAGATATATGTACAAAAATGCAAATGCAGCACTATGCGGTAGTCTTTGGTCTGGACTGATAAGCTTGTTCAGAGCGGCCGCGACTTTGGTTTTCATTTCATGTTCATGGTCATCATCATGTTCACGAGCAGCATCTCGTTCTTCTTTCAACAGAGTCCACGGCAAGTCACTGATTTGCCAGGATTCACTGAATCCGATATCGGGGAAATCCAACTCCACAGATTCTTCATCTTCAGTCTTGGTGACTAGAAGATACGCACGAATTGAGACAGAAGCGGCTATGGCAGGTTTACCATGGACGACAGCATGTTCGCCAAACAAAATCACTTTCCCTGGTGACGATACCAAGAAGTTCTCCGAGGGCATTGCAGGTTTTGAAAAGGTCTTCTCACAAAGAACACAATATGCCTTTTATATATAGCCCGGTGTTGAGTTGAGCTGCTGGTGTCGAGGCGCGTAAGGGAAAAGTCAGAAGGGAGAGCGAAAAGCTGCGGCTAGGCTGTGCCTTGGCTTTTTGGGAGACAAAAAGGGGTTCACTCTGGCCAAAGTGTTCCTTAGGGTTAACTCAATTGGGTTATTAATTCACCAAACCCCGCCAATTTTCCTGTAAACTAATTCTCAGATTAGTGGAGTATAGGTAATAGGTAGAATATATAGGTAGGACCAATTTAGTGTTAAAATAGCAATACTATTGAAATAAAGGTACTATAAGAGTTTATATAAGATCCCCACCTAAAGGAGGATCTTCCATGCAAATACTAAGTCGGGGCTTGATTCTAAGAAAAGGTTGGGAAGAGAGAAATGTCCGAGGAGGTTTTACAGGAGAGCCGTTAGAGAGAGCCGTTGGAGAGAGCCCTGGGCCCCCACGACATATTTGCGGGGGAGGATTCAAAACACTCGGAGGAATATAAAGGCAAAATAAAAATCCCAGTCAATTGACCAAGATTTAGGAGTTCTGAAAAGTTAATAGATGTGTGTTTTTGCTAAGTTGTGAGGGCTCACAATATGATCTGACCAGAATTAGCTGTTGAGTGATTCATTTATTCCACATCAATTTTCTCCCCTATAACTTACTTATAAGTAAGGCAATAGCAAATTCATATTTTACCACTTTCCAACTACATTTTTAGAAAAGTGCATTAAGATTTGCTTGATTCAATTTATTTTATTTCTCCATTTCATTCATTCATTCATTTAAAGTTTTCTAGGATTCTATTACTTTCCATGACAAGTGAATCTAATCAGTTAATGGACATCATTGCCCAGATATCCTCAGAATTGAAGAATAGGGACACGATATCTTCAAGTTTGGATCAATATACTCGATTGTTGGAAAATGACATCACGCAGTTGCAAAACATCACGGCAGTGATACAAAAGCCCAACACCATTGAGAACTTTACAGAACCATATGATCTTGCCCTACAATATTTCCAGAACTTTGTTCAACCCAATCTTCAGAGTCTTGGTAATGCTGTACGTGAAGTGCCTTATCACAAGTTCAAATATATATGGAAATCACAGTTACAAACGTTGGTTTTTATGGCCATGTATGTCCGTTGGATGGGCAATAATGGCTTACCTTCTCCAGACGAAATCGTGGAAATCTTGGGTGTCTGTTTTGAAATAGATGACCGAATCGTCCAATACGATGGCTCATTAGCCTTGCATTTCACTGTCGAAGATTATCTGTATGCTGTTGTGGATTTCTCTAATGAGCTTTCGCGATTGACCGTGGGTCTGGTTACACATCATATGGTTTGTAGACACCGTGAAGATTACGAAATTGAAGAGTCGAGTCTCAAATATATCCTTGATTCTATTCAAGAAGCTGACAATGAATGCCAGCGGCTGTTTTTGTCTTTGAATTTGAAGAACGACAATCTACGAAGAAGAGGTGATACTATCAAGTATGACACCAAGAAGATACAAGAAGTGGTATATGATCTTGCTATACGCGGTATATTGCGATAAGGCATCATTTCATTATTCCCTTTACTAAAAAACTATGTCATTATATGTTTAGTTGTCCTGAGGTTACTACTAGACCCATGTCATTATATGTGTAATCGTCTTGAGGTTACTAAACCCATGTCATTGTACTCCTGGATTCACAATATACCCAAGGCTGTGTCCAGACTTCCAACAGTTGTTGATCTATGGAGTCGTCGTTGGCTCAGGGGTAGTGCTGCCAATTGTTCGTTTGTTAAAACTGTCATGCCGTAATGTAGTGTCGGTGATAATGGAAGACGGTTTTTCAGTACTGGTGATCCTATCGGACTACTTCCATACGGACTTTCATCTTTGCTGCCCCTCCTTTTAGGCGTCGAATACAGAGTGCTTACGCTTCCGTTGCTTTTAATTGACTCGGGGCTATTTTGCTCGAGATAAAGTTTCGTATGGCCGGTCTTTGGGGTCTGAGGCATGATAGGAAGCGGTTCATAAGGTCGAGCTGAAGCTGATATTCCGTTATAGTTGTAAATGTTGTTTATGCTTCGGTTGAGAATCTGCTGCGACTTTTTGCGTTGTTGAATGTGGTATTCAACCATGGCATCATTAGTCAAATTCTTGATGACTTTATCATCGACCGGTTTGATATTGCGACAGCAATTTGGACATGCAGAGAACATCCCATTAGCAGCATTTCTTTCGGGCCGACTACAGTCGTATAGTTTGAGGTCTACAAGCTGCAATAAGCAGATGTAATGACAAACATGAGAGCATTCTAGGAGCACAGGTTGTTCGTTATCCAGAAGATATTCCATGGGCTCCTCACATATACAACAAAGCTTGCCTACAACAGATTTCGGAGTGCTTCCACTCAATGAAGAAGGCGATGAAGAGATTTTCCCTGTGGAAACTGAGGCTGAGGAACATGTGGAGGAAGACGAAGTGGATTCGCTGTGAGGCAATGATGGCAATGCCTTTTCTATCCGTGCTTTGAACCCGCTTCTGAGTTTATTTACAGGCTCTGGGGATTCGCTGGTGTCAGAATAGCAATTTGCTTCAAGTCCATTATCATTTCTGCGTACAGCTGTCGAATATATTCCCATGCCAAGGATTGAATTGACAGATGATTTGGTTGGCAATTCCGACGGCGATTCGTCACCACTGAGATCAGAGTAGACTGAAGAGGCGTACGAAATTGTAGGCGAAGGGGGACTAAGTGAACCTATTCTTCCGGATATTCGAGATGCAGCATTTTTGATGCGATTGGATATCCCTCCTCCGTTACCACCATAAAAACTAGTGGTACTATAACGACTACAGTAACCGTAACCAGGGCTAGTGGCTGGTGAAAGTCCTAACTCCAACTTGATTGGAACATATGAGGCAGTACTCATACTACTGCACCTCTTGTCATCAAATACGAGAGAGCATGTGGATGTTGTGGGGCTCGCCAAAAGATCATTCAGACTGAACACTACTTCCTGAGCCATTTTTCTTTTGAAATAACAAACAAGAAAGGGATAAATAAATTCGAATTTGAGGTCTGTTTACTACTTCAAACACAAACAAACAAGATATCTGCCAGTTAGTGGGGTGTGGCCCTTTATAAAGTTTGTAGTTTGCACCTCACGATGTAGCCCCATATGGGGTTCGATCAGACTCAGATCAAAACCTCTGAAGATGCAATCTCAGAAATTAGTTCCATCGAGAGGGCCGAAAACGGAAATTAAAAGACCAAGCCCCAAAAAGTAATTGCAAAGTCAGAAATCATATCACGAGCATACATCTGACAATGGCTGAGTGAAGATGTTCTGCCAGCTTTTAAGTGACCGATTTGCGGCTGACAATTTACTCTGTATGGTTTTAATGGCTACCAGCACAAGCTACGTACTGGTGGTGTATATGTGCTTTTAAGTACTTTTAAGTACTTTGTATATATCTATATTTATTATTATACTCATTATTATATTTATTCTTATGTTCATGGTACTCTTTTGGCCCCCCTGATTTTTTTCGATAGCTTATCAGCAATGTTCGTCCCGTGCAGCCAGTCTAGCCAGCCAACCAGCCAACCATCTTACGTTGGAAATGGCTGGATTATCTTCACTAGCAAAAGTAAATGCCATCTCCTGTATTTTCATACTCAAAACACAATAGAATGAAACTATACCGATTGAATTGAATATGTTTATTCATAATATCAAGACGAACAGCTTATATAAAATCTGGATAATTGAAACTTCGGCATCACGTGACTCAACAGAGAAATTTCAGTATCACGTGCCCTCTGATGAACTTCAATCCACTCTGATCAAAGCAAGAAAAACGCACAATAGCACTTAATAATTGCCAAACAAACCCACCTAAAATTGTACATATTTTACATCAATATTATCATTTCATTAATTCCATACCCTCTTGCCCAGATTACCCTGTTTACCCTCAGTTCTTTCCTTGATCCTACATTTCTCGGGATTCGGAAAAGAGTTTTTCCGGCTTTAAACGGCTGTAGCTGCCAAGAGGGGTCGGGTCCCGTTCACAGAACCCCCACCAAAAGCCGCAAGGATGATTTTGTTGGCTGGGACCTCCTCATATTTCCGACACAGAAATTCCCTTTAAACTCCTTACACACTACTTTACAGTAACGGAAACCAAAGAACCATGCTTTCATACGCAAGACCTACTTTGCGAGCTGCTACAGCTGTAGCCAAGCGAGGTTATGCTTCTGGCTCTGAGGTAAGTGTACAGCGACTAGGAATTGATGTTTTCAGGTTGTTCAGAATATGATGCTATCTTTTTTTGATAGCGGCCCAACAAAAGATAGATGTGGATTGAAACTTACGGAGCGACCGCTTTGACAAAACGGCTGTAGAACAAACGAATAAGATTTGCTAAACTATCAATCTGATATTGCCGATAGATTTTCCAATGCCGGTTGCGTTATTATACTGCGTTCATCATTGATGGATACTGATTATAATATATGTCCATATTGTCAGGCTCTTACTGACATCATCATTTATCATATTCAACAAAGTCTACCCACTACACTTAATAATTAATAGCCTGATTCTAACTTCTTCTTATAGACTTTCAACATTAAGCTCTCTGACGATGCTTTCCAAACCTACGAACTTGACGCTCCTTCCCTCGATGTTGAGCTCTCCAAGGATCAACTGCTCCAAATGTACAAGGATATGGTTGTCATCAGACGAATGGAAACCGCTGCCGATGCCCTTTACAAGGCCAAGAAGATTCGAGGTTTCTGCCACTTGTCAATTGGCCAGGAAGCCATTGCTGTGGGTATTGAACACGCCATTACCAAACAGGACACTATCATCACCTCCTATCGATGTCACGGTTTTGCTTACATGAGAGGAGCATCTGTGAAAGCCGTGCTAGCTGAATTGCTGGGAAGACGAGGCGGTGTCTCTTACGGTAAAGGTGGTTCTATGCACATGTTTGCTCCTAACTTCTACGGTGGTAACGGTATTGTAGGTGCTCAAGTTCCTTTAGGTCTTGGTATCGCTTTCGCCCATCAATATAGAGGTGAAAAAGCTGCTACTTTCACCTTATATGGTGATGGTGCTTCTAATCAAGGTCAAATCTTTGAAAGTTTCAACATGGCCAAGCTGTGGAATGTCCCTTGCATTTTCGCCTGTGAAAACAATAAATATGGTATGGGTACTGCTGCTGCTCGATCATCTGCTATGACCGAGTACTACAAGCGAGGCCAATATATTCCTGGTCTTAAGATCAATGGTATGGATCCCATTTCTTGTTACCAAGCCTCCAAGTTCGCCAAGGAATGGGCCAGTTCTGGTAAAGGTCCTCTTGTACTTGAATACGAAACTTACCGATATGGTGGTCACTCCATGTCTGATCCTGGTACAACCTACCGAACCCGAGAGGAAATCCAGCAAATGAGATCATCCAAGGATCCTATCACTGGTTTGAAGAACCAATTGATTGAGCTTGGTCTTGCCACTGAAGCTGACATCAAAAAGGTCGACAAGGAGGCCCGAGCCTTTGTCGACAAGGAAGTCATCGAAGCTGAAGCATCTCCATACCCTGATGCCGATCCCAAGATTCTTTTCGAGGACGTATACGTCCCTGGTACCGAACCTGATGTTCTTCGAGGCCGAATCTTGTCAGAGAACTGGACTTTTGCCAAAGACAAGAAATAAGCCAATAACTGTAAATTCATTAATAGAGCGATTAGTAGTTAGTAATTCACAAAAAATCTCATCTTATAATTTCGTCTTTATCTGCTTGATTGAAGATGTTTGATATCTCGATATCTCAAATTCATGTCAAGATTCTCCCAAAAAAAAAAAAAAATACACCCACCGAAAGAGATCGCCAACTCTTTCACTTCTACTATACTGAAATTTATAGGTACCACCTTATTTATTTACCATGGATGACAGCGAATATCGGTTTCACTAGTAAGTATAATTTTTCATATTTGCAAAATCAACCTTTAATCTAACAAATTAGCAATGCTATATCAAACAAGGTAACCAAGGCAGACCGGCGGTTCGTATCACGACCGGACGATGAAGCCAGAGGCGATCCTACGACATTGGCGGGTAAAATTAG
Source organism: Daia tannicola (assembly GCA_030569095.1). Taxonomy (NCBI): domain Eukaryota; kingdom Fungi; phylum Ascomycota; class Dipodascomycetes; order Dipodascales; family Trichomonascaceae; genus Daia; species Daia tannicola. The sequence goes on from JAJMJQ010000001.1 coordinate 947,574, forward strand.
TGTGAGAGATGTTGGAAGCAAGTCTCGAAGAGCAGAACTGCCTAGATCTGGTGATTTGTCCAAAACAACAGTGGTAGACTCTAGGAAACGATCCTCAAAGAAACATAAAAGTGCATCTACATCTGCCTCGATGTTTGATTCCACTGAAAATATGGAAGGAATCAGGTATTTTCCCATGACTGCAGAGGCTAGAGAAACATTTGGATTGATTATGACCTGGGTAAGCGAGCAGTTAGGTGATGTAAGCCATGATACTTTACTGTCAGCCACAGATGCTATTATTACTATCATTAAAGACTCAAATGCTCGCGATTTGGAAAAGAAAAGAGAAGTAGAAGAACTGATTGGTTCAATATCTAATGAGAAGTTCAGCCAGGTGGTTTCTCTCTGTAAAGATGTACCAGACCCAGAGGATGATCAAGAAGGTTCGACAGAACAGAAAGATCAAGACTATGGTGTTGCTGTCACTTTCGAAGATGAACAGGAAGACGAGAGAATGGAAACTAGTGATGATGAGGGATCTTTATTAGGAATATCTGGGAGTGATAGAGATTCCGATAGCGAGGTTGAGGCCTACGAGAATGAAAACGATACGGCTGATATCGATAATGGGGAAGAAGAAATAAGCATAACAAACCAAGACAGAGCAGAGACCACCAATACCATTGCAAATGAAACTGTAATTCCTGCAAGTGATATTGATGAGTTTTGGCTTCAAAACAAACTGAGTACCGTTTTTACAGATGCTCGAACCCTACAAGAAAAAACCAGTCAAGTTTTGGACATACTATCTTCTACACTATCACTTAGTCAGGTCGAAAATGATATCATGGAAGCATTTGAGTTTGAGAATTTTGGACTGACAAAGCTATTGTGCATGAACAGAGACAGAATAGTATGGTGTATCAAGCTTGCTAAATCTTCGGTTGATGAAAAGTCACAAGTACTGGAAGAAATGGCCAAAAATGGGTTGCAATCTTTGGTGAGTGAAATCAGATCTGGTGTCAATAATGAAAGCTCTCATGATGTTGATATGTCTACAGAAAATGAAAGTATAGAACAACCAGTTGTCGTTTCTAAATCCTCTGAACTCAGGTTGGTAGATCTGGACGACCTTGTGTTTGAACAGGGAAGCCATTTATATACTGGGGGAAAATTATCTCTGCCTAAAAACACTACCCAATTCACCACAAAAACCTATGAAGAGTATGATGTGCCAGCACCGGAGGCACATGTAGGGACCAGAGATCTGCTTATGCCTATTGCTCAACTCCCTGCATGGGCAAGACCCGCATTTGGTTCTGCGGAATCGTTAAATACCGTACAGAGTAAAGTATACCCTTCCGCTTTTGGCAGTGAAGAGAATATCTTACTGTGTGCTCCAACTGGAGCTGGTAAGACCAACGTTGCATTGCTAGCCATGCTGCGAACGATTTCTCAATATCGAGATGCAACAACTGGAAAAATAGCTCTAGATGCATTCAAAATGGTTTATATTGCTCCACTGAAAGCTCTTGTACAAGAACAAGTGAGGGAGTTTTCTCAGAGACTGGAGCCATTCGGTATGACAGTTTCTGAGCTGACTGGTGACAGAAACATGACCAAAGATCAGATAGGAGAGACACAGCTTATTGTAACTACCCCTGAGAAATGGGATGTGATTACAAGAAAATCAGCAGATACAAGTTATACGAACCTGGTCAGGCTAATGATTATTGACGAAATCCATCTACTACACGACGAACGTGGTCCAGTCATTGAAAGCATTGTGTCACGAGCGATCAGAAAGAATGAGATTGCTGATGAATCTATCAGACTGGTTGGACTTTCGGCAACACTACCAAATTACCACGATGTTGCAAGCTTTCTTAGGGTGGAGGACTCCGGATTGTTTTTTTTCGACTCTAGCTATAGACCCTGTCCACTAGCTCAGAAGTTTGTTGGTATCACTGAAAAGAAAGCCATAAAACGTTACCAGGCTATGAATGATGCCTGTTATGACAAGGTTATGGATTATGCTGGGAAGCACCAGGTAATCATTTTTGTGCATTCAAGAAAGGAAACAGCCAAGACGGCTCGATTTCTTAGAGACAAAGCTCTTGAGTCGGGGACTTTAAATCTTTTTTTAAGAAATGACAAAGGGTCACAAGAACTTCTAAGGGCAGAGGCAGAAGAAGTGCAAAATACTGATTTGAAAGACTTGTTACCTACTGGATTTGCTATTCATCATGCTGGATTATCACGGGCGGACAGAGCTTCTTCTGAGGAGATGTTTGCAGCAGGTAGAGTCCAGGTTTTGGTATGTACTGCTACATTGGCCTGGGGTGTTAATCTGCCTGCTCATACTGTCATTATCAAAGGTACCCAAGTTTATAATCCTGAAAAGGGTCGGTGGAGCGAGTTGTCGCCCCAAGATGTTTTGCAGATGCTTGGTAGAGCTGGTAGACCGAGGTATGATAGCTCTGGTGAAGGTATTATAATTACTGCGCATAGTGAGTTGACATACTATATGTCCTTGTTGAATGCTAAGCTACCAATTGAAAGTCAGCTAATGTCAAAACTAGCAGATAATTTGAACGCAGAAATTGTTCTCGGCACAGTGACTAGTAGAGATGACGCTGTTCAATGGCTAAGTTATACTTACTTGTTTGTACGGATGCTGAGGTCTCCAGCATTATATGGTGTAAACAGTCGTGACTACAGTCCTAGTGATAAAGTCATGCTTCAAAGACGGCTGGATCTGTCACACTCTGCACTAACTGTTCTCGAAGAGTCGGGTCTGATTAAATATGATGTGGAAATAGGATCTGCACAGCCGACTGAACTGGGCCGTATCGCATCTTACTTCTACATATCTCACAACTCAATGAGCACGTATAATCGTCTTCTCAAACCTTATCTTGGACCCATGGACATATTGAGGGTCTTTTCTCTTTCAGAAGAGTTTAAACTGATTCCTGTTCGTCAGGAGGAAAAGCTCGAGTTGCAAAAGCTTATGGAGATGGCGCCTATTCCTATCAAAGAGACTGTTGAAGAGCCTGCTGCGAAGGTCAATGTTTTGTTACAATCTTACATATCCCGTCTAAAGCTCGAAGGCTTTGCGTTGATGGCTGACATGGTTTGCATCACGCAATCGGCTGGTCGTCTCTTTAGAGCTCTATTCGAAATATGCCTGAGAAAGGGTTGGGCTGAATTGACACGAACATTGTTAGATCTATGCAAGATGGTTGAACGACGAATGTGGTTGTCTAACTCTCCGCTTCGACAGTTTCCTCACTGTCCGGCAGAAGTGATCAGGAAAATGGAAGCATCTCAGATGCCTTGGAGTAGGTACTTTGATTTATCTGACCCAGCCGAAGTTGGACAAGCCATCAGAGTAGAAAGGGCAGGGAAACAGGTCTTTCAGATGCTCAAAGAATTCCCTCGTCTTGATATTAATGTCCACTTTCAGCCGATCACACCAAGCTTGCTTCGACTTGAGTTGGAGATCATACCAAAATTCGAATGGAACCATGCTATTCACGGGTCAAGTCAATCATTCACTCTTTTAGTAGAAGATGGTGATGGTGAAAGAATTCTTTATTATGATACTTTGGTTCTCAGAGAAAAGTATGCTTCTACGGAGCATGTGATCGACTTCACGGTTCCCCTGACGGATCCTTTGTCACCAGTATATTTTGTGTCACTTATTTCGGATAAATGGCTTCATTCTGAATGCAGAGTCCCTGTCAATCTAAGATCCCTGGTCTTGCCTGCGAAGTTCCCTGCATTTACGCCGGTTTATGATCTTGAACCTATTCCGGTCAATGAACTGAAAGTCGAGGAATATGTGGATTTGTATCCTTTCAATTTCTTCAATCGTATCCAATCGCAAGTTTTCCATCCATTGTATGATTCCGATAAAAACGTCTTCATTGGTTCGAGTCCAGGAAATGGATTATCTGTTTGTGGTGAGTTGGCACTTTTAAGCCATTGGAAGGATGCTGAGGCCGGTAAGGCAGTATATTTGTCACCTTTCCAAGGAGTTCTCGATATGAAGTTGAACGAATGGAAGAAAAAGTTTTCTGGACTATTAGGAGGTAAGAAAGTAGCCAAACTCAGTGGAAGAGGTGATATTACTGTTGATTTGAAAGCTCTGGAACATAATGATTTAATCTTGGCAACACCTGCACAATGGGATGTAATAAGTCGACGATGGCAGAAAAGAAGGTTTGTTAGAGCTGTGGAGCTTTTAATTGCTGACGATGTACATATGATTGGAGGATTCAATGGTGCGATTTATGAAATCGTCCTTGCTCGTATGAGGTACATGGCCGCGCAAACGGAAAACCCATTGCGCATTGTGGGTTTATCAGTTTCTTTGGCCAATGGAAAAGATGTTGGCCAATGGTTAGGAGCCAGTAGTCAGACTATCTTTAACTTTTCACCTCAGGAAAGAGTTCATGCCGTTGATCTTCATCTTCAGTCATTCAATATTCCACATCATCCTTCTATGATGATAGCGATGGCTAGACCTGCTTTTAATGCAATCAAAAATCTGAAAGGCAGAAAGTCTGCTGCTATATATGTAAATGATCGACAGCAATGTGTGGATACAGGATTAGATCTCTTAAGACTTGCTAGAGGAGAAGGGGCTGACCAATATATGTTCTTGCCATCTGATGATAATGACCAGGAATCACTAGCTGAGTATTCCAATAAGATTCGTGACAGTTCACTGGCTGAGAGTGTTTCATATGGTATTGGGTACTACTATCAAAGCATGCACAAGGCTGATCAGCGAATTATCGATGGACTTTTCACTCAGAAGATCCTGAAAGTACTCATAGCGACTCATGATACATGCTGGAGTTCCCCAAGTGGATCAGAGCTAGTTGTGATTCTAGGCACTCAAATGTTTGAGGGACAGGAGCACAGATATATTGACTATCCAATTAGTGAGGTTCTGACGATGGTGGGAAAATGTGAAGGAGATGGATATAACCATGGAAAATGTCTTGTTTTAACTAATGCTGTCAAAAGAGAATATTATAAAAAATTCTTGACGGAAGCACTCCCTGTTGAGAGTCACATACATGCCTATTTACATGACGCACTACTCGTGGAGATTAGTGTTGGCGTGGTTAACTCACCAGAAGATGCAATAGACTGGATAACATATACCTACTTTTACAGACGACTGCAGCAGAACCCTAGTTTTTATGGACTGACTGACAAGTCATCCACGGGAATTAGCGAATACTTATCCGAGCTGGTAGAAACAACCTTCTCTGACTTGGTAGAAGCGAAGTTGATAGAAGAGGACGAAGAGGAGATGACCGTCACGCCTACAAATCATGCGTTGATTGCTGCATATCACAATGTTTCATTTATCACTATGCAAACCTTTATTTTGTCATTAAGTGGAAAAACCAAACTCAGAGGACTCTTGGAGATTGTCACATCTGCTGCTGAATTTGAATCCACTGTACCCATTAGGAACCACGAGGATAAACTTCTATCTCAGATCTATGGAAGAGTTCCATTCAAATCTGCTGATATTGACTTCCAATCTCCTAGATTCAAAGCTTTTGTCCTGATACAGGCTCATCTCTCACGACTTTCGCTACCACCGGAACTTGAGGCTGATCAGAGGATTGTCTTGGAAAAGATACTGACCATGCTTTCTGTCAGTGTTGATATTTTATCAGTCGATGCACACTTGAATGCTATGTATGCTATGGATTTGTCACAGATGGTTGTACAGGCTATGTGGGATAAGGACTCACCGTTGAAGCAGATTCCTCATTTTACCAATGATGTAGTGGAACGATGCAAAGCGAATGGTATTGAGTCTGTCTATGACTTTATGAGCATCGAAGATGAAGATGTACGTACAAGTATTCTTGGTATGGATGACGAAGATGACCGAATTTCTGCAATTGCTGACTTTGTGAATAATTATCCAAATGTAGATATCTCGCATTGCGCTGTGGAAGATGAAACTTCGTTGATTGCAGGTGAAGAAGCTGTACTTTCTGTTTCATTACAGCGTGAAATGGATGAGGACACTGATTTTATTGTAAGATCACAGTTCTATCCTTTCTCCAAATCCGAGAACTGGTGGTTGGTTGTTGGATCTGCTGAAACTAGACAGTTATACGGCATCAAACGTCTTTCTATCAATGAACCAGAAAAAGAAGTCGAACTTAAATTTATTGTCCCCACTGCTGGAAACCACAGTCTTACAGTATGGTGTACTTGTGATAGCTATGTTGATGTCGACAAAGAAGTTCGAATAGAAGTGAATGTTCAAGAGAGTGTCGAAGAGGACAGTTAATTTGAATATAATTAGTGTATATTTATGTATTATACTTATCAATGTTATATATTTCATGCAACAACTTGTTGAGCAGCTTGTTGTCTCTTATGCTCTTCGAGATCTTCTAAGCTCCACACACTAATACCCTCCTGGTCTTTTTCATCCATTGGTTGTGCCATTGTCCTTAAGAACTTTTTAGCATTCGCAACTGCCATATCAGTGGATAAATTCGAGTCTGCGTCCAACAGACCCTGAGAAATCCATTTTGGTAGCTGGTTACGCTTTCTAGCAAATCTACGGTCGGCTAAGACCATGATCCCGTAATCGTCCTTACCACGCAATACACGTCCTAAACATTGTGCAGCGTGACGCATAGCATCGAAGGATAAGAAATCGTTTTCTCGGATTCGATAGTTCTCTCGCAGAAATTCGAGACGTGCTTTCAATATTCTGGATTCAGTATATTGGAATGGTACACCTATCATAAGTACTGTTCTTCCATAATGGTTGTCAAAATCGATACCTTCAGACACTTTACCTCGAGCTACACATAACATAACCGCACCACGTCCATTGCCACATGCGGTTCTATATGTCTCTAAAGCGAGAGCTGTTTCTTGAGCATCAGGAGTTTCTACAAGGATAAGTTTGTACTTCCAAACTTCATCCAGAACACCCATTGTTTGCCACATGCTAATAATGCTTTCCATATAAAGATATGAAGGGAAAAAGACGACCATACCGTCCGGAGTAAGCTTAGAGAATTCAATCAACAAGTTGCCATAGTTTCTGACAACACTAGGATCGTTTCGAATGGTAAAGCCTGAACTGATAGCCACTTGATCTGAGCCTTTAGTAACAACCAAAGGCATAAAGGATCTTCGAGCCAAAGTCATGGTATAAGATTCTTGTATTACTGTTTCAAAGTTCAGCATCTTAGGGTACATATCCAGAGGAGATATTGTTCCACTAGTGATGATAACAGAATTGAAACGCTCGAAGACAGGTTTGATTGCGATTGAGGCATCAAGACATGCTAATCTCATGATGGGATTCGGTACAGTGGCTTGATCTGTTTCAAAAGGCTCCAAAATCAATACAAAACCAGTATCATATGTAGCAATCAAAGTAGCAAAAGTGGTGATTTCTTTCAATGCAGCGAAATCATCAAGATTGGTCAGCTCCAATGTTCTTACCAGAGAGTTGATACGTTCAGTACAGAAACGTAAAGGTTTCCGCTCAATAAAAGTCAACTCTTTCAAATGCTTAAGGAATGAAGTAGGTGTCTCGGAGATGACATGCAATACTTTCATACGGGTCTTCAGATATTCTATAAATCGTTTCAAGAATGCCACGAAATGCTCTGCTCGTCTGATATTACCTGGTACAGCTTCATCAAGAAGATCACCAGGCAAAACAGGATTGGCCATAAATAGATCGTCCTCTCGAGCTGCCTCTGCTTCCTGTAAACCCCTAACTAAAGACTCGTACTCTTGTTGAAGTTTCTCAGCATCATTGACTTTTACATCAGCAACTGCTCGTCCTAAAGCAGAAGCTCCTTTGGCAGCTCGTCTTAAGGTATCTTCGGTGAGATCAACACTAAGTGATTCTATGCAAACATTATCAATATTATGCGCCTCATCAAATATAATAATACAGTCCTTGGAAAGTTCTTTTGACACTCGCTCGGCAATTTTAGGGTCCACTAGGTAATGGTATGAGTAAATGACAATATTACAATACTGGATCATTCTTCTGACAGTAAAGTAAGGACATGTAGTATGAGCCTTGCCATAAACCATCAAGTCTTCAAATGTATAGACACCAGGAGGAATCAAATTATGCTGTTCATATTCATACAAATTATCATGGAAAGCACACAGTTCTACTGTATCATCACCAGCCTCTTTCCGTTTCCTAGCAACACCATTGGTCATACTTCGACATCGTTCGTCCACAATCACACCTTTTTTCTCTCTTCTAACAGACGGATGTAAACACAAATTCTTTCGACTTGTAAGACCTAAACCTCGGAAATCTTCAACATATCCGAGCTCTTTAGCTCTATAATCCATCAAGTTCTTCAACTCGGCCAAAGCTTTTTCGATTTCAGACTGAGTACGAGAACAATAAACAATCTTACGATGCTCCGGATAATGCAACTGATATGCCACAGTAAGTGACAAAAGTGAAATGGTTTTTCCTGTACCGGAAGGCATCTCTAGAATGGCATTACCGCCGACATCTAACGTTTTCTTGATACTACACATATAAGCATATTGTTCAGGATATATCCTTGGATACGGGAAAATGACTGGCAAATCATCGATAAAAAACCTAACGTTAGTACAAAATAACTTTTTTATATCCTTTTTGTTGCCTTTACTTACTTCATGTTGCCGTTCTGCAATGAGATCAAAGATCTCTAAAGTTTGTATGAAGGCAAATGAAAAGTCCCAAAAATCGGATTATAGGCAGGCAGAGAGAATGCGAAAGAACAGGTATACAGATAGGGAATATAGATAAAAGCAAAAAGTAATATAAGATATGCAGAATATAGATTATGTAAAAATAGATGATATTGTTTTATCATGAGCAATATTCTTTGGTGAAATATTGTTTAAGTTTCGGATAGATGATATCGGAAGTCTCACCTTCAAAAGCATGGACAATGCCTCTTTTATCGTAATATTCAAGCAATGGCAAAGTAAGGTTATTATACTTATCAAGACGTTGTTTAAAGATTTCCTAGAGTTAGCATAAATCAAAAGAAGAAACTAAATAAAAAAACTCTGCTCCGTTTACTTACCGGCTTATCATCAGGTCGTTTACTTAACGGTTCCCCTGTTATATCATCTTTTCCTGGGATTTTAGGGGGATTGAATGTGAGATTATATACTCTACCAGAAGCCAAATGGACCCATCTATTCTCAATACGGTCCAAAATCACAGATTCAGGTACTACAAGTTGAATTACGGCATTAAGTCCAGCTTTATGTTGATCTAACACAGCATCTAAAGGTGGAGCTTGAGCAGCAGTACGTGGGAATCCATCTAAGATCCAAGAACTAGATTGGTTTAACCAGTTACGAGATTTCAATTCTCCAGTAATAAGTGATACCATAATATCATCAGATACAAGCCCCCCTTCTTTGATAATACCTTCCACTTGTTTTCCAATATCTGTTTGGCGGCTGATATTATCTCTTAGAACGTCACCAGAAGATATAGCAGAGATAGCGGGGAAATCTTTGATAAGGCGACTGGTTTGAGTGCCTTTACCTGCACCAGGTGCACCTAGGAAAAGAGCTCGGAATGGTCGTTTAAGCATGTTAATTGTGTGTTTGTAATTGAAGCCGATTACTGCGACTGTCTTAGCATTTATAGTTTTGCAACGCTAAATTGTGTGGGGTCGACAACCGGAGAGTCCTCGGCTGATTGAGTAAAAACAGACGGATAGCAGGAGACGTTTTGAGACATGGAAAACCCTAGAAAAATACCGCAATCATCGTGCCAGTGGTTTCTAATTGCTGTTGGGTGTTTATAAAGAACAATGCCTGTCAAATTGTGTTCTTTTGTCTATTTGCCATATTATAGTTGTAGATGGGCAAAGAGTCACTATTGAGAACCAAGGGATTGTTCAATATATATCTTATCTAACCACCAAAAACATTTCATTAAATAATCATGTTATACATAGAAAAACATGCTCAACTCAATGCATTTTTTCTTGAAGTTATTCTTATAGTCACCCCCTGAAAAATCGAATACTCTCAACCTATCTATGGCTACACGTAAATCCCACGTAGAAACGCGTATTGCCCAACACCACTTTAATTGAAATTCGCGTTCTTCAGTTCTCTCCCTCCCACATTCAACTGCTAAGTCAATCATGGCAAAGCCAAAGAATGCAGTACCAGTCAAAGGACAAACGTCTTTATTCAATTTCTTTTCTAAAGTAGAAGCTAAGAAAAATTCAGCTGACAATGGATTCGTTGCTAAGGAAACAAAGGAGCCCATCGAGACTCCTAATACTCCTGCATCTGAAAACCGTGAAATCCGTACCCCTAAAGTGGACCTGAATTTGTCTAAGAACAAGGAAGCCAGCTCTACTTCTTCATTGCCAACACCACAAACTCCACATGATGAACATGTGTCACATTTAGGTTCTTCTCCTGCCAGTGAGGATTTACCGTCAAGTCCATTGAAACGCGTAAGTTTATACCTTACATGGTTGTTGCCTATCGTGATTCCGTAATCACCGATTTTTGAAACAACATACCAATTGAAACTAACACTAACAATTAGAATCGTAAACGTGTTACATATACCGAAAGTGATGATGACGATGATGTCATCTCCGGAAAGTCTCGACGCTCAGCGAAAAGAAAAGTCGCTTTAGACGATGATGACGATGATATTGACGATGACGACTATAAGCATGGACAAACTAGTGAAGATGAAGAAATTGTCGATGCTGTAGAGGAAGCAGATAGTGATATCGATGTCGTTGCTCCCGTCGATGAAGATGATGATGTGTTTGTAAAGCCTAAAAAGTCAAAGAAAGCCACAAGCTCGAGATCACCTAGCACCCCAGCAACTTCAATGTCTTCATCTATTGACCTAGATACGACTAGTAAAGACTTGTCAATGTTTGCTAGACCCAAATCAAGTTCAGAATCACCTAATAGCACGACTTCTACAACGCCTTCTCGAACTCCTAGCAGGACCGGTGCCGCTAAGAACTCTACAGGGTTCGGCAGTAGCTCTGCATCCACTTTTCAGAAAATGAATGAAGATAGATATCAATGGCTTGAAGAAGTCAGAGACGCCGATGGTCGTGTGGAAACAGACCCTGAATATGACCCTAGAACATTGTATATCCCCAAGTCTGCATGGTCTAAATTTACTCCTTTTGAAATCCAATATTGGCAAATCAAGAGTAAGATGTGGAACACAGTTGTCTTCTTCAAGAAGGGAAAGTTCTATGAACTTTATGAACGTGATGCAGATATAGCTCATAATGAATTCGATTTGAAGCTTGCTGGCGGCGGTCGTGCTAACATGAGATTAGCAGGCATTCCTGAAATGTCATTCGACTACTGGGCTTCTTCTTTCATATCCAAAGGCCATAAGGTAGCTAAAGTGGACCAGCTAGAATCGGCACTAGCCAAAGAAATGAGACATCAGAGTGGTAAAGCCAAAAAAGAAGAGAAAATTGTCAGACGTGAGCTTGCATGTGTTTTGACTGGAGGCACTCTTTCTGATGAAGCTATGCTTGTCGATGAAATGTCAACATACTGTATGGCAATAAAGCAGGTTAACCAGTGCGAGTTTGGTGTATGCTTTGTAGATACTGCCACTGGTATGTTCTTAATAAGCCAGTTTGAAGACGATGCCGATTATTCTCAGTTAGAAACTATGCTTGCACAGACACGACCTAAAGAGCTTCTTTTAGAAAAAGGCCGAGTTTCTCAGAAAACTCTTCGAATCATAAAGAACAACACCAGTGTCAATACTATCTGGAACTACTTGAAGCCAGACGTTGAATTTTGGGATTCCTATAACAGTTTGGAGAATTTGATCCAAGGAAAATACTTTGAAGCTGAGGATTTGGATGACTTTTCAAATTATCCGGAAGTTCTTAAGGAAATTTGCAAGGATGAATCTAAGAAATTGGCTTTATCTGCTTTTGGTGGTCTATTATGGTATTTGAAAGCTTTACTTATAGACAAATCTCTCGTTTCTCAAGGTAATATAAACTGGTACTCTAGTATCCAGAAAACATCATCTATGGTCCTGGACGGCCAGTCTCTTCAAAACTTGGAAGTCTTTGCAAACACCTATGATGGTGGCACAGAAGGTACATTGTTTAAACTAATCAATCGATGTGTTACTCCGTTTGGAAAGAGAATGCTTAAGAAATGGGTGTGTCATCCGTTAATGGATGCGAGTAAGATCAATAAGCGATTAGATGTTGTCGAATTCTTACAAACCCATCCTGAAGTTGTGGAAGTGATTGAAAGTAAATTGTCCAACTTGCCTGATATTGAACGATCCTTATCTCGAATCCATGCTGGTCAACTCAAAGTTCGAGACTTTTTGCGAGTAATCGAAAGCTTTGAGTCTATTTATCAAATGGTAACGAGAATCCACACACAGGTAGAAGATTGTGAACTTCTTACTGGTCTTGTAACATCTTTACCTGAGGCTCTAGAGAAATGTCTTCCTAAATGGACAGAAGCATTTGATCGAGTCAAAGCGAAGTCCAATGGTGAACTAATTCCGGAGCCAGGTGTAGAGCAAGATTTCGACGAGAGTCTTAAGCATATATCACAAATCGAGTCTGAGTTGAACGACCATCTTAAACAATACAAGAAACTACTTGGTTCTCACGAAGTATGCTACAGAGATAGTGGTAAGGAGATCTATTTGATTGAAGTACCTGTCAAAGCTTGCAGCAGAGTACCGGACAACTGGTTTCAAATGGGTACTACTGTAAAAGTGAAGAGATATTGGTCACCTGAAGTCAAGGCTTTAGTAAGGACATTGCAAGAAGCTAGAGAACTACACAAGGTAGTGACTGATGAATTACAGTCCAAGTTATATAAGAGATTTGATGATGATTATAAAGTGTGGTTACAAGCAACACAAGCTTGTGCAAACATTGATTGTTTGATTAGTTTATACAAGACATCTACCGCTATTGGAAGTCCGTCTTGTCGACCAGAATTTGTTGAAGAAAGTCAAGATGAAGGGCAAGGAGGAATTCTACGATTGAAAGAAGCGCGACATCCTTGTTTCAACAGCAGCAAATCAGACTTTATTCCAAATGATATTTCACTGGGTGGACATGATGAAGCTAATGTTGCATTGCTGACAGGAGCTAATGCTGCAGGTAAAAGTACAGTGTTGAGAATGACATGTGTAGCAGTTATTATGGCACAAATTGGATGTTATGTACCGGCAGAGAGTGCTAAAATGACCACTGTGGATCGTATTATGACACGACTAGGTGCCAATGACAATATTTTCGCTGGCAAGTCAACTTTCTACGTGGAATTGTCGGAAACCCAGCGAATGCTGAGTGAGGCTACTAACCGATCATTATTGGTTCTTGACGAACTGGGTAGAGGTGGTAGTAGCTCAGATGGTTTTGCTATTGCTGAAGCTGTTTTGCATCATATTGCTACATATGTAAACAGTCTCGGATTCTTTGCTACGCATTATGGCACATTGATGAATAGTTTCGTTAACCATCCTAACGTGAAACCTCAAAGAATGGCTATACTTGTGGATGACGATGCATCCAAGAGGCAAGTGACATTTTTGTATAAGCTAGAGGATGGGGTAGCTCCAGGCTCATTTGGTATGCATGTTGCAACTATGTGTGGTATTGATAAGAGCATTGTGGATCGAGCTGAAGTTGCGGCCAGAGAGTTCGAACATACTTCTAGAATGAAACGGCTACTTTCATTGACCAAAGTTAGTGAGGATATCTCACTTGGTTTGCAATCGGATTTTGTTTGGGCCACAAAAGCTGAAATTGTGGAGAAAGAAGGCAAATTGAACTTCTCCAAAGAGACATTACGAACCTTGCTACATATGATATCTTGTGACGAATAGGGATATATAATTTGAGGCTTTTTATTGTTGTTGTATTTTTGTAATCTTAATAATCTAATAATGTTTATCTGAAACAAAGTGTTGAGATGAGTAGGGTTAAAACGAAACGAGCTCAACGTCGATCATATGCGTGGTACGAACAGTAAGACATGTTTTCATTGACCAAACCCGCCGCCCAAAAGACTTCGTACATGATCACCGTATATCAGGAATTTGATTTTCCATGTATATTCCATGTGTGCACATCTTTTTTTGGCGTTTTTCCGGTTATTGAGGCGTGTGCGGCTGACTTTCGTTTGTTTTTTTTGCACCTGTTTTAGGAAGAAAGCCAAGCAGAGAGCCTCGGCCTATCTCTAACAAACGCGGAATATCTGGCTTTAAATCTAAACAAATACCTAAATAAAGTTATTACAAAAGCAATAAATAATATTAACAGAAAGAAAACAATAACCTCCCTCTGTCAGTTGACAACCGATTGTTTGAGTTTTGCCTATCTCGTCTCGACCACCCATATAAGCTGGGGCTCATTTTCCATTCCAAACCGGGACAAAAGGGGTATTGCCTACACACTGCCTCTTCTCCTTTGTCTCAGGTAAAACGCTTTTATTTTATATTTCAAAAACTTGTGGCTGGAATATCTTCTCTTCTCTTTCACCACTTTCTGACTCTTCAAAGTTAAAGAAGGCTGAAGAACTTGTTCGCAGTGATCTTTGATATATTGTGCTCGCATTATTCTTGATACTTGTTGATTTGATAACGTTTCTTTTTGTTGGAAAATTCAGGCCCCCCCTGGTTCTAATAATAGACAAGGCTAATCAAACCAAACCCATATAAAGTCCACAACTGGCACTGCACATCTCAACTTGACCATCTGGAAATTATTTGATTGTATAACATAATTGCTGGAATCTAAACAGACGATTGACAGGTTTAAAACACAAGTAATTTGTTATGTCGAATCCGTACGGTTACCCCAGGAACTCCAACCCGTTTGATGAGCAGGATGAACAGCGGGAGGATTTCTCGTACCAAGGTCATAATTCCAATGATATCTACCCTACTTCTCCTGAAAGATCTACAAACTACTCTGCAACCTCTCCGTCACATTATAATCTTCAGCAGCCACCGCGTGCTGCTACTTCTGGTAGTCCGGGTACATCTCCTGTCCGGAACCGTATAAACATAAATAGTACGGCTGTGCATCTCGCACCGTATTCGGACATTTCGGCCCCTGCACAACCACAACGGTCATATATTGACGAAACTAATAGGCTGAGAAATGCACATCGAGAAGAAATCTCTAGTAATCCTTATTCTGGTGCCACTGGTGGCTCCAATTATAGTGGTTCTTCTGAATCATTGACTATGGCTGGTGGTGTTACTGGAGCTGATAATAATGGAAAATTTAATCTAGAACAAAAGGAATCTTATCCTTTATATGATCTTTCCAAGCACGATGCCCCTTATGATGAACCTTTTGAGTATGATGATGATCAGCCGTTGACAGACCATGCACCGTACCCGACTTCGCAACATAATGCTCCTGTGGAGCAATTGTCAGTTCTCGGCTCAATTAAAAGAGCATATACAACTAAGAGATTGCCATATCCCATTACTGACGATGATGATATGACTATTGGATCATCTGAACCTATTGGAGGTGCTACTGGATTTCCTTTAGTTGAGCCTTTAGCTACAGCATCGGCTGAAGTACCTTATCCAGTGGACGAGGATTACAGCACTGGTTTACCGTTTTCTAATCCTTTGGAAAGAGATATTTCAGGAGAGACCTTGGATCAAGAGTCTTTTGATGGTGCTGACATCCCAAGACCTTATTCTGCATATTCTGAAGTCACGGATAATTCTGAGGCCTGGCAGAGGCGTCAACAGAACCTCAACAGGAATTTGAAACGTCTGGGTACTAGAAGAGTCAACCTTGTCAAAGGTAAAGTGTTTTCAGCAGATTATGATGTTCCTTCTGCAGTAAAATCTTCTGTACTACCTGCATACAGAGATGTTGAAAGCGGATCTACTGAATTCAGTCACATGAGATACACGGCGGCTACGTGTGATCCTGATGACTTCACAATCGAAAATGGCTATAATCTCCGTGTGAACGAATATGGCCGTCAAACAGAACTTTTAATCTCTATAACTTCTTATAACGAAGATAAGAGATTGATGGCAAGAACTCTGTACGGCGTGATGCAGAATATTAGAGACATCTGCAATATGAAGCGTTCTAATTACTGGAACAAAGACTCTCCGGCTTGGAAAAAAATCGTCGTCGCACTCATTATGGATGGTATCGATCCTTGCGATAAAGAAGTCCTAGATATGCTTGCAACCATAGGAGTTTACCAGGAAGGTGTGATGAAGAAGAATGTTGATGGTGAAGATACTGTTGCTCACATCTTTGAGTACACTACTCAATTGTGTGTTAGTCCAAATCAACAGCTGGTGAGACCTATTGAAGGTAACAGCTCTTCATTGCCGCCTATTCAGTTTATTTTCTGTTTGAAGCAAAAGAATTCTCAGAAAATCAACTCTCATAGATGGTTATTCAATGCTTTTGGAAAACTCTTGAAACCTGAGATTTGTGTTCTGATCGATGCCGGTACTAAGCCTGGTCATAAATCCATTCTGGCCCTATGGGAGGCTTTCTACAATAACAAGAATGTAGGAGGCGCTTGTGGTGAAATCCATGCCATGCTTGGTCGTGGTCTTAAAATGCTCATAAATCCGTTAGTGGCAGCACAGAATTTTGAATACAAGATTTCTAATATTCTTGACAAACCTTTAGAAACCGCATTTGGTTTTATTTCAGTGCTTCCTGGTGCATTTTCTGCCTATCGATATAAAGCAGTTGAGGGGCGTCCCCTTGAACAGTATTTCCATGGTGATCATACACTTGCCGATAGATTGGGTAAGAAGGGAATTAATGGCATGAATATTTTCAAGAAGAATATGTTCTTAGCAGAGGATCGTATTCTTTGCTTCGAGGTTACATTCAAGGAAAAGTGCAAATGGCATTTGACTTATGTTAAAGCATCAAAAGCTGAAACTGATGTGCCTGAGGGAGTAGCCGAGTTTATTGTGCAAAGAAGACGATGGTTGAATGGCTCTTTTGCAGCTTCAATCTATAGTGCGACACATTTTGGGCGTATCTATAAATCCGGGCACAACATTTTCAGAATGATGATCCTTCATGTGCAGCTGGTTTACAATTTGGTTGGATTTGTTTTATCATGGTTCTCATTGGCTTCCTACTATTTAACCACCACAGTAATTATGCAATTGGCAGCTGATCCTGAAGCTTTTGGAGGTAGCAAAGAACAGTCTAGTTTTCCCTTTTCAAAGTCGGCTAGTAAGATTGTAGCATTGGTATTGACCTACATTTATGTTGCCTGTTTGATTTTATCATTCTTGATAGCTCTAGGTAACCGACCCAAAGGTTGCAAATGGCATTACAAAGTATGCATTGTGGTATTTGGTGTTATTCAGTTCTACGTTTTTGCTATTTCATTCTACTTGGCAGGTACTGCATTCCAACAGATTCATATCTCTAGTATTTCCGACTTTTTCGGCGATTTCTTTTCTTCTATTATCGGTCTGATTATAGTAGCACTTGCATCTACATTTGGATTGTACTTTGTATCTGGTATCCTATATCTAGATCCTTGGCATTGTTTCCACAGTTTTTTGCAATATCTTTTCATGATGCCTAGTTTCACCAATGTTGTTAATGTGTTTGCATTCTGTAATTGGCATGATGTTTCTTGGGGCACAAAAGGTTCCGATAAAGCTGATGTACTTCCTACAGCAGAGGTAAAGCATGAGCAAAAGACTGGTGAAGCCGTGGTAGAAGATGTGGATAGACCTCAAGCATTGATTGATGCACAGTTTGAGCATGTTGTCAGACGAGCTCTGTCTCCTTATAAGCCACCTAAAGATAAAGATCAGTTTTCTCGAGAAGATGAGAATAGAAATTTCCGAACCAATCTCATTATTGCTTGGATTCTCACCAATGGTCTGTTGGTTCTTGGTATTACATCAGAAAATGCCGACTTGATTGGCATTACTGCATCGGTGGATCATAGAACAACCTATTTCTTTGCCTTTTTGTTATGGTCAAATGCCTTTTTAGCTGCGTTCCGGTTCATTGGACATCTTTTGTTTATAACACACAGCTGGCTTAGTGTATGTACTCATAGACGATAATTTATGTATTTTGGATATTATCAAGTAATATATATGAACTTATTTAGATTTCTTTGGTTGTGGCGCTCCGTCTTCAGGTATTTGGTTCTTGATTGAGAGCGCATACTCTTGACACTCAGTTTTAGTGGCATCAGGATGTTCTAATTGATATTCTATCACTTGTTGCATGAAACTACTCATCCAAGACCCAGGTTTTTTGTTCAGTAACTCTTTGAGATCTCCGCCATTGAGAAGAGATTTCAAGGACCAAGCATTTTGCAGTTTGTCGTGGTATATTCTGTCGATAAACTCGCTGTATTTGGAGAACAGATTAGCATGCTCAGCTACTGTAGTTTTGTTCAATTCGTCAGTAAGGGCATAGAGAATATTAAGTTTCCAAGAAGAACCATATTTACGGATAAGGAGGCCAAGATCCTTCCGTGAGAGATTATTTGAGTCGTTCACGGCTTTTTGTATATCAGGAATTAAATCAATAGCGTTAGCGACGATTTCGGCATCTGAAAGAGACAGTGTCTTCAATGACTCATTGATGTATACAAAAGTAGCAGATGCTGGTTTCTTACCCATCTTGGCCCTGATAGTTTTGTGGTTGATGTATGGAGCTCCTAGCCATGCAAATAGCTTCAAATTGGCAGGTATATCTTCAGAGAAATACTTGTTAAAGAAGTCTTGATTAGCGAATATTGTTTCCAGACTATCAATGGACTTGGCCAAAGAGGATTCTGGCAATTTGTCAAATGTAGGAACTTCGCTCTTGGAGATAGAAGGAATGACATTGAATACAATCTCTTCCAAGTTCAAATCATTGATAAGCTTGAGACCGAGGTCAGGACGTGGACCGTTCAAAGTTTTGGATATCTCGACTCCAACTCTTTCTCTACTGATCTTTCTTTTAAAAGCTTCATGAATAATTGGATCAGCCATTGACTTGAGACAATCTTCAGCCATAGTGAATCCGAACCGACTAGCGAATCTTATCAAACGAAGAACTCGCAAAGGATCTTCTTTAAAAGTCTCAAAAGGATCTAAAGGGGTTCTTAAAAACCCATTTTTCAAATCTTCTAGACCTTTTCCCGTGAAATCTTCAACTTTCGCTTCTTGTATATTGTAAAAGAGAGCGTTTAAAGTAGCATCTCTTCGTAATGCATCTTCTTCAGGCGTACCAAAATGTATGGTTGGAATTCGACTATTTTCATCAGCATACTCTTCAGATCGAAGATTTACAAAGTCAATGTCAAGATCATATAATTTCGTGGTAGCAGTTTCCAGATGTTTGGACTTTTCTGGGTTTTTTTCGATCTTGTGAATGCTTCTAGCATTAATACCAAGTTGATCCGACTTGGATGTTATGTACTGGTTCAATGCTTCAGCAAATTCGAGTCCAGTATACTTGTCTATAGCAATATCTAAGTCATTACTCTCTTGGCCAAGTAATTTATCTCTAACCCACCCACCGGTAATTCTAAGTACTACGGGGCCCTTTTCAGGATGCTGATCTAAGAAGGGACCAGCACAGAAGTCTGTCAATAGCTGGCAGATTTTGGATTCTACTTGGTTGAGTTTTATATGAGGAGTTAAAGAAGACATTGAAGATGAAAAGAATCTGGAATATCTAAGAAAATGGGTGGTGTTGGTGGTGTTGGTGGTTCTAAGGAATTTCCTAAGCATAGGCCGGCCAGCAGATTTTTGGTTGGAGAAGGTGAAACTTGAATGAAACTTGAGTGATGCGATGATGGTTTCGAGGAGAATTCCGAGGAGAATATCGGATTGGAAAAGAGAAAGAGGTGAAAGGTAGGCAGTTAGAAAACAAGAGAAATGTGATATAATATATAGAGATATAAAGATCAAACAAGTATGAGAAGAACCCAATTCAATAGGGTTGTTGGCCGATGCTGCATATTGTTGTATTGGAAAATGCTATGCTATGTACGCTAAGCGTGGCTTGGCTGGCTGGCTGGTTGGATAGCTGGACCATAGGGCTAACCGAATAGACAGTCCACTATGAGACCATAGAAATAATTATCAAAGCTACAAAGAGGCATGAAACAGAGAGAGATTTTTAACTTGATCAACTGATTCACAGTAGCCGTTTTAATGGCTTACGTAACTTGGCATTGGCCATGGCATTAGCAGCCAGGCCATGCCATTATTTTACGTAACTCCGGTTTCCGCAGTCATCTGGAAATTAATGAGTAATTCGGAGGAGGAAAGACAACATGACCAAGCTAGTAAAACAAGCATATAAATAATATATAAATATTGATTGAGTAAATATCTTTATATTTATAATATAATATCTTCATAAAAAAGTTTGTGTGTCATTGTGACTCGCTCATATCCGGACCGTTTCTCAGCCGTTTTACATATCACCTGCCTAATATAGCTTTAATAGTCCGACCCACATCACCTAACTCAACCTTTGCCTTTGTCTTTCACCCTTGCAGCCCACACAACGATGTTCTTGGATATAGGACGAATCAAGGGTCAATTTCCAATAGTTGTAGACCAAAAACGTTCTGGTGAAAGCACAGTTTTGGCAGTAAGATGTAAGTATACGAATATTAGCAGCTGATGATTGAAGGCTGGAGCTTCGGCCTAGATTCTGCTTAACTTGAGGTAGAATACCACAAAAAGCAGCATCAACAACAGCCCGATAAAAACTGTGAAATCATAAAAATCAAATGTACTAATTTCAGATGGATTTCGACCTGACTCGTTGAGCTCAGATACCCCACTATTACTAGAGAAAGACAAGTCTGATTATGTGCTGACCTCTCAGCCTAAAGTGAGTGATGATCCCCCCCTGCAATACTACTATCACCAGCCAAACCCATTACTAACCAAACTATAGGACTCTACAGAACAATGCGTGTTCCGTGGTAACTTGTCCAAGGCAAAAGATGTCGAATGCATACTTTTATTTGATCCAAAGACAAAGTCTTTTAAGTTGAGTCCTTTGAACTACACATTGCGAGTCAATCCTAGCCGAGAAAAGAATAGGAGTATACTTGTTAATGGGGTGACTACTCCAACACCTACAATATCGTCTCCTGTTACTACACCTAAAAGTACAGCTGTTTCTATGAAATCTCCAAATACAAGCCAGAAGATTTCGCCTGTCAAAAAGCCTGATTCTTCCAGTTCCAGCTCAAGTTCAAGTTCAAGCTCAAGTTCCAGCTCAGGGGGTTCCAAGTTGAGAACCAAGAAACTCAGTTCTGAACCACCAACAACAACATCATTATCTCCTAAAACTCAAAATGCATCTGTTGTTAAAAAACCTGTTATTGCCAGACCAGGCGCAGGTAAAGCACCTCCAAAAACCAAGAAAGTTCCAGCAACTTCCAAGGCAAAGACAGCTTCTACTGTTGGCCGAAAAGCTTCGAAAACACTTCCTCGTGCTTATATTTCAAGCGGTGACAGTGATTTAGAATCGTTGACTAATAACACCAAAAAGTCTGCTAAAGCTATCGATGAAGCGAAGATCCAGACCAGCATAGCCAATGTCGAGGATGATGATGACGATGATGATGCACTTTTAGGAGCATTGGCCAACGAACTGGAAGAATCCTTAGAAGACGAATCAAATGATTCTAATGGCTCTAGTTCAAGCAATAGTGCTGGTCTAGGTAATGGTGGAGTTGAAAGTGATGTTAGTGATGCTGACGATGAACATTTTGAACTCAAAACTTATACGAAGCACAGCAACAATGTATCTGCTTACTCATCTCCAGCTGCAGGACAGGAAAGCGGACCAATGTCGCTCAGGGGCCTTGTAAGGGGCTCATCTTTTGGAAAAGACGAAGATGATTTGTCCAGCAGTGAAGAAGAATAACGATTGATGCCTGCCACTCTCACCTACGTTCCTTATGTCTCTTTTTTGTTTGTTTCTATGTTCCGTTTGTTTGTTTGTTTGTTTTCTTGCCTATTATGGGTATTTCTGTCTTGCTTTTCTTTTCTTTTCTTTTCCTTTCCTTTCTTTTCATTCTCATTCTCACATTTGCATTGGCATCAATTTGCGATTCTGTCTGGTTCTTGATCTTATTTATATCAGCCATCTTTCCTGAACCCCGACAAACTAATCAATAAAAGCATCTATCTTTATTGAACACGTATATACAATATCTACAATGAACTAGAATAAATTTCTTGTATCTTTCTTTTTATATTATCAACAACTTCATGGTCTACTCGTTCAGTCCAGTCAATTTCACCCATCAACTCTACAATCACATTAGCATGATCTGTACTGATATTCATACAACATTCGAATATACCTTCACTGGCAAGCTCTCGTACTGCGTCATTGTTAGAGTTCAAGTACTCTGCCAAAATCAAAAGAGCCTTTTTACCAGCCTCTCCTCCTCCGACTGTTAAAGAAGACATCACCCGCACTCCGGCCATGCTCAAAAGAAGAGTCTGATTCTGATCAAACAATTTAGTGCTTTGAGTTACCAGGTCTTGACGACAAACTTCTGGAACTTCATAGCCTGCTTCCACAAGCTTGTTCCAGAATATAAGCACTGATTCGGCTGTTTTCCTAGTGTACTTTCCAGTATCCATAAACTGCAATGTGGATTGTAGAAGTTTAACAAGATTCAATGTATCATCAGACTCCTTCAATGTTTGTAGATATTGGATCAAAGCTTGAGGAGCTCCATGAAGCACGCTTTCGCTAGCATGAGTTACACCACATAGTTTAATTAGACCAGACAAATACTGCTGTATATAGAGGTCATCACCCAAGGAAACCAAGTAGCCCCACAATGATATAATATGGTAAAAATAGTCTTTTGACGGCCAATTATTAATATCTTGCGCGAAAAGGTCCAACTGGTTGCTTTTCAGCAGTACTTCAGGTTCAACTTGAACCAAAGCTACAGCAGCAGTTAATCGGACTTTATCCAATGGTTCCATGGCCATTCTTATGATTCGGCTAACAAATATTCTTTCAAAAGAAGGTATCTGTTGCTTATCTATTAGAGGCAAAAGCTGTACACAGGCCTCAATAGAAGCTACTCTAACCAGCGATCCAACATCACCTTTAATTGTGCTTATTGCAAAATTATCAAGTCCTTTGAGAATTGCCATAAGCTCTGGTTTGTAGTCAGACTTTACCTTACTGTCTGCAACATTGATAAGAAGTGATGTTAATGCAGTTATCGATACAGCCCTGGTCTCAGGGTTTATCTTACCACTTTTGCTTATAATGGTATCAACAAAAAAGTCAAAAACCACAGGAACCAAATGCGGCAGGATCTTCAAATTCAGAGATCCAAGTGCAATAGCAAATTCAACACGATTGTTTCTTTGAATTTCGGCAATCCACTTATTAATCAGCCCCTGATCAATAAACTGTTCAGGAGAGTGTCTAACAGCGTAACAAACGCTATCAACAATCGACTTTTGGTTCGGATCAGTCTTTAGAGCCGTCAAAGATGACTTACGCTGATTGGTTGTTCTTCTGATGAGCGTTAATGACATCTTCTCTAACAATAGTTTCTTGCAAATGTCTTTTTCATTCGAATCCAACTGAGGAATAAACTTCGTAAAGTATGCATACAAATGAGCATATCCATCAGAATAAACAAGCTCGTTCACATCAGTTAAAACACTTTCCTTGATTGTATCTAATGTGTTCAAAATGCATCTCACATTAGTTGTAGAAATTTCGGGAATAACTTTTAGTAGCTCTCCTAAACAGAATAGGATACCATGTACTTCGTCGACGTCCAATTTATCCAGATGATTACATTTCAATATCAACCAGTCAAGTATATGCTCGCCTATTTTAGTTTCAGGAAACTTGGCAGCTATATTTCCCAGCGATTGACTGATTAAACGCCTTATATCCGTGTAGCATGACGGGAGAGCATGATGTAAACCGTAGTCGACTATGCAACGGTATCCAAGTCCAAAAACACTTGCAGCAGTTTCAATAAACACATGATTCCGCAGTCCGAGCCTGAAGAAGTCTACCGTCTTCACCAATTCAACGGCTTTAACCGTACCTCCAAGGCCTTGCCTTCCCACACCTTCTTGGATAGCAGCTCCACCAGCTCGTCGGATGGACACTTCACGGTCATAACATGAAAGGCATACAAGCACCTCTATTAGACCTTCAAGAATCAATATGTCTATAGTTCTATAAGACCGAAACATTGCCCAGCAGACATAACAACTGGCATCTCGAACATTTGATCCAGTCGAGAACGAACCCAACTGTTTCTGTTCAAATGGTAACGACACTTTTAGAATGTCAAAGATTTTGGAAAAATGAGTGTCTTCAGATAGAAGTTGCCGTCTTAAACATTCTGCAAGACATAGTAATGATCCATGCCACAAATTACTGGAGACTTGTTGATAATCTTTCTGATCTCCAGGTTTCTTAATCACAACGTCTTCCTCAAACTTTGCAAAGACAACGTCGATAATCTGGTCTTTAAATTCTTGATCGGGAAGTTTTTGCATTAGTCTCGCTATAGCCTTTGATGTAGAGTATCTCACTATCGTGTCTTTGTCAGCTAATCGTTCGAAAAGTACGTCTAAAACCTGCTCGACAACAGCCATACATTCTTCATACTCATCTTCATTAATTCGACCATTTTGGATATGTCGAAGACACAAAGAGGCATAGCGCTCAATATTTTTGATCTTACATTTGCGATATACACTTGGATAATTCGCATGGTTGTCAGAGATCAAGAGATCAAACCAAGCCCTGGAATGGTCTTTAATAGTAGCGAAATCACATAGTTTAAACACCATTGCAGATGCTTGAAGAAACCCCAATTGAAAAATAGACTTATTTGATGTTGCGTCATTCCATCTAGAAGTGCCTAATTTGTAGAACTTTGGCATGTATATGTCAATGGTGTCATTTCTGGTGATAAGCCTAGCCATCAACAGATATGCAGCATCTCTTTCGATACCAGAAACAGCAAGATATTTCATGGCCAAGTCATAAATACGGTCAGCCGTATCTCCTCCAAATGTACTCAATGAAAATGGCGCCAAAGTCAGCATTGACAGCCATAATAACAAACAATACCTTCGTTGCCAAGGGTTGTTTTCAGTGGGGGTTTCCAAGGCTGTCAGCACTTCATTGAGCAATTCTACTTGGACAGGGAGAAAACTGGATACTGCCTTGTGACCACGTACTTTGCATAGACTATAAATCACATAATAAGGCCATATTATCTCGTTATATGACTCTTGTGTTTGATAGTAGCCAGTTAACCGCTGTACTGTATTCTCCAGAACAGGGTCCAGGAACTGTGGGGAAAACTGGAAAGCGTCTAGAGTGGTAGTCACGGCAACGATATCACCACCACTGGCTTCAGCTCTATCGAGTCCGTGTTGCAGCTCTTTTATTAATTGTTCCGGTCTGATTGCTACCAAGTCATCGTCATCATCTCCGTCCGCGCTCATCCGCGTTGTGTAGCTGTGGGTAGTTGCGTGTTGCGTATTGCGTGTTGCGTGTTGCTACGTGTAGTTGATTTGATATTGGGAAGCTCAAAATCTTGCAATCTTTTCAGTTTTGTTTGCACTTTTTGTTGTCAGTTTGTTTTCACTTCACTTTTTGCTTTGTTTTGATTTCAAATTCCAGTTTTCATATCCAAGTTTTGACACTCAAGATAATCAAATCATCAACACTCAGACTTTATAAACAAACAACACAACACAGACATGGCAAGCGTTTATGCATCAAGGGCTACTGGCTCTAGAAATACCGGCCAATACCGTGATAAAGGTACAAACTATAATAACAACCGTCGTACACAAGTTCATAATAGTGGGACAGCGAAGTGAGTAGTTTTCTTAATCTGGATATCAACATTATTCTAACCTTTTAGTACAAACAAGAAACCAGCAATTGTCCGAGCATCCGGTGGGATCTTTTCTTTTGATTCCCCAAAAGCTTATGCTCCCCTTGGTTATACTCTTCCATTAGAACCAAAGGTTCTTCAGCCCGGGGATTATGATATTGAAGCACCATTACCAGTATACCGTGAGTCTTAAACATTGGATAAACCAAACTTAAACCATGACATTATTTCTAATATTTAGCACAAAGACCTATAAGAATCATATCACAACCTTTAGGTTGCACTTTTGAAGATACTGAGGTCTCAAAACCTAACAGTTCTCCAGCTAGAAGGCTTGTAAACAGGACATTGAAAAACAATAATGGACATTCTGATCCTCTGACAGAGTTGATCAACAGCAATAAGCTAAATAATGAACCTTTGAAACTCGGAGATAAGACTATAGGTGATGTGATTAAATCTCGTGTATTGGTGGTTGATAATACTGGCCCTAAATCTAGAATCGTCTCACAGAAAAGAGAGAGAGAAGTGGATCAAGAAGTTGGTAGCATCAAACGTCCTAAAAGAGAAGTCAGGATTCGATTCGAAGGAGAAGATGAGCCTGACATTAATAATGACACCATTAAACCAGAAAATCTTTTACGTATGGTTGATTCTTCATTAGTTGATACCCCTGAGAGAGATCATCACCCTAACTACAAAAGAAATCCTGCTATAAGTTATAACAATGGTTCTCCTATGCCTTCAGGTTCTAGAAATCCTAAAAATAACACAGGAGATATGAAACCCAGATATGATTATGATTATTATGGTAGACCAGCTAGTAATTCATATGAAGATACTAGATATCAAGTATCGGATAAATCAGGATCATCAAATCGACCAATATCTTCTTCAGGACCATCAGTTCGGCCAATGTCTTCATCAGGATCATCTACTCGACCAATATCTTCATCATCTTCAATGTCATCATATCAATACCGAGATGATATACCTTCTTCAAGATCATCGGATTATTACAGAGATAATGGCTATTCTGATCCATATAGAAGAGCTGATCCTTATTCATCTCGACCTGTTTCTACTGCATCTTTGCCTTCAGTTCAAAACAGAGCACCATATTCTAGAGATGATTTCTATGAACAACAACAGCCACAACCACAACCACAACCTCCTCATCAAGATGTGAGAAGATCTAGATACCCTGAAGATGATGGTCGCTACTATTATCGTAACGGTGAACATGAAGATCCTAGCTATGCTGGTCGTAATGGTTATGATAGAAGACCCCCTGATTATTGGAGAAACCGTGATGAACGTGATCGATATGATTACTATTAATAATAAGAATAATATATATACATTTTATTATTCCATGTGTCTAAAAATACCAGTTAATTGACAACAAAAGCACCAAGTAAAAAAAATGAGATAGATATTATAACCTCACTTCTTCCTATGGCATATGCAAATGCAATGGTTTCAAAAAACCCTTAATTAGAAGGCTTTTCAACTGCGAATCCACTAAGTGGCCTTCTCGCATTCCTTTCCTCTTCAGTAGTCAAACGTTTGTCAACTACCTGGATATTTACCAGTTCTTTGATTTTGAGAATTTGGCCTGCTGCTGCTGGTGTAACTCTGAGATATACCACTTTCCCACGTTTGGTGAGACCCATGGTATTAAATGTATCCCTAATAGTCTTGGGCATACCAATAATAGATCTAGTTGCTCGAACTCTGTACCACATGCTGAAAGTCAAGGGATCAGAAGTAAAGTGAAGAATCGGAGAAAGTGAAAATTTGTGGTGAGCCGAGTCGAGAAGCTGAAGGGACTGAAATTTGGACGAATCAAGTATGAAGCATGATTGAATAAACTGCACCAAGAATGTAATTATAGTGAAATTTTTTGAAGAATATTAAATATTCTATATATCAGGAAAATATATAACACAGGAAAAACAATTATTTTTATACCTGAATAACGCATATGTTGTGCTTTGCCTTGAGATCTGGAGGTGGTGCATAGTGCGGCTGAAAATTGCTGCACAGCCGTATGCTTATGTAATCAATGGATAGAAAAATCTCTAAATAACGAATTGTCCACGAGTTTTCTCTAAAAACTTGAATTAAATCAGTAATATCTATATAATTATAGTTCAGAAAGCATTGTGATACTTTTACAGTAGTTTAAACTTGGTTGGTTGGTTTTGAATCACTATCAGCTTCATTTACCTGAAATCTAAGCTTAGCAAGTACCAAACATTCCCTCATATTCAAACATGGAGATTGGCGATTTGAACGACTTTTACGAGGCAGAGCCTGAAGTTGCTACATCATTATACAGAAGAGATGCCTTGCTCTATGTGATTGAGGTATCAACCTCCATGATGAGCCGTGAAGGAGATAGCCCTAGTTGCCTATACAGCGCATTAGTAGCAGCATACGAATCCATGAAGAAGAGAAATAGTAATTCATATATGAGTTACACTGGTATTCTACTTTATGGCACTGAAAAGTTTGATCAGCAGAGGTATCCTTCCTGCCATTTACTTGTGGATTTACACCAGCCGAGAATCGATGACTTAAGATTGTTAAAGGACCTTCTGGAGGATGAAGAGCTGCTTGAAAGCACATTAAAACCATCTACAGAGAACCCTCCAAGCATAGCAAATGTAATGGATTTTGCAATGACTTTATTTATTGAAAACACCAATGCAATGACGGCCAAGAGAATGCTGTTGATTGCTAATAATGATGATCCTCATCCTGGTAATCAAAATCAGCTTCAATTGGCAAAAACACGGTCTCAAGATCTTCTTGATTACAATATACAATTGTATCCTACTTTTGTATCGCCAAAGGGAGACTTTGACCTATCAAAATTCTGGCAGAAACTGACTTACAGTCCTCTTAGTGAGGTCAGCCAGGATCTATCAATGGCAGTTGTCGGCAGTGGTCAGTTGACTGGTTCAATAGAAAAAAGACAGCTACTGCACCGAGCAAGTTACAATCTTATCATTGAACTCGGTCCTAAAATAAAAATGGGCGCGAAAGGTTATCTGATAGTCAAAAAAACTCCTCTACCTAATGTTCAAAGAGTCTATGCTAAAGAGGAACGAAAAGTGTTTGCTAGGAGTAAAACAAGCTTTCAAGTAGCAAGCACTGCAAAGGAAGTAGACTCTACTGAGCTCAGAAAAGCGTTTCCTATATTAGATGATTATGTGATATTCAGTCCTGAAGAGATTGCCGCGGCAAAGTTGTTTGAAGAGTCGCCTGTTGTGCGTATTCTCGGTTTCAAACCAATAAGTGCTGTGGAAGTATGGCAAAATATCACTCATCCCTTCTTTTTCTATCCCTCAAATGATAAATATGAGAATTCTTCACGGGCTTTCGCTTGCTTACATCAGGTATTACTTGAAACAGATCAAGTGGCTATTGCTTGGACACTTTTGCAGAATAGAGCTGCTCCGCATATCTGTGCTTTGTTCCCTACTCCTGGACCTGATCCTGAGCTTGTCAAAAACAATCTTGAGTTCAGAAACTATGGATTCCAACTGGTAGTACTGCCGTTTTCAGAGGAGGTCCGTCAGGAGCCGTTTGAGCTTTCTAACCAAGCACCATTTGTGCCTGAGAACTCGATAGAAAAGGCACGGGAAATAAACCAGGCTATTCTACTGGATGGAGGCTATTTCCCTAATAGATATCACAACTTCCTGAATCAGTCATTCCAGAATCACTTGGAAGCTTATGCTTTGGGTGAAGAAGAAGCTGAAAAGCCTGTAGATGTGAGGATTCCAGTGGAAGAAATCGATAAGGTAGCAGGTGATCTTATTGAGGAATTACATGGAATGATTGGTTCTGTATGAATCTATACTAATCTTTGCATGTGTCTAACATAATGGTGTTTAGTTCTCGGCTTTTGGTAACTGTACTGTGGCCATAAGGCATAGATGGTCACTAGGATATTGTCCTATTCGAGGTTGTCCACTAGGCTCCTTGCCCATCTCCTGAGGTTCAGGCATTCTAAGTAGTTCCAAAGCAGAATAAGAAACATTAGGTTTGTCCAGGACGAATATATAATCTAGCAATCCTCGCCAAGCATGTGCCCAATTAGAAAAGTTCGGTTCTCCTTCGCTTCTTGGGTGAATGTTGGTATCATGAACAGATTTATAATACTTCCCATAAATAGAGATAAATTTGCTAGGTATTCCGTTAAAGATTCTAGCCAGAGCGGCTACTTTTTGTTGTGCTTCTTGTAGTTTGGACTTCTCCAACATGCTAGAGTCTGCGGTCTCGTCTTCATCTAGAACAGTGTTCTCATCAATGGCTTTGCCAAACTTATGAAGTGCAGATTCGATCATAATCCTATATGTATCTGACGATTCGCCAATATCTTGGCCAGTTGCATACATATAGGGTCCGTCGAAACATTCACTATTGAAATCGCCGGCTAATACAACTGAGTAGCCGTTATATTCGTTGCTCAACTCGTTGGCCTTGCTCAAAAAGATAGACATTTGTCTCGTACGTTCGAATGAGCCTTTAGGATGCCAGAACAAGTGTGTGGTTCCCACAATCAGGCCGTTAGACTGTGGTTGATCTTTGTAGTTCAGTACCAGGAACAGCGCAGTATTTTTGGATACAATCTGTTTCGGAGCGCCAGGGGTTTCTATATCATCATAAGACACTGTCACCACCTTTGAAAGATTAAATATGCTTGTATCATATGCAATAATCTGGCCATGAGTCTTCGTATCAAGGGTACTGAACTCGTATGCCAATCCCAGTGAAGTAAAGCATGAATTCCAGAAACATGGTGAATCTTTGCTTTTATCCACAGCTCTATCTTTGTCCACTTCTTGCATGCAAAGAATATTAGGCCTGTAATATTCAATCTCTCGTTGAAGTACTTTGCTTCTTGTCTTCCATTTCAAAGCTTCGCCATTTTCTGGGAACAGTTCTCGGCGGATCAATGTTTGAGCAAGAACGTTGTAAGTCATGATCCTCAAAGCAATATGGTCGCTGTGAGGCAAAACGCCCGGGATTTGCAATAATGGACGTTTTATAAATTCCAGGCTCTCTTCTGAGATTTCTGGCTCGTTTTGCGGTTGATCCGTGATGCCCTGCTCTTCTTGAATCTTCCTTTTTTCGGCTCTACGTTTTTCCCTAATAGCCCGTTGCTCAGCAATATACTCTGGAGTCAGATCCGGCACACCCTTTTTAGGCCTTGTCTTTTTTAGCTCTTTTTTGTCTGTTTTCTTTTCATTGGTCATATTGAATAGATCCGCAATAGTGTTTTAGATCAAAGAACGTTGGTTTTTTTTTGGCTGTCTCGAGACATATATTTCGGCATTGGCATATATTCAGTCAGCCGTTCAAGATTGAAAATCACCTACATCATTGATGGACCACGATATGGACTGGGAAAATATTGCTAGACAAAAGCGGAAGAGTCTGCTTAAGGCAGCTAAACAGTTTGATGATCTTTCCAACTATCAATTGCCCGATTCTGTGGACACTGCAGAGATATTGGATGCCATATGTCCTCCTCATGAGACGTTCATCAGCAAAATGACCTTGGCAGAATTGTCTCAGAAACTCGAAAAACGTGAGCTGACATCTGTCCAAGTTCTTACAGCATTTGCACGAAGAGCATGTCTTGCTCATCAACTTGTTAACTGTTTGAGCGAACTGTTTTTGGATTCTGCTTTTGAAACTGCTAGACATTTGGATAAAACCATATCAAAAGCAGACAAACGTATTGGCCCACTACATGGAATTCCCATTTCATTCAAAGACAGCTATAATATATACGATGTTTCTACATGTATTGGATTGGTCAGTCGAGTGGGCCAAAGTTCTAGTTTGCTTGAAGAGGAGAGTGATATAGTTCAATTGGTTCGTGCTTCTGGCGCTATATTGTTTGCCAAAACTGCTGTTCCTACTGCTGTTTGCAGCTGTGAAACAAATTCCAATTTGCTTGGATACACCATGAACTCTATCAACTCCCGGTTTTCAGCTGGTGGTAGTTCTGGAGGTGAAGCGTCTTTGGTAGCTGCTCGTGGTTCAGCCATAGGATTCGGTACAGATGTTGGAGGAAGCGTGAGACAACCGGCATCATTCCAAGGTTTGTTTGGTTTCAAAGCTACAAGTTCAAGACTTCCTAAAGGAGGTATATATGATGGTTATGATTGCAATAGCATCTTTCCTAGTGCAGTGGGGATACTTGCTCGAAATGTTGACGATATTCAACTTGTCTGTGGTTCATTGTCCGAGATTGCAACATCTAAACAGTTTGATATTGAGCCTGAGAATCTCTTGGGATTATGGGATTCTGTGCCTGAAAATGTAAGTAAAAAATTCAGGTTGAAATTCGGCTTTATGCCTGACGTTCCTCCATATCATCCGACTCCTCCTATATCAAGAGCTCTACAGATAACTCATAAGGCAATTGAAAGTATGGGGGGTGACATTGTATTATTAAGTCCTCCAATAGATCAGGAGAGGACTGTAGAGATTGCTAATCAGATGCTAGGAGCTGATGGGTTTCAGTTTCTATATGACGGTGTCACTGCATCCGGTGAGCCTTATGTTGAAACATTAGGTGGAATTGCCTCTTTCAAAGGATACCCTGAGCCTATGAATGTTGTAGAAGCTCGTAAACTTTGCCAAGAGATTTTTAATATCAAAAAGTCTTGGAACGAGTATCTACAGCTTTTGGATGTGGATATCATAATTTGTCCAACTGTAGAAAGAACAGCATGGACTCCTCAGACTTTCGATTCTTCTACGTCTCAGCCTTATACTACGTTTGTCAATTTATTGGATTATCCAGCGATAAATATACCAGTTATGAAAGTGGACAAAAGTATTGACGACCGAGAAATATCTCCGGAAGTCAAGGTAAAAGAAAATGAATATCGTACTGATTATGCATATGCGAGATACGAGGGCAGTCAAGAATTACATGGCATGCCCGTAGGTATACAATTGATTGGGCGACATTTATGCGAGGAGACAGTTTTACAGGCTGCAAAGCTTATCCATGACGCCTTACAGAAAACTGCTGGTTTATAGACTTGATCAAGGAGCAAAGATCAATGTTTCATTGTCCACCGTTGAACCTAGATATTCCTGAATCAACAAAACAAACTGATCCTCAGGAATTTGCATGTGGACTCCTTCTACAGAAAGGTAATCGATCAGGCCATTGTCACCCAGTTTCTTTAGACCTAGCCAATCATCTTTATACAAAGCTCTCTTTTCAAGCGGTGTCACCAAACCAGAAGTTCGATTGACCTCTTGAAACCAAGAACTTTGCTTTGGCACTACAGTCTCATCCTGAGAGAACTTTATGAGTACAAGCTTTTCCAGGCTCGACAATCCGTCTTTGTACCATAATTTCTTGGTAATGCCTTCGTTATTGATGTCAGCTAAGAATAATGAATATTCCAGATATGATTCCATATCTTCAGGGTCTCGGAAATACTGAGCTGGAACGACATGTGTTTGAGCATAAGAGCTCCATACTTGGCTTAGCAATAACCTGTTTCTTTGCCTACAAACAAAGTCAGAAGGTTCACATAGAGGGAAATCTGCTATTCCATTATGTGGTGAACCATATGTAATTAGCTTTTTCAACCGAGGTCCAGATGTGCAAGTTTCTGCGTATGCTCTTAAAAAGAGACCACCTTGAGAAAAGCCAATGGCATCAAAACCGTTGGCCAATTGTTCGATATCAGTGATCTGGGTACAAACTTGTTCCACATAAGCAGTCGCATTTCCAGCCAAAGACATATCCTGATCTTTACTAGGATCTTCATCTAGATAAACCGAATGCACATAAATCCCGGGGAACTCGTTCTCAATCAATTGTTTAAGTCTTAGTAGTCCTACACCTTGGTAAGAGTCTCCTAAACCATGCCAAAGCACAACGGGCCTATAAGTGGGGGTGGTTTTAAAAGAAATGCTGACAGCTGCTATTAATCTTACAAGCAAAACAAACCCAGCAACTAGTGCATGAAATGATATGCCATAACGAGAATGCCTCATTGATGAATGTTGTGTGATGTCTTTGGTAAGAGGGAGAGTAGTGGGCCTCGGGACCAAGACAGAAAATCCGGGGGAGATAAGCAGGTGATTTGATTGCCCGAAAAAGAACAACAAGCAAGCTTCATAATTAATATATAATAAGTTAACTACTATTATTGAGATTATATCAATATTTCATAATAATAATGGAGAATTTTCAGGCCCTTTTGGTCTAAAATACTGAGTCATGCTGAATCATATATCATTATGCACAGCCGTGCATTGTCGGTCTATGCATATATCCCATTCTTCAACAATATGGAAAATTCTAACTTGTCGGCGAGCAGCACTACATATCAGCATGAATATCTCAAATTCCACCATCCAGCAGAGAAGGAGAAAACCCGCACAAAATGTCATTGATGATGAAGATGCTTCACAGTTGAAACTTGGCAACGAATTTGATCTCAAGCAGATTACGCATGATGGCGTGGAAACCCCGTTGATCACTCTCAACTTATCGGAAACCCGATTATTAATAAATGCTACATTGAAACAGAGGCGTTTACAGCAAGCAGGAATTACCGAGGAGGATCAGAAAATAAATCTAGATGCTATGGATGAAGATGAAGAGGAGGATTTCTCCAAAAGTAATGAAGTATTGAGGAAAACTCAGGAATATCTATCTACGTTTGCTAGGTTCAGAGATGAACAAACAGTTTCGACGGTCGAGCATTTATTAAAATCGCCAGAAAATGCGGACTTGCATCCTTTTGAGATTGCACAGCTTGGTTCGTTGGCATGCGATGAAGCAGATGAAGCCAAGACTTTAATACCGAGTCTTGCAAATCGTAGACGGGATGAAGAAATACAGGTATTGTTAGATCAGTTGAGACAATTTGGTTAGGATAGAGAGAGAAAAAATGGCGTTGACATTGTCATTGTCGTAGTAAATGTATTTATACCAATATTTGAGTATGTATAGTAGGTATATAACGACAAGCACAAAAACAAACAATCATATCGTTGGTTCCTCTCCATAACCGATATTTGTCATATTAAACAGAAACTGTCGCCCAGAATGATACCACCATTTCGGTAAACATGAAAAAGGTTGTAGATCAACTTCGTCTGCTTTTTTCGACGGACATAGACATCGCCCTGATAAATAAGATGCATCGTCATGAGGACAACGATGATACGGGTAATGCATGTATCCCATATCATGGAAATGATGGATTTGTGTCTTGTTAAGGAACGCTGTCACCCCTAATGTATGGACAGGAGCATCACCCCATCGTTCATAAAAAAAGCCTCCAGATCGATCCAAGTGCTCGAAGAATTCCAGGTATTCTTTTGATCGAAACACATTAAGATTGGCAATCTCGAAATTCGACCAGAAATGACATAAATTGTATTCTCCGTTGGAATCTGGGACATAATCATCTGGTCTCAGTTGCGATTGATCAGTGACAAAATCCAAAGCATTGTTTGGAGCGAGATAATCTTCATGGCTATTGAAAAACTCTTTTGCGTGAGTCCATAGGGTAGGTATAGTATCGAGATAGTCAAAAATCGTGATGACAAATCCATACATCTTATTGTTGATTCTCATGAATGTAAATGGATCATAATTCTGATCACAGTAGTAATGAACATTAGGTTCAACACGCCAGTAATAATCGTACTTCAACATCATTGGATGTCTGAAAAAAAAACCTGAATTGAATCTACACATCAACCGGTAAGATTTTGACCCGCCATAAATGACATTGTTATCCTCCATCTCTTGCATCTTTGCCTCCATCAAATCCTGATCTATAAAATCTGGAATAGACCACATATCAGTGTCTACAAAGCCATATTCTGTTTCACCCGATACCATTCCACGGGTAAGAGATTTGAATTCTTCAGTAAATACTTCATCATTCAAAAATGTCCATGGATACCGAAACTTCTTGTTGAATCTGTCTTCTACCTCTCTAATAGACGCCAAAGCCTCTTGTACTTCCCAGTTTCTAACCAGCATGAATAATGTAGCGTTTTCTATGCCTATTTGAGTACGGTTTTTATTATCAATAGGTTCTTCGGGAATATAACTGAGATCCAAGATATCTTTATAACGATCATGTTGTTGTTGTCGTTGTTGTTTGTCAGCTTCTGTTAACAAATCCTGCTCATCATCATCTTGATTTACCAGGGCAATAACTATACATATGATACCAATGAATATCGCCAATTTGGTCAGGATTTTGTAGATTTTTCTGGTTTGAAACTGGCTGTCGGCCTCGATCTCTACCTGAGGACTGCTTTCATCGTTCATCTCTGCTGCCGTTTGTGCCATGGCAGTGCTATTGATGACAGACTTTCTGGGTTCTTCCTAGGTTTACGTCACTGGATGATGATGAATCTACCTGGTCCTAATGTGCGGCGTTTTTTGGCTCGATTTAGCCGAGAAACCTACAAAAATCCGGAAAAACAAATCATAGGATATCAGCTTCTTCTGGGGGCATGGCATTCTTCACTTGCTAACACCAACACAGCAACATCAATGCTACCCGCACGTATTGCATTTTCTAAAATCCCTGCACGTTTGGTATTCGGTGGTCCTATAAAACAATTTCAGTCCAATATTCCTACCCGTCTAGCATCGTTTAGCAGACATAATTCAACGTGGGCGCCAGCTGCATGGAAATCTGGGGACCGACATAAAAAACGATATATTGTTATAGGAGGTATAATAGGCTCTCTTGTTACGATTTATGCTATAAGTGATGACGCCAGAAGCGGAGTTAAGCATTTTTACTATACTGGAGACAGAATTTCCACTGTTCTCGGAGCTTGCATCAGATGCTTCCGTTTGTATTATAAGACTTTGAATGCGACTTATAAATCCCCTGAAGACTATGAAAAAGCCTTATCTGAATGTCATACAAAATCGGCTGATATCACATTAAAAGCTATTGAACATAATGGTGGTGTTTTCATCAAATTGGGCCAGCATATTTCTGCATTGACGTATATTTTCCCCGATGAATGGACTCAAAGCATGATTCCTTTACAGGATAAATGCCCTACATCTTCAATAGAATCTATCAAGCAACTGATTCGTGATGATACTGGAAAAGAACTTGGGGATTTCTTCGAATACTTTGAAGATGTACCTTTAGGTACTGCTTCTTTAGCTCAGGTTCATGTTGCCATTATGAAAGGAACATCTGAAAAAGTGGCAGTGAAAGTACAACATCCTTCATTAAAAGAATTTGTACCTATTGATGTACTTCTCACAAAAACAGTGTTCAATTTGATTGATTTCTTTTTCCCAGAATATCCGTTATCATGGCTTAGTGATGAATTGAGAAGCTCGATTTTCGTTGAACTGGATTTCAGAGAAGAGGCTAAAAATGCCATAAAAACTCAAGCATATTTCAAGAATTATTATGATGAGACTGCGCTCAGAATCCCCAACATTATCCTTGCAGACCAACGTCTGTTAATCATGGAGTACGTCGGTGGTGGTAGGCCTTATGATTTAAAGTTCATTGATGACCACCATATCTCAAGGTCTGAACTGAGTGCATGTTTTGCTCACATTTTCAATAACATGATATTTACACCTGGCGTGGGATTACACTGTGATCCACATGCTGGTAATGTTGCTATATTACCTTTGGAAAAAAAGAAGTCTAAACATGGTCATAACTTTGAAATCGTTCTTTATGATCATGGGCTTTATAGGGATGTTCCTACAGAAACAAGGAGAGACTATGCCCATTTTTGGCTTGCACTAATTAATAAGGATGAACCTGGTATGCGTAAATATGCCAAGCGATTTGCAAATATTTCGGATGAGGATTTCCACCTGTTTGCAGCAGCTATTACTGGAAGAGACTATGATAATGCGGTTTCCAATGTCGTTTCTAAACGATCCGATGATGAAATACAGAATATGAGCCATACTGCTCAGTCTGCCGGGTTTATTAGCCAAATAATGCGTCTGCTGCATGGCATGCCACGAATCGTGCTTCTGATTCTCAAAACAAATGATTTGACGAGAAATTTGGATGAAAAACTCGATTCGCCAATGGGCGTAGAACGAACTTTTTTGATTATGGCAATGTACTGTGCAAGAACAGTTTATGAAGAGGGCAGAGAAAACATAAGTCAGAAGTATAAACATTTCTGGTCATTGGCTAGATTATCTGCTGAGTTCAAGAATTGGTGGGCATATTATTCAGTGAAGAGTAAGCTAACAATCTATGATACTTCCCTTTACGTGAGAAATCTTTTGTCGTTCTCTATGCTATATTAAAAAGAAAATATTATTTTCATCTATGGTTTATACAAACTCTTGAAGATATTCTACTAAGCACATGACAGCCATGGCTTGACCATATGGCATACTATCCTGTCGGATGTTATAATAAAACTGTTCACTATCACCCATAGCAGTACCAGCACTTGTTCTTAAGAGCTCGCCAGTTTCATCAATGCAGCCTACGACAGCTTTGAACGCTTTGAGAGCCAAAGGCTTGTACTTGTCACTGAGATAACCTTTTCTAACAGCTTTCAAGATTCCACCAGCAAATCCTGCAGTGGCAGACGCTTCGAAATAGTTCTCTTCAGTCTTAGGGCCGTTGAGAACAGTTCTGAACAAACCAGTCTCTTCATCCTGTAGCTTCTCTAAGGATTGAACCTGCATTTCCAACACATTTGTAGCAAATCTATAGAACGAATCACCAGGCTTTGCATCCAGGATTTCCAGGAAATCAGGAATGAATATAGTAACCCAACTATTACCTCTTGCCCATTTGACACCACCGAAATGATGGTTACCCTGGAAACAGAATCCATGATAAAACAATCCTGATTCGCTATCAAAAAGATATTGAACATGGAGCATAAACTGATATTTGGTTTCTTCCAGATATTCAGGTTTGTTGAAGAAAACCCCAGCTTTTGCCAATGGTAAAGCAGTCATCATCAAGGTGTCATCCCACAATTGGTCCTCATTGATATCAAGGTATGTCATGTGCTGTAAACCACCGAATTTGGTTCGCGGACATAGTCGATAAGCCCAATCTGCCCATGCTCTAATATAAGGCAAATACTTGATGTTTTTCTTGTGTTCGTACATGTTTATCAAAGCAGTGAATACGGCCATAGTATTGATGTTCTTCTCAACAGCATCCTTGGAAAACTGGTAATCAAACCATTTGGTTAATTCATCCCACACAAACTCATCCTCAGTGAGTTCAAACAGTTTCCACATGCCTAAAGTGCCAATTCCTTGAGTCCATTCCCATCCAGTCCAAGATCTGGTGTCACAGTAGCTACCATCTCGAAGCTGTATCACGTGAGCACCAGTTTCATCTTTGATATTAACTAGGTTAACAATCAGTTGTTTAGCTAACGATTTAACATTCTTTGAACTGATATCTACAGTTGCCATTTTGCTTTGTATTTGTTAAAGGGGTGAAGCTGAAAAATCTGAAATCTGGGGGGTAAATGTAGGTTTTTATACAATGTGTGGGTGAGACTCGGGGTAACAATATTCCGAGATCCCGAAAGTGTGGGGGTGATGAAATTTGGAATCTGAGATCTGAAATCTGGAGAATGAAAAACTTGGAAAATACCACAACAAAACTTGATATTTTGGATTAATAGGTTCTGAAATTCTTAATGAATATTTACATAGTATTTTATATATTATTTACATGGTCCCCTTAGCTTTAGTAACAACAATACACGACTTCCAGCTCAAGCATAGGCTCCCTTCGGTCACCTACTGCTTTCACTTCCAGTCTATCATATTATATATTCCTTATCATCCATAAATGATCGCAAAACTTCAGGTATTCTGACTCTATTCGTTTCAGGATCATAATGCGTTTCTAGAACTGCAATAATCATTCGAGGTATAGCCATTGCTGTGCCATTGAGTGTTTGGGCCCATTCTAAAGTGGTATTAGCACCTTCAGTTCGAGTATACCGAGTGTGTAGTCTTCTAGATTGATATTCCAAGCAATTAGATGCAGATGTGACTTCACCCCAATCACCTCGGCCGGGCATCCAAGCTTCAATATCGTACTTCTTATATGCAGGGGCGCCTAAATCATGAGGTGGCATGTTCAAGACCCTAGCACAAAGCCCTAGATCATTGATAATAGACTTTTCAAAAGCCAGGATTTCTTCCAGCATATTTTCAGCAGATTCCTTGGTTGATGTCCATGCAAATAATTCCACTTTGGTAAACTCGTGAACTCGATAAAGCCCTTTTGTATCTCTACCTCTTGCTCCAGCCTCTGCTCGATAACTTCTTGATACACCTACTTTTTTCACAGGCACATTCTGCAGATTACCGAGAGTTCTACCAGCAGCCCAACCTGCCAATGGGATTTCAGCAGTACCCGTTAAACACAGGTCGGTATCTTCTATACTGTATACCTGCTGTTCATTGTTGTGGTCTCTAGGTTTGAAACCGCATGCAGATGTGAATTCTTGTCTGACCATAGAGGGAGGAGTAATCATACTCCAGCCAGATTGACGAGCTTTTTTCAATGCATATTGCACTAATGCTTGTTCTAATAATGCACCGTCTCCAATCAGGTAATATGCAGATGATCCGGCTACATTAGATGCCGTTTCGAGATCAAACAGTCTCAGTTTCTTGCCAATAGACGTATGATCTCGGTCATTAGATGCAGGGGTCTTTTTGTCCGGATTGATCATATCAACGACTTGTTCCTCCTCAATCATGGAATCTGGACTGATAAGGTTTGGAATGCTTTCAAGATAATTGGCGACCTCATCGTTCTTCTCCAACAACGTCTCATCTTGTTGTTTAATATCAGCTTTCAATTCACTCAATTGTGAACGTATACCTTCAATTTCTTCCGATTTTAGTCCGCCCATGCTTTTTTGAATTGTATTTCTCTGATGAACTAGCTGATTTCGTTGTGCTTGTAAAGTAGTGACATATTCAAGCTCATTGTGGATTTGTAATATGGTTTTATTGCCAAAAAGTTTCACTCTTCTTCTTTGTACGGATTCTTCAAATAATTCAGGGGTACTTCGCAATTGCTTGGTATCATATGCGGGTTTTTTCAAGGCCAATAAACGAGCCTGTGAACTTGCCTGGTTTTTGGCTGAACTCTGAGCTAGGTCTTGAGCTTGGGCTTGTGTGTGAGACCTTGTGGCCTCAGGTTTTACCTGTGATGCAAATGACCTACGTAAAAAAGCTGTTGTGAAACGCTTCATTTATCGTCGAGTCAATGTGTACTATCAGAGTAATTAGCTGATGATCTGTGAGTGAAATTGTCTATGAAGTGGAAAATGAAAAATCCACACACAGTTAATCGATGAGCCGCACTGAAATTTCGGTTCCAAGCTTAGAAAATTTTTGACCAATAAATCCAAAGACAAGGAGGGGGCTTCAAAAAGCAAATAACGAACAAAAACTAACAAAAAACTACGATAATTTTTACAATTCTTTAACATGAACTTATTGTATTCAATGTACACATTATGAGTAACACTTTCACCAAAGTGACTTGAGGTTGTCACAGCCTTTCCTTGATGTGAGGAGGACTGTATTTTTTAGACTTTTCAAAGACATAAATAATCATGACGCCTTTGTCTGCTGTTTAGAAGGGAGGGGGAAAGAAAGGAGGCTTTGCAAGAATGACACATGCGCTTCGTTTAGAAGTACAACTTGGTGAAAAACCAAGGATTCTTACCAGCTTGGTGTCTTTCTTCAAATGCCTTCTTGATAACCTTCTTGGCTTCCTCTCGCTGAGTGGGCTCCTGGAAAGTCTCGGGGGTGACAGTAGTCTTCAAAGCATCAAGCTCCAATGAGTATCGAGTGGGCATGAGGTGATTGTAGTTGACGACCTTGATGAAAGGCTTGATCTTGGTTCGCTTGGCAGCCTTCTTAGCACTGTGGCTCTTGGTGACCTTCAAGGGGTATCGTTCAATGCCAGCAACAATAGCGTGGGCAAAGGCATGTGACTTGGTACCTTCGTCATATGGCTTGATAATAACGACCTTCTTACCGGCGTATCGGCCTCGTGTGATGATAGCTAAACAACTTGTTAGATTTATGATACTTGCAACAGCAGAATCGCAAACTTGACATAACAAAAGGTAATATGGCGTTTGCTGATTATATCTTTATAAGTTGTACTTACCAACTCTGCCAGATTTCAAGAATTTAACACCCATTGCTTCTGTTGTATATAAACTTGTGGTAGTAAGTGTGTAAATGTACTGAGAGTGAGAAGAAATTGAAAAGTAAAGTGGTGAAATTTAGGTGAGTGGTCTGAGATTTACTCCAAAAAGCAGTCACAACTTGCTCAATCACCGGTGGTGTGCTTGGGTTGGGAGTAGAGGGGTTGGGAATATTCCGGTTACCGTGGTGATGAATTCCACCTCCTGATTTCTCTTGTACCTTAAAAAGGCAATGAATAAATATCTTGGACCTGGAATTGATTCTACCATGAAATAAAAGCAAAGTGAAAGCAAAATCCAATTCAACACCTGTCAAAGAACTTGAAGATTCTATTTCAACTTCAGAATTCATCTTTGCTACCGATTTTCAGGAAAGATCCATTGCTATTTCCTTTAACCATGTCCTTATCATCCACGCCTTTTGGCATGAGAAGAGCTGAATCATCACTTAATGTCACTGGAATCGACAGTAGTAGGAAATTGCCATTATGGGATTCCTCAGATCCTGATCGAAATCCTCCCCCTTTGCCTATGAATCCAGATTCACCGCATGCCAATCATACAGGCTCAAAAACCTCAAGCAGTCCTGGTAAACTGTTTGGCTCGAAAACTTTGGCTACATTGAACGATGAGCGAATCAACGAATTGTTGCAGCTTTCTAGAAGAATTAAGGATAGTCAAACTTCTGTTGAGGATTCTTTGAAAGATGTTATCGTGGAGTTTGATGGATTGACATACCGATCACGAGACAATGCCTCAGCATTATCGAAATTGAAAGATCAAGCCAAACGATCTGAAGAGAATAGTTTATCAGCCAAAGAGGCTTTGGAAACTGGTATGGAGGAGATCAAAACAAGCATTGAGTCGCAAAAGAAATCGCACGAGTCTATTCATGATGCTACAGACTCTCTACTTACATCTACCAAAGATGTGTATGATTTGCTTCAAATCCACGAGAATTTCCTGAAAGATATTGTGGGGAAGACTTCGGAGATATCTGGCATTAAAAAATCTCAGGAGAGTTTGCATGTATCCAATGAGGAGCATCATAAGAGTTTACAGAGTATGTTGGAGAAGCAGCCGGACATGGATGAAATCGTATCCAGTGTTAGTGACAACATGAAGAAACATTGTGATTCTCTGCTAGGTCATTTTAGCAGCATGAAGAATGAACTTAGTACCATTATTGATGATGTTTCTCAAAGAACAGATGAAGCAAGCCAAAGTACAGTCAAACAGATCCTGACTAAAGTGGATAACAAGAAAGAGTTTGAAGAGTTGAAAAAAGTATCCCGAGATTCTGTAGCTGGCATTCTACAGAAACTTGGCTCTGTCTCTGACTGTCATAACAAGTCCCTGGCTAGTGTTGCGGAGAAATTAGACAAGCTTAATGACTCAAGTATCAGAGATCAAGTCAAGAATCTATCTGATAAGCTAGATAATATGAAAGAAACAAACAAGGTTGAAGTCGATGCCAAAAGCACACAATTGGAGCAATTTATTGCCAGTGTCAATGGTAAAGTTGTGGACAATCAGAAGATTTCTTCAGATGTCATTTCTGAGATACAGGCGGATATCCGGTCGTTGATAGACCTTCATTACGGTGATACTGGTAATTATACCAGGCAAATCGACCGAATATCAAGTAGGCTTGATAACTTTGTGGATACCGAGAAAGATCTGCTACAAGAACGTCAGTCATTGAATGATAAATGTAGCAAATCAGAAGACCGGATCAAACAACTGGAGAAGCAATTACAACAACGAGACTCTCGTATTGCAGAACTTGTTGAACAGAAGAAATCCAAGTCTGAAGCCGAGGCCAAGATTGGTCAGTATCAGCAAGACACCATCAGCAGAAACGAGCAGATCGTACAGAATTTGGAAACAGATATCAACAAGTTACAAAGTTCAAAGACGGCGCTTGTCAGTGCAGTAGAAGCTCTCAAGACGGAAATCAAAATGAGGCTCGAAACTGTGGATCAGTTGGAAGCAAGAGTTGGTCATTTCGAGCAGAGATTGAACGAGTCATTGTTGGAGAAGTCAAAGACCGTTCTTGGCTCTGCTACCTTGGCAGTTCTTAATAATGCTAGCACGCCACAAAGATTAACAAGCATTGAAGTTTCACCTAGTAAACGTAAGAATTCACTGGTGGCAAAAGAGAATACTCTGACAGTGAATAAGAGAGGTACGCCTTCTAAAAGTCCTTTGAAGAACAGAAGCATCAGTCTTTATACTGACAACATGTAAAAGCCGCTGCCGCTGAGGGACTACGCTGATCTTACTGGATTTTTACTATTTTTATTATTTTTTTATAGTCATTGTATTTATACACAATTTATTTAATTCTTTTGAATCTCAAAGAAAATCTAATTAGTTTGGTTCGGTATTGAATAGGGTATGAATATTACTCTCTAAGCTTATCATTGAATATGCTGGGTATTTAGATGACATAACTTCATGATTGCCTACTTTGTTCTCCACGACTCACATAGTTAACATGACTGACATAGATCTCACCCCAGATTTACGTCCATATTACGATAAATCTACTTTCAATCCTTATCCAGGATATACTACCAATACTAGTGATGGAGGGTTCTTGGGTAAAGTGACCAAAAGTCCCGGTTTCTTTTCTAGCAAAGTCAGCAAGGTGCAGATACCTCCGACAACCTTTGGTGGCGTGAGAAAACCAAACGGCACATTTGTGCATTTGGATATGGATT
Organism: Daia tannicola; assembly: GCA_030569095.1. NCBI lineage: Eukaryota > Fungi > Ascomycota > Dipodascomycetes > Dipodascales > Trichomonascaceae > Daia > Daia tannicola. The sequence continues at coordinate 992,534 of JAJMJQ010000001.1, forward strand.
TGAGTGGAGCAGATACATATGCTGTACTGGGTATATCTATGTTGAGGAATTATGGACGTATTTTCTCTGCTCAACCATTCGAAATCAGCAGAATTCTATTGCAGGTAGCAGACTGGCCTGACAATAGTAATGCTTTGGCCCGAGACTTGATAGATGATGCCAAATCCGGCGTGGATTCTGATATCTCTGATGAAGAGGGCGAATATTTCAGTACTCCAAATGAGTATAGGATGAAAGAGTTAACAGCGGCTAAACAATCGCACGAACAAGAACCAGAGGCGGAACAAAAGCAGCCGGAAGAACTATGTACAGAAGCATGGAGTCGCAACGGTTTCAAAAACACATTGACAATGGAAAACGCCAAGTTATTTGATCTTATGTATGCCATTGTGAATAAAGACGGCGTTAAAGGACTATGGAGAGGATTTCATACTACTTTTGTCTACGACGTGCTACTATCTACACTAGAATCGTGGCTATCTGGGTTTTTATCTGCAGTTGTAGGAATTCCTGATCCTTGTTTTGTCGAAGTGTTACATTCTCCGTATCCTTTAATGTCCTTAGGTGTAGCCACGGCTTCAGGATTGCTAGCAACAATGTTAGTAGCACCTATAGACATTATGAGGATGAAGTTTTTGGTGACGAACTTCACTGATGAGCCGCGATCATTCAGACATTCGGTAAAGACATTGAAAACATTCTCTATTCCGTCATTAGTAGCTATTCCTACGGCATTATATTCTGGCATACCATCATTGATGAGAAGAGGTACCCCATACTTTCTATACGCCAGGTTTGGAATCGATAGCAGGAAGAATCCTAGTTGGTATAACTTATGCTCGCTGATTTCTACGGTGCTTGAAGTATTTGTCAAAGTGCCACTTGAAACACTTATGAGGCGATCTCAGTTGGCAAGCTTACAGTTGAATCGAGACCAACTAATTATTGCCCCTGCACCATATGATGGTGTGCTTGGTTCTATATGGAAAGTTGTTATAGGTCAAGAGAGATTTGAGTCGTATTTCCATGGCTGGAGAGTGTCTCTATCTGGAGCTCTTGGTGATTGGGGCGTTGAGGCATTAAGAAATGATGATCGAACAAGAGAGAGGTTTTGATGAGACAGATCTGATCAGAGAGATTCCAGACGATTCTATATGTACATATAATATTTATTAATTTTGATATTGTTTGGTGGTAGTCTTCACGATGACCACGATGATGATCTAGTTGTCATATGGTTGTCATATGATATATCAACCGACATGTCAATCCCATAGACCTTAGCAACCACCCAACATTAATCTATAAATACAAGCACAAATCGACAGTCTTTATTATAAAAGTCAGTTTTGAATTTGAAACTGCTGGAATTCCCCCACAATGTCTTCCAAAAACCGTCCTGTCAAATCCCCCACACTAAAGCTACCTTCAGTAAAGGAACTCGACCGAACCATATCAGAACACTACAAGGGTTTAAGCAAGAGCCAAACAGACTGTCTCGATTTTGCAGAATATCTAGAAAATATGCGTACACTTTCGTTTCGTCTACCAAGAGCTGAAGTCAGGAAAATGTACACTTACTTCTTCTTGGCATATTTAGGCAAATATCAAGATTCCAAGATGGAGTTTCTATATCTCTCAGCATTGATCCACAAGTTGAGATGCGCACCTATACCTCCTGAAACAGTTGAATACTGGTCACAAATGACATTCATCACAAGGACAGAGGCGTTGCGATTGTGGATGACTACAATAACTGTATGGACAAAAGGCAAGGTAGTCAAAATGCCGTCGAAACCAAAGCCAAAGTCAACACCCGAGGTAAAAACACAAGTACCCGAAACCAAAGACAAACCGGAAAAAACCGAGGAAACCGAGGAAACCAAGGAAACCACAGGAAATACGCCCAAGTTAAGAAAAATGACTATGGCAGAAAGAAGACGGAGTTTTGGAGTTGCATTGAGATCATCGCTTAAAGGGCTTAGTCCTAGCAGTTTGAGACGAATGAGGTGAGACTTCAAACCGAGAAACCCTATTCTCGAGGCTTTTCAGAATTGTCTATAAGATACTGGCCAAGAGCTTTAACGGGATTTTCAGGTCTATTTTATATGTTAGTTTTCAGTAATCTGCGTGCTGTATGTTTATGCTTAAATACTCCTGACTTACCTAGTTCGGACTACCCAACGCATTGCATCCTGTAACGCAGGGGTGATATTTTGGTTTATCCATATCCGCGTAGGATCCCCTTGAGAAATTGGTTCAATTCCACCAGTAGTACCTGCTTCTGCGATTTGCGGAGTACCTACAGGCTCAATAGATGCCCTGGAAGAAAGAGTGCTGGTGCCTGCACCAGTACCAGCAGCAGTAGCTGTGCTTGCTCCGTTGGAATCGAGCGACTCTTCTTTGACTTCGGGCGCAGCTTTCACTTCTGGTATTACCTCGGGCTTCACTTCAGTCATGACTGAGTCTGTAGATTCTGTAGCAGCAGTAGAATCGGGCTCCATCTTCTGTCTGAAATATACTGATATGGTAGGTCAAGGGTTCAAGTGAAATTTCAGAGAATTTCGGAATAACACCACTGCCGGGTAAGTGGTACTGAAAGAAATTGTATCTAAGACACATCTATATATCATAGGTTAACTTAAAAAAAGTGGTAATTCCTTATATTATTAATGTAAATAGAAAGGAAGGCTAAATCATCTAATGGTATGTCAGTAAATAAACGAGTATAAAGTAGCTGGAGATAACATAGTATAAGGATATGCAGGCAAATAGCAAATGTTACTGCAAACCCACCAACCAGACAATCGTTTGCTTTTTTTAGGTGCTTATGTAATTATCTTGAAGGGAAAACACATCCCCCGTCTGAGCTATCCTAGTATGGTGAGCTAAACCCATAGGCTTGAGTTTGAATATATTAGTGCTCGACTTTGGGGTGATCGATCTAGGAATGACAATACCGGCCCTTGTTGTCGAGGATGACATTGAGAGATCAGTAACTTCGGGACTTCCTAATTCAGGGGATGAATAACTCAGCTCAGGAGTATGGATCAGCTCTTCAACAGACGACTGATCGTCAGCAGATGTAAGCCCGCTTTCCACATCCTTGTAGTAAGAACTGCTGTTCTTTCTGGCTCTACGACTTTTTGCAAATGACAACTTGAATGCTTTGACCCGCTTCGACAGGGTAGATCTTTTGTAGATGTACCGGCCAGCTAGAGGAGTTAGTATATCAATTGAGCTAAAACATAGTAGAAAAATATTTCCGCTTAACGGAAACTCCGGAAAATTCCAAATAAAAAAAAAAAAGTAATGCCGCTATCAATTGACGACAAGACAAACTTGGTTATTACAATTGCTTCTTCCGGATTGGTATGTGTGTCTGTGTGTACGCCAATACCAAAAGGGACAGTAGACACAAAGCTGCTAAAAAAAAAACTGGGTACTAAAAACGGCTTGGCTGGTTGGCAAGCATACACACAAACACACAAAGCACAGAGACAAATACACACACATACCTTGTAATGCAAAATAAATAAAAAAAATAGTCCCCAACAGCACTAGGCCCAAAGAAAATGCACTTGAAAGGCTAGGCCCTATGAGAACTGATATAGAGGCCCCTTTATATGCAGATCCTAAAGTTGTGGAGCCCACGTCCAGGAGCTTGTGACGTTGGACGATATCTGCTGATACTGCGTACTGAGATTGCGACATGGGGGGCAGTAAAGAACGACTACAGCAAATAGACAGAGCAGCCAGGTCTCAGGCTAGAAAATCTATATTATAAAATGAAACTCGGAACAAAGCTTAACCGGTATAAATGCTGTCCAGACAAAGTAGTTGTAAAGAAACTAAAATAGAAGCACCAAAAAAAAAAGAGGCCTCCTTAGGAGTGCGGTGATGCGCCTTATATAGGAGAGAACCCCTTTGTACTGAAAAAATAACAAGCGCTTGGTGGGAGAGACATAACAGCCCTCACACCGGAAAAAGCAAAGACATATACCAGATTCTTAGGCAGGCGCGCAACACAAGAAGCTTAAATGTAACTTTTTTTATTGGTGTCAGATTACGAATATGTAGGTGCGATGTGATGTAGTAATGTCATTGATAGTATGAAACATTTCAAATAATTATAATAGTGCTGTAAAAGCTGTCAAACGGAGATCTTGATTGCGTTGTTTCAGTTCATTTACCGAATAGGAACAAATAGAGATCCTTTGAGGCCATACCAACAAGGAAGAAATAAAACAATAATCCTATCACTACAATCGTAATAGCTGCCTTGCAATCTTTAAGTGCATCACGTCTGCTTTTACGTGAAGCATCTGTTCGTGATCCTACGGACAAACTTTATTCCAGTGTATGACGTAGCAGGGCCAGGAACAAGACTCGTCTATCACTGAAGATCACTACCCGATAGGTACAGTACTAAAAAAACAAGGGTGGTCAGCTATTTATAGCAGGCTCAATCTGCATGCTTATGATCGATAATGATACCAACAGCTTGTGATACTGTGTACAAACAGAAAACGGCCGTTCTTAATAAGCTTTTGCATTCATCGACCTCGTGATATTAAAATTTTTTTTGTGGTGGCATTCATGGTCGATACTTTAATTTATTTTTGGGTGCGACAACTGATTCCCCCCACATTTGAATACCTTGCATAGTGCAAGTTTGTCTGCAGGAACCAATATAATAGAGCTACAGGCTTGCAGAAGCTAGAAAAACAACAACCAAAAAAAAAAAAAATTTTTGGACAATGTCTCTTTAGTTTTTGGAAGGCTTACGTGTTTTAGTGTATTGAAAAGAGTCGACGAACTTCGTTCTGAATTTCAGAGAGATTGAAACCAGATCTGGATTTAGGACCCAGCCAGCCGACCCAGCCTAACCAAGCCAGCCAGCCAAACAGCCAAGCCTGCAGATCCAGAACCGTCTAAGAAGCGATACCGACAAATTTCAAGAGCATTTAAAAATTCTCTACTTTAGAATACATATGCTTTAACATTAACCTATTGTATTATATAATATTGGCTCTTTACTCTAGTGTAATTTAATTGGTTGCATGGTACTCACATCATCTAACAGGTGCGAACCAGTAGATTCCGGCCAAACAGCCAGACTCTGGACGAAACTCAAACCCTCACTGGACCCAGTCTGGACCCAGCCTGGATCCTCTGACTGGAATGTATTCTGAAACATCAAATGAAGTCAATCACTTGAATCATACAATCCATCTTTCCAAGCTGTAATTTCTAATATGACCTTTCCACCAAGACCCCTTAATTTCGAGCATACGTCAGGCAGAAGACCCTGCAGGGGAAGCATAGCCAAAATCTGGTCGATCTGCGGTGGAAATCAGCGAGCTCCCTCCCGCCCGCGTAGTGTGCCGCATGCACCTCGCTCTCCCAACACAACGGCATTCAACATGGCTAATCAATCTCTCACTTTTAGGACCCCGAAGACAAGACAGCTTTAGCCGAGCCTGCTTTATGAATAGCTAGTTGTAGTATTCTTCCGATCACATCATTATTCCAGGTATTGCTATTGCTATGGCCTCAAGTAACCAGACTGTTCCAGCTGGTGAGGCAAGCGGTGATTCAACTCCTGCCGCCGCCGAAGATTCCTTTTCTTGGGAATCAAAAGCTCTCTTACCTCAAGTCACAGTAAGAGCCACAATTGCCGGTCTTTTGATAGGCTCTATTGTTTTGTTCTCTAATTTCCAGTTTGGTCTTCAGACAGGATGGGTGTCGATGATGGGATTGCCGTCATCGTTGCTTGCATTTGCTGTATTCAAATGTTTTCAGGGCCATTTAAAATACACTTTCACAGACGTTGAAAATGTATACGCTCAAAGCTTAGCTGTAGCAGTAGGAACTGGACCATTGGCATTTGGTTTGGTTGGAGTCATCCCTGCTATTGAGAAGTTTCTTACTCCTGAAGAAGCTGGAGTTGTCGGCCATGGTAAGGGAAATGATTGGCACATGGAGTTTTCATTTGGCCAGCTGATTCTTATCTGCACAGGGCTTGCGTTCTTTGGCGTTTTTTTTGCCGTGATTCTACGATATCAGATCATTGTTAAAGAAAAGCTCAAGTTCCCATCTGGATCTGCCACTGCTATTTTGATCTCCGTCTTACACAAATCGACACTTCGAGACGACGAGATAATTGCTATTGAAAGCAGTAATGATTACCATGCTGTGCCAGAGGCCTCTACTGAGGAGCAGCATGCTTCCCACGAAAAAACTTATTCTCAAAACATCCGAATCTTAATCATTGCATTTTCTGGATCTGCATTTTATACATTGGTCGTATACTTCATTCCCTACTTGAGAAACTTGCCTATTTTCGGCTCCTTTCTTGCTTCTTCATACCTGTGGACTTTCCAACCTTCACCTGCATATATTGGACAGGGAATAATCATGGGCCTGCCTACAGTTTCCTCTATGCTCTTTGGTGCGTTCCTAGGATGGGGTGTATTGGCTCCTATGGCTTATCATTTCAAATGGGTCGAAGGCCCTATAGACGATTGGAAAACAGGAGGTCAAGGCTGGATTCTTTGGATCAGTCTGGCTACCATGATAGCAGACACTATGGTGTCGTTCATATTCTTTACGTTTAAGTCTATTCAAGAGTCGATGCAGTTCAAAAAAGCACAGTATAATAATTCTGATCCTGTGGAGAGCACTGTTATTGAGGATTACGACTCAGCAGCCTTGGAGGTAGCAGACGATTCCAAAGACCTTCATCCTCGACATTTGATACCTCCACAAGGTGCGGTATTTGGAATGCTTGTTTCAATGGTTCTCTGTATAGTCTGTATGAAAGTTGTTTTTGGCGCTGTGCTACCAATCTACAGTGTGACACTGGCTGTTGCATTTGCTCTTCTACTTAGCATATTAGGCGTGCGAGCACTAGGTGAAACAGATTTGAACCCTGTTTCGGGAATTGGTAAGATATCTCAAGTCATATTTGCAATGATCGTGCCTAGATCTCATCCTGGAAGTGTTCTCGTGAACCTTGTGGCGGGAGCCATTACAGAAGCAGGTGCACAACAAGCTGGTGATTTGATGCAGGATTTGAAAACTGGACATTTGATTGGTGCCAGTCCTCGGGCACAATTTGTGGCACAAATGATTGGCTCTGTATGGTCGATATTCTTATCTTCAGTTGTATACAAGCTCTACAATTCTGTCTATGATATTCCAAACAATGTTTATCGAATTCCTACAGCGTTGGTATGGATCGACTGCGCAAGATTGGTAAATGGACAAGGATTACCACCTAAAGTTGCAGAGTTCTCCATTGCATTTGCCCTGATCTTTGGCATTATTGCCATGCTGAATGCCACCAAGCCAGAAGCAATTGAAAAATGGCGAAAGTACTTGCCCTCTGGTATTGCTGTGGGAATTGGCATATACAACAGTCCTTCGTTTACTCTGGCTAGATTTGTTGGTGGATGCATAGCTGCCTGGTATGCTTCTAAACACCATGATCACGATTCTTTGGTGCGTCTTATTATCCTCAGCAGTGGGCTAGTTTTAGGCGAGGGTGTTTTCAGTATCTTCGGTTTGATTATGACCAGTCTCGGAGTCCCTCATTTGTAATCCGACTAATGTGTGATGTAATTTAATATAATGCAATTTAGAGACTCTTTTTCTGAAGACTTTTCAAATCGGAATCAACCTTATGTTCCACACGTGACAGAAAATCCTGCTTATCAAGGTAACCACCTTTATTGAACTTTGTAAGGTCATCTTTTATGCCCTCTTTGTCCACAAAACTTGCCCAGTCAAGCCGAGACTTTTCCAAGGTATTCATTCTCGGTGCCTTCCCCGCAGCCAATTCAGCTTCAAGAGTACTTTTCTTCTTCTTATAAGGTTTCTTTTTCTTTATAAGTGGGTTTGAAGATTCTGCTGGGCGTTTCAGTTTCTCTACGGAGCTTTTTGTTTCCGCCAGATATGCTTTTCCCTCAGCAGATGATGCCAGTACTCGCTTCTCTTCTATCGTGACTTTGCCAGCGAATTCATATTTACGTTGAATCACGATATATTCTTCGTCAGGAATACCGGAATCATTTCCTGATGGAGTCGTGGTCGAAGATCTGCTACTTTGTCCAGGATCATTCAATGATTTCCATATACTGTCTATATCAACAGAACTATTGACAGAAGAGGAATCCACCTGTTTATATTCTTTTTCCGCAGCTTCTTCTTTTAACCTCTGAGATCTAGTCTTGATAAGACCACCTTCACCTTGTATAGAGCTGTATCTCTTTTCTAGATCTTCTTTGGATTCTATTGGATCTCCTTTTTTACTTGGATTGGCAGTGCTGACATCATCGTCATCCTCGCTTAGAACCTCTTCTTCTTTGGTATTTGGATCATAATCCTCATCCTCGCTTTCTCTATATTTATCATCATGTTCTATAGGTTCTTTCTGTAGTGGGATTTCGCTGGACATTGCTAAATCAGTTGAATGAAGTCAACTTTAAAGCCAAGAGGTATAAAAGCAGGTGAAAAATCCCAGTCCAACGATCCACCATAATCGAATTTGAGATATGAGATATGACATGAAACCTGATTAGAATGGGTGAACTTTTTATATTTTGCTACGTTTTATAGAGGGGTATCAATTGTATATATTGGGATTTATATATCCCTGGAATTTGTTGGAAAACCGGAGATTCGAAGGTTCGTATTGGTTTCCACGACAAATGGCTATGCTCATTGTATATCTAATGCTAATATCATATAAACATTAAAACCACACAAAGAACAGCTGGAACACAGAAAATTCATATGGAAATAGAAAATGATTTGAACATGCACAAAAAATCATTTCAGGTTTTTTGAACCACAATTGATCGAGGAAATTCTAGGTCATGTTTCTGTCGTATTACTGAGAAATTTCGCCGTAAAAGCAGGCAACGCACAGATACGACAACAGTCCAAATTATGACTATATATCAGAAAATCAAGCCATATATAGAAATCGACACTCTTATCTACTTACTATAATTTTTTTATAATTTCTAATTTCAGAGCAGGCTTTTTCGTGCTCTTCAATTCTCACCTGTCTGAACATCCCCCGACCAACCCTCCCCGATTAGAAATTCCACCCATTCCAGCCTACCTCAGCCTGTCTTTCTTCTCACGCAGTAACTAGCAACGACATCATCGATTGAAATCTGCACATCCAACAACAGTGAAAAAGAAACACACCAAAAAAAACAGTCATGTCGAAACGTCGGGGATCCAGTGATTTGATCGACGAAGCTGAACCCAAGAGAGTCGCTGTAAAGGTCGAGAATCATGACATTGGTAGTCCTCTGTCAGTAAAATCTGGATTTGATGCTGACGAAATCGAAGAGAGGAACACAGAACTGAGCAGCGACACGAAAGCGCAGCTATATACTGACGACAAGAACCTATCACGTGCAATCATCCATGATTTCTCCAGTTCCGAGCGAGATGATACATTTGGTAGTGATCAGCGGGATCCTGATGATATTACTGCCATTGATATCGTTGCTTCGACAACTGCTTCGACCATCACGTCGTCGACAACTAATGAAAATGCTGTCCGTGGTCACAAATTCAACGAATATCCCTCTACCGGTGCATCTGACCGTAATCAGATATCAGGAACTGATGATTCGTTATCTTCTGCTGTTCCACAAGCTCATGATCTGCCCAAAAGACTGCCAAAGAATGTCAATAATGGGAATTTTAGTCATGAATATGCTGCTTATAACCAGCTGAGAATCCTGGTTGATGCAAAAGAAGCTGCAGAAATCATTGGACGCAAGGGCAGCACTATTAGCTCCATTAACGCTGAAGCCAATGTTAAAGTGAAAGTGACCAACCATTATCAAGGAGCTATGGAACGTCTTTGTTTAGTTAAGGGCAAAGCCGAAGAAGTAGCAAAAGCAGCTGGATTGATCACTAGGGTGCTTAAGAAGGAAAAGTTTGGAGAACCGTCTTCAATAGATTCGCAGCCGTATGTTATGAAGCTTGTTATACCACACTGCATGATGGGTTGCTTGATTGGCAAAGGAGGTAGCAAATTCAGAGAGATAGAGGAGGCTTCAAGCTCTCAATTGAAAGGGCTTGAAAAGAAGCTTCCATTATCTGGTGATCGTCTTCTAACTGTTACTGGAGTAGCAGACGCTATTCATCTGGCTGTGTATTACATTTGGCATACGTATGCCTCGCATCTCGACAGAAACATGAGGAAAGAAGGATATGTGAATTATGACCCAGAAATTGCGTTTCAAAACGGATTTCCTACTGCTATGAATAACCGTGCTCCTGGAAATCAAAGTCAAAGTCAAGGTCAAGGTCAAGGCCAAGAACATGGACAAAACCAGAATCAAAGCTATAACCAAGGACAAGGACATAGTCAGAACCAAAGCCAAGGTCAGCGACAAGGCCAAAGCCAAGTTCAAGGACCAGGATATGGACACGGATATAACAATTACAACAACCAAGGTAGGAATAACAATCGCCAACAAAACAACCCGTATAGTCAAAGAGATGGCGATTTCATACCTAGACCAGAACCTCCTATGATTCCTCGTGAAGATAGCTTGTATGAAGCTCAACGTGCAGCAAAGAATGCGCCATCAGCAGATCCACTGAACTCCAACATTCAAATACCGGAAAGATATGTAGGATCAATCATTGGCAAGGGAGGCAGTAAGATAAAAGACATCCGACGAGTATCAGGCTCTGATGTTCAAGTATGCACCCAGGACTCTAATAGCGACAAACGAACGATATCGATATCTGGATTACCTGCGAACAATCAGTTGGCTATCTATTTAATCCATCAAAAAATCGAGAATGACAAGAAAATCAACGCTCAAAACGGCGAACCAATGAGATAGTATAACAATAAACCTTTTTTTCAAAGCAACATAACATAATACATTTTATACATAATCAGTAGTTACTTGGATTTTCTCAACGATCCAAAGTAATTCACAATATCAAAAAACATAGCAGGGGCAAGCTTGGAATGCGAATTGCTAATCCATTCTAAGAATGAAGCAGAATATTCTTTTACAATCAGTTCGGCTCCAGCCTTGCTGTCAATACTCATAATAATCTTGGTCATAAAAACACTGGCTTGACTACATGCAAGAGTGTGTGCCTTATTAGTGGTTTTCAAGGCTTGCTTTTTGTGAATCTGACTCAGAATATCAGCAGCCACAGCTAATTTTTCCAGCTCCTCACCTTCAGCAACAGGAGGAAGAGACTTTATTTTGCAAAGCTTGTTTTTGAGAAGCGCATGCGCCTTTTCACCGAGCTGTTTATCTTTGGTGATACGAATGACCGTCAACAAAGGGACAATCAGAGTAACAATCAACCAGCTAGAAGACTCTTTTTTGATGTAAATCTCCAGCAAATCAAGAACTCTAGATTTGAATTGGACCATGTTTTCTTTAGCATCTTTAGCCATGATTTTCTTCTGGCTAACTGATTTGGCACTAGATAGAGCCTTTTGTCGTTCTCGGAAAATAGTTGACAATTGCTCATCAAGAGCCATCATTTGTTCATCATCCATGCTTTCCTCATCATCATCATCATCTTCGTCGTCGTCGTCATCATCATCATCATCATCATCATGTGCATCATCGTTGCCACCTTCAGTGATTTCGTCACCTTCTTCGCCAGTTTTCGATATACCAAGTGCCTTTGAAAGAGCAAGAGTCGCTTGTTGATTAGCCTCCTCTATAGCATCCTTAACATTACTGTCATCCTCACCCTCATCTTCATCACTATCATCAATACTATCGCTTTCCCCACTGCCATTGTCACCATCCTCCATTTCCTCATCATGGTCGTCATCATCACCTTCTTCACTTTCTTCTCCAAAACCTACAAGCTCATCATCATCATCAAATAGAGACTCCTGGCCCTCTTTACTTTCTCGTGCTTCTAAAATATCATACAACAAAGTCAAACTCTCGCGACTGACTTTAGCAGTAAAGGTAGACCAGACTTCTTCTGAAAGCTTCCTCAACAGAGCAGATTTACGAGACAGAAAACTAAGGAGAATATCCGTCAACACTTGGCTAGCGTCGACACTATCATCATCATCACCTCCTTCTTCTGTACGGGATTTTCCCACAATCTTGTTATGGCACATTTGTAGCTCCTCCAAAATAGAGGCAGCCTCACTATCAACTGAGTATACCTGAATAAGTACAAGTGAGAACAAAAGCTCAAAAGCTTCTAGTTGTGAATTGTCGGCATGCTTTGATGCCAGTCTCTTCTTATGAGTCTTTTCCAAGGTCTTCAGTGCTTTATTCTTAGCACTACTGAGCTCATCATCATCATCAAATGGGTTTAGTAAAACATGCTTGTCATCACGTTCTAAAGCAACAATCTTGCTTATTGTAAGATATGCCCAAGATGTTGAATCGGATTGTGGATTAGAAAGAACCAAAGACATGACGGAATTGATTCGTCCTTGACATGCAGATACAATATCATCAGCAACAACAGGAGAAGCTTGGAAAAAACCATGAAGAATATAGAAATTCAGTATCTTCTCTATCCAACTAGTATTAGCCTCTGTCTCTGAAGAAGCCGTCTTGTGACGCTTGATCAGGCCCAACATTCCATCCAAAGCGTACAGCTGCTGTAATACAACAGGAGATCTCTTCTTTTGAGACGGCTTCTCATTTCCATTTCCATTTTCATTTTCATTTTGGTTTGGGTTCTGATTTTCAAGCTCTTCCTCAACACGGTCCTTTTCCACATATGTTCGGTCAGGAAGCTCTGTAGCATCGATAAAGATCTTCACATACTCATCAATCATCTCTGGCATGTCAGACACTGGTAAAACACTGATTAAAGACTCCACAGTCTTTGTCCTTGTCAAGAAGTCAAAATTGAACGATCGATCGAGGAAATGCTTGATCAAGTAAATGCAAAGATCATTGTTTTCAGTTGCCGTTTTGACTACAACCGATAACGAATGCCTAGCAGCCTTATTAAGCTGCTTTTCTTGAGACGACGCTTGTTTGCATATGACCTTCATGAAACTATTTCCAAACAGATAACCAACACTAGGTGCAGATATACTTTTAGAATCAGCAAAATGAGTCATAAACAAGTTGAATATCTCGAATCCAAGATACTTTCTTTGAGGACTTGTGGATTGGGCAAAGTAACCTTCGTCAACAACAGATTTCCAGAAAGTCTCGAGAGACACAATATTGTCTTCACTATTAGAAGATATATCCTTGTTTATTTTCGAGGATTTCTTTTGTTTCTTTGAAGTATGAACAGATTTAGCATCTGGCGTGTTAGTAGAAACGTGCAACAGCCTTGTCACTAAACTCTGCCAAACAAAATGCACATTTTTGGCATTCTGATAACCACTAGGGATTTTCTTGTTTTCATCAGAAGACTCAGTGTCTGGAATATTACGGAGAACAGCGCTTAACTTGTTAAGATTGGTTTTCAGCAAGGGATCACCGTGTTTCCAGACCTGCTGACCTTCAGCTGACTTTAAGAACACACTTTCAGATATATATTCTGCTGGAATGGTCAAATAAACCGCCACTCCTTCAAGAGTATAAGTAAACTCATATTTATGAATTTTGGCCAACACCATATCGACCAATTTGAGCAGTGAATCATTCACATTGGACGATGAGGATCGTTTCTTGGACTCTGTGGTAATACCTTCCGATTGAAGAGATTGTTTGAGAAAACCACACAAAGCAAAAAAGGCAGACTCGCGCAACCAGCTCTTTTTAAGGGCCAGTTCCAAGACCAAATCCGCATAATGCTCGAGTTCTCTTGTGGTGAGACTTGAAGTATCGAGCTGTAGTAGAGGAGATTTACCGAGAACCTGTAACGAGAATAGCTGGCCGAAATAAAAACCCCGTTCTTCGTGGCCAGACACTTTGCCAAAGTTCTTGAAATGTTTTTCAACGAGATCCAAGTAGTCGTTGACGCTGATCTTGTCTTTTCGCACGTTTAGCAGTTCAGACAGGGCCATCGAAAATCCCAGTCTAGCAGATCCTCGAGAACTCGAAAGGCCACGGACAAGACGATTGAGAGCGTAGTCCCAGTCCGATTCTGAGTCGGACTTATTGAGTCCATCAAGAAGACCCACAGCTGCATCTAATCGTTCTGAGGGAACTTCGCTGGCCAGTTTCCAGTAGAAATCAAGCATTGTTGATTCTTAGTTTGTTTGATCTCTACGAGCTGAGAAAGAAAAAACGTGAGGGTACAGAATTTTTTTTTGGGTGTCATTTTTTTGTCATTTTTTTTTTGGGTTGGGTTGTAAATCTTCATTCCTCCCAGCCCGTAATGTACGCATGTACCAAGCAATCCTCTCCTATTGGTTACTGTTGAGGATTTGGGAGCTTCGACTGAACCTTTCTTTCACCAACATTTCATATTACTGAAATATATAACCACTGTAACAATGCCTAAGCCCGCTGGAGTGAAGTATGTATATATGAAGGATATTCTTGGGAATATGCTATAGATTAGATTATGCAGTTAAAATGAACAGTGGTTACTCTGTGTTACAATATGCCCGACGTATACTAACATGCAGCTACACTATTTATACCGCTATTGCCGGACGAGTTCTTCGAAAAGCTCTCAAGCAGGACCTGCGAGTGCAAGCCGAGAAGCTTGATGCTGTCGAAGCCAGGGTTGCCACTTGGACCAATGGAAAACGTAAGTAAAATGACGATTTGGACGGGCTTTATAGCTCAGTTCATCCCCGAGACAGTCATTCTAACATATACCTTCTAGAATCTGAATCTGTTCCATTGACTTTCAGCACCAAATAAACATAGAATCAATCCGAGTATTTCTTTGATTGGAATATGCAAAAGCAAAAAACAATAAAAAAGTTCGACTTTGAATACGTTTCTTCCCTTTTACCGTAGGTAGACATGGTCTAAAGAGTATCTAAAACCATTAGCTAGTTTACAAACCCACAAAACCAACCAATTATGTCATTTAGATTACCCATTGAACAATTGAATTTTGAATATCAATTACAAATTTGTTTGTACGCTAAATTACCTAAAATTTCCGGCCATTGCTCGGCTTTCTCAATTGGCTCGCCTTCTGCCAGCTTAGTTTTTTTTCAGCAGGTAATTTTGTCATTCACACACATAGCACACAACCACACCCTCGGTAGTGTTTTCAGGACCAAAGTAACAGCAGTTCAACCGACTGTGTTAGCCGAGGCCTTAATACTGATAAAAGATATTTACGTACGCAACTGAGTCTGATTATCTGTATCTTTTGTTTGGGAGGCGATTTGCTTTGTGGAGATCAATATTAACCTTAAAATTACCGTTCGCATCAAGAACTGGTTCTACGACAGCATACCAGAGAAAGGCTTCTACGCGGCTGAAAATATCCTCGTGTTTCTATTCTAGCTAACTGCCGCTATGAGTGTCTACTTTGTAGGCAAGAACATAAGCCGGCCAGTGTCGAGATCAATCGTTGCTATATGCTTTGGCGGTGGATTTGCCCGATCTCGGCCTCCTCGTCAAATATCTACTTTTATGAGAACGTTTATGTCAATACCACTGTCACAGAACAGCGCCACATTATCAATACGTAAAACACTTGTAATGGACTCTGTCAGTTCTTCATGTGCTACACGGCGAGCATTTTCCAGTTCTTCTGTATATTTGTCGAGTGAAAAGAATGTCAATGCCCCCAAAACTTCATCTACAATAGTTCCAGAGTCAACCGAGACAGAACTTCAAAAAAAGCAGCCTGAAGAGAAGTCTTTGGAAGAAAATGAAAGCGGTGAGTTTGTACGTACAGAACGTGCTCTTCAAGCCGCACAAGTCAACTTCTCCGCGAGATTATCTAAGAACAATGAGATTCAAGCATCTGCGTCCAAAAGCGACCTTTTGAGACTGTTTAAACTTGCAAAGCGAGAAAAAGGACCACTTACGTTGGCCCTGTGTATGCTTATATTTTCCTCGTTGATTTCTTTAAGTTTGCCTGCCGTTATCGGAAAGATATTGGATGCTATAAACAGTGATCAAGTAGAGAAACTCGTTTACGGAATACCACTGGACTACTTCTTTTATGGTGTAGGAGCATTCTTTGTAATTGGCTCGACTACAAACTATTTCCGATACGTTTTACTGAGAGTTATTGGTGAAAGACTGGTATCTAGATTAAGAGTTTCGCTTTTCAAGAAAACTATTGCCCAAGATGCAGAATTCTTTGATGCCAACCGTGTTGGTGACCTCATTTCTAGATTATCTACAGATGCTAGTATTGTTTCAAAATCCGTGACTCAATCTGTTGCTGATGGCTTACGATCTACCTTGACATGTGTTCTAGGAGTTGGCATGATGGCTTACACCTCTTTGAAACTTACTAGTGCAATTGTAATCATAATGCCACCAGTATTACTGGGCACATGGATTTACGGTAGGAAGATCAAACAGCTGTCGAGATCATTCCAGGAAGCCCTGGGTAAACTGACAAAAGTTTCCGAAGAACGGCTGAATGAAGTCAAAGTATCTCAACAGTTTTCCGCTGGTCAACAAGAAATCCGCAGATATAGTGACAAGATACGCGGGGTTTTAAGTATTGCTGTACAGGATGCTAAGGTCACTGCTGGTTTCCATGCCTCGATGCATTTACTTGGTAACCTTAGTATAATTGCTTTATTAGGCATGGGTAGTGGTTTAGTGGGCAGTGGAACAATGACTTTTGGTGAGCTAACAAGTTTCATTATGTATACTGCTTATACAGGAGGTGCAGCTGCTGGAATTGGTAGCTTTTATGGTGAAGTTATGAAAGGTACTGGTGCTGCTTCTAGATTATTCGAATTGATCGATCGGGAACCAAAGATACACTTGACTAAAGGTGTGAAACTGCAGAACCCAAAGGGTGCAATTGAGTTTGATCATGTCAAGTTTTCGTATCCCACCAGGCCTGCCGTGTTTATCTTTGAAGATCTGAATTTCACAATCCAGCCCGGCAGTAACGTATGCATTGTAGGACCATCTGGAGGTGGTAAATCGACTATCAGTTCCTTGCTTCTTCGTTTCTATGATCCTATTAGTGGTGCTGTGAAAATAGGGGGCCAGGACCTACGAGACCTGAATCTTAACGCTATGAGAAGGCATATTGGCGTAGTATCACAAGAGCCGGTACTGTTTAGTGGCACCATAGCCGAGAATATCCGTTATGGATTGCCGACCGCAACTCGAGCACAGATTGTAGATGCAGCTAGGAAGGCTAACTGCTCTTTCTTATCAGACTTCCCAGATGGGCTTGACACAAAGGTCGGCTCTCGAGGAGCTCAGTTGAGTGGAGGACAGAAACAGAGAATTGCCATTGCTCGAGCATTGATTAAGAAGCCTTCTATTCTCATCTTGGATGAAGCTACATCTGCTTTGGATAGCGAATCTGAAACTCTAGTGAACGAAGCATTAGGACGATTGATGCAAGAACGCTCGTCGACGATTATCTCTATTGCACACCGACTGTCCACAATCAGGAGATCCGATCAAATTGTTGTTCTTGGGAAAGGCGGACATGTAGCTGAAGTGGGTCGGTTCATTGATCTCTACTACAACCCTACCAGTGCACTTTCACAGCTGCTAAGATCTAAACAAGAAGACGACTGCCCTAAAGACCCAGCGGAGGCCAGTCGAGCTATTGAAGACTTGGATAGTGAGATCAAGAAGATTGAAGAGGAAGTGACGGAAGAAGAATTGGGTCACTCACCTGAAGGTGAGAAGAAAACTAATCAAGAGTTTTGAAATTAAAGACCGACGACTTTTGAACTGCGAATTTTCAGTAGTATGTAAATATTATAGGCCTTGCCACTTAAAGACTGTGCATTGAATTATTTTTGTTGGTGTTGCTTATGCATATGCTAGTTTATAAGACATTATCGTGTCATCAGAAAGCTTAACGATGCTATAGCCAATAGAACTGTTAGAAACCACGGAATTTTCCTTGTTATTCCATGCTGTTGGAGCATTCTGAGCGGCATAAGTTTGGAAAGCAAACCAAGGAAGTTCTTTAATAGTTTTTAGTTTGTTCCAAATCTCGTTTACATTCTTCGAAGTGAAGAGTCCGTCGAGCTGTAGAAGATGTAAGTCTTTGGCAATAGGGTCTGCGTCTAGCACAGAGTACATTGCCAGATGTGAATCAATATCATGAGAGGCTTTGATAAGCGGAGATTTCAGGCTTACTAATCCAAGCCATTCATACCATGTGGAAGACCATTCTTTCAGCACTTCATCTTGGTAACGTGCGAATGCAGCTTCAGCCAGAGATGGGTTCACCAAGTCAGGCTGTTTGAAGCAAGGAACCTCGACATCCTTGATCTCGGAATCGGTAAATTCGAGGTCCAAAAAAGTGATATCATGCTGTTTTAATTGCAGACATTCTGCCAGATATGCAATGTCAATAGCTTTTGAAGGAAATGCCGCATGAAAACAGAATGGAGTTGTCAATGTCGACGAAAAAGCCCATTTGACTCGATCCAAAGTGTTTTTTTGGTCGGCTTGAAGATGGGATTCCAATGAATGTCTTATCAAGAATTTGTCGGGTATTTTGGTTGATTTGGAGCCTACTAAGCCTGTGCTTCTATACGACTCTTTGGTGAGAGATAGCACGATCTCATCACTTGTAATTGCAACAGTATCTTCATGATCAAGGTGTGACTCAGATAAAAGTATACAGTCATTCTGTCGTATTATGCCAAACAGCGGAGAATTAATGATATTGTCCAAGGAGGCTGTAAACTTGACAATGTTCAACTGCGGTAATAGTGCAGTAAGAGTAGAATCTAAACTCGAACTGTACTGCGGAACAACTATCTCCACTTTGGAAATAAAACTCAGATTATTCACCAAATTATCTGCAAGTTCCTTAGACTCATCTTTTAGCAGTGATACGGAACAATTTGCCCGTTTCGCCGGGTTCATCCTGTCCAAAGCCAAAATGTTGGAGTTTCAGTGCCGACGATCTCGGATTTAATTTTTCAAGCTCAGCTTAAAATGCTTCTACAATCTTCACCAATTATCCGTGATATCACGAAATATGGAACAACAACAACAGAAACAACCGCATTATGGTAAGTAAAAGATTTGAAATGTATATATATATATGTATCAGCAGTGTATTTCGAATATAAGGTCAAAATTTTGGCTTATTTTCATTACTATATACCTGATCTAGGGTAGCATGTGAATTTTCCATGACTATCAAAGACCATCCTACAACACATATTCTAACTTTCAATAGACGAAATCACAGATGAGCCGTACAATCCATTTTTTAAAATGGTTTCGGACCAGAAAGTAGTCATTATCCCGGAATTTCAATCGGAATCCGGAGAAGTGCTGACTCAGGTCCCCTTGGCTTATAAGACATGGGGGGAATTGAATGCCGCCAGAGATAATGTCATGGTGATTTGTCATGCTCTTACAGGCTCAGCAGATGTTGGAGACTGGTGGGGACCTCTACTAGGTAAAGGACTTGCATTTGACCCTTCTAGATTTTTCATTATCTGCATAAATGCTCTTGGATCGCCGTATGGAAGCGCTTCTCCGGTGACTCTAGATCCAAGTACTGGTCATAATTACGGTCCTGAATTCCCATTAGCTACTGTCAAGGATGATGCAAATATACAAAAGATGCTGTTAGATTACTTAGGAGTGAAGCAGTTGGCTGCTGTAATCGGCGGTTCGATGGGCGGCATGCTGGTACTTGAGTACGCATATCTTGGACCTGATTACGTAAAATGCATTATACCACTAGCTACTTGTGCGACACATTCTGCATGGGGAATTTCATGGGGTGAAGCTCAGCGACAGTCAATTTACTCAGACCCTAGGTACCAAGACGGTTACTATACCTATGATGAGCCGCCCTCAGTGGGCCTTGGAGCCGCCAGAATGTCAGCTCTTCTCACTTACCGATCAAGAAATAGCTTTGATTCCAAGTTTGGTCGAGATCAACCTGATCCCTCTCGCCACAAAGTGATAACTAATGGTACACGAGAGCCGTCTACACCAGAAGAAGAGCGATGGGCCATTCATAACAATGGTCATACCCAAGGCAGAAGGCTCAGTCCAGGAGCTTCTGGACCGCCTTCTCCTGGTGGAGATGAGTCAGCTTCACGAGCTGGTAGGCGACCGATCAAAAGAGCACAGACGTATTTCACTGCTCAGAGCTATTTAAGGTATCAGGCACAGAAATTTATTTCCCGATTCGATGCAAACTGTTATATTTCGATCACCAGGAAGTTAGATACGCATGATGTTGCCAGAGGAAGAGCCGATACGATTGCCGAGGCTCTAGGTATGATTCGTCAGCCAACACTGGTCATTGGTATCTCCTCAGATGGTCTATTTACATTCTCTGAGCAGGAAAGATTGGCAGAGAATATTCCGAATTCAAGATTGGAAAAGATTATATCACAAGAGGGGCATGATGCATTTCTATTAGAGTTTAAAGAGATCAATCGTCTGATTGTGGATTTCCTTGAGGAACAGCTTCCTGAGATTTACAAGAATGATGATGGGAAACCATGGCTGAGAGCATCTGTGAATAATGCTGTCACTTCAAGCAGTGTATTTGGAGAGGCGGAGACTGCAGAATTGGAGGTTACAAGCTGGTAGATCAAGAAAGTTTGAGATTACAAGCTGATAGAACAACAGAGTTAGATAATTGACAAGCTAACTGGCCACTTGAAAACTGAACCTTCCAATAAAGAGCTAAAAAATTGAAAACAACTTAAGAGAGATTGGGGTTAGTATATTAACTTTAGTTCGGCTAAAGGATCTAGTTGATGAACGTGGATGGCACGGCTGTGCATTCCTGAATTGCCTAATCTGGACAAGATATACAAGCCTCGGTTAAAACAATAAGAAGAGCAAAGAAATAGAAGCATAACAATTCACGGTCATCGCCTATCAATAAATAGTTTTGTTTACATTTAATATATTAAATATGTTAAATAATAACAAAGATGTATGATCTTGCTACTCATGCAGTTCCCAGACGCAAGTCTCAGCTGATGCTTGACTCTAACTGTCAAAACAGCATTGTTTAGATTTTCCAAATCCGGACATAGATCTTCAACACAATAAACACACCAAATATAGCATAGCACCATCTGCCTGTATTTTGCTTTGACACCAACTCTTTTTTCGTATTGCTGTTTATAATATTGGCTGGATTAATAAAAAAAATTGAACGGCATGTCGAGGTACTTAGTGGGTCAAATCAACGGGATTCAGCCAGTTGAATCTGCTTCCGAGATTCCTAAAGTTCCAGCTGCTGTCTCAGCGAAATCTCCAATTTCAAAGACTTTTACCAAACTGACAGCACTTCAACTTCCTTCTCTAAAAGAACTGAAAGATCTGGCCAAACCAAATTCTTTGCCAGACGGTTCATATCGTAGAGATTTAGGTATGCCTTTGAAAGAATCTACTGGTGTTACTGCTAACCGACATCATGCTGTCATGCCTGATGGGGCTGGAGCTGAGATCACGTTGAGGAAAGTCAATCTGGCTGTAAACCAAGTATGTGAATATTTCAAAACAGCAAATATGGTGCTCGGTGAGCTTAAATCCGAAGATAATGTGGAGTGGATATTCGAGGGCCGTCATACTGTGATAGAGGTAAACAATACAATCACTAAAGTGGGTGACATCATGGCGCAACTGATGGAAATCCTGGAACAATCTCGTAAAATCACAGAAAAGGAGTCGTCCCCTATAAATCTGACTAAGAGATATCTTCCTATTGCCAACAAGATTGAGTTGTGCATAAAAGACTGGAACTTGATTCTAACCAAGATTCATGACGTCAGAATAGAGGTGGACATTGCAGGTGAATGGAAAGAGTTATATCAGCAGATATTGACAGATGTAGAGGGAGAAATAGACGCTTGTCTAGCGTTGCTATTTGAAGTGGAAGAAAGCCGATATTTATTAGGCACTACTACTAGCATAGATGTTAATGAGTTATCAAAGATCATGGACTCGTGCCTCAATGCATTTGACGACAGGGCAAAACTGCCGAACTTTACCGACACAGATCGTAAGATCAACAACATGTTCTTGGAGGTCACTTCTAGAATGAGACCCTTACGTGCGAGTTTGTCACTGATTCCCATGAGAATCGACCAATATAGCACAAGAGCTCAAGCATACTTCCCATCGTCAGTGAATGCATTGAAGATGAAGTTTGCAAAGCTGGAAATTAACTGGCAGAAATTGCAGCGAGAATCAAACGAACTGCAATACAATTTGTGTGAGAAGAGATGGACTGAGATATTCAGCAAACTGGGGTCTAGTGCTGTAGAGAAACTGAACAAACTCGAGTCTAACTTAGACTATGTTGCATCTGAGCGAACTAGCGAGCAACCAGACAATGTAGCCATTGAACAGACACAAGGAATGAATGCTCATTTGGCTGGACTTGTCACAAAGATGATTGCTTTGATAGACCGAGCAGTTGCTGATAGGCTGACGGTTAATAAGGAGATGTACTCAATCCAGTCAGTATTGCATAAGAAGTGGGCGCTTTTGTCCATCGAGACGACACAACAGACGGAAAGATCAGGCCATAGTCGTCACCATGTCACCAAATCTGTAGATCATTCGTTCTCGTTGCTGTCACCCCTTCCCTCCAGCCCTGTTGCTAACCTGCTTTGGAGATTAGAAGATACGGTGACAAAAAATGCATCATTAACAAGGTCAATGACATCTGCCACGAGTTCCTCTTTTGGCTATGATGATATTGATTTTGATTTCTCATCCTCGCCAGTTTCATCGCCCGATGCCTCTCCTTCATTAGCTGCTAGAAACTTAAAGATACGCAAACGTCAGAATCAATTGTCAAAAGCAAGTGTGAAACCTATCAAATCCATTATGCCATTAAGAGGATTCAATGTGAAAGAGAACAAGGACACCAAAAACTACGCGTCAGGGACTTATAGCAGTCTGGCAAGGATCAGTGCAGCTCCACAAGCATCTGTCAATAATGACAGCATGTCACCTACTAAACGTGTCAGCTCTATTCCTGTAGCCAGAGCAGCTTCGAGATCGAGTAGTAGAGCCTCAGGATCGTTTATGCCACTGGCACAACAACCGAACTCAAATTTGCCTGTTTTGTCCCCGTCCGTGCGACGCAAGTCATCTCATCTTTCTCTAGGATCCACGTCTAGACAACACCTCTCGTTTGCAACATCACCAGTACCACCTCTACCTTCATTTAACATTGATGAGTATAACATAACTCCAAGCAAAATTCCCCGTTCAAGCTCACGGCTGTCAAGTATGCCGTCAATAGATGGGTTGAGACGCCAATCAGCCACGCCTATACCACCTTCAACAGTTAAGAAATCTGCCATGAGAAAGACTTCAATGATTCCTCCACCGACCCCAGTTTCCAACATGTTAACTCCGAGAAGAGTCAGCAGACAAGTGAGCACCAGTTCTTTGCGTGAAGATACACATCGGCCACCGTCGTCTATTCCTCGTAGAAGTATGACTCCAGCTAGAGGCTACAGATCTGTGAGTGCGGCAGCAGGAAAACAAAGACAAGCTTAAAAAAACCGACCACATCTATTTATATACACTTAATCAGTTATTTATAGTACATGCATTTTTTATTTGGATGGTCCGCCAAAGATCTTGACAAATATTGATTCGTTGTTTCTCTGTCGAATCTCCTCTTCAGAGAACATCCGAAGCTTGCCATCAGCATCCATTTCACCAAGCTGCTTTTTGGCCTCTTCGCCAAGAATCAGTCGCTTATATAATGTATACGAAGAGAAGACAACTACAGGGACTCCAAATAGAATCAGTTTCACTCTAATCAGTTAGGACAAGGATTAAATGAAAGCCGGTCAGCGCTAACTTACCCCAGAGGTACTTTGGGTACCTTCGGAACAGCAGGATTGCCAATTGGAGTTGGAGCTGCTGTGGGTGCCGGTCCACTCGGCCTAACAGGCTTGACAGTTCGAGCCATTTTTTACAATATTACTATGGTTTAAGCAGAAGAGAATGATCGGTTTATTGACTTGTTGGCAGTGATATCTGTGGATTCTCAGGATGGTGCGGCTGAATTTTTTACAAAAAAAAAAAAAAATTTAACAAAAAATTTTGAAATATGAAAAATCAAGCATCTTACAACCTAAAAACTATAGACTTTCATACCGAACAATGGGGAAAATGCCTACTAGCCGTAAACCTGCAGATGCTGCACAAGCAGCCAAAACATCTGTATTCAAAATGAATACCGGTATCGGTCAGCATATTCTGAAAAACCCGTTGGTAGCCCAAGGAATCGTCGACAAGGCCGAAATCAAGCCCTCCGATATTGTACTAGAAGTCGGTCCAGGTACCGGTAATTTGACAGTTAGAATTCTAGAAAAAGCCAGAAAAGTCATTGCTGTAGAAATGGATCCTCGTATGGCTGCAGAACTGACCAAACGTGTCCAGGGAAAGCCCGAAGAGAAGCGTCTTGAAATCATGCTCGGTGACTGTATCAAGACTGATCTGCCTTACTTTGACATTTGCATCTCCAATACGCCATACCAGATTTCATCTCCGCTTGTTTTCAAACTTCTAAACCAACCTAGACCTCCCCGAGTGTCTATTCTCATGTTCCAGAGAGAATTCGCTTTGCGATTACTAGCCAGACCTGGTGATGCTCTGTACTGTCGTCTGTCTGTCAACGTTCAAATGTGGGCCAAAGTCACTCATATTATGAAAGTAGGACGAAACAACTTCCGTCCACCTCCTCAAGTAGAGTCGTCGGTTGTACGAATCGAAATCAAACATCCAAGACCACCTGTAGATTTCCATGAATGGGATGGCCTGTTGAGAATCTGCTTTGTACGAAAGAATAAAACTCTAGCCGCTGGTTTCAAATCCTCTCAAGTTTTATCTATTTTAGAGGCTAACTACAAGACATATGTGTCATTACATGGACCTACACCTGATGATATTGAAGATGCTGCTACTTTTGAAACTGAGGATATACAAGGAGATTCTGACGTCGACATGGAAACACCACATACGAATAGCAAGAAGAGCAACAGTCCAACACTTGCATTGATAAAGAGAAAGATTGAAAGAGTCTTAACACAGACTGGTCTTAGCAAGGAACGATCTGGTAAGCTGGAAGAGACGGATTTCCTTAAACTTCTTTACGCTTTTCATAAAGTAGGGATCCATTTTGCATAAAAGCTATTTACTTCATAATAGTGAATAATTATATTATTATTAATCGTCATACCTGTATGCTTAAAACCCATTTATAAATAAAACCACCCCTAAGAATATACCTTATGCAAAAATAAATGTGCAGCTAGTGCTGCGGCAAATTCAATGTCTAGCTAGTGCTTGTAGTATAAATGAATCATATACCACTACCACGACTAACACCACGACTATTTCCACCACTACCTCTTCCTTCATCTAACATAGTCCAAGAATTATCCGTCTTGGTGGAAGGTGAATCACTATCATCTGGTGTTGGTGAATTTCTCCCCGAACGAGATTTAGGGGTTAATGCCTTGTGGAAGATCTTGTTCTTGCGAGTTCCAGGGACAATAGAGCCATATCTGGAAGTCGCAGTAGCCAAGCCAGTAGCTGCTGCGGACAGCAATCCTCCACCAGAAACAGCTGCTTCAGCCTTTCTCTTATTAAGACTACGACTGTAATCCATTTCTCGGTATATTGTCTTGATAGCCACGTCCACTCCATTTTCCTGTTGGATAGCCATGCCAATCTTTGCTGCTCTGCTGATGATTCTGTCATTGTTTGTAGCTTCCCATATAGCCTTAGAAAGTGTGTGTCCAGTCAGCTTCTTCAAATATATTCCAACTCCAAGATCTTCTACTCGGTTAGCATAGAAAAACTGATCGGCAAAAAAAGGCTTAACAATAGTAGGAAGTCCCGCACGAAGACTGGAACCGGTAGTGCCACAACCACCATGATGAACAGCAGCATCCATTTGTGGAAAAAGCCAGTCATGTGGAGCACCGTCAATTGAGAAAATATTATCATGCAGTTCGTTGCTTGTTACTGGCTCATCTGTAGATAGACGATCTGACCAGCCCTTCGCAAGAATACACCTTACACCTGACTTATTCACAGCCTCGACAATTGCATTCATCATTTCCTTTGAATCTGAAACCAAGATAGACCCGAAACCAATGTAAACCAATTTGCAATTATCATCTCTAGCTTTTTTGATGAAAGCTACCAAGTCAGCAGGTGGCTCATATTCCTTATTACCTTCATCTAGGAACCAGTATCCGGTGACGCGGACCCAATCACTAAAGTCAACAGGTGGTACCATGACAGTCGGACTTACACAATACAAGAACGGGTAGCTGTTTGGCTGAGACTTATCCAGTGTTGTTGGCTCAATCCCAAGAGACCTACGTCTCCATTTGTTGACCTGATATGCTATACCTTTCCACAATATGTTTTCAAACATAACATAAGTCAGATAGTTATAAGAGCCTCCCATCTTCTGTTCAGGAACCATAAATGCATGTGGATAAGCCCGAGTTCGTGTCCAGGGCATGGTAAAGGCACGAAAGTAGGGAATCTGAAGAGCTTCAGCAATATGTATACCAGCCATGGCACTGGGACTCTCAATCAGGATATCAGTACCTTCGCAAGCACTCCAGGCACTGTTGAGTAACAGGTCAATCCATGAACGGAACTTAACAGTGGCTTCTCTCAAAAAGGCCACAGAAAGTTTCCCGTGGTCAATCATAATCTTCATCAACTCAGAAGGGTCTCCTGCAATCTCACGGAACTCAATTCCGTGACTTTCAATCCAAGGTTGAAACTCAGAATGTGTGGCTATTCGTGTGATGTATCCTTCTTCCATTAGTCCTTTAGCAAGTGCAATGTAAGGCTGTACGTCCCCTCTAGATCCGATAGTAAGCATGGTGAACCGAGAACCTGGAGGAGGTCGGGGAGATTGATCGCTAACGGCACGAAGCACAGCACTGTTAACACCTGTGGACTCTGACAATAAAACCGGAACCTCCATGTTTTTGTCATCTGCGCTAATCCACTTAGCGGTCAATGCTTCCGAATTAGCCACACCACGTCTGTGAGAATCAAACAATTGACTATCACCACCACCGTCTTGTTCGTTGAATAGATTAGTTCTATGAGTCTTGTATCTATCCATCTCACGTAGAATCATAATCTCACAATCGTCTCTATTCTCGGCAGAGCCAAACTCCAGGAATATCTCTTCGTGCCCGCAAATAACTATTACTAGACCAGAATACCCAAATCTAAAGCCCCTTTCCTTCGTAACATTCTCGATATCTGATATAGGAAGAACCATTTTAAGACTTGTCCCAGGAAGTAGTCTGCGAAAGCAAAGGTAGTTGTTTCCCAGATACAATTTGCCATAAAGAGGAACAGCTTTCTGGAGATGAGTGTAATAAGTCGCCACTAATACATCACCTTCACCTAAAGAAAAATGGTTTCTGAACCTTTCATTACTTGCAATAGTCTCTTGGATAGATACCATATCTCTATCTGCTGAGGGTTCCATTGGTTCATCTTCCTCAGCCGGATAATGCTTTCTTCCACCCCCCCACATCTCAGTAACTTTGTTCATCACAGATCCTGTATAAGTACCCTTAGGCTTTTCGGCCTTAGTCAAAGCACCAACTGGCCTTTCCTTGGATTCGCTGTTTGATAGAAAGTCATAAGAAAGTCTATCCTCATCGGAACTTACTCGCTCCGGTGTATGAGCCAGCGGAGAAGCATCACCACTGGAGTTTGGTATATTGGGATCAAACGACCCAGGAGTACCAGGAGGAGAAGGTCTAGGACTAGTTACGTGACTCCTTGAATCATCTCGACCGATCGACTTTAACTTCTCTGAAATCTCACGGAAAAAAAATGGAGATCGAGACCGTCCACCCCGGGATGGCGTCTCTGTGCCAGACATTGCAAAGTAACTTGGACGCGACGAATCTCCAATTTTTGGAGTTCCCAAATCTTTTTCATTCTGAGACCGTAGAGAAGTAATGTTGTTAGGGCTATTACGGTTGCGGCCACGGAAAAATCCTGACAGGTTCTTAGACGAACTGCTTCGTGATGGTGACCTCTCTGTGGAGTCCGTTATTCCTTCAGTAATATGCTTAGTAGACCCATATGTTTCGATATCATCTTCAATAGCCACCTTTGAGACACCCAGATCCTTCAGCGATTCTCTGATCGCTAATACGGCTTCATCGCCTCTGTGGAAAAATGCAAGGACAAACTCATCAATAGCAAATGTTTCATCTCCTTCAATGGCCCTGATCTTCAAAGATACCACGACATTGACGATTGTACTCTGTTCAATATCAATAACGTTCATTAAAGGAATGACGATCTTGACGCTATCGCCTTCATTTCTGCTTCTAAATATTTCCTTCTGTAGTAATGTTACCCATTGCTGAGCTGACTGTGGAGTATCGCTCTTGAATAAATACGATTTTTTCTCTGTTACAATGGTAAAAGTGTGAGATTCTGACTTTGATTTTCCTTTATCAGCGACGATTTCAGCCTTCAATGCATATCTCAGATCTATAGTTCCTGAAGGAAAATACAGATCTGAGGAAGACGTGAAATATGCAAACGAGTCATGTCGCAGAACAAACCAGAAACGATCATAAGCTCCTGTATTTCTTGAGCGCTTTTTCAAAGACCCTGACATTAGGACTTGTGCACGCTCTCGTGGTAGGTATGCAAAGAAACAAAGATGCTTATCAGTTAAGTAGAGTGAACCTTGAAGTAATATACTCTTCAAGAGCCAACAGGGATATTCACCGAGTAATACTTCGTCGCCAGAAATCCCAAGCTTTTGTCTTAGTTTCTCACTTAGAGCCAATGCCCTTGTCTGTTTCAGTTTAGATTGTGATTTTGTATGCTCTTCTTTAGAAGAATGCAGAGATGGCTGCATCGTCAATACACAGTTTTTGGGTATGTCACGATCCACTAAATTCTGTACACTAGCATCTAAAGTAGAGGTACTTTTTTGTTTAAGATGATGCAGACCCAAGTCTTCTGAATATGACGTTATATCATGAGTCTGAGTCGCTGGAGATGTTGACCCTGGTAAGATTTCGCCATCATTCACTGGTTCAATTGTTTCATGGATTACCACTGAAGGAGGTGTAACAGCTGGTTTTGTCTCTACATTTTCATGTACATCTGAATTATCAGTTTCCAATTCAGGTTTGGTAGTTAAAACACTATCATCATTTCCCTGGAGATGCTCACGAGAAATTGTGTTATAGAAATGATTGTTACTAAGCACAGCACTTGTACTCATATTCGCCTCAATCTGACTCTCCTGAGTATCTTCGTCTTCACTATCGGCTTCCACTTCTGAAGTATCAGCTATGTCGTCACCAAACTCGTCAAGTTCACCAAACTGCTGTTGGTTCGCGCGGAGTGAAGCTGCCAAAAAGGAAAACAAATCAAGTGGAGCATGGAATCTACCATCAGATATGCTATTCTCAATACTGTCATCAGTCCGAGGCTCAGAAATATCGGTATTTCCAGGAGAGGAAGGTGATATGGCCCGATTCGGGCCTTCGCCTTCAGCCGAATATTGAACCGAGGCTTCCATATTATGTAAGGTTGTTCCAGCTTACAACGAGAACAATAACAAAAAAATGGCGGTGAACCGTTTCAAATATTGAGGATGGTAAAATGTTTTATTCTTGTTTAGAATATAATATTTATAGTGTGTTCAATCTAGTTTGAAATCAATCCTGTCCTTTATCTATACGCCTTATAGAATGATGTATGATGACAATGGCGAGCAAGCAGTTCAGCGGTAATTGTCTGTACGCACGGCTGTGCTTTTGGATTTGCTTTTTCTATATAATTTTTTCCGGAGTGCTTAAATTGGCAGGCCGGTCTGGGTTCATCTTAAAACGAACTTTTGGCCAGGATAGAAATCAAATATAGGAAGAAACAGACAATTATAGATAGACGGATGGAATTAGTGGCCTAACAAGATTATTGAATGCTATTTTATACTGTCACAGCTATTTAATGTCTCACATTCACTTTCTGACTTTATATCATCTAGAGCGGAGATAAGCAAAAGGTCCCAAATAGGGTCACGTGACGCTAGATCTTCCGGTCCTCGGCTAGCGGAGAAACACGGATATAGTTATCGGAGCACCGAGCTAGGACCAAAAAGTCAAAAACAATAACAACACAACTGTTTTGGGCGAAACAGAATGAAAAACTATGCAGTATTGAATGTCCTGTTTGGGCCGAAAATGTGAAGCAAGACTATCTTCATTCTTACAGTATAGGTCTGCTGCATAGAATACAATAAATAAATACTGACCCTATGTAAGCCTGTGAGTCAACCTGCAAATATCTGAAACGTTAGTACATCGCCTAATATAGGATTGTAATAGGGAAAAAAAGCTTATGCTTATGCTGTACTTACCCCTAATAAAACAACCGACAAGATCACCAATAGTATAATCATCAAGCACAGGGCCCTTCCTCTGGAGTTTTTCTGATATCGAGCAGCTTTTGTAAGCTGAGTGGATGCATCACGAGTGCTGTGTGCAATGTTATAAATATTAGCTTCAATGTTGTCGATGATAGTGCCCTGTTCGGCTACGATTGTGCTCAGATCTGTGAAGATCTCATTCAATTCTTCAATGCCTTGTTCAATTCCTTGTATTTCCTCCTCACGTTCCTGAATCAAGCCTCTTTGATAGTCTATATCACTTTGAGAAACACTCTGTCTGTTTTCTTCTTCAAGTGCTACGATAAGATTCTGCGAAGATGAGGATTGGTGCTGTTGATCGTTACGTAAGCTCGTTTCCTCATCTAATTCTGCAATATCACTTTTGGCTCGTATGATGCTCGATCTTTGCCATTGGGCCAATTCTCGCTGCACTCCTTGGAACTCTGCTAATGCTGTACTAAACTCTCGTGATAGTTTCTGCTGTGTAAACTTCTGTGCAGGCAACGAGTCCGGCCAGAGTTGTATAGATTTGATAGGTTCACTCAGTCCTTTAAACTTTTGCCTTGTAATTTCAGCTATTTCCACAGCTCTTTCTTCTTTAGCATCATCCGCTTTATAGATATGATGCTTATCCAGTGATTTCAGAATAGTCTCCAATTGAGCAATACTCGAGTTGATCTCAAACAACCCAGATGATATTGTTTCTGCCAGCTCATCAAACTCAGGGAAGTCTGAGTATGGGATCTGGGCTTCAAGATCTACGTTATCAATGAATGACATGTTGAACGAAACTGTGGCAATATTATATCTACTATCGTGGTTTTACTGGGGGGTGTGCAACCTGGGGTTTGGAAAGTACCGCCTGAGGTTACGACCGGGTAACTACTGTATAAAGTCTATTGTAGGATATAGTTCTACAAATTGGCCTGAAATTTATATTCTTTATCTTTACATATTTTATTAGTTTAAGAAGATCATTTTTTACTGCTTATTTTCCTTTTCTGCTCTCAATTGCTCTTTTCAGCAGCTCTCTGCTTCCCTATGAACTTCTGCTTTCTCCTCTCAGCTGCTCCTCCCTCTTAGCCGAAATTCAATGGAAAACAAATTGCCGACCTCAAGAATCGAAATCACGACGACTTAAGACCACTGAGCCAAGATCTTGAGACTTGGGCAGATCTCGAAATGTCTAATATTCCAGAGGATGATGACATTGCCCTGGCACCAGATGAGCTGACTGCACATGTCATCGAATCATTGGCTTATAACGGCAATCTGGGTAAGTATCTGAGTGGGCGCGTTTAAACGACTCTTGTTGTATCTTAACTAACCATCATCATTTTAGGTGCACACTTTGAAGATATTTGGAATTTTGCTGCTGAGAAAATAGGAAATCTGGATGATTTCCAGAAAAATGCATTGTGGGGTTGGTTAATGGAAAGCAACCATGATATTGTTGTCACTGTGGACATGGCTCCTTTACCATTGGAATCCTATACTGGTAAATCCATCACGGAACTGGTACAAACATACGGCACACGGCTGCGATTACATGCAACGGAAGAGTTGCAATGGCTTACATTGACTGGACGACCTAAAGAAGGCAATCGAATAGGTGGAATGACATTCCAGTTTCTTTGTCTTATCTCCAGTGCTAGAGAACGCGGAATAACTAATATTGAAATCACCAGGAAGTCTGGCCAGGATCAGAGATCATTACATGGCAGATCTGCTACGTTGGTCGAAGAAGGATTGATTTATAGGATGCCTGTTATTGCTGAGAAGTGTAATACTTTCTTGAACGTTTATAAGAAGTTTTACAAAGAACCGGTAGGATCTGATGGTAGTAGAGCTGAGACTGGAATAAACACAGCCATACTACGCAGAGCTATAGTGAATGCTGCTAAAACTGCGAAGAATGGACTCAGACCAGTGGAAGACCTGAAAAAGGAGTTTGGGTTCGACAAGCAGTCCAAGCTTCATCGTTACTTCTCGAAAACGATACGTCGATTAGAAGCAGATGGATATGTGAAAAGAGTCATTGCCGTAATCACCGGCCAGAAAACTATTCGTGCCAAATGTGTACAGTTTGTCAAGGATTTAGATGATGACGAAAACTCTGATTCGTCGTCGTATGGTGGCTATTCTGAGAACGAAGAATTCCTTGATGCGGATGCTCTAGATGACGATACAAAAGAAGATATCTCGGCTGCCAGAACTGTATCTGATGATCCACAGATAGAATTGAATATTGAAGATGCAACTTCTGCAGCAGTTGACAAGTTGATTTTCACAGATGGAGCAAGACGAAACATGATACTATATAACAGCATATACCCTTTGGAAACACAGATTGTTTACGCGATCTCGGCAGCAGGGGTAAATGGCATATCGGCCAGAGATCTGTGCCGTAATATTACAGGTGTAAGCTATATGCGTATGCTCTCAAGACTAGTGGATCAATTCGTTGCTCGAGGCAAATCCGGAACAAATGGCCCTCGAGCCAACAAGAGGATCATACCAGTGCATTTGAAAAACCTGGAGTTGGTCAGGGGCACTGATTTCGATGCAAGAACTAAGTTTTTCAGGTTTTTTACGCAAATGACGTTCTGTCAGTATTCATCCAAAACACCTGATCCTTTATGGGGTACAATGGGCCCCGTTATTAAACGAAAGTTTCTGAATGCTCAGGAAATGAACAATGCCCACAGGTCTCAACTAGCAAATAACATGAAGATCATTGTTGACTACGACGGCAATAATCTGGTGGCTTTCCATGGCGACAGTGAGCTGATTGAATCAGCACACCGCATAATTGAACTGCCAGCGACAAGTGTTCCTATCGGAAGCAAAGGACCAGCCTCCATTACAGGAAAGAAAAGAGGAAGACCAAGAAA
The DNA here is from genome assembly GCA_030569095.1 of Daia tannicola. Lineage (NCBI taxonomy): Eukaryota > Fungi > Ascomycota > Dipodascomycetes > Dipodascales > Trichomonascaceae > Daia > Daia tannicola. The sequence goes on from JAJMJQ010000001.1 coordinate 1,025,962, forward strand.
GAATGCCAGTTCCAATTTAACGGTTGCAGCAGATGGCAGCTCCATAGCTAATTCTGAGAACGAACGGCCACATAAGCATCCACGGGGTACGGAAGAAATTGGTGCTGCACCGTATAACTCTATGGAAGAAGACACAGAATTTGGTGACTTAGATTCTCATGAAAATGGGGTCCTAGGTGAGAAATTGGATATTGAGCCTCAAGCCCCAGTAAATGTTGCTCGTGTCAACATGTTGGACAAGCTTCTTTCAAGTCCATCTGGAGCTGTACCTAGAAGTGATAGACGAGAATATTTCCGGGAAAGAATGAACAAGCGCTCAAAGCTCGGAGAGGGAATGTCTAATTCTAACGGCGATGAGCTCGAAAACAGAAACTCCGGACTAGACTTTAGTATTGTTCAACATAAAAGAGACGGTGTTATCTTGGAGATTCTCAAAAAACACAATGGAGTATTAGAAGCCGGTGTGAACTTGGCAAATCTGGTCAAACAGGAGACAGATACAGCCATGGATCCACGTACGGTAGCAGCATCTGTTGATCGGCTTGCCCTTCAGAGTCGAATAATAAGCTTAAATGTCAGTACTGGCGGTGTTCCAAGTCATTCAAGAGATAAAACAATAATAGTAGATTCTTCAATTGACTTGGACGATCCCCGGATTGCTGCATGCAAGCAGAACATTTTGGAAAAGGAACAGACTCGTTACAAGAATCCCAAGGGTTCACAGCATGTTTCTTTTGTGGAAAGCGAATACCAATATTACTCTATCACGGACAAGAATGCTCGTATAACAAGGGCTATCGACCGCCTGTCACGTATACCAGCAGTATCCTCCGAGAACAAATCCCAGTCTGGTAATGGTCGTAGTAAACAGGGAACTCCGTCCTCCACAAAAAAGGCAAGAAAGCGTGGCAAGCAAATTGAATTACACGCTGAAGAGATTGAGTCTCCTTTAGCATCTCCACATGGCAGAAAGGCGGGACGTGTCAGAGTTGCACGAAGATCCCGTGTTAATCGTAACGGCTTAGAGCAAGACCTGTTTTACAGAGTTGTTATAATTTCACGATCAGTTTACTACAGCCCCACCGGCTTAATTAACTGGGATGTCATCCTCAATTTCTGGAATGCTAACTTTGATGCGATTAGCCAAGAAACTGCAAGAGCGAGATGGCAGAAAGCACGAGATAACTTTGGAGGTTCTCAGCTAATGGACCGTGCTTCGAAAAGATGGGAGTCCATATTTTTTGCTGCGTATGCGAATGGAGAGTTTGGGAAAATTGACGATGCTAGTCAGATTGATTTACTGAAATTGGCACAGTACTGGAGAGCTAAAGAAGGCGAACTCACCGAAACCAACTCAAGCTCGCTTTATGAAGATTTCGAATCTAATAGAAGAGAGCTACAGCTGCAGCCCTCAGATGAGTATACTGATGTTTTCGACACTGTGGCAGGCTTGACTTCTATGGTTAGAACAGACGAGTTCTTGACAGAGCATGTGTTTGGCTACTCAAAGAACTCGAATGATATCAATTCTGAACCACCAGAGTTACAGCGTATTAAACAGACAATAAAATCGACCATTGCCACAGGGGAAGACGTTTACAATGCAGAAACAGCTTCAACAATTCTTGGGAACCTGGACGAAAGTCTGACTAGGCAAGGACTTGCAGAACTAGAACATGATAAAGTGGTGGTTCACCTAGCAAGAGACAAGGAGAAACCTACTCCTGGTCCGCCATATAGCTTTTCAGACAAGTTTCTATCGCAGCTATTTTTCAAAATGGGCGATGACCTTTATAACAAAGCTTCAGGGTTTGATGAAAAGCTTCTGGACATTTTCCAAACTGCAGATGGTAGTTTCGGTATTCCTGTCACAGCTACTGATGCGGAAATTGTACCTATTATAGAGTTTGTTGCATACAGAAGGACCGATATGATTCGTTCCAATACTCCTGTTGCAGGAAAGCTAATTGAGGGCTACAAAAGCAGGCATATTGACAAAGAGAAGTTGGACTTTGAGATTATTCTCAAGAGCTCACTCGGTGGGGCTTCTCAAGGCATTAAGAAACCAATCAAAAAGCTGGAACCTATGATTGAGGGAGAGCCAAGTTGTTATACGTGGGTGAATATCTATGGGGAGTTGTCGAGACCAATATGGTTTAAGATTTTGCGACCATTCCTTTGGACAGTCGCAATGCGACCAGGGATATCTTTGGCTGCTTTGTATAAGAAATGGGCTATTGTGCTGACCGAGAAGGAGCTTTTAGCTATCTTAGGATACTTGGTTGAATGCGGTTGTCTTCAAGTAGGATCTTTTGGTTCGTATTCTGTATCCGAACGCTGGTACAATGGAATTGTGCATTAAGAAGTGGCGTCATAATATTCTGAAAGTATTTAATAGTTTATTTATCAGAAATTTAGTTGATCTTGCATTAATTCAGCGTAGTTGTTTGCGTCGGTGTTATGCTATGATAATTGGAATATCCCATAATGTTCCTGATGACCATGAACGATGCTCTTCTCTGCACACACCGAATTTCAGCTATGATCTCTCGAGCAATACTGAATATATGAAACGTTGTTAAGGCTATTTAAAACAGGTTTGAATTAGATTTTATTAAATTTTATTAAATTTTATTAAATTAATAACTGATTTTATAGCTTCTTTCATAGAATACGTGATGCTGTCTGGGTGAGATCTGGGGTGGTGGGGGTCCGAGGACGAGATTGGAATTTCCATTTTACAGGCTAAGATCCTTAAAACAACGAACTTCCAAAAGAATTTGAAAATGCAAAATTCAGAATTAAATTTGAGAAATGAAAATATAGAAATGTTTTGCTCGATGACCTAGAGTGGTAGACGTGCGGCTCAGTGCGGCTCCATAATGTTCATAACGGTCTTTGGCCTGAGTATAGAACCTTGTAGTTAGCTCTTCTCTACTGTCTGTAAATTTTATCTGCATGCTCTTGATAGGTACTAAATTATATATAAATGGTTTGAAAGGTAGATTTTAATTAGTTTAAAAGCAAATCTATAATGATTTCTATGTAATTAATGGTTTACAACAGTTTTCTCAATATTTCCCCGCATTTTGGTTTGACAGTGGTGCGGCTGAAAACAGTTATCACTTTAGGGGGCTAAAATCCTGTAAACACTGAAATTGCAAAGATCAAACAAATTGAAAATTAAAACTCAAAACAGAAAAACAGATATCCACTTTTCTCTTGATCTCTACATTGTGTGGGTGCGGCTGTAGTTGCTCCATAATGTTCCTGAGAGTCAGGGGCACAGAACTCAGAGTGGCTTATCTAGTTATACACGGTAGAGTTCAGCTATATGCCATTTTGCAACAACAGAACATTATAAATGCATTTTCAATAAGCCAAAAAAATATTTGCATACTTTAAATCAATAAAAGACAATAAATTTGTTAAAATTCACTGTTTATAGTTGTTTTTTCATCATTTCCATATTCTATCAAGTGCGGCTCATTTTATCAAGTTGGCAGTTTTCAGTTTTAAGGGGCTAAAATTCTGCAAACGCAGAAATTATAGAAAAACTCAAATGTTTGAAATTGAAAATGAAAATGAGAATCCAAAATCACTTTTCTTCCCAGCCTCTGCGTTGTGTGTGTGGGATGTCACGTGCAATTCTGTAGCCCATAATGTTCCTGATGACCCGGAACTCAAGTCCGTTTTTTCCTTGATTAACTCTGATAATCAATATATCGAAACACTAAAAAAAAGGTAATAGTCTTGTTTAAACAATGATTACTGAAGTCAAATATGCTACAAAGCTAGATGTATTTATTAAAAATATAATGTGATAAAGAAACTTAAAACATTCTTCAGCTAGTTAATATACAATATATAATTGCGAATAGGTCACATGACTCACCCAAGTCCTCGGGATGAGACGATACAGTTGGGAAGTAGGTTGCAGAATATCTAACCTTGACCAAAAAAGTATAGGGAGGAAATCAATCAAAGCAATTGACCAGCAACTTGGGGAGTAACTTTGGTAGCCACTATGTCGGCCAAAAAGAAGTCAAAAGAACCGAAAGGTGATGCACTGTCTTTTTTCAGTTTGAATCGAAATATACCGCCATCTTCTGAACCCGACCGCCAGATGATGAGAACCAAGATCAGTTCATTCAAGTCAAGCTCGAGTTTCAAACGATCACAATCTGACAACCTTGATTTCAGCTCGGATGATGATGGTAGTTATCAAACCGATCCGGATTCTGAGCCGAGTCCAAAGAGACCTGAATTGGAAAAGAAACACATATCAATTGACGATTTTGATGTGTCTCATAAACAGCATGAAATAGCCTCGTCACCAACTGCAACGGAATCGCCGTCAGTGGCAGAGCTTGGGGATTCCGACGCATTCAAGGATGTAAAGCCTGATGTGGTTTTGATGAGTAGTAGTGAAGACGAGAAAGAAGACTCTATAATTGAAGATGATAGCATAATACAAGAACAAGACACCATTGATCCACTGTTGCAAGCAAAGATTCGCGAACAACTGGCGAAGCTTAAAGCAGGGAAACATTCTATTGCATTTGATGTGGGTCTGCTGTTCAGAAATAAGTTGGAAGATTTGATACTGCCAGTCACAGTTCTTAAGATATCCAGCAACGAGAATTTCAAACTTGCACGAGAGAAATACATGACAGATCTCAAAGATAAGAATCTACTGACTGATCCTGTAGACGAGCGACGAGTGCAAGAATCGTTGTTTGTATGGAACTCTACCAGGATCTTTGACTTTGCTACTCCGCATCTGCTGCATGTCCAGAGAAGTGCACCTTCGATCTTGCTGGACGTGATGTCGGAAACTCAGTTTAAAAGCATGGAACAGCAGAGACAACAAGTTACTCTGGCAATTTCAGAATCGCCGACTGAAGAGCCGGAAGATCTGGAATATGAGGAAATGGTTAGCTTGACAGAGGACGATGACAACAACGACAACAACAACAATGCTGATGACGGATACTTCCGAGTCATTTTAAAAGGCAAGGACAATGTCCCTGTGGAAGTAAAAGTCAATTCGGATACTGTGATACAAAAACTTGTGGATTTCTACAGAAACAAGAGACAGTTAGCCGCAGGATCTAAAATCAGCCTCGAATTTGACGATGAGCCATTGAATCCTCAAATGACTATTGGTGATACCGAAATTGAGGAAGACTATATGATTGATGTGTATATATAAATATTATAAAAGTTAATTTAAAAGTATCAGCGGTTGGTTGTGGTGTTTGTGTTGATCTAAATTCGTATTACGTCAGTTATATGGCCACTACATAATCGGGGCTGTGATCTTGAACTTCTGACATCGGCATTTTCAAGGCCAGCAGCATTTTTAGAACATGAGATATCTCAGCGTACAGTCCATAAAACCACTTGTATTTTGGCTTTTAATATCTATAATCTCTGCTGAAACAAGTTATCCACTTTTATTTGGTTCTTATAGAGAGTAAGTGTTATAAAATTAGGCTTTAAAATTTAGTGCTATGCACCACAACTAACACTATAGAATTGCCAGCATTCATGAACCTGTGAAACAACTAAGAAGAGCACGAGCCGGCGGATTTACATCTGCTGAAAATGTATCGCAAATTTTGCATGATTGGATATCCACATGTCCTGCAGATACGTATCTGATTGTAAATCAACCTGGTCTGGTCGTGGCTGATTTCCAGACCTATGTCTCCGAATATGGTTATGATCTATGGACGGAATTAAGAAAGCTATACACACGGGTTGGCACTATAGCATCTTTCCCTCGGCTAGATGGACCTATAGATGTCAATGACATCATTTCTCGACTAAGACAAAACTGTTTGGCTGATACAATCAAAGTTGTTCCTGGTGAGGATTTGTTCGAGAAGTATGCGGATACTACACCTCGAATTATAACCGTGGAATTCCCACCATTGAGCACAGACCCTCAAACTAGAGCAGCGGAGTTGTCAGCAAATGACCGGCTTCTGTTGGATATTGTGGGCCGAACTCCATCTGCTTTTTATGCCGTGATATATACATCTTTGACTGGTGAAGACTTTGGAACAGGATCCGATTATTACAAAGAAAAGCATTTAGATATCTTTGCAGATCTGGTCAGAATGAAACGTGACCCTACGTATAAAGATGAGAACAAGAAACAGGAGTCTATACCTAGCAAAACAGTTGCTGATAACAAGCCTATCAAGCCGTTGCCTCCTAAAGCAGTGATGGACAAACAAAAAGATAAGCTGCTTAAACTCAGTAAACAACAAAAATATTTACAGGGAAGTCATAGCATAATATTGGATATTGCAAAAAGATTGGATGGACTTTTCAGTGCAGATACTGTCGTGTTAGTTGTCTCTACAAACATTGTATTATTAGTGCTATATCTCTGTTTTTCTGTTATAAGATCAACTATACGCATGGTTAAACGCAAGTATAGCATATAAAGCCAGTTATATGTTTTCAGAAACGAGTCAAATTCGAGATGAAGGATATGATTGTTGATCTTGAGTAAATCTGGTGCAAGATCGGGATAATTTACCCCTGAAAAGAAGATTTGGAATTCAATGTCATGTTTGTATGAAATCTGATAAACTTAAAAGACTGACATCAAGAAAACATTCCTATTGAAGTATGACAAGTATTATCAATCTTGGGGCATATTGGTTATATCAAGGAAATTCTACAACCAATCGTAATTCTATGATTACCTGATCAATTGTTGGTGTTGTTAACTCTCGAGTGTCACGTGATCAATTCTCTATTATCACGTAATCAATTGTTTATCTTTTTCATGTATTTGAATCGTGAAAATCAAAATAATTTGTTTTATAACTTATAACTAAGAACATCATTGTACTTACGGACTTATCATGGTAATTGCCATTAATATGTTTAACGTTTTCTATCTGGCAGAATATTGTGGTTTCCCCACACATCTTTGGTCTAATCTTGGCTTAAATTTAAGACACACAAATCAACTTATTAAAGCCTGCTTTTCATAAAAATTGTCAAGAAACATAATCCGTTGATCCGTCTCATATAAATAAATTTTCTTTTGTCTAATACCATTCTGTATCGCGCTCTGTTGCCTATACTAGTACATGTCAGATCTTGGTCCATGCTCATTGATCTACAACTATTCCCAACTGATTACACTTCACTTTTTCATCTCACCTTAGTTGTTTACGCTTGGCTTATAGGATGAACAACAACAGACGTGCGCCTACCAAGCGGCTTACTGATACTAGACAAGCTGTCCATCCATATGGAAGACCATCTGCCAGTAGTTCTAAACGACTTGCTCAACGTCGTCGTGCTGAAGAGGAGCAGCAACTATCGGTATGTTTGAACTTTTGTGTTTTTTTTGATCTTTTTCTAACTTTTTCTAGACACCTCATAAGATTGTGTCCAAGCTTAAAGGATACCTGAATCCATCTGCATGGCTATCACCTAATTCCAGCCAGCAGACGACAGAGGTCACTCCTGCTGAGAGAAATGTGTCTATTGAATCCACTAGAATTACTACACCCAATGCCTCTAGATACCCCCCTTTACCGACCGAGCAGTACTCAGGAATTGATCTGATAGACAGTGCTCCAGACAGTCCTAATCATAAGTTGATGGAGTTTTTCCTCAATAAGGGCCCGGATGAATTGAATGAAGTCGAACGACAGGGTGTATTAGCATTGATTAAACAGGCTTCTCAAAGGAATGAATCGCTATTAGAAATGAGCCCAGACTCTTTACAGAGACATTTGCTTAATGGACAGGTTCAGGAGAAAAATGATAGTCAGGTTCAAGCCCCTGAATTGTCCACACCCAGGGTCAAATCTCCGGCTACATCAGGCATTCATTCATTGGCTTCAACATCAAGATTACCGGTGTCCAACGCATCATCACCTTCTCGCATGACTATATCACCCTCATCTCGTACACCGATCAGAGTATCGCATGTCAGTGTACCAAAATACGCGCCTTTGTATACTGATACCAGTAATAGGGAGCCTTCGTTCACTGTCAAACGAGTTAAAGCTACTCCTGAACAACTATTCTCAATTTCCACTCCTTATAAACTTAGGACGACCACTGTACCAGTGAGAAATAGCTTTGCTCGGCCCACAGCGGCCAGCATTGCAAAGCATAAAGAAGTATCAGCAACTGCAACTAGTCCAGATCAAGTTTCCACGCCAAAAAAGTTCCAACCAAGACCTTTGAGCAAAACTGCATCTATTATCAATTCACTTTTGGATGAGAGAAGAAGTGTAGAGGGTGCTAGTCCTTCGATTGAGCAGGATCCTGGCCCTAGTCCTTTGAAAAGCGTATATGGATCTTCTCCAAGGCAATCACCAAGAGCCACCCCTTCGAATACAAGGACGCCTATCAAGTATCCCGGTTCTGATCAATCAATCAAGCCCTCACACGTGTCGGATACCCCTAGCAAGGTTGTACCCAAAACGAAATTCAGCGAACCAATGCCCATTTCTTCGCCCTCTTCCAACTCATCGCCAAATTTCGTCAGACAAGATGCTCCTTCTTCCTCGCTCATAAGGGCAACTCGGCCTACAAATATCACCCCACAGGGTCATCCTTATAGGCCATCAAAGTCATCATCATTGAGACAAGCTGTGAATGCTAGTCCGGTGACTGACAAGTACATGGCAGCAAAACCTGGCGTCCCATTTCAGTTTCCTGGAAACACTGATTCTGCCAGGAAAGCTGCACCTACTGTTTCTCCCTCCAAACCTTTGTTCGGTGAAAGTCCCTTGATCTACAATAAACGTGCACCTACTGAAGTGAAAGCATTCAAATTTCAACAAGTAAGAAAAGCGGAACCTGCAGCTGAGCAAGATGTGTCTAATGGGTCCAGAATGTTGCTTGATAGTAATAGTAGAGAGTCTAGTGCTGACGTGAGCATGATTTTGAATCGATCTGAAGACAACGACGAAAGCATGCAATCAACTGCTGAAGCGACCAATGACAACAGCACAAACAATGTACTGAACCAGCTCAAAAAAGAGTATCAAACTAAGTTCACTTTACCAGAAGCTCCTTCAGCAGAGGAATTGGCGGTCCTGAAAGGCATTGATACTGCCACAATCTTGGAAACTTACCGTACCATGTATTCTAACAAGCTTTTATAGCAAAGTTTGATTAGTTTCTATTTCTAGAATAATAATTATATGTTGTATAATATGAGTTGTGCTTCCCCCTAAACCAAGCGATTACACTTCCCGAAGATCCCAAATCTGAATTTTCAACACTAGGTTTCTCTGCCACACCACTTTTTCATACAGCCAAAGAAATAAACCAACATGTCAGAACTACAGTCAGTGCTAATTGTAGGAGGAGCAGGGTTCCTTGGATTGCACCTGATTAGTGAGTTTTCCAAAATCACACCTGCACCGAAAATCCACGTTTTAGATGTTCGACAATTGCCGACTGAAGTCTCCGAGACTTTCTATAGCTTCAAACCCGAGGATATTGATGTCCATATTGGCGACCTTACTTCAGAGGAAAGTGTCACCAAAATTATCAAGCTTACTAAACCTGATGTGATTGTACATTCCGCATCTCCTGTGCATGGTTTAGGCCAGTCGGCCTATTACAATGTGAATGTCCATGGTACACGAACATTGTTGAGATGTGCTGAACAATTGAAAGTGAAAGCACTGGTTTACACGTCATCAGCTGGTGTGGTGTTCAATGGTGCAGATTTGCGCAATGTAGATGAAACCTGGCCTTATCCACCTAAAGCTATGGACGCTTATAATAAGACTAAACAGCTTGCAGAAGTGATGGTGATAGAAGCTAATACTCCTGAGTTCAAAACTACTGCGTTGAGACCATCCGGCATTTTTGGTCCTGGAGACCGTCAAATGATTCCTGTACTTCGTGATATGGGAAGACAGAACAAACATAGGTTTCAATTAGGTGATAATTTGAACTTATTTGATGTTACTTATGTCGGAAATGTGGCCTATGCTCATGTTCTTGCTGCACAGAAGATTTTGGCTCGTAATAGCACAGATAAAGTTAGTGGCCAGATATTCACTATCACCAATGATTCACCTATCTACTTCTGGTCCATGGGACGTGCTGTTTGGAAAGCTGATGGCAAAGTGGCTGATCATACCATTGTTATTCCGAAGCTGATTGCCACTATTCTTGGTTACTTGGCTGTGATTTTCTGCACTATTCTTGGAAAAGAAGCTACATTGACACCTTTCCGAGTGAAGACAGCATGTGCTACTCGTTACTATGATATTACCAAGGCTAAGACCATATTGGGCTACAAGCCTCAGGTTAATATTGAACAAGGTATTCATAATACCCTACAAGCCATGGATGAATCAGATAGTAAAGCAAAAGCCGCTGAGAGTATCAAGGAATGATCCATTTAAATAGTTTAAGCTATGTAAGTTTCTTCTGTCTTTTTCCTTGTTGCTATCAATTTATAACCTATAACCTACGAAATGGAATGTCTTTTAAAAGAGGAGCTCAAACGCAATCAAACCAACAATCATTCCGAAATGAGTGCCTAAAACGCGCCTGGGACTTGCGGAAGATGTGGTCTTCAGTTTCAAGAACTTGCCCTTAACTCGATTGGTTTCCTCACCCTTCTGATCTTCAGCATATTTTCGTTGTGAACCCAAATGCTCTAACAAGTTGCTAGATTCCTCTTGATATCCATCTTGATCCAAACTACTTGTTGCTTTTAGAGCTGCCAGTCGAGAAGACTCTTCTGCTTTTTCTCGTCTTTGGCTAGCAAGCATGCTCTTCATTCGTTTAAGCTCCTCTTTTTCCTGTTCAAGCTGTCTAACCGTTTCAGGATCCTCTCCAGGAGTAGGAGCAGGACTAACTGTAGGCTCAACATCCATTTCAAATGTAGAAGTAGTAGTAGTAGTAGTAGTAGCAGCAGGAATAGAAGAGAATATATCATACCTATCGAAATAGTTCCCAGGACTAGCAGATGTTTGGATGGTGGTAGGTACAGTCAGCTTCAAATTGATAGGTAAAGTTGTGATAGTGCCAGCCGGTGTTATTGTAGTGACAGAAACAATTGTGCTTGTACTAATGACTGTAGTAGTTGATACAATAATGGCGCTGCTACTAGCAGATTGCTGTGTAGGCTGTTCCTCGTCGTCATCGTCGTCATCATTGTCATCATCGCCAATAATGCGACGCCAAGGAGGAAGCTTGATATGTATATCACGCTCTAAAGGAGTTTCCAAAGAATCGTCAGGTATCATATCAGACTCATCATTATCGTCATCCACGTCGTCTTCATCTGCATATTTGTCATCTTCATTAAACTCTTCATCTGAATTGTCGACAAGTCGGTTAGAACCATAGGAAGGATGATCCATATCAATATCAGCAAGTCGCTCATCATATTCAAGATCAGCATCTTCATTATACTGATGGCCATAATCAGGCTCTGATTCTCGCGAACCATTGTCTAACTCGTCAGTCGGATAGTCGTCTTCATAATACTCATAAGAATCAGGATAGTCATAGTAGTAACCATACTGATCAGCACCAATCATACCAATGTCATTTTCATCTAGTTCGAAATCGGCTACATCATCAATAGACGCGGCAGAAATGTCTCCACCACTCAGCCATCCTAATCTCTGTTTGAGTCGGTCTCGTAAACGAACATATCGTTCTCGAGAATCATCGCTATCTTCATCTCCTGTGGTATCAGAATCTTCTTCATATATAGAATGTGGTGGAGCATTTCTTGATATTGGCTTTGGAGTATAATATAATGAATCATCAGCAATTTCATTAGAACTGTCATCGACGTATCCAGAGCCACTATCACCTTCAAAAGTATCTTCATCCACATATTCATAATAATCTTCAGAAGGAGAAGATTCCGGAGCATTTCGTAGTCTTCTTAGACCATCATATTCCTCATCTCCTTCATAGTTATAAGTGGGATAACGTCTGCTTTGATCAGGTACTACATGATCATCTCGGCGGAATGGAACGGTTTGATGAGGGACTTCACGATATACTTCTCTAGTCGGTAAATTTGGAATATTTCTCGGGTTAGTATCTTGAAACGATCCACGAGAAGGAATATCCGCTGGATTAGACCAACGTTGAGAATTCTCATAAGAACCGCCTGGAGCTCTAGCAAAAGACGGAAAGTGCGCAGGATTGCCTCCAAGATTTGACGAGTCCCTTCTTCTGGATCTGGTCATGGAAGGAAGACTATCAAGCTCGTCTTCGTCTTCATCAGCATGTTCTTCAAACATATGGTTGATATCACCGGAATCTCCAGGGAATGGGAAAGGAAGACTATCATCACGATGTTGGAAATAACTGTCTCCATTAAATCGCACAGAATCCATAGTAGAAAAGTCTTGATTGGATAATTTGCACCTATCATCGGTATATGTCTCCAAAAAGTCAACTACCATCTATTTCACATTGTTAGTAAAGAGACTTCTAATATTGGCCTACATTCAGTAAGTACTTACATTATGCGGACAGTCGGCATAACAGAGTTCTGCTACAGTCTTCATAGAAGAGCAGAGACAGTTTAATTCGGAATCAGTGCATATTTCCATAGTATATTGAACATTGTTCATGCAAGTCCGAAGCTCATCGGGTGACTATTGTTAGTATTAAAAATGTAAGTTTACATAGAAAATAGGGTATCAAAAGTAAGGGAACCAACACATGAATCTGCCCAAGTAACTACAGGCAAAAGCCAGATGAATTGGAACAGTACTGGTATCAGCATTGATTTTGAGCAGGTTTGAAGCAAATTGGTATTGTATTTAAATATTCAAAAGAGGTATACAAAGCTTTCAGAAATATTTAGTATAAAGACAAGAGATGAAAATGATAAGAAGTGCCTAATATATAGGAATTGCTAGTTAAACATTATTTCGTGATATAATTTGGCAAAGTTATTGTTATGCGTCGTTGTTGTCAAACATCGGAGCTTCGGAGTTTCGGAAAAACATTATCGGGAGTTTTTCCGGGTTCTCAATAATGAAGTGATTTGCAATATCGGTTGAAAAAAAGTTCAAGGATAAACCGATTCGAATTATTACACGCCTTCAAAAGATCGAGATATGATATTCTTGGTTCTAGATTTATTCGGTCTTTTGTTTGGTACTTATGTTGTATTATTGTCTTCCATACTACTGGTGAGTGGGGAAATAACGGGGAGTCTTCGGAGTAACTTATCCGTGAAAAATATGAGCTGATAAAGAGACAATTTGAAGGTGGAATAGAAAGAATCTTTAATAATAAGCAGTCAACATTGATAAAGATATTTGTATATCAGAAAAACAATAATATATATCATTTCTATTAGTATCTATTTTTTTTCGTTATCTATCTGCTATTTTCAGGCACCTTAGACACCCCGCCGTTACCCCACATTTTCCAAAATGCTTAAATAGGCCCGGACCGATCTTTTCAGACTTTACATCTTTCCATCAACAAACCAGGAATAATGTTGTGCAAACTCAAATCTAATTCTCTTGGAATGTCCAAAGGATATTTAAGTCGAACTTTTATGGCCTCTGCCTATAGAGCTAATGTGAGTGTTTATTCGTGTTTGTCAGTACAAACAGATATTCCAGCCTTCACATGAACTAATCCATTTAGGTTATTAAAGCAGAAACATTAATAAACTCCAAGGCTCAACAAGATATAGAGGCTACGATATGGATACAAGAATTATTAGATAAAACTGAAAATGGAGGATATCTGGTTGGAAATGCTGGCATGCTCAGTCATAAAGTTGCATGGGGGGATCAAGTAAGTTTATATTCGGCTCCTTCACCATCGCCTTTGGGTTCTTTGATGAAAGGCTTTCTAGGTTTCGGGATATGAACTGACATCTTTTTTCTTTTTGCATTGATAGGATACGTTTGGCCATGTGAATAATGTAGTCTATCTTAAGTGGTTCGAAACAGGTGAGTATAACTAAAGATATTTTTGTGAATTCTAGTTCAGTCACACTAACAGAATCTTTCAGCCAGAGTTAACTTATTTTCAGACCTCATAAAGGAATTCCCAGGCCAGGGATTTGAGGATTTCATGAAACCAATTGGTGTTGGTCCAATCATTAGATCTGTAGATTTGGCTTGGAGATATCCTATCCAATATCCGGATCAAATCACAGTTATTCATAAATTACTTCCTTTGACAGAGAAGGATAGATTCAAATTACAAGGAGTCATTGTGAGTCATTCAGCCAGGAAAGTAGCTGCTAGAATTACTGAAACCGTTGTCACTGTTGATTATGATAAAGGCGGTATTAAAGCTCCAATTCCAGACAATGTGAAGCGAGTATTTGAAACGAAACTCCAAGAGCAAGAGGCTCGTACAAAGTGAAGGTAGGGTGATATAAGATAATTTTATACATTGTTTCTATAGAGATTTCATTCAGCTTCGACCACGATTCGAGAATCAAGTTCGGAATAACTTTTGAAAAACTCCACGAAAAGCTTTACTCCGAATTCGACATCTTGAGAGCCACATGTTTCTCTTGCTGAGTGCATAGAAAGCTGTGGATTCCCGATATCTATAGTTCTAATACCTAGTCTGGTAGCCAAGATAGGTCCTATAGTACTGCCACAGGAAGAGTCGTTTCTCACAACCACCATTTGAAGGGGAATATTTGCCTGTTTAGCCGCTTCTTTAACAAGCAAAATACCTGGAGAGTTGGTAGCATATCTCTGGTTAGCATTGACTTTGATAACAGGTCCTTTGTTCATAAGAGGCTTGTGGTTGCTTTCATGCTTAGCCTCATAGTTAGGGTGTACAGAGTGTGACATGTCTGCAGAAATCAAAAAAGACTTGATATACGTTTCATAAGTAGCAGAGCTTGATACTGCAGATTCTCCATTAAATTTCAGAGATGCTAGTCTTGACATGATAGCCAATAAAAGATTAGAAGCAGCACCTTGAGCAGAAGCTGAACCGACTTCTTCATGGTCGAATAATGCTATAAGACTGACAGTGTCACTTTTGGCGAGAGCAGATTCGTCATCTAAAGATTCAATGAGCGCAGTAATTGACATGTAACAGGTGCATTGGTTGTCGAGTCGAGGAGAAAAGATAAACTCATCTCTAAGTCCACCAATGACAGATTTCTGAGTATCAAACAGTACCAGTTCGAAATCTTCGATATCTTTAGGATTCACACCAGCTTCACTTGCAATCAAGTCCACAAGGCCACTTTGATGTCTGGCACTGATAGCTGGAAATGCCGAATTCTTCTCTTCAGCATCAATCTCGGTTTCATTCAAAGTAGATTCTACCAGTGAAATGATAGGCTGAAGTTGGGTCTCCTTATTGATATCTACTTTGGTACTGGTGGTTCTATCCAAGTGAATAGCCAATGTAGGGATTTTCAGGATGGGTTTGTCGACTTTGACGAGTTTAGGCAGTAATTGACCAGTTGTTTGATCTTTGACAAACAATCGGCCGGCCACTGATAAATCTCGGTCAAACCATGTAGGCCACATGCCTCCACCATATGTCTCAACACCAACCATATTATAGCCAGCAGCAGACTTTTTTGAGTTGGGTTTGACTCTCATAGTTGGACTATCAGTATGAGCGCCAACAACAGCAATCCCATGACCAGGCTTCCAGGTGCCACCAACAGCGAAAGCAATAATAGATGAAGCATTTCTGGTGAGATAGTATTTTCCCAAAGGTTTGATAACATCATCCCATGAATCACGTTCGAAAATTTCCGTGAATCCAGCTTTAGAAAGCATTTTTTTCGCAGAGCTTACAGCGTGATAGGGGGTAGGTGAAGCATTAATGAACTCGAGAAGTCCTACAAGTTAGTAAAAAATCTGGTGGGAAATATTTGCAGATCCTGAGTATATTTACCAGTGGCATATTTATTGGAGGACATTTGGACAGGTATAAGATTGAGAAGAAGAGGTTGAGAATTCAGATACTTCAATCGAACTTGGTGCATGCGGGCTCCGAGGAGAAGATACCCATCCATAGCCGCATGCGGCTGTTCTGTGCGGAGATAAGAGAAAGAGTAATACCGAGGATACAGAGCTTGTTAATAGAAAATAGGGGTTTAAAAACTGAAATAGAGGATTTTATAATTGATAGATGTGTGTTGTTATGTTGGCTTGATTTGGCTTGGCTAGATGTTAGCTGACCATATGCGGATCCGAAGGAATGTCTCTACGGATAAATAGAATCAGAGATAATCCAGGATATGGCCAGAAATAAGACAACAGAATAATCAGATCGGACACTTTCCAATTGAGCTATCAAAATTTTGATATGTTCTTTTGTTTGTGCTTTGAAGCCCATATTCCTGATATTTCTTAGACTCGCTCTTGAAGTCAGTCATTCTCACGTCACCACACACCGTTTTTAGACATCTTTATTTATAAGAGTTTGTGGTCGTGTACCGGACAGACATTTAACAACACACTACCATAATGGCAGATAAACTGGATCTAGCTTCACTTTCTATCCATGCTGACGATCATTTGGCTAATACCACTGACGTAGCGCCACCTATACATGTATCGACTACTTATCGTTACCCTAGCTCTCACGAAGACCTGGTGCAATATGATTTTGGTGATCCCTCGACGAGATATGTGATTTATTCTCGAATTGAGCAGCCAAACACTCTAAGAGCTGAAGAAGTACTTGGAGAGATTCTTGATGGCCATGCTGTTCTGTACTCTTCCGGTTTATCTTCTTTCTTTGCAGCAATGACTCACTACAACCCGAAAACAATATTCATTGGCGACGGATATCATGGTTGTCACGGAATATTGAATGTTTTGAAAAGAAATCATGGCTTGAAAATAGAACCTTTGGAAGCAGCCGAGAAATTGTTGCAACCTGGCGACTTGATCCATTTGGAGACTCCTGTGAATCCTACTGCGCTGTGCTTTGATATCGGGCATTATGCTAAAATTGCCCATTCAAATGGCGGATATTTGTTAATTGACTCGACTCTTGCGCCACCTCCTTTGGCTAGACCTTTTGATCATGGGGTTGACATGATTATGCACTCTGCCACAAAGTATTTTGGTGGACACTCGGATTTGTTGGCAGGTGTACTGGTAACCAAAGACCCTCAGGTGAAGAAGCAGCTTTTCTCCGATAGATTGGTTTTAGGATCCAATGCTGGTAACTTGGAGACATGGTTGCTTCTTAGATCTTTAAGAACTTACAAGCACCGTGTTTTAGGACAATCCAAGAATGCGGAGACTGTCATCAACTATCTCGTGGCCAACATAGACAAGCTACCCAAGTTGAAAAAAGTATATCATCACTCTTTGCAAACAGAACCATTTGTCAAAAAGCAAATGCTCGGGGCTTCTCCGCTGTTCTCAATTGATCTTGTAGATGGCCAGAGTGCTAAGGAACTACCGTCCAAACTCAAGCTGTTCCACCATGCAACCTCACTTGGAGGAGTTGAAAGTTTAATTGAATGGAGATGTATGACCGATCATAAAGTTTCACCTTCCTTGTTGCGAATTTCAATTGGATTGGAAGATGTAGATGATATTATAAAAGACTTGACTCAGGCATTGAGCTAAATGCAATATAGATTTAATATCAATATACATACAAATTTAAGTACTAGAGTCACATACCACACAATAAATATTAGTTTTGGAGTCCACACCTAGCTTCTCAAGGCATTGGTGATGATATGTATGTCCGCATTTGAAAATCACAAGAAGGTCGTCCATATGATCTGAATCGATATCTGTGGTAGAATCACTGCCACTATGGCTAGACAATCGTCCAGCATCGTCATGTGCCAATGCACTAGGGAAGAACGACTCAAGTGTTCTTTTCTTTTGCTTGTCTTCCCACTTCTTGTATAACCAATCGGCATCAACGCCAACACCAACGACCTTCCGTCCACAACCTTCACATTCTCCAGTTTTTGAAACCCTCCATCCTTGTAGCCGTTCACTCACAAGTTCCAAAAGGACTTCATATGCATCACCTTCAAGAATCTGTTTTGTGACCAACAACATCGTCCTTTGATATCCATAAGCTGCAAACAAGTCATCTAATATCGGCCGTACTGCACCAACTGTATGGAAAGAATTGGATTCTGATGATAGTACGGAACGGAAAATATCAATAACAGCCTTGTTATGCTGGATAGAGGATAATCCACCTCCTGTAGCATTCAGCAATGATGATAGTGCATTTTTCAGCAAGCCACGCTTAAACAAAACACAATCTTCTTTACTATCGCTTACTGTCAATTCAGAGGCAGCGTCAGAGGAAAGCACATTATCTTTGGATATTTTGATTAACGTGTCTAACAACCGAGTCCACAAAGAACTTGCAGAAGTTCCTGAGTCACTCTGAAAAGACTTCGTCTTCTTCTCCACTGATTGACAAATATCAACACCTCTCTTAACATACATCTCCAACTCATTCTTGACATTGTTCAACTGATCTTCTGGGCATTGTGGAGGAAGAGCCATAAGGTCTTCATTAAGGTGGTGTAACTCATCCAAGAGATAGATCATCGCTTCACCATCTCTGTGCTGTCGGCATAAAAGAAACGCTAAGATATCAATACATCTGTTTTCGATGAGATCATCAACAACACTAGGAAGCTCTATATCAGCTTCATTAGTAAGTAATGTATCCAGTAGATACTGGATTCGCGAATTCTCATGTTGCTTGGCCAGTAAAGATATGTATGTTGTTCTGAATTTCATTAACGGCACTTTTCCTCCTGATCCAGAAAGTCTAAACTGTTCCTTGAGATACCTGTACTTGAGATCACCATGAGGTCCATTATCATCTTCCTTCAATATCAGATCATGTAGAGATGGGCAATACTTTTCAGCCAACTGAGCCATTGTTTCACAGTTAAGTTCCAGCAGCTTTGTGTAGTTCATGGTTATCAACTCGACAACAGCTAATCGTTCTTTTTGATGAGCATTGGCACTAGCAGACATGCATTCCTCGATAATGGAGAACAATTTTGAAATATCTGCAAAAGATCGGCTTTCTAGATATAATCCTAGACTCACATTGAGATACTGGCCATATCGCTGTCTGGACTTGAAAAGATATTGTAGTACTGAATAGTACTTTTTTTCATATAGAATAGAAACCAGATTGTCGATATTCATCGGTCTGAACTTCGAAAGCAGTGACTGAAGTGCAATCTCACATTCATCTTTCAGATTTGGGTAAGACTGTAGGCATAGCTCTTCCATAACTTTGGTAAGCTGCTTCCCTAGAAGCATGATATATTGACTGAATTTAGGATAGTTTCGAGCCAAGAATATATTGAAGTAGACCCTCATTTCTGGACCAAAGTTCTCCACGTTGAAAACATCAAATAAAGTACTGACAATGAGCTGTCTACTCACCGTTTTCCCAAAAGATGCAACTTCATTAGATGATACACCAGGAGGAATATTCCTGTCTTCCCCATCATTCAAGAATGAATCTTCAAATGCTTCATTAAGAGCCGAGAAAAATGCAGGGCAGTCGTACTGAATGAGAAGTGAAAGATATGGAAATCTGGAAGTCTTCATTGCAAACTCGTCATATGTGGATTCCCAGTAGAGTAAAGATCCAGAAAGGAGTACTTGATAAACTGAACACTTGGCCATGTAACTTTCTACAGCATCTTCCACCAATATTCCTGTAGGATAAACTTGACCAGTAGAAACGTATGAAATGTATGGGTATATTTTGGCTGCTTTCTTTTCAGGCGGAGAATCCAAGTTGTTATTTCGCTGCTCTTTAATCTCTTTATTCGCAACATTGATGAATTTCATCAGTGGACTAACATAGTCGTGCATAGCAGTATTCCAGATATAAATCTCGGTATCTGCTAGATTATAATTTTCACACAATTTCAAAGTAAGATCAATGTCGAGAGTGCTTGTGTCCAATCGACAAATGACATCTTCCAGTATTTCCGATGAGCCAGATAGATAGAGCACCATGTCTTTAAGTACACGAGGAGGTAAAGAACTGATTTCACCATTATAAATAAAACCTGTCAATCTATCGAAAAATATCTTCTGAACAGAGATTTTCTCGAAATGATCATATATAGGATCCAGTAGATCTGGTCTGCCCATTGCACATACTGCAATCAAACATGAATCAACAACTTCACGGATTGTAGAAGCATCCGACTCATTGGATGATGTCTTCATGATATACTTTAGGCATGCAAACAGTAGGTCAGGAATTGTTTTGGCCACTACTTCCTGCCGTTCATGGTCATCTCTGGGTAAGCCTAATGAAACAAAATCTTGTTCTCCAAGATAGAAACTAGTGGCTAATGCGATCGCTCTTACATAGTCACCACTTTCCATTATATCCATTAGTCTGTCTGCCCATGTGGACAAAGTACCAACAACAAATTCGTACTTGCCAAGTAGAAAGAGTTTCCCTTTGAATACACTGATACAGTTTGTATAGCTGTCGGCAAGAACAGCTGGTTCTTTGATACCACCAGGAAGAGTGAACCTAAGATCACGAAGAGAAGACGAATAGTAGTCATGATGCAAAAGATGCTTGTTGGTAAGATCCACTACAGCTGTCACTGACATACTGTCTTCATTGACTACTAGTAATCTTTGAGTGATGGTTATAAGCACAAGAAGCTTTGGGTTCACCCATTCAATATCGACTATAGGCTCATCACAAAAGAATTTTTTCTTTGAATGAAAAGAGAGTCGGTATTCATTGCTGTTGGAATCTTGTACCTGACGTACTTCAAGAATCTTGCAAACATTGGACCAGCAGTAAGCTAACAGAGCTGTGGATCTCTGGTCATCAACATCTTTTACACCAGGATACCAGGACAAGCAAGCACTAAATCCCATCGATACATTGGCTTCCTTATGACGAATTGACTTGAATTGTGTCTGTGGCTGAGGAAATGGTGATACCACAACTAAATAATGCGGAGTCATGATGGCCAATAGAAACAGTTCCTCACCAAGCACAGCATCCAAACCGAGAGGTCGAGGTTCCATTGCCAACACAGAATTGCGCTTTTTGTATGAATTGGCAGATTGAAGATTTTTAGGTGAAATTTGCCGCAGGTAACGACCCAGAACACGCCTTGATTTGGTAGTTTTGCCCATGATGGTTCTGAATGTATCGTGGATCAAAACTAAGCCCATAATGTCAGCAGAAACAAGACAACTGTGTCGTTGACCAACAAATGCCAAGTGAACAATGGTGGTGCCTTGTATATGCCCTACAGAGTCTATATCACTTTCAGGGGCTTTGGTGAGAGGATTGATCCTGATGTTGAAGCTAGAAGGTTTATTGAAATCCCATGTGACAATGGTACCATTTGAGTAGCCAGCAGCAATAAAAGACTGGTCTACACTTGTAGTTAATGCAGTGACATGTCCAAATGTCTCTACTGTAGCTTTCTGACCAAGTACAGTTTCTAAAGTTTGGTGATAATCAAATACTAGAACATATCCTTTGCTAGTACCAATGCATATTTTTGAAGAAACAAGAGCTAGAGCTGGATCTCCATATAGTTCACGGGAACTTTCCGAGTAGACCTGACTAGAAAGTCGTCTAAGTTTGGACCATCTGAAGGCTTCCCATGGTGTGCTGAGAGTGCCCGAGTCTATTAAAGAATCGAAGCCCGCGGGAGCAGCTAAAGGCACCTGTTTTTGCCGCAATTTGGACAGTCCAAGAGCACTAGAGCTAGATCCAAGTCGTTCCTTGCTAAGCCTTGTCTGGAATCGCTGGTCAATTGAGTAAGGGATCTGAGCATGTTCATGTTCGTGATCACGTGCGTGCCCTATAGAACTTACACCAGTCCCTGCTTTATCAGGAAAACTACCTTGCGAAGAAGTAGACACAGATATTGAACCACTGGCTATTTCTGGGGAGTCATTATTAGTGGCCGAAGAGAGCCATGAAGGCTGACGGGAATGGTCCTTAGCATAAACTGCTAGTCCATCGACCTCAGCATCGGTATCCTGACTGGAAACGAAGCTTGCATTGTTGGAAGCTGCAGAATCAGCAGAACTCAATTGTGATAAGAATCTAGCCGAACTGTGTCGTTCCACAGGTTTGAGCTGAGATTCCGCTGGTATACCAAAGAACTGCGGCAATGTGGTGTTAATTGGTTTGGCTGCGAGACTTTCGACTGAATGATCCGACAAAGCAGCCGACTGCTGTGATTCGTTCGACTGGAGCAGAATTTCCGGAGGTTCAGCCCAAACATTTTCCGAGGAATTGCTATCCTCGTCCATCAGTATAGGTCACGGATTTCTGGTGGTGATGATGTTGGTATGTGATGATCTCATGTTGATACTGGGAGTTTATCTACAAAAGAAGCAAGAAGCCAAGAACAAGCAACTAAATAGGCATATCCATGGTCGCTGGTAGGTCGTTAAGACAGCGTAAAAGTGCTGTGAACTATGCGGTTTTAGCAGGGTTTTCTGAAGATGAAGATTTGGCCGAGGTGACTGGAAAAACTGGTGATAGTTCCGACGAGTTTTCGTTGGCAGATGCTCAAATGGACGAAGAAGAGAAGGATAAGGATGAAGAGCTAAGCATGGTAGAAGACGACGAACTTGGAATTGAGAAGGATACGCCAAATGGCAGTCATAATGGGAATGGAAATGGTGATAGCTATGAAAATCACAGTGTGAATGGCAATTATTCAGAGGCTAAGCCCAGGAAGAAGAAACCAAACCCGAAGGTTAAGAAAGAGCCAAATAATGATTTAAAACTGATTTCTTCCAGATCTAAGCATTCATCAGGTATGAGGGAACGGTTTCGGTTCTTTTTCGGTAACAATGAGCAGAATTATATCGATGCGGTTGGACAAAGACATGTATGGTCTGGAGAACTGTTTTCACCCTTGAAAGAGCTTATAGAAGATGGGCAGAGAATTGCTAGAAAGGCATTATTTGAAGCGAAGTTTTCTGCTTTGCATGGACAGCAAAAAGCTGAAATTCTTGAAGTTGTGCCTTTTGCTGAAGCTGAAACTGGCATCAGATTACTCTATGATCAGCAATCTGTTACGCCTATTGATTTACCAACAGGCAGTGCTATTCCGCTTGCAGATAATTCAGGAATAATTTTTAACGCTGGAGGAACTGTTACGAGTATATCATGGGCTCCAGGACATTCAGGCCCATCTCAGTACCTTGCTGTCAGCACAGTCTACGATGATTCGTGGGATCCAGTGAATGTAAAAGTTCTGTCAGAAGACACTAGTGTATTTGAAAATAGCGGCAGCAAGTCTTTGATTAGGATATACAATATAGACACTAGCAGTGGAGATTTGAGATCTGCTACACCTGTTGTGACATTCGCTACTGAGTTTGGTGCAGCTCATAAGCTGGAATGGCAGCCATGTGAAGAATGTCCTACAGAATTTATTGGCAATCTTGCAGCAGCATTTTATGATGGTAAATTACGAGTTATTGAGGTAGATAAGCCAGCTGGAAGCTCATCGTTCAAGCTCGTGCGGTCAGCATTGACATATGAACTGGATTCAAATATACTTGCATTTGCCTGGAGAACTTCACAGATTCTTGTTGTGGGAACCTCGGATGGTTGTTTAGCCGAATTTTCGATACCAGATACAAGCAGTCCGTCTTTTTATACACCTGTAGCCGGTTCAGCTATCACTTCAGTGTCCTCAGAATACCCCGACGGGGAAAACCGACTTTTGATCACATCTACAGACGGATACACGCGCATGTTTGATGTTAGAGATTTGAGAAGATCTAAAAGTGCAGCTGGACGGTCCACACAATACTCCATGTCTTCAGCTTACTCTTGTCATAGCAAAGCGTTTATTGCCCAGGAAGACAGTTATACATGCAAAGTAGTACCATCTACACATATGAATACACCGTATGCAGGAACAGGCCTTACGCGGCATGATGGTGCACTCACATGTATAGCTGCATCTTTACTTCATCCGTTTGTATTGACTGGTAGTACTGATGGTTCAGTCAATACAGGTAATATCATACGTAGAATTATGTCCACAGCGAGAAAGTCGAAAGAACAGTACAGCTCTGCCAAACTATGGAAACTAGACGTGGATTATCATACACATATGTTTAGAATCAGTGATCTGTTAGAGCTGGACAGATTTGACACTGTTCAATCGTCAGACCGACAGTTTTTGTATCCTCCAGCTGTGGCTATTACGGCTTTAGCTTGGAACAACAATCTTAGCAGTGGATCATGGTATGCTGCTGGAACGGCCAGTGGCTTGGTCAGGGTAGAGACTTTGGGTTGACCAGGGGAATTATTTAATAAATAGCATATCATTGCATATACCGAGTAATTGGATAATACTCAGCCAATAATCAAGATGATTCAACACCATTCAATAGATTGGAAACTGTTTGTCGATTTCAGTAGACCATCTGAATAGCCCACCGATGACATCAAACACCTTGGTAGATTGTAATGTATCTCTAAGAAGCTTGGTAGCCAGCTGAGAATCGTTACCATAACGACATACCACATAGACCATAGTAGAAGCATCAATATCTGGTAAGACTGCTTTGTCAGCTTTTATAGAATCCAAAGGAATATTAATAGAGCCAGGAAGTGAACAGATATCAAACTGGTTTGAGTCGCGGACATCAATTATAAGAGGCTTCGATGTAGTTATAGCATCATGAAGCTGCTGTACAGTTACTTTCCAGTCTTCTGGAATGCTCGGAGAACTTGGATGACCACAAAAGACGTCATAATCAAGAGATCCGGTTTCTATATCTTTCTGTTTGATGCTAGCAGACTCTGAGCATACAACACACTTGGCGCTTGCACCTCTCATTTTGATATATCTCCAAGGATTGCTAGAGTATGCAGAAAACATGAGCAGAAACGGCTTGAAAAGCTGGCTATCATATGCACCAGTAATAACCTTGATAGCTTCAATAGCTTGCATGACACCCATGACTCCTACAACAGGTCCTATTATACCGCCGTCTCCACATGTCAGAATGCTATCAGGAGGAGGAGGCTGGGGATAGAAGCAGCGATAACATGGGCCATTTCGAAAGTTATAAATTGAAAGCTGGCCTTCTGATTTAAGCGCTGATGCCGAAATCACGGGTTTTTCCAAAATAACCGCTGTATCATTGATTAAGTATCTTACAGCAGGAGCATCAGTACAATCCAAGACATAATCATACAACTGCAATATCTTGAAAGCATTACTACCGGTCAGATGCTCATGATATGTATCGACTACAACATTGGAGTTCAATCTACGACAGAAATCTTTTGCTGAATCTACTTTATAAGCACCAATTTGGCTGGTATCATGGATGATCTGTCTATGTAGATTGGAAATATCCACATTGTCGCCATCAACTATGCCTAATCGGCCTATCCCTGCTCCAGCAAGATACGCAATAGCAGGAGACCCTAATCCACCAGCTCCAATAACCACAACCGAGCTGTGTTTGAGTCTGTGTTGTCCTGTGATACCTATTTCAGGCACCAGCATCTGACGGCCATAACGCTGGAATTCCTGCAACGACAGTTGATGGGAAAAACCATTGGACGACTTGAGCTCTTTGATTTCCAGCTTGAGCTTTTCATTTTCAAGCCGCAATTTTTCCAGCTCTTCTGTCATGATGTTACTTAAATCTATGTTGGATTATCTATGAAATGCACAATGAGTTGAACTTCAAGATTCTACCTTTCAAAAAGTACATTTAAACTATGACTAAAAAGAACGAAAGATATACAATATCTGCGCGCAATAAATAGTATTAGTTACATACACAGTCTACGAACAATATGATATGACAGTTTTTGTTTTGTTTTGCTTTTTTCCGCTTTGAATTTAATTGCTTGGTATTCATTTTTCATTTTCATTTTCTCATACAAGTTTCTGCTTGACAAAGAATCGCTGCAAATGACTGAGTTGCCAGACACATGTTGCTCCCAGAACCAATAACTGAAACAATGTCCACTTAACTACACGGGCATTGGTAGACTCACTTTGGTCCCTGAACAATGCCTCACGTTCTTTCATTAAAGCTTGCTCTCTTCTTACAACCATCAGCTTATTTCGCAATGCTCGCACTCTGCCAGCAAGATCGTTCAGTTTTTCTTCATTCTTACTATCCATAGTGGCAGCATCTCCCACTGCAAAGTCGAGTTCCATTTTGACTCCACTTTCATGGAACCATGCACCATTCAAAGCTTTATAACAGATTCTATGTTCTCCACTATCGGCAGCAGTATATACGAATTCACCTTTAGGCTTGAGTTTCTGGAACAAAACACGATGATTGTTGTCGAATGTTTCTTCAATCGTGATCTGGATGCCAAGGGTATCAGGTCTGATCCAATTCTGGCTTACACCTTCGAATTCCCATGCGCTATGTGCAGCAGCTAGAACTGTGCCTTTTGGTAAGTCCAAATAGAAGCACTTTTGGCTTAGACCTTCAAGATAGACATTGATAGCCGCGACTGTTTTTATCAAGAATAGCGTTAAAATAAACTTAACTGCCAACATTCTCAAATACTGTGATTTACAGAGTTTCAAGAGTTGTTTTTCCAGAAGAAAATAGTAGTTTCTAAAGGTTTGCTTTTGACAGCCTGGCTTGTAAGTTGAAAAGTTGGTGATGATTGGGAACGCGTGTGAGACGAGAGGTGGTAGGCACGGCTGTTGTAGAAAATCAGAATCAGATTCAGGGGTACCGATTTTTTATGATTCATTATCATAATGAACAGATAAAAATCATTAAATTATTATACAATTAGTATATATAAATGCCTAATTCTTAGAACGACTCTTCAGACGTTCTACCAGACTATTGACAGCTGTCTTGTTCTTCTCTTTTGGCACCGAGGTCTCCAACTTCCTCTTTTTACTCGATTTTTCAGACTCAGAAGGAGCGGAATATGCATTATCAGATTGAGTTCTTCTTCGACGTTCGCCCATAATTTTCTCCATAGCCTTGGTCTTTTTGAATTGTGGTAGAGTGGTATCTATAGAGTACTCTGGGTTCTCGAACAAAGCCTGGAATCGAGGGTCTGCAACATCGAAATCAGCCTCGGCTTCTTCCAGCTTTTCACGTCGTAATCTAGATTTGGTTTTGTGTCTGTCTTTACCAGTGGGTTTGTCAGCATGCTCATTTGTCGCAGTCTTTTTGACAGCAGAGATGTCATCATCCATAAGAAGTAGTTCCATT
Organism: Daia tannicola; assembly: GCA_030569095.1. Taxonomy (NCBI): domain Eukaryota; kingdom Fungi; phylum Ascomycota; class Dipodascomycetes; order Dipodascales; family Trichomonascaceae; genus Daia; species Daia tannicola. The sequence continues at coordinate 1,053,180 of JAJMJQ010000001.1, forward strand.
TCTGCATTTTGCTTGGTTTTGTCATCCTTAGAAAAGTCCTTGCTTTTGTTTGATTTATGCGAATGTTTTTTCGTTTGAGATTCAGCCGCTGCAATGTGTTGTTCGTCGTCGGCAGAATGCTCAGCATGGTCATCATTATCACCAGCATGGTCATCAGCATCAACTCTCTTGGAATTCCTAAACTTCTCCATTCTCTTCATCTTCCTTTCCTTTTCTTTTCGCTTGTACTTTTCGATAGTATTTTCATTCTCTTCATCAGCTTCATCTTTCTTTGCTTGGGCTTCATCCAGACCTGGAGTGAATGTGATTTCCATGTCAATATCACCAGCTTTTTGGCCCAAAGCAACAGGAAGTCCACCAAGAAGTGTTTTGTACTTTTCCGCAACATGTTCGTCCTCTTCGTCACTATCACTAGCCAAATATGCCTTGAAATCCATGTCTTCAATATCTCGTTGACTGAATGCTTTGGTGGTCAGTTTCTTTCGGTCAGCAGGAGTCTCGTCCCAGGTCAACTTAACTTTAGAATGCTGCAATGCATCTGTAATGTAGTTATTAGGCCGGAAACTCGTAGGAATACTATCGCAGATATCTTTAGGTTCATCTTCGAAATCCATGTCCTCTGGAACATATCTCAGATCAAAGAAATTGGCAGTAGATTCAAACTCTGTACCATCACATTGATCATAGATATTTTTGGCTGTAGCAACACTGTCACACTTTACAACGGCATAATAATATCTTAGACGTTGAAGCTGATATTTCCGGAACTGCTTACTGTCGATTTCATCTCCATTGTCTTCTTTAACAATGGTTTTCTCGTTGATTTCTTCTTCTTTTGTGTCGTCGAAAAACTCTGCTGAAGGTCCATGCTGTTCTTCAACCAACATCATCTTCTTACCAAATTCACTAGGATAAATTGCAACAGATGAGATTTTACCAGCTTTAGGAGCAAAACTAGAAAAAGTCATCATAAGGTCAACAGCTCGAAGATTATCCCAATCCATGTTGACTACGGCGAAAGCAGAAGTTTCGTCACCAAGAGGAATGGCATTCGAGTCGGTATCTATCAATAGATCTTCCTCGACCTCGGCCTCTACGTCGGAATCTGACTCAGAGTCAGAGTCGGATTCCGAGCTGGAATCGGACATGGAACTGAGCCCTTCGCCTCTAGCGTAGTCGGGCACAGCGGCAAGTGTCTCTTCAGAATCGGAATCAGACTCAGACTCAGACTCAGACTCCGAGTTCTCTGCTTTATTGGAATTCTCTTCTTCATCAATGTTGTAATATTTCTCCATATCCTTCATCTGGTCATTATTCTCTACTTTTCGGCCATACCGATCAATAGATACCGTTTTCTTGAACCTTTCATCGGTATCAATGGCATTCTTGAATCGTGAATCCAGATCAGTTTTCAGAGACTTTTTGCCTGGAACCCTGAACCGTGGGTCACTATGAATACTGGCAAAACGCGGGTCTGCGGTAGAAGCCTTTTTTTCACTGCCTTTAACTTTATTATCTTTTTTAGCCATTTTCCAGTTGGTTGAGTGAAGCAAGTGGATAGTTGAAAGAAGAGTAAGGATGAGTTTGGTTGGAGTGAAAAAAAAAATATATGATAAAAAACACAAAAAACAAAAAAGCGAAATAGATTATGTCAAAAACACAAAAAACACAAAAAACAAAAAAAACTTTTCAGATTTTCAATATCAAGCCCCGAGGAGCATAAAACCCAAACCATCTCCGATTATACTTCCCCGATTTACGCGTTTAATATCGATTCAACATACTCGCTCTTTACACTACAAGCAGCAGAATATCTATGAACCTGTCTCTTCTGGATCCATTTGTTCTTGCACAAGAATATCCTGAACAGCTGACATCTTCATTGAGTAAGCACTAATATATCTCAAAAAACTACAATCAGATCACTAACTTCAGTATGGGGTCACTCTACTTGCATCAGTTTTAATCGTAAAGGTGATTATCTTGCATCTGGACTGTTAGACGGCTCAATTGTCATTTTTGACTTTGATACCCACAGTGTTGTTAAAACACTAAAAGGTCATGTTAGACCAATTCAACTGATATCATGGACTCCAGATGGACGTTACTTACTTTCGTCTTCACGTGACTGGAAATGCATTATTTGGGACCTAGAAACCGGTCGTCCACTAAATATAGTGAACATGGGTGCACCGGTATGGAGTGCTCAGTTCTGTTCTGATAGTCATGATATGTTTGTGGCTTCATTGTATGAAGATGACGCGAAGTTGGTACGGATTTTGGATGACAATACGACATTGATAAAGCCATTACCTGTATCTGCAAAGATAGAAAATGGCGAGGAGAAAAAACCGGAGAAGCATCTGACACTGGTGACGGTGTTCAGCAAGAATAATGACTACATTTTAGCGGGTACCAGCAAAGGGTTTGTTAATGTGATCGATGTAAAGACTTTGGAACTGGTAAGAAGTTTTAAAATCACGTCATCTAATATTAAGAACATGGTGCTAAGTCTTTCTGGCCGAATCATGGCGTTGAATTCATCTGATCGAATCATCAGAGTATTACGAGTGCCTGATTTCACCAGAGAAAAGCCTGAAGAATGGGACATGGAAGTGGAACACAAGTTCCAAAATGTAGTAAACAAATTCCAGTGGAATTCTGTAACTATCAGCTTGAATGGCGAATATGTTCTTGCATCCACCTATGAATCGGCTCATGATATATATATGTGGGAAGTTTCACAAGGCGTATTGGTTAAAATCTATGACGGACCTAAAGAAGAGATGGTTGACGTTGCATTCCATCCTACGCGGCCTATCATTGCTGCGACAGGACTAGACACTGGTGCTATATATATATGGACATATGTGATTCCACAGAAGTGGAGTGCGCTAGCACCTGACTTTGTGGAGCTTGAGGAGAACGAGGAGTACCAAGAGAGTGAAAACGAGTTTGATATTGAAGATGAGGCTGCATATAATCAGAGACAACTAGATGATGAAGAGAATCAGGTGGATATTCTGACTATTGAACGTACTCGTGGCGAGTATAGTCAGAACTCGTTTGTACTGCCTATATGTCTGGAGACCGAAGAGCAAAAGCCATTATCCGATGACGATGACTAATTATGTGTTTAAATGGAAAGTGCCAGATGCATAAAGAGTTTCTACCTCATGAAATGAGATATAATCATTGCTTAGTCGTTCCTTCCTGATTGCTTACTCCATGCGTAGTCACTGCGTACTCGCTGCGTACTCTCTCATTACTCATTCCTTACCTCCCTCCATATATGCACAGCAGAATCATCTCCTGCCGTCACAAGCATCTCCTTGTCATCAATATCATCAGCCCATGCAACACAATTGGCTTCATATACTCCATGACTGTTTTCTATAATCTGCTCAACTTCCCAAACTCCATTAGCTTCTCTATAAATCACAAGCTTGCCATCTGCACCAACAGTAGCTATCCTGCCACTTTTCTTGCTCCATGCAACAGAATAGATCACTCTTGTATGTACTAACGGTAACTCAGCATCTTTTTCCCACTCTTCTACCAAATCATCACTTTTAAATGTCGAAGGAATAGCACTAGCATCATAGCCTCCCATAGATGCTATCCGTTTCCATACAATACACTTGAGGTCTCCAGAACAGCTGACCAATCGTAGCGGGTCGTTCTCGGTCTTTGGGGTTTCGAAATCACACCCCCACACTGTGTCAGAATGGCCTTTGATTTCTGCCACAGACACCCAATCATCTTCATCCTCTCGCCACAGCCGTATCGTGTCGTCATAAGAACATGATGCTAACAAAGTCTCCTGTGGATGCCACGTGACATGCTTGACGTCCTGGGTATGTTCCTGCAGTACACCAAGACATTCAAACTCTTCATTCATATCGTCAGTTTCCCATATCCATATACTCTTGTCACGTGAGCATGTGGCCAAAAAAATGCCGTTGGCTGACCAAGCCACTCGTTTGACTTCATTTTCATGGCCCTCTACAGTAGCATAGAAGACCCATTCTCCATCTTCGCGACCCCAGATGCTTACAGTAGAATCAAAGCTTCCTAATGCAAGAGAAGGCTCATCACCCGTAGGTTTCCATGCCACAGATCTTATGGTTCTCTTGTGGCTATCTTCCAGCTTGGTAATCAAGTTGAAAGGAGCATTCAGAGAGTAGATGTTGCAGGTCTTATCACTTGATGCAGTAGCTAGCAATGGTAATTTTGGATGCACAGATAAATTCCACACACGGTCCTTGTGATCGCTTAATGTTGCTCGGCGAGAAAACGGCATGTTGACTGTGATTGTGGTGGTTATTGAAGAGTTGGATCAACCGAGAGAGTGAGTGAGTAATTTTTTTTGGTTTTGTGTTTTTTGTGTTTTTTGTGTTTTTTCATCTTTCCCACCTTCAACTCACTCATTCACTCACTAAACTTTGATCTGTTTAAACAGAGCATATGCAGCGACTCAACAGAACGGTATACTCGTTGCCACTGAGGCATTTAAAACTAGCATCTCCTAATACACTTTGTTGCCGTTTTTATTCAGAAACCCCTGAAAAATCAAACGTCCCTAGCACTGAGAATAAACAAACCCAGGTCAAGAAACTGGAATATGTTCCTCCGGCTACTTACCAGAGAGTTAGTTACGAATACCCAGCACCACCAAAACCTGAACGAGTAAAACCAAAAGAATCGTCTCCATGGCGAAGACATTTGCCGTTCATTTCAGGTGTAGGTGTGCTGCTTTGGTGTGGTTATACAGTGAATCATTTCCTTGGAGGTAATGCTGATTCTGAAAACCATATTCTTACCCCTGAAGAATTCTCGACATTCAATATCACGTGCAAGCAAGACATTGCTCCGAACATGCAACTGATTGAATTGTCTCCGAAATATGAGCAATATCGTGAACTTTTGAAGAATCAGGGCACTTTATGGAATGGAAAGAAGATATGGAGTATTGAGGTCAAGCAGCCGCAGATTCAGGTAGTTCGAAGATATACGCCTTTGCCGCTGTATTATATGCAATACCGTGAAAATGGTCAAACGGAATCTTTGCTGAAAATGCTGGGTACTAGCGATGATGAAGGCAAGATGGTTCTGCTTGTCAAAAAGTATCATGACGGTGAAGTTTCAAGGTATCTTCACGGTCTTCCTGTTGGTAGTGAAGTACAGATAAGGGGTCCATATTATGGTTACAAGTACCCATATACTCCTTTAGATAAGACTACTTTCCGAGCACCTATGGAGGATGTACCTAGTAGAATGCTACCTGAATATGACCTTCCAGAGGAGCTTCCTAAACCTGAAAATGTTGCGTTTTTCGTCGGAGGCACGGGTATTGCAGCACCTTTGCAATCGTTACTATCGCGGAATCCTCCAAGAGGTAATACAGACGTTTTTTACTCTGTCAGAAACCGGTCTGAGATCCCTTTCCCTAGATTTCTACTGTTTCTCGAAAAAGCTGGCCGTGCTAACTTCCACTTCTATGTGGACGACGAAAACACTATTCTCACGGGAAAGGATATCAAAGAGCCGGCTTCAATGAACTATGACCCTAAGAAAGTAGCAGAGAAAACAAAAGCGCAGCTGCAGCATGAGGTAGAAGTACAGGAGATGATGGACAAGCTGAGAGAAGAAAGGAACAAGACAGTGGACAAGAAGTTGTTCCAAAAAGCGGAAACGCCTCGTACAAAGTACAAGTCAGTGTTGGACCAAGTTGCATCTAATAGAACACAATACCGTGATCAGCCGTACTCTCTGTCAGTGGTGTGTGGACCACAGGGCTATATCAACTATGTAGCTGGTGATGGAGGGCTGAACAACGACAAGCCTATTGAAGGCCTACTTGGTAAAAAGGGCTGGACAACTGACAATACGTATAGAATGGAATCTTAGAGGAGTTTCAAAATGTAAATAGTGGCATAGAAGTAATTGTATTGAAGATTGTGTATATGATTTGTATATGTGCGGCTGTGCATGTGCGGCTGTGCATTTTCCATTTTTTCGAGACAAAAAATCAGGCCAATATCTTAAAACTTCAAGTCTGTGTTGACACTGAGAGATCCTACTTGTATATATTCTTCTTTTCTCCTTTGGTTTTGTCCTGCCTCTCGTTCTTACTATTTTTATTATCCCTTATTTTATTATACAGTTGCTAACTCACTATGCGCGCCTCGAGATGCCTACTTAACATAGCCAAAAGTGTAGTTGATCTAGGCATTTCTGACAAGTTGGTTGTTCCTGCAAATGCCACTGTTTTCAGTGCAATTCAGCCTACAGGGGTGTTTCACCTCGGTAACTATCTTGGTGCTGTCAGATCATGGGTTGACATCAGCCAAGCTGCCCCTGAATCTGCCAAAATCATATACGCCGTTGCAGACCTGCATGCGATTACAATTCCAAAAGAACCTCTGCAATTGAGGCAATGGAGACAGCAAGCATTAGCCAGTATTATTGCGTCTGGAGTCGATCCTGAACGTTGTATTCTATACTACCAATCAGCTGTCCCTGCCCACACTCAGTTATACTGGGCTCTCGGCACAATCACAGGCATGGGATATCTCAGTCGAATGGTTCAATGGAAATCCAAAATCAATGTTTCTGAACATATGTCTGTAGATAAAATGGATGATGAAGTTCTGTCGAAACTGCACCTCGGTCTGTTTGCATATCCTGCCCTGCAAGCTGCTGATATCCTACTTCATAAAGCCACACTGGTTCCTGTAGGAGATGACCAGTCGCAGCATCTTGAGCTGGCGAGATATATTACATCTACCTTTAATCATAGGTTCAGTAAGAGCAGCGAAGAACCGATATTCCCTGTTCCCTCAACACTGTTAGCGCCGTTCAAAAAGATCCTTTCGCTAAGAGACGCTGGCAAGAAGATGTCCAAATCTGATCCAGATCAAAATGGATGTTTGTATATTACAGATGAGCCTGACATCATCAAAAAGAAAATTAGAAAAGCATTGACAGACTCACTGCCAGATCCAATTGCTTATGATCCTGTGACTAGACCAGCTCTGTCCAACCTGATTCTACTGACTGCTGGATTAGTAAGACAAACTCCTGGACAGTTCATGAAAGAGACTTTCAGTGTACCTCCTTCTGATCACAAACAGTTTAAGGATGCTATCACTGATGTAATCGTGGAATCTTTGACACCTGTTCGAACTACCTATCAGCATCTCAATAAGAATCTGGATTACCTTGAATCAATAGCTAAACGAGGGCAGGTATATGCTGAGGAATCTGGTAGTAAAACCATTAAAGAAGTATATAGAGCCATTGGTTTCTAGATACGTTTATTTAGAATTCAGCTATAATGTGAAACACTTAGTGAGCTCTTAGTTGCCGATTAGCTGTTGCAGTTGCGGCAGTAGCAGTAGATGCAGTAGTAGATGCAGTAGCAGGAGGTTTAGAGCTCGCTGTAGCAGCATCTACAGTCTGCTTGGCCTCTTGATTTACTGCTGCTGTAGGTACGGCCACAATTCCGCATGCCTTGTCCACTGCCTTTAGTAGCTTGTTGACTCGTTTCATAAACAATTCTTGGCATAAGGGATTGTCGGCCGGTGCTATAGTCACAGGGTTAGAGATGAGAGTCACTTTTCCAATAGGCATATCGCCAGCATACGATTTGTCAACTTGACTGAGCTTTTCAGTTCTGTAGTTCTCATACAGTTGATCGTGCGTAAGATCTCGGAGTTCTTGCAAATGAGACCCAAAAAGAACAGAACGAAGTGCCACAAAGTCAGAATGCTCTGGATCTTCGATTTTGACATTGCCCCAGGGATATGCTCTTGCTCTAATGATCTCACCGTCCTTCTGGATGACTCCATTGCTGCCAATTACAGAAAAAGGAACCAGCTCTCTTAGTGCGATACATTCTTCAATCAGCTCGCAGTCGTCATTGTCATCACTGGGGAAGTAATAAATAGGGATATCAAATGTCTTGATGTCCTCCATGATTAGCTTCTTATTTTTGAGCAGCTCCTCTCTGGTAAATGTATCAGCTTTGGCAATTACAGGAATGACATTAACTCTGGCAGAAATCTGCTTCATCAAGTCAATATCGAGCTCTTGCAAACCATGGCCTGTCGCAGAGATAAAGTACAAACAAGCATGGACGCGTTTGTCTTCAATTCGAGATTTACGCAATATCTTTGTTTCATCTTCAAGGATAGCATCAAATTGTCTCTCGAGATACGAAACAATCTTGCCGCAGCAGTAGTTATTGTTGATATTATCTCCAAAACCGGGAGTATCTACAATGGTCAAGGTAATGGTAGTACCATCAGACTCCGCCATTTCTACATGTTAGCAACAACAAAAAAAGGTAGGGTAGATATAATATGGGACATACGAACACGATGTGTATGGATTTCCATTTCCTGTGTAGAAGCAATATGGGCATTCTCTTGCAGCACATTGCCGTCACACAAACTATTCACAAATGTAGACTTGCCGATACCGCTTCGTCCACAAACCATCAGGCATAAGCTGAAGCCCTTCTTGACAATTTTACGACGGCGCATATAGCCGGGAGAAGACTGTAAGATAGGTTAATAAAAAATAGGAATAAAAAAAAGCATATATAATATAGGTAATCAATGGGTATTTACACCGCTGATGCTGTAATCTCTCGATCCTAAACTCTCAGAGTACATGTTTGGTATGGTTTGGTATATCTAATCAAATTTATGGGGTAATGTAAACAAAGTGGTAGTGAGGTTGGTGAGTTTGGTTAGGTGGGAGTTTTTTGGTTCGAGAGTCTGCCACTACACTTTGCTCTTCACAGACATAGGTTGCATAAGAAAGAAACAGACGCTCGGCTGTGGAAGAGGCGCCAGAAGAAGAGAAAGGAATTGCGGAGGAGTAATTTATATTTGCATAGAAGATTTTTCAGTGTTTGCGTTGTGCTAATTGCTTAACATTGATATCTGCCATTTACTAGACATATCTAAACATATTTGAAAGTTTAAAAGCCGAACTCAATCATCACGGACTTCTAGAAAAGATTTAATGAGTTTCCGAGAGTCACTGGACCCGTTTGGTAGCGATGAGGACATGCCTCCTGTGCCGGGGTCACCTACACCGAATAAACGCAGGCATACTCGCAACAATAGCACAAGCACCAGCAGTGTACATGGCTCACCAAGGTCACCTAGAAGGGGCCGAAATGCATATGGAGATAGATATATACCGAATCGAGCAGGTATGAACTTGCAGGCAGCTTTCAGTCTTGCTCAGCATGAGATACATGCAGATGATACGAAGGATGGCGATGAAACTGAAGTCCAAAGAGACGATAATGTTGATCGCACATTCTCTACGCTTCTAAAAGCAGAGATTTTTGGCGATCATGTTCCTGCGACTTTGGAGTCGACAGATGTGAGTTCCACCAATACGTCATTTGATAGTATGTCTTCTGGAGCTAGGACTCCACCAAGAATATCAAGATCGTTGCCAGTCACACCTAACAAGAATCTATTCAGATACAATTCACCTACATCAAGAGTATATGCTAGTCAGACTGGAAGCTCAAGTTCAAGCTCAGCTTCTACAGAAATGTTAGACAGTCAGAGTGAAGTATACTCGGTATCTCCAGTCAGAATGCAGTCGCAGAAACTACTGTTATCTCCTCGCAAAAAGACCCGTAGCATATCACAAGTTCCCTACAAGATTTTGGATGCACCTGATCTTGCGGATGACTTTTATTTGAATTTGGTAGATTGGGGGTCTCGTAATGTTGTGGGTGTTGGATTGGCATCTTCAGTTTATTTATGGCATGCACAATCTGGGAAAGTTCAACGACTTGCAGAACTTGAACAAGATCAAGTAACTTCTGTTTCCTGGCTGAATAGAGGCACTCATCTGGCTGTAGGTACTAACAAAGGATCTGTGGTGATCTACGATGCGGAAACACAGAAACGTGTTCGTACAATGAGTGGGCATGATCTGCGAGTCGGTTGTCTAGCGTGGAACGAGCATATTCTCACATCAGGCAGCAGAGACCGCACGATTCTACATAGAGATGTTCGGGTGCCACAGCATTATATTAAACGTCTTGCGGAACATAAGCAGGAGGTGTGTGGGCTTAAGTGGAACTTGGAGGAGAATCAGCTAGCCAGTGGCAGTAACGATAATAAGCTGATTGTATGGGATGGAGTCAACGAAACTCCGCTATACAAATTTGATAAGCATGAAGCTGCTGTGAAAGCAATCGCATGGTCACCACATCAACGGGGCTTGTTGGCCAGTGGAGGAGGCACGGCTGACCAGAAAATCCGGTTCTGGAACACACTGACAGGAACTTTGGTCAATGAAGTCGATGCAGGAAGCCAGGTATGTAATCTGGCATGGAGTAAGAACTCCAATGAACTGGTTTCTACTCATGGTTACTCGTTGAACCAAATTGTCATTTGGAAATATCCTTCATTGCAGCAGGTTGCGGCTCTAACTGGACACACTTACCGAGTATTATATCTTTCTATGAGTCCCGATGGCCGGACAATTGTCACAGGAGCCGGTGACGAGACACTACGGTTCTGGAATGTGTTTGATAAAAACAAGGGGGGCAGCCGTGCTGATTCGTCGGTGTTGGATGTATTTAAGCAGCTGCGATGACCTAAAGGTGGAGACGATATTTATTGTTATTTAAGGTGATTTAATGGTTGATTTCAGAAGTATTGAAAGATAAGATCAAAGTAAATCAAAAATATGCCAAAAAAAAAATAACCAAACTAAACCGAGCTAAATCAAAATGACTAATTTTCATGGTGGCAGCGGGAATTACAGCCGAGTGGCTTCTTATCGCCGGTGTACCCGTTTATGGAAAGTTTTACCGAGTCCGAAAGTGGATTTTTCACTCCGCTAAATGGCTGTGGGTCAGCCGTGCGGTTGAACAATAGCAGCTTTAAAGAGCTTTACAGAAATTTCAGGGTTTCTTTAACTTTTATTGGCTTTTACTAAAGTTTCATTAAGCTTTTATTAAGTTTTGAATAAAAATTTTTATCATCGATCTAAGTTTATTACCTGTTTTGTGCTCGGCTATCGACATACCCGCACCCTCGGCTCTTACCCACCATTTCCCGATCTTGGCTTTGAACTATATATTAGTCACTAGTCCCAGCCAAACGTAGACTCTTGACAACCACTTTTGATAACCGACCAAGAAGACGTTATTTGCAATGACTGGATACAAGTCCAAGGATCTTAGCCATCATCTTTCTGATGAAGCCAACTGCAGAAAGCCTTCTCCCCTGAAGGAAGCTTTCGTTGATGCCAGGAAACCAGGTGTGATCTCGCTTGGTGGAGGCTTGCCTCAGCCAGCATTATTCCCTTTTGATCAGCTCGAAATCTTGACCAGGAAACCTCCATTCACTGGTGGAGCTGATGAGGATATTACACACGATGCTAGTATCAAGATTTCAGTACAGAAACATTATGACGACCCAGATGTCGACGCACTTCCCCTAGCTTTGACTCTGCAATATGGATTTACTCAAGGCCCTGTCAAGTTGTTGGACTTTATCAAGAAGCATACGGAAACTGTTCTTAAGCCTAAGATTGATGATTGGGATATCATTTTGACTATTGGTAACACTCAGTCATGGGATGCGTCTCTGCGAACATTCACCAACAGAGGTGACACCATTATTGCTGAAAAATTCACATTCTCATCTGCTATTGAATGTGCAACTTCTCACGGCTTGAATGTCGTTCCTGCGGAAATGGATCTGCATGGAATTGTGCCTGAAAAACTTGAGACCTTGTTGGACAACTGGACTTCTGTTCATCCTAGCTTACCTAAGCCTAAGCTTTTGTATACAATTCCTACGGGCCAGAATCCCACAGGAAGTACCTTGTCAAACGAGCGACGTCAGGCCATCTATTACGTTGCACAAAAACATGATCTCATCATTATAGAGGATGAGCCTTACTACTTCTTGCAGATGGCTGATTACCAGCCTGGTGATTCATTGAAACCCGCGTCTGAAGAAAATATTTCCCACGACGATTTCTTGAAGTCATTGGTCAGCTCTTACCTTCATTTCGATACTGATGGCCGAGTTTTCCGTCTAGATTCGTTCTCTAAGGTTATTGCTCCTGGAACTCGTGTTGGTTGGATTGTTGGTCAAGAACGAATCCTAGAACGATTTGTTAGACAACACGAAGTGAGTATCCAGGTTGCTTCTGGGTTCGCAACTTCTATTTTATATGGTGTACTTACTCAGTGGGGACAAGATGGGTACTTGGACTGGCTGATTGCTTTGAGAAAGGCATACACTGAACGACGAAACGTCACTCTGGACGCTATAAACGAGTACCTCCCTAAAGATGTGATTGAATACATTCCACCTACTGCTGGAATGTTCTTCTGGATCAAGGTAGATGCTACTAAACACCCCAAGTTTAAAGAGCTTGGAGGAGATGTGTTTGCACTAGAGACAAGTGTATACAATACATGTATTAAGCATGGAGTACAGGTGATTCCTGGCCACTGGTTTGCCATTGAATCTCCTGACAGAAAGACCGGTTCAGAAAAGGAGATGTATTTCCGAGGTACTTTTTCTGCAGTGGCTCTTGAGAAGGTTCCAAAGGCCATTAAGCTGTTTGGTATCGCTCTGCGTGAAGAGTTTGGTCTGTAGATACCAGACTGAAAGGCAGGTGTTATTATTGCCATTTAAAAGTTATACTAGTTAGTATATTCATAATATAATTATACGGAAATTAATGGGCTGCCCCAAAGATAGTAGATTGAGTGGCCGTTCTAAAATGAGATTACATAACTACTGACAAATAAAATTAACCATAACAAATGCATTACTTACTCGCCTCGTTCGCTGTTAGTCGCTTTTCGAGCTCGAGTCTTTGTTTGTCCTGCCATCGTGCAAGGTTGGCATACTCATGCAGCTTGAAGCCAAATAGTTTGGGTACAAACCGTTCTCGAGGCTTCAATGGTACAATATAAGGATATGCCTGGAATAACATACCCGGGAAACTAGTACCGAAATATGCGCCGTCCAGTGAAGAATGTCGCGATGACTTTGGGTTGTATATATCTTCACATTTGACACAGTAAAGTTTAACTGTGGATCTTCGAGGTATGTCGTCGAGGCCTATAGGCAGGAGGGGATGCAAATGACAGTGGACTCTAGGGCATCTGCCAAAGTCGCAGTTTTTGTATTTCTCCAGCATTTTCTGTAGTCCACGTGCTGTGAGAATATAACGGGCATGAATCAAGCCGTATAGATGTCTAGCAAACTTCTCCGCTCGTTCCTGATCATATCCTTGTAGACTGCTGACATCGATATTGTCTACAATGATATCCATGCTCTGTTGTAGACTATCAACTTCGGAGTTTAATCCTGTCAGATTAAATCTGTCAGTGATAAACTCTGGGTCTGTGTCACAGAAATATTCGTTTCCTTTTGTGCCTAAGAACCAATCAATCCAGTAGTCCTCTAAATACGTTAGTGGTTGTGATTCTAGAAGCCAGAGTCAATCTGTACATTTTTTTATACTCACCGGAATACATGGAATAATCATCTCCAGTCTCGGGGTCTTGATCATCTCTCATGATGCTATATATCTCTTGAGTTTACTTAACTGGTCTATGAGAATGTGAAGTGAAGAGGAAGACAGAGTGGGAAAAGTCGAGTTTGTGTGACAAGACAACGTTGGGACTGTCGCGACATTATTAAAGACTAAACTTGTGACACGCCAGCAACGCGGAGATTAATAGGAGAGAAACAGACTGTTAAAAGATAGAGGAATACTGAATATTCTGGCTAGACTAGAGATTGAGATTTTACAAGAAAAGATACGGCTGGAAGAATAGGCAGATAAGAAAAGCGATCACCTCCAATAGAACTACCAAGCTGAATTGAAGCAAAGTTGAAGTTGAATTTATCAGCTAATCAACCGATTGACACCTCGAAATAACAGTTTTCATCTATAACCATGCATCTTCTTAAGCCCTCATGGCTAGCTCACAAAGACGAAAACCGACGGTTTGAAATATACAGTCTTAGCGTATCTCCAGATGGCAAGAGATTGGCTACTGGTGGCCTCGATGGAAAAGTCCGTATCTGGTCGACAGAGACTATTTATGCTGCTGACCAAGAAAGTGAAAATGCGACTCACCGACAGTTGTGTTCCATGTCGAATCACAATGGTGCTGTCACTGTCGTTAGATTCTCGCCAAATGGCAAATACTTGGCTTCTGGATCAGATGACCGAGTGGTTCTGATATGGGAACTGGATGAGACACGGGCTCCACGAACAGAGTTTGGTGCTCAGAATGAACAAGACCAAGAAGCCTGGGTTGCTCGACGACGGCTTATTGGCCATGAAAACGATGTCCAGGACTTGGCATGGTCTCCAGACAGCAGTCTGCTTGTGACCGTTGGTTTGGATAGTAGTATCATCATATGGAGCGGCACGACATTCGAGAAAATAAAACGTTTCGATGCTCATCAGTCACATGTCAAAGGCATCACGTTTGATCCTGCCAACAAGTACTTTGCAACAGCTTCAGACGATCGAACTGTCAGAATCATACGGTATCATCGAGGTTCCGGTAATGAAATCACTTTTTCAATTGAAGCCACGATTTCTGCGCCGTTCAAGGATTCCCCGTTGTCGACATATTTCCGTCGCTGTTCCTGGTCTCCAGACGGGAGCCATATTGCCGCGGCAAATGCCACTAATGGTCCGGTGACAACTGTTTCAATCATAAACAGAGGCACTTGGGAAAGTGATATTAGCTTGATTGGACATGAAGCTCCTTGTGAAGTGGCCTCATTCTGTCCTGCTATTTTCAGTCGGGAAGACTACTCTACGCTGACACCAGAACAGCGAGAGGAACAAAACAACATCACTGTAGTCGCTACAGCTGGACAGGACAAGACTTTGGCGATTTGGAATACTCTCAGTCCTCGACCATTGATTGCTATCAAAAATGTAGCCGATAAAGCTATAAGTGACTTGGCATGGTCACCGGACGGAGATAAGCTTTTTGCTAGTTCTTTGGATGGCACGATTCTGGTAGCCATTTTCCAGAACAATGAGCTGGGCTACAAGTTGCCTGCAGAAGCCAGCAATATGCAATTGACTCGATATGGTGGCCGTAAAGATGAAATGCAGATTCCTGAAACGGTGGAGCAGATTGAGTTAGAGGAGAAGATTGGTGAGGGTGAAAAGAAGGATAGTGTCAAAGTCATGGATCAAATCATGGGCAATACTGAACAGGGTATAACCATGGATGGGTTACCTGGAGGACAGGCTAATAAAGGAGCACCGAGGGTGGCCGTGCAAAGTACAGCTGTATCTAGTGTTGCAGCAGAAAAGGTTGCTGTACAGAGCATACCTGTTACAACCAGTATCTCCTCGCCGGCAAAATCAATACCACAACGTGTGACCATCACCAAAGATGGAAAGAAACGAATTGCACCTCAGCTACTCTCCAGCACTTCTAACTCAGCCCGACCAGCTCAAGTCAGTGCACCTGTTGCTGTCAAGCCTGCTGAATCCAACGTACATGCGTTAGAACTGTCTAAGCCTTCAAATGCATTGCCAGCAGGAGCAATAAACTCACTGGTGATTGGAAACAAGCGGAAACGAACTGAGGAAGAAGAACCTGCCAATAGTAATAGTAATGGGGCTGTGGCTGACGAAGAGTCGGTTCGACGCAGAGCGCTCGAAGTACCTGAATTTTTCAAGTCAGCTGTTATTTCACCAGCCAGTGCAGTAGCACAAATTCGTCTTGCGGTTCCAAAAGTACGCACATTCTTTTCTAGGGGCAAAGAGGACGAAGTCATGCTGGAAATACGGAATGGAACAAGCGTCGACCGAGAACCCACCCGAGTGGTTGCGACTCGACACGGCCAAGTTGTGTTTATTGACTTTCTGCCCATGTATGGACACTTAGTAGCCGGAGATGCAGCCAAGTTCTGGGCAGTAGCTACTGAAGATGGTGTTATATATACATACAGTCCTACAGGAAGACGGCTGATGCCGAGTATCGTCCTAGGAAGTCCGTTGACTTTTCTGGAAAGCCAGGGTTCTTACTTGCTGGCAATAACCAGTGTTGGTATGGTACATGTCTGGAATATTGCTGATGCTAAATCTGTGCATCCACCAATATCTATTTCTCCGATATTGGACACCGGAGTCAAGTATGCGGAAAATGGGCTAGTCAGAGGCCCCAGTGTGACTCAGTGTGGTGTCACTAATGAAGGCAAGATCATTGTCACTCTGACAAGTGGTGATGCTTATACTTACAATATCGACATGACTAGCTGGCAGCGTCTCAGTGAGCCATGGTGGGCTTATGGATCTCAGTACTGGGATTCTCTTGGAGTGGTCAATCTTCGAAACAACAGTGAAGTTATACGGACACTTGATGGAAGAACACCAGGACTCATTAGTATGGTGGAACAACGTACTAATGAAGAAGTTATGTTGAAGCCAGGTTCTCGAGGAAGACAATTACAGCGAATGGCCAAGAACAGAATGATGCAAGAAGGATACGAAGGATTTGAAAGTGTGGTGTCGATATCACATCTGGAAAACCGAATAGCGGCTGCTATAGTCCTTCACAGTACAGCTGAATTAGAGACTATTTTGATTATGTATGCTAAACGAATAGCAGAAGAAGGTCTGAAAGATAGACTGGATGAGTTATGCAGGGACTTGCTAGGGCTTAGCGTTGCAGCTGCAGGGCAGTCCAATGAAGAATGGTCACCGACGATCTGTGGACTGGATAAGCATGATTTGTTGAAAAGCATTTTGAATGCCGTTGGCAAGTACCGGGAAGTTCAGGGTGTGATTCGGGGATATGCTCAGGTAGTGGGGTTGGTATAGATGACTGTGTATAAATACTTAAATCTGGTTTGGTAGCTGTTCCAACTGGTCTCGAATAGTAATATTATCAGATTTTGAATAAGAGCGAGCATTTATGTAACTAATTTGTCCAAAACTGACCAAAGCTTACGTGGCTCACGGGGTATGCAGATTTCCAGTCCGGACTGAATCGGGTCGAGGTTTTTCCGGAGCTGTCAAACATAACACGGCTGATAACTTTTGTCTATCAGAATAGTATGAACCAATAGATTTGACTCAATCAAAGCCGTGTTCTGAGCTAAGTATGTTTGTATATTTCACCGTCAAAAGTTGACCATTATTTTGAAATCAATTGGTCGATTATCAGCCGTGTCTTAGTTCATAAAAAAGCAACGCCGAGATAGGCACACAAAGTGCCTAATCGGGCAATCCAAGGCAAAGTGCTGGATTTGCGTCCAAGCGTAGTTGCCTAATTGGGAAATTATTATAAAAAGAACAATGCAGGATTAATGACGATCAATGAAGTACAATAGATTATGAGCTGAGTAGATGGACTAGGAATAAAATATCATTATGGCCGATCGTCTTGTGAGGTTGATTACTACAATTGCGGATTGGCTTATACATTTGAAAGCCTAGCCCTAAAACAATCGTCGCTGCTCTGCTATAAACTCTGCGAATCATTGCTGATTAAAGCCAGGCGCCTGGCGTGGCCTGCCCCAAATTTCGGCAGCGCTATCTATATATAGGCAACACCTGCGGATCAATGAATTTTCCATCCTCGACAGGAAAATTTATCCATTTGCTTAGCAGTTTATCACAACTCAGCAAAGAACATGGACCTTGGCTCTTTGCTTTAGCATTTATCAGATCTCCATCTTCTCTTCCAAGTCATAGACCGGGAGAGCGCTAGCATGGCGCTGTCTTTTCTAGCCGATAACATGGCTATTCCTTTGTCTTTTCAGTCTGAAATGGATAAGCCTTTACAAATAGCAGATCCTATGATTGTACGCCGTGACAACGACCAAGATTTTGTATTCCCTACTCCATTTGATACTTCCTTGGGCTCTAGTTTCAAGAACTCTTCTTGTCTCAAATACTTCAATACATTTCTCGCAAATGACAGTTTCGTCGACTGTTATCCTATGAGTTTCTACTTGCAGACTTCTCAGTCATATGTAGAAATAGTGCGGGAAGGAGATGCCTCTCTGACATATCTGTTAAATGCTACATGTGCTGTGGATTATGATCATTGTCAAAACATCATGTATAATTTAGCAGAACAACTGGTAGACCTATCCCAGTGTGGATATGACTACAGCCTAGGAAATCAACTTGTTGTAGAAGCATATCAGGACTTTGTTGCATATTCGTTGGTTCGAAATGCCACTTGTCTCGTGGAAAACAGCACTGTTCTAAGCTCGAACAATACTGTTTCTAACGCTACTACGCCACTATATTGCTATACAGATGCCATATACAATTCATCAGATGTAGACGATGCATATTTATACCTGCTGCCAGTGGGAGAGCGATTCCCTAACACAAGCACGCCGTCGTGTACCTCATGCACCAAACGGCTAATGGAGCTTTTCTATGTAGCCACAGGCAACTCATCGCTGGATATCGCTAGCACCTACGAGTCTGCGTCAACAGTTATCAACAAGATCTGTGGTTCAAACTATGTGCATACGAACATAGAGTCATCTAAAAGTTCTAGTTCTAAAAGCAGTGCATCAGTTGTGCAGGCAGCGGCACGGTTGCTTGTTCTTCCTGTTGTCGTGGTACTATTTTTGCATTCTGTTTCCTAAGTACCGAAATCAGTATATTCCATCTATGCATATCAGTAACAAAGTAATCAGTGGTAAAAAAATGCTGTGCCTCGTCTATTGTTATACTTCTTGTTAACGATGTTGCTGAAACATCCACGATTCAACCCATCTAAAATTGTTAAATACCTTCTTGTTAATCATCTAAAACTGTTAAATATCTTATTGTCAAATTGTTAAATATTTCTGTTTAATCCTGTTGAAATAATTGGTAATCTTGTTCAAATACTTGGTAGTCTTGTTTTACCAAGTATCCTTTTATCAAGAGCCTGCTGAATAGCTATTAAATATATATTTATCATATAAAAGGAATATTCTAATATACTCAATGAGCGTAAACTTCCTGGTAAACTTGCTCAAAAAATGGCGTTTTAGGCGTTGCTGTTTGCTGTAAAGGCTGTAAGAGCTGGAAAGCACCTGTACCAATTGACATGCTCTGACCCAGAATGATGCATTCACTGACTCCTTCGACTTTGTCTGTCTTCATAAAGAATGCTGCGTCAAATAAATGATCTGTGGTCTTTTCAAAACTAGCCAGTTGCAATACACTGTCTCGCATCTTGGCAAGGCCGAATCGAGTGATTCCTAGTACGTCACCCTTGAATGTCATAACGTCTCCTAGAAGCTGAATATGTCGCGGATCTACGGACATACCGTGCTTCTTCATCGTGTAACTAATCTCATTGATGATACTTGTTCGACCCGCTTCGATACCAAGAACATCCTTCATCTCTAGTACATGGTTTGTCACTGTTTTATGGCCGAGAACTCCGTCTGTAGTCATTACGTTACGTAAGCCGTAACCTTCTACTAGAAGCTCTTTTTTATCATCTTCTTCACGGATATTGATTACAGCTCTAGAAATTTCTGGGAATCCTTTGACGACAATATCTGGTAGTGCTCGTCTCAGTTGCTGAGCTCGTAGGAACAACGCAGAGTCCATGGACAGTGAACCCGATACTGTGATTGGTTCAGCAGATTTCGTGCCAGTCAAAGCTACAGGTCTAACATTGACGCTGACACATTTGCTGCGGCTGTCCACTTTGATATCGAAGTCGGAGAGCTTCAGTTTTGGAGCTGTTTTGATAGCTCGAGCAATGTCGCTAATTGTAAGCTCCAACTGCAGCTTTTTGATGGTTTCCCAGTCAATCTGGATATCGATACGCGATGTATGCTCGCCATACACATCTTCAATACTGGAGGAAATATCTTTCAGCAAAGTTTTCTCCACACGACCCTTCACAATTCTGGCAGCTCGCTCGTCGTTGTCGTTGGCCAATGATGCGGCAATAATCGGTGTGCTGATAGATTTGGACGCATTGATAATCTCCTTGATACGTGGAACTCCTAATGTCACGTTCATTGACGCGACACCGGCAAAATGAAATGTTTTAAGTGTCATTTGAGTTCCTGGTTCTCCAATAGATTGAGCACCAATAGCACCTACAGCTGTACCTGGTTCGACGATGGCTCGTGTATACTTGGTAAGGCATAGCTGTAGGAATGCATGAACGTGGGGAGCAGACACTTTGCAGATCTGGTTGGCTGTAGTGAGGCTCGTATCCACATCTGCACTGAGACTCACTCTAGCTCTCACATCCTCCACCTCTTTAGCTCTATCCTCCACAAATCCTCGCACTGACCGGTAGAATGCTCTCTTCGGATCAGACTCATCCACATACTCCTCTCGCTCGTCATCCTCCACGTTTACTAATCGTCCCAGATTATCACGACGTACCACAGCTTTTTCTAACGGTCCGATTACACGGCTAGCAATTTCCGAAATTTCATTTGGACTCAATCCTCTGTCCTCATGACTGAACGTCAAGTTACCTGCATGTTCCCATGTTCTAGAAAAGTCCACAGGCATGGCATCACCTTCCATATACAAGGGATCCAACAAATCTCCACCATACTGAAACTGCACAATATTGTTTCCAGATGTACGCACAGTGTTGTCATATCTACTAGACAGATCTTCTAAGGATTTCATGAGTCTTCGAGACATGTAACCTGTTTCAGCTGTTTTAACGGCTGTATCTACCAAACCTTCACGACCGGAAATCGCATGAAAAAGAAACTCTGGCGGTGATAAACCGGAGTAGAAGGAATTGCGCACAAATCCTTTGGATGGTGGAGTTTTGGAGTACTTTGGGAAATGTGGTAGTGTTCTGTCTTGGAAACCGTTAGGAACACGACTGCCACTGATGATTTGCTGTCCTACTACTGCCACCATTTGAGATACGTTAAGAGTAGACCCTTTAGATCCACATTTGGCCATAATCAATGGAGCATTGGATTCCTCGAGTTCACGAATACATACGTCACCAACTTCTTCACGAACTTTCGACAGTAGACCACCGATTTTGGCTTCTAACGTTTGCTCTTCGTCACAACCTGGCTGAGTTTCAAGTTTGCCTTGAGCCAGCATCTCAATAAGGGCATCACACTTGCTATAGGCCAACTCGACCATAGTATCTTTTGTCTCGCTCAATTGGTGGCCAGGAGTAACATCACTTATTCCGATAGAGAAACCACGGTCTCCGAGCCATCGAGCACACATCTTGGCCATTCTGTTCATAGCCGCGGCTGCTTCATCGGGACCATATTCACGTAGAATTGCATAGAAAACAGAATCTTTTTTACCATCACCAAGAGCGTTCTTGTCCATGACTCCTGCCAAGACTTGACTACCCCTGATTAACAGGTATCCATCACTGGGTGACATTTCAGGGGGATACTGTGGAGGAGGTGCTTCATACGACCTATTCTTGGCGCCAAGATTAATAACAACTCGTGAACTACTGTTCGGCTTGATCAAAACACTAAATATCTGCTTGCCTGTCCACAATTGCACAGGCTTCCAGATAGCAGGAGCAGGCACGTCGAACTGGTGAGCACCATCAGACATCATGGCGCAAATACGACAGAAAGTGGAACGATCAAAGAAAGTGTCTTTGCTACTGATCAAAAATGAGCCAGTGATGAAATCCTGAGTAGCTGCAATGATTGGCTCTCCGCTTCTTGGAGAAACAAGGTTATGCTTGACACCCATCAAACTCATAGCCTCAGCACGCGCCTCTTCGGTCTGAGGAACATGCAGGTTCATTTCATCACCGTCGAAATCCGCATTGTATGGCGTACAAACACACTCATTCAGTCTGAATGTTCGCCAGGGTCTAATTTTTGCAAAATGACTGAGAATAGACAGTCTATGTAGAGATGGTTGTCGGTTGAATAAAACAACGTCGCCATCACGCAAATGTCGTTCCACAGTATCACCCACCTGTAAACCTGCAGCCAACTCATGTCTACGGCCGTATTTCAGATTTCTACGTACAGCTTCATCTTTCTTCAGAACATAGTTTGCTCCTGGGTAACTGTTTGCACCTGCCAGTACCAAAGTCTTAAGGTATTTCAGATTGTAACGTGTCACGTGTTCTGGATATGTCAGTATCTTAGCTACACGTTCAGGAACAGCTACTTCGTCCACCCGTAGATTCGGGTCTGGCGAAATTACCGTTCTGCCAGAAAAGTCCACACGCTTGCCTGATAAATTACCTCGGAAACGACCTTGTTTACCTTTTAGACGCTGGCATAATGCTCGAATAGGCTTAGCTGCAGGTACACCGGGACCTGCAGGCGTATCGCCGTTGATGTACATTGCCAATTGCAACTGTAGAAAATCCCATTGTTCCATGAGATTGGCAATTTTGATGTTGCTTTCTAATGCTGCTCGGATATACGAGTTGTTCATAGCGATTTCTGCCAGTTTCGCAGTCAAATCATCTTCATTACTTGCTGCATCTTGCAGTACTGACGGACGAATACATACAGGAGGTGCAGGCACATATCTCCATAGATACATTTCTGGTCTGCCTTTGGCAGGATCCAACCCTAAAAGCTCACAATCTGCAGGAATAATGGCTTCAAATAGATGCAACACTCTTAGAGGATTCAAGTCATCCATAGCCCGTTTGAGGTATCTGTCGACGTCATTACTTTCCTGCTTTGCATTGTCAAACGACTGGTCAAAGTCGATTTTTTCAGGAGACAGTTTCTTGCCGATCCATCGGAACTTATCATGGATGATTTTGAGGCTGGCAGCACGTTTCACGACGCCGTTAACAGCACCACAATGAAGGCAGTGTCGCTGTTTCTTGCACTGGTCTACTGCACGTTTGAGAATCTGCATGCGGCGCAGATTATCGAGACCAGGTCTGGCCAGCTCAGCACGAAATTTTCGTGTGTTTTCTTCATCCAGCAGGATCCGCGAGCACTCCTTACAGATGCTCTGCAAAATAGTAATGATGGCCTTGAAATAACCAACGTGGAAAACTGGCAATACAAGCGCAATATGGCCGAAATGTCCTTGGCAAGTAGCCAGTTTTCCGTGGCAAGTCGTGCACTCCGAGAAGTTGTTGGACACACCCATGCGTCTGTCAATAGCACCATGCTCTGTTGGTACCCGGCCATGTTCGAGATCATAAAGTTTATTGGTGGATATTTCAACTTCTGAAAGTTTTATGATCTGTTGTGGACTGAGGATGCCGAACTCGATGCCTCGAATGCACTTGGGCTGGTTGTCTGTGACTGTCTGTTTCATGGTTAGGGGATGCAGACAAGTCAGTAGTTCAGAAGCTGATATGTCAAGTTAATCTTTCTATACCACTCTTACAGATTAATCTGAGAGATTTAAACTTGAAACTAGCAAGTCACCTGTGCTGTTGGTGTAAAACTTGAATGTCTGTCAGCTAGTCAGGTTTTGATGCGCTCGGGATTTTTTTTTCAGGCTGCACAGCCGCTCATCATCAGCCGTGCGCTTTTAGTTCAGCCGCACCATTGTCCCCTGAGAAACAAATGTTATTACTACTGCTCAATACTGAGATCATTTGTTGAGGATTAAGTGATTGGCCCTGGATGGCATGCACTATCAGGTTCAGTTTTGTAATCTATAATACTGTAGGAGAAACTATGATCAGGTATAACCAGGCAGAACCAGACATAGCTAACAATATAACTAACGAAATAACTGACTATAACTATAATTGAATATAACTTTTAGAACCGATATTTTTGTATGACTGAGTATAAATAAGTAGAGCAAGATATATATAACTACCATACACGCTGCTAACATGACACATGCGTGGCAGCCCTTTTATGACAATCCATACTTGGCCAGTGGAAGATGACTGATACACTCACAGCCACAGCCAGTCGGACACTCACGAGATTCGTTCATTGTCCACCAGTCTTCTCCACAATGTGCATGCATCACGTGTTCGCATGCAGTACACTGGAAGAACCGTGTCCTTATTATCAGGCCACAATACTGACAGATCCGTGCAAAGCTGCGGTTGGAAACAAGATCGGGTGTGTGAACAAGCTCCGAATCTCCAGCCGAATGGTTAGAAGTCCTGTAACCAATCAGAGTCCTATTATCCCGTGATATTGCTGATTTTGAACCAAGAGCTTTCTGCCTGGTCTGTGGAGCAAAGTTGAACTTCAACACGTCCAGGCACTCAATTTGAAGTCCCCAGTTGTACATCATGGCTGAATACTGGGACCTGTAGACAATGCATTTGGCCCTGAGAGCTGGATCAAGCAAGTTTTCACTTTTGACATCTGAAAGTGTCATCACACTCTCCATATTGTCAGTGAGTTCAGGATCTATGATCTCCAAAGTGATTCTCGGGGGAGCGAGGACAACGCTTGGAGGCTCAACAACACTCTTGTCGCTACCATAGAAACTTGTTCTGGAATTAGCAGCTGGTGAAATGGATTTTCCATCATGTTCATTGGTTTTCCTTGGTGGAGTATAGTTTATACCTCGCAGACTAGCTAGAGTATTCACATTGCTGTTAGTCATTGGACTCGTACCAGCAGCAGGATAACGCATGTCGTCAATGGAAGCCTGTGTATTGCTTCTGATTAGCTTATGGGAGACTGACCCTCGTGTCATTGCATTTGTGCGATCTGGTGAAATTGACATTCCAAAGAAATAGCTGTCTCGGGCGCTCAGCGAGTTTGGAGTAAGCCTATCTAACCCAAGGCCGGCAGGATTGTCAGGAATATCTAACGGCGATGTGGTAGACATAAACCCACTGCCAAAGTAGCTGCTACTAGTGCTCTCACGTGATATTAGATCATGGTGGAACGGACTTCTGATATACGGGTTTTCCAATGGCATTCCAGAAAGACTGGCAAGTTTCAATTCGATTCGCGATGGTCTTCTGGCTACTTCGTTGACCGAGTCTTGAGCATCAGCTCGGGCAATACTCCATTGAGATAGTACGCACGACATCATTGCTAGCATCTGGATATTGCTCTGCTGCTCATAGTAGAGGAAAAGCTGTCCAATGAACCAAGCCTTTCCAAATGGATGATTTCCCCAGTTAAATCTGCCCAGAATATCTGCTGTACTCTCTTTGTTGCCAACAGACTGTTCCAACAGATACTCATTCACAGCCAAAGCTGATGTCGTACGATTCATGATCGATACATTCTTGGAGAGAACCAGTTCCAGAATTCTCCATGTTTGAGCAATTTCCGTGCATCCATACGTGTCTGCAACTTTAGCATTATGATGAGCTAATAGCTCAGAAGGCAGTCCTTGCACTTTGTAGTTTTGTGCGAGGTCTCTTCGAGCAGGAAGCATGTCGTGGAAATCATGGATGCTGACGATATTCTTGCTCTTAGAATCTGTCATATTCGGTGTACCCTGCGAGAGATTCGTAGCAGACTGTGTACCGGTAGTTACGCGGCCCTGTCTTGTTTTCATATTATAAATATTGACTCCTGCTGAGAATAGACCTCGTCCGGGTGCTGTGTTCCATCTAAAGGGTCCTGCAAACTCGTCACTGGAGTCACTAACAAAACTATCGGAATCTGAGTCATTATTATTGTCCTCATCTTCGATAAATGCATTTTCAGACGGAATAGTGGCCGGCGGAGGTCCTTTGAACTTGTCCTTTTTAGTGAGGAAAAAACATACTAACAAGCCGTTTTTAGCCCAGATAGCTCCACAGCCTTTTGGAAGAGGAGTACTATCAAATTTTTTCGGCATAGTATCTGCGAAAGTGTTCTTGGATCCCACAATATCGTCGTCAAACTCGTCGTACAAATCCTCATCTTCCTCTTGTTTTTCATCAAGTTCTTCTTCTTCTTCTTCTTCCTCCTCTTCATCAGATTCAAAAACGACTTCGTCTTGATACTCTTCAAATTCTGCCTCTAACCGATTCTCATAGTCTTCAAAAGAAACTTGCTCTCCAAGTAGTAACCGCAAGCATGGCTCTAGACAATATTGGCCTCTACTGCTCAGCCGGCCAGAGATCTTCTCTAGATCAGTCATGATTGTCTGACGGACTTCTTTGGACATTTTTTCATCTTCTTCAAGAACAAACTGTGGAGGCTGGAATGGATATTCCTGAGGAAAGTTGATTTCCACCCTGAGAAATATCAACTCCTCGTCTTCTCCCCAAGGAGCATTCAAAGAAACCACGCATTCCCCAGTAGCAACCGATATTTTCTCGAATCTGATCTTCGGGAACTTGTGGCCCACCATGCTGACTTCTTCGCCAAGATTGCCAGGAGTATCGAACTGCTGAGCAGAATCGTTAGCATCGATGTTCCCTCCGAACCGTTCGAAAGCAGCTCGACCGAAACGGACTCCGGATATCCAGTTGAGCTGATCATTTCCCTTTTTCTCATTGTAATAAAGCTGTGACACAGCTGTCGGTTTTGCGCCGGTCATAAATACTGGATCACGCTGCAAATTCCCGCTTCCCTGAGAGCCATGGACGGCACTTTTCAGGTGACTGTTGAGATGGCTCTTTGCCTGATCGTCCTGCTCTTCTCGATAGGTTACATAAGCCGCACCTTTACGGGTAATTTTAACTGACATAGGACTATTTCTTGTATGATGAACGCTTTGTTCCAATCGTTCATCCGATGGCCATAGTCGGAGATCATGATCCTTGGACCAAGTGACCAACTGAAACTCCCTGTCATCAATTTCCTGGCTTTTACTACGTACTCTCCATAGAAACTCTCTTACAGGCTCTCCATGGCCTTTAAATGCATATTTAGGCTGCATGGCCACATCTGAGCCTAAGTCACGGAGATCATGCAGGAACACAGAGTTCTGACCCCCACGAGATGGCATAATGACACAGCCTTCGCCGAATGGTGTGTGTCTTGCTTTCCATACAGGAAAATCTGTGCGTATTATAGATTCTGGCTGCTGTTCATTTTGTGAGTAGTTCCAAACTTTGACTGTGTGATCATTGGAGCATGTTATCAACTTGTTCTCTAAGGTACGGTGGAAGTCCAAGCCATTGATCTTTTCATCATGTGCCACAATTCTGTGGAGTGGCTTTGCACCTCTTCGCCGATCCCAAATGTACAGTGTTCTGTCATGTGTAGAGCCTATGATATTGCTGTTGATGCGGTTAAACTTGACCTGCGCAGCACCAGCAGTCCAATCAGCAAAGCTCTGAGCCGGGCGTAACGGGTCCCGTAGATCCCAGACATGCACAAAACTGTCCACTGAACATGTGGCGATTACTTCAGGATCCTGTGAGAAGTTGATGTCGGTAATAGCCCTAGTGTGGCCGTGTAACACATGTTCGACAGCTTTATTCGCCGGAAGAGCCACATTCCAAACCAATGCTTTCTGATTTGAAGTAGATATTATCCAACTGGCTTTAGCTGTATGTGGTGACCATTGAACATCAGCCACTTCCCATGCTGTTCGGTGTGGCAGATATCGAGGTGGTGAAAACGGGTCGTCCAGATCTACAATGAACAATCCAGACCGAGACGCAAGCACAACATCTCGATAGGACGGACTGATGGACATGGCGCCAACACCCTCATCGACTCTTAGCGATAAGGGCTTTCCAAACGTCTGTGACTCATAGATGGAAAGCGTTGGTTTGTGTGAATCCATTGATCCTGGTGGTCGGTTGGTAGAGAGTTGGGTAGTGTGAATCGTGATTAAGGTGTATATAAGGAGAAGCATGATGGGGAGAAAATAGAGAGAGAGTAAAGAGAAAATATCAGGAGACAAGATAGGAAGAATACAAGAAGAATATAAGAGAATAAAAAAATTTAATAAAGAGATTCTAATAAAGAAATATAAACAACGCACGTTGAAATTGGCAGTTATGGCAATTGTGTCTGATAGCTGTGTGTAAAGGCATACTGAATACATATTCTACAAAGTATTCTTGAATCAGATACACGTCGTTTACAGTTACGTCTATCGGAATGTTGCATATACTCACACTACCTGTGAAACTTGTCATATAAAATATGGTTTACCCATCATACTTGTACATGTCCCTATACCTAAAACTCGTCATATATTGCCTCACATGAAGCAGTAGAAATCCAGCTATATTGTTAGTACAACCCAATAATTCAACCATAAAAACCCTTTCTCTTTACTTACCCTGGACTTATCCAACGTCCTAGCCACGACATTTTCTATCAGTCTCTTGGTATTCTGCGGATTGTTCCACAGACTCTGGTCAATACATGAGTCTCGAATTGCATTGTATATCAGCTGAAAACTCGCATCAGATTCATGGCTCCTATATGCCTTTAATACCCTACTAATAAACTCCACATCAATGGTTGCTTGCAAAGCTCCATTTGCACCGAATTGCTCCACTTCTCTTATACTTGACAGTAGCTGCTTCGACGCATATTTGTACAGCACCGAAACCACGGGATCTACCAACCTGGGTGTAATCTCAGAAACCCTAGCATGTACAATCACCAGCTGTAGCAAGCACTCGTAAACATAAGTGCTGACTCCAGTTGGATTAGACGATAGTGTTAGCCAATTGGTGCCGGATTTGTGAATACCATGCCGTATAATCTCCGACAACACGCCTCTCTTATTTCGAGTGTATGCATCAAAGAGAGGTCCTTCTAACTGCTGTGTCTCAGTAGTAAGAGTGTATGAAAGCTCTTTCGTAGAGACTCGCAGCTCTTTTGTTAGGAAACTAAGGACATCAGGAATAACATGAGTGCGTATTTCTGCAAAATTGCTTAATGTAAATAGCCGTTTCGACTCCAATCCTAATTCTTGGGGAGTAAGTTCAGAAATCATCCGTGGATCGCCTTCAAAAGCCGCGGATGTGCCGTTCTTGTCACGTGAACCTTGTCCTTGATCTGTGATGCTCAGGCCCACGTCATGCAAAGCGATAGTCACAAATCCAGAATATGAGCTAAGAATATGCTGCAGCATAGCTTTTCTTGAATTATCAATTGTAAGATCTTTCACTGCATCGTCAAACACAATGTTACGCGTGCCATCCAAAATATGTAGCGAGTACAGCAGAAAATAAGCTGGTAGCTTTGTGCAACCCATGTGCTGGGGAGAGATCTGCCAATTCTCTATTTGAGCAAACCGTCGAGCATCTTCTTGCCAAGATTTACAGACAGCATAGACTATGCGCTCTTTAATATTAGACATACCGACTTTCAATGTCTCCAGTTTGATGCCGGGAAAATTCGAACGTGAAATCTCCTGGAACGCACTGCTTAGCGATTTCTGGATTTTTGTCAAGTATCTTACTGATCCAAGACCATTTGCATGTGGTGGAAGAAACAGAAATGATTCAGTATTCTGTGAGTGTCTTTTAGAAGCTGAAGAAACTGAATTGAGACTCTCTAGCATTCCTCTAGAAGCAGGAGAAGAAAAGTATTCCACCACCTTTTTTACAATCAATTCAACAATAGCACGGCCACTGCTTCTGATCTTATCTATTTCGCTCTCAGATAGATTTAAATGCACTCTAGACTCATTCTGGTATCCTGTGGGCAAGCCTGCCTGTTTCTGGCCCTTGATGAATCCAGTGCAGATCTGCCAGAATGTGCACACTTCGAAGATCATCAATGAGAGGTCTTCAAGCATACTTTTAATGATCAGCCACATTTCAATGACTTCCATAGCATCACATAGAAAGATACCTTCTTCCTCACCGTCAGGAACAGCTTCTATCTGCCGTATCGGATTGTAGAAAGATGCTTCAGGAGTAGGAGGTACCGACTGTAAATTCATGGCCATGAGGCTGGTACGTAGCTTGAGTTTGTCAAAGATATCATCAGCTTTCTCATTGAAATATGAGAATCGATAGTCGATCCATTCAACAATTGGATTGTCTTCTACACCGAGATCTAGTAGAGCAGCTAGAATCTGCATGTAGTTCTGCGAAACCCCAGCTTTAGCCAAATCTGTCCATAAGGACTTTTTATAGTCCTCTACTAATGAGTCTACCTCATTCCAGATACGGTCGGTCACGTGTCGGCTCTTGACAGTGTTGTCAGGGGCATTTGCTGGTAGTTCGTCTTGATAACCAAGGTCCTTTCCTCTTCTATAATCCCTAACAAGACTATCATGCTCACCTGCCTGGATGTGTTTCAAAATAAGATTTGGCAAATTAAAAAGGTACCGGTTCTTGTCAATAAGAGCCAAAGCTGCTTTCAGCCGTTCTTCAGTTTTTTGGTGATCCACTACCGGCTTCATGACCATAGTAGCTTTTGTATTAGCATCGTCCAATTGTTTTCTGATATTGGCCAATCGCCATTCTTTTTCCGAGGTAAAACCGGTTTTATCTAGTTGATCGAAAACAGAGTCCAACATGACTTTAGCTTTGACGAAGCGGTCATAGTCATGTTCTACGAGATCACGCAGAGCGTCCGATCTTTTCTCAATTGAGTTATGCAGGAAATGTAGAGACGCTTCCAAATTTTCAAAAGTAGCATCAACATGAACGGCTTTCAGAAAAACCTTAGGATCGAAATTTCGAGATGAAATCAGGAACTTGCTCTTGAGATTAGCATCACTGTCGACGTCCACACCACGGGAACGCAGAACCGCCATTACTGAGTTTGTAGAGCCCAAAGGATCAGCCTCATCTTCAGGTAAACCTCGGTTACCACTGGCACCGTTTCTGCGAACCAATTCCTTCAATAGGGTGTATTTGGACAATCCACCAGTCACCTGAGGAGTACTGAATGGACCAGAACTCAGCACAGGACCAGACGAAGATCTGTTTTGGTACTCCAAACTAATATCTGACCCGCTATTATCCGAATTTATCCAGGAAGAAGCAAACTCATCCTGAATATCATAGAGTTGCAGTACTTCTGAAGGTGTTGTCATTTGTATGAATGCGGTGTGGGAGTGGGCGTGTGTGAAGTGTTGATATGTGGTGGAAATTTAAGGTGAAGCTGAGAGAAGTTTAAGATGAGATAAAGAGCAAGAAATGAGAAGCTAAGAACAAAAGAATAAGAGAAGAATAAAAGAGATTAGATATATAGACAAAATTTCATTTCAATATTGTTTTACTTAATTATATCTGTCTTTTTCATGTCGACATGTCTCGTGTAGTTTTGTGTCACGTGCCTCTATCACGTGACAATCGCGTCCACTATCACGTCCACTATCTATAATACAACAATCACAGCATCAAGACCTGCCTCGGTAAGATCCGGAACTTTGGCCACCACCTCGGCCTCTTCCTCCCCGGAACCCGCCTCTTCCTCTCATTGCTGGACCGGATGGTGGGCCTCTGGCTGTCTTGGCTATTGTGGCTGGTCTGAACATAGGCGCATGTCTAAGCATGCTTGGAATAATAAATAACCGGACATGAGAGCCTCTAACAAAGAGCTGCTCAAGATGTGACACTTTGCCGTCACGGCCAGTCACTGTCACGTCTCTAAGTTGCACATTCATGCTGTCCTCGGCTAATGTTAGTATTAAGTGTCTATGATTGATATTGCAGAGAAAGAGGAGACGTATTTAAAGAAGGAGGCTATAATAGAATGATGTAGTTTTATAGAAGACATTTGGTTCCATAAATAATACTATCTCTTATAGATATCATAGATATCATAGATCATTCATATATATCATAGATCTTTCATAGATATCGCAGATAACATGCAATCTCACAGACAACACTTTGACATAGCATCTTTAAGAGTTAATCAATCTGATAAACATACTTAGTATGTATTTCATAATAAGCATTGATCATTCAGAAACATCTACCATCAGAAACATCTACCTCTAGAATACTCATAATCCATACAATATCCACCTTCTACAAAACATCCAACTTCTACCAAAACTTTAATAATTCTGCTACTCACCTTCAATTAGCTTTCCACGATAAGTTTGACCGGATTTCAGTTCTACAGTCACAACATGGCCCTAAAGTTAGTACTACGATACACAATGATATAGACACCTAAATATCTGAAAATACACTTATATATAGACAGACAATAATTTCCCTTAATTCATCCTTTTAAACTTACTTGCGACTCATTCAGCAGCTTTAGCGGTATCCCTATTGTACTCATACCTGTTTCTGAATGTTCTAAGCTGAGACTGAGAATGAGAATGGAAATGAAAAATGCTAGAGGTGATGGGCCGGGTAATGGTGCGGCTGTGATTTCCACCCTTAATTGTCTCCAACACATCCGACAACACATTCTAGCAGTAGTAAATCAACAGCCACGCACGCAACACCTAAATGAGTTTGGAACTCGATATTTCCGGGGACGTGGTGACCCAAGGAGAAGGCATTGCTAATGGTGGCAACACCAATGATACTGAGTCTGGCTCTTCGTTGTTCTCTCTAGAACTAGTCCAACTTATGTTCACATTGGTAGACATTGCATTTCTGCAGGTCGCTAATAATGTGCTATGTATGGCTCTTAAATCCGGCAGGATTATCCGTATAGATTTGAATCACCCAGAAGTCGTTGATGACGTGGATATTCCCAAGAAATCCCAGGATAAAGGCGCTCCTCCATCAGTTGCCAACATGTTCCTGGATCCTACAGGATCTCACCTATTGATCACGACATATGCCGGTGACAACTACATTTTGCATTATCAATCCACCAAAATCAAGCCTCTAGGACGGTTGAAAGGTCTGGTTATCACCAGCGTGGCCTGGTGTCCTGCAGAACCTGTCAGATCCACAGGTCCCATATTGCTGGGCTGCTCTGATGGTACAGTCAAAGAAACGTTGATAGAATCATCAAATGAATATTTCAAACGTGAGGATAGATATATGCGACAGGTATGGAAAACCCCGGATGGTTCACAGATAGACGGTGTATATGCGTTCGAGCCAAAATCTACCGGTATAGGCCATGTTTTCATTACCAGTCAAGGAAAACTGTGGCATTTTCAGGGTAAACTACCCAAAAAAGCTTCGTCGGACTTGTTTGCCGTTTATCCATCTATATTTGACAAGTATGAAGGCGATTTAGAGCAATTTGCTGAACCTTCTGGATCTGGCATTATTGCTGTGTCCCCACTGAGTGACGGCAAATCTACGCCAGATGTATTTGGATGGGTCAATGGAATAGGCATTCTTTTGGTGTCATTATCAGACGGAAAATCCATACTTGACAACACTCGACTGATTCTGTTCTCTGAGATATTCCCGGGCTCTACAAACACGAAGACTGTCAAATCTCTGCTCCTGACTGAATACCATGTCATCATCTTGGTGGAAGATGAAGTGATTATAATCAATAGGCTCAACTCGAAAATCGTCCATAGGGAACGAATTAATACTGGAGACCCTTCAGAAGTGCTTATCCGGGGTTGTTCGGACATAAAGTACTCTACTTTCTGGATATTCACAAATTGCAATATTCTAGAGATCAGGCTGACTAGAGACGAAGCTGAGGACATCTGGAAGACGTTTCTGGATAACAAAGACTATGAAGATGCTCTAAAAGCAGCCAAAACTGCATATTCTAAAGACACAGTGTCCGTAGAATACGGTGATTATTTGTTGAAGCAGAAAGATTACATGAGAGCGGCTAAACTGCTTGGAGACAGCAGCAAACCATTCGAAGAAGTTGCCACGACTTTGATAGACAACCAGCAGTCTGAAGCTCTGAAAGCATTTATCGAGTTACGACTGGCTGCTGCAAAATCAAGTGGTTTAATGCAGAAAGTCATATTGACGAGCTGGCTGATCGAACTGTACATGGAAAAGTTCAGCCAGATAGATGATGATATAGCTACGGCTAGCTCACAATCCACAAAAGGACGTGTGGATGATGCAGAAGCTGCTCGAAAGGTGTTGACAGCCGAGTTTGAGCAGTTTATAAACGCTAACAAGCCGAATCTCGACCGTGGAACTGTATTTGAAGTTATATCTTCTCATGGCCGAAGAGAACAACTGCTGTATTTTGCCACAAGTATTGCAGACACAGAATTTGTGCTCAGATATTGGATCAATGCTGAGAACTGGGCCGAAGCTTTGAGGGTTCTCAGAGAAAAGAACGACCCCAAATTAGTGTATAAGTATTCCTCAGTACTGCTGATGAACTCACCCAAAGAAACTGTGGATACTTGGATGCGAATCTCCGATATTGATCCAGCCAAGTTATTACCTGCATTACTAAGTTATTTTTCATGGTTTCGTGCCAGCATTAAACCTGAGACCAATCAAGCAATTCGATACTTGCGATATGCCATCTACAATATGAACACCACTGACCCTGTCATTTTTAACACATTGATATCAGTATATGCATCGAGTCCTAATATCAGTGAAGCTGTCCTTTTGGAATTTCTACAAGAGCACGGTGGAAGCAAATACGATTCGGATTTTACTCTTCGAATTTGCACGCAGCTTGATAGAATCCGCTGCTCAGTGCATATATTCTGCTCAATTGGACTTTATGAGGATGCCATTGATTTGGCTCTTTCTAGAGGAGATATCGAGCTTGCTAAGCTTGTTGCTGATAAACCTGTCAGTGACCCAGATTTGCGTAGAACTCTGTGGTTGCAGATTGCTCAGAAAGTCATTGAAAACGGCAAAGCTGGAGAAGATGGTTTTGATCGTGCTGTTGAGTTACTCGGTCAATGTGAGTTACTACGAGTAGAAGATATCCTGCCTTTTTTCCCGGATTTCACAGTCATTGGAAAATTCAAAGATACCATCCTGGAGTCAGTAGAGAACTACTTTTCATCTATTGGTCAGCTGAACTCGGAAATGGAGGAATCTATCAACATCACAGCTAATGTGAAAAAAGAAATCGATGAATACAAGAAACCGTATGTGCTAATAGAACCTGGTGAATGCTGTGGTATTTGCAGTTTCCCGTTGGCTACACGCAAGTTTTACGTATTTCCTTGTCAACATGCATTTCACTCAGATTGTCTTGCTGCTGAGATAATGAAGTCTGCAGACTCGAAATTGAAGAGTGCTGTTGCTGAAATCAAGGCTAATACTCCCCGTAAAGATATTGCCGATTCATTGGATAAGATTCTATCGACTTCATGTGTTTTGTGCAACGACAGCAAGGTCGAGGAGATTGATGTTCCTTTGGTGCAACGGAGCGAGGCGAATCCATGGGCACTCTAGATAGTAAGTTATATATTAGTATTATTTTCTTGTTTATTAATTTATTTGATTTCCATGCTTTACTATGATTATTCCTATGTTATTATATCTTCAGCTATCTACTGAACTTCCCCCCAAATGGCTCGCTTGATTCGAGTTGCTTCACATGGCTCACATACCAAAGTGCCTTCTTCTCTGAGTATAAATTCATTAGTAGTGAATGGCCTATTACATTCTTCACAAGAGAAACAAGTAGAGCACCATGTTCTTCCTAATGCTTCAATAGCCAAGCTTTGATCTGTGCATTTGTAGCTGCATTTCCAGCATATTGGAGCCGTTTTATCAGCAAAACAGCTACGACATACAGCGGTATTATGCAGAGTCACAAAGTCACCATTTTCACCGAAAGGTCTGCTACATTCCGAGCAGAAGAAATGATCTGAATGCCAATGTTTCTCAAGTGCAAATATGCCTTTGGACTCTATTGGAGTTTCACAATAAGCACATCTGTTTGAGAAAGTTTCATGGTAATCTACATGACAATAAAGTCTGTTCTGCTCTGCTGAATAGTAGTATTGCGAGTATTCTAGATGATCGCCGCATTGGCAGCATGAAAAACAGTCAAAATGGACTATACCAGGAGCAATTTTGGCGATTTTTTCACCGGACTGGAAGCCGACATGGCATATAAGACAGCTTCTAATTTTGGTCGATTTTGGGAGACTCGGCAGTGGTTTTTCTATGGTACTAGTAGTGTTGGTGATATCTTGGCCAGCATATAAGGTAGAAGGCATATTGACATGACGAGATTTATGCGGAGAACGCAGCTCAGTTGTTAATACCGATGACGGGTGATTCTCCATATTTTCAGACACAGGTTCAATGTTATCATGCAGATCAAATCTGGACCTGGTGCGTGTATGCTTGCGTGGAGGAGACGTCATTGCTGCAGCACGAGAATGTGGAGATATCATATGCGACAGAAGAGCAGGAATGGGCATAGCAGCTATACTGATTGTCAGCCTGGCAGGATGAGAAGTTTCAGGTAAACAGGTGATGAAGAAGAGAAGAATTAGCTTTAAAATTCAAACTGGATTATTGAAATGTCTGCGAGTTTTGACCAAATTGGCCGGCTTTTCGGTCTTCAATCGCCCAGGGATCAATGTTTGTTAATAGCCTGTTTGGGAAGGTGAAAACGGCGATCTCAATTGCACAGCCGTACATGCACTGCCGCATGGTTGTTCCGACGAGAACCAAGGCACAACCTGGAAACCAGGCTGAGACTTGGGGAGAAAAGCAGGGTTTATTTCGGTCATCAAATTGAATCTTAATATCTATATTTCTTTGTAAATTTGGACCCATGTTTTGACTTTGACTTTTATGTTGATGTTGATTTTCACTGTTTCTCCTCTCTTCCTGCCTTGACGTTCCCAGTTTCACTGATCACCTCAACCTTTCCTTCCTTACTCACACAATGAGTAACGTGCCTTTTGAAGCGAAACTTAAGGGCCTACCTAACGAGGACATTGTACGTGGATTTCCTGGTATCAATGCGTCTTGGCCAAGGCTCGAAGGCTCGATAGAGATTCGCTCGAAGGACGCGTCCACTATGTATATTAGCATCATCACATTGGCCCTGTATAGAACAGATAGTATACATCCGCCCACAAACAAACCAGGTATTTCCGGGCCCAAAAAGGAACAATCCTTTTTGATTGGCGAGAAAACTGTTTTGTTCCAAGCATCTGGATCCAATCGGAGTTACGAAGAAGTCATTGCTTTGGATTTACCGTTTTTATTGACTCTTCCAACAAACAAGCCATTACCTGTGAGCATTTCCCTAGGTAAATCCGTCGTAGAAACAACTTATCAGCTGTTTGTTTCTGTCGCATATGGCCAGAAGCAGCAGCTGACTGAACATGTATCGTTTCCTATTAGAATCAAGCGTTACGACACGATATCTACTTTTGGCTTGTTTCAAGTTGCACTTACAGACTCAGTGACATCGACTGATCATGTTGTATTATTTGATTACTGCATTCCGAAGTCATCTTATGGACCTACGGATAATATCACTGCGTTTATCAAAGTTTTGGGAAATCCTGATTGGAAAGCTAAAAGCAAGAAAGTCAAGATTCAACGAATTACCATGAGCATTGTAGAAGTAGTAACTTTTGATCCTGAAGGAGACGAGGCCATGGAGAAGCGTAGAAAAGTCGACAAAATCGCGGATAATGTAGATCAGAAGCTGGACGAGGTCAACGGCTATAGCTGTGAGCTTTCTCTGGATTTTCCTCAAAATGACTTGCGTGACAAGGAGAACCTGGTATATAAAGAGCGACCGGATATTCCACTGTGTGTACGCAATGGATGTACTACTCAAAGTGCACTGTACAAGATCGAATACCTGCTGGTGCTAAAAGCCAGACTGGCACACTGTAAGGACATTGAAGTGGAGATTCCCATCACAGTAACGCCGTTTGATCACGTGTCGTGTTTGTCATTTATGAAGAGTATTGGTGAGTCTGTGGCTCTGGCTAATACGTTAGATAGACAGCGAATTCCAGGGCCTCGAATATACTATGCCAATGATCCGAAAAGCATGTGGCAGTTTGGGAAGCCGGGGTCTTCCAAAGGAGCCAACATTCTTGTTTCCTAGATATGGCCTATATTTACCAACAACAACAATATTTATTATTTTTATTAGGGTTATGAAGATTTGACTCATAACTTGGGTTAATAAACTACTATAGATGATTATAGATCTTGCGGATCATGTTCTTTTTTGGTCATTTTCGAATCTGCTTTATGTCGAAAATCCGGGGTATGTAACAGCCGCACATGCAACAGCCGCACATGTTAACTACCAGTCCCAGCTCTTTCAAGGTTGCCTTGAAGCTTGACTCCCGCACTCAACCCGACTTACCTTGACTTTTACACATAACAAGACACAAGCTTGAAATATGGTATATCCAGCAGTTAGAATACCCTCGGTGAAAGCGTCGACTGCAGTAGTGATTTTCCTGCATGGGCTGGGCGATAGTGGAAGTGGTTGGAGATTTCTGGCTGAAGAAGCAGCTCGAAGAAACATTCTGAATCACGTCAGTTTTGTGTTTCCGAATGCTCCTGAGCGGGAAATTTCTATGGTGAGTGTGCTATTGAAATTAGGGGATTTTCCGGGGTTTATTACTATTTGATTCTTGGTTATATTTAATTACTGTGGCTGACATGTCTTATGATTATGTACTTCTATGGTTGATTATACTATCCTACACTTGCTTTATGACAGCCTAATTAACTCTAGAACTTTGGCATGAGAATGCCTGCTTGGTATGATATCCCTAAACTTGAGAAAGTGCGCACAAATCAAGACGAGGCTGGAATCCTGGAGAGTATACAGGCATTAAAGTCTATTATTGCAGATGAAGTTGCCAAGGGCACTCCTGCAAATCGTATAGTCATTGGAGGCTTCAGCCAAGGATATGCCATCACGTCTACGGTGAGTTAAAGACAGAAAGACACTGATTTTCATGTTGTAACATCCAACTAACAGCTAGACCTTTGTTACATCGGATTATACACTGGGAGGCTTATTAGGATTGTCAGGCTATGTGCCAATAGAGGAAACCATACAAAAGGTAAGTAAGCAGATAATGAGGAGTTTTTGTGATGTCAAGAAAGTATATTGTCATGTTGAAAGATCATGTTCATGTGTTTAAGACCATGGTCAACTAGTTAATGCATAGTACTAACATCCAGATGAAAACAGGACACAATAGTAATACTCCCGTATTTCTGGGCCATGGAGAAGCGGATAACGTGATCAAATTTGATGAAGGCAAACATGCTATGGAACTGTTGCGAGATGCGTTTGGGCTGCAGAAGATTGAATGGCACCATTATAAAGGCCTGGTGCATAATGTCAGTCCAGAAGAAATCGACGACATTTATGCGTTTTTGCAGAAGATTCTGCCCTGAATAAACTGAAGTAAATTTAGCGTAGAAGAGCTGATCAACGGACTATTACATTGTATTCATAACGTAGATATTGCAGGGTCCAGGTTCTAGCAGATTGTATCACGTGTTCATGGATAAATCTAATTGCCTTTATGACATGTCGACAGGTTGATTAAATGTCTTGGTTTAATGGACTGTAGCACTTGAGTCCATGGTATAGTACTGGAAGGTTGTGTCACGTGTTTCCAGCATTTCTCTAAGCTTTTTCAGTAGAAAAGAACCACTTTTCCTTAAATAATCTCTCTGAAAATATAAACCAATAATACTTTCAAATTCACCTTGCCTCTGCTTAACTTGCTTCTCATTCATCATAGCCTTTGGCCCGTGAACTGGCATTACGGCCACTGAAACAACGCTCAATATGCGCCGCAAACCGTGAGCCTGCAATATTTCTTTTGCAGTTTGAGCAGTTGAAATACCGAACATCATTCTGTTTCTCATTTCCGTAAATGTCTTTGCTTTTGGCTTGTACCAATATAGGACGTCCTTCGATGATAAACTTCTGAGCGCCTTTGGCGTTGGCACGTGATGAACCTTTGGTAGTTTTTTTGACTCCAACAGTTTGCCTGACAGCCTTGCCATAATCACGCCTCAGTCTCTTCTCTCTTGAAATCGCTTTCACAGTCATTTCGTGCGTCAGCGGCTTGATGATTTCACTCAAAATAGCCGTGAACTAGCTGTTAATAAGCTGATAATAAGTCGCTAATAAGCTGATAATAAGCCACTAATACAATCCAAAAATCCGTATATTATTTCTTCAAATCTCTACTAACCACATCCGACTTGATGCTAATGTCAACTTCTGTTTTTCCCGGCATCTTTCCTGCCCTTTCAATGGTCTTGTGCACCGAACGTCAAATGCCTGCTGAGTCCATTTGTGCTGTCACCGTCCGGGTAACTACCCACTTCAAAGCTTAGGAACTAATCCTTGCAGATGTTTCACAACTTTTTGTTTTTGAATTGTCTCTGTATATAGGTTATTTTATTTCAAATTTATTGATTAATAATCTGTCACTCAAATAAACAGTTTTATAGATACTGAAAATATGTTTTTACGTTTCTAGATTCCCTGCTGTCTGTTGAATATATACCCCTGGATTTCCGTTTTCACCATCGAGATCCTAATCAGGTTTCAAATAAACTGGCTCCACAAAATTGTCTTGAACCACTTTTATTCTTTTTTAACCATTTAAGTACCTTTTTATATTAGAAACCAATTTGTACTGTGTCCTTTAGTGGTTATTTTTGTCCAGGCCAAGTAGTTATAAAGAAGAGGTTGACAGATTTCTGCTTAGGCTTATTGAGTGAAGCTGCGGCTCAGGGCAAGGTTCCTCAGGAACATTATGGAGCAACTACAGCCGCACCCACACAATGCAGAGACTTATAGAAAGTAAGTTGGGTTTTTCGAATTTGATTTTGAATTTTTTGAATTTTAAATTTCGATTTATAATTTTCTTGTTTTCGGACTTCAGCTCCCTAAAACTGAAAACCGTCCACTTGAAATTTTGAGCCGCACGACAAAGAATATGGAAATGCTGACAAAACAACTATACAGAGTAAAGTTTAAGAAATTAATTGTTTTTTATTATTTTAAAGTATTGAAATATTCTTTAAGCTACTCGAAATGCATTTATAACGTTTGGTTGCTGCAAAATCGCATATAGCTGGACTTTACTGTTTAAGTAGATAAGCCCATTAGTGAGTTCTGTGCCCCTGAATCTCAGGAACATTATGGAGCCTGAGCCGCACACCCACAATGCAGAGACTAAGATAAAAGTGATTTTGGATTTTCTGGTTTTTATTTTGAATTTCGATTTTAGAATTTTATTTTGCTATTTCGTTGTTTTTAGAATTCAGCCCCCTAAACTAAAAATGATAAGCTCATCCTGCCCCCACTATGGAACTTACCCAAAGTTGAGCCAATTACCGAGAAAATGGTTGCAAACGGTAAATTGAATAAATTATATTGTCTATGTTATTTAAATTATTTATTATAAGTATTTATCATACAGTTATCATATAGCTATCAGCTCGTCAGCACAAATCACTAGACTCTGCAGTACTTTGAGAGGGCCATTACTCGTCGCTCAGGGCCATCAGGAACATTATGGATTACAGATTTGCACGTGACATCCCACACACAACGCAGAGACTGGGAAGAAAAGTGATTTTTGTTTTTCGGACTCT
Source organism: Daia tannicola (assembly GCA_030569095.1). NCBI lineage: Eukaryota > Fungi > Ascomycota > Dipodascomycetes > Dipodascales > Trichomonascaceae > Daia > Daia tannicola. The sequence goes on from JAJMJQ010000001.1 coordinate 1,094,479, forward strand.
AATTTCCATTTTAAAACTTTTGAATCTCTGAATTTTTCTGTAATTTGTGTGTTTGCAGAGTTTAGCCACCTAAAACTGAAACAAATGATAGAACTTCCCCGGACCCCCACCATTGCAAAGGCAGAACTGCGCCAAAATGGACTCAATTGCTTCAAAAAAAACCAAAAAGTACAAATTCAGCTGGACTTACTGATCTGAATTAAGTCAAAATTTTTGAACATAGTTCATACTGATCAAAGACATATTACCTGGTTTTGGACTTTGTCTATGCGAGAATTGTTTTAAGCTCAGAGCTTATCGCTAAGGTCATCAGCAACATTATGGATCAAGCATGAGCCGCACTCCACACAAACACTGGAAGATAATCGGTTTTTTGTTTTTCAATTTTTAAAGGTTCATTTCTACATTTTCATTTTCATTTTTTCCAATTTCTTTGTTTGCAGGATTTTAGCTCCTTAAATTCAATATCCATGAACAATCACCAATGAGCCGGATTACTCCTGTATAAATTAATGAAAATGGGAAAAACATCCTGGAAAAATAATGATACAAAAAACATAATATTATATATTATTTTTATTTTCTTTCAAAATATTTTGCTATAATTTATCAATATATAGCTGCAGTCTGAAGTTCTGAACCATAAACTCAGTGATCAAACTTACCCTACTGTGGATTCCTGGGCTTATCATCAGCCGGGTAACTTCTAACTTTTCTCTGTAACTATTGAATCTCCACCAGATAATTCACTTTCTCCGTTAATTTATCGCTTTTCCACAGAAAGGTAGATCCACTCTTTTAATCATGGACTCAGATGATGACATATCAGATGAGTACCAAGATTGGAGTCTGCTCGAAGGACTCAGTGCCGAGGCGACTTCGTTGCCGAAGCGTGGTGACAAAGACTTTGAACCTGACGGTACAAACACCCAGGGCTTGATCTTGGCTGCTAGCAGATCAGCAATGTACTCTGCACTACAGGGTAAACGTATGCATGGGATTAAGAACCACGTATCTGCAGTATGGCTTCCAAAAGTCAACAAAGCGAAGGTGCTGTTTCAAAAAGGTACTCAGTTCCATACTATGGGTAAAGCTGATTCGCACGGCGATATCTGGTTACAGCCCGAAGAAACAGTGTACCTGGTGGAACGAGGTACAATGAGCTTATACTATGAAGACGAACAAGTTCCTCTGAGTTTGCAGGCAACATATGCTCTTACTATGGGCGAGTCAAGTGACTTGGAGCGATATCAGACTTACTCGCTGCTGAGAATTTCTGGGTTTTCTGTGCGAAGAGCTCCTGAGTCGGAACCAGATTATCAGGTCGATGATGAGCCATTGACGCCTACGTATATGCATACATTGTCATTCTCAGCCAGAATCGTCCGTCTAGGTATCAATCTCTTTGAAACTATTTATTACTCATATCTGCAAAAGGGCCCGCCATCCCAGCATATCTTTAGATCATACAACCAGGTATATCAGCATATATCATACCCTGAAAAAGACAAAAATAGTCAACAAAAGACTTTAATAAACCAGCCAGACTTCCCTTATCGCATAGTTTACGATGTCTGGAAACCTAGAACTCAGTTCAAAAAATCAAATCCTGGTAAACCTGACTACCGAGTTGCAGTTGTCTCATCGAGAGACTTTTCTGTGCCAAATTTCTCACAAACTGAATCTATGTTCATGTCAGCATCAGTAAATGACCAGGCATCCACTCTGCATCCCAACAGGTTCCTGAAAGAAGGCTGGAGAAATCTGATTATAGCAGTTGTAGACTCTGGTGTCGTCAATTTTCTCAAGCTATCGGACGTAGCATTTATGCAGCACAAACTATACCTCAGCTCCTATAAAGGAGCAAGAAAGGGCAAGCACTTTAAACCGCGTAAAACCAAATGACTCTAATAAATCATATGATGCATGAAAAATCTAACGATACTGTCCATTCCATCCATATCCCTGAGGTGGTTGACCTTGAGGGGGCTGCTGTTGCTGCGGTGGCTGCTGCTGTTGATAACTATACAATGGCTGTTGACCATAACCAGGAGGCTGCTGAGGCTGCTGAGGCTGTGAAGGTCCATACATCGAAGGATCATATGCAGACGGCTGAGAATATGGTATATACGAGCCTTGTGCTTGTGACTGTCTGGATCCAGGCTTTGCAGGCAAACTTGGAGCAGCTCCAGATCCTCCACTATTAGAACTTACAGAAAGCTGGCTCAGTTGTCGTCTTAAATCATCGTCAGATTGATATCCCGATGAAGTTCTGCCAAGGGATCTCAGCAAATTGTTTTTTTCATCTGTTCTGTTTGAAGAATATTGCATCGCATTGTTTAGTATAGAATCAGACAAGGCACTAAGACCACTGTAAAATTCCTGGCCTTTGCTTAAACCGTCTCCACCATCTTTCCAGGAGTTATAAGCACTCCTTAGCCCTTCAGTGACAGACAGTCTCTGAGATTTCAGATCTTCAGTTCTCGCGGTTCTCTTTCGAATCGAGTCGTCGGCTAGGACTGATTTCCATAGGGAGGTGAGATCTTTCAAAGTCGCATTCTGATGATGTACAGTGGCCTCAAGTCGCGCTTGGTATGGTAGAAACTTTTCTAGTTCTGATTTGAATAGTTTCTCCTCAATATTGGGCGATTTTTGATTTAGAATCAGCAATGACGAAATGTCATCCTTGTGGACTTTATCCTTCAAGTCTGCTAGAACAGCCTTACGTTCTTTGGCAATCTTCTGCAGCTTTGTTAGCAGCGACTCAGCTTTATTAAACTGCTCTGCTAATTGCTCTTCACTTCCAGAATCAATATCGACTAGACTGGGCATCTTCTGGGTTGCCATAAGTCCTTCCGAAAACGTGTATAACTTCTTCAACGGGTACCCATTTGGACCTGACCTAAGAGCGTTTAGTTCATTGGATATAGGATTCAGAATATCTTTCATTTTCTTGTCAGAGCTGGCCCCTAATGCCAGAGACTCTTTAACACGCTGGATATCCGCGCGCATACCAGAAGTCAGCGATGCCGGCGTTGCCTGGGTCCACCCAGTTCCGAACTTCATCTTTAAATCATTCCACTCGCTTTCTTCTTTAGCTAATATATTCTCCGCCTTTTTGAGATTATTGTATATGCCCTCACGATCATTCTGTAGTGAACTAAGTGAGATGTTGGGTGACGACGAGAGTTCAGCAGCCCAGTCTTTTACAATAGAAGGAATCTCGACGTTGTCAGAACCAGACAATTCTGGATTTTTCAGCATTCTCAGAGATGTAGGCAGGTCTAGGAATTCAAGAGCTGATGAAAGTTCTTCGTCTGCAATTTCAGCCTTCTCGCCTTCATTTCGTAAGAGCTGCGCTTTCTCTTCTGAGTACATGCTGCTCTTCTCGTGTACCGATAATGGAATCAATTTCTCGAAAATGTCTCGACCTATGATGGTGCTCACATCTGTAGTGTTCTTGTATAGGTCATTCATTGGTGTAGGCTTCGCAGCTTCCATGCCATTAATATCTGGCAGAGTGTTGAACGGAGGCACTAGAGCATGATATATAAAGTCATTATCCTTTTCCATAGAAGTGACAGAATGAGTCAATGCTTCAACACGATCTTTCACTGTAGCAATCATATCTGTATAAGGGGCTAAGAGTGGCATCTTGTTACACAGAGTCATGACTTCTAGAGCGTTCTGCAATGTCGACAATGCTTCTCCATATTTACCTGTTGCTTCGAGATGTTTGGCCTGATACTCACTTGAGATTGCCAAAAAGTACTTGCTCTTCAATTGAGTTAGTAAAAACCAGGAACGCTCACCCCAGAGATGTGCGGTGAATAGTTCTTGTAAACTGTCAGAAGCAGCCTTGTACAGATTGCTAGCACCTTTCGCCAGCTTGGCAATCATCGAAGGCTTACCGTTAGGATCGTTCATGAACTTTTCGACAAAAACCTCTTGAGCCTGAGCAAGCATTAGCTTTGACAAGGCTCTGACAGTATCTTGAGCAAGATCTGTAGAAGGTGCATGTAAAAAGTTCTCCAGTATGAAGGCAAATACTCCAGCCGCATTCTGGAAGGATGCGTATGCTACTTTTACGTCATCAGTATCAGCTGCAATTGCTGAATAAGCGGCGGCAAGATTGAACAGAAGCGATGCTTTTTCAAATGCAAAAGACGTCTGAGTTGAAGACGAATGGTTGCATGCATCAGACCTAAACCTGTGTTAGTACGGCTTCAAAGTTGTGCCACCAAATACGAACAAATAAAACTCACCAGGTGAAAGACATTTTGCAACCAGTTTCTGATACTGGGATTCTCAAGTCTAATAATTCCAGCTGACCGTAGTATCGATAAATTATATCGCGGCCCGTAATGTCAAGGGCACATCCGCGCATATCTTGACGTAAGCGCTGCAGAGCATTGATCTCATCTTTGAAATCCTCACTTGATCCATAGAGCTGAGTGATGTATTTTGACAATGGGTAAACCCAATTGACTTCAACAGTTTCTTTTTTCGGCAGCGATATCAGCACAGTATCGTACATTTTTGATATGCAAGACTAAAAGTCATGAAGTTGAGAACGATCGATTAAGGTGTTAGGAGTGGTTGCCGTCGGAGTGAGCTCCCAGAGTGCGGCTGTTCAGAGTTACCCGGCTGTTATCGGAGATCTGTTCGGCGAAAGCTGATACGAACTGAGAAATAGTCGACAAGAATAGTAGAGTAACAGCTTTAGCTATGAAAAATAGAAACTATATTATTTCATATATTCGATCTAATACAAACAGATATGAAATCATGTGACTATTCCTCTCATTATATGAGCCCACACTTTGCCATCTAGCAGCCCATCGAGCAGAACATGAGGAGGTGGGATGAAAAGTGTGGGGTATGACGTGGAGAGGAGCCACACTGTCACGCACTTTCAGCGGTCTCGGCAGCAAACGAAAACACCGGTTCCACCTTTATTATTATACCTGCAATATTTATATGTGCTAGCCGATAAGTATAGCCGAAATTATAATGTCTAGAGTCAGACGATCAGCGACCAAACCCAAGCATAAAAGAGCATCATTTGCTTGTAGTGCCTGTCATAGACTCAAGGTCAAGTGCGACATCACTACACATGGGATTCCATGTACGAGATGTGAGTCCAAAGATAGCAAACAATGTGTACTTTTTCCCTCAAAAAAGTTAGACCATTTGGAAGCCCCAGTTTCGATTTCTGGAGTTTCCAAATCTGCAGATTCTCCGATAGTCGAGGCTGAGAATATCGAATCCTCAGTTTCAGATTTGTTGAGCCACCAGCAAAACCATAGTGATTCTTTTCCTTTGCTTCCTTGGATGGAAGAATTAGGAAATTCGGAAAATTCTGGGTCGGAGATTGGCAGGACTTCAATTTCTCCAGAAATATCGAATATTTATAGTCTGTCAGGGTTGTTGGATATTACAAGTACAGTGAGTGACGGAGGTTTCACGGGTGTAAACGCTAGGCCTAGAAGTATGGTAAACTTCAATAAAAACGGCCTAAATATCAGTCCAAGACGCAGCATAGATATCAGCAATAGCTATACCCGAAATGTGACTAAAAACCACTCCAAAATCGATCAAGGAGAACTGCTGTTTCTAGGCGAATCCTGTCCATTGAGTATGCTCATGAGAAAGCTGCAGGACAGTGGCCATGTATACTTCACAGCTGTGAGACCAAAGGATACAGTGGTCATTGGGTCAGTCAATAACCACACTTCAATGTCGACTTTTACTGTGCTTTCAGGCTCTAAAATTGGTGCACGCAAGCTGGACAGACACATTCTTAATGAGATTCTCAAAACATATTTCCAGGTGGTTCATCCATTTTATCCTATTATTAGTAGGAGATGGTTCGAGGAAAGATATAACGACTTTTCCGTGGCTCCGCTACTACTGAATGCCATGTGTTTTGCATCCTGCTATCATTGCGACGTATCCGTGATTCATCGAGCTGGTTTTGAAAATAGGAAGGAAGCTAAAGACTTTTTTTACAAAGAGGCAAAAAATATATTTAATGAGGATACAGAATCAGATTTGGTGGTAGTTATACAAGTGGCATTTCTTCTTTCGTTTTATGGAGGCAAGTCACGGAGTGTATGGAATAACCGATCATGGTTATCAATTGCGATTACGGCAGCAGAAGATCTTGGAATCCACAGGTCCATTGTAAGGTCACATGTGGTTTCTGAGGCCGACAAGAGTCATCTGCGAGTGATATGGTGGTGTCTGGTGATTCGAGATCTGATGACTTCAATAACCCTGGGACGGCCTCCAAAGATCTGCGAAATGAGATGTGATGTGGAGTTATTAACTGTGGAGGACTTTGAGAATATTGATGAGACACCACAAAATCCTGCACTGTTTGGTAGAGAGGATACACAGTATCATTATCTTGTGGTGGAGCTGTGTAAGGCCTGTGTCATCATGTGGAAAGTTCTGGGTAGCAGATATAACCCTGGACGTGATCCTCTCTATAATGCCTCTGAAAACTACAAAGAGCTTGTACATTGGAAAGATGACCTGCCAGAATGTTTGGAATGGGATAAGCATCCAGACTCAATGCCTGCAATTTTCGCTGCTATGATCTACCATCACGTTATGATTTACAACTACAGGCCACTTATGTCAGATTCAGAAGGACTTGAAATGTGCTCACTCCGCCAATCTGTAGAGTCTGCCAACTCAATTGTTGCTCAGGTAGTGAAATTGGCTGACACACACCCCATGTCGATACCGCAGGACATCTATCCATTGATCGTATCAGCTATGGCCATTCTGTTGGTGGACTACAAAACAAACAATCGTATGGTATCTAAGTTGCAGTTACAGATCTGTATCATGACTTTGAATCAGGGAAGCGAGAGTTGGGATCATGCGGACTGGGTTAAGTATAATCTTGAAAGGCTTATGAATGATTCGCAGGAAACTGACTCCGGCGATATTAGTGATACCGGTAATAGCCAGGTACTTTCCAGCAGTCCTTTGAACAGTTTCAACAATGGAAATTCCCAGTTTAATGAAAGCAATATCTTTTCATTCCCTCATATCGACAGACGTGATATAGAATCGCTCCTATGCCTGTTCCCGGCAGCCTCAGACATAGGCACCGTGTGAAGCTCAAATAATTCGTGAGGTAACAACCCCCTGGAAGAAACAGCTTGCAAAAAATAGACTCAGCGTGGAATGTCGTGTAAACATATATATTACTAATATTAAATGGATACGTCAAGGCTTAAGAATAAATAATTAAAATCGTACAACTAAGAGTATCAAGAACATAAAACAATGAACTGGCCGCGTTTACGTTTCTATCGGGCCGTGTCAGATCATATCCAGCAATTTGTCCTCATGCCTCGTGCTCTGTACATCTGATTACTTGCCCTCGTCACTGATTATGCCCTCCTCCAAAACCGGTAATTGCGGATTCGGTCTTCGGTATTAATCCGACAAAACTTGTTGAGGAAATACTGTCGGGGAACTGATTCCCAGAAAAGTAACAACGCGTGAAGCTGGGGTTTACGAAATTCCAACTTTAAGGTGGGGCCGGCTACTAAATGCGGGGTGAGTGCCCATTTGGGAAGTCAAAGCGCACAGATAAACTGCAGAGTTAGGCCCCCTCATCGGTTAGCTCACATTGCCTTATTGGGAATGTGGGGTATCAAGAACACTTGATCGGGCCATACGTACAACATACCGGCGAGATATAAAAACCGGAAGACAAGACCTAGAATTCGCATTTTTTTCTTTACACTTGTCTCTTATCATTGTGTTTCAAGAATAAAAAATTAGCAACAATGGTTTCTACCCACTTTTCCGTCGTCGAGGCTAAGCTTCCTCCTAACAACTTCACCCCTAAAGATACCACTCCTGAGCGAATGAAGCAACATGCTGTGGACTTTATTGAAAGATTCAAGAATGCAGTAGAATCCAATAATGCTGAGGCTTTTGACGATTTGATCATTAAAGGTGGTTACTGGAGAGATACTGTGGCTTTCACCAACGACTATCGAACCATTGCCAAGCCCAATATCCTCGAAGCTGCCAAAGCTAGATTACCTCTCACTGGTGCTTATGGTGGTGAGCTCAATCTTGGGCCAAGCTTCGGTACTTTAGATGAATATGGCTACATTGAATTCGGATTCAAGTTTGACAACTACTTGGGTCCTTGTGACTCAATTGTGCGATTGGTCAAAGACAATAATGGTAATGTTCTTGCTCACTTTTTGTACACAGCTATTGATGGTATGCACGACCACCCTGAGCGCGTTGGAAAGAACCGATTCGAAGGTGACAAAAACAGTGCTATTGCTTACGATGAATTGCGACGACAGCAGACCGAGAATCCAAAGCCTAAGGTGTTGATCATTGGTGGTGGTCAATGTGGCTTGTCCACTGCTGCTCGACTGAGGTACATGGGTGTAGATTCTTTGGTTATCGACCGATCCGAGCGAATCGGTGATAACTGGAGAAAGAGATATGGCTCTTTATCTCTACATGATACTCTGTACAGTCAGACATTGCCTTACATGGGTTTCCCTGAAAATTTCCCCTTATTCATCCCTGCCGGAAAGCTCGGTAACTTCATGGAATACTATGCTGAGGCTATGGAATTGAGTGTCTGGACAAAGTCCTGGGTTGTTCCTGAGAAGACTTATTTTGACCCTTCTGCTCAGAAATGGCACGTAACTGTTCTTCGAAACGGCCACGAAGAGCACAACTTTGTTGTAACTCACCTAGTCATGGCTACTGGTATATCTGGTGGTAAGGCAAAGATGCCTCCTCCTTTCCCTGGTCAAAACGTATTCAAGTACCCCATCATCCACTCAGCATTCCATAAGGGAGCAACTGGCTGGAAGGGCAAGAATGTGCTTGTTGTAGGTTCTGGTTCCAGTGGACATGATATTAGTTTGGATTTGGCTAACCAAGGTGCCCACCCTACTATGCTGCAAAGATCTCCTACTTTTGTCATGAGTATCAAAAACGGTAATATCAAGACATTTGCTGGTACTTTGTGGAAAGAGGGTGTCGACCAAGAGTATGCTGACCGAATTTCTGATGTCATGCCTCGAGCTCTTTTGAAAACTACACATCAGAGACTTATTCCGAAGGTTGCCAAATTAGATGAAGAACTTATTAATGGTTTGAAGAAGGCTGGATTCAAATGGTGGACTGGTCCTGATGGAGCTGGTTTCAACTTCTTGTCTGTTGAACGTGGCGGTGGATTCTACTTTGACAGTGGATGCTCTCCCCGAATTGTCAACGGCGATATCAAGATGAAGGATGGTGAAATCGACCACTTCACTGATGATACCGTTGTATTTAAGGACGGCAGTTCTGGGGTCTATGATTTAGTGATCATGTGTACTGGTTTCACTGGATTCAAGGAGTCTGTTGCTGAGACTCTTGGTTCTGAAATGGCTCAGAATCTCAAGCCTATTTGGGGTTATGACAGTGAAGGTGAAATCCAAGGATTGTACAGAGATTGTGGTCTACCTAAGACATACTTTGTCAGTGGTGCTATTCCTCTTGCTCGAGTACACTCCAAGTTTGTTGCCATTGAGATCATTGCGGAACAAGAAGGTAGGTTTGGTCCTCGATACAGCATTGAGGAGCAGAAGAAGGCTGGTCATTATGAAGACCTTGCTCCTCTTCTTTACCAGTAGTTTTTTATTTTGGTTTAGTAGCATAAACGGATAAGTTAACAAATTTAATCAAAAATTATTGTTTATTATATAGTTATAATATAGTGATAAGATATTGATATTCCACCCAAGTTTGAGATAGCTGGAGAAAGCTTCTCTATACATAATAATTGCAATATAAAATAGTAAGAACTTTTTTGCCATGCTTTAGGGGCTATGACAGACTTTCATGATATCAAATGTGATTACATTCTGGAAGATTATTTATCATATCGTTTGTCCATAAAAACAACTACATTATCTAATACTCAACATTTGTTAAAGAATGGGTTCTGAGACTTTTCTGCAACTGCTCTGCAATGGAAACAGCTTTTGCTGCATCTTTCAAATTGAAGTCTGCTTTCTTGTCATAGAGAATCCAGTCTCTGAAAGCTGCTAGTTCAGATTTGAAAGAACCGGGGAATTGGGCCATATGACTGGGCGGTGCTTTTACAGTAGTACCATTAGAACCAGAATACTCAATGTTGAGATGTCGAGGCTCACCGTAGATTGAGATTCGACCTTTAGTACCAATGACTTCCGTACTGGAATGATGGCCATGAACATTGTCTCGAGAACCATGGACCTGAACAACAATTTCTTCCTTAAAATTTATTAGACCAAAACTGTTGTCAACATCACCCCACTCCTTAAATTGAGGAAAGACATGTGTTGTGCCAGTACCATATGTAGTACTAGGAGTCACATCTTCACCAATAAGGTACAAAGCAGTGTCAATATCATGAATATTGCAGTCAACAAAGATCCCACCTGAAATCTTGATGTAGTTAAGGAATTGAGGACTTGTATCCAAGAGATCGGTAGTCTGAGATTTGATGTTGATAACGTCACCGATTTCACCAGCAGCAATTGATCGACGAGCAGCTTGATATACATCAGCAAATCGTCTAGGAAAAGCACAAGCTGCCTTAATCTCTGGATACTGGAGGCTTTCATTGTACATTTTCCAAGCAATTGCAGAATCCATAGAAAGAGGCTTCTCACACAAAACATGCTTTCCATGCTTCAGAGCTCCTTCGAAATGGTCAATGTGCAATTTGGTGGGGCTACAGATGACAATTGCATCAACATTAGGGTCTTTAATAAATTCATCAAAACTATCATATACTGTGGCTTCAGGAACATTTTTTCGAACCCAGTTCTTTTCAGCTTCTACAACCGTAGTGACAGCAGCCACAGTGATATTTCGCAATTCCAGAGCATTTTCAATATGGATGGCACCGATTCGACCAGCACCGACAAAACCAAGTCGAAGAACTGTAGGACTAGACATTTTGTTATTACCAAAACTGTATATAGATCTAACGATCTTTATATATAGAAATGCAAGCTTTACTCCGCATTCAGCGGTAACTAGACGTTTTCCCGATTAGGAAGGCGGGATGGCGGGGTGGGTTATCACCGGCGTCTAACCGATGGGACCTAACCGATAGTAGCTAACCGGCGGCAAAGCGATCGGTTAGATCCCTGAGCCGCACCGGAACATAATACCCCGCGTTTTTGGCAAAAAAAGAAATGTTGCGGAAATAAACCAACTTGTTCGATCCGAGAAGGTGAAAATTGAATATTCCTGTTTAACATTAAAACATATCTAGCTATATGAGCAATATGACCGTTGGTAAATAAATCGATATATATATGTATATTACCGTAATATAATAAATACTATATTTTGTGTCTAAGGCTTGATATCCTCAACGTATTCAAAGTCTGATTTGCTTGGCTCGGAGACCCGTTCCTTGAGCAGTTCCAGTCTTAGTTCCTTGTGGAATCCAGGGAGCACTTCACGGAATGTTCGCTTACGTTTGAGAAGGAACAGCTCATCTACCTCTTCCAATGTCAGTCCAGCTGTTTCTTCATAGTAGAAGTAGACTGTTAAGGCAGCAATTAAGTTTGCAACAGTGAATATGATATCATATCTCCAGCCTATATTATCATTTGCTTTAGGAGTAATCAGAACGATGACATAAGTCATGATCCAGTTGGTGGCAGTAGAAACAGCCGCTCCAAGGTTTCGGTGCTTCAAACTGTTGATTTCAGCAGGATACATCCAGGGCAACATACCCCAGGATAAACCATAGACAAAGAAGTAGAGATATATGAAGAAGATAGCAGCAACACTAGCTTGTTTGTTGGAGACATCAGGATTCTTTTGTGCCTGAGAGAGAGCTACGACAGCGCCCAGAAAACTGAGACATTGGCCAACCGCTCCCCAGAACATGATAGGTTTTCTCCCGAAACGATCTACGATGAATAACGCTGTAATAAATACAGCCATGGCGCTTTGAGTGCTGTTTACACCAGACATGATGTAAGCAAGAGTACTAGTTAAACCCATGGTATCTTCAAATAGGGAAGTTTGGTAATACTGAATAGTGTTGACACCACCCCATTGCTGGAAGAATTGACTCGAGGCACCGAGCAAGATCCTTCTAAGACTCCTGGTCTTATCATTTCCTTTGAGTAAATCTTTCCAGCTTGTTTCAGACTCTGCTCGTTTCTGTGCTTCTAAATGGTCCTTGATGTCAATGTAATGAGCCTCGACTTCACTGGTATCTCTACTCTTGTAAAGACAAGCAATGATTTCCTTGGCCTCATCATCACGGCCTTTAAGAATCAACCACCTTGGAGACTCTGGTAGCATGGGTGACATCAATAGAGTTGTTCCGGAAAGTATCAACTGAACAGCCAGAGGTAACCGCCAAGAAACATTCCCGTCGACGAATTTCATACCAAGGTTGAACCATGAAGTGAGGGTTCCTCCAAGAGCTACAATGGCACCGAGAATACCTACAAAACGGCCACGAACCTGAGATGGTGTGCATTCAGTCTGCCATACTGGAATGAAAACCGTGATGAAACCGTTTCCAAGTCCAGCAATGAGTCGACCAGCAATAAGCTGACCTACAGTGTAAGATGATGTCTGGATGATACCTCCAACAAGATGAATAGAGCAGCCGATCATAACCATCTGTTTACGGCTCAATCTGTCACCAATAACAAATACAGCACAACATGTGATGAAACAACCTAAATCGAAAGTCGACGTTATTTGAGACGTTATAGTCGCATCAGGAGTATTGAACTGCTGGATGAAATACGGATTTGTCAATATGCCAGACATGACCGCACTGTCGTATCCAAATAAAGCAAAAGCAAAGCCGCACGCTAAAGCTAAAGCTTCATACCGATATAGTTTTGGCATGGAAATCATTTTTGTTTCTTCCAGGTTTATATTCTGTATGCCTTTTGCAAAAATAAAAGGATCTTGAATTTTCAAAAAAGGTCAGGAAATCCGGCATATTTAAAGGAAACAATGGTAGTGACGGATGCCTTACCGGACAGCAGAAAAAGAAAAGTTTGAATTGTTAGAGGTTAATCCGGGGAATGCAGGCTCAGTAGCAGTATGCTAACCGTGAGGGGTGTATGGCTATCGAACAGATACCCCGCTTTATAGTCTTTATCGTAGCTGCAATTTGATGTTCTGATGCAATCAGCTAGTGCCCTGAAGTATGCTTAGTCTTTACTGGGCCTAGAAATGTCCATCATCGCTACCCCACATAGTTACCCCACAACACATAGGCACACAATAAGGTACCATTTGTCCGTCAACCAATTATTAGCGATAACGCCATCATTTTTATTATCTATGTCCCTTAATTCCTATATCCTGTAAGCCTAGATATATAATTCAAGCCTTCCATCGCTACTGCTTTTGTCTAATACAAGAATCTGTGAGCCGCACGGAGACAAAGCCAAGTTATTGCCGGAACCAGGGGCATCTGAAATATGATATGGAATAAGTTTTGCATTTGGAGGGATAGAATTAATTGATTCTTAGAACGGAGATTTGTGAAGAATGCAATATACCAAACGCATTGGTGGGGTCAGTGCCGGGTCAGTGCCGAGCTGCTTAATGAGCGTGGGGGCACTGCAGCTCAGGTTAGACTTTGCTTACCGCAGTTTAGTATATCTCAAGTTATATATTGCCATCTGAACTCAGCAGTCAGTCAATACAAATGTTCGGGAGAAATATTGTCAAATTATTCTCTTAACTAGTGTATCTTAACTAGTGTATTGACTATAGTAACTGCCTCTAGATCTGCGGTTAGAATGTTGATTCTAGGCTTGTTTCAGCTGGATCTTAAATTCATCATCAGAATATATTTATGTTCCGGGTAAACGGCGAAGTCTATATAGCTTTATCCTATATCGTATTGTATAGTTAATTGATAACCTTAAGTTGTAGAACCATAGCCGCAAAATTCAAAGCAGCCACTAATAGTTCTTCTTAATGTCTTCCAACAAAGAAATTCCTTCTGGATTCCAGCCCAGCTCTTTTCGAGTCTTCTCACTGGAGGCTCTGACACCCATGGCAAAAAGACTGCCGATGAAACCCGCTTTTTCAACTGCTTCTTCTTCTGAAAAGGCTGTCACAGATATATTGTACTTGTCAGCAATGACTTGAGCGACATCTTTGAGAGACACATCAGTCTCGGCAACCCCGTGATAATAGCCAGATCCTTTTTGAAGAGCCAGTCTGTAGAGAACAGCTGCATCTTGGACGCTTACAGCTGGCCAAACAATCGACCCATCACCAACATAAAAAGCAGTACCCATTTTAATAGCAGATGCTACAGCCATGGGGATAAGGCCCTTATCGTGCACACCATGAACTGTTGGAGACAGACGAATCAAAGATGCTCGGATACCTCTGGACTTACCGCCATCTACCAAAATAGACTCGTTCTCGAATCTACCAGTTCCAAAGCCATTGTCGCTAGGGGGCTGAGTTTCATCTACGACACCATCACTGCCGGCAAAACCAAGCAATCCAGTAGTTCCTACTAAAGGCTTGTTGGTTCCTTCCAGAGTCTGCAAAAATGTGTTGATGGCGGCTCGATCCACTACAACGCTGTTCGTAATGTTGGCAAAGTCATGAATGAACGCAAGATGGATCACACCATCTGTTGATTCTGCACCTTGTTTCAAAGATTGAAGGTCTTCAAGATCGCCACGAAGTACTTCGACACCTTTAGCCTCAAGAATCTGAGCAGATGCATCAGAACGGGCTAACCCGAGCACTTGATATCCATGGTTCAATAATTCGTCGACAACGTACGATCCAATGAATCCAGAAGCACCAGTTACAAATATTTTGGTCATTATTTGATAGATTGAAATTTTATTTCAGAAAGTTTACGTATTTTTTATGGTATTTATAGGCATTTGTGGTGATGTCTATAAATTCAATTTCTCGGATTTAGCTTGATGTTTCCTCGGGGTTAACAAGCTCCCGGACATTAGACCACGGAGGAAGGGAATTTGCATCTGTCACGTGTTGGATTGCATTTCTGAAGTTTATACCAGTCTGTTCAACTAAGGTATTTTGTATCAGGTTACTTTAATTTGGTAGTTCCTAAGTATGTTGGCCCTGTATGCTTCGATATCCGGAGTCAGATAAGTATAAGTGAGGAGATGATTTCTAAGTAGATTTAATGATAAATTGCGCACTGAAAATGACTTCGCTATTTCAAAACAAACTTATTTACTAATACTAGATTATACTAGGTTCATCTGAATATGTCATGGAAAATATGGACAGGAAGTGAATATAGTGGACCTCATAGTGAGATAAAAGATCAGCTTCGGGCCCCCGCTAATTCTACTGGGTACACAAGACAATCATAAGCACATAACATAAATTTATATTTAATCATATACTACTTTATTCATCTACTCACAACCAGAAATAACTATTATTCTTTTTTTAGCTATTATCTCACTGAAAGTTGTCGAGATTCTTGAGATCTAAGTGCGGCTTAGAACTCTACTCTTCAGTTACCCGGCAGCATGTTTATCTCAGATATATCGGCGATAGTAAGCTATAGGTCCTGTAACACACATGGTTAATACGTGCCAACCTAGGGAATTCAGTTAATAATCGGTATTGTCGCATCTTTTGACTTTATACATATTTTATATAGCTTATTATCGCACAATCACGCGTGACTTACCGACAATCATGACACAGCTGTTTTCAAACAAACATATAGATCAGCGACTGTCCAACAAAACCATCAAGCAAATACGATCTTTCAATGCTCCCCTAATTGCGGAACTTGTGGATCTATGGCTGACTCTACCTGCTACAAAACCTCAGATATCCTTGGATGATGACGATGAAGAGAGCGGGAACGAAGAAGATGACGTCAACTTCATCCGTCGGAATCGTCAGGAAAAGGAGTATACCCGCATCATACAAAACTTGCGCGGAGAAATCGAAGAGATCAATCGATCAAAAAAGCTCTTGTTAAAGAAAATTACTAAAGAACTCTGGCCTGATGGCTTGAACCTGCTTCAAGTAGCCCAGGTCCAATGCAAAAGCATATTAGAAACCAACAAGGACAATCATCTGTGGGCATATTCTACCATATTATCTGGTGCCGACGAATTTGTGCCTACTATTGAGCCGAATTCGTTTTTAGAAGCTCTACAGAAAGCTCTGTATCCCTTGATGTTAGGACATGTTTATGTCACCACACATCAGGATCTATCACTATTTATTGTTCGTATTCAGATATTCGAACCCAAGCTCGGCCCTGATACAAACAGATATATGCCAGTTAAACCGATATACTTGGCTTTACCAGTTTCCTCACCTCATATCCTGCATACATTTGGAGAAGATGTATATATAACTGCGACTTTGCATGCATTAAAGAATATTCTTTCTCGCCCAGGTAGATCTATATCCATGAAACGATCTACATCTTTACCATCCAAGAACATTGCAACTTTTGCTACAATCAAAGGTGTTTCTAGACATGCCGCATCTTTAGGTCCCTGGTCTATATATGCAGATGGACTGGTTGACGAGTCTCCATTGAACAGCTTCCCTGTCAAACGACATAACACTTTGAAACATACAGATGATCCTGCCGAGAAAAGGATACGGCTGGCTAATATCAGATACACAGGTCGTGCAGATGGTGCACCTTCTAGTGAGGAACGATCCAATGGCAAGAGCTATGAATCAAAGTTGCCCATGTCTATGGTTGAGTTCAAAATTGCAGAGCCTTTTGATACTTGGCTCACTTCCCCTGAGTTTACCATTCGTCTAGAAGGTAGTGATGTCTTTGCCGGAATTTACGACTTGATAGTAGATGGAACCAGTAATATAGAAGACATTCCTAGCTGGTTAACTGGTGAAGATGGCATGACCTCTGGTACTATTCGTGACGGCATATTGCATGCACCTTTGGATGCTTAAAAACGGAAAAAATAATTAAATGCATAATATATATAACAGACGCTTCATCTTCTAAAATTATCAAGAGCCTGTTCAATATCTCGTGTTATGCTAGGCGTAGCCAAAGACTTTAAATTCTCTAAAGCTTCAATATCTTTGGCTTTAATAGCTTCTTGAACAGCCTGCTTGATATCGTTTACTTCAATGCACATTTCAATCCTTCTCTTGTAGTCCAAATCAGTGCACATTGATATGTAAACTGCAGCATTCTTCTGGCTTCCTGCTTTCAGGCACTCCTGGTAAAAGGGCGTATATCCTATAGGAGATCGTCGAGACTTTGCAAACTTTTCTAAACTTTCCCAGTCTCGGCGGCTTGCTAATGCTTGAAGTTTGATCCACCAGAATCGTTTATCTGGTACTTTGAAATCGTCTTTAACTTTTTGAGCTCGAGGATTCTGACCAGAGCTTATCAAAGTAGAAATTGTTTGTGAGACAGTCAAACCAATAAATGGCCTATCGTAACTTCGTTCCAAGTCCTGCTGAACACCTATGAGTCGTAACTGCTCGGTAATGGCCTTGGATTCAAATTCTTTCCCAGGAACATTGGAGAACTCCTTTTCCGCTTCGTGGAGACTTCCAATCATAGTTTGTAGGTCGCTGTTTTCGCTGTTCAAAGCAATCTCGTATTTCAGCTGAGCACTCTCTTTACGCCTATCATCCTGATAATAGAAACTCTTCAGTAATTCCGAGTCCCCAGTAGCTTCGGATTTACAGAGATTTTCAAAGCATTTCGCAGAAGATTCTCCTTTATTCAAATAGCGGAAGAAATCAGCAAGCGAGCTTTTCTGCCGAAGTGACATCAAAACATAGTAAATAAGATTGGTGTCACCACTAACCTCGGCTTCAGCTAACGCCAGGCCATTTTCACCCATGCCAAATAGCAGGGGTACCTGTTTATCTGATTGCGGCTCTCTGTCAATTAAACGAATAGCCAGTTCACTTCTGCCTTCTTCAAAAGCAGTTCTGGCTACTTCTTCATATGATATTCCCGGAACATTTGATAACTTTTCAATAATTTCTTGAAACGTAGACGGATCATCATCTTGTGAGACTCTAACTTTGGAACATGCCCAGTGTGTGTATATATTTTGCTTTGGCAACCGTAAATAATCGGCTACTTTGAATGCAAGTAAATGCTGATTTCTCAGCAGAAGCCGTTTTATTAAACTCATCATATCAAGGTTAATAAGTTGCTTATAGCTGATTAGCATACCAAGATTGAATTCACGCACACTATTGAGGGTCCTCAGGTACTCCAACATGCGAACAAATTTGTCACTGTTATAGAATTTCAACGCACTCTTACCAAAAGCTGCAGCTCTCATAAGCTTCTTTTGCCAAGTGATTTCAAATTCATAGCCTGCAGCATCTACACAAGCTTCGACAGCTTCCTTGAGATGATCTCCAATTATGAGTAAGTTCTCGTCTGCTCGAGGAGACTTCATTTCCAGATGATCTACACAATCTTTCAGAATCGCACCAGGCGCAGTAGATCCTAGTTTAAAGATGCCAAAAGTGACATCAGGCACTTTGGTGAAAAAATCATGCTTTTCATTGGTGATTGTGCGGATCCCATCGATTTCTTGAACGGCAAACACTTCGCTATCGTAGAACAAAATGGTTGAAGGTCCACCATTCAACAGAGTCAGCACAATTTCATCTGCAGCAACTGCCGCAACTGCATCATCGCCACACCATACAAGCTGGTTCACAGCTTCATCGGTTTTAATCTGTGATTTGGAATGAATCTGTTGAATATCTTGTGAGGTAATAACAAGAGTATTTTCTAAGCTAATGAAAGCCAAGTTCCGAGAGTTTGGTGATACTGATATCTTCTTAAAAGGACCTTTACCATACAAAGTATCATATGCTTTTCTTGTGGTAATAGACCATACTGAGTTGTCCACAGAAGCTATGACTTCCAGATCTTGGACACCGTCGCCAGATCCCATGTTTAAAGCCCAACTATGTATTTTAGGTTTTTCTACCCCAGGCGCAAGTGTGGAATCATTTGGTCCTATTGCTGCGAGGGTTTTAACCACAGGGTCATGATACTGGGTCAGGAATATAAACGTATTATCCGAGAGCAGGGCAACCAGACTCTTGTCAGCAAAATGCACACTGACCACAGAATTCCTCTCAGCAGGTCGTCCCAGCGATATCTCTGTGAAATTGCCATCAAAATCATAGTAGTAACGGACTATTCCGGTTTCCAGTACCAGCAATAGATGCTCTTCATCAGTCCAACCTATATCTATGATTCTCGCAGTATTTTCCCAAGGAATTCTTTTCAGAAGCATTCCACTGCCACTGAAAATTTGAATTGCCTTTCTATTAATATCATATGGATCATGTTGGGCTATTTTAGAGGGATCTTTATAAAGCGCTATGGCACCTCCATATGGAGCACTAGCTATAATATAATGATCTAAACTAAAGTCCCTTATCTGCCATTGCAGTAGATAACCATCTAAATTTCTATAGAACTGATTCTGCAGTTTTTCCCACTTTAAAATGGGATTTCCTGACATTTCAGTGTGGATATTAAGAAGTCAAGTTGGAAACCTAAGTTGTGATATCATGACCAACTTTTGAAGTTGAGTCCCAGCATAGGTAGCTAAGCTTCATATTGACTTGAGATCAAGGATTGATAGCATGAGCTCGGAAAAGCAGAAACGACCAGAAGATGTTCTGAAGCCAGTGACTTTGATTTCTTCTGATGGATTCAAGTTTGTGCTCAGTCGTCAAGAAGCTTATGTTTCTGAAACGCTGCGAACTATGCTGACAGCTGGATTCTCGGAAGGCAAAACTGGCAGAGTTCAGTTAAACATGTCGGCTACTGTGCTGGAGAAAGTCTGCGAGTATCTATGTTACAATTTCAAGTGCAAAGATGAGATGGATGTTGCTGATTTTGATGTTCCGCCTGAAATGGCTTTGGAGTTGCTTGTTGCTGCAGATTTCTTAGATGGTAAGTAAGAGCAACAACTATGAGTAGAAGTATAGAGAATTCTAACAATAGTATGATGGGTAATGGATTGCATGTGAAAACTATTTATAGTCAAATACAGTAGATAAATAAAAGATAGTGGTGAAGTTTGTACGGGTTGTGGTGTTAGAAAGTCACCTGCTTGGCTTCATATAACGTGCCATCTTGTGGACAGTAAGGACACTTGAAAATATGACTTATATGGTGCTTTCCAAGTTGCTGTAATGCGTTGTTCGAAATAATATGGCCACATCTGAGCATCATGGGCGGATTAGCATCTGTCGTTTGTTCCTTGGAAACAGGACACACAAACACAGGATGGAACTGTAGATATTCCGGCAGGTCGACTTCTACAGGAAGTTCTCCTTTCGATGTCCATTCTGCTCCACGACTCTTCATAACAGCACGCATTCTGTTCACTGCCGGTAAGGCTATGGATCCTGCAGTTGTAGCCAGTAAAAGCGGTGATTCTGGAGATAAATCATGTAATGCACAGTATTCCGCCTTAAAGTGGGACTTTAACTCATCATAGGAAGGACTGAAATAAACGTCATAATAAGGAGTAGTTGTCAAATCCGAGTTGTTCACATATAACACACTACAAATGAGTCTCGAAATGTTATGAAGATATCTTTGGCCAAACACACTGATGTTGGCCGTGGCATATTCCAAAGCCTTCTGGCTATCTTTCTGTTCTAGCAGTAATTTCAAAAATTGCAGTTTGTGTAGATAAAAAGGCAAGTCACTGCGTTTCTGGGCCAATTGTACATTGTTCTCATTGGCCCAATTAATAGCTGGACCTAGATCTTTCTGGTCTATACAGTCGATGATCTGATACAATGCATAGAAATGCTTGAGTGACGGCAATGATTCATTGATATTGTTTTCCTTCATGAATGTGCCTGCAACATCAAACTCTCCATTGTGTACCAAGTGCATGAGAATAGCCATCTTTACAGGCTCATCGGTATGGCTTTCTTCAGGGAATAGAAACGGTTCGGTTGATTCGCTTTCATTCGACCTGAATATCTTGTCCAGTGACTTTCCAAATTTTGCAATGGTTCGATAAATAGTTTGCTCCGAACTGACCAGCTTCTTCTCCATGTCGTTAATAGTGGCATTTGCGCCTTTGACAATAGCCACAGCATCCTCTGGATTCTCTTGAAGATGCTGCTTTGCACTAGCAATTTCGTCCAGCATTTTATCCAGAACATCAATACATTCATTGAAATTCGCACTCTTCTCTACCTTTGGTAGTTCCTTGAGTATTGCGTCCATTCTGTAATGCTTCTGATATGGGTATGCTAATGCTTAAGCTGATGATAGCCGCCGCTAGCTTGGGTGAGAAGTTAAAGTGACCGAAATGGGAAATCTTCAGCCGTGCGTAGTCTCTAAGGGCCACAGCATAGAGCAGAAGATAGAGCAGAAGATAGGTTATAGATAACACTGACAGATAGGGAAGACTAGAAAAAAGAGATTTTGAATAATGATAGTCTTTTATATGCCGGAATTGTATTTTGGTTGACTAGAAATGACATTGCAGTAGTTGCTGTCCGTGGTTCAATCATGCTCAAAGTGGAAGTTCAGGGCAAAAGCACATAAATGCATACAATCAGCCATATTATATTACAATTGCTGAGATCTAGTTGATCGGCCTCTATGTATGTGTTTCTGTTTAACCACATT
The DNA here is from genome assembly GCA_030569095.1 of Daia tannicola. NCBI lineage: Eukaryota > Fungi > Ascomycota > Dipodascomycetes > Dipodascales > Trichomonascaceae > Daia > Daia tannicola. The sequence goes on from JAJMJQ010000001.1 coordinate 1,116,185, forward strand.
ACGAGTGTTTCTTTGATTTTCTCCTGTTTCCATGCTTCCACATGTATCCTCTTCTTACTGCTCTCGTCGGAACTTTATTGCCTAATACGGAAATTTTATCGACTCGACTACTGCCACCATTGATCCGATAAGATAGCTTCATCCAAACCATTACCGACCAACATTTTTTTCTCAAAACACTTCAGACCGACAAAAATAAATGTCTCATTTAATATCGGCCACTCAAGTGACAGCAAAACTGAATACTGGAGCTGATATGCCCCTGTTGGGCTTAGGCACCTGGGCTGAGAAAGATAGACATATGTTTCAAGACGCTGTACAATTTGCTATTGAAGAAGCTGGCTATAGGCATATCGATACAGCTAGATATTACCAATGTGAAACTGATATAGGTATTGCTCTTAGTCGTGTTTTGGCAAACGGGAAAGTGAAAAGAGAAGAACTTTTCATTACCACGAAAGTCTGGCCCTCATCCTGGAACTCTGTCGAAGAATCACTGGATGGCTCATTAAAAGACTTACAACTCAGTTACATCGATATGTTTCTTGTCCATTGGCCCCTTGGTGTCAAAAGTAAGAACGAGCAGGATTTCCTGCCCAAAGATACCGATGGAAACATAATGATGGATCCAGATGCCACATTCTCCAAGTTTTGGGCGAACATGGAACAGGTATATCTTGAAACTGACAAAGTACGGGCAATTGGTGTATCTAATGTATCCATCAAGTATTTCGAGGATCTGTTTGCTCAAGGAGTTAAGGTTGTACCTGCGGTAGATCAGGTCGAGAATCATCCATATCTTCCACAAGACGAGCTTGTACAATACTGTAAATCTAAAGGCATAATTGTCACAGCTTTTAGTCCGTTTGGTAGCGCCGGAACGCCTCTGTTGAAAGATCCGCTTGTTCTAAACCTTGCTAAGAAGTATGACTGTGGCCCAGGCAATATCTTGATTAACTTTCAGATCCAGAGAGGCGTATGTGTGATTCCCAAATCTTTCAATCAGAGCAGATTAATATCCAATTCCAAGCTTGTTAATCTAGACAAAAACGATGTCAAAGCACTTATTGATGTCAAAAAAGGCAAGCCTGAACGAATGGTAGTTTATAGCTGGGGACATATTCTTGGCTTTGATGATTGGACAGAACCCCGAGAGGCTTTTGATGATTGATTATTAAAATGAATTTTAGATTAATACAATATAAATACTATAAACAGATGTATGTTTTGTTGTTCTACGGAATATCCATATCTATTCAACTGAACTAGATAGCACGGCTGTATACACGTGCGGCTGAAAAAAATTATCTGAAATTTTCCGACATTTTCAAAAAAAATCTCAAAAAAATTTCAACTGCTATATAGAAACATCTACAAAATGTCGAACCCTAACACACCTTCTATTGAAAGATCTGAGTTGTTTGTTCGATCGATTCCATATGATGCTACATCTGAATCCTTGACAGTATTTTTCTCGGATTTTGCACCAGTCAAGCATGCAATGGTTGTGTCTGATCCAAAGACCGGTGAATCAAAAGGCTTTGGTTTCGTTAGTTTTGCCGAAATTGACGATGCTAAAACTGCTCTAGAACAAGCCAAAAAGACTCCCTTCAATGGCAGGAAGTTGGCTATTGAGTTTGCTCAAGCCAGGGTTAGGAAGCCTAGGGATTCCACACCTGCTTCTGATTCTACAGCTGCTCCTGTCCATACACCTAAAATCACAGAGAAGACTGAAATTGAAAAAAGAAGACCCCGATTAATAATAAGGAATCTTCCATGGTCGGTGAGAGATGCTAATGAGTTGAAGAAGATATTTTCCAGGTTTGGCGAAGTTTCTGATGCTTATATTCCTCGAAAGCCTGGTGGTAAAATGTCTGGTTATGCATTTGTTGTGATGAGAAAGGTACGAGCTGCTAAGAAGGCTGTAGAAGAGAGTAAGGATTTGAAGATCCGAGACAGAGCAGTCAATGTGGATTTTGCGCTGGAGAAGTCAAAGTATTTGGATGGCCAAAGTGCAGCTTTGAATAGTGATGATGACAGTGATAGTGATGAAGAGGAGGAAGAGGAGGACGATGAGGAGGACGAAGCTGTTGGATTGGTTGATTTTGAAGCTAAAGAGGAGGAAGAGAATAGTGAGGGGAATAGTGGTAATGAAGATGAGGAAGATGGCGACGAAGACGATGAAGAAAGCGACGACGAAGACGACGAAGACGAAGAAGATGACAAACCAAAGAGACGTGGTGCATCCAATGAAAGAACTATCTTTGTCCGAAACATTCCATATGACGCCTCTGAAGAATCTCTTGCTGAGCATTTCGAAAACTTCGGGCCCGTTGAGTATGCTCTTCCTGTTTTCGACAAAGCGCTGAATCAACCTAAAGGTGTAGCATTTGTTGCTTTCGAGTCTGCTGACGACTGTGACGAGTGTCTCAAACATGCCCCGAGTACACACTCTTCTGGCTCAGTTCTTATTGCTGACGATGTTGATAAGCGCTACGTATTCGAAGGCCGAATCTTGTCTGTGAGCCAAGCCGTTGACAGAGCCAGGGCAGGACAGCTCAGCGATGTCAATGCGGAACGTCGAAAAGAAGTACAAGGAAAAGAACCTACTTCACGAGATAAACGACATGCTTATTTGATGAACGAAGGTCGTATTGCTCCTGGTTCCAAATTAGCTGAAACCATGCCTCCCGCTGACTTGGAAGTGCGAGAGAAGTCGTATAATCTGCGAAAGAAACAGCTCGCAACAAACCCTTCATTGCATCTGAGTTTGACTCGACTAGCTGTTCGAAATATCCCCAGACATATGAATGAGCGTGGTTTGAAAGCGCTGGCCAGAAAAGCCGTTGTCGAATTTGCGAAGGAAGTTAAAAGCGAAACCAGACAGCCGCTGACCAAGGAGGAGATCAAGCGGTCTATTGAGCATCAGAAATACAACCCTCCTCCTGCAGGTAACAAGCATGGTGTTGTACGACAAGCCAAAATCATCATGGAACACAAAGCTTCTGGAGATGAGGGCCGAAGTCGAGGTTATGGCTTCGTCCAATTTAGAAACCACAAATCTGCGTTAACGGCATTACGATGGCTTAACGCACATATGGTCACTAAATCAGAGATTCTGGAAGGTTTTACACCAGAAGATGGTGCAAAGGTGGACATGTCGGACCTGCGAAAAAGACAGTTGGTTGTTGAATTTGCTATTGATAATGCTCAAGTTGTTCAGAGACGAGAAGAAAGTAGCGCTAAGCAGAGAATCAACAAACGAAGGAGAGATGATGCTGAAGCTGAAAAACAACAAGAAATTGCCAAAGCTGCAGAAATCACTGGGAAAGCTGAAGAAGTGAAACGAATCATTGGTCAGAAAAGGAAAATGAGAAAGATGAAAGGTTCCGCCTAAATTTCATTCATATTGTACATAAGTTATTAGTCTAAGCTTTGGAAATAAATAAAGAAATGGCAGTTTTAATGGCCTCTCGGATTCTTCAACTTGAGTGTCATTGTTCGGTCGATCCAGCCAGTTCCTCCTCCATCTTTCTCCAAAATTTCCGGTAATGCAAATTGCGACGGGTTCTTGCGCCGACCTATAATAGCAGCATTCCTTGTGCTTGGAATACGTAGAATTTCCTTCTCGACTTCCCAGCCGTTTAATTCTGCAAGATCCGCTACATGGTCAACAAGGGCTGCGTATTTGGATTTGCGGGTTTCACTTTGAGGTGCGAATCTATACTTGGCTCCAGAAAGTGCATGCGAACAACATGGAATCACCATGAAAGGATATCCAAACAATGGTATCCAACAGGTAAGCTCATCTGAATGGTTTCCTATCAAGAAAGTCTGCTTGTTGTCAATGTCAAGATCAGACATGGTATTGACTGTAGGATCTTTGGCCATGTCCCTATATATAACTGTATCTCCTTCATTAGAAACATAGGTATTGTCAGGTGATTGTTCAAGAAGTATATTTGGAACAATCACCTGCTGTTTCAAATGTTGACGAACTTCTTTTGGATATATAGCCCAGGATTTTCGTTCTCTTGCATCTATACCATATCCTTGGAATCCTTCAGATATCAACAGATGCACAAGAAGTCCATTGCCACAACCCAAATCCACAAATTGAAACTCTTGAGGGCCACTAAACGTATCTGCCCATAAAACAATAAGAAACGCAGCTATGGCTAGATCTTCAAACACATGTTTCTTCGGGTCTGTGCTCTCAACCCAGCTATCGACTATAGGTTTCGCATACTTCTGCTTTAGCTCAATATACTTGTTTTGAAATGCAACTTTGTCCACCACTACATCATGATGTACTCGTTTCTCATAGCCTGTCATAACGCCTCTTGAATGCCGATATGCTGTTGTCACCAGATGTAATGCAATACGCATGATACGATTAGAAGAGTCCAAGTTCAAGAAGCCAATCTTATCTTCTTCAAATAACATGTAGTGTACTGATATAGCACTCTTTTGGTATAAAATACCCACTGCAGCTGCAGGTGGCAGATAAAAAGGACATTCGGCAGCATGTTGTATATGCGGAACATATACTACAAGCAATGTATCCCGTTTTTCAGGAGCAGGATTTTCTTCAGATTCCGTATTACTATAAATCAAACAGGACTGATTTATTATAGGATCTCTCAAGGGATTTCTAGGAATGATTCTTCTGACAATTGATCTTTCAAGTGCACATAAATCAGCATTGATCTCAGGGACTCTTGGTTCCACGTCATTAACATTGACAGTCAGTTTCATAGTATTAGGGTCAGGAGGAGACAATTCAGTCAAGTGCTTTTCTGCAGTCGTCCATTGTGTTTGCATGGACTCTTCACTGATAATATCTGCTCTCATAATAATCGTAGAGTTCACATTAGGCTGTCTAATAACACTCAGCATGGCTTTTTCGAAATGTCGCACTTGGAAATCACATGAGGCTTTATATACAGGCTGCCAGTTAGAACCAAGTATAGACAGGTTATGGCGAACATCTTCAGGTTTGAATGCTTCCATATCTTTTGTTACCGAGGAATGAATTTTTCAGTTACTCAGTGAAATTTGAAAACTGAATTACGTCAGAGAAAGCATTCGAAAGCACAGAGTCACGTGAACCAAGTATTAAAATATATAACTAATAATATAATCAATAAATATACTAATATTAGATATTTTTTAATTTGATATAATACTCTAAGGTTGAGTTATATTGGTATTAGCTTCAGCAGATCATGAATCCCCGGCAACCGTACCTTCCTAATCCAGACATCCCAAGCTCCAAGCACACATGCCCAAAATCCACGCCTCGTCATTTGAGCTCACAGCACTCACCATCTTTGACCGGGGAGTTTAAAGCAGCAGCAGCAGCACAACCACATATTATGAGCACAGCATCCCAGTTTCAGCAACTGGAGAAGCTTGGTGAAGGCACATATGCCACGGTTTACAAGGGTCGTAACCGAGCAACGGGACAGTTTGTAGCATTGAAAGAAATCAGTTTGGACTCGGAAGAAGGCACACCTTCAACTGCTATTCGAGAAATCTCGCTTATGAAAGAATTGAAGCATGAAAATATTCTGACTTTATATGATGTGATTCATACAGAAAACAAGCTTAACCTTGTTTTCGAGTATATGGACACAGATCTTAAGAGATATATGGATAGCTTGGGCAACAAAGGTGCACTTGCTCCTGCTCAAATCAAGAAGTTCATGTATGAACTATTGAAAGGAATCGAATTTTGTCATGAGAATAGAGTACTTCATCGAGATTTGAAGCCACAGAACTTGCTTATTAGTCACACGGGCCAGCTGAAACTCGGTGATTTCGGTTTAGCGCGAGCATTCGGTATACCTGTAAACACGTTTTCTAACGAAGTCGTAACTTTATGGTACCGAGCTCCAGACGTTCTTCTCGGATCCAGAACTTATACAACTTCTATAGATATCTGGTCGGCTGGCTGTATATTTGCTGAGATGTTTACTGGTAAGCCGCTTTTCCCTGGAGGATCCAATGACGACCAGCTTCAAAAGATCTTCAGATTAATGGGAACGCCTAATGAACAAACATGGTCTGGAGTATCGGCTTTACCAAATTATAAGGAGGATTTCCCAGTGTATGCTGCTCAGGACTTGCGGGTAGTTATTCCTAGTATTGATCCGTTGGCTCTTGATTTGCTAATGCAATTGCTTCAAATGAAACCTGAGAACCGAATTTCTGCGGCACGGGCTTTGCAGCATCCGTGGTTTGCAGAATATAATAATGCTGAAGCTCAGGATGTTCAATATGAGCAATCTCAATATGTGCAGTATTAAGTAACATACTTTAGCAGGGTAGCCTGAACACACTTTAACAGCGCAGAAAGTGTATGTCAGTTAGAAAAGTTAAGATAGTTGCAACATAGGAAAGTTGTACGGAAAGTTGTATGAAAAGTTATACTGGAAACATGCAGGTACGGGAAATAATATAGCACTTCAAGAGAACCAAAAGAACTGTCTTTAACCGAATTGAAAGCAATGACACTGGTCACTAAGAGCCTCGATCTTAGTGAAACAAAGTCACATGATCAAGAGTATTGAAACCTTTCTAGTCTGTCTAACTAAATTGGGTGTTTTGTTGCAATAGATGTAATATGCTAGAAGCTATGTAGTATTTATTGATCTCCGTCAAACGTGCCGTCCCATAATCCGTCCAAAGAAAACTCTTGTGCCCATTCAGTCACAATCTGTTTCTGCTCAGGCAGAGACGCAGCACTTGACTTTCTAATCACCAGATCTGACTCTACAGGCACGTGCTTATGCTCAGCAGGAGGATGAGCCCAGCCAGCGATTCGGCCATCTCTCCAGTCAGTGAGCACCTGTGTGGCTGATCCATCGAGATCAGCTATTCCACCTCTCTTCAAACGACCCATCTTTCGCGATACATGCACAAGAAATCCGGTGACAAACTGGTCGTGCGGGTTTCTCACAATCTCCGGAAGGTCATAGTAGTCAGCCAACATCTTGAACTGTTGTTCGCTTCTAGCCAGTCTCTTCAGCAGTAATGATACTGCAGGTCTAGGATCCTTGATTTGCTTAGCAGGAACAGAGTTGAGTAGAATCAGCCGTGCTTGTCTGTCGACAGCAGTTTTTGGTTTGCCGCTGGCTTCACTAGGGAAAACAATACCAGGTGAATCCAACACATTCAGCTTACCATCTACCTTGACCTTTCTAATAGATGTAGTAACACCAGCCTGTGCTCCTACAGGACAAGCAATCTTATTGTGACCGTAGCCATGAGCGCCGTGTCTTGCTAAAAGAGCATTTATCACTGAGGATTTGCCAACATTCGGATATCCAATGACACCAACTGAAATCGCACGCTTTAATTGGCTCTCATTAGCATACTTCTTCAACACCTGCAACAACGCAGTAGCTGTGGTTGTCTGATTAGCAGAACCATGCTTGAAAGTTCGTGCATTAGGCGCACTATTAGTTGCCGCCATAGGAACAGTGGGGAAGTAAAACTCCAAATAATCTTTCCATTCCTTGAGAACTTCGGCAGGGACCAAATCTATCTTGTTCATCACATAAATGAGACGCTTGTTGGATTTTGCAAGTACTTCCTGTTCTACCTTACGTGAACGCGTGCCTTCAGGGTTTCGTGAATCCAAAACATATAAAATGACATCTGATGCATCCACAACTTCCTTAAATACCTTATCAAATGCCTTTCGAGACCCTTCATCATTGGTGTCTTCAAACTTGCCAGAATAATCCAGTTCTCCTCGGAAATCGATTTCTCCTTCGTCTTCGTCGTCGTCTTCATCTGATCCACTTTCCATATCAACATCTCCATCCTCACCATCATACTTATCAGCTGCTTCTTGGGCAGATGCCATCAAAGCTGCAAGTCTGTCGGACCTAGATTCGCTGTCAATAGCTCTAAGCTCACTTTGTACCTGATCTTCATTAAGCCCTCGAGACAGGGCATGCTGTCTCTGAGCCTCTCTTCGTCTGTCTCTATCTTCAACATCTCGCATTCTCTGTTGCTCAATCTCCTCGAGCATCTGAGCTTTGTAAGGGAAAAGATTAGGAATACCAGGATCCTTGGGCTGTCTGGACTTCCATGTAGGATCTGTTTTTGCTAGCTTCTTCAGCTTTTTTCGGTGGGCTGCGGCTTTTTTATTAATACCCTTATCCAGCCGAGTGCTTTTTCGCTTACTCTGCTGTTTCTTTGCTCTCATTGTGGTTTTATTTTACCAGAGTATGGTTGAAGATCAAACTAAGTTCAATAATTTTTTTTATTTTTTTATTTTTTCAAAAACTTTTCAAAAAAAAGAAAAAAGAAAAAAGAAAAAAGAAAAAAACAAAAAAACACACTGATGAGTCAGCCGTACATATCGCACGTGACCTCCCAAACATTTTATAACTGCACCTCTTTCCATAGATTACTTAGCCATCTCCTTGCCACCTGACGTTCATTAGAATGACCTCTGTTAAGCAAGAACTGCCGTATCATGCTAACCTGAACGTGACTCTCATGTGTCCGGAGTGCCGCATTTTGCCTCCTGACATCGTAGAGCGTTTCAGTGAAGGTGATATGGTATGTGGTAACTGCGGTTTGGTATTAGGAGATCGTATAGTGGACACTCGGTCAGAGTGGCGTACGTTTTCGAACGATGACCAGGGTAACGATGATCCGAGCCGAGTAGGTGATGCCGGTAATCCTCTGTTTGATGGCAACAACCTGGATACCATGATTTCGTTTGGAGCTCCTGGTTCGACCATTGGCCGAGACTTGAACAGGGTTCAAAACAAATCTCTTCATGATAAGAAAGACAATGTTTTGCAGGTAGCTTTTAGCAAGATTTCACAAATGTGCGATGGGTTCTTGCTACCTAAAGTTGTTCAGGATGCTGCCAAAGAGGTTTATAAGCTTGTTTACGAGGATAAGAAGTTAAAAGGTAAGAGCCAAGAGAGCATTATGGCAGCTGCAATTTTCATCGCATGTCGTTTATCTGGCGTAGCACGAACTTTCAAGGAGATATGGGCTATTACCAGTGTTCCTAAGCGAGAAATTGGTAGAACGTTTACTATTGTAGAGAAGCTACTATTATCGTCTGGCATCAAGATATCTCATGCTACCAACGAAGAGTATCAATCCACACAAACACATGCTGAAGATCTTATGCGGCGATTCTGCTCACATCTCGGTCTATCTTTCCAGGTCACCAAAGCTGCCGAACATATTGCTAGAAGAGCCAAAGAGGAAGGCACTTTGGCGGGAAGATCGCCTATTTCCGTCGCTGCTGCTGCTATTTACATGGCTGCTGCTTTGTTTGGAGTTTCACTTACTGGTGCTCAAATCGCTGCAAAAACCGGTGTCAGTGACGGTACTATAAAAACTTCTTATAAGTATCTCTATGAGGCCCGAGATAAGCTGATAGAAAAGTCTTGGATAGAAGAAGGTAAGGCTGATACTCAGAAACTGCCCAAGTTTTAAGAGTCTGCGAAATTAGTACAAAAAACTATTATTTAATCATCTATGGTGTATGTTAATATAATGTCAATGATGTCACACACTTTAGCATAGCAGTAAAACAAGCACTCCCGTTCTCTTTATTCTCTTAAAAAGACTTTCAGCTCAGGCATTAGTTCACTCAGTCGCTTACTGCCTTTGCTTGTGTGTTTAATTTTAGTTCATGCTGATGATAGTGATGCTATTGTTGTTGTATCTCGTGATAACCGTAGTTGATGCCGTTGAAAATGCTGTTAATGCTTATTTCTTCAGAACCGTCTGTTAAATGATGCTAAAATGTCCGCCTTCGTCACATTCAATACCACCGCATCTCCAGGTTCAGAATAGTATTTCTCAAGTATAAAACTAAACCGATTGTAAACCTCAATCGTCTCAGCCTGGATAGCTGACCATACCTTGTTGATAAGGTTAATATTGGCAGCAGAGATAGCTGTAGGAGCACTGTGAGTAGCTAAAGAGGCTGCTGTCGACACATCTTCCTCTATTCCACTGAAATGCTTTTCTACGCGGCGTCGCAAAATTTCAATATTCTTTCGTATCTCCTTGGCTTCAATGGTAGATGCTGCTTTCTTCACAGCAGACCTATTATAACCAGGCTTTCGTGAGATGTTCTCATTTGGCGACCTTGCTAACATAGCTTCTGCTCCTTCTATAAAGTCTATGACTCGTCCAGCAGGACGATGCAAGACAATATGGATATAAAGAGAAAGTTCTTTTCGGTATGTTTCTCGTGTATGCATTAAAATATTCTGGATCTGGGTGTTTTCTCCAAAGTCGAGCTCATCTCTCAAATAGTTCATATTCTCAATCATCATAACATGGTAGTTGAGCAACTCTTTATCTTCATAATCATTACTTCCCATGGTTATACCACCATTAGTCGAGGTGGCAGCATTAGTCGGTACTTTGGCAATACGTTGAAGGTTATAGAATATAGCCTTACTAACCTTCTCATAGCTCTCATCTACCACTTTAGATGTCTGAGCTCCGGAACCAGCGACTTTCTTTGTTTCTTTGTCAGATACTGATGCCATCGACTCCTCAATAAATCGGCAAAACTTAGGGAATGCTCGTATAAATGTCAATACTGCACGTCTCTTCTTACTGCTAATGATCGTATTGCTTATTGCCTGGACGTGCTGGTTCACAAGATTATTCCAAGTGCTGACTAGTCTGTCAAACATTCTTTGATAAACCTGTAACAAAAAGTCCTGGTTTGTAGCCTGATATTTTTGTAGTCTCGACTCTACAAGCAACATCGTGGCTGGGATCATCAATTCAGAAGTGTTAGCAATAGAATCGGCTGATTTCACTAGCTGCTCCTGCATACTGCTGAGAATGATACTCATTGCATTCAGAACTTCCTGGGCTTTGGCCCGATCCGACTCAATCTCCCTGACATTGTATATTTGGAACATGCTGGCATCACGAATCCTGGATTTTACAGGATGGTTAATGATGTAATTGACATAATTATTTTCACCAAAAGAAGACAAGTGGAAGAGTGAAATTAAACTCTCCTGTTGAGACAAAATAGTTCTTGTAGATGTTTCCAAAATATTTCTGATCATGCGAATAATGGTGTCTCTCGATGACTCAGTCAAGATCCAGCCAAAATCGTTCTCCTCGTCTTCAGAAGAACCAGGCTTGTCTCGGAAATCCAGTTTTGCAAGCGTTCCAGAACGTTTCATGGTTTTCGAAATACTATTATCGGGGGCTTGGGCGATATTATGGTGACTCTTCCTGTTGTTGACAAATGACAGCCTCTCCGGCTTTTTGATAGCGGCAGAAATATATATCAATGACTTAGAAAAAAATGCTGAGAGAGCCGTAGCATAGTATGGTTTCACAATAGTTTCGTACTCCTTGATAATTGTTTGGTAAGCAGTGGGATCCATTTCCTTAGCAAATAGTAAAATAGCTGACAGAGGGAACGTCTCTTGTAGAAACAAGGCATCTATTGACTGTACTTCCGGTTGAGCATTCGGCTGAGGTCCTGGTATGGCACTTTCCGCATCCGCTAGAGCTCGCCTAAACCGCTGAATACAGAACTTGGAAAACCGCATCATATAGTCGAAACACACCTGTTCCACAAATGCACGTCTTTCCTTCAAAGCCCTCATCCTGCCCAAGGTTTCACTCTGACCACTACTTCTCACACGAACCGCATTCAATGCGTCATACAGATCTTTGAGTGCTTGTTCCATTTCATCGAGTCCTTTAATATCCTCGAAATCGTTCTTCTGCAGAATGTCAACTTGTCTGTCTGCCAGTGATACTGTTCGGAGGAGGTGGTCTAATTCTGTCCACAATGCTTTCTGGTTTGTGGTTTGAATCTGAAGACCTTGGCCCTGGCCCTCAATATGCGAAATGTCGTCTAAAAAGCTGCCCAGCTGGACTGAGAAAAAGGCAAAAATATTGTCAAGATCATCAGTTTCTGCAATGGCCGATTCCAGAGTTTTATCCAGGTCGTCTAGCTTTTCATCGAGATCAACAATATTATGCAAGTGCGACATTTCGATCTGGTTCAGCTCGTCAGCAATACGGCCTTCGAGAGCTGCAGAGTCATCTCGGCCACTCCAGTTAAACTCAACGAGCGTTTCTTCCACCGCTGAAGCATTCGATGTGGCCGAGAAGGATAGTCGTCTTCTGCCAGCGGAAGTGGTAGAAGATACCGAAGACTTGTTTCGGTGATGCGTGCGTCTGAGAGCCATAGGGTTCTGTGGCATCTCCTTAACAGTGTCTCTTTCGTCGTCCTCAGTTATGATTGCTACTGTAACTGGAGCTGGATCTGGTGAAGCGTTTCTTGCAAAAACCTTGATGTCTGACAAAGCTGAAGGCCTGCGATCCGCAGATGAGTGTTGTTGAGCATCAACAACTACATCAGCCCGTAAAGGCGCAATATCTGACGCATTGGTGATGCTTATATGTATATCTTCGTTTGGTTGCTCTATAGGCGTCTGCTCTGATAGATATCGAACCGGGGTATCTGTTATGCTGCTGGGTGATTCTGAGGTTTCAGGCTCGGTTCGAACTGGAGGCGGCAGTCGAGTTTTAGAGCTAGCAGCTGCGTTCACTCCTACTGCTGTTACTGCTGCCGCTGAAGGAAGTGGTCCCAAACTTGCTTGAGAGTTTTGCCGTGAACCTGTTAGAGGAACAATGCTCTGAATAGTAGGACCTCTAAGTGATTCAATAGAAGGTGTAGACTGCTTCCTTTCTGAGCTAGTAGAGCCTAATCTTGCACTGCTGTCTGTAGAAGCAGGAACAAGCGGGGTAATTAGTGCTTGCTGTGATTGCAGTGACTGTGGTCCTCGTTTGGCATCTATAGAAGGCATGATAGTAACCTGAGATATCTGTCCGTTGCTAGATTCAGGTATACTTAGAGGTGGTACATTGGGTCGTTCTCTACCTTGATCAACATGTGGGCTAATTTTAGTACTGCCCTGGCTTGGTCGGCGAGGTGGGGGGCCCATTGATCCGGAACTTGAAGTTGGTACGCCCATTGCAGGTCTGGAAACCACAGTGGAAGCTTCTGGTTCTGCAGTAGGGGCTATAGTGTGCGCATCGTGTGTAACTGCAGGATCTATAATCGTTTCCAAGCCGTGAAGCTTCGGAATTGCGCCATGAGTGTACTTTCTGTAGATTTTGACGACGTTCTCGATAAACTTGGATTTTTCATGCACACTGTTGGTAGCCCAATAGTATGGCTTTCCCAAGCAAATGACGAATCCAAATGCATCATGCACATCGTTTTGGATTTCAGTCAGCTCGTCCAAGTTCCATGTTTTGCCGATCTGGAAACTGCCGTTGGGGTTCTCACGGGCCTTGTGGACCCGGACTTTCCCGGATGCTCTGACAGCAATAGCAATAACTCTGAACTTCTTTGAAGAAGCAGGTGAACTTGGCGGTGGTCTTGAAGATGGATAATGGGAATCCTCAATGATTCTGACATGTGTGATGTAAGTTTCGATGACTATAGCTTGTTAGTACAGGTAAGGCGGAATAATGAAGAGTAAGAGAGAACACAACATTCTCATAGAACCACCAATTGAAATTGGCATTGTACCACTAATCGAAATTGACATACATTTACCTTGCGCGTCGGTCTTGCTGAAACACGATTTTGTCAGCGATTCACGATCACGGTCGTACTGTTCTGCCAACTGATTCCGTTGATTCTCTGTAGCCGCTGAGGGCTGAGAAGGACTAGGTTGTTCCGCACTGCTTGAACGACTGTGGCGGCCGCCAAGAATTTTGGTCAAACTGCTCTTACGACTATGACCACCATTTTCTTGGCCATTGCCGTTTCCTCCATTCATGAAGATTGACATTGTGTTGTTTTGAGTGGAATCAAGCTGATGATACAGCGAGTGTTTTGAGTGTGTGAGGGTGTGTTCATTTCCTTATTATAGTTACCCGGTAGATTCAAAGTCCCACTACAATCCCAGAAAACAAAAACAAAAACAAAACAAGACAAAAAATATTCAAGAATCAGGGATCATCGACATTGACTGTCATCAGCCAAGTTTATCAACATAATCTATTTGTGTTAATACACAGCTGTGTTGGTGTTTTTTTTTCACCAAGGACATACGTACTTCTACGGTTTTCTGATTCGTTAAGAAAATCTTACTAGCAAAACAAAGCCCCTGGCATATTGCCGGCAGTGCTATTTATAACTTCAAGAACATACTGTTAAATTATTCTATCTTTAATCACAGTCGTTTGATTGATAAATCATTCTTGATAAATCCTGAAGATTCAGCTTTGTTTTTAGTTTGCAGTATACCCTTGTTGTACTTTAACTGTGTCTACCTGTCTACCCTTTGCATATTGACACACCATCTACCTACCAAACATGACAGACAAGCCTCAGTCTAAATATGCCGTCATTATAGATGCAGGTTCCTCTGGATCACGTGTCCACGTGTTTGAATGGCCTGATCCCGTGGCTTTTGCTGCTACATTGTCTCCTTACAGCCCTTTACAAGGATCTTTACCGCCCATCAGGCATCAACCAGAATGGAGCAAACGCATATCCCCAGGCGTATCAGGATTTGTTGATGACGTAAGCAGTATCTGGTCTGAACATCTACAAGGGTTGATGGAATTTGCAGAGTCGATAGTTCCTGTTAACAGTCATGAATCTACTCCTGTGTTCTTCTATGCTACCGCTGGAATGCGTCTTTTGGACAAAAAAGACCGAAACAAAATGCTTGATACTATATGTCGGTCGTTAGGTGATCAGACGAATTTCTATCTTCCTGACTGTGAAAGTCACGTGGCCATCATTGATGGAGAGACGGAAGGTTTATACGGTTGGCTTGCATTGAACCATCTAGTTGGCACGTTGGACAAGAATGCTGTGACAACAAACTTGGAAAAGCAGAATAAAAATGTTGGTCATACTAATGAAAATGAGAAACTCGCTTATGGATTTATGGATATGGGTGGTGCATCGGCTCAGATTGCATTTGCACCCAATTCAACTGAATCCGCAAGACATGCAGAAGACTTGTTTAAAGTCAATCTGCGAACATTAAACGGTGGAGTCATAGATTGGGATATTTTTGTAGGAACTTGGTTAGGTTTTGGTGCAAACGAAGCACGTACTAGGTTATCACAGGTCATGGCTTCAAACAACATAAAAGAAGACCCGTGTCTTCCAGAAGGGTTGATCAATGAGGTTCCTAATGAAAACATCACATCTGTAGTTGATATACGTGGTACCGGCAACTATCATGGCTGTCTGGACATTCTGAGTCCCCTTTTGAACAAGCACCTACCATGTGACGATGAGCCATGTCTTTTCAATGGCCAACATGTTCCTGCTTTGGATTTCCAAACTACAAAGTTTGTTGGTGTCAGTGAATATTGGTATACTGCTCATGATATATTTGGTATTGGAGGTACCTACGATTTCAATGAGTATAAGGAAAAGGCTGAAGGGTTCTGTAAGCTTCCATGGTCTCAGGTCTTTGAAAACTCTCAAAAAGGTCAATATAATAAGGCATCTCCAGACATACTACAAAATGCATGCTTTAAAGCCAGCTGGATCATGACTATTTTGCATCAGGGTTTCAATATTCCATTTGAACTCGACTACAAACCTCCGCATATGGATGATAGATTTTCCAATGACGACTTAGCAGCAGCATTTTCTGGGCCATTCAACAGTGCTTCTCATATCAATGGAGTTGAAATGTCATGGCCTCTTGGAAAAGCCATTCTATATGCATCTAGTCAGATTCCTGCCTCAGCCGAAACTTCCAATATCCATGTAGGATATATGCCTACAGTAATCTCAGGCAAACCATATGTTGTCGGTGGAGAACTGAACCATGTTTTGACAGTTGCTGAAAAAATGTTGATTTCTCCATCAATGAAAGCCGCCTCTGGTGAGCATCATTCGTTCCTGCTGTTCTTGATGCTTGCAATCATATTTGCATTTTGCTTTGCCAAAGTTAGACGGGTAGTTGCATATGTGTGGAAGAAGAGAGTTTCACCAAAAGCAGTTTCACTCATGTCGCCATTGCTCAAGAAGTTTGGGTCAGGTTCTGATACAGATTTGCGTATGCTTGAAGAAGGGCTTTCTCTCGGTGCAATGAAATCACCGCCATCATCTTCACATTTAGGACGAAGTACTACTAGTATTCCATTGTATTATGAGAATCAAAATCAGGTAGTCTCAGAAGGCGACTCCTCGTCAAGAGTTTCGCTAGGCACATCTACCAGTATGCTTGATTTGAAAAATGGGAATATGATATCGCGAGAAAGCAGTCGCTTGAATATACGGGATCCATTAAGACCGCTTAGTTTTGCATTTGATGAAGATTTGAGGAGTTCTAAGTAGATTTCAGAATGGAATTGATGGGTCGGATGATATCTTTGAGTTAAGATAGTCAATTGAGCCAGGATAGTCAATTGAGTAAGGATAGTCAATTGCCCATATACATATGAATTTTATTTATCCATCTTTTCTTTTATCTCCTGAACTTCAGTTCAGTACTTTCTTTTTGACCCTCTACCTGCTCGCTCATCGTCAATTCCACCGCACCTCGGAGATTTTAAAAATGCGGAAAAACAAATATGCGCACTAATAAGTTAACGATGTCTAAAACTAGCCAAGGATGGCGATCAAACATTTTTCCTGCCGATAACGGAGAAAGTGGGCTTTAAGATGACTTATTTGAGACATGCCGGTTTTATGCAGCGCTGAGTTTCACGCCGCTCATGCACGACGTATTCCCAACGGAGATGCGGAGTTAAGAAAATTTTGGTCAGCTAGTTGCTCATGGCAAACATCTTGGCAAGAACAACGGCTATAATGATATGTAGAGAGCATTAAAAAAGCCTAATAATGTTCTTACATATACTTCTAAGACTCAGCTCCATTTTTAGCTTTTTGAAGTCGTCTATATGAGTTTACTACATGTTCAAGGCTCGCACGACAAAAGATCTTCGGGGTTCCGAATCCACCTTATGGTCCAAAGTCCGGATCACCGATGGATTATCCAAACAACATAAATACGAAAGAAAATTATTCGCCACCGCAGATGTTATGTCTTCATTTTGTAACATTTTATTCCTTTTGTCAATTCTATATTTAAATCTTTAAACTTATATATTAGACATGTCTAGTGAAGACTCTGCAAGTGTTGTAGGTTCGAAGTTACCAGTGTCTCAGTTGGAAGTGCTTAACTCCGGCCTCGAGTCAACAACACCTTCACATAAAGAGACGAAAGCTCAACACCGTCACGAAGAACTCAAGCATTTAGAAGACCAATTAAACGCTGAACAAGAAGATGCTGGAGACGGAACCGTTGCTAGCCAACATCGACTCCATGGTTTGCCCTTAATTATGATCATGATCTGTATATTTGTAACATCTTTCTTATATGCTCTGGATCAATTCATTGTGGTCACCACTATCACGGCGGTTGGAAAAGAGTTCAACTCGTTCAATTTAATCCAATGGCTTACTACAGCGTATTTTCTCGGTCTTTCTGCTTTTTCAATGACCTGGGGTACTCTCAGTATTGCTTTTGGTAGAAAATATACGTTTATGGCTACTGTCTTCATTTTTATGATCGGTAGTCTTATTGGTGGTGTATCTACCTCTATGGGCATGCTTATTGCTGGAAGAGCTGTTGCTGGTATTGGGGGCGGTGGTATTGTGGTATTAGGTATGGGAATCTTATCGGAAGCTGTACCTTTGAATAAACGTCCACTTATTCAAATGATTAGTGTTCTTTCATTTGTACCAGCAACTGTCATTGGTCCTCTGGTTGGTGGTTCCTTCACCAACAAGGTCACTTGGAGATGGTGCTATTATATTAATCTACCTTTAAGTGGATTTGCATTGATTCTTGTATTTACTTTGTATCACCCTCCTCTTCCTAATAGAAAGGCGCTTGTTACTGTGCTTAAAGAGTTTGATTATATTGGCAATTTATTGCTCATGGCTTTCACAACTTTGATTTTGATTGCATTATCTTTTGGTGGCAACTTGTATGCATGGGATTCTGCCGCTGTGATCTGCTGCTTTATCTTTTCTGGCCTTTCTTTCATAGGTTTTGGTGTCTATGTTTTCATGTTCGCAAAACATCCCCTTCTGCCATTGCGAGTGATTCAAGCCAAAGGTGTCATGTTATCCGCAGCGGCATTGTTCTTGGCTGGTGCTTGTCAGTCTGGAACTATTTTGTATCTGACTATTTACTTCCAAGATGTTCGTGGATATTCTGCTATCCATGCTGGTTTATCTCTTTTGGCCAATGCAATTCCTACTGTCTTTTCTGTTCTGTTTGCAGGAATTTCCATGTCTAAGACCAGATATGTGAAGCCATTTATGCTTGCTGGTTTTGTATTTGCTGTTGTTGGTTACGGTGTATTGACTTTGTTGAAAGTAGACTCGAACATGGCGAATCAAATTGGACTGCTCATTCTGGCTGGTATGTCATCTGGTCTCTGTTTCGGTTCCTGTTTCGGTGCTGTCCAGGTCATGGCTCCAAAGAGTGGCGGAGGAATTCTTTATGCCAATGCTTTGGCTGGCTTTTGTCGATCTTTTGGTGGTGCAATGGGTGCCGGTATTGCTCAGACATTGTTCCTGGCTACTTTCAAAAGCTCGTCAGGTGACATTGAGCTTGCCAGTGATATCACTCTGTTGGAGTCCCTTACTGGCGCTGAGAAGGTCTCTGTTCTTCAAGACTATATGGATAGTATTAAAGATATCTTCTGGTTGATGTTGGCTGCATCTGTTCTTGGGTTAATTATATGTGTATTTATCCCTAATGTTAGAATGCCCAAAGGTGATCCTCATGCACAAGCTCAGGCTCCTGTTGATGAAGAAAATAAAGCAGGCCTGGAAGATAAAGAGCTCGAGAACCCGCAGGTCAGTGCTGCTGATAGCGCGGACATAGACGCTTGAAATCAGGAAACTGAAATTAACGAATCCAAGAACTCATTTTGAACAACTCCACTTATTAATTATTCTTATTACTCGACTCTCGGGAAAACCATTTGTATACTTTGTAAATATCTATGTATCTAAATGCTTTTTAATATTAAATTATGATGATTCTTTGAACAGTATGATTGATGTTCGGATTACATAGCCCAAACTTGCCTTAAACGTATCTGGAATTGTATTTACAATATATTCATAATATTTTAATAAAATCTATTGTAATATGTTTATTTGATCATGGACTTTCTTGCAGATCTAAGATGATGGTTGATCAAAAAACTTCGTATTACGTAATATATGTCATAATATTACATAATATTACATAGTTGCTTAGTAAGAGTCGCTTACTTTTTACTTACTAAGCAATAGTACTTTCTGATGTGCGAAATTGCTAACCTTTGGCTAAATTCTGGGCGTCTGGTGTAGTTGGTTATCACGTTTGCTTCGCATGTAAAAGGTCCCCGGTTCGATTCCGGAGTCGTCCAAATTTTTTGACCACATGGTGTATGTGAATAAAGGATGTTTTCTTTTATCTTTTTTTTTTTTTAAGATTCAAAATAAATGCATTAACTATTGAATACAGGAGAATATAATAAATGAATGTGAAAAATGTCAATACAGAGGTTTTGTTTGGTTGTTACTTCCAAGGCTGGCAATTCCTAAGATACGCTATCAAGAAGTAAAACAAACAAAAAAGGTACAAATATGCAAACATCTTTTGAAGCAGAAAAGATGAGGAGGATGTGGATGTCAGGGTTTTTTAAGTTGATTCATGGCTTTCAAAACTCTTGCGGCCAGGGTTTGCAACCCGTAAGACTCGGCGGGTATAATCATGCTCATCCTGTAAGCTCCTTCGAGAATTGTTTTCATTCCAATTGAAAAAGATCTGCGACGGGTCAAGTCGTTGGTCTACTATAGGCACAATTGTACCGCCCTTGCTGAAGCCTCCAGATTTCTCATCGTAGCCGAAGCCAGCTAAGGTTGTGGCAGTGGAGTGGTCACGTTTCATTCCGTCGGCACCGGTGCCTCCACCAGGTGAGCCTAATGGAGGAGATGAAGAACCAATGATATTGAACGAGGACTTGCCTTCAGTATAGCCTTTGGCACCTGCAGACTCGTCTTTCCTCTGACGTCTTCTTTTGCAGAAGAAGAATATGATAAATGCAATTATGGCTGCAGCTACGACTCCAACAACGGTGAAAACACCAGCAACTTTTCCCTTATGAGAGAAGAAACCTTTTGATGAAGAGGAGGAAGTTGGTGAAGCAGCTACTAAAGATGAACTTGAAGATGAACTTGAAGATGAGCTTGAAGATGAGCTTGAAGATGAACTTGAAGAATCGCCAGTTGCAACTGCAATACCATTGCCTGAAAGTGCGTCTGTTGATGTGGTAGAAGCATTGTTATCTACCGTGACCGTTTCCACGTGACCTGTGATCGTAACAACTGAAGGCGTTTCAGTCTTGGAAGAAGATGTCGTGATGGTTGAACTACCTGTTGTGGATGACGAAGCCTCATTGCTACTACTATCAGACCCGGTGCTACTGGAAGATGTACTTGCACTTGAGCTAGAGCTAGAAGTAGTATCAGAACTTTGATCAGCCGTATTTGTAGAACTTTCACTTGTACTAGAAGTCTGTGACGATCCAGTAGGACTAAGTGTACCACTTGGAGTTGATATCAATATATAACCGTAATAACTATCACCAGCACAATCATCGGAAGGATATCCCGGACATGCGACTTCGCATGATGAACTTGAAGTAGTAGAATCAGGAGAGTAGTTTGAACAATAGCAGGATTTTCCATTTAAAATGGCATATGCATATCCTGCACAATGGTCTTCACAAAATCCATTGGACATATAAATACTGACATCCAACGTGGAATCATCGCCAGTATTTTCCGTAGAACATGAGCTGAGAGTTGCTGAACAACAGCTTAATAATGTTGTTAACAAATACACGGAGTAAACCGGAGACAGCATTATATTAAAACCTATCCCCTTTTTTTAGGATTTTTTGGATTTTTCCGTTTCTTTATAAGATATTGTAGTAATAACTTTGAAAGTTAGGAACCAAAAGGAACAAAACACCTACTAATAGAAGGCCTGAAGATTGTGTGCGAGGAATGACTCGAAACACCAACAATAAACAAAATCAAACGATGAGTCAAAAGACAAGACAAGACAAGGCAAAACAAAAGAAATCTTTTCTGGATTCTTGGATATATTCTTCTGTTTTCTATCTCCACTTGTTTTTCTAATAAAAGACGAGTGTTAAGTGAGGAAACAAAGTTTAGTGTTTTTTCTCTTAAGCCGACTGATTTCCACACCACTGGGGGGGGGACCTATAAAAAAGATATGCCAAAATATATAAAGACAAAAATTCAGTTCCGAGATATACCTTTTTAACAATCGTTTTTAGGTATGCCTAGTTTAGTTTTTACTAACTCTAGTCTAGAACTTGATTCAAGGAACAGATTCAGCGAGCCCGTTTGAATTATGAGAACCGAAAAATTTTAGGTAGGCAACAGGGCGTTTTTCTGTTGTTGGTGTGGTAGTCGCCGCCGTCACTAAGTTTCTTTTCTCTCTGCCTTTGTAGAGTGACAAATGTCGGGTCGGATAAGCACGGGAGGTGTGGGTGAGTGAGGTTTCCCCGAAAGGTTTATGATGTAAGAAGCAATCGTAATCGACAGTTGGGCTAAGACAGTAGAGAGAGGGAGGGAGGCTTAGTATTATTAACGTTAGGTTTTTGACGTTTCTTTTTCTTTTTCTTTTTCTTTCTTTCTTATATTATGATTTTGTTTTGGTACCCGGACGAAACATATAAACCGTTAAATATCTCCGAATCATTATTAGCTGGTTGTTCATATTGTTATCGTGGTTGTATGTTTTTTTTGGGCCATACTTGCGATGATGTGGGTGGGTGCTCAGGGGGGACTAACGTGAAGAGGGTACAAAGGAATTTAATTGTGCGATATCCGGAAGATTTTTGCCTTGTTTGATCTTACTGCGTATTTTATTTGTTTACATATTTCATAATGCCAATTTTTTTTCGTATATATTTGATATATTAAGTGTGTCTGTTTGTTTCGTTGAACAAGGGTTGCTTTCCAAACTGAGCCATGCCATGATGCACTATGGTATATGGGTGATCGATTGGCTTGGAAGGTAAGGCTTAGCTTGAAGAAGGCTTGAAAGAAGGCTTGGAAAACAAGGCTTAACAAGGCTTCACAAGGCTTGGTAACTTTGAGAAAAGGACTTTCTGCCCAAAAAAATCGCCTGGCCAATCATATCATTTTCTGGTAATTACACCTGTTAATTTTTCAGCTTATCTCCTTCAACATGGACCCATTTCTCTGTTTGATGATTTTTGCTTGTAGACTTATCGGCATTATTTCCTGTTGGGTGGGTAAACATTAAGCTTGGCTCAGTACCCTTGCAAAAGTTAGTTAGACCGGAATTCAACTATCCTATTTCGGTGAACAAGGCTACAAGGTGGGAATGTTTTTGTTTCCTTTAGAGATCGAATTGTTTTGTGGCTTCCTTTTTTTTTTGGTGCAAATCTTGTAATTTGCTTTTCTTGTTCTTGCTGTTCCTTGTTCTTGTTCTTTGTTCTTTGTTTTTTCGCTTGTTACTGGCTAATTACCAACAGAAAACGTTCATCAATCCAACAGATGTCTGATCTGACTCACAACAACCGGGCCCACCCAATATTCTCCTGGCATATCAATTCAATTCGGCGGCTCATCCGGAATCATTACTCTTCGCTGTACTGCAAACATCACATCAGCTGTTTCTTCTGCATATCTTGCCGTATTCGGACATTGATCGAGATACGGCAGCATGCTTGATCGGGGCGGCGTATTCTGCGGCCACAGCAGCAGCAGCAGCTAGCAACTTCGTTTCTATCTCAGATATTATAGCCAATTGCGGGTGCAGGGTCAATCTATCCGATAAAATCACTTCGCTTTTTCACCATACATTAATAAGTCAGGGTTTAGTTATGCAAATCTTGAGACATACTCGGATCCGGCACACGCGGTTTTCTTTGCTTTTTGTAGTCCCATTCTTCAGTGATGCCACCTTCGCGTTACTCTCTGGTCAGAACAAAAAAAGAAAACAACTTCTTTCCGACCAGTCTGTCTGTGATATCTCAGTGGCACAGGTATCTGCAAACATTCAACATATTTTGTTAGTCTGAGATTCATCAAATATTGCCATAATTGCTCTGAATCCCCTCTACACTTTCCTCTCTTTTGGTACCTTTATGTCTGCATGAACTTTAACCATCATGCCTGTTTGGGACGTGCGGCTCGGGACCTTTCTTCTTCTGCAAAATCTGTTCCTTTTTGTTTTTTGTCGAAGCACAACATATACTGATTGAGTATTTAATTCCTATGAATATAGAAAAGTCTATATATCGTTTGATATGAAAATATATCCTAAATCCATTATAAATGTACCGTGTTTAACAGACAATTTAGGCATGCTTGTCCCACCCGACCCCACTTTAGCCAGTATTTAACTAAGTTTCAGCTAACTAAGTTTCAGCTAACTTCGAACAATCCATTTCTTTCTACACAAATATATATGACTGTAAACCCAATCATATTCTTTATATAACTTTAGTCAAATGGGGATTTTTCAGGGCATGAATCCCAGGTATCCCCAGACATGTTCGGCTGGTCCGGTCCCTTTTCATCATCTCCGGCTACCCCTGAATACGTAAATTAAATTAAGCATAGCGCAGTTTTGATAACCATGGCAATTAAACTACAACTTACAAGTGCACAATTATTCCAACCATGAAATAGCAAACATAAGACCAATTCCAATGAACATGGCAAAAAGCTGAGTCAATGCCTGTCGGATTCTCTGGCCAGTTGTGTTCAGATGCTCATGGCTCTCCAGGATCTCCGGAATGACACCAACAGTTGCAATATACAAAAACCCTCCAGCAGTAAAAGGCAGAGTCATATCGCCGATAGTCACGTTTGTGCCGAAAATTCCAGGGCCCTTATCTGAAAAAGTTTGCACTTGTCCGTAGGATGACTCCGAGTCTTTGGCAGCTAGGCAACTAATAAATATTCCAATAAAAGTACCAAGATAAGCACCAATGGCTGTCACAAACTGAGCTTGCATGGCTTTTGATTTTGAGAATCCTCCTTGAATTAACAGCGCAAAGTCGCCGACTTCATGAGGTATTTCGTGGAAGAACACGGCTAGACAGGTGGTTGCACCTACACTCTTGCTTATGTAGAAAGAAGCAGAGATAGCCAGTCCGTCGGTAATATTGTGAGTAAAGTCCGCAATCATATTCAAATATGCTGACAGTCTAGCCGAGTCTCCAGCGCGGATCACTACTTCAGTATCCTCTTCTTCGATTTCAATCTCAATATCACCATCCTCGGCATCATCGATATCATCTTCGAATTTCACGCGTCTTCTTCTGATAGTGGTACTCTTTTCTGAAATTACAGAGGACGAGTCGCCAGATGTTGAGTCGCCATGACTATGACTATGGCTATGACTACCGCCAGTAGTCGCAGTCAGGATTCGCATCGACTTGTCCAGAATAATAAACATCAGGAATCCTCCAAACATTCCCAGGCCAAGAATAGTGTTCCTTTTCTCGTCAACAAAGATGAATCTAGCACCTTCATCATGTACCTCGCCTACAAACGTCTGAGGAAGCAAATGCAGGAAAACGTCTCCTAATAGACCACCTACTGCAAACGACACCAGAGTAGAAAGACTTGAGGGGTCAATGTTGGGAGGAATCAGTGCCAGGAGCAAGTTGGGCGGGCCCGAGATATATGTCGTGGCTAATAGAGAATTCAATGCCGGTCCAAATGGGAACAACGCGGTGAACATGCGTTCTACAATAGACGGCTCTTGTGGCTTTGTTTGTTGTATGATTTGACTCAATTCCTCAGTGACTTCACATTCATTCACTCGTGATTCGATATTTTCCAAGTTGAAGACTCCATTACCATAGATTAGGTCTGAAGATGAGGGCTCATCGAAGGCTTTTTTAGCACTCAAGACTTGCTGTTCGGGTAATTGTGCCAAAGCAGTTGTAACGTATAAAGCGCCACATGCAAAAAAAAATGCTTTTTTGGTGCCAAATGTACGCATGATATATGTTGGAGGGAGCTTGTCAAAACGTTGAGCTTTGCTACGTTATATGTCTATTGTGTATACGTTTACGTTGAAAAAGTGAGGGCTGAAATTATTTTACCAAGCCAAAAATAAAAAACAAAAAAACAAAAACACAGAAACCAAAAAAACAAAAAAAAACAAAAAACACATACGTCAACCTAATGAAATCAAACCATCCATGTTCAAAACACGGTAATATGTCGGAGAATAATATTTAATCTTATAGTCAAATATAGAATTATGCAGACCATATCTTGAATACCTCGGGGGTGTCTAGACTGATAGGTTTCATTGCAGGTTTGGGCAACTTTGCTCCTTGTCGGACTTCATTATCCCCAGCTACGGCATTGACCTTTGGATTCCTGCTGGCTAGTTTAGCTGCTTCGCCAGCTGCTTCCACGGCATCTTCTCCTGTCAGTGTGACGGCTTCCTTGAGCTTGCTTAACACCTCTTCGGCTTGCTTTTTGAGCGAAAGTCGGTCCAAGTACAGCTGCAGCTGTGCTTTTTCAAGTTCTCTCTTCTCCTCTTTGAGACCGACTTCCAGTTCATCGAGCTTGGCTAACTTGACGTCTACTTTTTGCACTTGTGCCTCTACAATACCTTTCACTAGAGACTGCTGTTGTACATCTTGGATAGCTGCAAAAGCCTCAGCCTTTTTGACAAGCTCCGCTGATGAGATCTGGCCAGAAGCCAACACTTCTCTCAGACTACTGAGAGTTTCCTCTATTTTAGCAGCTGCAGCTGTTGCAGCGACTTCGGATGCAGAAGTAATACCGTTTTTGTCAGCGTCCTTCACCTTGACAACCTTGACAGCACCATTACTACTGTTGCCATTTGACTCTGACGTAACACCGTTAGCACCTGATTCTCGTTGCGCGAGTGCTTGCTTTTTGCTAATCAGATAAGGATCTTCGATTGGCATTTGCAGGAACTTTATTATACAGCTTTCTTTGCTTCTAGTGCCAATATGGTATGCCACTGCGTCCCAATCATCATTATACATCTCAATAGCCTCTAGTAATAGTAATGTTTCTTGATTAGTCCAGATATTACCTTCTGCCTGTGCTTTTTCAAGCTTAACAAAGTCTGCGCTTTGGAAATTAGATGGAAATAGGCCATTTTTGAAACATAGCGCACTTGTGGATGTTTTGGACTGTAGGTTATGATATCGGATATCTGTTACATCTTCGCCGCAAGTAAAACAGTTATAAGTTCGGTTGGCAATCGAGAGTTGTTTCTGTGACTCATCTACCAGAACAGAAGCATCTGCAGAATTATCATAAATATTTCGTCGCAGCTCTATGTTGATTGGCTCTTGATTTATTGAAGATTCGTCGTTACTCTCCGCGACTTTGGTCTCAACAAATAGAGTATCTTTACCATCAGCAGTAGCCTGGCTTCTAATAGCAGGTACAAACGGCTGTAGACCTTGTGGTGTGTCCAATGTGATTTGGAAATGGCCAGTGAACTGTGGCCCGATCAAACTTGGCCGAGTTTCCGGATCAATCTGATAGTTGATAAGACCCCATTGTTCGAGGAACGCGTGTACTCTCATTATGCTGCAAACATCGCCGGCTAGATTTCGTCTACACGCAGTGACTGTAAGATATTCGCTGGGTTTCAAACGATAAGTATCGATCATAAAGTTTCTGTATTGCCGATAAACTTCTGGAGTCTTGGTTCTATTCCTTTCATTAAAGAACTCTGGTAGTGAACGTTTTTCGATTTCATGAAACGAATCTCTACTGAACCAAGCTGCAAAAGATGGCACAATCACGCGGTAAAGTTGTTTAGCAATATACTTTTGTGCCTTCTCTTCCAGTTGTTTTCGTCCTAATGTAGTGTCTGCAGTAGGAGGTACCGTGGTACCTTCTGTGTCAACCACTGGAGCGGCGATGGCTGAGGAAACTTCTACCACAGTTCCATTTTCAACAGGTGTGGCTGACTCCTGTTTCATTAAAATGTCGTCACTCATTTTCTCTTTATGTATAGACGCGTTTTCTCCGGCTAGGCTAACCCTTGACGATTTTTCTTGTGCTTTTGTTTTTTTTGAATAAACCAAGCTATTATCCCAAGTAATCAATCGACTAGAAATCAAACTGAATCAATTAGGGACAATTTCAGCACTTCCTCGGAAGTTCTATAGGTCGTAATACACTCGTAAAAACCAGATTTCAAGACTAAAGCTAGTTCTTGTTGATTACCGCCAAAAGGTGATGTTGGTGTTGCAAGGTGTGAAAAATTCCCGGTGCTCCTTTTGGGAGAATTGGATTTCGGAGAGACCTCTCGTGCTGAATAGTACATGGTGCTGGGATATTCGCAGGGGTTGAACATGTTGAAATGAATATGGGGAGCAGAGTCCGCGTATATTGGTTGAATGAGGTTTAGCTGACTGGCATGTGGTTTGATTGTGGGTTTGTGGGTTTGTTATATGAGGTTATAGGGATTCTGGCAATTTTCGAAGGTGTTTGGATGGAATTGATCTTTCCCTTTGAAGATCATGACGATGATGATCATTGAGAGAAGTTGAACAGGAGAGACCATTCAGATTGTAGAAAAAAGTAGAGTAAATTCGATATATGTGGTTTGTAAATGGAATTGGTAGTTATTGAATATTCGTATCTTTTTCTGAAGAACTTGTTATTGTCAACTGATTTCATTAGAAGCTAATTGTCATTGTTATATGATATTCAATTAACCTGCATATAACCTAGATCTTAGTTCAAGGAGTGCTTAGAAATTACAGACAGGATTTGCCAACCAAAACCTAAACAGAAGAAGCTAAAAACACTTTGCTATATTATCAAACATCTAATATACCTGAATATCTCAGAAAAGATGTATTAAATGTTCAATTGTGCTGATAATATGGGGTTCTATCTACTGATCATACACATGCGGCTGAAGCATCTGAAATTTCAGGCACCATTTCGCGATTATACGCGTCTGTCAGCCATTTTCAAGTCCCCTCCTCTGTCAAAAAAACGACAGGCAGCATGGAAACCTCCGTGGACCTGTCTATTTCGTCACCTGACATGTCCTCTGAGTCAAAAATCTCAGTTCCCACTTCTCCAGAGTCCGTTTTGGATGATTTGAATGTACCGACTGCTACTGTAGCTGCAGATCCACCCGCAGAGTTTGTTGGTTTGTCTCAGAATAGAAAGCTCCAGAAGCTGCAGTTTTTGGTGGACAGATCCAAAATATATGCATCTATTCTGACGGAGAGACTGGCCAAATCTGAAGAGCCGAAAGACAAACCAGAAGAGGTTACAGTTTCTGAGCCTCCTACCAAAAAGGCCAAAAGAAGCAGTCATGCGCTTCAGTTTACCGAGGAAAGCCATGAAAATGATCACAATGCAAATACTAGTGGATCAGTGGCTCAAGCAATGAAAAAAATCATCAAAAACGTTGAAATGCAGCCTTATCAGCTGGATGGAGTCGAATGGCTCGTATCTCTCTTCGAGAATGGGTTGAACGGAATCCTTGCCGACGAAATGGGATTAGGTAAAACTCTACAAACAATTGCATTTCTTGCATATCTTATAGATCAGGGGATTTCAGGGCCATATTTGGTGGTTGCTCCTATGAGTACGCTGACTAATTGGATGAACGAGTTTGCCAGATTCACACCAAATGTCAAAGCATTGAAATATTACGGCACAAAAGATGAGAGAGAGGAAATCCGCCAAAGCGCCAAGAAAGCTAGTTCCTGGCAGGTTATGGTGACTTCTTACGATATGATTCTGCGAGATGCTAAGCATTTGAGAGACGTCCCTTGGAAGTATCTGATTGTTGATGAAGGACAGAGATTGAAGAACATGAACTGTGCTTTGATAATGGAACTCAAGAGATTCGACTCGGCGAACAGATTATTGCTTACTGGTACGCCCCTGCAGAACAGTCTTGCGGAACTTTGGTCACTATTGAACTTCATTTTGCCAGATGTTTTCACAGACCTCGCTCTGTTTCAGCAATGGTTTGATGCTGGAGAAGGATCTAGCATAGAAAAGCAAATGGGCAAGAAAACCGCTTCATCTTTGATAAGTAATTTGCATGAGATTCTGCGTCCTTTTTTGCTAAGAAGATTGAAAGCAGATGTGCTTACGTTTCTGCCTCCAAAAAAGGAATATATCATTCATTGTGGACTTTCAGATACCCAGATTGAACTTTATTATTCTCTATTAAAACGAACCGGTAAACAGTATATTGTCAATAAGATTCTACAGAGCAGAGGATATGGTGATGTTGAGCATTTGGACAGTATTGAAACTCAGAATCCTAAAAAGGCAAGGCGAACCCGGGCCAGGAAAGTCAAGCGCGTGTACAAGGAAAATACTGAGGAAGAGGATGATGAGGTGTTCAGACTGCTTGATACGGGCCAATTGACTGATTTGTCGACAGTAACTGGTGAGCCTGAAGACACTCAGCTCTTGGCTAAAGTGCAGCAACAGATCACTAGTGGCGACAACCATACACGGCTCATGATTAAGCACGTGATGTCGGAAGTGTCTGCCAAATCGTTCCAGAACCTTATGATGCAGCTTCGGCTGGCTTGTAACTCTCCATATCAGTTTTATTTCCCTTGGAGTGAAGGTGAGCCTGTGGATAAACGTATAGTTCAAGATTCCGGAAAGATGATGATACTGCAGCAATTGACAGATAGGTTGGCGAAAGAAAAGCACAAGTTTCTTATTTTTTCACAGTTCACAAAGACTTTGGATTTGATTGAGGAGTATTTCCTTGCATTTAGACCGAAATGGAAATACTGTCGTATTGATGGATCAGTCAAACAAGCAGACCGACAAGCGCAGATAGACAAGTTTTCGATCAATGATGCATATAAAGGTTTCCTACTGTCTACAAGATCTGGCGGTCTAGGTATCAATCTCGCTGCTGCAGATACTGTGATTATATTTGATAGCGATTGGAATCCTCAGCAGGATTTGCAAGCAATGGACAGAGTGCATAGAATCACCCAGAAAAAGCCAGTAATAATTTATAGACTTGCCACAGCAGGTACGGTTGAAGAACGTCTACTGGACAGAGCGGCAGATAAACGGAAGCTGGAGAACATTGTGATTGAGCAAGGGCGATTCAGGGGGTTCGGGCTCAGCGCTAACAGTGTTGAAGAGGCTATAAAAGAACTGGGTAATGCATTAGATGCGAACATTGAACAAAGGAAAAAGGAGACTGGATTTGCAAGTGCCAGGCTTTTGAAACCGTCTGAATTGGATGTTATTATGGATAGATCTGTGGAGTCGTATAAAAAAGATGGACATGTTAAGTTGGCTGATGACATAGAGCTGGTTGAGTATAATGGGCAGAGTTAGTAGTTTAGGGTGTGAAATTAGATGTTTATGGTGTTTAGATTTGGATGTTATAGCGTATAGATTTGGATGTTTATAGTGTATGGATTTAGATGTTTCGGTATAAATGCGCCAATCACGTGACCAGGGCCAACTTCAGTTTCAATATGGTGATACCAGCCAACCGAACCATCAACCTAGTCAGAACAATCAGAATCATGACATTGTCTAGCTATCTGCCACAAGGCGCAGGCCTTTTGCCCAAATGGATGGCATTTGTAAGTTACCCGGCTTGCTGATCCATTGGAGTTTTAATTCTAATCTAACCTCAGATCTCTGCCGTTTCTCTGTTCAACTCACTTCAATGTTACTTAGTTGGAGAGAAATTGAATAGACGTGTGTACGAAAACAAACCGGAGCAAGTCACTGGACTGTCATCACGTACTTTCGGCACATGGACTATTCTCACGTCATTTGTACGGCTGTATGCAGCATATAATATCAATGATTCCAAGTAAGTAGAACAACTGAGTAACAAGCTAAGTAACAGCATCAATTCTAACCATAGACTCTACGAATTGGCAATAGCCAGTTACCTTGTAGCCGGCTTTCATTTCTTGACTGAATGGTTTGTTTTCAAGACTGCCAAGTGGGGTAAAGGTCTGTTTGGCCCAGTGTTTGTATTTTCACTGACCACAGTATGGATGATCCTACAAAAGGATTATTATGTAGTTTAATTTGGTTGGTGAATACATAAGGTGTGAGAGAATCTAGGATAATATATGGATGTGAGTTGGAGTGTTGAAGAACAATGGAATAGGTAGAGCTAGCTATAAAAGAGCAGAACAATGAGCAATGAGCAATAAGCAATCACCTAACAAATCACCTAACGAAAACCAAAAGATATTATCAAACTTTAAGCAAACTAACTGTACGTAAATAAAGAGGGCAAAACTCATGTCTCATGAAGTCGCTTCGTGTGTAGGATCCTGTCTTCTCAGAATATCCACTGCTCTGCCCAATAGTCGCTGGAATCCACTTTTATCCAGTGTAGCTACCTTCAACTTTTCTGTGGCTGTGACTGTGGCCGCTCGTCTGGCTTCATTGAGAAGCGCTACTTCTCCAAAATAGTCTCCTTTGGAGAGCTCCTGGACTTGACCCTCTGACTGCTTTGTCACCACAGCTTTACCTGACTCAATCAGATAAAACTTCTCTCCTTCATCCCCTTCTTTGACAACCACCTGGCCAGCCTCAAACTCCTCAGATTGAAGAGCATCAGCAATCTTTGATCGCTCGTATGGACTCAGCACACTGAGAATCGGCACTTCTTTCAAGAACCCTTCATACATGGCTCTTTTGGATGCTGTCTTGTCCAGAAGAATCTTCTTGAATGTAATCCTGTCCAAAGCCCACAGTACACAGTCAGTCACTGCAATTACAGTGGCAGCTCGAGGAGCATTGTACATCAGTGCTAGCTCACCAAAAGAGGACTCTGGACCGCCAGTATTGACAAGCTTATCATCCTGGTAAAAGTCGACTTTTCCCTCGTCAACAATATAGAAAAAATCCCCTTCATCACCTTGTTTGATGATCGTAGTGCCTCTAGGAACCTTTCGCTCCTCCAAGGAATGTAAGAGTGAGTTCAACGAATCTTCATCAATGTTCTGGAAAATGAAATTCTTTTCCAAAGAACGATTGAGTAGCTGCACCTGGCTGGAACTGAGGCCTTTGTTCAAAGTCTCCGATACGCCGGAAAATGCCACTGGATTCAATGACTCGGCAGAAACCGAGGTTCTTCTGTTGGTATTGAAATTGGCAGGCATATGGATTTTGGGCAATTCACCGAATTTGTCTTTGGATTCGTCTCTGCTATTGCCGCCGACGCTGCTGCCACTGATATTACTGCCATCATCATGGTGGTTTTTAGCAGCCAATGACAATGGATCATCTCTCGACTTGGAAGCAGGGTCTCCGCCACTAAATGAATGGAAATTAAAAAATCCATGACCGCCGGTAGAACCAGGTTTCTCGTTCTGACGTCTAGAAAACCAATCGGCACAGAACTTGAGAATATCTGTGGGTTGCTGGGCTTTGACCTGCTCATTTAGAGCGTTTATTTCATTGATATACTCCTGAGGAAGTGCCATTATAATTATAAGGCAATATTAATGTTGTTTAGCCGGGTTTTTTGGATGATATTTATAGTTTCAGCCGTTGAATTCAGTTCAACACAGCTTTAACTCAGCTCCTACTCAATCCTAGTCAGTTGTAACCTTTGTTTTAGAACACAATGTCTAATTCTCAGAATACCTGTAAACGAAAAATCAATTCTCACAATAGAAATACCACAATCGGGTTGGCAATTGCGTTGTTATGACGACAAGTTTTCAATAATGCGAAAGTGACTGTCAACTTTCTAAGCAGGTAAGATTAAAGCACCTCCCAAGTCATCTTAACAAGCGGGTGGGGGTGCCGAGCTGAGGAAGAGAAAAATCCATATAAAATTGAGAATAATGCGAAAAAATCATAGAAATATGTTTAATATTACATAAGATGTTTGCTAAGTAAGTTGCAGTATAATTGCGATAGTATGTTGTAATGCGGTGTAGTGAAATATAGGGTAGCTTATTACATCATAGTATATACTAGAATATGCCAGAAATATATACTACACTAATATCATAAATATTAGCACAACAAAACTAATGACTCAACTCAACTGCAACAATAAATAATATCCAAGAACACGTGACTATTGCTTAGGGCGCGGCTGTCGTTCGTATGCATTTGGCCGACTCTTACGGCTATGGCTGTGACCATGATTATGACAATGATCATCATGACCATGACTTGAACTAGCATGTTCACGACGAGAATAATCTACACTATCACTATCACTATCACTGTCACTATCACTAGAAGAAGATGATGATCCACTGGACTCTTCGTCACTGGATTCTCCAAACTCTGTGGCTTTTTGATATATACAACAAACTATATAATGTTAGTAATTATCCTGTACTTTTCAACCTTTCAAACTTTTACTCACTCTTAGACGACTTTTTGTTCATATTCTCATTATCTACTACATCCTCCGACCATCGCACTTGTCTTCTATCTCTAGGTTCCGATATATTCTCGGCTCGAAGCACTAATCTAACAGGAGGTGTTTCCAGCTGTGCCGGTGACTCTACTTGAGTTTGTCCATGGCTTTGATTTCCTACTTGACGAATAGCATTCATTTCTAATTACTTTCTAATGCAGGTGGCGTTGAATCGGTGCCTTGTAGTTAAGAAGGATGATTACAAGTCACGGAACGAACTTTTGGAGAGAGATGGTTCAATTGCACTGGGAGACCCAAACAGGAAATTCGGTCTCCACAGCAACGCCTTTTTTTCAAATCAAGTCGAATACCGAGTTACAACTACAAAACTATAAAATAAACCTGTTTGGATATTCAAATAATTCATTTTCTTTGCTTTGTCCACTACATCTTCGACCCTAATGCTTTATGTACTCGGTCTGCCTGCCTAATAGCCAGATCAAACATAATCTCCTCGGATCCTCCAGGTATAGCGTATGCTCGAACTTCACGATACAAGCGTTCGACTTTGGCAGCCTGACCTCCGCGACTGTATGACAAGCCTCCAAATATTTGAGATGCTTCTCTGGCACAAAACTCCATGGTTTGTGTGGAAAATGCCTTGCAACCTGCAATGGCTCCCCCTAATCGTAGCATGGCCTCTTGTTCATCCATGACTTCGCATTGATATGTCAAAGTTTCAAGCCAGGCCTGAGCTGCTTCGACTTTAGAAGCCATCTGGCCGAGCTTGTTTCTGATCACTCCGTGTTCAATAAGGTACTTACCAAATGTCTTTCGTTTGTGAGCATATTTCATGGCATCTTCATAGCAAACTCTGGAAAATCGAACAGCCTGAACAATGATTCCTAATCGTTCATGATTGAAGTTGGTCATAATGGTCTTGAAACCCTTGTTTTCCTCTCCAATCAGATTCTCTACGGGCACTTTGACATCTTCATAGCTGATATAGGTACTGCCAGATGTGCGCATGCCCTGGGTTTCCATCTTCCTGACTTCCACACCTTCAAATGACTTCTCAATCAAAAGCACAGATATTCCTCCCATTCCTGGTCCACCTGTTCGTACTGCGGCTGTAAAGTAGTCGGCCCAAATTCCGTTGGTAATCCATTTCTTGGTGCCATTGACTATATAGTACTTGCCATCCGGAGTCTTTTCGGCTGTTGTAGTAATATTAGCCACATCAGAGCCAGCATCTGGTTCGGTAATACTTAAGCAGATTCGTTTCTTTCCTGCAAATATATCAGGCAAAACTCTTTTTCTGATACTCTCTGAAGCAAACTTCAAAACCGGAGGAATACCAATCGTGAAACCGCCACAAAGATACCAAACCACACCGCCAGAACCCGCTCTACAAACTTCGTCCACAATCACACCTTCATGGAATGCATCAAACTTTTCATTTGGAACACAAGCCAAAGTGTAAGCTGAATATTCTGTAGGTAGCTTCTTCAACCCAGTTAAAGCCGTTAGATAGCCCTTTTCTGCAAACTTTCGGTACAAATCCTTGTCCAAAATTTCACCAGCTTGATCCCATTCGTCGACAAATGGTTCAATGTTTTCATCGACCCACTGACGGACTTCTTCTCGTAGAGCAACATGTGTTTCGTTGTAATACGGGGTATGATAACCTTGATACCAAGCAGGATCACCATAAGGAACCATATCACCAAATTGCTCATATTGGCCAGAACAAGGTGACATGGTCATTGCCATATTTTCAGTATGTGCATTGGTGTTTTCTTTTGACAAATTGCTGCCATCAGCTCCGGCTTCAGCCACGGTTCCAATCTTCAACTTATTACCATACTTGTTCATGACCTTTTGCTTGTCATGATACTTGTGGAAACGTTTGGATGCATCTGTGCCAGCCATTTTTGCCAGGATTTTCTTGCCTCCAGGATGAATGTCCTGAAATTTGGTCAAATCAAACACTTCTCCGTCAATGATAACCCACAAATCTTCGGGGGTATTATGCTTGGAAACTTCTTCTGTTGTATATTGGCCCATGGACAATAAGAAGAAAATTAAACTGAAAGAATAAAAACTAAGTTCAATCTGTTGGTGATTTGAATTTGCGAATGTTGCGGTATATATATATAAGGATCAAGAGAAGTGATGCCGCTGAGGTGAGCCGAGGTTTAATACCCCACAAGTCGGAGAGCCCTCCCATAGGTAAGCAAGCCGCGGCTGAGGCCAGGCATCAAAGTCAAACAGGTGGGCCGACAGTGACGCGCTGGGCAGAATTACAGCTTAACAGCTGGAAAATGGGCTGACGAGCTAAGAAAGGTTTGATGAATATTTCTATTTCTATTGGTTGTGATGGTACTTGCTGGTTGAAGTATGTGAATGTCTGTGTTGAGCATATTTAAGCAAGAATCAAGCCAGAATCAAATGACCAAGCCAAAATTAACACACAGACCAATGCATAACTTTTGCCTGTAGACATTATATTGCCGATTTCAAGCAGACACGGTTTTTTAGCTCACCAGAAAGACAGATAGACAGACCGACATATGCAGGGCGAGCCTACTAATCTTAAAAGGGAAGGACCCCTGAACATCGTTAGAGAGCCGTTAATCGCTCCACAATCCTCAGAAACTACGATATAACCCATGAATACAAAAACCTACAATAGAAGCCGCAAAAGCCATCAGAAAGCCACAATATTTCTTTTCATGTTCACCAAAAACTACTCACATTAACTGACCTCTTAACTGATTCTTGTTGTGTCTGTGTGTAGCTAAGCAAGTCGGACCCATATATTCTCCTGCGTATCCACCAGACCGATATTTTGCACAGCCGCACCCCTCGGGCTGGCTACGTGGAAATTCACAGATTCGGACCTGACAATCTATCTTTATACGTGCGACTATTACACGATCAACAACAGGAGGATGTTGGCAGTTCAGGACCGGACACAGGAGTTTAGATCATGTGTAGCCTCTTTGGCCAAGATCAATATGGCATCAGCTAGGGGTCAACTAGCTAGTGGACGTGGCGGCGGTGCTGACAATTCACAAAGTGGCAGTTCAGCTAGCAGCGCCACGACTCCAAGAAGTGAATTCGCTCTTAGAGCTGCGCATATTGCCAAGGAAATCGGTGATACCACAGAGATGTTGCAACGGTTGGCTGTTTTGGCAAAACGAAAGGCATTGTTCGACGATAGACCTGTTGAAATCACTGAGCTTACGCACGTCATTAAACAGAAGGTTTCTTCGATTAATCAGAGCATTGGCGCATTGAGACAGAACGTGAAAGATACTTCAAAGTCCAATGTTTGGGGATCCAGTAAAGGAGAGAAACAAGTTGCAGAGCATTCCAAAAATGTGGTTGTGTTATTACAGGAACGACTGACAGATGTCACGTCTGGATTTGCACAGGTCCTAGAAACACGGACCAAAAACATTCAGGCGTCTAAATCAAGGACAGAACAGTTTATATCTACAGCTTCGCATTCTGTGGGCGAGTCTCCATTGTATAGTTCAACACTAAGGAGTAGGAGTCCTATAAATAACCACAGCAACGGCAATAGCAATGGTTCAGCCGCATCCAAAGCTGCATTGAGTGAAAACCCATACGAAGCATCAACCAGTTCAAATCCTTATGGGGATTCAATGGAAGGTACAGATTACCTGGCGTTGCCGGAACAACAGCAATCTATGGCATTATTAGAAGAACAGCAGGGCTCATACCTGAGTTCACGAAATACGGCAGTAGAAGCCATAGAAAGTACTATGCAAGAATTGGGTAATATTTTTGCACAACTTTCTACAATGGTTGCGGAACAAAGAGACGTTGTCCAGCGAATCGACGCCAATACTGAGGACATTGCATTAAACGTCTCTGCAGCACAACGAGAACTGCTGAAATATTACGCCAGAATTTCTTCAAATAGGTGGCTATTTGTCAAGATGTTTTCCATCATAATAGTTTTCTTTCTTTTGTGGGTGGTTGTATCGTGAGTTTATGTACATTAATGAGACATTCAAGGGCGGAGAGAAGCCATAATTAAATCCTTTATTAACATCAACATGAAAACAATAAATCAACATTGAACTTGTTGCAGATGTACTCCACCTGCATGCATTCATAGAGCCATTTCGGCTTGTAACTTTCGAAGTTCTTCTTCCTCTTCGTCTTCTTCTTCCTGTACAATAGGTTCCTTTGATACTGCAGGTAATGCAGATGCAGGGATAGTTCCAACTGTCGCCATCTTTGAATCCAAAGCTTCTTGCTCTAAAGCTTCCAACTCTTCATTCAATTCATCTTCGTCAACAAACTCATTACCCAGGGGCCTTGAAATGGCTTCTGCTATTTCATCACCTAATGCAACTTGATCTCGTATATCATCCATTGTAGCATCCACTTTATCAATATTCAGGTTTCCATGGATTTTCTTCATGGCCTGAGCTCCTTGTGACATGGCTTTCATGGTCTCATAGTTGAGACTAGCGGATTCAATTGCCGTCAACTGCTGTTCAACGGAATCCACTTGACCCTGAAGCTTCTCTAAATCGCCTTCATAATGCTTTTTTCGCTTCAAAGCTGTTAAAGCTTTCCTCTTATCCGAGGTGACGAATTTCCGAGCTATACTGTCTTGTTCTGCGATTTGAGTTTCCAAATGCTTCTCTTTTCTGTGAAGCATTTCCACATGAGCCTTCAAGCCGACTATAGCGGTCTTGGTTTGGTCTTTTTTGGCGCCTCCGCCAAACCAGTTCCACATGCTGAATTTGTTTGTAGCAGTTGTTGTTGTTGTTGTTGGTGTTGTAGTTCTTATTGATGTCCTTTCTATGGCGGATGAAGGTAAAGCTGGAGGCGACGACCTCCCAGGAAAATTGAGGATGATGGCTGGTGGTTACCCGGAAGAGATAAGGATTATGAGAAACTGGTCAAATATGGTTAGAATGGATAGAAACCAGGATTATAAGGGATTAAAGATGGTAAAAGATGTAGAGAAGTTTATATTTGGTTTTTTGAATTATTTAAGTGCTTAATGGTGGAATTGGCTGAATATATGGTTGTTGTAGATCTCTACCAACTGACTGCCTTATCAGTAATAGAAGAGCAGCCAGTATATCACCATTGTAACATGAATATGACACAATATGACTAAACCTTCAAATTCAATTGAATCATGATTAGTTGTATTTTTTCTGGGTAATTTTGAGTTATTTATTAGTTTTTTGTGAATTCTTTCTGAGCTTCTGTCTTTCTCTCTCTCTCTCTCTCTCTCTGTCTCACTCGACGTGCGGCTCAAATTTTACTTTCACTTTCTCTGCACTTTCCAGTATCAACTTTCTACCATCTACCATCTACCATATTAGAACATCCCTCACAACTGCCTTTCTCTCACTATATCAAACAATGTCATATGGATATTTTGATTCTCTGCCTTGTAAGTATACTCCCTACTGTCTCATAAAAGTACTGTTTCTAACCCCAGACATTGATCAACCTTTAACCGAGGAAAACATTGCTAAAGCCCAGCAGCTTATAGAACAAGAAGCTTCTCGGAAACAAAAGCCAAGGCCCGAGTCATTGGCTAAATCGTATCTTTCAAAAGAAGCCGCCAGGCTGGTGGAAGATGCAGGGGCTGGTAACAAACTATCAGCTATAGATTTAAACAAATACAGCCAGATTCAAGACAATGACGGCATATTGATCAAAGATAGAGCATTGATATCTCTTGAATATTCACTTTCTCGTCAGGAGAATTTGGCGCTGTTATCACAGTTTGGCAAAAACCAGTGGCTGATTGCCAATGACCAGCTGGAGCAGGAAAAAGTGTTGATAGACGCCAAACTGGCAGAGTTAGAGAAACAGCAGATAGACCTAAACATAGCCAGGAAACGAAAACAGCTGGAAGCGAAATCTACACTTGATTATCTTGATTCTCGTTGGAAATCTGCCATCACAGGACTGGTGGAAGTGAACACGGTAAACCTACAGTTAGAGCATGATCTTAAACGGGTGCGAAGAGAATGAGAAATTGAGAACTGTGGCAACTCTTGAAAACACTGTACTATTTATTTATTGCATTAATGTTGGTATTTCTGGCAAGACAGATCATCTAGTCGATGCACGGCTGTAGCATCGAGATCGAGAGTGTCGATTTTGGAAGGCTACATCGAGTCAAATCAAGCCTCCTCGCAGGCTTTGCTACATTGAGATCAGACATTCTTTAATATCTGATCTTCCGAAGATCCATCTAACTGAACTTCTCAAATCTATCTAACATACTATATTTAAAAATTCATTCTCTAATGTCATCCCCATGTCATTCCCATGTCATGTCCCTCCCTCAATGTGGGGTGACTTCGATCGAAGGTGCATCTGAAAATAATTTTTCCGGCGGGGCAACATGATTTCTCCGAGATCTGATTTATCTTTTTTTCAGGAACATGATTCAGCGTCATATTTCCTCAGCCAAAGTCCAATATTTGTGCTGCATCTATATAAAATATATGTAAATAACAGCTGTTTATGTTTTTCTTCGGTTTTTGTTTTTTATTCCTTCTTTTTATTCGTCCGGCGCTTCTCTTTGTTGTCACCAAACCAAACTCTGCTCAGATGCGGAGCTTGTTTTTCCGCCCTGCCACGTTCCAACAGAAATAGTCTGACAATTCTTCCATCACACCAAACCTTGTTCATTAGACACATTTCTTGAAATCTTTTTTGAAATACTTTCATCACTTAATTAAACAATGACAATTCTTTGGACAGAAGCTCATAGACGTTACAATCCTTTGAGGAAAAGCTGGGTGCTTTGTTCTCCTCACCGAACCCAACGGCCATGGCAGGGCCAACAGGAGCCTGCAGTTTTGGACAAACGTCCGCAATATGACCCTAAATGTTACTTGTGTCCCGGAAATACTAGAGCTCAAGGTGAAACCAATCCGGAATATGACAGTACGTTTATTTTCCACAATGATTTCGCTGCCGTTAGACCCGCACATGATATCGGCCTGACTACTGAACAGATCAATGCCTCCAACCAGAATGAAGACAACGAGCTTTTCCAAGCTGAACAGGTGGTTGGTCAGTGTTACGTCATCTGTTTCAACCCTAGACATGACCTTACTCTTGCAGTCATGACTTATGAGCAGGTTTACAAGGTCGTAGATGCCTGGGTTGAAATCTTCAATATTGCTGTCAAGAATCCCGAAGTCAAATATTGCCAGCTATTTGAAAACAAAGGCGCAGCCATGGGATGTTCCAATCCTCATCCTCACGGACAAGCATGGACTACCAGTATTATTCCTGAAGAACCTGCTATGGAACATGCTAGTCTTGTTGAATATGCTGCTAAGCACAATGGCCGAGGATTATTAGAAGATTATCTGGCCAAAGAGCTGGCCGTTTATGAGAAAAACAAAGACTTGGAGAACGGTGAGCATCGTGTTCTTCTTTTGAACGATTCTTTTGTGGCTCTAATCCCATTCTGGGCTGTATGGCCCTATGAAGTAATGGTTGTATCCAGGAGAAGAGTAGGCAATGTCACTCAACTAACTGCCATTGAACGACAGGAGTTTGCGCAAATCATGCGAGATGTTGCGCTTAGGTACGACAATTTGTTCCAGACTTCTTTCCCGTACTCAATGGGTCTTCACCAGTCTTTTGCTGATGCTTCTGTGTCTGAGGATGAAGACGTCGAACATCTAAGAGCTTACTTTTATCCGCCATTATTGAGAAGTGCTACTGTGCGAAAGTTCCTAGTGGGTTTTGAAATGCTTGGAATGCCACAAAGAGACATTACTCCTGAAGGAGCTGCAGCTACATTGCGAAAAGTAGATGGTAAGGTTCATTACAGTTCTAATCTCTAGGCAGTGAGAATATATTGCTCTGTTTCCACCAGCTTTTTTGGGATTCTAGATTATGCTTCTTTTAGGCTAGATTATAGTTTGCGAAATGATACATAGATTACCGATACATGTGGT
Source organism: Daia tannicola (assembly GCA_030569095.1). Taxonomy (NCBI): domain Eukaryota; kingdom Fungi; phylum Ascomycota; class Dipodascomycetes; order Dipodascales; family Trichomonascaceae; genus Daia; species Daia tannicola. The sequence continues at coordinate 1,157,679 of JAJMJQ010000001.1, forward strand.
TGTTGTTGTGATAGAAGTGAGTGTTAAGCGGCTATTGGCTCTGTATACTGTTGAACATTAATCAAGCATATGCAGTTGACTAATTCTTTTATATCATGACAGAACAAAGAAGTACTCTAAATCAATGATTTAACAACATTCATATGATATGATAATGACAATACTGAACGGCAGTTTTTTCCAGTTTGCCGTCGCCCAAACCCAGAAGCTTAATTGCCCGGTTCCATTGCATGAGATGAGACAACGGCAAGGGGGAGCGGGACCACAGGCGTTTGATACAAGTTTCTAGTGACGGGGTAACCTAACTATTCTTTGATATTAAGTAAATTCTGTATAATCAGCACCATAATCGGTTTCTAATCTTGACATCTCCAAATCACGTAATCGGATCATCTTATCTCCGTTATGCAGTGAGATGCACCTAGATGTTAGCCTAGATTGTATAAATCACGCCCACTGGCAACAAAGTTAAAGTTTATATTGCCATTATATTTTCTCAGAATAAATCTTGATTGCTTTTCTTAGCGACCAAACCTTAAATTTGTTTCTAAAGGTATTTCCATGTGCCTACTGTGTTGTTTTTGCAGTATATAAACCCTTGAATCTTCCCTGTTTTCGAGTCGTCAGCAGTGTTGAGTTGAATTGAATTGAATTGAATTGAATTGAATTGAATTCCTCAAAGAACAACATTACACCATAACGATGCCTACTCTTCATCTCCAAGATGTTAAAGGGAATACAGACAGAGAATGGGAGGAAGTTACCGAGAAAAAGCCGAGCAAAGGAAGCACTCAGAGAGCCATCCAAACTTGTCTATTGCTTCTTATGATTGCAGCCGTATGTCTACACTTGAACGACCGTTACCAAGGCCGCGGTATGTTCCATGGAGTTGATAAGAACAAGATTCATATCATGCGACCGGATCCTATCTGGACTCACTGCGGTGCCGATAACTTTTTCTGTTCAAACCTATCGTTGCCTTTGGACTACGATAACAGAGATGTCGGCAACTTTTCTCTGGCTATTGCCAAATACTCTTCTCCGAAAGTGAAAGATGAACACAAGCTCGGCACTTTGATGATCAACCCAGGCGGACCTGGTCTCAGTGGAATCGCATCTTTGTTTACCATAGCGCCGGTAATTAGCGAATATCTCGACCACAAGTACGACATTTTGAGTTTTGATCCGAGAGGTGTCGGCTCTAGCATGCCGGTCAGATGTTTCAACCACAACGACCTTGTAGGGGATATTATTGAGTTCCCCTTGATTAGTGAGTGTTCTACGGGTCCTGGAAAAGTCTTGAGCAACAAAGAGGCTTATTCACACGCTTGTGCTATGAAAGAGGCTGATGCTAAGTACATTTCTACGCCTTTGGTAGCCACTGATATGCTCTACATTGCCAAACATATGGGTCAAGAAAAAGTCAATTATTGGGGCTTCTCATATGGTAGTGTTTTGGGAAATACTTTTGCTCAACTATATCCTGAAAACATGGGTCGAATGATTGTAGATGGAGTAGTTGACGCCGAGGATTACTATGCTGGTCAGCATTTGAATGCTCTTCATGATATTGACAGTCTACAATCCAAGTTTTTCCAAGAATGTCTAAGCTCTGGAAACTGCCCGTTTAAGAACGAAAATCCTGCCGAGGTTGAGAAACGTGTTTTGGACCTTCTGGAAGATCTGAGGCGTGAGCCGATTGTGATTTCAAGGCCAAACACTGTTTCAGAAACCGGTGCCGATGGAGAACCGAGACCATCATTTATTAGCATTTCTCATCTCTTGGTTTTGGACAAGCTGTTTGGTAGTATGTATTCTCCTGTTGTTTGGAAGTCTACAGCAGATATTCTGGATGCTCTACTCACTAGAAACAATGACGGTTTACTGTATGATGCTTTTTCTTGGAGAACACTGGACAATATCAGAAGCAGATATGGTGATAATGGCGGCTATTTGACCTTGTGTGCAGACAGTTTTGGAGGTGAGCTTAACAACGCGGATTCCGATACTAATCTGGAGCAGCTGGTTGAACATTATCACAAGATGCAAGACAGTTCCTCGGCATTGTACTCAGCCATTTGGATCACAAATGTATGTTTGAACTCCAAGGTTGAACCTGTATGGAAAATGGATACTTTCAAGCCTGTTGAAGGATCCATGCTACTGATTTCCAATACCTATGATCCCGTGACGCCTATCAGTTCAGGCAAAAAAATGGCTGAATATTACTCCGATGGTGCACTACTTGTTCAGGATGGATATGGCCATACCTCTATTGCACAGTCTAGTAGTTGCACAATCCAAGCTATCAAAAATTGGCTTGTAGACGGTGTTCTGCCGGAATCTGGAACCATCTGCAAACGTGATGCTCATCCTTTTGATACTGCAGTAGCCTCGACTTTAGCCGAACACTTTGCAAAGCAATCTCATCGAGATATGATGCTTGCTCCAAGTTTATTTAACTAAGGGTTTTTTTTATAGTGAGATAACTATAATTTAATTGATATATAATTGGTGATTTATTTACTGATGGTTTTTGCATTGATGATGTTTTTTTTTTGTTTGTCTCTAAAGATAAGGTTTCAATTGCGGAGGGCATCGTAGATATATCGTTATCGGAGTTCGACTGACGGCTTGACGCCGCACGGCTCTATACAACAAGAACAAGTAACCCTGAATATATCTTGGCAACAAAGTTATCTTGCTACATTACTTTTATTGATATGGCATCGCGGAGAAAAGAGCCTGACGAAGAAAGTCTTTTAGAAGCAGTTTGCGAGGATGATGAGCCTCCGCTGTTAGTTGATAGGAACCCTACACCAACCCCTGATAAGCGGGTTTTCAATCTACTACTAAAGCGTGTAATATCTATCATAGGTGTACTACTAGTCGTGAGTTTTCTACTCAACATGATTCCAAGTGGGTTTATAATCTATCTTAGAGACTAAGGATTGTTACTGCGTAGTTTGTGGTTTGTAGTTTTACAGCTGTTACGAAATGACCAGCTCATATTGAACTACCATAACCAATTATATTTAAGGTTTGAAGCATGTGGAGAACACGAAACAGAAACAGAAACCTAAGGAGAGAAGAAATACTGTCAAGACATCTATTTGTAATGTCTTCAATGTGTTACCTTCACATTGTACTATTTATATCTTAGTAACATATATCATACTGTCATAATCATCAAAGGACACCAAAGAAAGCACCTCTTTTTTGGTCAATCAGTTTAGTTTATTTTTATTTATTTCTCCTCATTTTTATCATCTCAAGCTTTGGACTTGAATTGATCTTCAGTTACTCCAGCACCCATAGCTGCTGTTGAACTAACACCTCCTGTAATCATCTTAAGAATGTTGTCAATGTACTCAGCTCCAGACCATTTTTGATGCTTGACTACTTCAACATTATCTGCAATCTCAGGTGCTTGGACATGCTGTCCATAAGCTTGCATGCCGATTTCGCTATACAATTTGGCGAACTTGTTGCTAATCAAAGCATTAGTATGCAAACCAGCAAGTGTGATGAATTGCCATACATAACCAAGCTTGGCTAGTCGCTGGATATAAGTCCTCTGGTCATCTACACTCATGGCAGTGTTCCAATTGAAAGATGGTGACAAGTTATAAGCCAACCATTGATTTGGGAATGCTTCCTTAACACCTTTAGCAAACTCTTCTGCCTGCTTGTAATCAGGTAACTTGGATTCCATCCAAATCAAATCAACATAAGGAGCATATGCTCGGCCTCGGTTGACTGCACATTGAGTGCCACCCTTGTATCTGTAGAATCCCTCTCTTACTCTGGACTTTTCCCAGTCAAAGTAGACATCTTTTCCAACAAGTTTCTTGGCTAATGCTCTAGCTTTTGAGTTGGATACATTCGACAAAGGTCCCACAGTGGAATTGAACTCTTTTACCAAGGCGGCGGCCTTTTGGTGGTCAAAAGCTTTGTACAATTCATCGGCTACAGCTTCATGGAAAAGCTTCAAACCAGCTTCCTTAACCCAGTTGTCTTCAATAGCTTGTAAATCAGCACCGTTAACACCTCTGCTCTCGGCCGCAATGGTGATATCAGCCAAAGGCTCAATATCTGGGTTGGTTGCACCAACAATGAAGTAGTGATCTCTATAATCAATGGTCGAAGTAATCAAAGTAGCAGCTTCAGAGTCTGTTCTTGCAACAGATAACAAGTTGCTTCCAAAGATATCAGCGGCAGCTCGGATAGCAATCAGTCTGTTGATATGTTCTTGGATTGGTACCAATACTTTTCCGGCCATATGGCCACACTTTTTGGTTCCAGGAGCTTGATCTTCAATATGAATACCAGCAGCGCCACGTTCAATAAACATCTTGGTGAGCTTGACAATAGCACTCAAACCACCATGACCAGTATCAGCATCGGCAATAATGGGTCTCAAGTAGTCAATATAAGGAGTTTTTGCCCGTTCTTCGGGTGACAAGGACAGTCTGTCTTCCCTTTGTTTCCTGTCGTGGAACAATTGTGCAAAGAACAAATGCTCAACCTTGTTAGGTACAGTATCCATAGGATAATCGGCCAAGTCAGGAGATGGCTCATTAGAAGTAGATGCCGTAGATGAACATTGCCAGCCAGAAACATAGACAGTATCCAAATACTTGGCCATTTGAGTCACTTGGACAGGATCCAATGCACCATAAGTGAAAGAAACAGACTTGTTTTTGTCATGTTCACTAAGCAACTTGAACAGTTTGTCAGCCTGTAAACTAGACGGGTAGCTAATCTGCAAAGTTCCTCTTTTTTTGGCGATTTCTTCAGGTGCATATACACGCTTGATGCCCTTCCACCGAGGCTCACTCCACCATTTCTTTAAGTCGGCGACTTCTTGTTGAAACTGTTGTTCTTCTGAAGACATTTTAAGCACTAATTTTTTTTAGTTACAGCAATATTATAATAATGACAATATAATATAATAATAAAAAATGGCTTGTTGTTGGGCGGCAGCTCCTTATATAGGTATAGATGTTCCACCTATCCGAGGTTCAGCTAATAAAATCTGGGGTAATTACTCATGCTGCCTCGGAAACACCACGAGAATCATTCGGAGTTTACTGAGGAATTTCGATGAGCTGGGGAAGATTTGAGCCGGGTGCGGCCCAAAGTTAGTAGTGGGAACAATGACTCAATAAATTAAGAATACCGGGTATAATCCACAGCGCTATTGAGTGTATGATTTTTTTTGTACTGTTCTGGTACTGAGTCACTGGTTTTCATGTAATTGTTGCAGTTGCTGCAGCTGTTACTGCTGCTGTGCTTCCCCGGGATATTTCAAGTTTATCCGGTTCCATTACGCCGGCTGCTAGATCATGAACCAACGGAAACCAACCCAAGCCGAAAACGATATACGAAAACAGAGTTTGTAAAGGTCAGTGATTCAATGAGTCATTGAATAGATTTGTAAATGATTTGTAACTGTAGTTCTAAATGCGAATATAAATGTGAATGACTGATTGCTGATTGCTGATAGCTGAGAATTCACAATGTGCGTCTCTTAGTGATCAAGCAGCCAGCACTAAATAATACTAAATTTTTATATAAATAATTTCCTATATGTTTGCTATTCTTCTGCAATTTATTCGTTCTTTCGCTTTCTCTCTTCCTTTCCCATACCCTTAACGTTTCGCTTATCGCTCAGGTGACTTTCCTATTATTTTATACAGCTTAGTCCCGTGCCCAGTGTACACTCTAATTATAGGGTACATCTACCGATAAAGTATTACTCAAAATCAAACCGTAATAAAACCACTCAAATCAAACAAATTCTTTTACTTATCTACAAATTATATCTCGAATTCTAAAATAGAATAAAATACTAAATAAACAAATTAAACTTTGATAGATTCCACTTCTATCAAGTACTACCTTGTGACCGTCGGATCGTGCCAGAAACTGGACTTCAAGAACTCTGGCAGCAGCGTCCACAAATCTGCCCGATTCTGGTCGCTTGAATATACGCAAAGATAGAATCGAGTCATTCTGAGTGACCGGTCGCCCCCACTAAGGACTTTGCTCAAATGGAAGTGCATTTGTTCTTTAATACTCTCCTCATTGATTTTTGCCCATTTTCCGATTTTATCAAATCAAACTGCGGTTCCCGAGGAAACACTGCCATCTGGTAGGGGCCCAATGTCTAACAGGAGGTCTCCACTTTTGGAAATACTATCTACTAGTATTTGAATACATTCATCGGCTGTCTTCCAGTTAGAATATACGGTATGAAGCCCCGATTGTCATTGAGAGTATAGCAAGCTCCCCAGTAACAACCCAAGATATCGCTATCTGGAAGCGTGATTTCTGGAGTGATGAAGACTCCGTATTTCTAGGCCAATTCCTTGGTGAGCTCCTCAATGGTCCGGCCATGGAAACCTGCTTCCAGCCGCCTATACAGCCGACCGCATATACAGCTGATTATTTAGATAATATCAGGGCCTGGCTCTGATTTTACAAATCAGTTCGCTAGCATCCCATGCTTCATCTCTTTCGAATCCATCGAGCTGAAATCGAACCAGATGATATCAATAGGACCGTAATTGGTCAACAGCTCATCAACAACCATCTCGTGAAGCTATCCAACGTAAAGCTTGTGATCTCGAACTTTTTTGTCTCATCTTTCGGGATTCGCAAGTCTTATAATTGTAGTTAGGATTGTGCCAGTCAATGACTGAATGATATAATCTGACTTTCAAGACACAATATCTGCACGCTTTGACGTATTCCTATATAATATCTCTGTATGTCTACTTCTCAGTGTTAAACTCCTTTTCCAGTTTTGAGTTGAACAAAACAAAGCTGTCATAATGCTTCGCAGTGAGCATATTTGGCCAATTGTGCTCATTCCAGGAAAAGGGGTTTAACATAGAAATTTTTAAAGTCTTATTGCAATATTTTGGGCCGTCAATACCATTCTGCACCGTTGAACGCTATTCGTTCGCCGTTTTCGTTCACACCTTCCAGGCTTGACTAGCTGCCATAGTGGATTAACATGCCAATTCTGTCTTCGCCATTGCATTTGGCGGTAATAAACAGTTTGTCTGTCAGACATTTTTCAAAATATATGCCGCTTTTAGAAGAACAAAAGCCAAGCCTTTATCGACATTTTATATTTCGTGGTTGTTACCTCTGGAACCCCATGTTTTTGTGACCCCCGCCGAAATAACAGTATCATTTTGGCACGGCTGAAGCATTTGAGGTTGCAGTGGCCAACAGATACAGATAAGATTAGCACGCAAAGTCGTTGAGAGAGAAGAACGTAGTACTGATTTGGTCGCAGTAGATTGTTAGGTATTTGATTCTGATCTGGTATGCGGCTGAAAATTTGGTGTACGCTGGTAGATAACAGATGGATATCTACGTAGTCACTATTCCAGCTGGCCATACCTAGTTAAGAGTATCATCACCGCGTATTAGCAAATACCCCTAAAGCATCTGCTCATGCTCAATGTTTCCTATTTTGAAAATATAATCTTGAGAATGCAACCCTTCTGTCGGATACATTTTCTGGATTGTGATGTATACAGAAGCAAACCGACGAGTCAAATGTTCAAAGTAGGTTGTCACTAGACAAAGGTGACAGTAACTCACAGGCCATCATGCTTCCACTTACCTGAACATCATCCATATATATCATTTCATGATTTCCAGCTGTATCCTGCGGTTGTAATTGGACTGTCATTAAACTCTGATTCACATTAAGCGCTAAGGTTCCGAAACGGGGCAGAAGTAGAGCCGCACCAACTGCGGCTCATGCTACAAAAAGAAATGAAAAGTCAATTTAGGAAAAAGAAACGAAAATCGGGTGGTGTGGTTCCTTTGAGAGCTGAGAGAGCAGAAAAGCTGGCAGGGGAATAACAAAGACGTAAAATACAGGAAAACTGAGCCTGATAAGCGAAACAAACAGAAAAAGGAGACTTTATTGTCCGGGGAAATGTACAACCATAAAAAAACAAATAATTCTGCAAGCTATCACGGCAAGTCACTGATCTCATGTTTAAAGGAGAGATATAGGCATGAAACAATAAGATAAACGTCTCAAAAAACCATTTTTGCGGTTTCAGAAGAACATTTTAGAAAGTGCAAGTAACTCAATAAACGAGCTCAGAATCTTGCAAAAAAAATCTTTCAGACAGATAGCACCGTTTACAGTACCCAAAGTTATGCATCATGTAGGCAGTTTCGGAGAAACTTTAGCAGGGGACGATGGGCAGAGAGCCTAACACTGCAGGGGCAACCGAGTCCCTGGTATTTGCAGTAGCTTTGTAAATATTATATGCGATTTTTTTTGCACAGAAAACAGCATATTCCATAAAGAAATGAATAATGCTGCTTGGTTTATGTCGTCCGAGCATCTTATTATGGATTTGTTCCATTCAGCCCGGAGAAAAAAAAAGCAAAAATGGTACAGAAAAATTTCATATAAGAAAAAACACCCCACGCTCAACAGATAACATAAAACATTTTTATTCTCATACTATAATACAGAAGAAATAAATAAACTTATAAAAAACAAAACAAAAAATAAAACAATAAGCTGTAGTGTACGCGTTGAGTAGCCATCAGATAATTTCCGAATGCTGCTGAATGCTGAAATGATCGCCGTGCAGAAGAGACCCTAAACAAAGCCAACAAAGAAATCCGCAATGGAAAAAGGCCACGAAAAAGCCTTCAAACGGCTAGAAAAGTAAATTAAGCGTGGAAAACTGCAGTGTGTATATTTCAGGGGTTTTGGAAATTTTTACAAGCAATTCTCACGCGGCTCTCTTGGACCGTTTGTTTGTGGAGCGAGACTCACCGCTACTACTGCCGCCAGTACCATACGATGCAGAATCGGAATCGTTAGCCCGCGGCCCTAAAGAGTTTCTTTTTGACCGTGATTTCGGACTCGAGAGAGCGCTAGGGTTTGTGCTGTCGATTTCCAACTCACTGGTTGTCTCAGCATTATGCCCGGCGTTCTGTTTGATTAGCACACTGTTACTCCTCCAGCTGTCAGCAGAATCACTGAATGCAGAAGAGTCCAAGGTATCTGTTACGGTGGTATTGATTTTAATAGAAGGATTAGAAGTAGAAGTAGAAGTTGTACCGGGAACATTTCCGTTAGAATGGGAGTGTTTGGCCGACTTTAGTAGCGCTTTTCGTTCTCTGTCAAGTGCTCTCCATTGTGTCTGCATGTCTATCAATATATGCTGGATTTTGTCGGCCGTTTCGGTCCAGTCCGCCTCATGGTTCATTGTCAACGTATTCAGTTTATCAGTGTATGCTTGAATTTTTTCTGTACTATCTTCCAAGAAAGATTTCTTCGGTCCAATTGTTGATGTCGCGATGTTTTCGTTGGTTGTAATCTTCTTGGGATCCGATACTGGTGATGACGGGTCCAAGGTACCAGTAGAAGCAACCGGGGAGGCAGTAGTGGTGGTGGTGACGACAGTATTTGAGCTCATGGAGAAGCTAGAAAATACGAAAAAATCACAGTGGAAAATAGTCAGTAACAATCAAAAGTTAGACAAGTCAAGTCGAGATGAAAAAAGCGTTTTTTTGGTGTGATTTAAAGCGATGATGTTCACAATGTAAATCGGCAAGTGCTTTTTTTCTGGGTGTTAAGGCACTTCGAATCTTTAATTTGGCTGGAATTTTTTAGTTTGGACGGCTACAGCCGCACACCCAATGCGGCCATTACAATAGACACTTATGATTGGAACTTGAACAAGGATTATCGTTGTTTTTTTACAGAGAAAGTATCTATGGACCAAAGTCGGCAATTGAATATTTGGATATTGATTTGTGAGTTTTTGAGTTTTTGAGTTTTTTTGAACCAATTGTATGTGGAGTAGGTTTCCGAGGAGATTTATATTCTGTGAGTATAAAGCCTAGACCACATGGCTGAGGGACCATTAATACAGAATTAAGCACAGACGCAGGTGAGCAGGTATTAGGGTCCAATTGAATCACTGTAAACTGGCTCCTGGATTCAGCACCTGAAATTTCAGTTTCTCCTAAAAGCTCCTTTTAATCAAGGTTGTGGCTGATGCATTGACTGTGGGCTGAATTGTCTCGAAAAGCATATTAGTGAAATTTCACCACCAGTTAGGGACCAGTCACCTCGACAACCGATTATGTCCAGATTAAAATAATCAATTTGGAAAATCTATATTTTATATGATTATTTGTATATATTAAAATATTGATATATATTTATATATATCATCTACCATTCATATCTACATCTGCCTTTTATCTTACGTCTCCGCCGTTTCCACTCGTCTCCCCCGCGCAGCCAAAGCAGTAAAATTGAGTCCGCGGGGAAACTATTTTGTGTTTTAAACTTCAACACCGCCGCCCGTCCTTCACGAATCTGCCATATCTTTTTCTGCACAAACATGGCACGGAAAGTAACCAGGAAACTGGTATATGTTTTATCGGGTAATTCCAGTGACACCGGCCACTCTTTGGGTGTCAATGCACTGGCATTAGACCCTACAACCAACAACGCTGTTGGCGCTACTGCTGGTGCTGCGGACCAAGATCGCGGCTCAGATGATGGCCAACCTGCTGCAGGTGTACTTTATAGTGCTGGAAGAGATGGTCTTATAAATCTATGGAACTTGTATGGAATGAATCTCAATAGTGACTTGGATTCGGCGCCATTAAAGGACAAGGCTCGACAGAAGACCCCGGCAACAGATCCCGCGAAACCGATATCTAAACCAAATTATGGCCATACCAAGCCTTCAGGAAGAATCCAGATCCACACAAATTGGGTCAATGACATTGCTTTGACTAGTGATTACCGCCATTTGGTATCTTGCTCATCAGACTTGACTGTTAGGCTCTGGTCTCCTAGCAACGGCTTGGATGATCCTGGAACTTTAATAGGTCAGCATTCTGATTACGTAAAGTGCTTATCTGGTCCTATCGATAATGATAGCTGGATTATCAGTGGTGGTTTGGATAGGAAAATCAAGGCCTGGGATCTCAAGGAAAACAGGGGAGAGAAATTCTCCATAGACACCGGAAATAACGGCAAGAATCCTAAAGGTAGCATCTATGCTTTGAGTGTGAACGACGGCTCACTCGCAAATCCTTTAATTGCTAGCGGTGGTCCTGAGAGCACAATTGCTGTATGGGATCCTCGAAATTTCGATACAAGAGGAGCCATGAACCTCGTAGGCCATACCGATAACATCCGGTCCTTGCTCATGTCCAAGGATGGCAAATGGTTGCTATCTGGTTCATCTGATTCAACTGTCAAGCTATGGTCTACAACGGCTGGTCGACTCATGCATAGTTTCGATATGCATAATGACTCGGTATGGTCGTTATTCTCTAACCACCCGTCACTGGATGTATTTTATTCAACAGATAAGTCCGGCCAAGTGATTAAAACTGATTTGCGAAGCTGTAGCTCAAAATCTGATCTGGATGAAGGATTCTCTTCGGTTATCTGCTCAGAGCATCAAGGCGTATCAAAAGTCTTAGCTACTGATGATTATCTCTGGACTTGTACTAGTAACTCACGAATACATAGATGGCAGAATGTCGATACTGGAAGACTGGCTGCCAATATGTCTGCCACAAATACTGCTCCTACGCCCGCAGAAGAACTCACTCCTATCAGCATAGGTAAGAAAGATACGATCGGCTCTTTGACTAGCTTAACCAGTCTTACAGCAAAGCTAGCTGATATCAAGCTTGGTAAGAGTACAACAGTGGAAACTGGTGGTGCTGCTAGTGGCGTAGCTACTGCAACCAACACAGCTCCATCATCTCCAACTTTGGGCCCTCACGGAAAGAAATCCACTGGTCATTCACACAAGAGCAGTAATGGCCTTAAGCACGATGCCGTGAAGAACAAGACAATAAATACAAGTCTTGTCAACTTATTTGGGGGACCTGCTGTACACATGTTACCGTTAGAAACACCCGGTGTAAATCGTGACGAACACTACGACATTCATATCGTTCCGCAATTCGACTCACCTGTGGAGACGCTTGAAGGTCGTATCGGCTTGTTAAAACACCGTCTACTCACAGATCGCCGAAAGGTAGTTACTCTGGATTCAGCCGGTGATATGAAACTATGGGATCTTCTCACTGGACAAGTACTGGAGTCCTATGAACGTGGATTGTATGATGACATCGACGACTTGGCTGATCAGCTTAATACGTTTAATTCCGTGTCAAATTGGTGTCAAGTAGCTATCCGTACGGGTGAACTTTATGTTACCCTCGAATCTGGTACATGTTTCGATGCTGAAGTTTATGCTGATGAGCTGCTTGATACTGAAGATGAGCTAGTCAAGCTCGACCCACAAAACCCAACTGAATTTCCGGCAGACCATAGGCTCAATTTTGGCAAGTGGATTATTGTAAACCTTTTACGAAGTTTGATTGCCGCTGAGGTCGAAAAAGTGACTGAATTGGAGCCGCTCTTGGAGCCAGTTGAACCAGTGGTGCCTGCTGATGTCTCTACTCAAAATGACGAGGTAATGCATCAGATTGAAGTCCCCCCGGAGCCTATTGCCAAGGTACCGTCACAACAGTCGAAACCAGATAGTTCCAGTTCTGGAGGCAAATTCAAGTTCAAAGGCTTTGGCAAAAAGAAGAAGGATAAAGAGGATAAACTCAAGAAAGAAAAAGAGGAGAAGGAAGCTGCTAATGCAGCAGCTTTGGCAGCCAAAGCTGCACAAGATGCGAAACCGGAGGTCAAGGAGCATGCGAACTTTGAAGAATATGTTGAGTACATCATTCAAAGCAGACAACCTGGCAAGCCATACTTCAAGCCACCTTCGAAGCTTGACGCCCCGGTCATCCATTTCCCCACCCACGTTAAAGTCATGATCTCTGAGCAATCGCCAAATTCCGGTGGTACTATTGATCTCTATCGTGGAACTGTAGGTTCTATTCCTGAAGATATTCCCCAGTTAGTCACGGCAGTTCCTGAATGGATCGGTAAAGTGATTCTTAACAATGAAGTACCTGCGAAAGATCCTGTCAAGATTGGATTTGTACTACAACCTTTCGATAACGTACTTCCTGGTATTGTTGCTGAAAACGTCAAGTTGACAGCCTTCCAGATGCTTCGAGCTTCTAAGATAGCCGCGTATGTCGAAGAACGGCTGCGAGGGGACAACAATGGTTTTGATATGGACAACAATACTATTGAGCTGTACTGTCATTCACAGAAGCTTCCTGGTAAAACAACTCTGGCTACGATTCGAACGAGATTTTGGAGAAGTGGTGGTGACGTCGTATTAAAGTTCAAGACTGTACCTAAACCTACTACGGCACTACCGGCATCACCCGCAGTACAATCAGCTGAGGTTGCTGCTTAACCTATCCTGTATATCACCATATATTATATACATAAATATTTATACCATATTGGCTCTTGTTCATCATTTTTGATATGTTTGGTTGATGGATCTGCACAGCCGTGCCGTTCATGTGTCGACTGAAAAATTTCCCGTTTTACACCCAAAATTTTTTGATTCCTTTTTTTTTCAACAGCATAGCTTGAAGAGTTCCAGTGTTTCTTTGCATTTAAAAACCAACGGAATCGAACAAAACAAAATGGATGCAGATAGAGAAGCTAGCAAGCTCTGGAAGGTCTATAGAACCGTGAAGGAGATGGTTCGAGATAGGGTAAGTGCTTTGTGGATCCACGGAAGGACATCTGTTGGCGTTTCTGAAGATGAAGATGTTTTCTGTGTGGCAATCACCTATGAATCATCTGAATATGACATGAAGTTAAAATGGAAATACGTCTGTCTGCCTGTGTTCAACTTGGGCACAGTTTCCTGGGTCATTTGTTTGATGTTTGGTGGATCATTGCCAACTTCAGCAGTGACTATAAAACACTGATTTATCCTTTTTTTCGAGAAGAAATTTGCAGGAGAATACTAACAATTTTTAGGGATACAATATTTCACAGCAGGAGCTGGATATCTCGTTGGACGAGTTCAGGGTCCAACATTGCGGTAACGATGGTACTGTTATTCGAACCACGATGAATTTTCAAGCCATTCCAACGGCAGAAAGCCTTGAGAAATTCCCCGATATGGGAGCTATGTGGGTCAGTTTCTGTGAGGAAGCCAATGTCGGTGTCAAGACGATGCGGGATTTTTGTATTTTGATTGCCAGCAAGAACTTCTCCAGTGCTTTGTTCATATATCAGCAGGGTATCACTCCATCTGCTTCTAAATTATTACCTACAGTGGCACCTGCTACGATTGAAACATTCCAGGAGAGTGATCTGGTGGTAAATATCACTAAGCATATTTTAGTGCCTAAGCATATTAGATTATCAGATGCGGAAAAGAAAGAATTATTGGAAAGATACCGATTAAAAGAATCACAGTTGCCAAGAATCCAAAGAGAAGACCCTGTAGCGAGATATCTAGGCCTTCAAAGAGGACAAGTTGTGAAGATTATTCGAAGAAGTGAAACCAGTGGACGATATGCATCTTATAGGATCTGTTTGTGATTTATTTTGTAGAATAGTAATGAAAATTATAAGATAACTTGGGCTTGAGGTAGTGCATTAGCAGGCACATATTATTCTGAAAAAAAGTATAATAATTTTTTTAATATTATTGTCACTGTATTCGATTGTTTTTAATGCGTCTGTTCGGGCAATGATAGGCGATGATGCAGTGTTTATGCTGTAGGATCTGAGTTGTCAGCTTATCAGTAAATTAAGACTTGGTGACAGAAAAATCCCAAAAAAAATAGGAAAAATGCTGAAAAAATTCCCAAAAATTAAACGAGAATTAACTCGGCATAAATGTACTCAACATTATTTTTAACTAGTCGTGTGTCGTATTTCGGGTTTTGACATTTTCAGGGGAAATTAGAGTGGTTGGTCCACCACCCAGCCACCCCACATTTATATAGATAGCCAGCCATTATACCGCGATTGAGTGCCGAAAATATGCAATATGAGGCACACTAAAAGTTTCTGAAATGGCAGGTCATAAAAAAATAAAAAAATGTCAGAAGGGACTGTAGTTATGTGTGGAAAGCTATAAATAGGTAGAAGAAGCCACCCCTGAATTTCCTCCTTGTCATCACCATCACTTATCAATTTCACAAAAAGTCGTGAGCGATATTCTATTGTTTTTACAATTGAATCTACAAGCATTTGAACACAAATGGGCATTTCAGGATATGCTGTGAAGCTGAGATCTTTAGCCACTACCAACCTTTTCATACTAGCCATCCGATTGGTGCAAGCTTTCTTTGCAGGATGTGTCTTAGGAATAATGTCATACTATGTCAAACTGAAGATGGATGCAGGCGATAGCTCACCATCACCATATGTGTTTGTGATAGTGACTAGTTCCATTAGCATTTTAACGCAGTTCATCTACTGCTTTTCTTTCTACCACAGACTTACATTTCTGTGGGATATTTGCATTGCTGCAGGTTGGCTTCTAAGCCTGTTTTGGCTGCTCAATTATGTCGACCCATTATCTTGTGGATGGGGGTCTTTCAATCCGTTTGGATCCGATACTTGTGTTCAAACCAGATCCTTGTTGATTATGCAAATCATTGAAGGCGTTCTGTGGTTCATCACGGGACTCATTGGGGGTTTCAGTCTGTATCGGTTATCATCACCTGCTCCAGAATTTTCCAAGGTTTGAAAACTTGTAAGTAAACTTCGGTATGATGGTACTTCAGTCTTACCTCTTCTCTCATGTTTTGCAACAAACAAAACCAATACGCATTTTCAGGACCCACACTAGGGCTGTCCAGTACATAGATCATTAATATAAAAATTCTCATTGGTTTTCTTAGGACAAACTGTCTTTAGTAGCCAGATGTGCGGCTAAAACTGAATCTCGAGTTCCGGTCCACCATGCTATATCCTGGAGAGCCACATGTTTACTTGGTGATACTTCGATACCAGTAGAACCAAGATATACCGGCCCTATAGTGACAATCAGACTGGAAACAAGACCAGATTCCATAAGCAAAGAGTTGATGACAGCGGCTCCTCCTTCAACCATCACACTATGTAAGCCTAGCTTCTTCAACTCTTTGAAAATTATAGGCCAGCGAAACTTGTCATATGGGTCAAGACATTCTTTATCCAAAACGACAATTCTGCCACCAACAGCTTCTACGGCTTTTGTTTTCCTTGTCAGAGTCTGGGCGCCTAAATTAGCAAGACTCTTGCTTTTCTCTATAAATACATAAGGTCCTAAACCAGAACTCGAAATGTCACTAGCAACTGCGGTTGCCATAACTCTAGAGTTGTCTTCGACTTCTAATTTGAATTCCGAGTCCAGGATAACGGGCCGTATTCGATTAGGAGGGGTTCCAGGATCTCTGGTATAGCGGCAGTTTAAGCCGGGATTATCAGCCTGAGCAGTGCCAATTCCTACGAGAATGGCCTCATGCTTCGACCGGATGTAATGTGTCATAGTCTTTGTCTCTGCGTGGGAAATAATCGTCTGTATGCCCTTTCCAGCAGAGATTCGAGAATCCAAGGAGGAGGCATATGTCAGAGTGACATGGAATTGCGAGATATTTGAAGGTAGATAGGGTTCTAGAAATGGAACAAGTTCCTCTCTAAGAGGCAATAATGAGCCCATGAGAACTGTGGGGATGAGAATGACAACTGCAATGATATAGGTTTGGTTTTTTGATGATGGTTGATTGATAGTTGAGAGAAGTCATATCAAGATGGAATTCAAAAAAGTAAATGCCTCAACCTTAATTGCACAAAAGTGTAGTTAAAAAGCTGAAACAAATATGAAAAAAGAGATATAAATGAATAGACCGAGCAGCAAGAATTATATGAAGTTTTATTTAATATTGGACATATTAAATGGGGATATATGGGTTAGATTCATATGAGCAGGCTGACTAAGCCGTTACGTAATATCTCTTGTTTTACGGTTTTCACCCACTTGGACATTTCACTAATAACAGACTCACACACACACACACCCTCGCCACTACAAAAGACTTTAGATAACACAGTTTTTTTTGGCAACCGCACACTTATACAAAAAATGTCTGCTACCATGACATCTACACCTATCCAGCACCAATTTAATCCATATTCACAAAATGGTGGTACAGCGCTAGCTTTGGCTGGTGACGATTACGCCATTCTTGCAGGAGACACCAGACATTCTACCGGTTATAGCATCAATTCAAGGAACGAACCTAAAGTGTTCAAGCTGAGTGATAATGTTGTCATGTCTGCTAATGGATTCTCTGCGGACCAAGACTCATTGATTGAAACTACCAGAGTTCAAATGGATTGGTACAAGCATAACCAGAACAAGTCCATATCTGTGGAATCGCTTGCGCGGCTATTACGATCTATTTTGTACAGAAAGAGAATGTTTCCTTATTACTGTGAAGTGCTGCTTGCAGGGTTGGATAGAGAAGGCAAAGGTATTGTGTATTCTTATGATTATGTTGGTTCCTATGAACGAGAACAATGCAAATCTACCGGTTCATCATCGAGTTTATTGGTGCCATTTTTGGATAATCAGATCAATTCTTTGAATCAATTGGATCCTGCGACTGGTGAGCCTCGTAAAGCCGTTTCACTACCATTGGAAGATTCAATCAAGTTGATTCGAGATGCATTCAGCTCTATTACTGAGCGAAACATTTATGATGGTGATGGACTCGAATTGTTGATTGTTACTAAGAATGGAGTAGAAAGGCAATACTATCCTTTGAAAAGGGATTAGTTTGAGATAAGTATGGATTATGTAATCTAAGTAGTAAGTCAGTGAGTGGACTAGAAGATAACGGCATGATGCCCTGAGCTAGAAATCTGCGTAAGAGAGTAAATGGAAGAGGAGTACTCGTTTTACTGCTATGGTAGAGTGGTTGCTAGTTTGAGATAATTATTAGCTATGTAATCTAAGTAGTAGGTCGATGACTCAGCCTGTGAGTTAGCTGAGTCAACCAAGTCAAGTATACCGTAAGCAGGCACTATATTTTTTGCATTTGATTTACTGAGGAAGATCAAACTTCTTACCCTGCATTACCTTGGTATAATAGACGTAGAAAAAGTCCGAATATAAGCCTGTTTGTATGATTCCGGCAACAATAGACACCCAGTCTACTTTGTCACCAACAATCCATTTCCAGAACCAATTGAGTACATACAAACCTCTGTATATTCCTAGTGCAAATATATAATGCACTGTCAAACTTTCAGCTTCACCAGTTCGTTGAATGAGAAATAGTTGAGGGAGAATGGATACGGATTCAAGCCAGATTGAAAATGCCCATACGACTTCTGTAAATGAGAATTTCAGATTGAAAAACAAACTGAAGATGAAGCAACCCCCCAGAAGGTAATTTATATTGAATGTGTCAATGTTAGGGTTATGAGTAGGCTTGTATTTGCGAGTCATCAAAAAGATGATATAGAAAGCAGTGCTGATATAAATGATTTTCATGACAAAGTTGTAGAATGAGCCTCCGACTCCATACAACAAATCCAAATATCGAGTCACGTACACCAGTGCATACAAATATTGTGTTTTCAATGATATACCGGCCACTGATCTGGAGGCTGTTATTTTCTGGATCAGCAAATAGAAGCTGACCACGTGAGCGAGGTCACCACCTAGTCTGAAGAGATTCATAATAAATAAGAATCCAAGATTTTATAAGCCTTGTTTTCTGTTTTGTATTGTTTTCCACAGGTGATATTAGGCAAGCTTGTAAGTGAAAAACGAATGCGTTGGTCTTTTGGGATCCTCAATTTTTTCCGGGTCACGTGACTTTCCAATATGGAAATCCTAAACTCTTAATCATATAAGACTGTTAGCGGGCGGCATCTGAGGTTTCCGCTTTTTATTTGACTCACGACCAGAGTGAAGAGTAGTATCTTGATCAAATAAGCTCTGATGTCTTTGTTGACCTTTTTGACCGATTTTATGGCCCTGACGAAGAGATAATGGCACAGCTTTTATGTTCTTATATTCATCTTCAACAGCCGCGGAGAAGTCACGTTTGCGAACAAGCTCATCATCTTGATAGAATGCACCTTTATGATAGCGACGGCCATGTTTTTCAGGAGTTGTTGAGTGTGTTGGTAGTGTTTTCGCAGCATGTAGCTGTGCCCGCTGGTCTTCTGTCATTGCCCGCAATTCCTCCTGCTCTTCACGTTCTTTTTCTTCCTGCTCAATCTCGTCACGTTCACGCTTGATTCTTAGCTTTTCACGTGTTTTCCAGGCCTGATATTCTGCCTCGGGATCCAGATTATCGGTGTCATCTACCTCAAGAACTGCTTCGTCTCCTAGTGAAGTTGATTGGTGTTTATTGGCTATATTGGTTTGTTTTTCTTGTCTGATAGTGTCTTGGACCATTTGGAGAGTTTGATGCTTGCGTGAGGAGTCAGAAGGCACAGTTTCTGCAGGGTATGAATAGACGGCTTTGCGCTTGTGTTTGGGCACAAATGTGGGTTTTATTAAGAGGGAGTCATTGATAGAATCATCAGACGAGCTACTATTATCGGAGTCGCTGTCTTCAGGATCTTCTTGATCTGCTTGACTGTCGCTGACTTGATCTTCTTGATCTTCTTCTTCTTGATCTTCTTCCTCATGATCTTCTTCTTCTTGATCTTCTTCCTCATGATCCTCACCTTCACTTTCTCCTTTAGCTTCACTCTCTTCTCCTCCTATTTCACCCTCAATCAAATTCTGGTTCTCCAGACTGACATTCCCTAAGCTCATAACAAGTTTCTGGCGCTGAACCTGTGGTTCCCCAGAATTCTCATCTTCACTCAGAATCTCATTCTCACTTAGACCCTCACTCAGATCTTCACTCTCGCTCTCACTCTCACTTTCCTCAACATGTTTTCCTGCAAAATGACGTGCCGGACGACCTCGTCGTTGCATCTTTGTCCTCCTCTAATCGTTGCTAAAAAATGGGACAGCAATCAGATTTGATTTTCATTTCTCGACAAAAACACTTATCAATCTCATCACCAAAAATGTCAGAACAAACGCAAAAACCAGTGCCTAAAGTGAATGAAGGTAAGTGCCTTTTAGGTCATATAAATCTATATATTTTCTCTTATTAACCGTAGAATTACAAACGCAGTACAATACTTTTAAATCCACACTGACTCAACTACAATCTAAGATAGGCGAGCTTGAAACCGAGGCAGATGAACATACATTAGTAATCAAAACATTGGAAGAGGTTGAAAAGTCACGGAAATGTTTCCGTATGATTGGCGGTGTTCTTGTAGAGCTAACTGTTGGTGATGTTGTACCTCAGTTGACAACCAATAGTGAAGGTTTAAAGTCGGTTTTAGACACCTTGATGAATGATTATAAAAAGACTCAGGATCAAATGGATGAATGGCAAAAGAAAAACAAGGTTCAAGTAGTTAGATCATGATTTTAGCATAGTGGTGAAGTGATCTCTTGCCTTTTAAACAGATTTTTGGCTCAGACAATTGTGCAGTTATGACGGAAAGGACCCCATTGATTTTGATTCGTATTTACCTTGGATATTTCAATTTATATAATGTTTGTATTTTAGATGAGTATATTGCCAAGTTACTATCATCAATATATGACCAAGAATAGTGACATGATCACCAAGAACATTCATATAATCACAATCACACAATCACACATTCACCACAATCACCACCATCATATCACATATATAGCATTTAGGCTTACATACATTTACATCTCTCTCTCTCTCTCTCTCTATGCCGAAAACAGATAAAAGATCACAAACAAAAACCATGCCACAACTACACTCAGAAAACTAGTCACATAGATCCACGAATTGGAGATTTCCCAGCTTCGTTTCCACTCATCATTGGCTCGGTGTCTTAATGTCACAACTTCTCGGTCTTTCACAAAGGATATACCTGGTCGCATATATTCCAATATAAACGCAAACATGCCGTAGTGATCAGGGGTCTTAAACACTATGCCATATACAGTTCCATTTTCCAAATCCTTTTGCTTCTCGAGATTCAACCGATAATATGGATCCAGCATGGTAAACTCTAGCTGGATGTCGTCGGCATTAAAAGGTCCCCAAGCCTGTTTCTCACTATTCCATAAACTGAACGTAGCCTCATAAAGCGTGTCTTTACCCATTTGGTATAATCTATGAGCGTTGCTATCAACGTGGTTCTCCTCGTCAATCATGTAATGATGCACATCTGTCAACTTGATGACGTTCTTTTCCTGGAATGTCCATTGAACCAGGTCTTCAACAAGTTGCTTAGCTGCAGCACTAGCATCGTTAGCAAACAATGAAACATCACCAGTCCATGCAAATCGAGAGTTTATATCTCGGGCTTGGAATGCTGCTGCCAGATAAGTCTGAGTACCTTGAACCCATGGTGTACCCATAAACTGTTCTTCGCTGTCTCTAGCATCATAAGTATAGCCAGTAGATGTGCCGGAAATCAGTGGAATCACCAGTTCGTTATTACCTAAATAAGCAGAGCTTCCATGGTATTGCAATGGACCTACAAACTCAGTCACTACTGGAGTTTTCCAGGCATTGGCATCATCGACAGTGAAGATATCGTCATGGCCATGGAAATGGTCCACGGCTTTATAACCTTTAGGACTCAGAAAGATATCCAATTGGGTGGCAAATTCCCGCAGAGATTCAGGAACAGAACTGGGCCCAGTCACAGCAAGGATATTACCACCTTTTTCAAAGAAATCCAACAGTAACTTTGAAGTCAGTTTCGGACCAAGGTTTTTGGATTTGATAGGAAGAACGACCACTGAGTCATATTGCAGCTCAGACTCATAGAGTACAAGGTCGATATTTTCATCTGAAGGTAGCTTGATATCCACAGTCCTAGTTTTGCCGAGCAATTCGAGGAACTGGCTATATTCGGCAGAACCAGTGATATTAGCATCTCCAACTACAAGGGTGCGTTTCTCTACAGCAGGCGGCCGACATACAGCAACCTGCAATACAGAAACCACAGCAACGGCAGCTCTCAACAATCTCATACTTTATTTCAGTATTACCACACAGGCTTGTTGATGAGATTTGGATGTGTATACGTGGATGTGTCTTTCACAAGTAAGCTCCAACGTGTTCAACCCAAATCGAGATTCTGATTTTGATTTTTCCGTCGAAATGCACAGCCGCACATCACCACCGGCATGGATTTATTCTGCCTTGCTATGCTGGACTTGGCTTATCAGACACTGTCCCTTTTACATAAGAGACGAAAATATGACAGCAGGGATTGTTAGTGATGCGGCTGACAGAATAAAAACATCTTTGGCCAGCTTGAAACAGGCTGATACAGTGGCTGTAGTAAGTAGATATATATAACCATGGAGGAGCGAGCGGAGAGAGTGACCCATTTTCTCGGCTGAGGTAGACTGGAAGTGAAGGCAGCAGGTGACCGAAGGGAGCCGATGACCTGAGCTGGAAGTCGAGATAAGTGCGTAAAGGGAAAGGGAGTGCTCCGTTCTCTGCTATGCTAAAGTGTATGGGATTGAATTCTAACTATTGATAATCGAACAACGTCTCAATGCTCTAGATGCCAAGATGGATAAATTATTAGCCTCTGATACAAATATAGATGTAAATGATATAGACGAGCTAAAAGACCTGGAGACGCTTTCGGAACTCATGAAGCAGCTTCTTGAACAGCTTGAAATCGATGCACAAGAAGATGCACAGGAACAGGCAGAGAATACATAAATACATAAATACATCATATATTTGCAGAATCCAAGACTAAAGCCATGGCAAAGCTAAAGTCATGCCAAACCAGAACTGTACACTCACTCAGGTTTCATTGGCTGCCACTGTATAGGCGCTGGTGTCGAGCTATCATCCAAAAGACTTGTAGTGCTGGTTGTATTGTTGCTGCTAGATGATACATGTGATCTGACACTGGCACTTCTACTCCGTGGAGGCAGTGGAGGTCCTCGTAGACCATTTCCATTACTATTTTCTGATAACTGCAGTGGTTTGCGAGGTACTTGTGGTGGTTTGGTAACAGCAGCAGGTCTCGGGGGTAGCTTTGGCAATTCGATAAAGTCACGGGTCTTGTCGTAGTCAAATGAAAACGGGTTCAATGTAGCCTTATCGATGTTGAGAACCATGCCTGGTTCAGGCGGCTGTAAATTGACTTTAGCACTTTGTCCACCAGCAATCCACCATTTCTGTGCATCTGTAGATGGAGGAGGAAGTCCATGAGTAAGCATCACATCGCTAAGTTCTGCCAGGTTCACAAGATCATTGGCATCACCTACTTCTGCCTTACGCTTGTTGTAAAGCTCGGTACCAAGTTCTTCTTTCAAAGCTGCATCTATCAGTACAGTCTTGGCTCTGAAAACAGCGTAAACAGGCCGATGGTCCGAGAAAACTACTGGAGCAGATCCATAGCTGATTTGCCGCAAATTGGTTCCTCGGCTCAAAATTCTATCTGTCCAAGAAGGTGTTCGCTGCTTCTCGCTTGTGTCGTAGATGTTTGTGCCATTGTTAAACTTGTAGGTAGGAGGGAACTTGATGTCCATTTCATTGTAATAAGGGAATGTTACGCCTTTAGCCATCTGGTTGCTCAGCTGGTCAGCATCCAGCAACGGTTGTAATCGTCCATGCTGAAGATATGTCAATGTCCGATCATACGGAAGTGTGACTCTGTAGTTGAAGTCGCCTAGCCAGATGACGACATCGTGGTCCTTAATCTTTCTGCCTCGGCTAAATTGAAGACCAGAACTCAATGTCTTAAAGTCTTCATGTCTTTCGTCGATATTGTGCAGACCTGCTGCCAAATGTGCAGTGATAAAACAGAATGACGTATTGGCAAAGTAGAAACTCACAGCTACTCCTCCTTTGTTTCCTGCCATGCCTCCCAAACCTGTCTTCTTGGTAGAACCTTCAACTTGACTGATATATACGATTTCACTCTTTTTGACAAACAACATTAATGCTGTACCAACAAGCTGGCCTGACCTTAGTAGAACATACTCTTCGCCACTTTGGTTCAGACATGACAGCACCTGACGTTCCCAAAACTCTTTTTTGGCCCGGTCTGCATTCAGAATCTGTCCAGCAGTAAGTTCGACAAGTTCCTGGAACCCTAGCATATATATATCCGGCAGAGTACCACCATAATCGTCCTCATCTTGAAGACTGTCCTGCTCTTCACCTTCAGCATGATAGCTGAATTTTTTGGGGAACAACCATGGCTGCAAATCTGTGTCACTTACGACTCCGTTCAGGTTGAAAGTTCCAGAAAATATCTTTGCTTCTTTTGCCGAGGTGAACTCTGTTTCGCGACGTTTGAGTTCGCTCATCACATAGTCATTAACCGGATCATGTAGCTCTACCACTAGCTGACCTTCGGTTCTACCCAAAAGAAGATCAATTGTGTTTTGTCTGCTTTTGTCCACAAAGTTGTTGATATATAGTCGGCCTACAGACTTGGTGACGTCAGCAATTGCTCCAGCTATACCCATTTTACCGCTTCTAGTGAATGAGCTTTTGAGAGCACCAGTGCCCGCATAGATCTGTGAAAGCTGGTCTCCATTGTCCGCCCACAGAACGTTATGTTTAACCCAGATTTCAACGCCAGGTTCTATGCGATTGTATTCCAAAAACAGTTCCAACGCTTCTCTCGAGATCACCTGTTGTATGACATTGGTTCTATCCAAACAGTCGAGGCAGTTTGTTCGGAACACACCTATTTGTTCAGTGACATCTAAGCCAGATTCTGGGTCGTAGCTATAGAACCCAAACTCCAGCATTGCATCCTGAATTCTAGGTAGAATTTTAGTAGCGAGGCCGTAGCCGCCATGCGCGACTTCTGAGTGGAAGTCAAAATGTGTATAGCTGACTGTCTGTTTGAGCTGAGGATTTGAAACTATATGTTGAACGTATCGTTTAGTCAGGTCGGCTTCGCCAGACTTTTCTCGGTTCAAAAGATTAATAATATTCACGCCTCCAAAACGCTGTAGAAGCTGCTGGAAATGCCTATTGAAAGCAGGCTGGGTTGCTTCGAATGATCGAGTCACATTGACTTTGGCAGACAGCAAATTAGCGTCCTGTTCCCAGAAAACGGGCACACTTCCTCGGATTTGAACATAGCCAAAACATGGATCATGCTGGGTCCACAAAACTGTTTCTGTTTCTACAAAGTTGGCCACATATCCGTCGTCATCAATACCTCTGACAATAAATCTTGTGCCTGCACGTTTGCAGCTTTGTCGAGATATTAGGGTCATTCTTGCAGGACTACCATTGGCTAAGGGAAACGTCACAGTTCCAGCAAAACCTCTGATGACTGTGGTCAAGAACCCAGATATGTCGAGTACTTTTTTCTCCTCTTCCCTGAGTCTACCTCGGAACTTGATTAGTTCGCTCATCATGTATGAGTTCCACATAAACGATTCATCTATGGTGTCGAGGCTGAGCTCTTTTTTGTGAGCACCTCGATCCTGTAGAAGGCATGTGATGTCGAAATCGATAGAGTAATAGAAAGACCCATTGCTTAGTAGTTTCCTAATATTTGCACAGGGATGTTCAATTGCACTCATATCTAGATTAGCATTAGCTGAAGTGTTTGCAGCGTTGGCACCTGGCACGTCGTCACCACCTGACGTAGCTGTAGCTACAGAAGCAGAATTTACAGACATTGCCGCAATACTTTGCCTTGTGCTTTCCAAATCTAACGCATATCCGTTTTGATCTAGCTGAATGAAATCCCATTCACTTCTGGTCAGAGAGTAGAACTCGACGCCATATATACGACAAACCTTTTCGCCTGGCCGAGGACTGGCGACTTCTCTTCTGGCCGTGATTGTGCAGAGAAACACATCTTTCCCAATATTTGTCAGCCCTAAACATCCGAAGCATTCCCTGCTAGAAAGCGGCTGATAGTCGGACATGTCTACGCTGGACTTTGGGCTTAGTTCCACTATGCATTTGACATGTTCCTGGATAGGGACAGGTTTGCCCGCTGAACTTGCCGGTTTCTTTTCGCTAAAGTAGCGAAATAATAACACATGTGTGTCATTTGTCAGCGCCAATGACCGTGGCTGTTGCTTAACATATGCCCTCATGTTTATAAGAGGACAGAGTTGAGAGATAGAGAGAGAAGGGAGTAAAAACAAAAAAAACAAAAAAACGAAAAAACAAAACGGCAAACGAAAGAACGAAGAATGAAAAGCACAAAAACACAAAAAACACAAAAAACAAAAAATTCAGGGGTGAAATTTAAACTTACTTAACAAACCGAACAGAAGTAAACGACAATACAAACAACAACCTAAAAACCTGAATTATCTTGCTATTCTATTACTAACACGCCTTCTACAAAATACTCGGACCATCTATCTCACCCATCTGATAGATCCCCCAACCTAGAGACCCGGTGATATTGAAATATAGCAGCTGGATGGGTTCAGTTCCTACAGCTCCAGCTCCAACAACCACAGGCAGAAAATGCTCATCTGTAGGATGTGCACTTTTATAGAGTGAAAGATTGTCTTTTTTCAATGCAGTTAATGCTGTGAGTCGGTCTTCCGGAGCAGTCAAAATGCCGGTCAACTTGTCACTGAACTCCAGAAAGCTCGGCAAGGTCACCCCAGATCGCATTGCTGGCAAATTATGCACGGACATACCGGAAACAATAATAAGTCCGTCTTTGCGAAACTCCGACAATGCCTGGCCCAATTTGTAGCTGGTTTCAAAGTCGTCTGTACTTGGCAGACTGACTTGTAGTAGTGGGATGTCCAAATCCAATTGATCGTCAGGGGTAATTTTGGTGTGAGAAAACGCTACTTTGAATGGAACCCATACTCCATGATCAATTCCTCTAGTAACTGTAGAAGCTTGGAATCCATATTCAGTAAGAGTATTGACTACACTTTGTGCCAGTTTTGCCGATGGTATACTATGGAATTGTTCTTTATACATATGCTCAGGGAATCCATAGAAATCATAGACCAGTTCGTTTTCCGTAGAAGTAGCAAATCTGCCTGGAAGTGCCACCTGTACACTTGGAGCTTCAATCGCAGCTTCAGGTTGCCAATGAGCAGAAACACACAGAATAAACTTTGGTTTCATAACATCTCTGACATATCTGCCGATTTTCTGAGTGATTTCATATGCTCCAGGGTCTCCACCAGCATCATTGTTATACATGAAAGTAGGACCACCATGAGACAGGAAAAGCACAGGAAATACCATTTGATTTGAAATTAGGTCTGGATCTAGAGTTGAATGTATGTTGGCAAGTTTATCCGGGCCGCTGATAATGACGTGCTGATCCTGCTGCTTATATAATCGAGGAAAATAAGGAACATACGCTAGTCCCAATACGGCAATGATCAGCACAACATGACTAATATGATCTGTGACATTAGTCAGGAAAGACATGATGATAACAACAAGATAGTAGGGAAGATTGGTATGATGGTATGTTAGGTTGGAGAGAGGCTAAGTGGTTCAAATTGGATATTGATTGGGGGGCAGAAAGTTACCCGGGAATAATGGACTGTATATCGAAAGAGAGCGAATAAGAGGTATGGTATATGATGAGATGATTATGAGTGGAGATATTAAATATATGAGGTGTTAGTAATCATGGATATATCAATAATATATGAATATTTATATATTAGAAATCGAAATCGAAATACAAATTAAAATAACCAATTTTTACAAATCTATTGAATGAGGTCGTATGCTCAAAATGAGACAATTGGAGCCGTAGTAATCAGCAGCATGCTAACAACGAACAATGACTTGAACCTGAAACTGAATTTGAACTTTGGACAGCAGAAAGACCGTTGAAATTTGATAGTTCCATCTCAATTGTATGCTTTTTTAAATGCTCTTGCAAGATTTCTACTAACCGATATATATCACCCCACATTACGTCACTCCAAATTAAAAATTCAATTTCGCCCGTTTAGGCAATGTTGGTTGCCCCGGATTAACACCCCAACCACCATCAACTCGGCCAGCAACTAGCAGCAGTGAAAAACCAAACAAATATACACATTTTGAAATTACCAACCATTTAAATATATCATCTCCTTTTCCACATAACTTTTCTCTTTCCAAGCGTTGTCTTTCGTTACATGCTTGCCCTTAAAAGATAAGGGGCTTAGTCAGTTCCCACCCATCAGGATTCATCTGCACTTTTCGTTTTTTTCTCTTCCTTCCCTCCCTTCTCACTAAAAACTCACTCGTTCCACGTACAACAGCATCAGCATCAGCCGTAGTACCAGACATGAGAACGCGTAGTACGAGGGCTGAAACCTCAAAGAAAGAGTCACAGATTCATGAGGTCATTAGTTTGAATACAAATAGCAACGGTAAAGTTGATGGAGCCGCGGTAGCCTTGGCGGCTTCCGATTCCGCCGAACAAACCCAGCAGCAAAAGCAACAGCATAAGCAACAGCATAAGCCTTTACATCCAGAAGAGTTTGGTCCATTGACAAATGAGGAGTATCTTTATACCCCACGTTTTGACCAAGAGTTGGAAGTGGAAAACGACGATTTGGCCAACTATTACACATTCATCACCACTTATTTCTGTTACTTGTTGCTGAGCATCATAGGTCATACGCGCGATTATGTCGAGAAATTACTCGACACTCCCAGTGCAAGAAGTTTGAACGAAAAAGATGGATATGCACCACTATTTGATGGATTCGATAGTTTTTATTCCAGGCGAATGAAACATCGACTGGATGATTGCTTTAACAGAATCACCACCGGTGTACCTGGTAGATATATCGGCGTTTATGACCGATACTCTGAGGATGAAAATGACACATTTCATTATACGGGAACCATTTCCAAATGCCTGAACCTTGCTAGTTACAACTATCTTGGTTTTGCCCAGTCTGTTGGCCAATGTACAGATGCTGCAGAACAAGCCATTAAGGACTATGGATTGTCTACTTTAGACAACAGACTCACAGGTGGTACTTTAAAAATGCATCTTGAAACTGAGCAGATTATCGCTGATTTTGTAGGCAAAGAAGCTGCTCTATTGTGTTCTATGGGTTACTCTACGAATGCTAACATATTCCCTGCATTAGTGGATCGACACTGCCTTGTGATTAGCGATGAATTGAACCATGCTTCCATCCGGGTTGGTTTACGAAGTTCTGGCTGTTCTATTCGTATCTTCAAGCATAATGATATGGATTATTTGGAGCAACTGTTGCGAGAACAGATTTCACAAGGTCAGCCTAGAACCCATCGGCCTTGGAAGAAGATCTTGATTGTGGTCGAAGGTTTGTACAGTATGGAAGGAACCTTGGCCAATCTTCCTAAATTGATTGAACTTCGTGAAAAATACAAGTTCTACCTGTTTGTTGATGAGGCCCATTCCATCGGTGCTGTAGGGCCCAATGGCCGAGGTGTTTGCGATTATTTCTCTATCGACCCGTCAAATATTGATATTTTAATGGGAACTTTGACCAAGAGTTTCGGTGCTGCTGGAGGTTATGTTGCTGCTGAAAAACATATCATTGATGCTATTCGTGTCAAGAACATGGCCAATATCTATGCCGAGTCTCCACCACCTCCAGTTTTAGCACAGATACAGAAATCCTTGAAAACCATCACTGGAGAGATCCGACCTGGAGAAGGCAAAGAACGTTTACAAAGAATAGCATTCAACTCAAGATATCTGCGATTAGGATTGAAGAAATTAGGGTTCATTGTCAGTGGACAGGAAGACTCTCCAGTTTTGCCCTTGATGTTGTACCACCCCGCTAAAATGTCAGTGGTTTCTCGATACTTTCTCAAAAATGATATTGCTGTTGCATTAGTGGGATATCCTGCTTGTCCTTTAGCATCATGTAGAGTCAGGTTCTGTGTCTCAGCTGCTCTTACCAAAGAAGATTTGGACAAGGTGTTGAGAGTTACAGATGAGATTGGAGGTTACAATCATCTCAAGATCAGCCAGTATCGATCCAAAGCAACAGGACAACTTCTCAGAGGAAATATCGACGAAGTTCTTAGTACTCTGGTGGAAGATTGCAAGGTTTTGAAATGGATCGATTAAAGCAGCAGCAGTCAAGCAAAGAATAATACAGTAAAAAACAGAAAACCAGAAAAAACAAGTACAGAAAAGAGTAACTAATATTCTACAAAAAAAAAAACTCTAACAGACGGACAGACAGACAGACCGGAAAAAACAAGCTATGCATACATCTGAGAACGAACTAAGCCGATTTAGCTTTCTTTCTCATTTTAAGGATCTTCTTTTTGGCCAGTTCCTCGGGGCTAGTCTTCTTTTTGGTTATCTTCTTGATAGGTCCTATAACGATCACATCTCCTACTTTATAGACAAATACCATGATCCCTAATAATAATACTTGATATGCCTTAATAATAAAAGTAGCCAATGCAATGAGAAGACCGAATAAGAACTTCTTCAACCCGAAAGAAAATGATATGTTGGATTTGACTGACTCCACTACTTCTTTAGGGGGAATCAGTTGGACATTAGTGAACGAGTCTTTGAAGTTTTCAGGACTGCTGAAAACCGACCACAGGAATTTGACGGTATCTCCAGTGCTACTAGGAGGTTGTGAAGGCGATGCCAATAGAGACTGTTGTTGCTGTTGCTGCTGCTGTTTACTGGTCATTTTCAGCATACTTCCAGTCATTTGCCATGACATGACATCACCTTGAAAATTCACAGGTCTTACAGGGCCAGCAACTTTCGGTACGTTGTCTGCCGATTGACTATGGAAATCCATGTTTCCAGAAAACGCAGGGTTATCTGCAATAATGGCAGCTGCTTTCTGTAACTTGGCCAGATCTTCAGGGGACATCATGAACACATTGTCATTCTCCTTTTTTTGGTTTTTCTCATTTTTCTCAGTCTTCATTCGCTTTGAGCCTATCCTTTTGATAGTAGAGGCAGGAGATGCGGTTGAAGCAGACACAGGAATATCAGCCAATATAGAATTTTGCGGCAATAAAGGTGGTTCTGTCGGAGAGAGCGGGCTTAATCTGTTGTGGTTAGACATGACCGAACTGGGTCTAGCTAAAGGTGATGTATCACCAAGTGGAATGGACAAATCCGTGACCGAGGTATTGGGCGAATCTGACAGATCAAAAGATAGCCGTGCATTTTCGGAACGAGCCATCTCCTGTAGTTGCTGCTGTATCAGTTTCTCCTGTTCAAAGACAGCTTGAAAGGAGGATCTCTTGCTTGAAGTGCCGCCAGCACTCAACGGAGATGCCAGCTCTTTTCTCAATTTAGGAGCCACGGAATTGAAATCCCAGTCGGAATCCAAAGAGGACACATCACTAGTTGTGCGCGTACGACCGTCCTGAATTTGATTTGCTGCTAAGACTTGAGAGAAGTCCAGCGAAATGTTTAAAGATCTTCTTTTGCGAGATCGACTGGTTTGCCTGTCAAGGTTGACAGGTGAATTGAGTCCTGACATGCGGCTGGATATATATCGAACCTATAGAAACAATGCAACTAACAAACAGAAAACTCAAAACAAGAAGGTTTGTGGTGCGTCAGGTAAGGTCTGTTCCTATGTTGGGATACCCCTGAATTTAGAGCTCAGTATTATTATTGTAGGAGGATTGGAGAAGTTGTGGTGGTGGGACCTGCCAATGTTTATGTCAACACAAAAACACAGGGGAAATACACAGCCGTGCTGTTTTTCAAGGCACCAGAAGCATTCATCAGAGAAAGTCTAAATAAAAACAAATAAACAGACGGTAAAATTAAGATAAAAAGCAGAAGATGTAATATAAGGCGTACAAAAAAATTATAAATATCGTATATGGAATTTGGGTGGTGGAATACAGATACAACTGTTACTAGTAGGACTCTGGTAGACCAAGAGCCAGAAAGTCTTCAGTCGTGTTAGAACATGTATAGTTGGTTTGATATGCCAAAGTAGGCATTATTCCTGCTTCTAGTGCAGCTTTGTATGACCATTGAGCTGTACCTGCATCTTCTACTTGCCAGGTCCAATATAGGAACCCCCAGCTGTCACTATTCGTAAATACATCCATCTGATATTCGGCATACTGCTGTAGGAAACTGCTATATGTTTCTGAATAAGTGTTTGGATCAGCACTAGCAGGGCTACATGTACAGTTTGTAGGAGTGTCGCAGGATGGCGACAGTACAGATTCTTGTCCATAAAGGCTTTCCAATGTGCCGTTCCATCTGGCGCCATAATCTACCGCATTCAAGTACTTTGCACAATCGGTATCAGCCTGGCTCCATTCTCCGACAATAGTAGGTCCATGCCCTAGTTTTGTATCAGTAGCTTCCTCCATTAAAGTCGTCCAGGTGGAGCAAACAAAGTTTAGCTTTCCACTATGAGTCAACGCAATGTTATCAGTATTGAAAATGGTATATTGATGAAGATCCATCACCATGCCAGGATAGTCAGCTTCAGGGAAAATACCAAGCCAAGCTGTTGGTCCAAGGAACCCATCACTGAAAACAATACTGTTGTTAAAGCCAGCAGCTCTGACAATCTTGTATGCCTGTTTGGTCCAGTCGATAACCGCAGTATTGTTCAGAGTCAACATCTTTGGTTCATTCACCAGTCCGTACATGCTGATGACATTCTTGTATCTATCTTGAGCAAAAAACGCGGCAAGCTGATCATGTAGCGCAAGCGATTCATTACCATAGAGTTGACCAGCTGTGCCATTAAGCCAATGTGGATAGCCTTGTCTACCACTGTGATTGTAACCATTCTGACTGCCAGGAAGAGCATGAAAGTCTAAAACAACCCTCAGGCCATATTTACGAGCCCATTCGATTCCTCTAAGCAGATATCTCCAGCCAACTTGAGCCAAATAAGGATCACTGCGGTATACTTTGACGAACCAATAAGGATACGGAATTCTGATGTGATCCAAACCAGCGTCAGAAATCTCTTTAAAAGTATTCTCTGTTACAAATGACATGTAATGAGTTTCAAGAGTGTCTTTGAGTGCAGTGCTGTTTGTAGAATTCAATTTCACACTCAAAGTATATTCATCGACAATGCCGTCAGACGATGAATATGAGTCAAAAAAAGAAGGAGTTATGAACGGTTCAAGTACAAGCCAACCGCCGATATTGACTCCTCGCATAGGAGTAGCCGAATAGTTGAAAGTCTCGTTCAAAGCCGGCACTCTCGCGTTTGTTCTCGCAGAGTCATCCCAGGTGCTGTTGAGACCCATAATAGACAACCCGCCTACCGTTTCATCAGTATAAGTGGTATTGAAGTCAGTTGTATCCAGCCAGGTGCTTGGATCTAATACAGTACCTTTTGCGGAGCTAGGAACCCCTGACGAATCTCCTCCATTGGCCGCTGTGGAAGAGGCACTTGCGGATGCTGATGAAACACTACCAGACGAACCAGAACTGTCATTCTTCGGCTTAACTACTAACAGACCAATAGGAATTAAAATCACTGCCAAAACCGCCACAATAACAATTACTCCCCCTATTAGCCAGAACTTTTTACTTTTGCCGCTTTCTTGCGTTTGTTTAGCACTGGTATCAACCAATGTTTCATCCTGCGTTCCTATCACAGTATCAGAGCCGTTTACGAACTTTTCTGCATTGTTTTCATTCCTACTGGAAGAAATAGAACCAGACTGGTCGTCCTCAAGTATTAAATCAATATCTGAATCTGGCACATGTTTTTGAATTGGTGACGACATATCTATTCTTGAACTTTCGGAACTCAGCTAAAAAAGGAAGATGATATCACTCGGAAGCAAATGA
The DNA here is from genome assembly GCA_030569095.1 of Daia tannicola. Classification (NCBI taxonomy): domain Eukaryota; kingdom Fungi; phylum Ascomycota; class Dipodascomycetes; order Dipodascales; family Trichomonascaceae; genus Daia; species Daia tannicola. Next base: position 1,191,448 of record JAJMJQ010000001.1, read on the forward strand.
AATCACAACACTTATAAACCAGGACAAATGCTTTGTTTGGACAGAGAAAAGCTTTTTTCAAACAATTGCCTAGGTTTTCAGCAAAATTATGCAAGTTGCAGCAAGTATTATGGACAACTGTGCTGGTTGCTGTAAAATCACAGGAAAGTAATGGAATACAGTCTCGGAAGAAAAGGAACCAAAAATAATTATAAAGAAAAAAACAAGGTATCCAAAAAAATGAATAATATCAGTAAGTATACAAAGTGAAATCTTTTAAAATGTTGCGTACCATACACTGAGCAATGTTTTGATTTTCCAACGGAATTTCGTTAAGCTGTACGTATCAGCCAACTGCGATAAACAATTGCTTCTCTGAACAACAAACTCTCAAGACTAGACCACTCAAACGACTCAACTATATGAAAAAAGCTCAAAATGTTAGAAATACAATTTGAAAAGCTATATGTTTCACCGGAAATCAGTTCCTTAAGGTCCCGGGCAATTTAACGTTTGTGTTTGAAGGTTAGATCGAAAATAAATTACCTAAGGAGGAGTTTCCCGAAAAAGAGGGATCGCCGCCGTATTCCCAATTAAGCCATTTTCAACCCTAATTTGGACGGTTCCTGACGCTGTCATATGCTCCCCGCTGCCAACTATTTTGGATATTAAAACAGTGAGACTGAGGAACGCAGAATAACCGAGATAATACGCACAGTTAGAATTTTCGGTAAATATTTGGAACCAAGACAAATATAAATTTTGCGTGCCCAGTTTTTATTTCGAACATGGAGGCTGGCTCGATGTGGACGACGCGTAGTTCCGACTCACTATATACGCGTGCGTCTCCCTTTTCTCTGGGCCCAGTCATATAATAAAATTCATATATTATTTACCATTAATCGCTACTTCTTTGATTACGGCTGTATCATCCCCATTATGCCTGCAGCTCTTTTCCATATCTCTGTGACGGTTTCTTCCTTCTGTAATAATCCTTACCCTTGATCCTTTTCCAGCCCTGCCCCTCGCAATGACTCCTCTTGGTAAATAATCTTCTTCCGAGGTAACAGAACTAAGAGAACCACTGGTTCGCTTATGTAGAGACATCTCCCCAGAATCTGCTCTTGTGGATGCTGTGGTCGGTGATGCACTGGCTGTTAAGCTGGCTGGAGAGTTGGTAGTAATTGAGCTATTATCACTCACAGACGCTAAAAGAGCATCTCTCAGAATTACGTCTATCTTTAAATCCAATGTTTTAGTAGCCATATGTTTCTGGCTAGGAGATGAGCAAACATAGTTGAATTCTTGATAGAGCAATGCTTTAGCTGGCGTGTCTGTTTCCAGCATGGATATACTTTTAGATCCCGCTTTATGCGAGCTATGTACATTCAACTTCGTGTTAGATGCATTGTACTCCAAGCTAGCTTTTGGCGAGGATTTATTTGACATGTTTTCATCTCCAACAGCCAAACGTTTGATCTGTCGATTGATAATCTGTCCATACAATTTCAGCTTATCTTTGCATCTGAACTTTGGAGTTACTGCAGCTACAGCTTCGGACTTGGAATCGTTCACAGAAATTTCAGAATTGTCTGCAACTGGTTCATTGACTACTATTGCGTCTACCTTGTTAATAGGAATTTCTTTGTCAACCTTCGCTTTCACATTATTCGACAACCTCTTTTTCTTCCAGTTCAGAAACTCCTTCTCCAGTAAAGCCTGTATTTCCGTATCATTTCCAGCTATACACACTGGTTGTGGCATTTTGTAAAGCTCCAATACAGGGTTCTTTTTGTTCAGATCAGAAGCATCGAGATCGATTCTTTCTTTGGTCAAACCTATGAAGAAATCATACTTGAATGCTTCATGGCAACTTTTCACCCTGTAGCAAGGCGCGACTCTTAGGAAAGACAAAATCGCTTCTTTGCAAGCATTACTAACAGGAGGATGTGTATTAGGCAATGGAACGCCTTTGCTCATCAACTTCACCATTCCTTTGGAAGTTCGCGCCTTGAAAGGAATTCTGCCATAAACCATTTCATATAGAACACACCCTAGAGCCCACCAATCTGCTTGTTCGGTACAAGGTAAATGTTCATGTATTTCTGGTGCTTGATAGTAGAAAGTTCCAGAGAATCCTTGTACTACTGAATGTTCAACACTCAGTTTTGTAGTTATATTGAAATCACACAGATGCGCATTTCCATTCGAGCTGATTAAAATATTTTCTGGCTTGACATCCCTATGAACATAGCCTTCATCATGAATATAAGTCAGAGCACTAGAAATCTGTGCAATGACCATACGGATGGCTGGTTCACTAAACGTATAACGTTGAAGATACTGTCTCAAATCTCCACATTCCATATGTTCGAGAACGAGAAACAGGAAGCGATCGTTTTGAAAAGCAGCTTCCAAGCGGCATATTAGAGGATGGTACAACTCTGCCAGTACACGCCGTTCGCGGACAAAAGTCCTGATCTTCGAAGTCTGTTGATATTTCGGCATATATTTCAATGCATAGTAATTCTTAGTTGTTGTGCATTGAACAAGACGTACCTTACCATATGAACCTTCACCTAGCTTGCTAAAAAACCTGTACTTTGTTATTTCCTGAGGAGGAGGTATGTAGGTTGTACCAACTGTACCACCGACGGTACTAACAGTATCCTTGGATGTCTCTTTGGTCAATGAAGGGCCCATTCCATATATTTTGTTAATGACAGCCATGTTCACATGGAATCAAAAAATATAAGCAAGTAAAATAAGACGGTTGTAAGTTTCATTAAATCTATGTATTATATATTTGTATCATATCGTTGATGTAAAGTAGTGAAAAAAACAGTTTGTAATTTCTTTAAGGTTTGAAGAGTTTCTCCAAACTTGAAATTAGCCGAGATACCAGTGTAAGCGAATGATGGGAAGTTCAAAAAGGAAACTGGGGCCAAGCGTATTTCCAAATTGAGCAGTCGAAATGCCAAGTGCCTTGGTACATAGAAAAGTATTGCCTTGTACCGAATGACGATTATAGGGAGAGAGGTTTATCAAACCTTCAAAATCTCTATGTAATTTGTTGCAAGATCGGGTAGAATAACATGGTAAAAATAACCGTAAAGAGAAAAAAAAATGACTAAAGATTAATTAACCTAGAAATATAGCTCCTATATAGGTACTAATAGTTTATAACAACTCTGATGAGAAATAAAACCATATAGACAGAGATTATGGATATGAGTTTAGTTCTTTTTTTCACTTAAAACCAGGAGCCCATCAAACTGTTTTAATGAGTCGAATAAGCGGAATTTAGCTAAATAAGCATGCAAAAAATATATTTGTGTGGTTGTCGTAAACAATACACATGGTTGCCTAATTAGGCTGAAGCTTATTTGATATTTGAACAACGAGATCACGTAGATCACGTAGTTCCTGGGAAATATCACTGACAAGCGTCGACTTATCTTTGTCTTTGCCGTACTTTTGTTGCTCTTCAACAGTCAACAGTATGATTTGTTCTTCGAGAAACTGTCGGTGATCCAGTAGGAAATCAACTTGAGCTAGCATTTTCATTGGATCAATCATTATATCATTGGAGAGCCTCTTTGTCATCAAGTCACTGTTTTCTGATTCACAAAGTCGTCGAATTAAATAGATGATGAGAAGGATTTGTGATGTTTCTTCAATCAGAGCAAAAGAAACGCGAGGTACATCGTTCCAGATAGCTAATGCTTGATTCATTTGACCAGAAAATAGATTGAGCCAAACAATCATATCAGGTAAGATAAGTCCGTTCAATTGCCTAATGAGCTGTATGACTAATCCTAAAATGCTTCTCCATATTCTTCGAAATTTTAGATTCTGAATATCAATATTTCCACGTTGTATATGTCGGCTCACAGGACTCTCATAAAGTAATCTTAAAAGACCAGCATTAATAAAATGATCCGCCATAGGCTCGATTTTAAGCCATTCTTGGATATAGAGTAGAGTTAGTTCTCCGTAATAAGCATCATTGTCTTTTAATGAACGGCTCATACATGTGGAAAATAAACTCATGACTGCCTTGCCGCACTCGGTTTCTGTCATACTAAAAAGCCAAGCAGACGACAATACGTCAATTCCTGGGGTTTCAAGGCATTGCCTCAATATCAGTGTAGTAACAACTAAATCATCGGTATAAGCTTTGTTGGTATCCAACTGCGCAGATCGACAGATCAATTTCATTCCACGTATAGCCACCGAATCAACAATCCCTTGCATAACGTTCAGCAGTTTGCCACCAGAAGGCGTTACGGAATTGAGAACTGAATTAGTATTCCCATTTGCCCAGGGTAACGTGCTCAATTGCAAGTTCAAGATCTTCAGAATCATTCGATAGAATTCATGGTTTTCTGATAGTTGACTAATAGAAGACATGAAGTCAATAGTCCCTTGTGAAATTAAATTGAATGTCTTTTCTAGAGAATCCAAAGACGTGATTAATAGGTTTTGCTTAGATAACAATATCATGATGTGATATTGCAGTTCCAACCTTTTCTTGTTCGAAGGTTTGAAGATAGAGATAGAAATATCCTTTGCTAAAACAATATCAAGGTTCTCTTGTACATCAGATAACTTTTCCAGGAATTTCTTGTTTTTATTATCAGATGCCAATGACGCGAGAACATTTAGAGCAGTGCACCATCCATCAATTAATAAAAATTGCGACTCAACGTACTGAAGGTTCACAGTAGCCTCTAATACTTCTTGTCGATATCCTCGCGTCCAAATAGGATCCGTACCAAGTACAATATCCAAAAGGCGAATGTCATAGATATTGCAGGTATCGTATCTGCCTCGTCTCTGGAGTTCACTACGGGCAAACATACTAAGCTTCAATCCTGCCCACTTGGACTCAAAGTTCTTATGCAAATTCAAATGCAACGAATGTCGAAAGTCGATGATACTCAGGGAATTAGAAGAAATTTTAGAAAGTACACCATCTGTCTGGAGATGATCGAATAGCTTAGATACCCAAGCTTCTTTAGGCGACTTGTACAACTGAATTGCTAGTATCTGCATAGCTCGAGCAGCAATATGATATTGCATAGATAGATCATAATATTTTTCCGTGTCTCGAGAACCGGTTTCTTTCTGATCTTTTAGCAGTAGGTCGTCAACGATAGCAATGAGTGCCAAGTACAGATTCTCTTGATTATAAGGAGAACCATTCCAGGAACTATGAGAGAGACAAAGCACATCAAGAATAGGTGCCAGTAGATCTGGCTCAAAAATGTTGTGCTCCTTGTGCTGCTTCACAACGACTTGTTCTAGTGCTTTCATCAGAGGAAGCTCGACATTCATCGACGAACCGTTCTGTCCCGAAATGTCATCCACACGCTGCTTACCGGTTACTAAAAATATAGTAAAACCTTCCTGTTTACCACTGATGATGCTGGAAATAAAATAAGTCGAATATAATATAGCTTCAGGTTCGAGGGCACTCTCAAATAGTGATGTCAAACGGATAGAAAAGATGTACGAGTGGACAGGGCCAAGAAATGCAAGCAAAGAAGGCGAGGAAGTTCCAGACCATGGAACAGCGACTAGAGCATCAAATAACGTAGCAACTGCTGGGCGCAACGTCGGGTAGACATCAAAGACATCGACCAAAGCCTGTGCTTGACGGAACAAGCGATCTTCTAATTGTGAAGGAGGTAGTTCTTGCAATTGTCGAACTCGAACAAGTAGAGAGCAGAAATTCAAAACAGAAGCTGTATATTGGAGCTCTTCAGTGTAATATAGACCATTGTCTCCCGAGTTGTTGGACCAGGATTTGGAAGAAAATAGTTCAATGGCTCTCAAAAAAGGTTGTGTAGTTCGAATTGAAGCATCAGTAGAATCAAGGAATCGTTGGAGAATAAACAGGCATACATCTGAGAAGACAGCCGTTATACGCCCAGTCATAGGAGTGTTCAAATCTATATTATAACACGATATGACAATCGTCGTGAACACTTGAAGGATCTTAGAGCAAATATCTACTCTTTGTATCGGAAAATTGTATCTCCAGGCTCCAAAACTTTCATATAGTGATACCAAATATGTGATAAGGCTTTTGAGAATAGTAGATCTGGCTTTACTAGCAATACGATCATTGAAAATGGTCATTAGAGTGCTGGTCACCAAACTTTGGATAAGATCAATAATTGACAAAGTAAAAGAATAATCACATTTCACAAGCTCAACAGTACCCAAAATAGATTCAAGTAAGCCACCTCGTCCATCATCTCCTAAAAGTTTTGAACGGTAAAGAGCAGACCATATTCTTTCCGGAACAGCAGGAACCAAAGCTTTCAAAAGCGCAACAAAGGTTATAGCAGAAGAAAGTTTTTTCTGTTCAAGAATCTGGTCTAATACTTTGAAAGTCAATTGAATAAAATCACCATATGCCATGGTATCGTGGGATATTTCAATTAAATCATGCAATTGAGACAGAGACACATCACTGACAGTAGGAATTAGCAAATTGACTATTGTGTCGAATTCTGCAAGATAGACAGGGTCATCTAGCATCTCAGAAGCCTTTTCCATTCTTCTAAAAAGATAAGGCCATTTGTTTTCGTTGTGCCTAAATGCCACAATAAGCTCAGTTTTATCAGAAGGAATGTTGATTCTTACTCCTGTGGTATCACGAGGAATATACATGTCGCCTTGTTTATCTAGGGCCCTTGGTTCCATAATACAGCAGTCGGAAAGCAATAAAACATTGTCATCAGTTTTAGTATAGTCTTTGAATTGATGAGGAATTCGTATAGTAGTGTAAGGAAAGTTGCTCAGATTCTGGTAGATCTCTTCGCCAGTAGCCAATGCTTGTAGTTTCAAGTAGGGCATCATATCCAATGGGAAATGGCTTCCTGCAACCTCCAACGAGTATTCAGTATACTCATTATTGTAGAATTTTTCTCGTAGAGATTTATAAGGCGTAATTATTGTTTCAATAGCCAAGCAAAGTTCATCAGTCAAAGATGAATAAGGCATGAATACTTGAATGAGTCCACGGCAAACATCCAGATAGATTAATCGAGAATCACTGCCTGTGCAAGAAAGTAGTTTGACAAGATCACGAAGAAGCTGCAGAGCACCAGACCTGAGGGAATAATCAAAAAACTCGGCTACCAAAGAATGGATTCTCTCACAAGCCATGTCCATTAATATTGTTGGATCCGTGCTGACTGTTTTAGAAAGTGGGGTACTGAACGGATCCACACTGCTTCTTCTTTTGCCACGTTTTCTTAAGAGGCCTTTACTATCGAATTCATCAGGTTTCTGGCCTGCAACAGAATGAAGAAAAGGTAAGAAGTCGGTGTTTTTGAGAGTTGTTTGAACTATTGCCAGTTGCTCGAGAGTCAACGACCACACCAAGATCATCAAGCCACTTCCAAACTGCGACTTGACAATTGTATCGACGTGTCTTTCGATGATTGCCATTGTTTCAGGGTCCTTGGTGAAATGGTCAGGATCTTTGGCGAATTTCAGCTCGAGATCAAATGCAGAAATGACGGCAGTAGTACAAAGAGCCCTCAGCTTATCAGATGCAGAAGGTGCAATCTTGTCTTCAATAAAGAACGTGAACATTTCAGTTTTAGCTGCGATATGGGTCCATAGTTTGACCACTTCTTTGTTCGTCGGAAGCACTGATGCTGAAACAATGAACAGATGGACGAATTCGATACATCGCAAGGTCCATTCTCGGTCAAACAACTGCTGTGCGTCTTCATTAGAATCCAGAAAACTGTCAGACTCATTGGCGATAGGTGTAGGGCCAAGTAGCTTGAATAATACAGGTTGAAGAGTATTGGTCCACATTTCCACGGATTTGTCTGCAGGGAATAATCGAGATACTAGCTTGGCAGCAAACACCACAACCTGTGGGTCGTAAGACTGCGAATATCCAGAGTCATATGCAATAAGAAGCAGTTTCGACAGTGTCTGTATGAGAAACCTCCATTCTTTATAGTACAATGTGATGTAGCTTCTGATTCGCAGTTCAGCAGATTCGATAGCAGAATGAGATTCAGCATGGCGGATCATGAATTCCAGCATGGCAATATGGTCAACATCTAAGTAAGAGCCCAAGATTATTGCATCGTCTCTGAAAATCAAAGGAATATCACCGATTGTCTTCTTTGCCTGTAATATCGGTGCTGAAGAAGAACAAAACTTCCTTTTGGACTCGTCAGTTGCCGGCGGTAAAAACCTCCAGCATTGGCTCAACTGGTCGAGATTCTGAGAAAAGAACTCGGTCAAAGCATCTATGTCTTTTTGGCGTATTTCTGGGCTTGATAACACGTTATACACGGATTCATAGGACCTATTATAGGAATTGTTAGTTACAACATCACCAAACGGAGCAAATAGATGCTTAAAAAGCTGACCAAGTAAAAATTAACTCACCATGTATACACACTGGATAAAGAAGTGGGAAACAACATTGAATACCCGCGCGCGTATGTTGTTACACAGTTTCTAGTGTTGTTGATATGTCTGTGTTGAAAAATATCACACAAATCAATGTTCCTAAAAAACAAAAAAACAAAAAACAAAAAACGAAAAATCGGATCTGCGATGCACAGCCGTACGTCTACATAACTAAACACAAATTATAAATCACCAATATGGATTTTACCGACAAACCAAGAAAAAAAACGACCCATGTTAAACTCATCTTTGTATGGAAATCAGATTCCGTTTCCTCCTAAGCAAGTTTTTCACATGCTTAGGAGGACAATAGAAGCTAGTATTGGTGAACAGAGACAGAGACCTGTTCTTGTAGCAGAGCTGAATCATTCCCATACTGATGCACACGATTTCATCCAATTCATCAACCACGGTGCACAGATTTTAATAAGCACATCTGGAGTGGTTTTACAGAATCTTGCTATTAGATGCTCCGCTAATAAAATGTCTACCCGACCGGTTCTGCTTTGGCAGATGAGTAGAGGTGCCGATAGAGAGCATCAGGTTCCTGGAGATGGATACCTGCTCGGAGAAGAGCTGGAAGCTTGTATTACCGGATCTGATGGGGTTATCTTCCATCAAGACGATATAGATGTTACGTCGTTTGATCCGGCCGCTTCCGAGTCGCTGGAGCTCTCCAGAAAGCTTCAGTTTTGCAAGGATCAAGGTTTGACAACCGCCGTCAAGCTTATATCTATTAAATCACTTGATTTCTTTTTACAATCGCATCTGCGACCAGATATTCTGTTTGTGGAAGACCCGTCACTTGATTTGAGTCAGCAGATAGCCCGAGCTTATCAAGCCGGAGTGCTTCTTTTCAACACTAAGCGATTGGCGAAAGAAGATGCAGGTCTATCAGCAAGTAGTGCGGCTTACGAGAATGCCAATATGCTGCTAGTCGATGATTTCGCAGCTTTAAGTCACTTGCCTAGCCCTGTGCCTATTCTCCGCCCAGCCATTGTGAAAGTATGTGGCATTCAAACAGTAGAAGCAGCAGCAATAGCTCTTGAATCAGGAGCATCTATGATAGGCATGATTTTGGTTCCAAACAGAAGTCGAACAGTGGATATTACTACTGCTAAAGCTATATCTGATTATGTTCACAGGTTTTCCAGGAAATCGTTGAATGACAGAAGATACACTGAGGAGAAGCTGTTTGCACCAGGACTGTCAGTTTTCGACTCCAGAAGTCGCATATTGCAGCATAAGACAGAATCAAGACCAATGATAATAGGAGTGTTCCGTAACCAGCCGTTGACAGAGATTCTATTCCTACTGCAAGAGTTGAATTTGGACATGGTACAATTACATGGAGCAGAACCACTTGAATGGTGCAAATTGATTCCTGTACCAGTAATTAAAAGATTCACACCTGGTACACCTGAGTTTCAGCATTGTTCTTTGACAGATTATCATTATATGAGTCTTCTTGACAGTGAAGTTGGAGGAGAAGGAGTAAAGCAAGATTGGGATGCTATTCAAGACCAAGTAGCTATAGGAGCCAGGTTCTTGATAGCAGGTGGTTTAGATGAATCAAATGTACAGAGTGCATTGTTAACACAAGGAGCTGTTGGTGTGGATGTAAGTGGAGGTGTAGAAACCAAAGGTGTGAAAGATTTAGGCAAGATTGAACGGTTCGTTCACAATGCTCGAGCTATATAGGGAGGGAACAAGGGAGTTTATGTATCTACAAAAAGAAGAACATTCATTGACTATTTTTAGGATGTACCTTTTGTGGTTTATACAGAATCACCGGCAATGAAGAACCACTTGTCAATGGACTGGTCAATAGGAGCAGGAGCAATGTTTTCAGACTGAGCAACACCAGAGCCAGCAGTAGGATCGAAACTGGGAGTTGAGGACAAGGTAGTATTGGTCAATGCAATATCCTTGCCGTCCGTCTTGCCGGAAATAAGCTTTTCCCATGCTTCACTGCACTCTCGAATAATTTCGTCAGCATAAGCCTTGTTCTTGGCTTCTCCAGAGAAAGCAAACTTATTCTCAGGCTTGCCATCAGGAATCTTGTAGATTCGGAACCATTCATTGGTAGCTCGCAAAAGCCCAGGGAAGTGCTTTTCGACATCTTCAATGTCATTGACCTTGGAAGCATGAGGATCCTTGACATCAATGACAATGACCTTCCAGTCGGTTTCACCTTCATCAAGCAAAGCCATGACTCCGAGAACCTTGACCTGTTTGACTTGGCCAGTGTAACCTACGGCTTCACCGATTTCGCAAACGTCCAATGGATCGTTATCACCATTGGCTTTGGTTTCAGGGTGAGCAGTGTTAGGATCTTCCCAAGTCTGAGGGAAAGCACCGTAATTCCAAATGTAACCATGGTGAGGGAAGCAGTTTCGAACGAATCTCAGCTTACCCTTTTTGGTGTCTTGCAAAATAGGATTCAAGTTGAGTTCCTTGCTAATTTCCAGCTTGGCGTTGGTCCATCGAGGGATCTCAACAACCATATTCAAGATGGTTTTGTCAGCATTAGCATACAAAGGAATGTCATGGAAAGGTGACACAATTTGTCCATCTTTTTCAATAAACACTCGGTGGTCCAAAGTGTTAGGAGCAGCGATATTTCTGGTGGTGTATTCTGACATGGTTTTACAAATGACGTTAAAAAAACTAAAAGTGAATGTGAAGGAGGAGAAATCGAAAAAAGCTCGCAAAAAAGGATGTTGATGGAAAAAGCAACGTGTGCAGTGATGGTTGCCTATTTGGGACATGCTTGTCTTGTCTCGACGACGAAGTAAAAATCGTCCTCGTCATTCAACACGTTACTTTATATTGTATTAATTAAAGAGAGGGACAAATATATATAATCATTAGGTTTACAGGAGTAACTAAAAAAATTTGGAATCAAACATTGCGGCGGTCATGACAATAAAACAACAACTGTGAGCAATCTAATATTGAAGAGGCTGATCCCATACAGGAATCTCTTCGATATCGCCCCAGCCATATTGCTTGATCTTCTTCTTCTTCTCGTCAATGACGAACCATGATCCTTCATCTGTAGCATTTACATCGTTTGTTCGCAGCTTGGAAACTTCTTTCTCGGAAAGTCCATAAGCATCTCTGGGGAGCCATACGACTGGATTGGTCGATGTGGCTGCAGGGTTCTTATAAGCATTTTCTTCCTCTTCAGGCGTTAATGGCAGAGGAGGTTCCATAAAAGTGTCGGAGCTAAGAAGCTCTTCTTTCAGTAATTGTGGACTCAAGAACTTATGAGGAGCAAAGTATCGAATGAAGCTGTTTCCAGCAGGTTTCTTGGTCGTCTTCTTCTCCACTTCAGGTAGGTGTTCATAGCTAGCAGTGGGAATAGCCTTGCTATCAGCAAAAGGCTCCTCAGCAATATTGTTAGGATGGTTGTCGTTCAACAAAGAAATAGGCAATCTGCTCTGCAAAGGACCAAATGCTTGTTGTAAATAGATTTGAACAAATGCAGTGAAAAAGAGAAAGATAACCTGAAGAACAATGGGTCCCCAAGAGTTGGCCATAATATATAAACCTAGCAAACAGACTTGTCCAATGTAAAGACCGACAAATGTTTGGTACAGAGCTCTGCAGAAGAATATACCACCACTTTCAGTAGGCTGAACAACAAACGAAAGATTGTTTAAGTAAGCGAGATAAATAAGACCAAATGTGAGAGCAGAGAAAATCAAAAGGATAGGTGAAATAATAGCATAAGTCAATGAAATCACAGCCAAATTTGTGTAGACAGGGAATACAGTACCCCATCCAGTTCCACCAATAACATTGTATCGAGACCACTTCTTTCTTGGAGTGCCGTCAAGAAGAGTACTCAAAACGAAGAAAAGAATCAAGGCAACTACTCGCAAAAACATGCCACCAGCACCAGAGAGACCTTGTAGCAGGAAATAACTAATATAGAAGTTAGAAGCAGCAGGGAGCTTACTAGCCAGTAAATTCATGGCTGAAGAAGGATCTTTGATAATACTGTTGACGACACTAGAAGCACCAGATGTTAGAGTAACCACCAAGAAAACCTGGATAACCTGGAAAGCAAAATAAGCTTGTTGAGTGTAATATTCAATAGCAGTGTTGGAGGCTCTACCGGCAATTTTAGCCATTCGTCTGATAAAGATAGGCAATAGCATCATTAGTACGGCCAACAAGACTGTAGGCAGCAATGATGTAACTAAACCTTCCAATTGAGAAGGTAGATTGTTCAAGAAACTCAACCAGGGCAAAAGAGTAATCAAATTATCCAAATTGGAAATAAAACCAACAAAAGCAACAGGAATAGACCAGAAAATGACCAACAAAATAATCAATGCCAAAGCAGCATTTTCCTTGATAATTCGTTCCCACCACTTGAGTCTCATGTTAGGCCAGAATATTTCAGAAGGTAAAATACCAATTGATTTGGGTTCCATGTGTAGAGGTAAATGATAGTTCAAAGCTTGGTAACACATTTCAGCCTGATATTGGGTGTCGAAAGTGACGAAAGCAGAGTTCAGTGCTTTGGCAGATTCCGCCTTGGCTTGAGCTTCATTGATTTCAGCGTTGAGCTTGGCGACTTCTTTGGAACCATAATCCAAAGTGTCGACCTTCTTGCCAATCAAAGGTTTAAGACGATAAGTAGGACGTTTAGATTTGGGCACATAATTGTCGATATTGTCGCCATTAATTGGTGTCTTGCCCTTCTTTTCAGACTTTAGTCTGTTCTTAACAGCTGTTTTCAAATATTTAACACCAGCACCTTCAATCTTATTAGCAAGCTTATCACGCTTTTTGACAGTCTTGGCTAAATCGGAATAATCTCGGTTTATAGTGACATATTTGACACCTTCAAACATACCTGAAAGAGCTTCTTTGGACAAGTAAGCATCAGGAATAGTTGAAATCAATACTGTACGTCTAGAAATCAAAGATGAAAAAGCAGGCGATGTCAAAACAGACTGTCGTAAGCTGACATAATACTGCAGTTCTCGATAAATAGTAAACAGCACAAAACCATAGAATATCCAACTCAAAAACACATGAGCGTAGTATCGATTAGGGTTCTTGACATTGGAAAACGAAAGTACGTTGAATCCAGTGACTGCAACACCTTTTGGAGATCCTCCACCTGTAGCATTAACTGCCAGTAAAATAGGATACAACACGACCACGCCTACTAGGCAAAAAATGATAATAAAGCGCATATATCGCAGGAAAAAATAGCCATCAAGGCCAGCGTCTCGCAGGATTTCAGTGTCACTTCTGGTACACAAGTCTTTGAGCCAACCAAGCACACCAGACGCCAATGGTCGTGGTTTTTGGGAATCTGGAACAGAGCTGATAACGTTTCTGGGCGTGTAGACATTTCGGAATCGAGGTCTGAAAATCAAAAACAACAAAATGAAAACAATGAAAATGGCTCCATTGACTACTAACGCAGTCAAGAACTGCGTTGTAGAGTTCGTGTCGCTGGAGCTTGAATCTGAACTAGCCATTCTCTTTGTTGTTGTTGTTGCGGTTGTGGTGGAAATTAGAATGAAGAGTGGGTGCTGGGCCTTATATAACCTTTTTTACATTTTTTTTTACTACCCTTTGTTTCAATAAGCTCCAACCAAGGCGTTTTCAGGAACACGTAAAGATCACCCAAAAACGTCAAAAAAAAACTAAGGAAAAATGCAGAATAGTACGGGGAATTATTTCTTATAACTGTTATGGCACCTTCAGGCTTGCTCGACTAGCGTTGTTGGTGTTTGGTTCAGATTCATATATATTGCTTTTTCTGTCTTTATCCATTGTTGAGCTTACCACCCCTGATGCTCACTCAGTTTGCATGAAAATGAAAATGAAAATGAAAATGACATTGACAATGCGCAGTTAGTGGACGAAAGCAAGGGACCCAAAAAAAGAGTGGATCCACCTTCAGATTGCATATTTCTGCACAACCAAAAAAAAATGTGAAACATGGTTGCAGATCTGTCCATCGTTTGGTGGTGACATCTAATGCTGTCAATTAGAGTTGTCAAGCAGCTGCGATGAGGTAGCAAGCAAGTAATGGTCATTGCTTATTGCAGGCAGGCGCCGTTGACCTTTCAATTAGCACTTGATTTTTTGGCCAAATATATGGTTTGGCCTGAGATTTCTTTGACAATGGTCTGGTAAAATTTCCATGCTTTTTTGCTGAAATATTTCGCGCATTTGTTGCGACGCCTTGAATACCAATGGCTTTTTTCTTTTCTTTTCTTTTGGCAGCTAAAGCCCACGTAAACTGCGAGTGGCTGGGTAATGCCACAACGACACCGATACAACTAGTGTCCTCGAATTTTTTTGTGTTTTACTTTTTAAGTAAATATAGCTTTATTTTATTGCTGAAATGACGTTTACTTTTGGATTCATGACCGTATTATTAGACGACCGGAGCTTTATCGTCATACCCTAACCCAAACGCCTGGGGAAGTGGTTGCCTAAAACAGCCAGACAATGACGCAGTGAACAATGGGCGGATGTAGATTGTTGCCGTTTAAGGCCATGTAGGTTAGCAGGGGCCTATAGCGAAGGGCATCAAACTGCGGCGCAGTAGCGAGACAGAAGATTTTTGGTATGAAATGCGATAGAGGGGATGCAGGAGACGTAAGAATCGGCATTACCGTTGCAACTTTGCATATCCGGGTAGGCGTATATGTGATGTGATGTGAAGGCGGAGAGGAATGCACGGCTGATCTCACATACTTGCTGAACGATAGGGAACAAGGTAAACATTGGAAAATGCCAAAGTCGGTTATGAAATCGTGGGCGTATTTCTTTGATTTTATTTCTAGTTTATGTATCTTGCTTATATTTCTTGATTGTATGGAGGATTTTAGTGTATGGCCTGCTTTCTGAAGCCTTGATCATCATCACACACCAATCAGTTATCTGCTAAACGTGTGGTAATATTTTTTATATATACGTTATCTACAATATGCAATATTAAGAGTCAATAAAAGCTGCCATATATTAATCCTGTATAGCTGCTATCAGTATGGAACATGATTCTTGTGTGAGGATCAATCAGCTAGGAATATGTAGGTTTTGGAGCACAAAACATGGAAACTTGATCCAACATTAAACTTAACTAATTAACTCTAAATCATTTATCAGAACCGGAACAGTACTTTAGAAGTGAATTTCTAGCAGTTCTTCTATCTCAAGCACTACTATTCCCGTTCATTTTGCATCTGTATCTTATCACGTGCGCGGTCCCAAAGCGCGGTGAAAAATTTAGAACCAAGCACAGAAATCTGTGTACTGACAGATCCTACGTATTGCTGGCAAGACATGGACGACCCGGTAAGTCGCGCAAGTTTTAGGAATTTGGGTTTTTATGACGTACATATATCTTTATGATTTTCGCAGAAACTGCCAATGGTTTTTTTGATTCCTGTAGTTGCCATTGAAACCGGAATTTTTTTCCCATAGCAGATTTTCAACCGTTATTAATAGATCAACCGTATAAGCAATTAAGAAACTAACAGTGGGTATAGTTATTTTCACGTCTGCAGAAATCGCACAATGAAGATCGTGGTCGTAAGCAGCCTACAGAGGCGCAGATCACCGAGTCAGAGTTGCAACAGATCCGCGGCTATTTTGCATCTCTTCTGGAACGAAACTCGACAAGAGCTGCTCAAATCATGTCAGTAGATGTGCAAGGAGGTAGTCATACAAATTCAGAGTTTCTAGAGGCTCAATTGAGTCCGTTGTTGTGTGGACGAGCCCGGTCATTGAGCCAGACAGTACAAAGCATTGATGAAGTGCAAACCAATCTACAAAGCCTCGGCATCTTTGACAAGGTCTATTTGACATTAGATGAAGTTTCTACCGTACAGCCAAATCTTGGTTACCCTGCCTATATACCAATATCCAATTATGGTGTGGAACCCGCAGCTGCCTCGCCTCTTAATTTAGCTGCTGTATTGCATATCAAAGAAGCTAAGAGATTCGTAGCAAGAACAGGCACGGATCTCGGTAATGGAGAAGGAAGTGGGTATATCAAGTTCACGTGGAAAAATGTGTTTGGAAACGCAGAAATTATGTCATTGGATGGCTCAGTAGGAACTCGTACAAGAAACAACTATTTAGCAACATTTACAAAACCGGTAGCCCTACAGCTGTTTAACCAGGTTCCAGTATGGCTGAAGTCGGAAACACTGGGTTTCGTGAGCTCTAGAAACATCGACTGGGCTTCACAGGAACAGCGTATTCGAGGTGTTTCTACGAAGCTGCGATCCAGAACTAATGAAATTGGATTGGAACATGTCTGGAGATCTGTGCACGCACGTGACAACTCTAGTGAAAGTATCAGGGAACAAGCTGGTAATTCTGTCAAGAGCAGTGTTACTCATTCTTGGATCCCTGCTGATTCAAGAGATAATGCTTTCTTACCTACTAAAGGTTTCTACACCAAGTTCTTCCAGGAGCTAGGAACAACATCAAATTCAGGGTTATTTTATAAAACCACACTGGAAAGTTGTGTAGCCAAGTCGCTGTATAATGGCAAGTTGACTCTGAGTGTATCTGGCCGAGCAGGAGCTTTATTCGCACATAAATCACATATCATGGAAAGATTCTATTTAGGTGGCCCCAATGACGTCAGGGGCTTTTATCTGAACTCCATGGGACCTCGAGACGCGGGTGATTCACTAGGAGGCAATATATTCTATGCATTTGGTTTGTCCATGTTTTCAGCACCGTTGCCAAAGATTCCTCCGACTACCCCGCTTCGCCTGCATACATTTATTAATGGAGGCTATCTATCTCCCCACGCAATGAATGTAGGAGCTCCGTCAATAACCAGTGGCATTGGCTTGGTGTTTACACATCCAATGGCTAGATTTGAGCTTAACTTTGTGCTTCCTCTGGTCACCCGACAAAACGAATCATATCGACATGGGTTCCAATTTGGTATAGGTTTGTCATTCATGTAAATAGAAGAAAAAAATACACCAATAGACATTTGATTCTGTGTTTATGTTGGTATAGGCTTGACATTTGTGTAACCAGAACATTTGAACTTTTCATTCCAAGTCTTTAGAACAGATTTGTGACTCCTGAAAATTTGGACATTTCCCTTATATTCATATATGTGACTTGATCCAATCGTCATGTATTCGCACGACCTCAGGAATTATCAACGACTCTATCTCCACACCCTGTTGTTCCTGTTCTTCAGTAAGCTTGACTTGTTTGGTGGTTTCCTTGGTCACAAAGATTACCTCGGTCTTTCGAGTCTGGAGCAGATTGCCTATTACAAGTTGATGCGAGTATCTTTCAAGAGCCTGACGAGCCTTTGCTAGAAGAATATTAGCATCTGTTTCCAACTTGAAAGACACAATCAAAGCACCGGGGATCCATTCTCCAACCAGGCGGCGCAGAAACTTGGGAACAGGGTCCAAATTGATCACAAGTTTACCGCCAACAGGGCCCCCTGATTCTTGCGAAGATTGGATCTTATGTTCGCTGACTCTTGACTGGGGAAGAAAGAAGTCAGAAACAGCTGCAGCCAGGTAGAACAGTACACGTGGTCTACTGGAAGCCAAGACGCTCAGTTCTTGAGAAATCAGTTTCAAAGTAAACAAGTATTGAGTGACAGTTGTAAATGGAATATAAAGTAGTCTTTGTTCGTCCATTATATTGCGATATTCTTTTAGAACTGAAAACATGCGCTTCTGGTACTTTTCTTGCACAACCACCTCATCTCGGCTATTAATGTCCATATAGTCCAAGAAATTCTCTGTATGTGTGTAATGTCTGGAATACGGCATAACTGAGAACTGGCGGTGCAGAAAGATAACGGCATAACCTTCTGATAGAAGATACTCAGTCGATGTAGCGCCACGGGTTCCTGCGCTAAAATTGTCAATAAATCTGACCGTATTATTTTCCAGAGGAACCGTAGTACCCCCACTGGTAACTACGGCTATTTTACGGCCTGATTTCTCGTCATGTAGCTTAATAAAATCTGCTACTTGTTGCTTGATTTGAGGAAGGTAGTCTGGCTCTGTATTGGTACTGAAATACTGATCTTCTTCTTCCAAAGAAGCAGGACTAGCTAGTGGGGCATCTCTATCTACTGCATTCACAGGATTAGGCGCTGTGGTATGAAACATACTGATAAACTAAACTAATCAATTATAAATGACCAAGTAGTTAAAAGCTGGCGGTGACTTCAAGACTGGTATTGGTAAGCGCACGGCTGTGCACGGACTTTTTTTTCCACCAACATAGTCTCTCACAAACGGTTTTGACTTAATCATTTTTCTCAACCAATAATGTCATTGGAAACTCCTATATCTACTGCCAAGAGGCCAATTGTATTTTTAGATGTATGTTGTTAATATTCTGTGTGTGGTTTGTGCAGTTTCACTAACTTTAGGTGGCACTGGGTTCTACGGAACTAGGCCGAATCAAGATTCAGCTTTTCGCCGACAAATTGCCAAAAACTTGCGAGAATTTCCGCCAGTTTTGCACAGGAGAGTATCGCCTCGGGGGAGTACCTCAAGGTTATAAGGGTTCTAAATTCCACCGGGTAATAAGTGGTTTTATGGTCCAGGGTGGTGACTTTGTGAAAGGTAATGGCACAGGCAGTCAAACTATATATGCATCTACAAAGTTCGACGATGAAGCTTTTATATTCAATCATGAGCCTATGTCCGTCAGCATGGCCAATTCTGGCCCTAATACCAACGGTTGTCAGTTTTTCATCTGTCTTGATCGCCTGGAGCATCTGGATGGGAAACATGTGGTTTTCGGTACGGTCGTGGAAGGTCAGGACATTGTTCGTAAAATAGAACATGTTAGAACTGATAGTAATGATGTGCCTAAACCTCATGATATTGTGGTTACAAACTGTGGAGAAATGTGATGCAAACTTTCTATTGGACCAGCTGCAGAATCGAATCACCAAGAAAACCACTCAGTAACTCATCTTCTTCATGTTCCGAATTCGAGCGAATGGAATCTGTAGAATCTGTAGAACCTGTACATGCAGACTTCAGACTTGGCTGTCTACTAGTATTTGGAAGAGACTGCATTACTGCGGTTTCTATTGCTGCATAGCTTACCCAATCATTTACTATCTCAGTTTTGATTAAGTTGCTTGTCGACGTACAAGAAATAGTGGCATGCGAAAATCCCACAAATACAATACTCAGGTCATGCTCTTTGATCAGAATGTGTTGTGTGTCCAAGTGGCCATGAGCTACACCTAAACCATGGATTTGGTTCAAAATTGCTTGTATTTTGGCTAACACAAGGCCAGCTAATTCATGCGGGAAGATTAGCATATCCAAAGGAGCCTCGTGGACTTCAATCCATTCTTTGATTGTTTTGAACGAATCCAGCGACTCCAGTATTATAGAGATTTTTCTGCATTTTTTCTTCGTGTAATACTCCTCGTCCTCTTCACATTGTGGCATAGATGTGTCGATAATCGTCTCATACGGTTCCTTCTCTTCATGAAGATACGGGTCACTAGCAGCTAAGCAGTATAAGTAAGGTATACCTGTACCTTGCATTGGGCCCAATTTATTGTATGCCAGAGTCTCTGCTATGAGCTCTGCTCTTGTTATATCTCTCTTTTCGAAACAATTCCATTTTAGCCCTGGAAGTTTGATGATATGACATCGGTCGTTTTTTTTCTTGACATCTTCAGCTGTAATATCGTCGTTTAGATAGTCTAGCAGCTGGCATCTGTTTCCATGACTGCTAAAAAAATTACGAACATGTTTGTCAAGAACTCTTCTTGAAGTCTGTACCGAAGTTGTACCTAAAATATCTGTATACGTTAATCTGCACCAGTCCTGTCTTACTCTTGCCATTCTTTTTATGAAGAGTCGATGTTGTCTGAGTTGTTTATTTATGATGTCGTGTTCTTCATCATCATCTTCATCATCGTCATCTTTATGTTTCTTGCTACAAACCATTGCAGCAATGACCTCTCGAACACTTGGGTTAGTGGCTCCGGCATGCATCCAATGTATTTGAAACCGAAGTTCAACTCCAACAGCATCCAGCAAGTCCTGGTTGCGGTTTGCTAGATCTGTTGGAGCTAGTCTACAGAACCCCCAGTGGTGATAGTCAGTTACTACAAAATATTTAAGCTGGTGGACGGCCATATAATGAATCATGTTATGAACAATCGGCTTCCAAGTATTCCTAGTTAGCGGCCTACAGCATTGGAATATCTGCAGATTATCCAGACAGTAGATGTTCATCATATCTGGAGTGACTTTCCATGAGACCTGATGATTTGTATTTCTGGATAGATATTGACAAATTACTCTTGTTACGTTGACATAACATGCCATATATGCCTCAATGTGATTAGATATAGGTCTTGAAGGACGCAACAGCTCACAAGTATCTAGAAAGGAATATTTTTCACAGTGAATATCGAGGTTCCAGAACTCACTTACAAGCAGTTTAATATCTTTGATATTCCAGTCTATAAAACTAGTTTTCGGGTAAAATTCATCTGGCCGTACATTTTTATTTGCCTGAAGACAGTTGGACTCCTGGTCAAAGTTGCTGCTAGAAACAGGCAATGCGCTTTTAAGAATAGACATTATATTAATATTTACTTGATTATACAAACTGATTTCTAACTGATATATCTTAAGACTGTAGCATTGATGATCTAGTTGAAAGTTGTGCTATATGATATCGTTCTATTCATGCGAATACGACGGCAGTTCTATGCTATCAAGGCGTTGAATTGCTCTTCGCATTCGTATCGACGAATGCCGAGGAGGTAACAAGAATGCTGTGAGGGGACCTTCGGAAAATCAGCAGATGAATATGGAAGCTTGCTGTTTTTGGCATGCCTACCATATATGTGTATACGCCCTTGTATTTGGATCGTTGACGTCGCATTTTTTCCTATTCTATTCTATTCCTGATTTTTTTTTTCTTTCAAGCCATTTATATATACCATAACACTAGAAGATAGCATCAAGATAGAATCTTTAAATGGTCAAAAATTCAAGCAATGAGCCCGTAAATTTCTCCATCTATCTCTCTATCAACAGATGAATGAAAAAGACAATATCCTCACATATGTAACATAGCTTCAGAGTAGACTGAAAGTTTAGCAAAGAAACAAAAGAATTACGCTCATTAATGCTGCCGACTTACTTTTCTCGCTTTTGCCCGCTTATTGTTTTACTTTATTATTTAGCCATGCTTTTCTGAGTGGTCTAGATCATGGCATAAATTTCGGGTCTGCCGTTGAAGTTCAAGCATATGCTGCGAGACAATGTAGGGAGAAAGCACTGTTTTCAGGGGTAAAAAAAAGCCTAGATTATGCAGGTAGAAACCTGAGTCAAATTGAGTAAATATAGGGTATATAGTATATTGTTTTACAGAAACCTATCATTTCAATAAAATCTACTTCTTTCTATATATATTCGCAGTGTTTTAAAAAGCCATTTACTAGTTGATTAAGCTCCATATTGGAACTTTAATGAGCGCCGCGTTTACTTCCCAATTGGGCCGGTTGCATAAATTCTGGCGCCCACTAGGCCTAAACGGGATATCATTAATTTTAAGGCCGTTAAAAAGCAAAACGAGCAGAAGAAAAAAACTGATGAAAAACAGAAACAATTTGGAAAAAAGAATACGAGCAAGCAGCTGTGAAGAAGAACATATATCTAGCCAGAAACTCGTAAGCTGTGGCTTGATATTTTTTGTTGTGCTTCTCTCATTCTCTGACCGCTGTGTTTTTGGCTCATGTTACGCGGACTCAGTCCCCGGGGCCATTTATTTTGTCCCGCTTTTTCTTTTTCTCTTCTCCTTATTTTCGGCGCAGGCTTAGCTAAACACTATTTTGACTCACGAGTGTATAATCAAGATTCGGATAAAGCTATAAATTGACTTTTTTGACTTGAAGTTGGTTTCTTTTTTTTCTTGTTGCGATTTTTTTTTTTGGCTTTGGATTTTGCGCTTGTCCAAGAACGATATCTAGCCAGGACTATATAACTACGTCGGTCTGGTTTTAAAAACCAAAAAGACACAATAGACTTGCAGGCCAATTGATTCGTGTTTGTTTGTTTTTTTGTCTCTGATATTCTTTCAGGACTTGTTTAACACGAACCAATTGAATATTTTAGCTTACTGCTGCTTTGGTTAGCTGCTGCTTAGCTTAGATAGCTCTGTTATTGGCGTCATCGTCTCCTTAAATCAAAAATTCAAAACCACAGTGTCAAACTGAAACACTGAAGACCAAAAAATTATTGAAGGTTGATCCAGCATTTCCTTGTGACTCAATTGCTTCAACCAGATATTATATACACAAAAAATGACTGAGCCAAGTAATTTGGAAGGTCAGGAACCTGATGTGGATGTTTCATCGTCGACATCTAGTTTGCCTACACCGACAACTTTTGGACGTGAAGTAAACAGCAAAATTCTCCATGTTTCGCCAGTGGATCCATCTATACATGAAGAAGACCTTAAAAGTTACTTCCAGGCTATAGGTAACGTTGTGTCGATAAAACTCCTGCTGGATAAGAACAGGAAAGACTTCAACTATGCATTTGTAGAATACGAAGATGAGGAATCTGCACAAAAAGCAATAGAGCTTCTTGATCAGCATATATTGAATGGACATGCATTGAAAGTCAATTGGGCATATCGTACACAACAGGCAACAAAAGACAATGACAACAACTTTAATATATTTATTGGAGATTTAGCTGGAGAAGTCAATGACGAGATGTTGGCCAAGGCTTTTGGCCAGCTTGAGTTTACTAGCATCTTGGAAGCACGAGTCATGTGGGATATGAGCACTGGCCGGTCCAGGGGGTATGGGTTTGTATCATTTAGAGATAAGCATGAAGCTGAGCGAGCTCTTGAAACCGTAGACGGAATGATGATTGGATCGAGAGCTGTGAGATGTAACTGGGCGCAAAAAGGATTGGGTAGGAAACAGAAAAATACAGGTTCAGAGTCGAATGTGCATTTGGCTCAGTTGGTTGGTAATCTAGCGGCATCTCCTCAAGGATATGGCATGCCCCAGCAATATCCAGGACTTGCCATTCATACATACGAGGCTGTGCTTAACCAGAGTCCGTCGTGGCAAACTACAGTATATGTGGGCAACTTGGCTCCGTTTACAGCCAGTCAAACATTGCTACCGCTTTTTCAAAGTCTCGGCTTTGTCATTGACTTTAAGCACCAGCAGGACAAGGGATATGCTTTTGTGAAATACGATGCACATGAAGCAGCAGCCATGGCAATTGTACAGCTTACGGGATACCATATCAATGGTCGTCCAATTCGAGTGGGCTGGGGGAAAACCAAGTCTCCTCGAGGACTGTCCCCATTGACAGACGCTGATGAGCCGACAGGAGTTGAGTAGTGCCTGTATAAGTTGTACATGTGTTTAATGTATATGAATATATGAATATTATGAATATAGTTTCTGTAGTATATGTTTACAAGTGTGTTGTGTGTGTGTGAGTGTGTGTCAGTATTATTAATGTATGGATATTATAACCATTTCATATGCCTCTACATACAAACATGCATATGCTTCACATGATATATCTTTCGAGACGTCCCATATTATATACTCTTTTATCATGTGCTATCTTCATCTGATCCTTTCTCATAATAATTCATGCCTTTTGCTCATCCATGGCCAAATCCTCAAACATGTTGGCCTTTCTGGATCGCTCTTCTGTAGCATCCTTTTTCCTGATCTTTTTCACCATCTGGTGCCTACTCTTGGATTTTTCAACCTTGGTCTCTAAGATATCATGGACAAGTTCTCCTCTAAGCTTTGCTGCATCGGAGCGTCTCTTCTGCTTAGAAGTCAGCTTCTTGTGTTTCTTGCCGACTTTGAAAGGTTTATGCGGATCCACCGCACCTCGCACTACTAGCTCCGCAACTTTCTCTTCTGCTCGAGTCTTGCCCGTATCAGGTAGTTCTGCCATTGGTATGATCTGGAGATGATAGGAGTCAGAATTTTTTCTGTGCGGCTGGAGAAAAGATGAATGGAATGGCATGGCAGAAATGGTAAGACAACGCACAGACAGGTACATTTATGCAAAGAGATTATTCTAAAAAGTTAGTACAGACTAGAGGTAAATAAACAAATCAATATATGATATATACTGGTCGGCGGCAAGTTCTTGTATGATTATAGGCAAACTTTTGTTGATTGCTGACTAAGCCCTGACTAAGTAACAACCTTGTTTCTCGCTTTAACCAAACGCCAGACTTAGACCAATATAAAGCTGAAACTCAAGTAGCCAGTACAATAGACGTCAATCCCCTATCTACCCCTCTTATATACCATTCTGTTTGTTCACAGCAATCACTTCGTTGTCTTCGTGGCCACCCAACCTCACTCGTTCTTTTTTTTTCCTTCTAACATCAACATCTGGCAATCGAAACTCAATAGGCATTCCATGTCTGGACCTGGAAACGAGTGGTTGTGTGGATTGGTGGCAGTACTAGTGATAGCGGCGGTATCAACAATGTTTTCAGACAGCTTGCGCGGATCTGTAGATATGGCGTCTGCGAAAATGCGCTATCTGTACGAAAAAACAGCATCTAGCATGTTAGGAGTACCTGATTTAGGCGAACTGACGGTACGGGAGCAGCATATATTACCGCAGCTCCGTCATAAACATGTCGGTGGCCTTTATAATGAAGGAAATACGTGTTTCATGAACTCTGTTGTCCAGAGTCTGTCGTCATGTGACAAATTACTGCGATATTTCGACAATCTGCAGGAAAAAAGCCCTGAACTCCAGGAAAAAGCTGCTGGCGATTTGATTGAAAACTTGCAGATGCTTTTCCGAGCGTTGAATTCGAAGCTTTTGTCATCTCACAATTATAGTACAGAAAAACTGACTCAGTCTATTGCTAGTTTGACGAACTGGAAATACGATATGTACAACCAGGAAGACGCACAAGAGTTTTTCCAGCAGATTCTGCTAGGCTTAGAGAAAGAATTGCAACAGCGGAAACTGCCGTTCGAAAAAAACAAGCCTAATACCCCGTTTGACGGCACTTTAGCCATCAGAGTGGGATGTGTGAAATGTGGGGAAACGGAGGGGATCAGAGAGGGTGTAGTATCGTCGATTGATCTGACTTTAAGTGATAAAGACGGCTCGTATGTGCAGCTGGAGGAGTTGCTGGATGAGTACGTTGCTATGGAAACCATTCCTGGTGTCGAATGTTATAGGTGTAGTTTGATTGGCTACAAAGCGGAGCTGGAAAAGAAAGTTGCTAGCGAAAATGCGATCGAGAACACTGGTGAAATCACCGGTGATAATGGCAGTGAAACGGAGTCTTCTAGCACTCCGATGCTTACAGGATTATATAAGACTCGGATCCAGCAGATCAGCCGTGCGTTAGTAGCCAAAGTGATTGATGAACAACAGTATGCCATGCTGAAGCCGAAATCGCTGAAACAACTCGGTGACAAGACCAAACAGATAATGTTCAGTGAGCCTCTGGCAGACGTTTTGATGGTGCATATCAATCGATCTGTGTTTGACATGCGGACCGGATATTCTGTGAAAAATTATACGCCGGTAGTGTTTCCCATGCGGTTGGACTTGCGGCCATATATAGTAGGGAAATATTCGGAAAACGAGGATCCGAGTAGGCCAATGGCACCTGCTGTTGACGAGGAGAAAAGTGCTCAGCAGTCAGCGATTTACGAGCTGCGGGCGTCAGTTTTGCATTATGGGTCTCACAACTTCGGGCATTATCTTTGTTTCCGGAAATGCGATCAGGGTATGTGGTGGCGGATCTCGGATGACAGTGTGAATCTGAGCACGGAGGCACAAGTGCAGAAGTGCCAGGGGATATTTATGTTGTTTTACCAGCGGGTGAGTGAGGAGGAGCTGCGGGAGAGAGAATTGGAAGAGTTTGAGTTTGGGAAGCATATTGAGCATAAGAATGAGTTTGAACAGGAGAATGATATTGACCAGGAGTATGATATTGACCAGGAGAATGATATTGACCAGGAGAATGAGCTTGAACAGGAGAATGAGCTTGATGTAGAGAATGAGTTTGCCCCTGAGAATGAACAGAAGAATGAAGAAGAACTCGATCAGGAACTTGATGAAGAGGAGATTGATACAACTGGGAATTCTGCTTAATACAGGGCCTAAAAGTGTATTCAAATTTCAAATTTCTATGGATAACTCCTCTTTTATAGGAGAATGAAATCCAATATTGATTAATTGACCGAAGGGAGCCGATGGCCTGAGCTGGGAGCCTTTTATTGATAGTAAAGGGAAAGGGAGTGCTATGCTAAAGTGGGATTTGGCAAGAGAAATGCAGAGATAGATAAGATCTGATAAGATCGATGGAGAGAATGATAGCAAAAATTCAAGTCCACTTCAAATACATTTATGTCAAGAAAGTCATCAGGGGAATTTAATTGTTAGAATTGGAAAGTGTTCACCTGAAGGTGGAAATCTGATTGAATTGAGGGATGCTCATTCGAATTAAAATGATGGTGACATGCTTGAATTGAATTGAATGAACCGAGATAAAATGATATGAAATTAAGGTTAAATAATTTTCAAATGTCCGACCAATATCAAAATGATGAAACTTACAATGTCTTATTCATTGATAAATTTACTTGATCTTTCAATGAAATCTACTAAACATACATAATTAAAGATAATCTAGATCTATATTATGATTCTCCGATTAATTACTTACTCAAATATTTACCTCGCTTATCAAGCTGCATTGCATTACATAGCCTAACGGCTATAGGTGGACCTCGGGTGGGATGGGCTAAGATATGGATGAACATGTGAAAGTCGAGCGGGTAGAGAAGAGTGGCCGTACGGCGGCGTACGTATGTGCCGTGGCTGCGTTGTTGAGATGATGCCGGGAAACGGGAGTTCATTTCGGTGATATGATTATTGAAGGGCCGATGAGAAACTGAGGTTAGTAATTGAGGAGGTAAGAGCGGAGCGTCAATTGCTTGTTGATTGATAAAGATTGTTTAATCTTTTTTTTCTTCTTCATTAATCTCGTCTTCATTTCACGGCTTTCTTAGTTGCAGCTATTTTTGTTGTTTGTCTGTCTGTTTTCCCAAGTCTCGGTTGTGTGGCCCTCTGATTGGCTGGCGGTTTATGAAAATTTACAAGCTCGAGAGTCGCATCTCGGACGGCATCACAAGATGAGGCGGGAATAAGTAGGGAAAGAGCTACAACGAGAGAAAGAAATAAGGAAACCAAGAAATCAATAATTCAATGATTCAAATTATAATTATCTTACTATATATCATATGTATAATACTGGAGAGTCTGAGTAGTGTAGTCTCGAGCTCATCTCATCTGCCACCAAAGTTATGTATGTTTCTTGGTCCGCAGCCGTTATGGCTCTATCGCATGTGATAGACGAAAGGAGTAATCTGTGGGATGCCATTTCGGGTGAGATTTGTCATCTCGGGTGGGGGTAGAAGGGAGATAGAGAATTGAAATACAAATACAAATATAAATAATAGTAGTGTCGCTTGTTATTTTGTTATTGATAGCTTAAATGTCTTCGTTTTCCTCATTCTATTTTTTGGTCTTTTTTTATTATATTGTTTAATATTTCTCTCACTCCATCCCTGTTTCGCAGTTTTTTGTCCATTTTAGCGAGATGAGCTGGGTGCCGCTTTCAGCGTTATCCACCAATAAAGTTGGCAGCAGATGGTCGGAGCGTAGCATCCCTCCACGCAGGATGAGGGATGACGATGATGGCCAATGAGTGGGAGGCACGGCCGACTTGGGTGGATAGACACAATTGAGTCAATGAAGATAATGATTAAAAGAAAAGATATATTATATGATCTAGTATGGTATAATAAAATATAATAATATATATATATATAATAATTTCAAAAATATAATATAACAAATCCCTGGCTTTATTCTATCACGATATTCGGCCTCCGCGAAGGGGCCTCCGCCGATGGAAAGCACTTCCCGTTCAGGAACAATCAGCGCTGCCGAAAAAGCAACGAGCTGCGGCTCGCTGAGCTGTGGAGCCCCCAGCCTGGTCTGTGTATATAAGGAGCGACGTGCCCATGGAATGAGCAGAATTAGCATAGTAGAGGAGAACTGCGGAAATTTCCATACCTGCGAGTTGTAAACAGCTGCCAGACCGACTGCGCCACTAAAAAAGCAGTAGCGAGGTATTGATAGATATTGAGATATTAAGATATTGAGATATTGAGAGATATTTGTGATATTTTAGTGTGATATTTTAGTGTGACATTTCAGTGTGACATTTGACATTTCAGCGTGACATTTCAGCGTGACATTGATAAAGTGACACCGGCACAACAACAACACTGCAACAGCACAACAGCAAAAAGTGACATTGTAAACCATCGTAGAATCACAGCATAGTACTGCCACAACAAAAGTACCGGTACTGCGACAATTAATTATACAATCGGACTCACTGAATCTGTATAGCCTCACTGACTCACGCATCACATCAGCCTCATTCACTCTTCCACCACCACCACATCAACAACACACATGTCTGATCGCAAAAAGACTCCCTCTTCATGGGACCCCCACGACGATATGGTTTTGCGTCACCTGAAGGAACAGCTCAAGCTCGGCTGGAAGGAAATAGCTGCTAACTTCCCCAATCGCACAACCAATGCCTGTCAGTTCCGCTGGCGCCGTCTCATGTCAGGCAACCTCAAATCGCAGCAGACGTCGCCGGAGGCCACAACCCCTCCTGCTGACTCTGTCAGTGGGATAGACGCAGATGGGATTAGCGCGGGCGCTAACGCCACAGGTACGGCTACACCCACGAACTTGAACTCAAACCCCAATTCCAACAGCTCTGTCAGCTCTCTTTATCCTAACAGTGCTACACACATAATGCCACACGTACAGTCGTACGGCAGCTACCAGATGTCGCTTGCGAGGCCGTGGTCGGCGGATGAAGACAATTTGCTAGTTAGCCGCCGTGATCTGCGTGCTGATGAACTAGCACTGTTGCTGCCACAACGCAGCGAGTCTGAGATCGCGCTACGTCATAGTCAGCTAGGACCGGGTGTTCCTCAGCCGTCGTACATGATGGCTCTGCCTGTCACGCCACCTGACTTGGCTCGTGATCGCAGCTCCAGCATTGCCAGCTCCAGCAGCACTTCGTCTATAGGTTATCCCGCGAGCTATGCGCGACCAGTGCTGTCCAAGCCTCACTCGCCACACTTCGACGGACTCAAGCGGTTGCCAGCGCCGATCATTCAGCGCCGCCAATCACTACCTTATCCCATGCCGAGATCGTTGCCAACAATAGACACTAGTTCATAGGATATCACACGTTTAACGGCCGTTAAATGTAAGTTAAAAGTTTGCAGACTTAATGTATTGTATTTGGTTATTTCATTGTATTATAGTTGTATTCTTTCTCTGTTTCTTTTTCGCCTTTAATTGTTGCTTTAATGCAATTTCGCTCTTTTTCTTTTTTTTCCTCTTCTCCGTATAATTTTATTTCTTTCGCATTTTTTGTTTCTTTATTATTCATTTTATCTATTGTGTGTTATCTACATTAACATCATCTTTTCTTTATTTTTCTATTTCCGTTGTACATGTCCATCTCTATCAACCTCCTTTTTCTATGTTTATTATATCTATGATACCATACCACATACATGCATATTTATAAAAGTCGCCTAGAGATGGTTCTGAACTAGCTATCAATTGATTGTTAATTAATTATTCATTTCCTTTGTAGGGTATTATCGTTCTTTTCTTTTTCTTATGTCGCACCCTATTTGCTGCCGTTTCTGTGTCACATTTCATCTTTATTACTACACTTTCCTCTCATATTACCCGCTCTTTTTTTCTTCCTGCTGCTCTTTGTTTTGGTTTTTTGTTCATCAATTTCTTTCGTCGAGCAATAATAATCCTTCAATCTGTATTTTTCTCCATAGTTGTTATATTACATTTACTTTTCAACGTGTTGTATAGTATTTCTTTTTTTATCTATTCGTATTGACGTTATCTCGAATTTCTCTTTTCTTGTCGTTCTTTTCTCTCAAGTATGTAAAAGTTTTACTCGTCTATATTACTTCCGTTATATTTCTTTCTCACTCTTTCACTCTTTCTCTATTTTGTTTATTTCTCGTCTCGTCATTTATTTCTCTAGCTATCTGTGTTTGATTCCCAATTAGGCAATCGCCGCATTGAGCCTCATCGTTGCCCGAACCGGCCTAGGCGGGAAGACTGCCGCTTTGGGATAAGTGCAGCACGCCGCCGTTGACGCACGTCGCTCGATCGGGATGCTTGCCTCCGCCAACCATCTCCGCTTATCCCCGCTTTATCTCCGTCCGCTAAATC
The DNA here is from genome assembly GCA_030569095.1 of Daia tannicola. Classification (NCBI taxonomy): domain Eukaryota; kingdom Fungi; phylum Ascomycota; class Dipodascomycetes; order Dipodascales; family Trichomonascaceae; genus Daia; species Daia tannicola. The sequence continues at coordinate 1,222,266 of JAJMJQ010000001.1, forward strand.
ATCGTCAGAGCTGCTGGGGCTCGGCGTAATGGTTGAACTAGCTATATCACTACCCGCATCACTGTCACTGCTAGCTGCACTGCCATCTTCACTACGGTCAGCACTGCCACTCTCACTACTGTCACTGTCCCCGCCACTTTCCTCTTCACTAACATATTCAGCTGTACCTATAGGCAACTCGAAATCAAACGGATTTTGCACCTCCAGCTGTTGGAGTCGCTGCAGCATCACTTCAACTTTGTGGGGCTTCATTTCCCCGGCTTTGCGCATATGCTTAGTTGTGTTTTTGAGGTGTGTTCTGATGTTAGTCTCCGCCATGACCCCCGCTTTCCCCTCATAGTCCTCCCACATCAACAACGACTCGTCTACCTGCAAATACTTTTTGGCATCCCATTGGCCCAGTAGCTCGTGGACTATGCGCATATCTGCTCGAATACAGTAGTCCGAGCTCGCTACATCTTTGGTCCAGAAGCCGAGGTTTTCAAGCCCAAAGACTACGTCGTCGACCGTCATACCAGTCTCTCTAGCTATATCAGCAATTTTTGTGACGGAGAAGTGTGCGGCTGAATCTGCGGGCAAACTTTGGTCCGCGATTTCAGCCACAGAAGAAGCGGAAGCATGCATCCTCGCAAGACTCCTACATAGTCGGATCCGCCAATAGTTAGTATACGACTTAAGCCCCAGATCCGAAAGCGGTTTTTCAGGTGTTCCCAGTGTACATTGCTTCCGAGTTAGTAGATAGGAAAAATCTATCAAAAAGCTTCCGTATCCACGACGCTGACTGAGTGGAAGTGTTAGAATACATGATACGTTGTACGCGTTGGACTTCTGTTTTGAGAAATACCCCACAATGTGACATCCACGAGCATCATTCTCGGTCAACACGTAAAAAAGAAATGGCTCTACATCATAATATAATGTCTTCGAATCGAGAAATAGTTTTGCTAATAGACACAGATTCTGACAATATAGCGGGCTCTTTTTACCATCTACTTCAAACACACTGTTATGCTTGTCACGGTAGATTTCGTTGCCAGGGGGGTATTTATACGGGCACTTGAGCCTGTGACGCCATGCTACATAGTCCGATGACATGTATTTGAGGCAGAATTCGCAGATACATAAAGTATGCTGCTTGGCATATTCTTCTGGATAAGGCGCGCTGTACCATGTGTCGATTTCGTATTTTGAGCCGATATGGATGTTGGAGAGAGTGGTGCGGCTGGATACACCGTTGTGGAGAGTGCGGCTGTACGGAGGGCTGGTGGTCGCCGCCGCATTGGGAACTTGCTCAGCGGCATGTTCCACAGCTAGCGTTTCCTGAAACAGCAGTTGGTCCCGTTGTCGTGGCAACGTCATTTGTGTATCAACCTGCTCGCCATGTAATAGCCCACGATATGGCTCCTCGTCAGAATCTTCGACCTCCTCGATTTCCTCGATAATCTTTGGCGTCTGCGACACAAATACCTCGTCGTTGCCAGCGGCGTTGCGGACTTTAAGTGTCGCTAGCCCGCGCCTGCTACTTTTATGTGGTTTATGCTTTTTGTAATATGTTCGGAATGCCGCATGTTCAGGGTAACTCTTGTTGCCGCCGCCGTCTCGATAGTCTCCTTCTGCGTGGAGGGTTGAACCCCCGCCACGACCTCCACCGTAGCCTAGTGCCCGTCGCAATTTCCACGGCAAAAATTTGAATTGCAGGGTTAATGTTTCTCCAGGTATATCTGCTTGTATTGTGACGAGCGGGCGCTTGCGAGGACGACCACGACGTTCCACTCGAGCCGAGGCCAGACGGATGCCCTCTTCGCGGGTCAATGTGGAGGGTGTAACGTGTTTTGGGGTAGTAGTGTTTCTACGAGTGGCAGTACTAGTTTCTGAGCGGACTTTTGTACTTCTGGTGGCAGTGTAATCCAGATCTTCTGTCTCGGAGTCAGCGCCATCCAGTAACGAGTGCCAGAACGCGGGGTCTGTAAGCGGGTCGACTAGAGAGCCTTTTGGACGCGCCTAGAGTTAGTGGGGAGTGACATATTGTGGTAAACGATATAGCTGATAGATATAACTGAATTACAGAGTTACCCAGATTCTTTTTAGTACACATACTTTTCGTTCTGGTCTACGCATGGCGTGTTGGTGCGCGTTGCTGATGCTGAGTGGTTACTCAGACGGGTGTGCTTTAGTGGGAGGTGTGCGGCTGTGCCGAACAGATGAAGATAGAGTTACCCGGCCTAAAGCATAGAATATGGATGAAAAAGTGACCATTACTAGTTGTATTGTATGTTTATGGATATGCATGTGTTTGTATGGTTATTTCATGTATGTTTTTGTATGGCGAAGCTTAGTTATCGAACTTCCACTGTTCTCTCTAGTGCATTGACTCTCTCTCTCTTCGATTCACGAGACGGCTACTAGTAATAGTTGTTTTATATGTTTGTTTATTGTGTCATATTTTGTTTTAAAAGTTATGCTAGATACAGTAGTACTCTTAGCTTGTTTACATTTTCTGACTGTTCAGCTGTTTAGCTGTCTAATATACTTTTATACTTACACACGAACCTTAAAGGCCGAAATTTTATTTCATCATATTATTATGCAGTGAATATTACTATTATATTTATACTATTATAATTTTTTGTGATCATCACTTCCTACTATCGCAATCTTTCAGCTGTTCTAGTTTTTAGCATTGGTTATATCACAGAATTGCTTTCGCTGTGGATAATCACTCGATTGGGAATTGTTCCTGACGATCGTCCATGCCTAATCGATCAGATAACTTAGCCAGGAGACATACTCTTTTTTTTGTGATATCTAAACAATTTAGTAAAAGTGAAATGCATCATAACAGTAAAATATCAGCAAAGTGCTAGCTGCTTAAGTGCATACCATACTGATGAGACCGAATCCTTGCTGGGGTCACGTGATGTCATGAGTCTGTTTCAACTGTGTCTCACACCTTTAGTTACAGCCCAAGTCTACTATCACTCATCTGCAAGTACCCTTTCGGCAGATCTAAACTAAATTTCGAATATTTTCCTCTTTTCTCTTTTGTTTCGTACCTTTTCTTTTTTTTTCGATTTCCTCTGTTTCATTTCTCATCTTTCATTTTCCTTCTCCCTTCTACCACCACACCAACTCACGATGAGAGCGTCACAGCTGCTGATGCCCCTGAAAAAGGCCAAAACAACCGACACGCTGGAATTGCTGCTGAATCACGGATATATCCGACAATCCTCTGCAGGTGTATTTAACTTGTTGCCATTAGGGTTTCGTGTGCAACAGAAAATTGAGACCATAATCAGACGTAGACTCAACGAGATCGGATGCCAGGAAACAAGCCTGGCTACGCTGACACCCACAGATCTGTGGAAGCAGAGCGGCAGGATCTCTGGCCAAGATTTGTTTTTTGTAGATCAGGGCCGTGCAAGTGTAGGTGCCAAATACTTATTGGCTCCGACAGCAGAAGAAGAAATGACTCAGCTTGTAGCCAATCAGGTATCGTCGTATCGTCAGTTACCGCTGCGGCTGTACCAGATCAATAAAAAGTTTAGGAACGAGAAACGGCCACGTGGAGGGCTGCTACGTGGTCGTGAGTTTGTCATGAAAGATCTTTATACTTTTGACGAGACGGAGAAGGCCGCATTAAAGACATATTACCAGGTACAGGAAGCATACAACCGCATCTTCAAAGATCTGGGAGCTCCATTCGCCGTTGCTGAGGCAGATGCCGGCACAATAGGTGGCTCATTGTCACATGAATACCATTTTATTTCCGATGCCGGCGAGGATACAGTGGTGAGGTGCAAAGGATGTGGGTATACGGCGAATGTGGAGAAAGCAGAGTATCATGTGCCAAAAGAGGCTAATCAGGGATTAAAGCGGCAGGAATTTCCGGTCGCTGACACATCTCAGATCTCTGGCCCTCCTGAATTTACCCCATCTGTAACATACTTTCTCAGCAGCGACAAACAGACACTCGTAGCCGCATATTACCCAGCGCATCGTCGAATCAATCCATATTTGGTAGCCGGGGAAATGCCGCTGCTAGACTGTCACAATCCCATTGAAACTTTCAGGCAGTCTCTGCAGCAAGACAGTCTTGGCATCGACTGCCGACTGTTGCGTCTCATCGACCCCTGGATCGACGGAGCCGATCTGCCGGAACCAGATGAAAGTCTGCATTTATCCAAGCGCATGACCACTACACTTATAACACCAGTGACATTTGCAGAAGAAGATGATTCCTGTCCTGTATGTCATGAGCCTGAGAGTCTCGCGTTTGAAAAAGCCATTGAAGTAGGGCATACTTTTTACCTCGGTACTAAGTATAGCGAAGTGTTTGACGCCAGTGTGCAGAATAAAGAGGGTGATAAAGTTACTCTAGAGATGGGCTGCTATGGAATTGGTGTTTCTCGACTTGTTTCAGCGGTAGCTGAGACCACAAAAGATTCCCATGGGCTATGTTGGCCCGCTTCTGTGTCGCCATTTGATGTTCTTGTGATTGCCCCTGAACAGGTGGGGCCTGAGATCACGGACCACTTGGAGACACATGGCATATCTGCGCTGTGGGATGATCGGTCCACTCAGTTTGGACTGTTGCTGGGCAACTCCAGGTCCTTAGGGTTTCCACATGTGGTTGTTGCGGGCAAGCATTTCCAGGAGACAGGGGAGCTGGAGGTGCAGCCGCGTGGGGGTGACTCCATTTTTGTAAGGAAAGAGGAGTTGGTTAAAGTGTGGCAGTGATTTGACCGATAGCTGACCTGTAGAAGTTGTAGGAACGCGGTTCAGGGACACAGCTTGATGTCATGACAAAAAACACTTTGTACATATTAAATTGAGCAATATTATGTTTTAATATTATTGCATTGTATATTATTTTCTTTAGTGTAACTTCAGTATATTGCATTTGATGTTTGTTGCATTGTGTTGTGATCTTCAGGGGTAGAAATTTGGCAGTGAAAATCAAGCGAAACAACCATATAGGCTATATAAGTACTCCTATGTTTCTCTTTTAGGACATTTGTCTTTATTCAGTATACTATATATAGGTCGTCTATACTGAATTTTGAAACTTGTATATCTTATATCATCTGTTGTGAAGTTCATATAATATGTTCATATTTTAAACAGTTCATCATCCAAACACTCAGAACTATCCCATTCTAATGGCCATAGATTAATAACTATGCTTCTTTATTGTATTATATATTCATTTTATATTATATATCGTATATCTCATTTTATATTCTATATCGTATATCTCGTTGTATCACATTGTCTATTGGATATCCTCTTGAACAAAAACAAAAGGGAAAGAAAGTCTCAAACATGCAATAGCAGTTTGCGTACAGGTCATAGATCATGTCCTCGTAAATTCATATCAGGTCAATCAATGGTCTTGTCTTTTAGAATCGTCTAGAATAGGTTTGTTGGCAAAGGACATGACGCTTCCAAAAGAATCCGTCAAGCCGTTGATGTCATAATGCCAGGGTCCATGGCCAGGGGCCATGCTAGATCCAGATCCAGATCCAGGCACGGGGGCATAACCGGAGTGGCTGGGCATCGTCCGAGGAGCCACACCCGGTGCATTCGGCATGAAGGAATGATGGTCATGTGTACCACCACCATAGAAACTCAGGGGCGGGGTCTGTGAGGGTATGAACGGCGACCCAACGTGCGGACTTGCATGCGACACCGGCGTGCTACGGATATCAGCAAATGACCTGGTTCCACGCAGCTGCTGCGGTTGGAAGTAAGGATATTGTGGCTGAGGATGCTGCAAAGCAGAGTCGTGTGGTACGGCAAAGTGGTGATGGTGGCCTGGGGAACTCGCAGACCCAGAAACAGGCTTGGACACTAAAATCTGGCCTTTGTCGTTTCCGTTGCTGCTGCCGGTAAAAACCAGCCCGAGCTGGCTGCATAAAACAAACACGGTCTTCCGTTGGTGGGATGCAAGAGGCGTCGCAAAAACGTATTCGGATCGATGTTTGTCGTCACGAAACAGCAATAGCTGCGAGTAGAACCCTAATGTTTCTGGATCGTTGAGATCCACTTTCGCGGAGTAGGCATGGCTGTCTTTGTTTGCTGTGCCAGACTGAGTGGTGATGCCCGTGTCCATGTCTCCGTCTGTATTGATAGGAGTGGTATTACTGACTAATACAGCAGGAGTACCAGCTTTTGTAGAGTGATGCTGCTGCTGCTGATTATCGCCGCCATTATGGCCATTGTGGCCCCCACGATACTTGGGTCGATGCTGCTCTTCCAGTTGACCCCGTCTCTCCCGTTTTTCGCGCTCAATTCGTTCACGTTCGACCAGGGGAAGCATTTTCTTGTACTCCACGCGTAGTTTTCGACCTCCAATTTCACGGCCGTTCAAGTGCGAAATCACTGCAGCTGTTTCCTTTGGAGAAGTGAAGTTTGCAAAGGCCAAACCTCTGAAAACACCATTATCAAAGTGGTAGTTGAAGGCATAGGGCAGAGGCAGTTCTAGTGACGTCATCACATCTAGCAGTTGTTCTTTTTTGATAGCAAACGGAATGTTCTTGATGACCACAGCTGTGGGGATGAGCTCGTCGTCTGCGAGGCTCCCTAGTGATGTGGACAAATCTGCCGGAAGCGAGCCATGCAAAGAGCCATGCAGTGAGAAAGCAGACAAAGCAGATCCACTCGAGCTGATCGAGCTTGGCACGGCAGTACCTGGGTTTGTGCCCGTAGCAGTAGTTGAAGCAGAACTCATGCCAGCTATAGGAATGCCCCCTGTATGAGACATGGCCACAGAAGTATGATGAGCGGAAGCCAAACCAAAAATGTCAGGTGAATGACTGCTTGATACAGCACCAAGCATCGGAGTGGTGATTCCTGCCAGGCCGGGGGATGCGCTGTTGGATGCAAGATCGGACGACCGACTGGTGACAGACAGCACAGGAGATGCAGGTGTCAAGGATTTGACGGAGGTAGCTGACGAAAGCCATGGGGTTTCGAATACACTTGCTGGTGAAGTTGCGCCTGTGCTGGCAGACGTGCTGGCGGCGACTGTCGAGTTGTTGGAGCTGGTGGATTTCCATAAATCATAGCTGTCGGTGCTGAACATGTCAAAGTGTCGGGATTGAGATTTCCTGGCACATTGGCTGGAAGAAGTCTGCGGTGCGGGTGTGTTTGCAGACCAATTTTTGAGGAAAGAAGAGCCATTAGCAGCTGTTGCTGAAGTTGAGGTGGATCCGGCAGATCCGACTGGCTGTTTGGAGGAATCCATGGTGGAGTGTGAGATGTTTGTTTGTATGTGCTTTGCGGCCGTATAGCTGCTTTTAGGCGTGCTTAGAAGTGACAATACTGCTTTTGAGGTTTATCGGGTTGCGTTGGGTTAGGTTGGGTTGTGGCAGTGCTGCTGTCGTTGTGTTATTGTTGCTATGCCGCTGTTATTGCTGAGCTGTCTCCGTTGCAGAGTTGTTAGACAAGAACAATAGAGAAACAAAAAAGAAAAGAAAGAATAAAACAAGCACAGATACCAATAAGGAATCAACCAATCAACCAATCGAAAGCTGTGTGTTGTGTGTTTTTTTGCTCGTGTCACCGATTGATGACGTTTCAGCCAATTTCGTTTGATTTCCCCTGCCGTAGACCTCAGCGGCAGTGCGGGAAAGTCGGCAGGCAAAGAAAGCAAGCAAATTCACACAATTCGCAGTGAAAACAAGCCAACGTTTGCTGAAGAGCTCTGACAGGGTAATTCCGTGTTTTCGCGGATTTTCCGGTGTTTTTTTGGCTGCGAGCAGGTTTCTCCGGCTCTAAGGCAGTGAAGCTGAAAGTGAATGGCAGGAGGGAATGTGGAATACCCAGCCCGGATCTGGGAGGAGATAGAAAATACGGCTGAGCAAAGACAGGGGCGGCGAAGAAAGCAAAAAAGGGGCGGGAAATAAAAATTAAAAAATAAAAGGGGTTGTAGGTGGAAGATAGAAAGTAAATATGAGAAAAAATAAATCTGTTGAATGCATTGTGTTGAGATTGGAGTTGTATGATATCTGCCAAGTTTCTTGGTTCACTGCCGACTCGGTGCCCTCCAAGTCCAACAACGGGGGTGGTTGCTATTGTTGAAGCAAATGCTAATTTTATCAACTTTTTTGTTTTTTGTTTTATTAATATGAATATCTCTATGTATGATAAAGGCATATTTTCTGTTTATCTGTCTGACGTTTTGGCCTCTTGTTTTATTGCTTGACTTCCTCTCATCGTCACGTGCTCCATTGCTATGCCAATGGCACTCCATCTTCGATCAAACGATTAATATAAAGGCGGAAAATCTTCCATTTCAACTTCAACTTCAATCACAAGTCAGTTAATTTGTTCGCACTATTAAACATTCAATCTGATTCTTTCATCTGACTTTTTTATGCAATCCTTTTCTTTCTCGTCGGTCCTCGGAGTTGTGGCACCACCACCCGAGCCCGTCAATTTTCGATCCGACATATTTTCAACAGCTTGATCTGATAAGCCGAGAAAGGGGTCGGAGACTTATTGCAGAACAACAGCTACACTGTAAGGCCCTAAATAATGGATTTTCTATCAGACGGTCATTATAAATGTGTTCAATCCTTTTTTCAGTACTTTTGTGACCAATTGGCCATTGTCTCTGTGTTCTACTCGTTGCTGACTGCCTTCTCACTGAGCACACCCAATTCCTACCGGACTCCCGCCAAGCTCCACCCAGAATCCCCACCCAACTACCTAGGAGTGACCAAACTTATCCAGCTCCCCACCCAACTGGACCCATCTCGACCCAAATTCACCCATTTCCCCACCCAACTCCACTAACCATCGACCAAGTTTTCTCACTTCTGCCTCACGCTTATCATGAGACCAAGCATACGCACCGCCAGTATTGCGCTTCAACTCTCATCCCCTGTTAGGGCCTATGCTCGTCTCAATAGAGGCTTACTCTCTGTAGACGGCCCTGAAAGCAGCCATTTTCTCAACGGCATTGTCACCAACAAAATCGACGGATCAAAGCGTGAGTTCGAAGGCACCTATGCTGCATTTCTCAATGCAAAAGGCAGAGTCATGGCTGATGTATTTTTGCACAGAAAAGATACGCTGGAAACAATCTCAGAGTCGGGTTCTGCTTCTGCCTCTTACCTGATTGAATGTGATGCTGCTATTACTAATCAGCTCTATAGCATGCTGAAAGTATACAAGTTGCGAGCCAAAGTCAAGTTAAGCAAGCTTGATTCTTCCAACTACAATGTGTTTGCAATCTGGGATGATACAGAGGCAGCTGGCAAGCAGTTTTTCCCTCTGTCCTCTGCAAATCCGCTGCTATTACAGCGAAATAAACCGGGCTTTATCAGTGCCGCTTCCGACAACCGAGCCCCAGGGTTTGGGCTACGCATTATCTCCGATAACTCCGTCACATCTCCTCGCGATTTCTTGCATGATTCTTTCTTGAATTTGGGTCCGTTAGAACCCACAGATCCTCTCAATTATGCGCTCAGAAGAATTCTCTACGGCATCCCTGAAGGTGCGGCTGAGCTGCCGCCAGAACAGGCACTACCGCTGGACTCCTGTATGGATTATATGGGTGGTGTAGACTTTGACAAAGGCTGCTATTTGGGACAAGAACTGACGATTCGGTCTCATCACCATGGTGTTGTGCGCAAGCGTATCATTCCTGTGGTCCTCGGAGATTCGGCAGATCTAGTCTATGATCCGACAAGTGGTATAGAGGATAGATATGCGGGCAGCAGTATCATGGAAGATGACCAAGCAGATCCTAAATCAGACCCTGAATCAGCAGCTGAACCTTCATCTGAATCCCCCAGCCCTTTTGCATCTAGACCCACCCGTCCTAAGAAAAAAAGGCCCTCAGGAACTTTACTTTCCTCCCTGGGCAACGTGGGCCTGGCCCTAGTAAGACTGGATCATTTTGCCAAGCCAAATGCCCGATTCTACCTGGATAGATCAAACATTCCAGTCAAGGGTTTTGTACCATATTGGTGGCCTTAGTTTGTTCAACAACACGAAATATACGACTAAAAACGAATATAACAAATATAGGAGCATAAAATATTCTTTTCATCTTGTTTCCACACTTTTTTTCTTCTATTTCTGTTATACTTTTGTGTCTGTTCTCATCGTGCGGCTGTGCGCCGCCTCACTTCGCCCATCGATGACTCAAAATTTTCAGCCTTAGAGCCGAGCTCAAAACTCTTCTTGCTATCCAACCAACAACTCCAACAAAATGTCCGCGTCTCCTGTAAGTTTTGATTCTTTCTTTTTTTTCCTACTAAATATGCATTTTGTACTAACTTTCAGATGTTTGGCCCCAACGGTGTTTCCCGTTCCTCAACTCCTATGGAAGAAGCTGAAGATGTCCGAAGTAAGTAGCTGTGCGGAGTAGAATCCGACTTTTGGCAGTTGTCCACGTTTGCTCGGGAAATCTTTGCCAATCTTCGGGCCTGTGATTTGTATATGCTGGTATTATTGTATGCTAGATTTCTGGCTTTTTATGTTTGTTAGAAGCTCAATTTTTCAGCTGATTTCTGTGGGTTTGATGCGGGGGCTCGTCTGATCAGACTCGTTTTATGATCTCCTGATTTTCCATTTTCACACAACAAAATCTCCATTAAACTGATATTCTATATTCATATTGTCGGGTTTGTTGACTGCCGATTTTTTGCTTCAATTACTATCTTCTAGCCCGAGTTACAGCAGGCTTTTGTTCATAGCACGTGGTCCACTGGTTTCCTCGATCTCATTCTAACATCTTAGTTCTCGGCTACGACCCTCTAGTTCCACCTGCTCTTTTACAGCAGGAAATTCCTGCTACCCTGAAAAGTCAGGCAACAGTTGCCAATGGCCGAAAAGAAGCCATTGCTGTGATTTCCGGCACCTCGGACAAATTGCTGTGCGTCGTTGGGCCTTGTTCCATCCACGACACTAAGGCTGCTCTAGAATACGCTGCCAAGCTTAAGACGCTTGCAGATGAACTTTCTGGGGAATTGGTGATAATCATGCGGGCATATTTGGAAAAACCCAGAACAACAGTTGGCTGGAAAGGTCTCATCAACGACCCTGATGTAAACGAATCTTTCGACATTAACAAGGGTCTGCGAGTTTCACGACAACTTTACACAGATCTCACAAGTGTCGGTGTTCCAATTGCCAGTGAAATGTTGGACACAATCTCACCACAGTTTCTGGCAGATTTGCTTTCTCTTGGAGCCATTGGTGCTAGAACCACAGAATCACAACTTCATCGAGAATTGGCATCCGGCCTGTCCTTCCCCATTGGTTTCAAGAACGGTACAGATGGAGGAGTTAATGTGGCAGTAGATGCTGTCCATGCTGCAGCCGCGTCTCATCATTTTATGGGTGTCACGAAACAAGGCATTGCTGCGATCACCACGACCAAGGGCAACGACAACTGCTTTGTCATCCTGCGAGGTGGTAGTAAAGGCACCAACTACGACGAAGAGTCAGTGCACCAAATCAAACAGAAGTTGGCAGGTACATCTATTCCTGTCATGGTAGACTGTTCTCATGGAAATTCCAGCAAGGACTACCGTAACCAGCCCAAGGTCTCGTCGGAGGTCGCTCGACAAGTCAGTGCCGGTGAACACATTCTTTGTGGTGTCATGATTGAGTCGCACTTGTTTGAAGGTAAGCAAGCTGTTGGTCCTGAAGGCCGTGCCGGTTTGAAATATGGAGTATCTATTACAGACAGCTGTGTTGGCTGGGACACCACTGAAACCATGCTTCATGAGCTGGCAGCTGCTGTTAAGGCTAGGAGAGCTCTTGGTGAAAAAAAATAGGAAAATAAAGAATGGCAGAAGGTCAGGAGACCGAGTAGATGGTATTTAATGACAGAGAGAAAGGCTGTATTGAATGCACAGCTGTGCACAGCATACTAGGAGAACTCTGATTTAGCAGTAACAAAGATCAGCTAGTTATTGGACTATTTAATAAATAAATAAAAGAAGAAAGTGAGGAGAAGTGATGTGAACCGAAGTCAATGGAGACAACAGGCGGTAGAGAGGCAGGTGCGGCTGTGCTGTACGGCTGTGCTGTGCATATTAAGTTGGCTTTTAACAAGCAGAAACAATGATTATTTAGTAGTAAAAAGAGATATAAACAAAAGCAACTGAATAGTAACATTATAAATAATTATAATACGTTCCATTAGTATCGATATCCTTTTACATGCATTGATAAAGCGGCTGACGCTCGCTGCACAGCCGTGCATGCACAGCCGCGTACGATCTAAACTTTTCCTCCACCACCAAGATCTCTTTGAGTCATCATCCATCAATAGTCAACATGAAAGTCCATGTTATCGATGTAGACAGCGGCAATTTGCAGTCTCTGGCAAATGCTGTTGAGAAGCTTGGATATGAAGTCGTATGGGTACGGAATGAAGCCGAGTGCTACGACGCTGTTGAACACGCCGAGCGCTTGATTCTGCCTGGAGTCGGCAATTTTGGCCATTTTATGGACCAGATTAACGCACGAAACCTCAGCGAACCTATTCACAAGTACATAGCCAGTGGAAAACCTGTTATGGGCATTTGTGTGGGATTGCAGGCAGCTTTCCACGGGTCCGTGGAGTCACCGACTGCTCACGGCCTAACATTGATCAACGGTGATTTGCGTAAGTTTGATGACACAACAAAGTCTGTGCCGCATATTGGCTGGAATAGTGCGAACTTCACAAAAACTACCTGTCTTTATGGAATCTCGCCATACGAGAAGTATTACTTTGTGCATTCGTTTGCTATGTTTGATCTCAACCAAATAAAACAGCAAGGCTGGGAATACACTGAAACAACCTACGGAAATGAAAGTTTTGTATCTGCCGTTGCCAAAGACAATCTTTTTTTCACTCAGTTTCACCCAGAGAAAAGCGGCACTGCTGGTTTGAAAGTTCTTGATGAGTTTGTCAAGCAGAACAAGTATGGCTCTAATGATGGTACTCAAACGACCAGCAGCTCAAAGAATGGACTCACAAAAAGAATCATTGCCTGTCTCGATGTAAGATCTAATGATAGGGGAGATTTGGTGGTCACTAAAGGAGATCAATATGATGTGCGAGAAACAGGAAATAGTCAAGTACGAAACCTCGGCAAGCCGGTAGAAATTGCACAGAAATACTACGAACAGGGAGCCGATGAAGTCACGTTTCTGAACATCACATCTTTCCGAAACTCGCCTCTACAAGACCAGCCCATGCTGGACGTGCTGAAACTAGCGTCCAAGTCTGTGTTTGTGCCACTGACTATCGGTGGAGGTATCAGAGACACTGTGGATCCTGTGACAGGCAGATTAGTACCAGCTTTAGAAATTGCAGATCTTTATTTCCGATCTGGTGCAGACAAGGTGTCTATCGGAGGAGACGCTGTGTTTGCTGCTGAGAAATATTATGCCAATGGTTGTGAAGGAGATGGCACTTCACCCATGGAAACTATTTCCAAGCCTTACGGAGCTCAGGCTGTAGTTGTATCTGTGGATCCCAGACGAGTCTATGTTTCCCGGCCCGAAGATGCTCCAAACAACATGCATGTATTACAGACAAAGTTTCCTGGGCCTAATGGTGAACAATACGTGTGGTATCAGTGCACAGTTAAAGGAGGCCGAGAGGGCCGTAACTTGGGAGCTTATGAATTGGCGAAAGCTGCAGAAGCATTGGGTGCTGGTGAGCTTCTCCTCAATTGTATTGACAAGGATGGGACCAATTCCGGGTTTGATCTCGAACTGATCAACGATATCAAAGCTGCTGTGCATATTCCTGTGATTGCGTCCTCGGGGGCCGGAAACCCTGGACATTTCGTACGGGTATTTTCAGAAACTAAAACTGATGCTGCTCTTGGAGCTGGTATGTTTCATCGTAATGAGTACAAGGTTAGTGAAGTGAAGGAGGCATTAAGAAAAGAGGGGTTTGAGGTGAGACTATAAACGTAAGCCACTTTTGTTCTTCTATTCCCTTTAGCAGCCATTGGAGCAACTTTAGTACTTCAATTATTTTGGCAGTAGTATAAGCTATTTGACAGTCACTTAATAATCACTCGGGCTGTCATTAATCAGACTACCTTGATTTCCAATTCCGCATAGCTTCTATCAATCATATGAGCTCTTAGATAACACTTAGATTGTAATTTCGTATACCATTTGGTATAGCTTTAATCAAATCACCTTTTCATGCACTCTCCGGATTCTCTCAGATCTGATTTCATTTCTTCCCGATTGGGAGTTACCCCTGAATCACCCCTGAATCTCGATGGGAGCCGAGCCCCTGAATCACTATGATTTCAAAAAGTCCATTAACACAATAGCTAAAGCATCAGTATTGCTTGTATATTGTCTACGCTTGTTTACATATTCTTTTCATATAGATTAATTGATTTTGTCACTTCTGCGGAACACCTGCTGACACACTGAACCGGCCTCCAGCTCCCGCTAGCACCATGTTCACTCCTGTAGTCGCAGTGTTCTTGATTCGACGTGGAATCTGCTCATCTTCCGCTTCATCTTCTCCAGCAGGTTTGCCGTGTCCAAGCTGATAAAGTTCGCCGAATCCCCAGGTCCATAGAGCCCCGTCTTCCTTGCTTATGGCAATACAATGCTGTGTGCCACTGGTGACGAACTTCATTTTAGGCAGTGGTACAGTTTCATCTTCATAGTTTCCAACCTCCAGCTTCTGTACAACAGGAATATAAGCCGCCCGGCCGGATTTTGAATACACGGTTTCGGAAGGGTAACTGCTAGTTGGCAGTCCAAGTTGATAGAAGTTGTTCTCACCCACAGTATAGACAGAGCCATCATCAGCCAGGAAAATGGAATGATGATCCCCACCATCCACTTGTACAACCTTCTTGTTTTTGAAAAAAGGCACTAAAGTTGGAGTTTCGATGACATGGCCGTCAGAATTGGAGATTCCAGTTTGGCAGAAGTTGTTGAGTCCCCACGCCCAAACTTGTCCATTTACATCCACTGCAAATGAATGGTATTCGCCACAGGCTACATATTTGATATTGACTAGCTTGGTGATCTTTGATGGTCGGAATGTCTTTGTTCTTAGTCGGGTGTTCACGGCGTAACCCAGCTGGAAGTTTTGGCCAATTCCCCACGAGTAAACACTACCGTACCTGTCCAACAATAAGAAATGTTCCTTGCCTCCTGCGACTTGAACGACGTTGTCAACGCCGAGTAAAGGCGCGGGGGTTCGCTGTATAGGGACGCCGGGTCGGAATGCCTTTTCTCCTTCGTCATTGAACGACCCCCATGCCCACACATGACCAGTACTAGTGACAGCCAGTGAACAACTGTCAGTGGCTGCAGCTGCAACGAATACAGCTGTTTCCGGAAGTCCCTCGACTTTGCCAGGCGTAGATTCTAGAGCATTCAGCATGACGTCCTCGTCTTCGCTCTCATCATCAGCTAGCGGCGGCTCCACAGAGTTTCTACCGAGGATACCAGTGTCATTGGGCCCCCATGACCACAGCTTTCCTTCTTTGTCAATTGCAATCACGTGAGCTCCACCTACGGCTAGGTTCACTATACCCACATCTTCTCGAGGAAGCAACGGATTAAGCCGCGGCCGCTTGACTTCCAAAACCTTAGGTCCCAGTCCGAGCTCACAAATGTTTCCGGATCCGAAAACATAGACATTTAGTGCTGTTGTCGGCAGTTGTACGAACGAATTCAATGTGTTTTTGACGGCTAATGAGGTTCGTCGGCTGGCCGGGGCACGTGATGAAGACCGCGAGCGTGCCCGCAGCGTCTTGGATCGTTTGATCGAAGCAGCGACCGCATGGCCATTTGCCTCGAACTGGTCTCGGCTTCTTTTCTCCATTTTCTGCTGTAGTAACTGCAATGCTGGTTGCTGTGTTGACAAAATTCTGGCACAAACAATGCGGAAAAATTTAGCAGACTGGGTGGAGGGTGTGAAGCGAATTGCGGCAATTCATTCCACCAATGTGGTTTTAAAAACTTTCTAATTCTCTATAAACAGTTTAAATATACTTTTAATACTCTTTTACAAAAATTTCAGAGAATTCCAAACTTTTTTGGTTGAGTTTATCGGCATGTCTACTATAGACCAGCAATGCACGGCTGTGCTGATCTGCACAGCCGCACTTCAAAATTTCAATCCAAAACTTTTTTTTCTGGCTTAATTTTTTTTTCACCTGAAAGAAACCAATACCGAATCAATATGCCTAAAGCAAAGACCACCAACGAGCGTCCGAGGCATGATCCTTTGCATGTAGAGCTGTCAGAAGGTAACGGTATTTTACGTACAAAGACTAGGGGCAAGCGAGCTTCTGCAAACACAGACACAAACTCCAATGACCAGGCCGATGCATACATCGATTCCAGAACATCGAGAAAGATTTTGCAAATGGCACAAGAGCAGCAGCGGGAAATTGACGGGGAAAACGAAGTGGAGTTTCCTGAAGACGAGGATTTCTCGGAACAAGAACAGGAACAGTATTCCGAGTCTGGCGAGTGGGTGGACGATGAGTCTGAAGACGATGCGGAGTTCTATGAAGAATATATTGAGAACATGGACGTAGATCCTACAGAAGAGTCCCTTTTTAGAAAGTACATGGGTGGCCATGCTGAGGGTGACGATGCTGATGAAAACGAAAAGCCTGTGACTCTCGCCGATAAAATTATGGAAAAGATCCGAGAAAAGGAGCAACGAGAATTGCGACAAAAGAATCCAGAACTGTTCCAGGATGAAGAGCCGCAGGGTGTCATGCTTCCGCCTAAAGTCATTGAAGTATATACCCGAGTAGGAGAACTGCTTTCTAGGTACAGATCAGGCAAGCTGCCCAAAGCGTTCAAGATTATCCCATCTCTTAAAAACTGGCAGGATATTCTGTATGTGACACAACCAGATACCTGGTCCAATCAGGCAGTGTTTGAAGCTACTAGACTATTTGTGTCAAATTTAAAATCTGGACAAGCCCAGATATTCATCAACCGAGTTGTGCTGGAAGTTTTCCGTGAAAAACTGCAGAGTGAAAAGACCTTAAACTATCATCTATACCGAGCTTTGAAAAAAGCCCTGTACAAACCTGCAGCGTTCTTTAAAGGCTTTCTTTTTCCACTATGTGAGTCCGGCACATGTACATTGCGTGAAGCCATAATTGTAGGCTCCGTTCTCACCAAAATTTCAGTACCAGCTTTGCATTCCGCTGCTGCTTTGTTGAGACTAGCTGACATGCAGTATTCAGGCCCGAATTCGCTATTCATCAAGATCCTACTGGATAAAAAGTATGCATTACCCTACAAGGTCATTGATGGCGTTGTTTTCCATTTCATAAGGTTCCGACAGCATAGAGACAAATTGCCTGTCATCTGGCATCAGGCCTTCCTAGTGTTTGCTCAACGATATAAAAACGACATCACTGATGATCAGAAAGACGCTCTTCTTGAAGTTTTGCGCAGCCAGGTGCATGCTGGAATAACACCAGAAATCAGACGAGAGTTGCTGTCGGGGAAACCTAGGGATAGTGATGCGGTCATGGAAAGTTGAATTCAAAATAGATTCCTGTAAATTCAATGCAAAAGCAAAAACAAAAGCAAAACTCAAATTCATAAACCATAAACCCTTATATATATAAATGCTCACCATGTCTCGAGCTTGACTAACAGTGTCGAAAATATATACTCCTCACCTTGCAAGTCTTGCAGTCGCAGATGTCGGTATCCTTGGTTCATGTTGCACAGACGAGCTGTATACACAGCAAAAGTAAGATCACCAGAACACACTGTGAATCGCAGAAAACAAAACTCGTAGTCGTAATGCTTGATTTTAATTTCGTATTCTGTATTCCATTGAGGATTAAAGCCGTTGTTCTTCACCGACCCAGTCTTCCATTTGTAATCCTCCGAGACTCCATATACTTCGAGCCGCACATACGGATCAAGTGTGGTATCCGCACGTAGTTCTTTCGGTCGTGGCAGCTGCTGTGCAGAAACAATGCTGACCTTGAGGTTGAGCTCACTGCTTGTTTCCTCCATGCTTGTTGCATCTATCTGTAGTCTGAGAGAATCTGGCTTCAACACATACCCCGTTCGGTCAGCAAACAGCGCATCATTCAACTGCAGACCTACATCATTAGTCTGCCAATTAAGTGCTACAAACTGAACTCCATTTCGCCAGTACCGGATAGGATCAAAGTTAGAACTGGTCATACGGTAAGCAGCAGGGTAAACTCTCATGAGATACCTTCGGTTGTGCTTCTGTAATTGCTGAGTTTTTAGTGCATCTTTCAGCATTCCATTGACAGTTCTTTCCGATAGAGAGAATATGTGGTTGGCTGTTTTCGAAGCTGGTAATGAGAAATTCGTAAATTTGATAGAGCTTGAGTAAACTCCGAGATCAGATAGTTCCTGGATTATCTTGGTTTGCTTGTGTATTCGACGAACCAGACGATGAGAGCTTGAAGGAACAGAAGTATCGCTGAAACTATCAGTTACTGTACTACTGCTTGCACTGGTTATCTCATCACTCCAGCTGTTTGTGCCTGATACACTACCGCTACTGCTTGTATTCTTCACTTTAATCAGGATTCTATAACGCAGATCCCATGGTGATGGCCAAGAAAGGCTTCCTGACATCAACGGCTCCGTCACCAGTTGCTTATCGAGCACACTTTTGAGAATTTCTAGCATTTTTTGCTGGTTCTCAGACTTGCAATGCACCTCCAACGAAAGCATTAGCGGAAGAGGAGTCGAAATGAACCCATACTTCCTCACAACTTGAATAACATCCCCAAACTCCAGAGAAGTTGTAAATCTGTGACCATGGCATACAACAGGTCCGTGGTCACCATCCCAGCAGTCTATTTCAATGCATCGACATCCGTTCTGTAGAGCCCTTACGTATGCTTCCACAGATGATTCGTCAGCCACCTGCCTTCCAATAAGGTAGGTATTGTGCGATGACGAGATATAATACTCATTTAATGGTCGTTGAAATCGCGGATCTACAACTCCTCCTTTGCTGAGAATTACTGTGTCTCCAGTAGCTCCGGCAATGCACAATGCCGGGAAGATAGACGAAGCAAGCAAATCCGCAAATGATTCTGAAGATATGCTCAAAACATTTTCATCATTTTCTTTGAGTTTGCTGTCAGTGGTAGCAAACTTTCGGAAGATCTTTTCTAGTTGAGTAGGCGGAAGGTCCTGCTTCTGCACTTCGAGCACAAATCTACAGAAATCACTGTAAAGCATGCGATTCTGGCCGTTAAGGAAGCGGTGAAAGATCACATCTATTTCTGGCCGTTCTTTCAATAATTTGACAAAGTTCTGAAACTCATAGAAATTCAGAAATCCAGACTTGTCTTTGTCCGCTATACTGAACTTCTCCTTGAGGTAAGCAGTGGAGCAGTTGACATGCAATCTTCTGGCTAGTTTCTCGACGTTTCCAAAGGAAACCTGCTCCAGCTCTTCATCTTTGTATCTTCTCCAATGCACGTCTACAAATTGGTCTCCAGGCATAGACAAGCCTCCCATAAGCTCTCTCCGGTGGCGTGCCAGCTGAAGCAGCACGTTGATAAACATGTTCAGTTCGTCCTGTGTCGATGCGATGATATGCAATGCTTTCAACTTGTTGTTTTCTTTAGTATAAATAATGGATGCCCAGCGATTGGCGTGTTCTGCAGAAACCTTGAACACTTCACGATAGTTTTTGGCGTCCTCGCCTACTCGAAGCTCGAAGATTCTGTCTACCGAGAAGCTAGTTGATGATTTGGAATCCCACGTAACAGTTCCACTTTCCGGATCTATTACAAATGTCTTGCGGACTTTCTTTCTATGAGTGATTCGTAAGAATGTTACTCCGTTCTGGAGTGCCTGTGGAATCTGTAGAGAGTTCTGAGATTGCAGCAAAGCCTGGTCTTTCGAGATGCTATTCAACGACGAAGGATTGGAGTCAGTTTGGGTCAATGACAAGTCATCCTCATGCTCTTCACAATCCAGCTGAGTTAGTGGTGTGATTTCGGGTGTGCCATCTAAATTCTTGGCAGGAAGAGGCAGCTCTAAAGCCGGACTCATAGACATCATGTCCTTATCCAAATTAGGTCGGGAAGCAGTTTTTGGAGTCAGTCTACCGGTTTTTCTGACAGTCAATGGTCCGGTATCCTCATCATAGCCAGATAAAGAGGAGCCGGATGCAGAAGATGTGCTGAACGCCCTGGGCTTTCGTGGTGATAGTCCGGCCAACCCTAAAGCTGAAGGAGCCGATCTCGGCACAAGTTCTGGGGATGTCATGCTTTTTGCGACTTTCTTGACGTTCCGTATGAGTTTCGTGTTCGACAGTAGCGGGGTTGGGAAACTCGGGAATATGCTAGGCGATGCAGGTGTGCTTGAACCTGTGCCGTCGCTCAACGTAGTCTCATCGCCACTGGAAGAACCATTGGTCTCGGTGAGAAGAGTGGCTAAGATTTGTCTTCCCGTAGGAAACATGCTGGACAAAGTCTGTAAAGTTCTTCTGTAACTGTCACAAGGAGTATGTGATATGTGATCTCTATCGAATTCTTGCTGTAGCCAACCAGAATGGTCATTCAAGTATAAAAGTCCTCAGAAATAGGATCCACAATAAGGATCCAAAAGTATGGAACCTTTTTGATGAAACCAGAAGGTTCAAAAGTGCAGTTATGATCCGCAGATGAGCTAGCGTCAGTACCTGAAATGTGAGAAGAAAGAGATGAATTTGGGTTTGTGAACGGTCCGAGAAAATATCGAGAATGCATAGCCGTATGTACACAGCCGCGCCTGCCCAACCTCTTTCAATGGTGGCCCTCGGCTCACAAACTCATCAACCTCCACTCCACTTTTTAAGGAATACAGCATGTCAGTGAGGCCCAAACCGTGGGAAAAAGGTTAGTAAAAAACTGCAGGATTTTATTTTCTGTAATTATTTTTGCGTATACACTAGTATTTTTAAATTTTCTTGTTCTAACTATCCCAGGCGCAAGCTCGAGTACTGATGGGTTCGTCTCGGCTATCTCTCAAAACACATCACATGCATCTAATGCGGCTGCAGTGGCTTCTCAGGAGGAGGTAACCAGTGGTAACACGGCCGTTCCTGTGCTTCCTGATAGACCAGCGGGTAACGCTTTGTCTGCTGCATTACCTACGACTGCTGGCTATAGTCCTTATTCTGGTTCTTATAATGGGTATGGAAATTACGGAAATTCGTACGGAGGCGGTGCATACGGAGGCTCTTATGGCACAGGGTATGGAGGAGGATATGGCTCATATTCTTCACCTTATAACCGTTATGGTACTGGAATGTATGGTGCTGGTTATGGTTCTGGTGCATACGGCGCTGGAGCATATGGAACAGGAGCTTACGGAACTGACCCGAATTCTATGCGTGGATCTTTAGAATCATCAACCACAGCTACATTCCAACTCATAGAGTCTATTGTTGGCGCTGTTGGTGGTTTTGCGCAGATGCTAGAATCCACATACATGGCCACGCATTCGTCTTTTTTCGCCATGGTTTCTGTGGCTGAACAGTTTGGGCATTTGAAAAACTCGCTCGGTTCTATTCTAGGCATATTCGCGATTTTGCGTTGGTCGCGCAAGTTTATTGCTAAGTTGACGGGCAAAAGTACCGACGAAATCACAGCCAAAGATTTTGCCAAGTTTTCACGAAACCTGAAAGATTCGGCAGGCTCTTCTAGACCTAGGCCTTCATTCAAGCCGCTTTTGGTGTTTGCTGTGGCTGTGTTTGGGTTCCCATACTTGTTAGGTAAGCTTATTAAAGCTATGGCTGCTCAGCAAGAATCCAGTATGAGACGGCTTGGAGGTCCGACATTGCCTAATCAAGAAGGCCCTATCGATCCTTCTCAGCTGGAATTCTGCAAAGCTCTGTACGATTTCATTCCTGAAAATCCTCAAGTTGAGCTTGAATTGCATAAAGGAGATCTCGTGGCCATTCTGACGTCGCAGGATATCAACGGTAAGCACAGCCAATGGTGGCGTGCGAGGACCAGGGACGGAAGAACAGGCTATATTCCCAGTAACTATGTCGAGGTGGTGAAGAGTAATCCTAGGATCAAGGAGGAGGCTCAGTTACAGGATTCAGTTGTATCTGCATGATGGAGAAGGAGAGAGAGACAATGAAATGACAAGTTATGAAATAATGTTAGCTATTTATTGATGTTTATTGGATTGTAATATTTTTCTTTTGATTTCTTTAGTTTTCTCGTATAAGGTTTTTATTTGATTTGCAAAAAATTGGACGACACCGGAATCGAACCGGGGACCTCTCGCATGCTAAGCGAATGTGATAACCAACTACACCAGACGCCCGATATTGGTAGTTGTGAGAATGCATGTTATAATATTATTTATGTTGTTAGTCAGCACTGACTAAGTTTATTGAGCTTATATAATCGCTGACTATGTGTTTTTGTTATGTAAGCGCTGACTAAGCAGATGGTTTATCGACGATTTATAAACCATGTAAAAGTCGTGTTTCTCATAATAGACAGGCACTAAAAGCTGATATATGTGTTTATTTATTCGATAGGAAGACTTTAATACGGAATTGGCTCATTTAACCTACCTTAAACTCTCTCTTTCTGTGTTCTCTCAGACCTCTAGATCTCTTCTAGTATGATCATGCATATAGTGAACTTCTCTAGCCGATAGAAATAAGTCATGTGACATTTTGTTTGAGTCCGTATGTATGATTCTTTGATTCTGATTTATAAATCAATAATTATAGCGTTTGTCATTGTTGTGGGGTTTCTAGCTTAGGATTACTCTACTCCTATATAATCTTCAATTAGCATGCCTATAACTCAGATAATATGGAAACTCGCTACAAAATTTACAACTACATACAGCTCGACGACCATACCATCAAATCTTGTGAAAATTGTAATATAATCAGATATGGTGATAATCTAATAGTCTCCCAATTTTCTGCTAGAAATCGCTTCTTTTTTTGACTCTTTCATCGTCTGTTCTAACGCGATGGGCATTTGTTTACATTCGGTTTTCCCATCTCACAACAACTCTCCAACTTACATTACCGCGGTTCAAATCAAGCACAACTGTCGCCATGAGTGACTTTGATTTGACAGAAGTTTATACAGTTTTTGCCAGGGATCCTGCAGAACTCATTGAAGATATTCATTATAACGATGATGCGTTTGGAGGCTTGCTTGACGACTTGATTGATGTCTTGGCCGTTTCTCCAGACTCTATCACAGACGACACCAGATTCAAATCCGTGTACTATTTGATCAACTCATTTGGATCCTTATCTGATGAGGATCTGGAAAGACTGCTTGATTTGTTGATTTCCGGCTTCCACAAGCAAACACAAGAGGTTCAAGCTGCTTTAAAAGCCGGTGAGACTACTATTTTCAATGATTTGAAAGTGCCTCTGGAACAATATGGGTTTCTTTTGCATTATTACTTGATTCAGCTGGAAGGTCATAAACTTAAAGCATTTTTAGCAAAAAATATGAGCGCTGTTGGTGCTAATAGAAAGAAAGTTGCTGCTCGTAAAGAGCCTGGCGAGCTTACTACACAGATTCTAGACACATTGACTGTGGTGATTGACTGTTTGAAGCTAAATCTCGACGGGATCTTGGCTACAAGTACAGAGAGAGATACTTTCTGTGCACTATTTCTTCGTCCCGTATATCTTTTTATGGAATCAGAATACCTCATCAAAGTGAATGAAGTCCGAATGCATTTATTCAAAGTCATATGTCTTGCCGTGAAGATGCAACACCAACAAACTGCTGTGGAGACATCATTGATGCAATTAATCACGTATTTTGAACATCTTGCTGAACCAATTGTTGAGCTGCTGCAGATCCTACACGAGCAGTATGATCACCAGAAGATTATTGTATCCATCATCAATGAGCTTTGCTCCAAGCAGTTCAACAACAATGACACCAAAGGCCCCAAAGTGGTTTCCACATTTTTTACCACAGCCTCAATATATGTTCCTGACATTCTATTGAAACAGATGAGCACCATTGTCAGTCTTTTGCAGAGCGAGTCTAATACTCTGAGGACCGGAATCATCGAATCTGTTGGTAACATTCTTCTCCATGAAGCTGAGCAAGAAGAGGAAGTAGAAGGTGCCACTGAAAGGTACAAATCACAGGTAGATGCTCTATTGGAGTTGATCCAAGAACGGTGTCTTGACATCAGTCCTCATTGCAGGTGTAGAGCCTTAGATGTGCTGACCGAAGTGTGCTCTTTGGACATCAAGTTCACTAAACAAAGGCCACATATCACGAGGATTGCTGTCAATTCAATTCAGGACAGGTCTTACTTGGTACGAAAGCATGCAATGAAGCTTATAAGTAACTTGATTTCGACTCATCCATTCGGTCTGTTACATGGATCTCGATTGAACCTTGCCGAATGGAAGGGACGACTTAAAGCCGTCAACCAAGAAATTGACAAGATTGTTCCTGAGGATAACAGGGACCGTAAAAGTCTTAGTTTCAACCCACCTAGTAAGGAAGAGCTAGAAGGTGATATAGAAACCGAGAGTCTGGCAGATGAAGAAGAAGAAGAAGAAGCGAAAGAAATGTCAAGTGAAAACCAGGAGGAGCTCCAAGAGATGCCCTCTTCCATGGACGACCTCGCCACAAAACTCCAGCTCACAAAAAAGTATTATGTGGAAGCAATTGATTTTATACAGAAGATACACGAAGCTTTATCGTACGCCGAATTGCTTTTGTTCTCGAAGAATAAAAATGAAGTTATTGATGCTATGGACTTGTTTGTACTTGCGGATGCTTATGACATCGAGACTGCCCGACAGGGAATTCGAAAGATGATCCGACTCGTATGGGCAAAGGCGAACAATGACGAAGGCAATGCTATTCAAAGTCATTTGATTACCTGTTACCAAAGCTTATTCTTCGATTCTCCTGCAGGTTTGACAGAGAGCGAAGCAAACTTGGTTATTTCTCGTAATATCATCAGTTTAACATACGGTGCTAGTTTGGCAGAATTGACGTCTCTTGAACACATGTTGGTATTGGCAGTGGAGAGAGAGCAATTGGTTTCCAAAGGCTTGATCAAGACTCTATGGAAGATTTATGGTTATCCACAGGATATTTCCAAAAGTCAACGAAGAGGCGCCATCATCTTGCTTGGTATGATTGCATCTGCAGACCACACAGTAGCGAGTTCAGGTATGGAGCTTCTGCTGAGCATCGGTCTTGGAGAGAGGGGCCAAGAAGATCTTGGTTTGGCCAAATATACTTGCATCGCTCTTCAACGATGTGTGTCCAAAGATGAATGGAAGAAACTGCCTGACACGAGTAACAGCGAAAGTGAAGGTGCTTCTGGTCGACTACCCGTGCAACATGAAGCTATTCATAAGCTGGCTTCTTTTTTGCTAATGCCTCGTGCAAGTATGGAATGGTTCGGAGTCGCAGAGCAAGCAGTTAAAGCTATCAATGACTTGTGTGAAACGCCGAGTATTGTTTATTCTGAGGTGATCAAGGAGAAAACTAGACAAGTTTTTGGGGTATCAGGCGATGATGAGAGTATTGGAATCGACAGACAGGTAGGCTTGAGTCAGTTATTATTTATTGCGGGCGAGGTAGCGTTGAAGACGATGGTTTACCTTGAACGATGTGAAGCACTTTTCAAACGAGCCAAAATAGCTGCAGAAGGTACAGCTGCTAAAAGCAAAGATGCAAAAAAGAAGAAGAAGAGTACCAGGAAGGGGAAAAAGTCCGCAAAAGCAGATGTTGAGATAGAAGAAGAAGAGGCAGAGGAAGAGGAAGATGATCTAGAAATGGTGGGTGGTGGTACTACAGAGGACGATTTCACTGAAGCGATTGCGTTCATCCGAGAACGAGAGCTCCTTTATGGGCAAAGGTCACTGCTAACCAGATTCGGACCACTTGTGTCTCAGATTTGCAAGAGCATTCTCAAGACCAAACATAGTGAGGCTATCAGTGTTTCTGCTACATTATGTATGGCTAAGTTCATGTGTGTTTCTGCGCAATATTGCGAGGATAACCTCAGCATATTACTTCGACTCTTGGAGACATCTGATAATTCCACGATAAGAAGTAACTGTGTTCTTGCACTCGGTGATGTGGCAGTCTGTTTCAATCACATTCTCGATGATAACACGGAAGATCTATTCCAAAGCTTACACGATAAAGACTCGATGGTTCAACGAACATGTTTGATGACGCTTACATTTTTGATTCTTGCTGGACAGGTCAAGGTCAAAGGACAGCTTGGAGAAATGGCCAAATGCTTGGAATCTCCTGACAAGACGATATCTGATCTGGCAAAGATGTTCTTCACGGAGCTGGCAACCAAAGATAACGCTATTTACAATGGGTTTATTGACATGTTTTCTATGCTCAGTGCTGATCGGGAGCTTGAAGAAGACTCGCTTCACAAGATATTCAAGTTCATCACTGGATTTGTCGAGAAGGATAAACAAATTAAACAGTTGTCAGACAAATTGTATCACAGACTTGAAAAGTGTACGTCAGAGAAAGACTGGAATGATATCTCATTTGTGCTTGGAATACTGCCACACAAGAGCGAGGACATTAGCGAGTTTGTCAAAAAGGGATTCCAGTATGCTTTGCGAGTGGAGTGATGTGGATGTGGGTGTCGTATATTATATATTGGTATAGGTTTATGTGTATGTGCTGTAATTACAGGAAGCAACCATAGATCTGCGTTTTAGAGGTAATAACTTTTCGTTGATGTGCCAACAAATAAATAGGGAGGTAGAGAGTCATGCATATAAATAGGAGTAGTTTTTATCCAGAGAGAGTGACTGATGAGTCTGTCTGTTCTATAGGTTCATCAGAAGGAGCTGGTTCCTCTCTTTCCGTTTCCTTTTCCTTTTCATTTTCCTTTTTAGTTTCTACCTGTTCATCCTCCAACTCTGTTCTTTTATCTGCATGCTCGTCCGTATACTCCGTATTATTCCTGGAGTGTGAAACAGCTGGTCCTCTGTACCGTCCTCTATCATATCGTACGGTAAGTTCTCGTCCGTTAAAAGTAGCATGATTAAACTTTTGCAACGCATTTTCCGCATCCTCTTCAGTAAAGAATGTAGCTATAGCATAGCCTTTTGTCTGACCGCTTTCAGACTCTGGTATTTCCACTCGGAAAATATTATCACCTGCTCTCAGGAAATCCTTAAGGTCCTGCCATTGAGTATGAAAAGGCAGGTTCCCGATATACAGTCGCTGCTTCTCAACAGAAGCCCCATGTAGCCGAGCAGGATTACGTCTTTTCGGGCCATTATAATGATGCGAGGGTTGGTAATAAGCATATTGTGTGTTGTAAGGAGCAGACCATGATTGAGCAGCATAAGCAGCAGCAGCAGCAGCAGCATTAGGATCATACATCATAGGATAAGCAGCAGCTCCATTACCATTGGGACTGTAACTCATATTAGGAGGCGCATACATGGCTGGAGTAGCCAATAGCGGAGATCCTTCAGGAATAGGTGTAGCCATGTTGGTAGGAGCTTGTGGCTGAGACATTTGATTAGCAAGCAATGATGCCCGCAGAGTAGTGCCATTTTCCATCGTCAGTCCGTCGAGCAGCTGAGTACAAGCAATGGCGTCATTGTAGCCTTTGATACTCAACAGACATGATCTCGGGCCTGTCATCTTGGTATAGATGATGTTGGCATTGGGCACCTGAGAAAGAGCCATGTCTTTTACATCTTTCCACAGGCAGTTTGGAGGAAGGTTGGAGATGCTGACAGTGAAAGTGTTGAGATAGTTGCGGTACTGGTACTGCTGTTGTTGGTATTGTTGTTGGTATTGCTGCTGTTGGTATTGTTGATATTGCTGTTGCTGTTGCTGTTGCTGATAATTGTAGCGTGATCCAGCCGTAGGTGCACCAGGTGAAGGTACCGAGTACATGTTTGGATACATGAGCATTTCAGGAGATCCAGCCAACATGCTATTCATTTGGTAGGGCGAAAACATGGGCACAGAGTTAGCAGCAGCCATAGGGTCTAGAGAAACGGAGGAATCCGGGGTCGGCAGCATGTACTCAGGAGCAGACGGCAAGCTATTGTCAATGGAGAGCACATTGAAGGAGTTTTCGAGCTCATTGAGAGATCCGTTGGTACTATCTGGTATTATAGGTGAGGGCGACTTGTTAGAGGTTGCATCAACACTGGAAGTCGAGACGATGACGGGATTGTCGGACATTGAGCCTAATAATCCGGAGGAAACCTGTAGGAAGTTAGAGTACTTGAGTTTTATAAGTTGTAATAATTCTGCAGGTTTGCAGAGATGTTGTAGTGGAACAAAAAGAAAGTCTAGCCGGAGTTCAACGGAAGGCTGATAAGTAGAGACACAATGAGAGTAAAGTTATACAATGCAATAGGAATAGATTGACACAAGAATAAAAAGACCAAACAAAGAAAACAAAATAATATAGAAGCAAATTGAACCTTGTTTGTATGTTGTTCTTTCTTTTTGTTGCTTTTTCTCGTCTCTTCGCTTCACTTTCTCTCCTATTCTCGGTAGTTTTCCTATCAGGAGCGGCGCAACAAGGCAATTCAAAGGCGGAGGGAGAGCGCGGCGGTAGGCAGAGACAGGTCCACGGCAGGCACGCACGGGGGAATAAACAGACTCAAAAGCCGAGGTGAAATTGGCAGGCAGAAAACACGTAGCCTCGGGTTTCTCGAATTATAGGCAGCAGCAATTGACCGGCTGGGTTGTTTAGTAATCAGTAGCTGGTACACTTGGAGATAAAGTTGGATGGTTGGAGCGGGATGTTGGGAGGTGAGTGGAGAGAGGAGTGAGAGAGAGGAGTGAGAGGAGAGAGGAGAGAAATGAAAGAAATGAAAGAAATGAAAGAAGAGGAGAAGCAAAACAAATATTATTATTGAAATAAAAATATTAATAAAGAAGAAATAAATTAAGAAACAAAGCACAGTCCTATGTTCTACTAAAACTCTTTGTTCTACGTTCTACGTTCCATGTCTACGGTGGTCAACAGCTCCAATCCCGTGACCCAATACGAGCAATACGACCGAATATCAACGCTTCTTTCTCTTCTCTTTACTCATTAGTTAGGCGACACCAAA
The DNA here is from genome assembly GCA_030569095.1 of Daia tannicola. Classification (NCBI taxonomy): domain Eukaryota; kingdom Fungi; phylum Ascomycota; class Dipodascomycetes; order Dipodascales; family Trichomonascaceae; genus Daia; species Daia tannicola. The sequence goes on from JAJMJQ010000001.1 coordinate 1,251,349, forward strand.
CTTGGCCCGTCGCCTCTTCAATGTCTCCTCATCAATCTCTACCTTGGCCACCTTGGGAATTGCTTTGGTCTGCTTTGAAACTTTGGCCGTCTTGACTCGTGGTTTCAGCACCTTTTCGACAGTCTGCGGAACTCCAAACTTCTGAATTCGAGCAACTTGTTGTTTGAGCTCTTCATTCTGTTCTTCATTTCCAAACCGTTCATTTCGTTTGATTCGCTTTTCAAGGTCCGCAATCAGTTCTTCAGCAGTGGGGCCAGTAGGTGCGGCTGAAGCTGCGGCTGCAGGTTCGGTTTGAGCAGCAACAACTTCAACAGTTGCAGGAACAGTTGCAGAAACGGTTTCAACGGTGGATTCAACTTTCTCTTCAACTTCAGGTTCAACGTCAACTTCTACTTGAACTTCTGCCACTGCCTCTGCTTCAGGTTCAGTTTCCTCGGGCTGAGGCTCAGCTTCGTTCAGCCGCGCCAACAGCTCAGGTTTCGTACCAGAAACACTCAGACCTTTTGCCTTGAGAATCTCCTTAAGTTCTGCCACTTTTAATCCACTGTAGTCGGCCATTTGTGATGTTGTTGGATGGCTCTGTGTAGGTTTGATGTGGATGGTGTCAAGTATGAATGGTTGGAATTCCAAAAGTACCCACCCAACTCCTGGGCCTGGGTGAGTGAGAGAGAACAAGCAGAGAAAGCAGGGTTTGGCAGAATGGCAAGACAAATAAAACAAGAACCCGCTTGCAATTGGCTTGTATTAATATTATCAGTATCGGAATTGAGTTTGCTAGTATTGCTAAATGTTTGTGAAAGGTGAGCGGTCATATTCATTTTGTACGTCCGGTTTTTTCTGCTGCTCGTCTTCATCTTCACCTTCATCTTCATTTTGTTCTTTCTGTTCGTCCAGTTTTTTGTGCTCAATCTGTTCGGCCTGCTCTCTCTGCTCTTGAGTGCTTTCGTGTTCTCGCTCTTGCTCTTCCTCTTCTCTCCCTTCAACTTGCTCAAATGAAGATGCATCGATATCAATAGCATCCTCCAAGTCTTGCAGATTAAGCTCTGATGTATTGTTCGGCCCATGCACTGACCGGAGATTCAGAGCCACGCTCTTAATTGGCACTCCAAACACTGGCATATACGCCTGATTCGTGTCATCTGAACGTTTGTAGACATGCTCGATGGTATCGATATCAATCACACGAAATGTAATTCGACGGTCTGTGTGGATATAAGGATATGCCATACAAGATTCCAACTCGTACTGGGAAAGAGGATCTCCATGAGATCCATTTTCAGGAGGTTTTTCCTGACGTAGCAACTCACTCTTAGTATAGACTTCAGGATCACTTAAAGCAATATTGGCAGGATTCAATGGTAAGTCATATTTGCCTATACACTGGCCATCTTTGGCTGCAATGACAAATACCTGCCCCTGACGATACACATACAAATGAGAGTGAGAGATTCCTGCAGCCTTGATATCCCATCCAGGCATCTTCCATATCTTCTTCGTTCTGTGATTGACAGATCGTTGTTTATCAAACCAATGCAAGCTACCGTTTTCTTTCGTAGTGACACCCAAGCCATAGACATCACTCCATAGAACGTCCATCACTTCACCAGGAAGTCTTCCACGAACATAGATATCCTTCAGAATGACTTTTTTAGGAACAAAGGACAAATCATAGCCGTCAATATAATCTCCGTGTGCCGAAACCACTACTAATGTCAAATCAAACGGGGAAAATGAAAGCTTCGAGATGCCACGAAGTGCGGGAAAATATGCCAAAGTAGATGAATCAGCAACATTTACGACATGTACCATTTTTGGAGACTCTGAATCTCCAAATACCATAGAAGTTAATGATTTCAAGCCGCTACGGTTTGGACTGCGCGGCCCTAGATCGCTATCGTCGTCTTCTTTATAGCCATAGAACTGTTCAGCTGTATCCAATGGATCTTGTTCTTGAAAATAATGTCGAACACCCGCCATTCCTGCTTCACCTAATGTCCTCAATGACGTCACTGCTGTACTAGACAAGCTCAGTAGTAGACTTTGATGCTGCGGGTCGGTAGGAGGTAAAACAACCGTTGTAACAGACGAGGAAAGCGAAGAATGGTGACGCATTTCTGGTACAACGACAGTACTCTTTTGGACGACATTGGAGTAGTCTTGAGATGATGTGGTATTCTTTGGACAATAAGCAATCCACCATTCAAATATAGTCAACAATGGTTTCGAATCTGCACCAAAGCAAGTATCCACGCCATATACATCGAGTACAGTAAGGTAATCTAGGTCAACTAAAGTAACTCTGCCATTTGCAGATACAACAGCGGATATGGGCTGCTCGAAACATCCTTCTAAGTATAACTCCGCATCATACGGTGGTATAACTACATGATAAGGACCAGGACCAGACCCTGGGACCAGATTCTTCAAAGTAAGTGAATAATTGAGTCGTTCTTGTGACATTTTGTAAATTTCCAAATGTGTTATTCTTTTGCGAACAACCTGGACAAGAATAGCGAGTGGACGGTACCGGAACAGATCAGCTTTAATGATTTTACCTTCAATAAAGTCTGTAGTGCAGCGCAGTTCTAAAGGAGTAGATCCCTTAGCCCTATAAACCTGTACTTTCCCTTTAGAAGCATATGTGACCACCACGTAAGTTCTGTCGACGCCAGAAGTCATTGAAACAGTGATATCACGGTTAATATTGGTATCATCAAAGGGGCCATGAACAGGAGGATCCAAGGTCACACTTGGCTGGTTGTTTGGAGAACTTTGGCCATCGTTGTTGCCAGAGAAAATCCTCTTCTTAGTCCATTGAGTTGCAGCTGTCAGAATATCTTTGCTTGCAAACTCTGGTTTGGTCAAGCTGATTTCGTAACTGGCTGACATGTTGATCAGTGCACAGACAAATACAAAAGCCTTATAGCAGGTCAATTAGTATTTTCTGGTCCTATAAAAGTGCTACAAAATAAATAGTAATATGGCTTTTTCGTGTATACCAAGGATACTGTAGCAAGGAAAGTGTAACAAGGAAAGTGTAACAAGGAAAAGTGTAGGAAGGAGAGAGAGGTTGGTACTGCATTAGATACGGGGTGTGGTGGTCGGCCATGCGGCTGTGCACATCGCACTGCGAAACTGAGACAAATACGAGCGAATACGAGCTCAAACTAATCCCAGATGAATACCAGGCGTAGATAAGAAACAGGCATGTTTTATTTACTTCGTTCAGAGAATAGAGACTTGAATTGGCTTTGTTCTGGCAAATTCGGTACGGTTTTCTGTGACTGATATTCGAAATGGCTGAGTTCGGTTGCTTAGCAACGGCACCTTGTTCTTGAATCGCTAATATCTCCAAAAATCTACATTGTCGACAAAAACACTTCTATTTAACATGTTATTTTATTTTCTCTATCGTGTTATTCTTTTTTAGTTACTTTCCATGTTTATCCGATACCGTTTGACGCGTCTTGCTCTTATCAGCTTCCTTATCAGCTGTCTCATCTCATCGAACCGATAAGCCAGAAACCGGTCAAAAAGTTCAGTAGCTGGCCAAAAAACCAACAAATCATGAAATCAGCATAAAGAACAGCTTTAAAATAAATCCCAGCTTTTCGTGCCATTTACCTGCTTAATTCTCATGACAATGCTATGACAATGCCAGTTGAGGCTGTCACGTGTGACACTCGCTCCCCTTGCTGATCTTAGGTGGGGTTATGTCCTCTTTGTACCTTCTTCACTTGTGATTTGACTTCTTACCCTTCACAATCTTAGAATCCACAACCGCTGCTCAATCGCCGTATTTTCAGCAGAGTTTGTTTATTTTTGGTTTTTATTTATACCCTTGTGCTCTCTATATTTTTAGGTTTTATATTTCTCTTTATTTGAGGCTCCTGAGTTTTTTATTAGGCGTCTGCTCTTTCTAGCGCCCCTTCATATATACCCTTGCTTATCGAGAATCCACAGACACAACTACAACCACAACCACAACAATGTCACGCGATTCGCCAAGGTCGTTTATTTTGACAACAGACCCTTGGAACTCTTCGCCTAATCCTGCAACTCATGGTTCGGTTGGTGACCAGCATAGTCAGGTCCAACCAAATGTCCAATATGGGGGTTTTGGCCTTGCTTTGACAAGACCTACCTCCGATAAGACTTTACAACGAGATACCAGTGATAGTGCTGGAAGCGATGCTTATCATTTAGATCCGGCGGCTGTGCTTCACACGCCACCGTTGTCAGACAGCCCCAGTGATGCCTCATTATCTGTACGGGAGGTGGAGCTGGAAATGGATATGGGCTTGTCACCAAGTCCGTTCTCACTCCTGTCACGTGACTCAAGTCCGTGGCGTGCAAGCTCACCATCTGAGGCTGCATCGCCAGTGTTTGAACTCGTTCCTAGCCTTGGTTACTCTGGAAACACATCGTCATCTCTCAGTGGTGGAGGCGCTCAGTCTGATTTGATTATGCCATCGGTTTCTATGCAAGCATCCCAGTCTTTTACGGAAAATGGCTTGCGTTTGGGCAAATTGAAACTGCTTATTGCAGGGGACTCCGGTGTGGGCAAAACAGCTCTTGCCGATTCGTTGGCCACGTACTGCCGCGATATTGTGCATGTAGACGATATAAAATCACACTCTGTGAATCTGGATCACGACCTACACAGCGAGTTCTTTGAGACCACGGCAAGCTCGAAGCCGATGCCCTTCCACGAAACCATGTCCAGTTCTGGTAGTGCGGCTCCGTTGGACCGTAATATGTCCATAGTTGATACTCCTGGGTATTCTGCATTCTCAGACCCATCGCTTTGCATTGACTTAATATCTGCATATTTGGACGAGAGATTCCGCGAAACAGCCTCCACAGTCAATGTAGCACAACAGCAGAAGAAATGTGTCAATTTAATCACTGCTGCATCGTCTTTGAATGAGTTTTCGCATGTCGACGTGACCTTGTACGTTGTCGACAGTTTTTTGAAACCATGTGATATTGATTTCATGTCCAGACTCTGCGAGTTCTGCCCAGTTATTCCTGTACTGAGCAAGGCTGACAAGCAGGGCGATTTACTAGCACGTACACGGCTCAAGCTAGATCTGATGACCCGCATCAAAGAAGCTAACATTAAACCTTTTCTATTTGGCCAGACCGTAAAGGATGTCATTCAGAAATTGGAGAGCTGTCTCAATTCATTGGAATCCTGTGAGAATGGACAGCCCAATGATACATTATCTGAAGACAGTCAAAACCAACTATTACCGTTCTGTGTTAGCACTTGGCATGACGAGAGTCAAGACCTTCTAACTAGCGTCCTCATGTCAATTGAGTACCGGCCAACCTTAGTCGCGAGTGATCTGGCTGTACTCATCTCTTCTATTTATTCAGCAGGTGGGTCAGCATGGTTAAGACACGAAACAGCAAAGATATTTCTCGACTGGTGTTCCAACCTTCAAATATGCCAAAGTCTGTTACCAGTGACTGTGAGCAGGAACGATTCGTTTGCTAATAAGAATATATACCTGGACAACAATTTCTTGGCCATGGGTTCGATGAGATCCAGGGCACAACAGCAGACTGCGAGATGGATCATGCAGATGGAACAAGCATCTCGTACAGACAATGCGATATCGGTACGAGCAAGGATGTCAATCAGTGCACGAAGACGTACAAGGGTGCAGCTGCAGAACTACAGAAACAGCAATAACAGTAGTAACAGCATCAGCAACAACAATGGAAATAACAATGTAGGCTTGCCTGCTAATAGTCGGTATTTTTCAAACTCAATCGTCAATACCGATCCCCTAGGCTTGAAGTATTTGCCTGGTAAGATAATGAACTGGGTTATAAAAACGTCATCTGTCGTACTAGGAATTGGTGCCATTTATCTCTGGACACGATGGAACCAGCCTGTTTCGCCGGTGACTGAAGTGAAGGCAGTCAAGGAGTTTGGATTTGAGAGCTTGTCACTGACGGTATCTCAAACATTGTCTTCAGCACTTGGATCTCTAGGCGGAGGTTGGGCTATAATTGCTTAATTTGAAGGCTTAAAGGCTTATATTGGATAATGATATTGTTATGCTTGTCGTACTCTTTTATGCTATTACAATACAGACGGTTACGATGCTCTTTGAGACTTGATGTTTAATGCTTTTAATCCGTTTGATCACATGCGCTAAATACTTTTGATGTTGGTCACTTAATACTCAGGTGTTCGACTTATGCTCTTGCAATGCTCACTGTCTCTCCATTCACAGAATGTTTCTTGCCGTTCACCAAGAAACCATGCTCCGACGACAAGCCGAAACGGTTGGTAATGACTTGGTTATCACCATATGTATGCAGAGAGGGCACCGTCAGTTCCTCCTGAATAGGAGCACATTCTAAAGTAATGTGTATAGGCATGTCTGTGCTTTCCATTGCTTTAATATGCGCAGGATGTGGCGAGTCTGCATATTGGTCCTGGCTGCTGATGGCTCTAGATAGATAGAAGTTCAATACATCTCCTCGATGTAGTACAGCTGGAGGCTCGACTACCAGCATGCTTGAACGTGGGGACCATGTGCCTCCTCCACCAGCGATAACCTCGAATCTGCTGGTGTTTTTGGCGGAATTTGTGATGTCGACGAACACTTTGCGGTCGGCCAAGGACTCGGTTTTGTCCGGATTCATTAGAAGCTGCGACTGTTCCAGAAACTGAGCAGCCGGCCGTTTGTTGATGGTCTTGAGCATGTTTTCTGAAGCAGCTGTGACTATCAGTGGATTCGGATCTTTCTGTTGTATATGTGTCAGGGATACACAGCTTCTGACATCCACACCGTTCCAAGTTATCGGTAGTTTGATTTTGAGTGCAGTCAGCAAAAAGTTTTCCAGAGACTTGAATTTTTTTGAGGAGCCCCCAATTTGATTAAAAAGCATGGTTGTTTGTGTAGCAGTGTCGAACAGCGTGTTCGCTGCGGGAATTACTAACTCGCTGATCTGTACACGGTCGTCAGCCGTGCTGCCAAGTGCTACTGGAGGATCTGCCGTAGTGCCACGTGTGGTTACGAGATCCAAACTAAACATTCCCATGTCCATTGTCCAGTTTGTGCGGCCTGTTTTGGTAGGTGTTGGAGGTGGGCCTTCTTTCAATGGCCGAGCATCGATGACATCGAACTGAGTATCACAGACCAATGTCGACCAGCCGTTCCTCTGCGAACCGAAAGGAATGGCATCTAAGACCACACCAGCAATCTGGGCAGAGCTACGATACTTGTCAGAGCGAACGACATCCACCAGATCCAGGGCATGCGTTGGAGAACAAGCAATGATCAAGGATCTGGCAGATTTCCAGTCAGAGTTGAGCTTGTACTCGATATATTCGCGTAGGCTGGATGACGGATTGACCACTGTTTCCGCGGTTGAGATGGGTCTTGAAAGCCAGTGCTTCAGTGTCCTTTTCTGTGTACGTAGGAGTTTGTGGGGGTGCAACATAAATGGATGACGAGTGGTTGGTATGAAGTTGAGATTTCAGGAGACTGAAATTTCAAATCTGATCGTCGAGAAAAGTTTGAGAATAAGCATAAGAATAAGGGAACATACAAACAGATAAAAACAAAGCAAACAATCGCAATGAAGCAAATAAATCAAATAGAATAAATATGGGAATAAACGATTTTTTTAAAAAAAGAATCAAACGGACGCAGTATTGTTCACTATCGCAATAATGCACGGCTGTAACATTGCACGGCTGACTTTCCTCGCCTTTTGACGTAACTCTCTCTCTCTCTCTCATCACATTAACTTTCTCTGAGACCAAAAACCGGTTAAAACCCCCTAAAGTGTCCAAATTTTGGCCGGAAAAGGCCCGAATTCTTTTCGAAATGACTCCTATACGAATCGGGATACGGCCACAGCTGACACTGTTCATTTGTATCGTGGTAGCCATTTCCTTGACCATTTTAGCGGTCATCACAGGAATCTCCACATCCAACTACTCGCTGTCGATCACCGAGGAAAAGATCGAAATCGTGGCTGTTTTGAAGGCTTCTCAGATTTCTCAGGCTTTCTTGACTATTTACTATCAGGCTTATTGGATCACCACGAGAGAACAAGTACAAGTTTCATTATCAAGATATGTTTCCGGAAACACATCCAGTTCTAACTGGGCTGTTGCTGACACGTTCTTCAATACTACATTATCAGGTTCCAACTTTGTTGTAGCCTGTGGATTGTATGATTTAAAGTATGGACTGGCTTATAATGTGTCCAGTGGACAGAACACGTCCCTCAGCAACTTGCCGTCGGGACTGCTGCCGCTTTATCCAGGAGCGGTGACTCCAGATCCTTTGGAAAAGCTTGGCGGAGTGATTTCTGGACCTTGTGAAAGTAATGGCACTTATCTGATGTCTATTACGCTGCCCGTGTACACAAATAGTACTTTGTTGTTGTCGACACCTCTACTAACGGGCTATGCAACCATCATCACAGGAACAGATATGTTCCAAAGCATCATAAATGATACCACTGGACTCGGTGAGAACGGCCATATGGTTCTTGTTGGAGAAGTGTCCAAAAACCTGACTACAAACGTCACCACATACAACAATCCGCTAATTTCAGCCTCGCAAAGCATAGACGACGGGAGCTTCACCTATTTATTGCCTCCAACTCCTCCGTCTTCTGTAAGAACGGGCGTGTATAACTTCACTGAATATCCAGCAATGTACGAGGCATTATTCTCGAATTCTAGCGGGGCCATGATAGACACAAGAACTACCCAGTCCACGTCTGAGTCAGTGGGCTACTGTTCCGCAAACATGGCTTTTACTAAATGGGCTATTGGCATAGAAGAGCCTCATAAGAGTGTTTATGCTCCCATAATCAAACTGAGAAATATTGTGATTGGTACATCGTTTGGCATTGCAGGATTCGTGATTCTCTGCACCCTACCCATCACGTGGTTCGCAGTGCAACCTATCTTCAAGCTCAGAGCTGCTACTGAAAGAACTACAATTGAATTTCATGAGAAGCCTGCTAGATACGGCAATACACCAGATGCCAGTGCACTCAGCTCTACGGTTGATTCGAAGAATACGTCGCTTGGAGAAGACTCTGATAATACTGCAAGATCACTGGAAACGAAAAACCAACCGTTAACTAATGTAGACAACGAGAAAAAGGTACTGGGTCCCTCTGTGCCTGCAATTATAACTAATATCGAAGAAGATGAGCAGGGTGACCATGATACCAGGACTTTGCATAAACTGGAAGCTCACCGATCAGGACAACTAGTGTCTGAAAAGGAGGATTCTAGCGGCGGACCCAATGCTACATTCAAAGTACCTACCAAAGTTGACAAGATGCGGAGAATATTTAAGGATGAGTTTTCCGACCTGTCAGTGTCATATAATCTCATGATTGATGAACTGACCAAACAGTACATGCATCTGGATGACATGGTAACTGAGCGTACATATGAGTCTGAGATTGCCAAAGAACAGGCTGAGAGAGCCAACGAAGCCAAGTCTCTATTTATTGCTAACATAACACACGAACTACGAACTCCTTTGAATGGAATTCTTGGTCTTACGGCTGTTTCTTTGACTGAAAATGACACGGAGAAAATCCGGCAGTCTCTGAAACTCATTTTCCAATCTGGTGAACTTTTGATGAACCTTCTAACAGATCTGTTGACGTTTTCCAAATATGAAGTCGGAAACGTTGTTCTTGAAGAAAAGGAGTTTAGTATTAGCGAAATCATACCGCAAATAAGGTCTCTGTTCGACCAGGAATCTGAGAAGAAAGGTGTCCGGTTTAACTGTAGTGTCATACCAGAGTCACTGCAAGACGAAGTTGTTTATGGTGACCTTGGCCGTATTCTTCAGGTCATTATCAATCTTGTCAACAACGGGCTCAAATTCACAAGACAAGGTGGAGAAGTCAATTTACGTATCAAAGCGGATGATGCAGAATGCTCACGTTCTCGGTCCTCTGTATTTCTTCTTAGTAGCTCAAAGTCGCAGGTAATGTCGTCTTCAGCTAACCGATTAAGTGCGAATCTTAGTATCAAGTCTACAACTCCAGAGTCTCAAGCTTTGAACCAATCAAACTATACTGTACAGGCCAATACACGTCCAAGATTAAGTTCTGAAAGTTTCCGTACAGTGGACAGTTTGTCTAGTGCAACACCAAACCATGGACAAGACGGAAACTCGATTAAAATGGTCTCTTCGAATCAGAGCAGGTATGGAACACCTTCGTTACAATTGGCCAATACAGCAAGTGCGAGAAATATTGGTGAAATCACCTTGTTGTTCGAGGTAGAGGATAATGGACAGGGAATTCCAGAAGACCAGCAAGATAAAGTATTCGAGCCGTTTATCCAGGGAGATCAAGCACTGAACAAGAAGTTTGGAGGTACTGGTCTAGGTCTATCTATTTGCAGACAGTTGGCAGGTGCTTTGAATGGAAGTATCTCATTATCTTCAAAACAAGGCGTAGGTTCAACATTTTCTCTCATTGTTCCATTGAAACGAGCAGAGGCAGTCAGACAACGAAAACTTGCTCTACAGCAACAGGAAGAGAAGCTAGGCGTTAAAGCTTCCAGACAAAGAAGTGGTAGCACTATTATTCAACATACAACAAATTTGACAGCAGCTACAACTACTAACTCAAACTTACCAATTGGAACAATGAAAGCGTCTTTGAAACCATCCAATGAGTCAAACAAACTGACATCCAATGTTCCTAGAGTACTAATAGCTGAGGACAATGTGGTCAATCAAGAAATCATTAAGCGAATGCTACGTTTGGAAGGTATTAAGAACATTGACTGGGCACATAATGGTGAAGAAGTAGTGGAATTTGTTGCCGAGGCTATCAAAATCGGAGTGTTCTATGATGTGGTATTTATGGATGTACAAATGCCGAAGATCAGTGGAATCGAAGCTACCAAATCTATACGAGGAAACTTAGGGTATCCATATCCAATCATTGGACTGACAGGGTTCAGTGATGATCGTACTACAAAAGCCATTATGGAATCAGGAATGAACGACATTCTGCATAAACCTATCATGAGATTACAATTGCACCAAATATTGGTCAAATATTGTCCTAACATCCGTCTTCATGAACCTTCTCAAATGTGACTTGTTTAACTATACATATATAATAAATTTGCATATCTTTTCATTTGATAAATCATCATGTATTATTTTATGAGTACCATACAAGTATGTGCGAAAAAAGCATATGAACGCTTATTTGGTAGGCTTCTTCTTAGGTCGAAGCTGATTGGTGTGTCCACACTTTCTCTTTCGGCAGTTGGTGGCTCGAGGAGGAAGTCTAGCATAACACTTTCGGCAGATCATCTTCTCACAGTTGTACTTGGAAGCAAGAGCCTTAAGAGAGGGTTCGATAATTCCACCTCGGAGTCGAAGCAAGAGATGAAGAGTGGATTCCTTGGAGATATTGTAGTCGGCGAGGGATCTGTCGGCTTCAAGCTGTCGGCCAGCAAAGACAAGTCGTTGTTGACTGGAAGGAATTTGCTCCTCTTGTTCAATCTTGAGCATGATGTTGGCGATGGAGTCGCATGATTCAACCTCATGAGAGGCAGCTAAATGTTAGTAACTGTTGGATAAATGTTGGCCAAGGGTTGGCCCCAAAAATCCCAGGTGATTTGGTGCAAAAATTCAGTGTGCTTCTGGGATAATTCTTTCATAGTTCTTGATAATAACATACTCTTGCCAGTCAAACTCTTAACAAAGCTATAATGTGTTAGTAAAACTGTATATACGGATTTCAAAAGGAGGTATAGGATAGTTTCCGCAGAAGTATCATAATATCATGTAATCTGTGTGCTTTTCCTATGTTTCTCCGGATTTAATTGCCACTTACATTTGCATTTTTGATGTCGTGAGTAATTGGTATTGAGTGAAATCGAAAGAAAACGCGAGTTGGGTGGAAAAAACTGAGTGGTGTATGAGAAAGCAGTCACAATTAGGGCTTAGCCCTAGATGGATGAGAAGATGGCAGAGTCAAGCATCTCAGAAAAGCTTGATGATTGAGATATATTGGTACTTTTTAAAGTGAATATATTTTAGATATCATTTTATATTTATTTCTATATTTTTTATTATATTATCTGCTGATGGTGACCAGTGGACTTGATGATGTCAGGCTTTGATGAAGCTTTGCAATGGTTGGTTAATTGAAGTTTCAAGATGGTGGAGTGAAATTTGATGGCTGACTAAGTGCTTAGTCACCCAACCTTTTCAAATTGGCAATATCTCTACTAACATACTACTTCAGCCAGAAATATAGACATCTAGCTCTTTAATCATCTATGTAAAACTTTTCACACCAGTAATTGGCTTTGTAGGGGATTTTCCCGCTTTTAACTACCACTATTGTTGCTGTCTCAATCATGAGACTCAGATCATCACCAAGGCCCTTCCAAGACTATCATTAATAGCATAGCACCAACATATACTGCCTAATCTCTAGGGATACTGCCTAATCTCCAGGAATATTGACAATTCCAAGAATATCCGATTGCTACTCGCCTGCTGAATTTGATTCTTCGTAGTTTGGCTCTTTCTCCGGCCACTTCTACCGAATCCATATATGGAAATGGCACGGCTGGATATTTTCAGCCAAACAAGGCAAACATACGCAGAACAGGGCCCACAGCACGGCTCATTGCACGGCATCACTATAAGAATCACCCCAGAACTTACATCTTCCCTTCTATCTACAGTTGATGAACATTCGGCAAATCCTAGTTTCTCGAGTGAATTCCCTCAGATTGCCTTTCTTATCCCGATATTCCACTATGACGTCATCCACCCTGATTTCGCGATTCCGACCCCGAGTTTCACCTGAAGTTGATCCGAGTACATTATCCAACTACTCCAAGTTCAAGCTTGATAATACTCAGATTTGTTTCAAGGTCGATTGGACCAACCAGAAGTTGCAAGGTCAAGTCAAATATGATTTGAGTTCTACTGGTGCAGACAAAATCGTGCTTGATACTTCATATTTGGACGTCGATTCTGTCGAGTTAGACGGCCATAAAGTCGAATTCCAGTTGGATTCTAAGCAGAGAGTGACCTTAGGAAGTCCCCTGACGATTTCAGAATCTGTTACAGCTGGAAATCACACTTTGAAGGTCACTTTTGCGACCACAGCCGAATGCACAGCGCTTCAATGGCTGACTCCAGAACAAACCTCGGGCAAGCAGATCCCGTATATGTTCTCGCAGTGTCAGGCTATACATGCAAGGTCAATGTTCCCCTGTTTTGACACACCTGGTATCAAAAGCAAGGTGTCTTTCTATGTTGAAAGTGCACATCCTGTTGTAGCCAGTGGAGTCAAGCAAGCTCTGACAGCAGATGACGATGTTCTAGGGTTTTTCGGCCAGGAATCTGCTGCTGACAAGCTCTACACTTTCAAGCAAAATGTACCTATTCCTAGTTACCTTGTGGCCATTGCTAGTGGAGATCTTGCAGCTGCGCCTATTGGTCCTCGATCAGAAGTCTTCTGTGAACCTATGAACTTGGAATCTTGCAAATACGAGTTTGAACATGATACCGAGAGTTTCATTAAAACTGCCGAAAAAATCGTGTTTCCCTATGAATGGTTGACATACAATGTACTTGTGTTGCCGCCAGCATTCCCCTATGGCGGCATGGAGAATCCAAACATCACTTTTGCTACACCATCCTTGATTTCTGGAGACCGACAGAATGTAGATGTCATCACACATGAGCTGGCACATTCTTGGTCTGGAAACCTGGTCACAAACTGTTCATGGGAGCATTTCTGGCTGAATGAAGGCTGGACTGTGTACTTGGAACGAAGAATCCAAGGAGCACTTCATGGAGAGGCGTATCGACATTTATCAGCTATCATTGGTTGGGCAGCATTGGAAGAATCAGTAGAGGAAATGCCTGCAGATTTCACCAAGATGGTGGTAGATCTGAAAGGAGGTGTGGATCCTGATGACTCGTTCAGCTCAATTCCTTATGAAAAAGGTTTCAACTTCCTCTTCCACTTGGAAACTGTTCTTGGAGGTTTCAAGGAGTTTGATGCATTCATCCCTTACTATTTCAACAAGTACAAGTATAAATCTCTGGATTGTTATGAGTTTAAGGACACTGTCTATGAGTTTTTCAGCCATAAGAAGGCTGTATTAGACGCTGTGGACTGGGATGGTTGGTATTACAATACGGGACTTCCTCCCAAGCCTCAGTTTGACACATCTTTGACTGATGAGTGCTCCAAGCTTGTGGATTCATGGGTTTCTGCAGCTGACTCTGAGCAACTTTCCAAGTTCAATCTGAAGGATATCAGCGAATGGACAACGACACAACAACAAGTGTTTTTGGATGAGCTGAATGACAAAATCGGTACTACATCTGCGCCAGTTGCACAAGTCGTGACAGCATTGGATACTGCCTATTCACTGTCCAAATCCAACAATGCCGAGGTGACATTCCGTTGGTACAGACTTGTTCTAACCGCCAAGCAGACCTCAGATTTGCAGGTGATTGCCGACTGGCTCGGTACTATTGGTCGAATGAAGTATGTACGACCTATTTTCAGGCTGCTGAATGACGTTGACCATGAGCTTGCAGTTGCTACTTTCAAGAAATATGAATACTTTTACCATCCAATCTGTCGAGCGAGTCTCAAAAAGATTCTCTCTGTATGAGTAGTAAGTTGTTAGTAAATAAGTCAGTATATAGGCCAGTGTATATAGGCCAGTGTATAAAGAAGTAGTTATTATAGAGCTTTAATGCTGATTTAGTTGAAGAATAAGATGACATGTAGTAGGACATATTGTAGGACATATTGTAGGACATGTAATCAAGTTGCTCATCAATAACTTGATCTGAACTGATCAATATACTGTATTACAGTGTATCGAACGTATATATATCAATCACATGACTTCTCTTCATATGTTGTCAATTGCACACACGCTGATCAACAAGCAGCTCAATCTACTACAGTGCCCTCAAATCCATGGCATTGAAAATGTGATGTCGTATATTACTATGAAATGTAAGCCGGAGAAAAATGCTATGATAATATCTTTTCTCAGGGTATACTGGGGTCTTTGCCAACGTGCTGATCCGTTCGCTATTACGTATATAGTGTCGCATGCTTAGGAAGCCTGGCAACAAGCCGAGGTGATGGATTGATGGGATGGAATGGAATAGAATAATCGACTAGCAGGCCTTTTCTATGTTTTAATTTGGTGTTCTAAGGCTTGCTCTTGAAAACCTTTCGCTGTCCAGGCCGTTTGGCAGCACCTCGTTTTCTCTCTTCAACAAGAACAACCTGGTTGCCGACTTGCAATCTGTGTACAGTCAGAGCGGCTTTGAGGGTCGAGGCATCCACAAAGTCCACGAATGCTCGGTTTTTATCTTTTTCCACCTGGAAATGAGACAGTGGCCCAATTGCCTCGAGAGCCTTTCTGAGCAGAGATTCGTCTATTTGCCGAGAAACGTCCCGGATGTAAGCCGAATGGTATTCTTTTCGGCCTACACCTTGTCCAGGTCCAGTAGTGACGACGACTTCACTTGCAGATTTCTGACGGGTCTGTGCTGGAACAGTTGCAATCGCCGGAGTTGTGGTGACTTCAACTGGGGCATGAACTGCCACACTTGAAGTCGTAGCAGCAGAAGATGCAGCCTCCTTCTTCTTGGCAATTGATGCCCAAGAAATGGGCGTTTGCTCCACAGGTTTCTTTGCTGGCTGACCCTTTGCATCAGGTTTGGCCTCAGCTTTGGTCTCAGCTTTGTTATCAGCTTTGTTTTCAGTTTTGACCTCAGTTCTGACCTCGGCTTTGTCCTCAGCTTTGGCCTGTGTTTGAGGCACCTTCTTTTCGGATTTGACATCAGTTTTGAGGTCGGTTTTTGGCTCGGCCTTCTCTGATTTCTCCCCTTTATCAGCTTTTTTGCTGGCCTCAGCTTTTACTGCCGGTTTTTCGGTCGTTTCAGCCTTTATTTCAGAGACAGAAACCACAGCAGGAACGGCAACAGACACAAGTTTCTCAACAGGCTTTTCAGCAGGTGGTTCAACTGACTGTTCAGCCGCATACTCCTCCTCATCGACGTCCTCCTTCAGGAACCGGAAAATATCGTTCAACACAAAATACCCCTGAGGTTCCTGAGGTGCCAAGAAAAAGGTTTGAGCAAACTTCTGGCTGGCTCGGCCATTGTTGGCCATTTCTCCAAGCACCTGGATCACGACACCGCCAGCAGAAGAGTCCTGGCAGTCCATGTTTGACACAACTACCCGGCAGTCCTGAAACCCATGTTCTTTGAGTCGTTTGGCGATTTGGGCCTGACCATTATAAGAAGGCACAGTTTCGCCTTCAATTCCATGACATAGAGCAGATTGTTTTCGGTAAAACTGGTGGAGAATGTGCGGATTTTCATTGAGAATAGTATAATACTTTTTAATGAACAGCCAAGCGACTTCGGTGGCGTCGAGGCCTGCGGCTGCAGATTTGATGGTCGAGCCATTGGAAGCAGGAACAGTTGCAGGAACGGCTGTGGCTGTGGTTGTGGCTGTGCCAACAGCTGGAGCTGCACGACGCTGGCTGGTTTGAACAGCTGTGGCAGTGCTAGTAGCTGTAGCAGACATTTCTGTTTGTTTTTGACAGTCACTACTCAAAAAGTCAATGAGTCTCTCGCTAAGTCTCTCGCTAATGAGCACCAAGAAAAACCCCGTGAAAGCGTCGACGACACGAAACGCAGTGTTTCCTTTCTCCAATCTTCCACACAAATATGCGTGGTGTTGTTGTTTCTGCACAGTTGGCGGATGTCAAGAAGTTGAAAATTTTCACACCCTGCTGCTGGAACTTGGCAGAATTCCATTGGGGCGAGCCGAGCATGCTGCAAAAAGATACCAGCAGTAACGACATACGGCTGAAACAGCAGCAACATACAATATATAATTGAGTACATAGTTTTATAGATAATAAAGGGGATGAAAATATAGATTTGATTTTTTTTGGTTTTTCAGTTTTTTTCTCATTTGTATAGCTTTTTTCTGTTTCACCTGACAAGTTTAAAAAGCACCTTATACATCACGGATCTCACTCAAATCAGGACTGGAAGGTTCTTCACGGAACAAAAATGGCCGCATTATAGTCGAATAATAAGGAGCCTTGCTGTCTTTCAAATACTTATCTCTGCTCTTGGCTTTTTCAATAATGTTTTTATAGATGTTGCCGTCGTAGTTACCAATAGGCGAATTGATGTAAAAGTCACTCAGATTGAAAGCATCGGTTAGTCCAATAGCTTGTTCTCTCACTGTATGACAATAATGATTCACATACTCCGTAATCTGGTCAATGTCATGTCCTGTCAGATATCCAGACTTCAAAAACATGGCAGCATCCTGTTCAATAGACCATAGACTGAACAATGTAGCTACTTCCAGCAAAATAGGCTTGATTGCTAATGTTGCAGACTTGCTAATCTTTTCGTAGAATGCCTTGATAACATACAGTCGTGTGTGGATTCTTGCAACTTCAAATCGTTGCTGAGAGAGCTCTTCAAATGCCTGTGTGGAATTCAGACCTTTTTGTTCTGTCAATCTAACAAAGTCATCCACGGCATGGAAGATGGCTTTGCTTGCCATTGTCTCCCATGCTTCTATAATAACTGCACCATCTCGAATATCTCGCTGTCCAAGAGTCTTATATGAGTTCCCTCCATCCTTGTACTTCAACAGATAATTCACGACTTCTCCGACCTTGGTCTTGCCCTTCTTGATTTGTAGAGCACTCTGGATCAACGATCGGCCTGCGGATAATGTCAGCACATTGTTATCTCCTTCCCAGGTACATTGCACGACCCAGTCATTATAACCTTGTCCAAATCCATTGTAGCCACTATAACCCTGGCCTCCACATGCCTGCCTGCATTCATCGATAATCTGTGCTGTTCCCCATGTGGAAAATGCTTTCAGACCTGCAGAAAGACTGAAAAGTTCCTTCATATCATCAATGGCTAGTTTCAGACCTTCTTTGTCAGAAGGTTTGGTACTTGCCAGTTTGCGTGTGGTATTGAAGTACACTTGGTATAGTTCTTCACTACTTGCTCTCATGGCATAGGCATATGCGAGTCTCGGGATCAATCTTCTCTGGTGATAGGTATAGTCCAGAATCTTGCTTTCCAATTGCGTGGAGTCAGACGAAAACTGTCGACGAGCTGCAGCATATCTGATAGCAATGGTCAGGAATCGTTTGGCAAAGTGGAACGAGTCAGAAGCCATACTGACACGGCCACCAACAAGTGCACCATATGACAACTGTGCCAATGGAGGCTCAGTGACATTTCCCTGGCGATCGACTTTCGCGTATTTCATACACATGTACTGTCGAGGTATTCTGACGTTGGTGAACTGGATCCAGCCATTATCAATTCCGTCACGGCCCATTTTCTTGCCAATATCGCCAATAGCAATTCCTTGAAGCAAAGAATGGTCATCCAAATTTCGTAGAGGGACCACAAAGTTTCGAACACCGTAATCCTTGCCTTTGACAATCAAACGAGCATATACTAAGCAGTGCGTAGATGTGTGAGCAGCTCCACCAATCCACCATTTTGTTGCAGCCAATTGAGGTGTATGGATAATGAATTCGTCGGAATCCGGATCAAAAGTAGCCAATGTTTCTACTCCAGCAACATTGGACCCGTGGCCTAGTTCTGTCATGCCGAAACAACCGGCAAACTTGGTCATATTTCCAGCACCTTGGCTGACCCAATACTGAAACTGCTCGGCAGTGCCTGAGCTTCGTACTCCGCTTAAAAACAAGCCATAATGCACACCACATCGTGTGTAAGACCCCGGATCCACTAGACCGATAATGGACAACCTTTGTGTGCTCTCCTGCTCGCTGCTGCTGGTGGAAACATACTCGCTGATCTTTGCGACTCGCTTGATTGTCTGTTCACGCAAAGCCTCGTGATCCAAGTCATAATAATCATTGTTTGAAAATGCAGGCTCTCGTTCAATAGTCTTCATAAACAATTCCGTGGCTTCAGTCACTTGCTTGCCACCGTCCAAAAAGTACGTCATTTCCCGCACATTGAACTTTGTTCGACTTCGTTCGTCGTACAATGCATGTACCGGTTCAGTTGCTGTATCGTAGGTAACTCCAGCATGTACCACGTTGGAAGAGTGATTCTTGTCCAGACTCTGGTCCAACTTTTGGACATGGGACATGTTCTGTTGGAGCCCTAACTTATTCAATCGTTGTATAGCCGCTGACATGGTGATGGTGTGAGAAAGAGATGAGGGCACTGTGGGGAGAATAAAATGCTCGGAGCGCTTATGTAAGGAAAAACACAAAAAACACAAAAAACGAAAAACGTAAAGCTCCTTTAATTTTAGATAAACAATAGATAAGCAAACTGTCACTTTTCTACTGCTACTACTTTCTGTTTCTGAGATTCAAATTAATCGTATATTAATATTCTTATTCTCAGTTCCCCAGATTTCCCCAGGTTTATATACCAGAAGCCAGAGGCCGCCGCGGCTTACACTGCCTCGTGGATTTTGCCGAGGTCAGGGCAACCCGGCCCGGCGTTTTGTGGGGAAGGCAGCCGAGAAAACGAAAAAAACACAAAAAACATAAAAAAACACAAAATGAAAAACAAAAAAGAACAAAATCAGACAATAAAACACAAAACAACGAAAGATTGATGGCCGAACATACGATTCGGTATAGTTTATTGATTTGGCCGGTTTCTTAGATTAAAATGAAGACATTGTTTCACCTATGATATTCTATGATTGGTCTGATTGTTCTATGACATTTTGTTTTATGACTCCCTACACATGGCCTCGCACTTCATAAACTCGTCCAGACTCTCTTCATATGTCGAGGCTTCTCTAGGCCCACTTATCTCCGTCGCTTGCGTTGCTAAATTCCATCGGCTGCTGATAAACGTTTCCCAGGGCGATTTCCCCTGGGTTAGGTAGCCATATGCAGCCTTGTTGGCAGCCCCTTTCGCACAGGCATCGGAATTATCAAGCCGATACGAACCCTGGGTGGGTGCCAGCACACGACTCATGACTTCACAAATGGCGTCGTTCTTGCTTCCTCCGCCGACAAAGAAGATTCGCCGAGGACTTTTAGTGGCCGTTGTCAGCATTGGCCGTAATCGATATCGAATACTAAGACTTTGGCTTTCTAGAATGGCCACTACGTCATCTTCAACAGTCCAGTTTTTGTCGAGCGGCACTTGTTGAGCTTCCTGTGGTCTTTTCACGGACAAAACAAACCGTTTAATGGTGCTAGGAACATCAGGAATGATCTCTGCAAGGGGGAAATAGAAACCGATTCTGGCAGCTATATCTTTGCTCGGATCTCTTCCGAGAACAGGCCCGGCAACGGCTAGCTGGTCAAACTTATGCCAGTCTGTTTTGGCTGCTCCATACATGCTGTTGAGCTCGTTTCTGATCTGTTCTCTTGCCAATGCTCCATTACAGTAGCATAACATCCCCATATATCCTTTTCCTGTGGGATGCGTAAACAAATGGTACATACTGCTGGGCACGTAGTTTTCAGTCACAATGAGCGCCGTTGTGCTAGTTCCAAGTGACACTATCACATCATTGGTTTCTAGAGGAAAAGCCAGGATTGTGCCCGGATTGTCGCCCGTATGTGCAATAACTTCACAGTCTCTAGGCAAGCCGTATTTGTGAACAAAGTATGGGCTAATTTGGCCAACAGATGCTCCACCATTGAATTCGACAGATCCTAGTTTCTCGACCAAGTCATCTCCAATCAAACCCACAAGCTGTGGTTCCCATTTGCGTTGTTGCAGATTCCACAGGTTCATTCCACAAACATCACTGATATCCAATGGTGCGAATCTGCCTGCAAGTATAGAAGCCAGAAATGACGAAACCAGCGATATGCGTACAGTGTGATTATATGTATTTGGAGCCCGGGTCTTTAGTTTCAGAATCTGTGGACCTGTAAATCGATAATGCGCTTTGCTTCCGGTTATTTCCGCAAGCTTTTCCTTTCCTCCTACGGCTTGTTCAAACATCTGACACTCATTGGCTGTAGAATGATCCTGCCAATTAGGACTCATTTCCCAGGAGAATGCGCCAGCGAAAACATTTTTTAGGTTGTCAGCGGCCGTTGAGGTGTCCAAAGTCTTGAATGCTTCGAAAGCTTGTGCATTCCAGAAAACGCTGCCATGTTGCTGACATGCACCACTAATGCCTTTGATTCTACCAACGACAATTTCTCCATCAGGCTGACGACGCAGCCGCTGCAACAGCAAGTCCAGCGCTTCAAGCCACATGGCCACAGGTGCAACTATCTCATTTCCATTTGTAAATACGCCCTTCACGGTGTTATAAGCTGGGAAATCCACATCAAACTCCACCTTGTCCAACAAAACCGTGTTCAGGTCGGAATCCACGACGATTCCTTTCAATTGCTGGGTCGACAAGTCGAGTCCTAAAAAGTATGGCTTGTCTATTGCCATTTCAAGTGATTTTTGTTCCAAAAAGGCCACGGTATGCTAGTGATGAGGGTCAGTAGACTGAAACCAGCGGCTAAACTCCAGATAGAATAGAGTGCAGAGCCCGAATATATGCCGTAAACAAAGGAGGCAGTGAACAGCAGAGCAAATGTGAACTTTACAAAGGTATCTGCCTGCTTCTGTCCTTCGAAATCAATGGTGAATTCTAGTAGTCGTTTGATATCTTCCATGTCGCTGGGGTTGAGGTGGGGGTGTTTAGTGATATATATAAGGCCAGGTGGAAAAAATGGATAAATGGCCGTTGGATAGGTGCGGCTGTGTGGCACGGCTGTGCAGTTCTGCGGAAATCAATCATCATTCAATAGTGTATTAACAGAATGTTATAAAGAAAGGAATTAAAGAATATTATGATATATAAAAGATTTACAAGATTTAAGTTTAGATAAGTTTAAAGGTGTATCAATAAATGTAATAAAACTTAGGGGCCAAAAATCTCTGTGCTATACTTTCCAAGCTTATACTATGTTCCTTAATTAAGTCCCATATCTAAACTTCACATTCAACTTCAAACTATTCATCTCCATGGATCAGACAAGCTTCTACCAGCATTTCCTGCAACGCAAGCAACAGATTCAGAGTGATATAGCCTGTGTTACTGATTCTGGTCAGAGAAATAATATTCTCACTCAGGTAGCACAATTGTCAGACTCAATCCGAGAAATCAGAAATATCCTGCCTGCTCATGATCTACAGTCATATAGTATTGAAATCCAAGCACTAACATCTGAGCTCGATACCAAATGTTCAGCATTACCGAAACCAAAGTTTTTGTTTGCTAAAAAGCGTATGCAGAATTTCGTAGAAAAAGATGAAAGCAGGTCTGCAGGATCAATGTTAATAGAACCCGTAGTAGCACAGAAACAAGATACATTTGCTAAAGAAGAAGCAGACTTTACCAACATTAGTGATACTACAATTGCACTAAATTTGACATATATAACAGCAAGTTTTCATACTGTAAAAAACAGCAAGATTGTTCTTGCAGGTACCAGTTTAAAGTTCGTTAAAATCTCGGATATCGAAAACAGCTTTGTTTATATTAAGCAACTCAATGGGCCACTATACATCTCACAAGCTTCTCAATGCGTGTTTGTAGTAAATTGTCATCAATTTAGAATGCATCAGTCTAAGAATTGTACGGTATATTTGAGTTGTCGCTCCAAACGGCCGGTAATTGAATCATGTTCTGAATTAAAGTTTGCACAGTTCCCTCAAGACTTGGCACAAGGAGTCGAGACCATATCATGGGAACATGTTGATGACTTTAACTGGATTCGTAAAGAGCAGAGCATCAATTGGAAGCTACTGGATACTCCTGACCATATAGATACGGATAAGTCTACGGCAATATTGCTGCAAGAGTTATTGTAACCTATTATATTAATGCATATACATAAATACATGACAGAGTCAAAGATTATTCTTTGTCTGCAAAGCCTTTGAATTCTGAGTCAGAGTCGGAGTCAGCGTCTTCTTCAGCTTCTCCAGATTCTTCCTCCTGGTCTTCTACCTCATCCTCCTCTTCTTCCTCCTCATCCTCCTCTTCAACCTCATCCCCCTTCTTCGCCTTCTTCTTACTATCCTCCTCATCTTCATCCCTTACTCTCTTCACTCTCATTTCACCCAGACGTCCCTTTCGTCCTTCCAATCCCTTATCCTTTTCCTTATCCTGACCATCTGCAAATGGAGGTGGAACAAACCAAGGAATCTTTCCTCTATTAAAATCATTCAGAACATGCTTAGCAACACCATTCTCATCAGGTTCACCGCCTTTCAACAATCGCCCTTGTTTCCTAGCAATCAGCTCCAAGAACCCTGCAGCATCATTCCAACCAGAAACTTCATATGTTCTTTCCAAATGCTTGGTCTTGCATTTCTCCAACATGGCAGCAATATATTGTTCAGGATGTTCAACATGTTCCACCCGTACTACACCTCGGAACAGAATATCAGCCTCGGTATCTTTGGATGATGGAGGTACAATGCCAGGACAGTCAATAAGAAAGATTCGCTTCATTAACGTAATATACTGCCATACCTTGGTCTCACCAGGGATAGGAGCAACTGTACAAACCTTCTTCTTCCTAAGAGTGTTGATAATAGAAGATTTGCCGACATTCGGATATCCAATGAACCCTACGGAAATCTGTTTCCTGTCGGAATGCAATGCCGAAAACTGTCTCAAAATATGGATTAGACTACCTTTACCAAATGAGTTATTAATAGAGGCATGGAATGCTAAAGTAGGATAATCTTTGGACAAATGTTTGATCCAAGCAGCCTAGAAGTTAGTATAAGAAAAAAAACACAAAAAGCTTCAGGAATGTATGATTCAATACTAAAAGAATAGCAACTGATATACCATTCTAAACTCAGACGAATCGGGTCTAATGCCAGAACATTCAAAACGAATATTATAATCGGCGAACAGACTTGCTCTTCCAAAGTTGTAACAGGCTTACATTCATAGAGAATCTAACAGGAAAAAAAACCTGGAGATAGAATGAAGTCTTGACTTAACTTTGGTTCAACATAAAAAATATCGAAAAAAATCAAAAAAAATTCAAATGCACAAAACAAAAATATCAAACTTACCGTAACCCAATTAGGAACCAAATCACACTTGTTAAGCACAAAAATTAAATGTTTGTGAGGTGCTTCTTTCTTGATATATTGCTCCACAGATTTACACCTTGTACCCATAGGGTCTCGAGCATCAAGTACATGAATCACGACATCAGATGAATCAATGACTTTATAAAGTTCATTCCAGATTCGTTTCGATTGACCCTTGTTAAAAATATATCCTTTGGCTTCAGCAAGAACTCCGTCTTCTCCATTGATATTGCCGAAGATTTCTTGGTTTTCTCGCAGCTTGTCTTCGAATTTTTCAATGTCGCCGTCTGCGGCTTGAGCAAGCTCTTCAATGCTGCTAGCTACCTGACGAGGCTTTTTTCTTTGGCTTTGGGGTCCAAATGCCTTGTTAAAAGGCTCTGTTTCTAGAATGTTTACTGCCGGACTTTCGCTGGATTTACTTTCTTCCAATAATGATAAAGGCAGTTTGTTTCGCTTCATTAGAACTTGGTATGAATCATGTGATTTCGCTCCAAGAGCCTCTCGGAAATGATTCAATGCATCCTGCGAGATCACTCGAGTGTTGCCAAACCATCGTCGGTTCGGATCGATTCTTGCATCCGGGATTTCTCTGCTCTGTAATACTGCAGCTTGTGTGATTTCACCTTTAGAGTTCCTCTGAGCCTTTCCTCCTTTGTACATGTTCAATAGCTTGACTTTTTTGGTGTCTCGGTAGAAGTTTTCTCCTTTAACCCTTAGGTTACCGAAGGACCCACTGCCACCTTCTTTGGCCCGTCTATTGGCTTCTTTTTTTCCGTTACCCATGCTTGTGAATTGTTGGTTGGTGATTAGATTGCAAAGGTTATTGTGAAAAGTTAGTGAAAAGTTTCAGGAATTTTTTTTTGGTAAAATAATTTTTTCTTTTTTTTTTTTTTTTTTTGTTTAAAGGAATTTTCATGCACGGCTGTGCATGCGCGGCTGAAGTGTTTACAAAACACCATACCAACAATCAACATCAACATTATATCAACAAACCTTTAACTAACCGCCAGGATTTTGGAACCATGATAAGGACTGTTTCCGAAGTGAAAAAGGTTCGGAGAAACCCGGATAGAAAATTGCCGGAAACCCGTATAGGCACTAGGAAAGTGCTTCAGGAGTCCAATGTTCAATCTCAGGGGTCACGGCGGATCAATATGACAGCAGAGGATATCAACCATATGTCTAGTGAAGCTCTAGTTTCTTGCATCAATAAACATATTGCTCAATTATCTCAAAATGGCAAATGTACTAGTAGCCCGTGTCTTCGGCACTTTGAACGGCTGTATTCTCTAGGCGATATGCCTTTGCATAATATCTTAAATCTGCATATCAAGTACCAACTGAAACTGGTGGAACTGTCAGCTTCTGGAATTGTCGAAGAACTTTATTTAGCATTCTATGCCATATGCGGCTCAAAACCAGCCAAATTAGGCAACCTATTGTTCATTAGACAACAGTTTCTTTGTGATAGATCTGCTCAAAACAACATTGATCCAGTGACCCAGGTGTCTCCATCTCTGAGTCTGTTGGCGAGGGCAATTGTGTCTTTTCAGTCTTTGGTTCTGAAATATTTGATCAAGAATTACACACTTATCAAAAAGACCGGCGAGTCGTCCCTAGTATATGCGTTTCGAGAATCTACAGACGGTAGCCCTGCATATTGGTCGAGCTTTCTGGACATTGGAGAAAAAGTCAACAGATTCACGACGCTGGCCAAATTTGCATACCAGATTTCTGGATTGGTCAGTAGTGTGAAATTGGAGTTTCTGATTGTTTCTGTGAATCTGTGCTTACTACCAGCTAGCATGAAATCTCTCCTTGAACACCTAAATAGTTTGGAGAATAACAGCAAGAATATGGCGGCCAAATATACTCCAGAAATTTCCAGTATTCTTCAAAGACTACAACCGACAAATGCATTGTATAAAGCCCTTAAGAAACCCTGTCCTACGTTTACTAAGACTGTTGCTGATCCACACAGTTCTGATGCATCAAGAAAACTACTAATGGATAAATTTGCTCCAATCTTGGAAAGAGGCTCACAAAGTTCAATAATACAGTTTATCAAAACAAACTACTCTGCAGAAACCACAGCAACCTGTTTTTATGACGTACTGATCTCTTTAAGAGCTCATTTGAATGGATCTCCACGTCAGGAATGGATACTGCATTATCTGGAGATTACTGATTTATTGGTATCCATACTTGAAGAAGCGAATGCTTGGAGCTTGATTGCATATACTTCAGATATATTAGGTCAGTGGCTTGCTGGAACAGATAGACTTGCTAGTATTCTACCAAAATTGTGTCTCTATGACAAACAAGCGTTCAATGGGTCACATAAAACCGTGTATTCACCAGAGATGATCCAACGGACACGGAATTTGTTATCATATTCGATGAGAGATAACAAAGAAATTGATACAGGAGGATATCTCTCATTTGTATTTAACCTCATTGAAGCTGAATACGCACTGGATTCTCTTGCCAAATACAAGTCTATTGAGCAGATTCTGACCATCAGAAACATTGAAGCTCTGGTATTGATAACTGCACGCTCCATGATTTATTCTGGCATTTCTCTAGGCGAGCCCTTGCCAACCATCGTTAACGAACTTGTTTTATCTGTACTATGGAGAAGCAACTCCAAGGCTAAGCATCAAGTAGCTGATCACCTCATTAATTTGATTTTCGAGTCTCTAACTGCTGAAGAGCATCCTGTGAGATTCTGTCGAGCTGTATACTTCTATTACAACGCTACTGGTGGTATGATTCCTGATAACAAGGTATTAACAGACGCGGAAGATATCACAGACAGATTGCTTGGACTATTGAACAGCAAGGACCTCGCTTTGGATGAGAAGCTTTACGAAACTACCCATCTTCTTAGAGCCTTTTTATGCTTAATTCTCTGTATGAAAGTTGAATATAACCGCGATTTATACGAAGATGCCACACAGGGTTTGATTCACTACTTTTCTGCTGGTAAGCTTCTGGAATCTTCAATGTTGGAGAAACAGATAGACATGTTTATCAGCATCCTAGGATCCGCAAACCGTTATGATTTACAGATCATGCTTCTACAAGCCATAATTGCTTCTAAGGTCGGTCAGATGAAACATAAAATCAATCTTGCCGAGGCATATCTTGCTATTGGACAGACATCCAGATGCCACGAAGTTATATTGAAACTGCGAAAGTCAAAAGTATTCGACAAAAGTATTGCTTCTGCTAAAATGCTGCTGATAGATACGAATGCACAGATTGCAGATTATAATATTGATTCTGCTGAAAACATGCTTTCCGAGTTTGGCAGAATGATGAATGAACCTGAACTCGTGGCGGAAGGTGTAATCAGATCAATTCGTGAGCTAAAGACAAGCAAAAGGACCTTGAATGACCTTCACCCTAAAATCCTTCTTTTCTGTGAA
Source organism: Daia tannicola (assembly GCA_030569095.1). Taxonomy (NCBI): domain Eukaryota; kingdom Fungi; phylum Ascomycota; class Dipodascomycetes; order Dipodascales; family Trichomonascaceae; genus Daia; species Daia tannicola. The sequence goes on from JAJMJQ010000001.1 coordinate 1,278,962, forward strand.
TATCTGTTAGCTGAGAGCGATATTGAAGTCGCCAGGTGCTACAGAGAGAATGCTATCAAAATAACAAATGGACTAACACGTTTCATTTCGGCTTATCTTAAGAATATTCAGACAGCAGACGTACTGCGCACTGCAATTGATATCCGACCAGTTGTAGCAATTCTGGTGAGAGCCGCTACGAGATCAGCGGAGATTTACGAAATGATGGGCGTTGTCTCAGCCAGCACGTATCGCTTCAACATGATTAAGAAGTTTATTTCCTGTGGAGATGACACGTGGACTACAATATGCTTTAAATGGAGTGCAGCCCTGCAGCTTGAAACTCTAGTCAAGCGAGAGAAACGAGAAGAAGCCGATGAGTTGCTCAAGACTGTTGAAAGCCATTTCTTAAAGACAGGAGCCGAGGAGGATCCGACCTTTATACAGCGAAAGTACGCCTACAATATGGTGAGGAATAAGCTGGGATCTCTTTTGGATGAATCTTCTGATGAGGATTTACAGTCAATGATGCATAGGATGAGCATATCGGCTGAATCAAGCGCTATTACAAGGTATAGGGTCAAAGATATTCTGGTTGACGTTCAACGTTATATAGATGCCGATAAGAATGATCTTGCCAAAGAATGTGTCAAGAGAGCTGCTGAACTATGTTCTGATATGGTCTGGCCGGAGCGATTGGCTCTCGAGGTACTGGATGCCAAAATCAAGTACAAAGAATCACTGAAGTTAATCAACGGCGACCCCATTTATTCAGAAATATACAAGGGAAGTGTTCTTATGGTTCCATCAGTTACACAGCCTCTTGACAGAAAGCTCAGGGCAGTTGAACTGCTACGTGAAGCTGAACTGCAGTTGACGAACGTTCGGGATCTTATTCTAAGAAGCTGTGGCCTGACAGTTCTGAGATCACTAGCAGATTTACAGATGGAAATTGGGTTTCTTCTCAATGCATTTTCTTTTCATATGGATCCTGTTTCAAGCTATTATTTGCCACAGATAGTCCAAGATCTCCCTTATTCAGTAAGAAGCGGTCGGTTCCTGGAGTTCAATGAAGATCAGCTAGATAGCAGCAAGCTGAATTTGAGTGAAGGATCATCATTCACATCATTTTATAAGGATAACCTTGATCATTCGATGATCCCTCATGACTGGGTAGTGGTATCATTGCAATACGCAGCAGAGTCTAAGACACTTGTAGCCACCCGTTTCACAAAAAACGAAGAGCCTCTCAGTTTACGGATTCCGTCATTTATTGACCGATTCAATGATGAGGAAGGTGACTGCCTTACGTTCGAGGAGGCGGGAGAAAAACTTAAGAGCATTCTGGAGGAAGCGTCCTATGAGGTCGATGACCGAAGCAATATCACTGACGAGGAGAAAGAGCTTTGGTGGACAGCCAAGGTAAATGGGGACCGCAAGATCAGGGATCTTTTAATAAAAGCGGCTTACAGCTGGTTTGGTGGATTTAAGGCAATTTTTGGCAGTCCTAATTTGGAATTAACCCAGGGTTTTTACAATGCTATGGATGATGTATTCCAGAAATACCTGCGTGGCCGTTTAGGAGCTGCAAAGAAGGGCCAGAGAAATGGGAGAAATCATGTGAAGCTTAATCCCATGGTGTACAAGCTGTTTGCTCTGGCAATGACTGTGAATACGCAAGGATCCCGAGATTTCGTAGCTGCTGAGGAGAAGGATGATGATGGTGCGGATCATGATGATGATGATAAGGAATCTATCGATAATAAAGAGAAGGAGGAAGAAGAAGAAGAAGAAGAAAAAGGGGAGTATGCGGAGGTGGAAGACACAGAAGTATCCAAAGAAACAGAAGAAAGAGAGGGCCACGAAGAATATGAAGATGATGATCGGCTTATGGAGGATCTTGTAAATTTCGTTCTGGATCTGTTATTTCTTCAAGGAGAAAAGAATCCATACGATGAAATTGATATCGATCATCTGGTGGTGGAAATCGAAGAGCTTGTTTCACGTTCTGTTGCCGTCGCAAGCCTGGATTGTCCTAGACACACAGTTCTGGTAGTGGACAAAGAATGCCATGAATTCCCATGGGAATCACTGCCTTTTCTCGTTGACCGAGAGGTTACGCGAGTACCCAGTCTGGGTGTGCTCAACCGACTACTGAAGTCGAATGCTTCTTGTGAATGGCCTCTTGAAAATGCATTTTTTGTTTTGAATCCTGGCAAAGATTTGAAAGCCACAGAGAAAAGAATGAGCAAAGAACTATCAACAATGAAGAACAGTTTGTGCACCTGGCGCGGATACTCAGGGTTATCTCCAGAGGAACATCGTGTTGCTGAGGCACTGGAAAATAACTGCAACTTGTATGTGTACATGGGTCATGGAGGTGGCTGCCGTTATATTCGCCGGTCTGACATTGAAGGTCTTACACAATGTCCACCAACAATGTTGTTTGGGTGCCAATCATCTGAAACCGAACCGGAAGGAGTTTACGAGAGTAGTGGGAATCCGTTGAGCTATCTGGCAGCAGGTTGTCCCATGCTGTTGTGTACTTTGTATAATGTGACAGACAAGGATACTGACTTCGTTACGGCACAGATTCTCAGAAATTGGACAGATAAGGATACTTCTGTGACGGTGACACGCGCATTGAACGATAGCCGGAAGAAGATGCATATGCAGTATGCCAATGGAGCTGCGTTCGTAGTATACGGTCTGCCTTTGATTGGCAAATAAGATAGTTGAGGAGCTTAGTCATGAGATATTTAATGCAAAAAGAATAACCATATATATGATGAGATGTTGGTAATACTGATAGACTGGTCTAGTCGAGACCATGATACATTTTGTACCTGTACAACAGTGTTAACAATTTCAATCCACCTTTTCCGAGAAAAACAGAAGGAGAATCCTCTGAAACGTGCAACGTCTGTTGAAGAAACAAACGAGTTTCTGTAGGCAATATAGGTAGCAATTCTATAGGAAAAACCGACCCTGTGCTTTTCAGTTCCATACCTGCCAGTTTCAGAGCCTCATCATGAACCTGATCAAGCATCAGCTGTTCATACCATTCCACAGCATTCTCTCGCCATTTACAGGGAGGGTCGTTTTTGATTTTGGCTCGTCGGACTTCCGATGCTTGGCCTCCGTACATCATACTGTATGCTAGACTCAAGTAACGTTTGCTGCCGAGGATCTCTAGAGATTTCCTAGAACAAAGTACATAAGCCTTGGGTCCCGTGACCTCGTCTTTATAACCTAATGGAGTGAGTATATTCTCCGAGGTCATAGCAAGCTTGATCAGTAAGTCAGACGGAAGAATGGTTCTTGTCAAGACATCCATTCTCGGGGGAGAAGCTAGCATTCTCGAATATACGTTTGATTCCAACGACTGGAACGGCGGTTGTGCTTCCATTGAAAAGACACGTGTCTTATGATGTCGATGGTCTGTCCATCTGTGAAATTCAGACAGCAAGATAGGTTCTATCAGAGTCTCTGCAGGCTCTGGAACATACTTGTTCTTTGTAAGCGGAGGGAATCTGAGAGCAGCACGGCTATCACTGGTACGCCACTCGGTAGTACGTAACCATGGAGGAATTTCCTCTCCTGGCTGTTTCAAGTACTTTACGAGGGTCCGCAGGTTCATTGGTGGTATGACGTTTGAGTTGTTGTATATGAATTGTTATTGATGTTGAGATTCAGATCAGCCTGAATATTGAAACTTGATGATTGAAGGAGCATCTCAGCTGGAAAGCGATCTATACAAGCTGACAACAACCCAGTATAACAACAGCACAACAACATAAAATGAAAAACGCTCGGAGGCTTTTGAACAAGGCATTGGTATCAGACTACAGGCATGCTCTTACGTCTGTAGCCCACCCAGCTGTGGTTCTAACGACGGGCGACTTGAATCTGGAACCTCGGGGAATTACTGTTAGTTCGTTCACCTCAGTTTCTCTTTCACCACCACTGGTAGCTTTCAATTTACAGATACCATCTCGGACTTCCGATATGATGCATTCGTACGGTAAATTTACGGCTAATCTGTTGCGGCCCTCGGCTATCAACGCACAGCTTTGTCGAGCATTAGCAGGCCAATTGGGAAAAGAGGTCAATCCGTTTGAGCAGCTAGCGCACTGTTTTTACCAGGATCCTGTTGAAAAGGTTGTGTCCATACGGAATGCCATGATACGGTTGTACTGTATCAAACATGAAGTGTTCAAAGTGCAGGATCATGAGATATGGACTGGCCGCGTATATCGCATAGATCAAGATACCGGTAATCAAGATAATGCAGAAGCAATGGATATTGAAAGTGAGGGAAAATCACCGATGTTATATCAAAAGCATCAGTTTCATCATCTGGGGAGGAAGATAAGGGTGAACGGTTGACCAGGCTGATTACTCAAACTATATGTAAATAAATCACAGTCAACAGGATACCCAGTGGAAGAGGGGTTATTAAAGTGGTATGGTAATTATATGGGAAAGATACAAGCAGTATTAAAGAGCTGGAAAAGGTCTGTACAATATGAGTTCGAGAATGCTCACTTTAGCAGAGTACAAGTACAACAAGTACAACAATTCCCTTTCAAGCACTCTCTTTTCATTAACTCAAACAGAACATTTCCAGTGCAAGCATCAGTTTCGTTCAGTCACATGCTGCCTTCACTCTCCAATATCTACTAAATCACAAAATGCTGTTCAAACACATATTTAAAGGAATGTCCAGAAAAGTGCAACTGCATGAACAATACATGTAGCTGTTCAATCCAGGACAGTTTTATAATCATAGCAGTAATTGCATATTGTTTACAACAATCTTAAACAACTATAATAACAAAATAGGTTACCTTATAATCGGACTGTTAAATAACTTATACAACACTATACAACCGTACAAGAAATAACCATAAGACTTCACACTAAGCATCAACATTTTCTTCTGTTTTACCCCGTAGCTTTTCTACGGCCTCTTCCATCTTGTTAATCGCATCTGCAAACTCCTGTTGCAGCTTCGCTCGTCTGTCTAGCTTCGCAGCCCTTTCACTGTGTCTCGATGCACTTTCCTGCTCCAACATATCCATCCAGTCTTCCTCCATGCGGTCGATTTCTCCATGCAGTTTGTGTTTCTTGGCCTCTAGCTTGTCACGTCTACCAACTAGTACATTCAACTCTGCTCCAAGCTCACCATCCTGCTCTTTCCACTTCTCACGCACTTTGCTTTCTTCTCGTTGCATAGCAGTCAGCTCAGCCATGATTTCATTATATGCATTTTCATCCTCCATAAACTTTTCTTCACACTCCTTCTCCTGCTCATACAAGTCGTCTATTATGCTGTTCAAAGAAACCAGCTCTTCTTCTAGCTGCCGTACACTTTCTCGCAGCGACAGAACCTTTCGCATGTTTCGTTCATCTCCCTTATCAGCTGTGTCTATTTTGGTCTGAAGCATGTCAATTTCCGCACGCAGAGATGTCAACCGTTTCGCATGGTCTTTTCTTGTTCGTTTAAGCTTGGATTTCTCGTCCGACAATGTCATCTGCATAGTAGCCAGATTGTCCAGTAGTGTGGTGACAGGAGACAACGGCCTTACTGGCGCAATTGACGAGCTTGTAGCTGAAGAATTGCGCCTTGGAGCTGTGGAGACATTGATAGTGCTACAGCTAAGTGTTTGTGACTCGTTAATCTTACAAAACACTTCTACAAGATACTGCGTAATAGGAGTTAAACCATACACCAATATCAAGAAGGACGAAGTTTTCTGTTGTTCTGAAGAGCCCTGCTCCAGGTTTCTCTCGATTGTGACTTGTGGCCAAACAATGCCGTTGACTTTAACTGTAAACGCACTGTCAGGAAAATCAGCAAAGTTCGCCATGTCGAAACCAAGTACACTTTCCATAATATAACGCACACTACATTGACCAATACCACATTGTTGGGCCTTCAGTCTGCGCTCTTCTTCGCGCGACGTGGCGGTAGATTCTTGTCGTGCTGAAAGCACTATGCTACTGGCTAAAGTGGACCAGAACGGTTGGTTGGCCCGCACCAAAGCAAGCCTTCTGTTTTTCTTCACAGGTCCATGCAGGAAAAAGTCTAGATCAGAGAACCCAGTTGTGTGTGTCACAGAGTCTGCAGTCGTACCAGATGAAACTGTAGATGCCGCTGCTGTTGTGTCATCGAACAGAGGACTAGCAGATCGTCTCCCAGGCACCGAAATCACCGTTCTGCGGGTAAACTGGTCATCAGCAGATCCTTCAGTAGATGTAGAGTCTGCGCCACCAAAAATGGCTACAGGGTCATAATCTGCAGACTCGTCTATAGTGATTGTACTAGCTGCTTCACTGGTCTTTGCAGGGAACAGTTTGCGAATATACACAAACAATCCCAGTGTGATCACGTGAATAGAAACAGCATGGAATAATATGATAGGAAGTTCATGCATCCAGTTCAGTTGCAGGAAAAAGTGCACGCATTTCTGGAACATATTGAAGATGTTAGATAAGGTGTTGTGCTGTAGATCCGTACCAACAGTGGAGCCAGGATGTGCGCTCCAAATTTGAGGATTCATACCAGGAACTACACTAAGATCAGGAATAGAACCAGCCATGCTGCTATGCATGCTCAAGCCAGTCACAGCATCTGTAATAGACAGTCCTATACGTCGTTTGATCAACATATTGACAAGCTGGATCAAGGCCGTACCATATACAGCATTTGTAAACACCGTCGGACCTCCACCCATAGAAGCAGATACAATGGCATTGGCAAATACGGTGACAGCCGTACCTACAGTTGGTATAAAGTACAGAGAGACCAAGGCCAGCGAAAAGTCGATAATCAGCACTTTCAGCAGCATTATATGAAGCCCTTTACCTGTGATCCAGAAAATGAGACCATTGACATAGTTGGAGGTGCCACTTGATCCTGGTGAAGAGTTGGAGCTGGAACTATTAGCTGATATCGAACTGTTAGTCCAACCATATAGTTCTCGCAGGCTTCTTTTGGGCACACTAGAAGAACTGAAATACACAGAAAGGTAGATGGAATGAACCAGTACCAGAATAACCTTGGGCATCTGATTAAAAATAGTCATGATGGCTAGTGTATCCCAAAAAGGTGCCGATTCAATGATATTGAGCGGCGTTTTAGAGGGAGCAGAAGTCACATTAGAGACTGGAGGAGGAGCTGTAGAAGAGGCTGCGGAAGGCCCGGAACCCTGAGCAGCATTTGTGCCTGCCGGCGTATTGCTGAGACCCGTAGATGATCCCGCTCTTACCGGCTTTGGCCGCTTAATAGACCCCAGGTGATCTTCCATGTGGACAGAGTGAACATACAATGGTGAAGAGGAAAAGATGGAGAATCATATTGGAGAATCATATTGGAGGGGTGCGGCTGTGCAGGTTAGAAAATAAGTCATAAAGACAGAAATATACCAGTTAAAAAGGAATAAACTTGCAAATAGCTTATATTAGAAGTAAAGAAGTAAATGAAAAATCTTTGATTACCATATTGCTTCAAATTTGATGCTCTTAACGATGCCTGTCGTTTCGACAGATCGTACGGCTGTGCACATGTACGGCTGAGAATTTCAGTCCAAAACCCTGCCTCGAGCACCCTCGACATCTCTTATTTCTCATCTTTCATCTCAGAATGAGCGACAATACATTACTAGCCATAAAGTTCAATGCAAAGGATTGTTCTCTGGAAATTTTGGACCAACTGAAGCTTCCTCATGAAACTGTCTACACACCTATATTGTCAGTGGATGATGCTTATACAGCCATCAAATCTATGGTGGTTCGAGGAGCTCCTGCTATCGCCATTGTTGGAGCATTGTCATTAGCAGTAGAAATCAACGGTAAAAGAAATAATTTTTCCAATATTAAAGATGTACAGAAGTTTGTGGCTGATCGCCTGGATTTCCTGCTGAAATCTCGTCCTACAGCTGTAAATCTTAGTCAAGCTGTACGACAACTGAAAGACCTTACCGAGACCCACGTGCTGCAGCATGAAAATGGATCTACCGACTTACTAGTGGATGCTGTCATTTCATATGCAACTGATATGCTTAAACATGATATCCAGGATAATAAGAATATCGGTAAAAACGGCCTGGATTACATAAGCAGTGTATTAGGAATACCAACAGACGGATCTCAGCAGATATCTGTTCTCACTATTTGTAACACAGGCTCGCTGGCTACTGCTGGATATGGCACAGCACTGGGTGTAATTAGAGCACTACATGGAGCCAATATGCTGAAACATGCCTACTGTTTAGAGACTAGGCCGTACAATCAGGGTTCGAGGTTGACTGCTTACGAGCTTGTAGTGGAAGGAATTCCAAGTACACTAGTAACAGACTCAATGGCCTCGGCTTTACTAAGAGCCAATCCAGATATCAAGCTGGTGGTTGCTGGAGCCGACAGAGTGGCTCGCAATGGCGATACTGCAAACAAGATAGGCACATACCAGCTGGCTATCACCACCAAGTACCATGGTCGAAAGTTTGTTATAGCAGCTCCTACTACGAGCATAGATCTGGATACAAGATCTGGCGATGATATTGTGATTGAAGAACGACCTAAACATGAGCTGACCCAGGTCACGGGACCCCGGGTGGTAAACGGCCTGATTCTTGCCGATCAAGTGGAAACAATATCAACAGCTGCACCATCTATAGGTATCTGGAACCCTTCTTTTGATGTGACTCCCGCAGAGTTGATTGATGCCATTGTGACAGAGAGAAAAGCAGTTTTGAAACAATCTGAGGGGTTTGATTTGGTGTCACTTTAGCCCCTGTTAGTTAGCAGCAAGACACTTATACTGCTATATCTACTATAATTAATTGATAACTTATTCATGACTAACAACTTACTCAATTAAATGTTGGTATATTTCATCATTGCAAGACTACAATCCATCTATACGGATCAGTAATCAGCTAGGTTCTTCGGCTCCGTTCTTGTAGTACTCTTCAGCCATTCAACATGTTTAGTTATATTGCCACAGTACGATTGAAGTTGGTCAGATATTTCAAGCCAGTCTTTAATGACAACCTGCTGTTCAACGACAACGTCGCAAGTAAACCATTTCAACTCTGTCCACATTGCCAGCTCTAAATCATTCACGGGAAGTGGTCGCCTGGCATCATTAGTCATGGGATTACCCAACAGCCGCATTCTGGAATCATCTTTCAGGAAAAAGTCTTTCCTATCTGATTTGAACAACTCTTTAGGATTCAGCTTAAACTCATTGACATGTACAAACATTGCTGAAGGCGTATTTTCTCTGATGCCTAGAACATATTTCTGATAATCTTGCATAGGGTTTGCTTGAGGCATAGCTGAACCTTTGAAACCTGCTTCTTTGCTGACAGTGAATCCATAGGGATATACATCCGTTTGTACCTGGTAAGATGGGTGTTCATTTAGAATTACAGCAGCTGCACGGAACGTCTCCTTATCACCTTCTCCACCAGATCCTTGACTGAACAACGGATAGTAAACTTCATATCCAAACACATTATAATACAAAGCAAGTAGTAATGTTCGGTAATGCACTTTTTTGGAAACCATCATCTGACCGGATTCAGTAGTTTTATCCGGTATAGCGTTTTTAAGATCAGCCTGAGGGATTTTAGCAGCATCTGTTTCAGACAAATCTCCTCGCACTCTCTCACCTAACTCGACTCCAGCTATCTCGTATAAATGTGGTGACACTGTTCTGAACCAATAATCTGGCCATGAAACGAAACCTGTGGATTTGTACGGTTCACTGACCAATGCCTTGTCCAAGTCACCAACAGGTACAGAATCAGCGTCTACGAAAACCACATCTTCAAAAGAACTTCCCAGTAAAGCCATTGCTTTATATTCATAGCCTTTAATGTCGAAATCATCCAGTACATCTTGACCATATAGATCTGATAAGAACACACATTTAGCATTCAAAGACGGCAACACATGCTGGCATAGATCCGGCTCATATTCACTATCATTCACCATGAATACTTCCATAGGCAAATCAGAATGTAAGTTTCTAATCATTTTCAAAGTAATCATCAATGAAGGGATATATTTCCCACCAGCCACAGTGACGATACCTTTACCTGAGAACAGGCCTTTTGGAGCCTTTTGTGGCAAACCTGAAACGTATCCTTTATGACATCTTTCAAGTTCTTTCTGCTGTTCATCTGTTACTATCAGATAATCACCAAGCTCCTTATTTGTATATACAGGAAGCTTATCTTCAAAAGCCTTCTTTTTGGCTTTTTGGTTATTCTTATACTCTTTTAACACCACAGACTCTCCATTAACCATAGGAGTATTCTCCTTGACTAACTGGAAAATTTCATGGAAATGTTTCTTGACATTGTGCAGACGTTCTTTCTCATATTCATCCAAGACAGATTGGTAATAATCACTCACAGGCATGCGGATTAACCCGGGTGTATTACCTGATAAGAATATCAATGCAAAGGAGACAAGCACTGCCAGCAGTAGATATCTTTTGACCACGGTACCACGCAGCATGGTGGGGGTTATGGAATGTTAATGAAATGGTGTATACGTACGCGGTCGAGGGAAAGAAAGTAGCAACACCCTGATGTGTATTTTATTGAAATCTTAATAGGCAAACTAAAGGTGCAGCAGTCTGCAGAATCAAAACCAAATTAGTTTTTTCTGTCAAAACAGTCAGACTCAGCCAAAAAAAAAACGGTCTTTCGTTACACCTCTGTTCAGTTAAATATATCTTTTTTTATATCTTTATACCTATGAAAGCTCTTGGATTTAGAACCCATTCGAGTATCCTGTACCTTGCGTAAGCATTAATCGTGGCGCACCACCAAGAATTGGCGTCTCATTTTCATGAGCTTCTGCAGCTTGTTCTTTCTTCTTTCTTTCCTCATTGTCTTTGTCCAGTCTAGAAAGTAACTCGTATTGTTCTCGTTGCAAGTTGATCTGGTAAGGGATAGTATAATCCTTGAGATTTTTTCTCCAAGATAACTCCGCAACAACATCAGGTCGAATCAAATCATAACATGAATACAAGGTGGCAACATAATATTCCTTGTTGCCGATTTCAACAAAGTAGCTCAAAAGGTCCTCGGCAACCTCTGTGTTCAAAGACGTAGCTGCAGTGACAATAGCATCCTTCCACAACTTGTCTTCCTTACTCAGCGAAATACTCTTGTTCCACTTCTTGTTCTTCTTGTACAAATGTGCAGCAATCTGTCGGAAGAAAATCGACTTGTGCTTCTCAAGTCTCTGGGCAAGGTCAATAGGATCGTATCGATCGAAATTGTCCACAGAGTCTTTCAATGACTTGTAATCCTCTTCTTCAATCAGCAAATCATGGTATGCATTATTAACTGCCAACAAATTCTGTTGTTGCACATTAACCAAAAATGGTTTGATCATAGGCAGATGGTCGCTCTTTTGGAACATTCGAACAACTCGGCTGATATCAATTCGAGGAGTCAACACAGCCAGCAAATCAGTGATCAATTGCGGCTGCTCTGCCATGTAGAAGTTCAGAGCCTTGTAATAGATTTCTAAGTTTGCCACCTTGACAATAATCTCCTTGAATGAACTATGGTCGAAAGCATCTGAAGAATGCTCAATCATTGCTAGAGTAGCATTATCCCATTCGTCGTAGTGACAGTACAAGAACACCAACTCGGGCCATAAGTGTGCCTCCTCACTGGCTCGAATAACCTTGGGAATATTGATTCTAGACCAAAACAGTTTAAGATGCTCCATCAGCTTTTCCGGGTGGTATTTGGTATACAAGGTCGCCAATTCAGTAAACATGCCCATATGAGCTCGTTCCAGACCAAGACCCTGTTCAAACAATGAAATCAATTCGTCAAAATATCCTTGATATTCATATTGATCGACCAAATCTCGCAATTCCTCAGCATGGACAATCAAGTTCAAACCACAGATTTGTGCCAATCGGAATTCCTTATGTTCAATACATGCAGCATTTACTTGCTTCCACACTTTGATATTGCTTGCCTTTCGAGCACAGTCAACCGCAGCTTGATAATCGTCCAAGAATACCAAAGTACTGGCAAGTTTAGCCCAGTTACAAACCGTGGTGAAGACAATCTTAGCTGCCTCGTATTGCTTCTGTTCATACAATTTATCACCAACAGACTCCAAATCAGCTACATTGCTTCCAGAAAGGAAAGTCTCCATCTGTCGAAGTTGATTTGTATTGGCATAACAAATCAATAATTGGCCATCGACCAAAGGTTCTCGCAAACCAGTCTCTCTAGCCATAAGCAAATAGCTGATCAATTCTTCCTCTTTTCCAGCCCTAGTAGCGATTTCAATAGTTTCAGAGAAGTTGCTAGGATCTTTGGCTTTCTTGTATGATGCCAAAGCATCGTTAACTCGCAGACCATTCAACTGAGCTTTACCAAGCTGTGACCAAACTTCTGGGAGATCAACTTTTTCAGCGTATTCCTCAGCTCGATCTAAGCTCAAAATGTGATCGACTAATACATCCACGGCTTCTGAATGTCGGTCATACTTCTTGTAAACTTGGAAAGCTTCTTCGAATAGACCATTGCTGATACAAATAGAGGCAATATCATCAACATCGTAATTTGACAGTCGTTCAATGTAATCAGATACTCGGGATTTGTCGGCACGAATAGCAGTCAAAATCAACAAATTCTGTAGGTTCTGATTGTCGTTGAAAGGAGATGGTTCGAGGATGATCTTGTCAAGTAATTCAATCAGTTCGCCAGGCAAGTCAGCAGCCATGAACGATTTAACTGCAACCGAAACATCATCAGGGCTAGTAGATTCAGGAACGGCCACACCAATAACTTGATCTACCAAAGATCGTCGATGAACATTATCAGGTTGCAAAACATGAGCCCACAATTCAGGATCGGCCCGCTTGGTCAGATATCGAGCTTGATGTTTGTACATTGAGTTTTCATTGGTAATATTGATGAGTTCCTTGTCATTCTGACCCTTCTCATAAGCAATATAAGCGAGGTAAGGATCTCGGCTCTCACAATATTTACCCACAACCAAAGTATTATACTGATCATTCTCTTTCAGGAACTTCTCAGGATTGTTGTTGGAGTCGATATAGATCTTAGCCAAAGCGTCGAAGAGAGCAGGCTCTTGAGAACCACCTGCAAGCACAGATTCGAGGAAGGGAAGTAGCAACTTCAATCTATTTCTCTTTTCAACTTCAGTAACCAAAGCTTCAATAGGTACTTGGCCAACAACAGTCTGTAGCAAAGTCTTGATAATATTCTCTTCGCAATCCACATCTAAAAGGGCACCCACGACTTCAGGAGTTTGAGAAGGATTGACTCGCTGTACATACACTTCAATAAACTTGAATTGTTGATTCTGATACAAGTAGAGAACCAAATCATGAACAAAGTTGTATCGATTACAAACAATAATCAAGGGCAATTGATCAGCCAGTTTGGCATCCTTCAAGAAGTTCTTGAGCTTCTCGGGGTTATAGACGTTATTGTCTCTAGCAATTCGTTCAATTTCGCTAAACTGACCAATGGCAGCAGCAGCCTGAACATACTTCAAAACCACTTCAGGGTCTTCAGTCAAATTGACAATACTTTGTAGATAGTAATAAAGACCTTCAGATGTCTTGAATTCTTCAAATAGCTTGATCAAATTCTGAGCACCTACCAAGTCTGAATATTTGGTAGCGACTTGGATAACAATCTGCAAATTCTGTCTAATATTGACTTTCAGCATTTCTCTCAAGCATTCCAAAGTCTGCTCAACGGTCAATTTGCCGAAGAAGCTAACCAAAAAGTCAGGAGTGAGATTGGCAGAGTTACCCAAGACTCTCTTGATATCTTTGAGATCGTCATAGTTTTCCAAGGCTCGCTGAGAAAGACCAGCTTGTTCACAAAGCTTAGCCACTCTAGCACGGTCATAATGAGAGAACATTTGATTGCCAAGAATAGCGTCTGCTACTTGAGGAGCATTCATCAAATTGACCTCAAGAAGTCTGGTCTGCAAATGACCATGCTCAGGCAAATTGTCTTTAAGAGCATCCAGTAAGAAGGCAGTGGCCTGCTGAATCAAATTCTGAGACAAAAAGACGTCAACAATTCTATCAAGATTTAAGCCACTTACATTACTTTGGGCAAGCTGTGTAGCAAATTCTGCACCCTTGTCAGGATTTATTCGCACAATGTTCTGAAGCAATACAGCGTAATCAGGTGTGTAGTTAACCTTCTGACAGTAAGGCAAAATCTTATCGAATTGACCTAATTCAGCAAAGGCAGCTACAACCTTCAAAGGAATATTGGCCCTCAAGTATACGCTCAAGGCCAAGGTCAGGTCGAAACCTCTGACAATATCACCCAATTCTTCGGAAGACACAAGTTTGTCCTCTGTAAGCCATTTTTCGAACAAAGGCTTTCTGTCTTGCTGCAAAACAGGCAAGGCAAGTTCAATGGACTCAATCTTATTCAAAGATCCCTTGTCAAGTAAAGTAGCAAAGTATTGCAGAATAGGAGAGATCTGACCAGGAGGGGCCTGTACTGCTTTCAATGCCTGGATTGTCTGAGGGGTTCTAAGAATACCTCGAGGAGACGAAGCAGCCACCTTAGCAGCCTCCAAATAATTACCAGAGTTCATCAACTGAGTGAATTGTTGCTGATACAACCCATCAGCACCACTAAGACCACCTCGTGAAGCCAAAGTCAATGCCAATGGAACATTACTCAGTTGATTACAAATATAGGGAACAATGGTGTCCTCATTGACAGTGACAGACAAAACCTGGCCCTTTCTATTGATGGCCAAGACACCAGTGCCTTGGAATCCAGTAGCAGTGAATACGTTGTCGGACGAAATTCGATTCATATAAATGCATGCACCACTCTCGAGTTCATACAAATGGAAAAAGCCGAATTTGGTGATGATATATACGATACCGAATCGGTTGGAGACCTGGACTGATACGGGGAAATCGCTACTAGCTTCTGCAGGGAAATAAACTTCAACAGCCTTCTTTTGGAAAACTGGTGCACCATCTTGATGATCAATTTCAACAATATGTAACTTGGCACCAGTAGCTGTTCTGTTTGCAAAACAAAAGAGTCTGGTATCAACGGAGGATCCATCTAATCTGATTTGCGCAAAAGAAGCAGCATGACCTTCGATACCTTGTGAAATGTTTCGTTCCTTGGAATAAAGCTGGATATGGCCAACGATTCTACCTTGTTGCTGGCTAATTCCAGTCAACGCAGACCATTTACCGTCATCGTTTACAGAGTAATTGATGATTTGAGATCCCACAAGAGACTGATGCCTGTCAGCAAGTTTAACAGGAGAATCTTGTCCATTCGGCGAGATACAATCCCAATGATAGATGGAGTTTTCGGTAACCAAGCCAAGAGAGGTTTCGTCAATCCATTTCCAGTAGACAACATCTTCACCCATAGTAGCGGATTTCAACCGTTGCTTATTAGCAAGATCCACAACCTACATAGTTAGTAAACAATTTAATTTTGAATTTCAATTTGAATTTAATTTTGATTTTCAATTTGAATTTGAATTTGAATTTCAATGATAAGAAAATTCCGGTAGCTTCTGTGTTGTGTTTTGTGATGATAGGGTACCTCAGTAATGTTGCTTTCCAGCCATATCTGGAAGTTTGGAAGTCCGCAGCACACTTAGAGGGGGGACAACATTGAATCCGGCTGGGTGCAACCGAACCTCAGTAAAAAGCACAAGACTCAATCAATCATCACAACACAACACAAGAGATATCATTTTGAAATTTTGTTGTTAGGAGACATACCTGAAGAGTTTTTCCTTGGGCTCGCAAAGCAATAATAAATTTCGAAGGATGCATGATGGCAGAATCCGCCGTCATATTCTTCCTCACTACAGAATTGTTATTCTGCAAGTCAATAATGGCAACCATATTACCTGAATCCGACGTTTCTCGAATACTATAAACTGTTAGAAGCATCCAATTGACAGAAATACAAGTTTTTTGAAGACTTGATGGTATTTTTGGCACTGTTCTGGTAGATTTCACCACACAAAGCTGCTACTTACCAGACATATTTGTCACTCTCAAGTGTACAAGTATTAAAACTGATGGCCGGATCAGGTACATTGACAGATCCAAGAAGCAAATGCTCTTGAAACTTAATGGGAAGATCTGACGCCATTGTAAGTTTCTTCCGTTGTATATTTCAACTCGTCAAGTTGTTGTGGTGAGAACACTTAGTTTGAGTGGCCAGGCTGTTCGAGTTGTGTGGAGGTGGTGGTTGGGAGAGAAGCGTAAAGTTACCCGGCCGAGAAAACTATGACGACACAGCCGCACTCTCTGAGCTCATTGTCATTGTATAAACTTTCACTTATAACAGTTGGTTTTTACAGCGCTTATAATATTAGTTAGTTAAATTATATAAGGATGAGTGAGAATGCTCAGGGAATACTTTATAATGCTGAGGCAAGCTTGCAAGATGAAGAATTAAGATCCATAGATTCATTTGTACCTGTAGTTTCACCTAAACAGCTCAGAGATGATGTAGATGCTGATGTAGATGTAGAAGAACGAGCCGAACAAGCGTCAGATCGAATATCAAATGAAAACCAAACTGACGATGAACTCTCTGAAGATATCATGGCCTTACGAGCTCGTGGGGTATGGGATATCTTCTTTCATCATTCGTTTGTGATTGAGAATGATGTGACGGAAGCAAGGGATATATGTCAAGCAGAAAGAAACAGTATGGCATGGATAAGAACATGTGCCAACCTAGGATTTGCAGGAGGTGTGCTTGTGATGAATGTACGATTACCAAAAATTGTGGATGACGATTTGTCCACTCCAGATGGTAGAAATGGTATAGATGTTCAGCTTTTTGGCGATGGTGATTTAGGTCGCCGAGTATCTTTTGCATTAGGATTGATATTCTTTATTTGGTCTATTTCAGGAATAATCCTGGCTTTTTTCAACTATGTCTATGTGATTACCGGTTATATTAAAAAAGAAGCCACAGTTAGGAATATTGGAGTCAGCTATGCTTTTGGTGTATTGATAGCTATTACAGCTCTGTTTACCAACATTTTCTACCTTATTTATTACAGGTGAGCTATTTACAATTGTGGGTGTCTTTTTCTCTCTTTCTTTATGCATATACCATTTGTCCAGTGGCAGTAAACTTGACTTTTCGAGCATGCTTCTTATCATCACGACTTGCACCATATCTATGACCAACCTGGCCAACTTTGGCTGCAGAGAACCTGAAAACAGACTTTTCTCCTTCTAAAACTGGAGCATAGAATGACATGTTTGTTTTGGTATTGTGCGAACTTACAGAAGAAGTTACATCTTCCAAATGCTCATGTTCTGTAGTCAGTTTTTTCAAGGTATCAGCTGCAGGTTCGATACCAAGTACTCGAGATGCATCCAAAGGACCAAACGGTTCATTTTCGGCAATTGTCAAGAATCTCTGGTGTCTTGTTTGAGCTGGAATAGGGATTTCTGTCAGGTCATTGACTTGGTCCTCCGGTTCAGCAGTCGACTTTTTGATGGCGATTTCCGGGAATAAGGAGAGTAATACCTTGTTCATTTTGGAGAGGTCCTGTGTGATTTTGTTCTAAAAGTTAGAATTTAACAGTCAATGAGTCTGAGATCAAAAATCTCATAATTTTTTGTGCCTCGGTAATTTGTACAAGTTTTAACCATTCTAAATGTCTTCAAGACTAATCGAATTGTTTTATCTCTTCATAGGCATCATATTCTTTAATTTTTTGTTTAATTAACTTACCTCAGCTGCCCATTTGGTTTCGATTTCATTCAGCTTCACAATAGCCTCTATTCGAGGAAGTGTAATACCATATTTAAAACTGATTCTTTGCAAGGGTTCTCCTTGATTATGCTCACGGACAATTTTCTCCTTTAATCTTTCAGGTACCAATCGGTTGGTGTGACAGAAGGGATTATGAGGGAAAGGCTGTGTTGATTCTCCTTGTAAAGGCCGACTATTATAAAACGCATCAACATCCAGGTACTTTCTATCAATGAGTCTTCGACGTAAGGACATGTGATTTGACACTCGACTTGCTGACAAATCAAACTTGCCATAATCAGGGGTAAATGCCAAAGGGTTTTTCTTGTAAAGACCTTTGAAATTCTTTGGTCCAAGGAATTTGTGCAAATTGGCTCTCATTCTGGTGGCCTTGTGTTTATATCTGACTCCTAAGACTGTGGCAGGACTGGTTACAGACGATTTCATGGCAGATTTCAAAGTGCCATTTAGCATGGAAAGTGCTGGTTGTGGTTGTGCTTGTAACAGCAGCATTTCTAATGATTAACTGGTATGATGATGTCCTGAGTGAAAAATTCCAGTTGAAATGGGTGATGGTTGGTGGTTGGTGGTTGGTGGGGAGTGGCGGTGCTGAGATATACGCTGACCCTGACATCCGTATGGAATATATTGTAGAATATGAATAATGAATTATTATATAATAAGAATAAGATGGATATTGTATTTAAGAGGCTTATTAGAAGGATTAGATATTGTTAATATAATGAACATGTCTTGGTAATAGTTTATCATGGACTATCATGGACTATCATAGACTTAGCTCGCTTACTCTCTCACTTAACACTCACTCACTTAACACTCACTTAACACACACAATCATCTGTCATAAATACATAATTACCTAATACAAATTATCTCCATAAAAATCTGCTATAACGCCATGATCTTTCAACTTTGTGAATTTTGCCTTATCTTCTTGCTTTCTGACTTGTACATACTTTTTCCATTTACTTTCCATGTCTAGGAAAGAAATCTGTGTCAATGACCTGGTTTCCTCAGATATTACTTCAGGATCTTGGGCAATATCTCCTAATAATGCAACGTTTTCACCTCGTACAATGTAGGCACCACGAGGAACCTCGGCGTACTCGTTTTTTAGAAAAATCCGTTCAATTGTCTCTTGGAGAACGAGGTTGGCAAATTGGTCAAATGATCTCAGAATCCCATATAGTTTTCGGCCGTCTCTTAAAAACACAACGACATGTTCTATGGGGTTAGAATCAGGCAAAACACAGAGTTTAAATCCTATAAATCAAAAAGCTATTTTTACTTACTATCTACAGATTCAAGAAGTGCAGCTGCGGTGGTAAAGACTTGTGATGGTAATAAGTTTGGATCACTTAATGGATCCATGGTTGATATGTGTGGGCGTGGGTGGGTGAGTTGGTAGAAATGTAGATGGGATTGGATTGGGAGTGGGAGAGAGTGGGAGAGGGAGAGGGAGAGAGAGAGGGAGTGGGAGAGGGAGAAAGCGAGGAAAAGAAGGGGGAAAAGAAGGAGAAAAAGAGCGCCTGTGAAGTATAAAAAGAAAAAATTATATATAAATAATGAAATATGAGTATTATACAATTTTTTTGTCTTTTGTTTTTGTTGTCAATCTACCCCATATGTTTTGTTTTACATACATCCCCTTAGCCTTAATGCTGAGCCTCCTAAGCCTAATGGTAAACCTCACTAAACCTTGCTAAGCTAATGAAAACCTCACTAAACTCACCAACTCAACACAAACCTCAATAAACTTAATGCTGCCGAGCTGGTGGAAATCCCAATTGATAAAAAGTCTCCCAGATTTCAATGGCTTCTTTCTGAGATTCAACTGCATTTTCAAGAAACAATTCGGTAGAATTTCTGAAATCTGCAATTCTCTCATGTTCTATCCTTGAAAACTCCTGAATTATGACTTTGGAAATATCATCAAATGCGACCCGAGAATTCACTACTTTCTGCTCTTGTTGTTCTACTTCCTGCTGTAACATTGATATCTTATCTTGTAAGGTCTTTCCTTGACGATGTAATTTCTCAAGAGTACTTCGTTTCTTAACTAGATCTTGTTCTGCTTGTTGTACGGCAAAAAAAACCTTTTGTCTCTGAGAAAAAACCGTTCTTATAGATGAAATCAACCGGATATATTCATCCAACGTAGTTGACAGCGACAGAATGTCCTGCATACATTGTCGATTGTACAAATTTTTGACTTTGGTATGAGCTTCAGCAAATGCTTGTAGAATTTCGCTCAGTTTCTTGCTGATTTCAATATCAGCCAACGATTCCAATACCAAAGCAAACTCTCCAATTGCTTCACTAAGTTCTCGTCTCTCTGTGATCACGGCCTCAAGTGCTTTAGCTAAAGACTTCAATTGGGTTTCCAATCCATCAATATAAAGTTTCTTATCAATATACCATTGACTGGTCTCAATGAATTTACCTGAAAATGAAAATGCTCCGCCAATTGTGCTCATCAAACCTGAACTTTGGGCTTGGTCGAGTTCTTCCGGCGAAACAATTCTATTTTTGATATCTTGATTGAATGTTTCTGATTCTAGGAACAATCGGAAATCTGCATCTTTACGCAACACTCTATGTTTAGCCATTTTTTGAAGCATGATTTCTAAAGCAGCTCGTCTTTGCTCAACGAAATCCTCATTGAATCGACCAACTGCTTGCTTATCTGGAGGAGGGGGGACAACAATGCCATTATTGTTGTGTTCTAGAGCGTGTAAAAGCCACCGGAAATCTTTATACCGTCTTGTCACTGAGCTATCCTTTCTTTCAAAGTCTGGAGAATTGGTTGTAGTATGAACTGTGTAGACAGTATGAGCGCTGGTCAAGTCACCGACCTTGTGTGGATCGCCTATACTAATATTAAATGTGATTCCATCGTCTTCTTCGTATTGTTTAGAGCTATCAACAGCTGCTTGGTCGGTCTTACCAGAGATGTCAATGTTTTTGAATCCTGAAGCTACCAGTTCATCAGCCGCATCTCTAGATTCCGGAGACGTTCTAGCCGCACTACCTGAATTCAAAGGAATATCATGGAAGCCATCACCTGAAGCAGCTGGTAATTCTGGCTCTACAATATCATCATCTTTCTCATTTTCTTTGGCAGTAGCACCGAGAGGATCTAAAGGATCATCACCAGCAGTTTCTATCTCCGAAGCTTCTACTTTTCTGACTCGGTTTGGTCGGAAACTTTTCTTAACTCTAGATGATCGTGTACTTGGTGCTGTTGTTGTCGGTGATGATGCTGCTGCTGCCTCTGTCTGAGCGGAGATACCAGAGTTACTAGATTGGCTTTGAAAAGGCAGAATGTCAATTCCGGAGCTCAATGGCTCACCAAATGGCGATATAGAAGTCACATGATCAATAGGTTTGTGAGCCTCACTCAATTGAGTGCTATCAGATGTCTCCTCCTCTTGTTGAGGAGTACTAGTAACTGCAATACTGTGTTCGTCATGGTGGCTGAGATGCACATCTTCATGAGCATCATGTTCAGTCTGCTGATCAGCAGAAACGGCAGACCTAACAGATACCTGATCACCCCAAGGTGATGGACCTAATCCTAATGCATAGTCGTCTTCTTCCGACATGTTTGTTTGGGTTCTCAACGGATAAATAAATTCGCTCTATGATGAGGTGGTGTTGGTTGTGGAGTTTTAAAGCAAGACAAAGTGAATGAGAGGTGAAAGTTAAAGCCGTACGTCCGGGTAATTTGAAAAGGGTATCAAATGAGCAGAGCATTACAATTGCTTTTTTCAACAAGGTAAAAAAACTACTTTCAACAAGTAAAAAGAGACATGCAGTAAATAAAAATCTATAGAAATTCATTAATCCTTTTAATATTCAAACCAACGATAATTCTATCCCCTAAAAAACAGTTTTGTTCAATTGTCTCAGTTTGTATGACTTGTACTTGCCGGATAATCCCCGGACCGAAGGCACGCACGCACGCTCTCACTCACTCTAAGCCTCGGAACTCTACTCTCAATATCATATCACGGTAAATCTCTTAACCATTCGAACCATGGATACCCAAGATCAGAAACAATATTCTGAACATTATTATTCTATAATAGATCATAAATTATTCAAGACACTTGTAGAAAATGAAGATTTGGAGTTGTTGAAAGTATTTGAGCGAGATAATGTTCAACATTCACTGACAGCCGGTACTTTGGTGGGAACGGATCTTATAGCATATACTCCATGTATATTTAGAACCAAACAAGCAGTCGTAGATAAAAAAGGTATTACTGAATTATACGGGTTTTATCACCTAGGTAACAAACTCTGTGGTCATCATGGGATTGTTCACGGTGGAATGTTAGCTACTCTATTGGACGAAGCGCTATGTTTGTGTGGGTTCCCTAGATTACCTAATAAAGTAGGAGTCACGGCGAAGCTAGAGCTGCAATACTTGAGTCCTGTGATGGCAGATAATATAGTTCTTGTCAAAGCCAAAGTACGAGAAGCAGAGGGCCGGAAATGCTGGGTTGATGGTGAAATCGTGACTGTTCCTCAAGGATATGAAGGTGATATACAGGATTTGGCTGTGAATGTCAAAGCATCATTGCTTGTAGTTGAGCCTAGATGGGCTGCCAAATTAGATCAGAAGATGGCTGAATAGATGTTAGAAAAGTATATATAAATAATTAGACTGTATGATTTAGATTTCGGTATAACCTGGAGGAGGCAAATTGGAATCTGCGTTTTCATCGGTAGGATGATGATCCGGGACAAAAGGAGGAGGTAACGGAGTCGTAGATTCATGACTATGACCATTACTAGCAGTCACAGTATATTCAGGCACATAATCTTGGCTCGTCTCACGATTGCTATTGATATTAATATTGGGCAATTCCAAGATACCAGAACCCATGGTGATATTCGTTTTCAAAGACGCATATTCAGGTTTTAACTGTCCATCAATAAAAAAACCTGCCACAACTTCAATATGATATGCTCTTGAAATTGCACATGTTTGGAAAGAAGGACATACTGTATACGGGACCTTGGCGTTCAGTAATACAGATCCAGGTATTGCTACATCCCAGATATGGGGAGAACTTTGACGTTGGTGAGCATTCTGCCGTATATCAATAAGATGGTTTATAGGTGCAGTTTTGTAGATTTCCAGTCGCAATTGTCTTGCTGCAGACGCCTGTTGTGCCCTTATAAATGTTGACGAGTATACAGCAGCAGAAACATCAGATAGGAATATTGGTCCAACATTTCCTACTGCAGGGTTAGGATGTCCTTTAGAAGTATCAAATACAAGAAACAGCTGGATAGGAATACTGCAGCTAGGCACGAAAGTCTGTTGTGGATCATATCTCATTTCAAAGTAAAACTGTACAGTTTTACCAATATAAGTATTGATACCCATAGCTTCTTTAAAATTCCGGAAAGAAAACATTGAAGATCGTCTAGGAGAAGTTGAAGAGTTATTGGTTGTTGTGCTTGTGTTTGTGTTTGTGTTTGCGCTTGTACCTGTACTTGTTGTACTTGTACTTGTCGTACTTGTACTTGATGTACTTGTACTTGTATTTGTACCAGAACTTCCGCCTCCACTTCCTGAAGCCGTACTATTTGTAACTGCCAATAACTGTCTACTTCCCTTTTCACTGAAATTTCGTATAGTCGTACCTGCACCTTCACGACCAACCTGCTGGCCAACTTGGTCAGCCCAAGAAGCAGCACTGCCACCAACCACATCAATAAAACCGGCCACTTTCCCACCAATAGTACCTTCTAATGATTGAGAAGATGTATTTGTTTGCAATGGTTGCTCAGTTACAACAGTACTGACTGCTTTCGATATGTTTGGATACCCTCGAGAATTTTCCGGCTGAGCTTTAATCTTTTCAGGGGGGATATTTGACCCTGACCCTAAAGCAACAGTGATTTCCCGTCTCGTGAATGCAAGTCTTTGCGATGGAATAAATGGACTATCCAAAGTCGTAAACTTGAAGTTCAAAAGTGATCTAGCATTGACAGAAAACATAGATGTCCTATTGACTGTACACTTGAGATAATAAGCCACAACTGCACTTCGATTAAGCTCATCTGTAGATGGAGGCAATGCAGTGGGAAGGTGAGGAACATTCGAACTCTTGACCCTATTGCATTGAGTTTTTTGTGGAAACTTGAATTGGAATTGATACTCATGAATTCCTCTACTCAATGTGAATTCTTGAGTAGATGATTGTTTAGCGATATTAGTAGGGGGAAACAAAGTATCTTCACAATATAAGAACCGGTGCTTTTCAGTAAACACTTCAACCTTGCTATTGTGATGCCGTTTAGCACCTTGATAAGTTTCCTCCTGAATAATCGACGTCGATGCGTCTCCTTCAAGTTTCAGAACAATGCTCTTGACGCTGATATCCTTGTTCATGTTGACCACGATTTTGCCAGAAATGACATCATTCTGGGTGAAATAAGCTGGATTTCTGGGTGGTGCATCCAGATGGATATCTACTTTACAAGAACCAAAGCTCAGCCCCGACATGGCTGGTGCTTTGAGGAATTTAACTTGGTTGTTTCAGGAGTTAATGGTAGAGCGACAATAAAAAACAGGTAATTGTGGAGATGTTTGACGTGGAGATTCTGTTGTGGTGGCGTGTGGCGTATGGCGTGTGCCGTCTTGGGAGATAAGAAAGTGGGGGGGGGGTAGGTGTTACTTAGGAGTTAACGCAACTCGACTGGGTTTTTAAATCACCAAAGCCCCCCAATATCTAGGTAGGATAGTAGTAAAATAAGAAAGTTATACTATAGGAGTTTATATAGGATTTCTTCGAGGGAGGGATCTTCTACGCAAATACTAAGTTGGGCTGGGTGTGACAATTTAGGCCCACGCGTCAGTGACTAACAGATTTGTCATTGACTAAAGGAAAAACAAAAAAACACACAGCCGTGCCGAGGCGTAAAAGCCGCACAGATTCTGCCAGCCACCAGCCAAACGAGATTGACAGATGTGGTCACTGGATTTTGAGTACTAAATAGAAATGAAAAAATTCTAATAGAAAATAAATCAACTGCTTTGATTATATATTGGTATTGATGTTTCGATTGGCTTGTGCTCATTAATGCTGCATTTAAGGAAGATAGAGTCAAGATTAATAAGTTGAAACATCGAAAGTTCAGTCACGCGAAAAAACATTTTGAAAGATAGAAAACAGAAAATAGAAAATAGAAAAACAAAATTTCAAAGCGCTAAAATTCAAATGTGGATTTCCTGTGGGATGAGTTAGTGGTTGTCTCATAACTTTGCCAGTACAAAGCTCAGAAATTATGCATCATCCCTTACTAATGTGCCAGCTTATCAAGTATCACTGCCTTTATTTTTTCTGACCTTAATTATATGAACTACTGCAGGCTCCAGTTATTATACGCTATATTGATTAGAAATTTTCAAATCCTTTTTGACAACTGAGTGAGCTCAATGATATTCTCTTCCCTTCCCCTGAAAGGAAATGTTTCAGGGGGTGATGAGTGCCTAATTGGGAAAAACGAGATGGCGTGCCGAGATTGTCAGTATGTAAGGCAGAAAAAAGAAAATATACAAAATGGATAAGAGAAAACGACTATGAACCAAGATAAGCTTTGAATCTAGGAAAATAAAAATCAGCTGAATATTCTGGTTTGGAAGTGCGGCGTCCTCTGACAGAAAATAAGGTATGCGGTGGGGCAACTATGAAACCAACCAAAAATCAAAATCAAAATCAAAAAACAAGACAATCCAAAGTGATATCACAATAGTAGAAAATCCCATGCCAAAACTAATGACAAGATTGTCAGTAAATTAGTATATATAGGATCAATATCTATAAGAAAATGCACATAGCCAAACCAATGGCCAATATTTTATATTGTTTCCAGACTTTAGTAGACTTGGCCGAGGATCTATATCTAGCCATTTCTCAGCAGGATCCAGAGAGTGTGAGAGACAAATAACTTCAAGAATGAAATTTAATTTATGATAGTAAAATCTATGATTTGGGATAAAAGTCATCTAGATTATATTACTAAGTTTTTGTTCCTGACACTACCTAATTCTAAGAATTTCCTATGATCATATCTTAGCTGATAATTAATAGGGCTGGTTTGAGATGAACTAATTATTGATTAATGACAAATGGCCAAGTCACGGTCAATGAATAGCCGTATGCAATGGCCAAATAATGTGCCAGCTTTTGTTCAACCGAGATTGACGGGTAACCACAGAGAAAAACGCTAGCGAAGCTTATCATGTTGCATATTTAATATCTTATTGATGTTACCCATTTTGCCCTTGTATATATAGTGAGCCAAGATAATAATCCTGCGCTCGGCCAAATTAACCCATGAGAGCAAGGACGCACTCACATTGTGCCAAATATAAAAAATACAAAGCACAAATTATATAATTGACAATTCATTAAAATGTTTGTAAGCTACTCGGCTTTGTTGTAGCTCTGTGAATCTGCCTCGTTATCGGTTACTCGGCATTTAGTGTCCCTGTCGATCGTTTCTTTTTTGGGATATTTGTTTCCATATGCACATTGTTCAAGGCATCGTTACTGCCTCAAGTAAGTGCACTGACAAGGCATATAACTATCTGATGTAATACCTTACAACGTGTTTATTGAAATTTGAGGTTTACTTTAAGTAAGCAAATGGCGAACCATTTTTTTCGTATTACTTATGTTGATTGGCAGAATTTCTTTTTTTTCTTTTCACTTCTTGCAGAAACTTTTCTTTTTTCATAATCTCAAAATAACCTTTTTACTTCATGCTAAGTACTACTGACCCAGACTTTATTATTATAGGTTTTTTGTTTTTCTATCTCTTTTCCTCTTTCAGTTTCTTCCTATTCTTGTCTCGTTCGCCAGCTCCTTCTTAATAACCACAGATCTGGTAAAGAATAACCGGCCAGTTGGAAAAAAGAAACAGGAGATTGCCTACGCTTTTCTTTTTTAGCCGCTTAAACCGATATCTTACTAATTATTGTTCACTTTCCTTTCTTGTTCAATTGAAGTTGATGAAACGCCTTTGATCTATTTATTCGCATTTGATTTTCTCAACACAAGTGTTGCTATTTATTGCTAAGAAGTGGCCATTCTACTTCGGCATCGGATTATAATAAATATTTCAAACTGACATCCCATTTTTTCTGAAAATCTTCTAATTATCAATACTACTCCCTTTAATTCATTTTTATTTTCTTGTTCTCTCGATTGTGATCCTCCTCTTTCTAAGTGTTGGAAACTCTCAAGATGCTCGGTTCCATCAACAGTATTATAAACCATTACGACCCTTCAAGTCCTGAAACTATTGTAGAATGGTACTGCTGTCAATGCGGAAGATATCATGGGGTTCCACCTGAACGATACGACTGTACACGGTGTTCGCACATGATGTGTCCATATTGTCCAAAGAAACGAATAAAAGATGAGAATGATCTGCTAGCTGAATAACTGTATTAAGAAACGAATTATTGCATGATTTTAACCAGTTAACCAGGATAATCGTAGCAAAAATACTCTGTGTATATTTGTGATTATTTCTTCCAACGGACGAGTCAGATATCGAAATTGCCTATTTAAACGTGCATGTAGATGAATAATTCACTTTTTTTGTTTTGCTTATACAGTATTTATAGCATTAGTCGGATATTATGTCTTTAGATTCTCCAGCTTCTTTGAACAACGATTTCAAGTCATCAAACTTGTTTTTCTGGAGAGCTATATCCTCCAGCTTGATGTGCATTCCGTCGAATGCAATAGCAAGATTCAAGTCTCCTGAATCATGATTGATCTGAGGAATCTTGGGATATCTCTGCGAGAAATGAGTGAGTACAATGTTCTTCGCTTCCATATCCAAACCAACTTTAATGGCCTCTCCAATTGTGGAATGCCTTTTTTCAATGGCATCTTCACGAAGGTCATCCTCATGAGTAGCTTCATGTATCA
Source organism: Daia tannicola (assembly GCA_030569095.1). Taxonomy (NCBI): domain Eukaryota; kingdom Fungi; phylum Ascomycota; class Dipodascomycetes; order Dipodascales; family Trichomonascaceae; genus Daia; species Daia tannicola. Next base: position 1,306,755 of record JAJMJQ010000001.1, read on the forward strand.
ACAAGTCACTGCCCTTTCCAACTTTCTCGGCGAAGAACATGTTTGGCCTTGTGTCTCCTGAATATGAAATCTTGAAACCCGAAAATTCTAGGCTACTAGAGTATGAATACTCACAATGAATAGCACGGCAAGAGAGGATTCTCTCTAACCCAAGCTGTTTCAATTCTTCAGCAGTAAGGCAAGATCTGCGCATTGTTTCCGAAGACAATGATCTTTTCAGTTTCCCAGCTCCGTTGACCAAGTAGTCTTCCAAATCAGAGAACCTAATTCGTTCCAGGTTCAACTGTGGCTCTATTGCTGCCCAATCTTGAAGAAATCTACGCATTAAAAATGGTCCCAGAATATACAGTTTCTTTTTTGGATCATCGGCATTTAGTCGAAGCCATTCTAGAATGACACTGACAGAACCTAGATGATGATCAGCATGCATATGGCTAATATACAACATACTCAAAGACTTGACTCGTCTGCTGCACTTCTCTGGTGAGTATAGCCGTCTTAAAGAGCCTAGGGTTCCCTCTCCACAATCCAACATGATCGACTTGTCTTTCCAGTTGACAATTGAAGAGACGACATTTCTATATTTACCAGGCTGAGAACTGCCAGTGCCCAATGTAATAACTTCTCCCTGAGATATACTATTATCAGATTGTATGTTAAGACTGTCAGATTCTGTTTCACTTAAAGCCGCTTTAGATAAATCGCTGAATCTCTCAACTTTAGGTTCTAAAAGCAGTGAATCCATCTCAAGTAGATTAAACACATTATTCCACGTAGCAGGGAACTCATACTTTGGCTTACAGGTATAAAGTGGCTGAAAATTCTCTGGCATAATTCGTCGTAAGTTTAGGTTCATATTAGCTGCTGCTTCGAAACCAATGCTATTAGGTGCGTAGTCAGGATGCGAAATAAAATGCAATGTATCAGGACCAAAAGACTGGATCCAATCAATGTATGGCGATTCGAATGGTTTTACAGATTTTCCTAGAAAATGATAGATGGCTCTGACTGGGAAACTAAGTGAGTTAGATTTGCTAATGTCGCTCTTGTTGTTCATTTTCTCAGTGGTATCAGGAATTATCTGTGACCAATTCTGGTTGATTAATGATTCCACATAACTCTCATCAGGCACATCAACCACTAAAATTTTTGGAGGTGGTTTAGGTGCTTCCATAACATCTTCTGGATAAACTGTTATTCCATCAGGGGTTATGACGCTCTGACCATTAGTCAACTTGCTGTACATGATACCTGGGGGAACACCAAGCTTTTTAGCCTTATCAACGAGAAACTTGCCTCTTGCAGGTACAACCTGAATTATAAAAGCTCCTGACGAAAGCTCACCAGACCTGCTACTTCTGATATCAATTCCTTTGGCTATAAGATTGTCATCCTGAAAAGATGATGTTACTCTACCGCCACTGGAACTGCTCCATTTAACTGCAGAATGAAATATGAAATGTTTCCAGGTTCCTACAGCATTTTGTAATCTTTGGCATTCATTAGGACCAGTATATAAGTTCACCCCTGGCGTCTTCTGATCTGATGCAATGGTAAGAAGGAAACCAGGTAAACCTCCACAGGAGCTCCAATCAACTACACCAGTCAGCAAGATATGCTCGACTTTTGAAGATTTCATGCGATTGTCATTCATAGACCGCTGGAATCCTTCACATAAATGTCCAATAACATATCGCTTTCCGCTTTGAGTATGGATCATAAGCGCTGGACCCGTGTGTTCAGCATCGATGTGTGTCAACACCTGGACTCCAGTACGCATGCTGCCTATTCTACCTTGATTTCCACGAATATTGGTTCTATTATGGAAATTTGCGTCAATCCAAACCCCTTCTTTATAATTCTTTGTGCTGAATGATCTTGTTATTGAGGATGATCTTGATATCACCGGCCACCGGTAAATCCGGAAAGGGGGGTTGATTCGTAAAACTCTCAACGTTTTTGATCTTAGGACTACAAGACTTCTTCGGCCCTTTTTATAACAGAAAGATCTTGAAGTCGAGTTGTTAGTTGTCGTGTCACTCTGGCTCTACTATGAATCATATCCAAGAAGAGAGATAAAATTTCGTAGAATGAGGATTAGTAAGTGCTTATGTCATCACATTTTGTTAACTTACTTCGCCATAACTTAGGTTGATTAGTACTAAATTATATGGAAAACTATATGAATAATTGTTATTTTCACTGTATCAACTACATTAGAAATCTTATAACTATTTAGTAAGTATATGTTCTTCTTTGTATCTTCTTACTGTTTGATCTTGGTCTTGGTCTTGGTCTTGGTCTTGCCATTGCACGCACGGCTGAAACATTTTTTTTTAAAAAAAAAAAAAAAAAAAAAAATTTATAGAAAAAAAGTAATGCCAAAAAAAACTTGTATATCTCATTAAACTAACCATTTTTAAATGCCTTCTAGAAATTCAATAAATAAGCCTAAACTCACAGCCAGGAAGCCTGTTAGACCCAAGCCTAGAAAAGTCGAGCCTATCTTGACTACTAAAGCTATTAGCAAAAAGAGAGCCAAGAAACTCGAGAGAAATGCCGTTTATAGGCAGGAATATGTCCGTGCAGCTGCTGCAGCAGCTTCAACTTCAGAAGGTGACATGCAAATGGAAATTGTACCTGAATCAAGGACTCAGTTGAAAAAGCAGCTCCGGCAACAGCGAAACCAAGAAGTCAGCTTGAAACTTGCTAATGAAAACTTCGTCCTCACCACTGGTCAAGGTACTACCCTTGGTGGACCGGCTGTTTAAGATACCAAGTTTTTCATAATCAACTCGGAAAGAAGGGTCCGTCTTGAATTGCGCTCTTCTCTTAATGTAAACATGCTTTTGTTCTCATGGTATTTTGCCGGTACTGCGAATAAAAGTGGTTCAAAAACATCCAAAATCATTCTTTTGCTTTCATGGCGTTTCTTCAATATCACATCCTTCAAGAGTTCACATAGTAAGCTCAAGCATTTGCCTTTGATTATATCTATTTTTGCCCAGAGAAAGGCTGCGCCTGCTAATGCTGAAGCATGCACAGAATCCTCATAAAGATCTTCATGGATCAGTTTCCCCGGGACATAATAGATGAACAATAATAATTGCTGCGCCACTGCAAGAGTTCCAATATTCTTTTCATATCTATTAGCTTCATGTAGCACTTCATAGTCAAAAGTATATGCATCATCCATCCATGACTGGATCTGTTGGCAAAGTGCAATCAAAGTCATATCAGCATCACGCTCTTTTGCATTGAAAGAAAACTTTTGAGGATGACAGACTTTGGTGAAAATGTCTCTACAATCATGTTGGTCGAGATATCGTACGCATTCCAAGAGTGGTTTAGGAATTTCAAACTGTGCAGTTGAATCGGCTGGTACAATGGTTTTGGTGATACCACTTGTAGCACGACAAAGAACGTCTAAAGGGGTTGCTAGGCAACTTTTAAGGGCTTTGAACTTCACAGTCACAAATATGTCCTTTACAAGCAAGACTTTGACTACCAAAATATCGTCGATTTCCTGACCGGCTTCTTTCACAGGCATGGTATATTTGACACTGACAGTCTGCTTAGCACCTACAGGAAGCACTCCTTTACATGGCTCAATTTTGATATCGGAATTAGAACATTTCGCTTCCCAGTGTCCTAGACATGGTGAATTGTCGTCATTATAAATTACCATCTGAGCCTCTTGTTCTTTGAGTACTACTGAATCTTCGGGGCCACTGATATCTAAGCTTGCAATATTGATTTCTGGTCGCAACGAGTTTTCTCTGTGATCATACTCTTTCAAAGCTTCATCTACCACCGATTTTCGTTCTTTGAAATCAATCCATGCCGAATCCAGTGTATAAGAGGCATAAACGGGTTTGTGGTCCGAAATGTTATAGTTAGTAATAGATCCATAAGCATGTTGTTCAATAATCTTGGTGCCCTTTTCAAGTGGCTTTTCCATGTATAAAACCCTATCACAATATGAAGGTGTTCTCTGATAATCCAGATTTTCATTGGTATATCGATATGTCGGAGCAAAACGGATTTCTCCCTCATTAAAGCCTTGTAGAATTCGGTTCTCTTTACGTTGCATAATCAAAGTATCTTCAACAGTAAGTGTCTCATAATCTTGCATAGAAACAAAGTCTTCCACCAGTTCTTTCTTCATGTGAAGCCTGAAATTCAAGTCACCAGCCAGAATCCATACCTTGTCGTTGGAAACAGTAGTCTCGGTAGAAAACGAAGTTATACTGTTAGGACTGACAGGAGTGAACTGACCACTTGTAGGAACATTATTTGTAGTTTCTACGGTAAGAGGAGCGGCTTTAGCTGTAGAAACAATCTGTGGTTTTTCCAAAGTTTCCACAGCCGTCACCGAGTCTGAATCAAGAGACATATCTTCAAGAGACACTTCAGCAGCATCACTATCAAACGACCGTGAATGTGCATGGTTGGACAAGGCAAAACCAAAGCTTTTGCCGATTTCTGAAATTTCCCACTTACGGCGTTCCAATGCCTCATGGTCTTCACCAGCTGCCAAATGGCAATTCACCAGGATCAACTCTGTGCCGGAATCCGGAATCTCCTTTTCATTGCCAATCAACAGTACCACACCACATGCGCCCTTGTTGCCAAGCATTCCAAACAAACCTGTACCTGTGGAGATTTTAGATTTGACAGACATTTGGTCGTTGACTTCTTTTGTGCAGATCACTAGTATAAGTATACCAATGAGTTGGTTGGATTCAACCACCACGTATCTGCCTGGGTCATCTTTATTCAAGGTACTTAGGGCCTTGTCAGAAAGTGCAGCCAAAGTAGCAGAATTGGCATACATATTGCGGCCCAATGAATCAGCTTCTTGTAAACATAGGACAAATATATCTGAGGGTTTGGTAGAAGTGTTAATTAGGCCAATGTTCTTAGTCTTGGGTTTTTTTGTCGAGGTTTTTGGGCTGAGCGTTTTTTGGAGGTTTTTGTCTTTGTCTTTGTTGTCTTTGTGTTGGTTGTCATGGTCTTGCTTATCACCATCTTCCTTATTACTGACTAGCTTATCACCATCTCCCTTATCACCATATCCCTTATCACCATATCCCTTATCACCATATCCCTTATCACCATCTCCCTTATCAATACCGCCCTCTTCAATACTGCCCTTACCACTACCCCCCTTATCATCCCCTCCAACCTTGGCTAATCCTAAAAGCTCAGACAAATCTTCATTAGCAACCTCCATACCATGAACATTCCACGTGACTACTCTCACATTCAATGCCTTTTTAGTCATCACTTTAGATCTGTGTGACTGCAAATCATGCTTCCTTATGTCATCAACAGAGACTCGTCGAGACTGAGGCATAAGCACTGAAGCCGGTCGAGTCAATGCAGAAATTTCGGAATTCCAGGCAGTAATAAAGTCTGCAAGACTTTTATATGCCTCCTCACTATTCACTGAACCAATAGATTCGGCGGCAAGGAAAACTTCTACCGGTTTGATAGGAGAATCATCATTCTTATCAGAATCCGGGGTATGCTGGGTATGCAAAATATCGGCTTCCTTCAACAATTGTGGTGTCGGATTTTGCACTCGTCTCTTATCAACTAATAATAAATATGCAGGATCATTTCTAGTAGCAGGAAATAATGTCAAAACGTTTGTGTTGGTGTTGAGTTGTAGTTTCATATTGTTTGCTACTTTTCCCATACTAAATTCGTTTTTCTGGCTTCTCGGGAAATTAACAGCCTATTTATACGTCTGCTTTTGACAGTGCCATTTTAAACTTTCAAAGTTTCCCCGAGCAGACTCCAACTTACCAAAAACACATTAACACGTCAAGGATTTTTTGTTCTGGCAACAACAAAGAAATCTAATTTTATTAGACTTTGTTTCTTTGGAATGAAAACTCTTGGTAATATTTTTGTGGCTTCCACATGTTTGAAAGTATTGCTATTCAGCGCTTATCATTCCACGGATTTTGATGTCCATAGAAACTGGCTGGCTATAACTCATAATCTACCGATATCTAAATGGTATGTGGAAAACACAAGCCAATGGACTTTGGATTATCCGCCTTTTTTTGCATGGTTTGAATGGTTTTTGTCACAATTTATCCCTACAAATGTCCAGTTGGATGGCGCTTTGGATATTATTGCTAAAGGCGAATATGGCTGGCCTACAATTGTATTCCAAAGATCTACAGTTATTATAAGTGAGCTGTTGCTTTTTGCCAGCTTACAACTTTACATTTATTATATGAGTAAACATGGCCATCGATCTGAATTGCAGGCTTTTTCAATTGCAGGATCAATAGCATTGTCACCGGGCCTTTTGATCATTGATCATATCCATTTCCAATATAACGGATTCATGTATGGTATCTTGATACTATCCATAGTGGCAGCAATGGAGAACAAGTATCTTATTTCTGGTGCCTTGTTTGCCATATTGCTGTGTTTCAAGCATATTTACTTGTATTTAGCTCCAGCATATTTTGTATATTTGTTGAGATGTTATATCTTGAAAGACAACAAGATTCAGTGGATAAATGGCATTAAACTTGGTGTCACGATTCTTAGTATATTTGCTGTGGCTTTTGGACCGTTTGTATACATGAACCAAACGCCAGAGCTTTTGAACAGATTGTTTCCTTTCAGTAGAGGCTTGACACATGCTTATTGGGCACCTAACGTATGGGCAGTATATTCCTTCCTTGACAGAGTATTAGTATTTGTCTACAATCTTGACATTTCTAGCTCGACGCGAGGTTTAGTCGGCGATGTCAAGTTTGGAGTTCTGCCGGAAATCCAGCCTAGAATCACGTTTTTCTTGACTTTGTTCTATCAGATTTTGGCTTTGATTCCTTTGATGATCTGGCCGTCATTTTCCAGATTCTTAGGCAGTCTTACACTCTGTGGATATGCTAGCTTTCTCTTCGGTTGGCATGTCCATGAAAAAGCCATTCTATTGGTCATTTTCCCTATTTCTTTCTTAGCTTTGAAAGACAAACGGGTCTTGAGTTGCTATGTTCCACTGGTCGTCGCCGGTTACTTGGCACTGTTCCCGCTAGTATTTACTCCTGGAGAAGAAATCATCAAGGCAGCATATACGTTTGTTTGGTTTGTCATGTTCATTCTTTCTTTCAACAACTTGGCATTTGTTTCTGACCAGCTAGGCAAACGGGTATTCATCTTGGATAGACTGTCTCTTTTCTACCTTGTAGGATTTGCTCCGTGCATGCTTTCCACCTGGATAATCGACAAATTTGCACCTCAATATGAGTTTCTGAGTCTGATGGTAATTAGTGTATACTGTGCCATTGGAATCATTGCATCCTGGGCAGGCTTCAGTTGGCTATACTTTTTCGATGATTCCATTTGGACAGAGTCTGAGAAGAAACAAGTCAATGAGAAACCAAAGCCAAGGAAAAAGAGCAGCAAGACCTAGAAATCTGCACTTTGTACAACAGCAATCAATCAAGATAATTTCTAATGCATTTACTTGCGACACTTTGGACAATACCATTTCCCTTTAGGAGCCGTTTTCAGCCCAACACACTGTAAATGGTACCATTCAATAGGGCAATCCGGGTTATCACATGCTACCATTTCCCCATAGTAAACATCGTCACATATACAGTACCTCGGCTCCTGCGTAAGCACTTTAGGATGGTTGTGATGAGACTGCAGATCTGCTAGAGATTCGTCATCATCATCAGGAAGCTCATCTCCATGCTCTTTCTGAAACGTCTGTAGGTTCTGATAGTCATGAAAAAGCTCATCATATACATCTTGAACCAATCGACGTGCGTAGTTGACTTCAGCCGTGGAATTGACACGCTTAGAGTACATCAATTTGACCGTTTTAGCGAGCTCAGTTCTCTCGGCAGACTGAGATTGTAAGTCTTGCGACTGCTGCAATACAGACTCCAATGCTTGAACATGGTCAGCTTGATCCTCATATTGAGAATCCAAGCTACAAACCAGTTTCAGTGAGCGGCGGATATCTCTGTCGAGATCCTGTAGTTTATCCGCCATACTGCTGCGGATTTAATAGGGAGTGGGAATCCCAAGGAATAAACACGAAAAGGAACGGCTGTAGCATGCCGAAACACAGCCGTGCATATTACCTAAATAGGCAGTCGGTTCGAGCGGGCAGTTATTAGAACAACACGGGCAGGGCAGTTATTAGAAGACAAGCAACAAGAAAAACATAGCTAATATAAAAATCATACCAAATGTTAAAACTCTTTTTTTTTGAGTTGTCAAGTGTCTTTTCTCAAACCTGTCTATCAGCCAATAATCTCTCGTCGTTTAATAAGACGAGGCTCTTTTAGAGGGCACGGCTGATATATTTACCCTCCTTCATGTTGGGCCAATCAGAGCACAAGCAAAACAAACACAAAAGGATTTTTCACACCAACCAATTCAACAGACTTAACATCCCATTCTGACGTTCAAAACTTCAAGATGTTTAGGACAGTGGTAAGTAAGATATGAAGAACCGGAAGTGTATTTATGGATTTGAGAGGATTGAAAGAGGATATTGCGCTTTTTTTCTGGGCTTTTTTGCGTCAGTCAATCGGATATGTGTTGCTTTTACTACCTGATCCCGCTGTAATGGTACGGGAGGTACCAGTGACCGGCCCATCTTCAGCAGTAAAACGCGCAACAGAACAGCGTCTACGGATCATGGGCATTGTATCAGGTAAACAACAGTATATGAGACGGAGGATTGTGGTTTTTATTTCCGGATTTTTCGCCGGTTGTTTGGTTTTTGTCAGATGAAACGGGTTTTCCATGCTCCGAGCTAGCAGTGAACTATAAATCAGTAATGTCAGTCAATTCACCACACACTTGATGTATTAAACCTCAACATATGATATATATTGTTGTTGATGTATTTACATTTTCTAGCCATGTTTTTATTGCTGCAATTTTGCTACTAGTATTGTATTATTCCACTGAACATGGCTCTTTGACTACACATATGCTAGATTAATTGGGAAACTTAACTTAAAAACTCACCAACACAATTCGTCTGTTGCAATATAAAACGTGGAATATACTGTATTTTACAGGAGATTCGGATTATCTGATTATACAACTGTTAACTTGTCGTTGTGGTTTTATTCCTCGGTTTTAAGATGACAGTTGCATTTATTTGCTGATGATTGGCTGACACCTTAACCATGACAACCACCACAACCAAACTGGCAAACCACCAAATATTGAGAACCAATTGACACCTACACTCAAAATGTTGCAACTGCAAATATCCAGACCAGAATCCATATGCTTACGCAAATCCTGACTAAGCAATGACCCCCCTAACTCCATACCTTACTAACCATCTTTATAGCTACAAAAACACTCAGTGAACGTCGCGTTTGCTACTGCTGCTGGGTCAGCTACTTACTTGGCCCATGTCTACTATAACCAACCGGCTATGGCCATGACCGAGGCTGAACATGGCTTGCATGCCCCTGCATATGACTGGCCCCATCGAGGTTTACTCTCTACTTATGATCATCAAAGTATCAGAAGAGGTTACCAGGTGTACAGAGAAGTTTGCTCCACATGTCACTCGTTGAAGCGAGTAGCCTGGAGAAATCTGGTCGGTGTTTCGCATACTTCTGCTGAAGCCAGAACTATGGCTGAAGAGTTTGAGTACGATGATGAGCCTGATGATGATGGTAGTCCTCGAAAGAGAATCGGTAAGCTGGCAGATTACTTGCCTAGCCCGTACGAAAATGAGGAAGGCGCTCGAGCTGCTAACCAAGGTGCTTTGCCTCCAGATTTGTCTCTTATCACCAAAGCAAGACACGGTGGTATCGATTACGTTTTCGCTCTTCTTACTGGTTACCCTGAGGAACCACCTGCTGGTGTCAGCTTAGCTCCCGGCTTGAACTATAACCCTTATTTCCCCGGTGGTGGTATTGCCATGGCCAGAGTCTTATTCGATGGTCTTGTTGAATACGAAGATGGAACCCCTGCTACTGCAACTCAAATGGCAAAAGATGTATCGACATTCCTTAACTGGGCTACAGAACCTGAAATGGATCATAGAAAGCTGGCTGGTTTGAAAGCTGTCTTGGCTTTCTCTACGCTTTATCTTATCTCTATCGCTATGAAGAAGTGGAAATGGGCCAACATCAAGAACAGAAAGCTATTCTACCGACCTCCTAAGGACTTGTAATTTAACTTTGTTGCGTACGTATGCGTTTGCTTCTGCTCTTGTCTATCTTTTATATAGTATCGAAATAAAAGAAAAGCATTTAGATTCGACTTGTGGTTTTTTGCCTACTATTTATAGTTTTTCTTTGAGTACTCGTTGAGCCAACTGGTTCAGATGAACTTCATCAGGGCCATCTGCGATTCGTAGAGTCCTATTATTTGCATATGCTCGAGCCAATGGCGTGTCTTGAGATACTCCTTCAGCTCCAAATGCCTGAATGGCTCGGTCAAGTACTCGTTGACAGATATTTGGACATTCTATCTTGGCTTTTGCAATGTCCGGAATAGCTTGCTTATGCCCAGCAATATCGAGCTTGTACGCTGCTTGTAACACAAGCAAACGTCCGTAGTCAATATCAATTTTGGACCGGGCAACCCATTCCATAATTGTTCCGTGATCTTTCAAGTACTTGCCAAAAGTCTTACGTTCAGGTGATTGTACCCGTGCGACCATCCATTTCAAACCTTCATTAGCTGAACCAATTGCTCTCATACAATGATGTAATCTTCCAGGACCTAATCTTCCTTGAACTATTTCGAAACCACGACCTTCTCCTAGAATCATATTGGTCAGAGGAATTTTAACGTTGTTGAACTTGATTTCCATATGTCCATGTGGCCTGTCATCATAGCCAAACACAAGCATAGGCCTGATGATTTCAACACCTGGAGTATCACGATCAACAATAACCACCGACTGCTGCTTATAAGGACTTCCAGAAGTGCTTGTTTTGCCCATAACCAGTAGCAACTTACAGCGAGGATCCCCTGCTCCTGATGACCACCATTTCGTGCCGTTCAATATGTATTGTCCAGCTTGTTCATCCTTGGTGATACTCATCTGAATATTTGTAGCATCTGATGAAGCAACGCCTTTTTCAGTCATACAAAACGCACTTCTGATTTCGCCTTCAAGAAGAGGAACTAACCACTCCTTCTTCTGTTGTTCATTAGCATACTTAGCAAGAACCTCCATATTGCCCGTATCCGGGGCCCCACAATTGAAAACTTCAGGACCCCACACAACTCGACCCATTTGTTCTGCCATCAGTGCATATTCGACATTTGTCAAGCCTTTACCTTCAGAGTAGGTTTTAGGTAGAAAAAGATTCCAAAGACCTTGTTTTTTTGCTTTTTGTTTCAGTTGTTCAACCACAGGACATATTTTCCAGGGATGAGCTTCAGAATATGCCACAATCTCAGAATCCCTAGGCAGGATTTCGGTGTCCATGAACTCCGTGACTTGTGCAAGCAATTGCTTGGCTTTTTCAGAAAGTTTATCTTCTACCAATTCTGGAATCATATTTGTTTTGCTAGAATTTTGTTTTGTTTTGTTTTGTGTTTTGTGGTTGTGGTGTGATGGTAGATTATTGTGGAGTAGTAGTTAGAAATGCGGAGTCGAAAGATGACTTTCACCGAGGCATGCCCAAAGCACGTGACCTCGACTTTACCATACACCAGAATAAAACCAACCAAAAAACCAAATTAGAAACCTTTAAGAAGTCCAGGAATTCCAGGAAGTCCAGAGGAGTTAGTAGATGACCTATTATTGTAATTCTGGTTATTATTACTGTTGTAGTTGTTGCTATTGTTATGGCCGTAGTTGTTGTAGTTATTGTTGGATGGCATTCCTGAGGATGATGATCCAGAAGCATCTTCAACATAGAACCGGTCAGTGAACCCAGCATCATCAGCAGGTCTTGGTCTACACCAGAATCGGGCAGTTTTATCATTAGAACCTGAACATAAAAGATGGCCCAAAGAATGATATTCTAATGTCCATACTGGCCAATCATGAGCATGAGGTATTGTGACATGAGGCAGTAAGCCGTTATTAGAATCAGTGACTTTGGAATCGAGTAAGAAATGACAGATTTTTCCATCATGTGTACCTGTACTAAGTAAAGAAGGATGGATAGGATGCCATGTCAAAGTACTGACATCAGAATTGTGACCTTTAAGAATAAGCATATCTTTCATCATTCGCAGATCAAAGATCTTAGCACTATGATCTCTACTACTTGTTGCCAACAATCTTTGAGAACCAGTAGGTTGGAACCTACATTTAGTGACCGTATTTTTATAGCCATGCAATGTACTCAGACATTTTCCACCAGCCCTTGGATCCCACAATTTGACCAAGTTGTCTTTGGATCCAGATGCAAGTAAACCTAAAGTAGGGTGCCAATCCACGCTTTTCACATCCCAACCATGGCCGGTTAATGTCGATTCTTCAATAGCATCATTAAAGTTCCAAATTTTCAAAGTACCGTCATCGGATGCTGTCACGAATCTCGCGTCATTTGGACTGAAAGCAATGTCTCTGACGATTTCTCTATGAGCTTCAAGCATTTTGACATTATTGAAGTTAGGCTGCCAATACTTCAATCCACCTGATTGATCTCCACTCAGAAACCAATCACCATTGTGGGAGTATTTTATACATCTGACTCCTGATTCATGAGCTTGCATAATTGTTTCAAAATTGAAAGTTAATCCGTTCCATAGAGTGAATTCCCCACTCATTGATCCAGTCAATACTCTACGTCCATCTGGAGTCCATGCCACAGAAAGAACAGTATGCTTGATCTTATTTACGCACGTATGTACAAATTTTGTACATATAGAAGTGCTTGGATTGTCCTTGTAAGATACCGGCGGCAACAGCTCTGCAATATATCCAGGAGCAGGACGAATTGAGTTGGGTCCAGAATATGCAGCATGGCTTCTTTGTACTACCATTCGCGAAAATGTTTCTCCGAGATCGATAGTTCGCCGATGCGCCAGTTTCTTGGGTTCATCCCCTTGCATTTGTTGTTGATACATGTCGAAATAGATGCTAGAGATGTGAGAGGAAGTTATCAAAATGTTTTGTTTTCTGGAGATTGAGTTTGGAGGGGAGATTTTTTGTGGGAAACGATTGGTCAGCGGTGTGTGTATGATTAGTCAGCAACAGAATATTCATAACCACAATTAACAAATATTTGAGTCATCAAACATAAAACTAAAACATCTAATACTCCGTATTTCTACATATAAAGGTATCGATTATTATATCAAGTTTTACTCTCTTTTTGATCCACTTGTTCCTGCTCATCCTCGTTCTTCTCACTCTTCTCACTCAGTCAAGGTCCCACCCAACATTAAGGAACTTCATCATCCCCCATCATCAGCTGAAGAAGGAGAATTTGCAACTCCTACATCGGATAGTTTGAGTTTCTGTATTCTAAAAGCTTTCAAAATGTTCAAGAAGTTTACTCGAGAAGATATGAGTTCACGCTCAAATGTTAAAGGCTCGGTTCAAAGAGGATCTCGTGCAAAATTCGTCCAGCAGTTCCCAGACCTGGAATCGGAAATTGAAACCATAATGCCAAAGAAAAGCCAGATGGTACAGGTGAAATGCACTGACAAATGGTCATTATATGGTATAGGTACTGAGATCTTATTCATGCAGCATTTTGACGACGATTTGGTCCCTAGTTTACGACTCGTACACAAGTATCCGCAATGTTTCCCTCGTGTCCAAGTCGACCGAGGAGCCATCAAGTTTGTTCTAGGAGGAGCCAATATCATGTGTCCGGGTTTGACATCTAAAGGTGCAAAGTTGCCAGATGCACCTGGTTATGAGGAAAACCAGATTGTTGCCATTTATGCTGAAGGAAAGGAACATGCACTAGCTGTTGGAGTTCTGACAATGTCGACTGAGGAAATCAAATCAGTGAACAAAGGAATTGGCATCAATATCATGGAATTCTTAGGTGACGGCGTGGTAAGTAGATTTACCAGTGAATTTTCGGTTTTCCTGCACAATTCAGTACTAACTTTTCTAGTGGAATGTCAAGGAATTATAGATCCCTGAACAAATGATTTTTTAGCGAGTAACCAGCCAGATATGGGCACCCGATTCCGGAAGTCTTGTGACCTGTCTATGATCCTCACACTCCAGTTGTACTTCTAATGGAGATAATTTGTAGAGTTTTGCGGCTTGAAGCAGGCACTTTTGCATACTTGTTGTACGTAGTAACTTGATCTGTTTACACGTATCTTTGAAATGTATATTTAATGCGACAATTTTTGAGTTCAATGTAGATGTAGTTGCATGTGGTACTAGTGGCTGTGGAGTACCATGTAGTTGACACAATTGTTTGTAACGAGATGTGCTTTTGAAGGAACTGGTTATGAGATTGTTCATGAAGTAGATTTCACTATCCAGACGTTCAGATGCCGTTATCACTACTCCATTCAATTTAGTAATATTACTCAGTCTTGAGATGGCCTGGATCATGAATAGCCGTTGTTCATTGGGGTCCGAGTTCGGGTATAGCTTTGGATTGTTTGTAAGCTTCAATTCCAACAATTCTTCATTACCAGCATCAAGAGAGTCCAAAACATCGTAAGAACCCACATTGTTATAACTGAGGTTCAAGATTACACAATGAATGTCCTCTAATGACATGAGACTGTTATGAGAAAGATTGAGCTCATGTACGTGGCTAACAGATGCAATCGTCGCAAGCATATTAAACGACAAGTCAAGTACTTCCAATTGCCGGGATTGCCATATGCTATGATCCCAAAACTCAAATAAATTTCCTGACAGACATAAGCGCCGGATATCTGGAAATATTCGTCTTATGGCATAAAGATCATCCGAAACGAGATCCACAGACGCCAATGAGAGTTCCACAATGCCAGGCCACTCCTCGTGCAAATCAAAGATCAAACGGTTGCCATTCAGAATCAACTCCTGTAAGCTGACTAAGCCATTCTCCTTGACAAGACGCCGGATCTCGCTGAGCCTCGTAAACAGATTGTAGCTAAGATCCAATCGAGTGATACCAGCCAGTGTAACTTGAGAAGAGATGACAGCACCTCCACCAACAACACAGCTATGATCCACAGATATAGCTTTGAGCTTCTTTACATCTAGAGGATCTACAATATACTCTATTTTCTTGTTCATACCGACCCATTGCGCATCATTCTTTAGATCGGTACCGGCGCTAGCAGAACCATACTTTTCTATCACTGCTTGAGCGAAACTTTGAAATGAATCTCGCTTTTTGGACATTTTGACAAATGATCCGGATATAGCGTGATTACACTGAAAATACCGTATACCATTCAGTTCTCCATCATGTTTACCCCGGGATATGTCATCCCATTCTACTCCAAGAGCCGTCTCTCGCCAGGGAGGTATAGGGCCTATAAAACGAACAGTACAAAGATAACCATTATAAGACAGACGCGTACCTAGTACTATATCTACTTCTACGCCGGCGGATGAATCCATTGGTAAGATGGAAGTGTCGAGGCGACTGTTGTCGAGGCGACTACCGGTTACACAAAACCGGTACTAGGTTAGATGATCAAGAGATGCACGGCTGTGTTCAGATGCTGACTAAGCAGAACTTGACCAATACTTGATTCTGGATGTATATATCAAATACTATCAACTAATTAAGGTTTTCAGATACACCAAATTACATAAAAAGAATAAAATATGTATAGTATAATCATCTATAATTGTTTGAATCGTTTTAACGTGCTATATTAGGTGTAATATACAATCCATCAAATACTGCTGACTCATCAATTAAGTAATACGAAGTTTCCTGCGGCCTCCATAGGCGGGGCTTCAAAAATAAAACGAAATAAAGCTGCAACATTCGACTTTCACTTCTTTTGAAACCCCACCCTGCTCTCCCCGACGCGTGTATATTAGTCTACGGCATAATTATTGGCCTAACCTTCGTTTAACTTTTAATACTTTTCACTGGCTTTTCATTCGTTTTTTTTAGGGCTCCAATATGCGATTTTCAGTTTCTGCCCCAATTATCTTCACCTTACTAGTATCTGCTGCTTCGGCATTGATTTCTATTGAAACCAAGGGAAACCGGTTTGTCCGACCCTCCAGCAACTCATCTGACCCTGGTGAAGAATTCATCATTGTTGGTGTTGATTATCAGCCTGGAGGCTCTTCAGCTTTCGTACTCGACGGTACCAGTGATGTTCTTACCGACATGGATGCGTGCCTTAGAGACGCGTTTTTGCTACAGCAATTAGGTGTTAACACTATCAGAGTTTATTCCATCAATCCTTGGCTCAACCATGATGCCTGTATGTCTGTGTTCAATGCTGTTGGCATTTATGTTCTATTGGATGTCAACAACCCTTACCTTTCCTTGTCCAGAACAGACCCTGCTTCCACCTATGACAGCACATATTTGAATCAGATTTTCGGTATTATTGATGCATTCAAATACTATCCTAATCTGCTTGGATTTTTCTCTGGAAATGAGGTTGTCAATGATGAAGCAAGTGGTAAAATCGTTCCTCAGTATATCCGAGCCGTTCAACGTGACATGAAACAGTATATTGAACTGCATGCCAACCGAACTATCCCTGTGGGATATTCTGCAGCAGATGTGTCCACTTTAAGACCCGCTATGTGGGAGTATCTCCAATGTGGTGACGATGTGTCCAAGAGTGATTTCTATGGATTGAACTCATACGAATGGTGTTCTGGCGTCAATGATTGGTCTACTAGTGGATATGGCACTTTGAATAGCACATTTGCTTCTTCTTCAATCCCTGTTTTCATGTCTGAGTACGGCTGTAACACCGACTCACCACGAACGTTCACGGAGGTGCCTGATGGCATCTATGGACCGTTAATGGCTACTTTTTCAGGTGGACTTGTTTACGAGTTTAGTAACGAGGCTTCCGACTATGGATTAGTGACTTTGGAATCCAATGGTGATGCTAAATTGCTGACAGATTTTAACAATCTGCAATCAGCATATAACAACATCACTTTGCCTACTGTATCAGCAGATTCGTTGAGCAACGTTACTGCACCTAACTGTTCCTCCAAACTTATTACTCAGTATGACTCTACTTTCCAAACCAATTTTACTCTTCCTACATGTCCTGATGAGTCTCTGTTGAAAAAGGGGAGTGGAAACTCCAATATTGGTCGTATCATTGCGTTGAATAGTACTGATACCACATATAGTATTTACAATTCTGATGGAAAACAGTTGACCAACACTTCTATTACAGTGGTAGCTGGTGATGAAATCAATAGTCCTTCAGGTTTGGATACTGAAAGTGAGGATGCTACTGCTACTAGCTCGGCGGCAGCAGCTACATCATCTTCATCATCTACATCTTCCAATGCTGGAGCCGGATCAGGCTTTGGCGACTATGCAGTATCTGGAACCATGGCGGCTATTTTTGCGGCTGTATGCGCATTTATCTAGGAAGTCACGTGGTACTGGTTTTTTTTCTGCGTGTTAGTGTATGACTCGAACATGGTAGTGAGAGTAGTTTAGTAGTAAGGGTGATTTTAGTTTAATGTGATGAATATTTGAATTTATGTGATCAGGAAAGAGTGAGAGAGAGGGTGAGAGAGTGTGTGCGTGAGAGAGAGAGAGCGAGAGAGAGCGAAAGAGAGTATGGGTTAATGTGGTTTTGATCCTGTGTGGTGACTGTTAACCTACTTTATCAATGCCAATGCCAATGTCAATATCACTGTCACTATCAACACCAATATCAACATCACTATCAGCATCAACAAACGGCTTAATGTCATAGAATATCTTACCCAAGCTTACCTAATATAACACACACAAATATACAATCAATATAACAATATAAATCAACACAAAAACAACCTATTGATATACCATATCCATGTCCATCTATCTCTCCATTGTGACAAATAATCACATCACCAACAGCATCCAAAAATCAACATCAACACCAAATCATGACCACGACTCCTATGGACAAGGAAATCCTATTGTTTGACAATTACAAGACCAGAGAAAAATATGAATCACTGGCTGAAATATATTCTATTATTGTGGCCCTGGATAAACTGGAAAAGGCATTTCTGAAAGATATCATAGACCACACTGAATATACACCAGCATGTCTACGGCTTCTGGCTCAATATAATACGCTGTTGAAAAATGAAACGGTTGCCGAGGAATTTGGCGACCTAGACAGTTTCAAACAGCAGTACCATATGTCATACGCGAATGCCACGGCGAGATTAAGAATAGGTGTTCCTGCCACTGTGGAGCAGCATACCAACATGGACATAAACCCAGCATTATTAGAACCTAACAACACGGGAACAAGTGGTTCATCTACACCTGTGAATACGGGAGTAGGCGTGGCTACAGGAGGAAGCTCGTCCGCGAAAGCTGTGGCTGAAGCGACCGGAAACTTCATTACCACTATGGACGGACTCAAACTGAACTTCAGAGCCAAGGATCAGTTGCATCCTTTGCTCAGTGAACTGATGCAGAGTTTAAATAAGGTCACCTCTGCCACCTTCACTTCTCGAGGCAAACTTGTCGAATGGCTGATCAAACTCAATGGTATGAAGGTGAACGAGGAATTGACAGATGAAGATGCTAGACAGCTTTTATTTGATTTGGACAGTGCTTATAAAGAGTTTTATACAAGTTTAGAGTGATGCACATGTTGTCATTTTCTAGTAGCTTTTACTCGTTTCCAGGTTTTTCAATCTCAATCCGTTTTATCCAGATTAACTTGAGGCTTCCTTTAGGAGGGAAGCATAGAAAACCATAGAAACTGGTTTACGTTTTATCGGAGTTTAATGCTTGTTACTTTGCTGGTATAATGCTTGTCAATTTGCCGGAATACTGCTTGCCAAGTTACCCGATCTAATGCTTGTTACACTGCCGGAATACTGCATGCTCATTAATTTACCCGATCTAATGCTTGGACATGGATCTCCCTAGCTTTGTCTAGATTGTTCGGAACTTGAAAAGTTGCTGCGACTTTGATCAATGTTTCGACTTTAATACTGCGATTATGAAAATTCTTCATATGAGAATATACGCCAGAAGCCGAGGATATCGTCATGAGTTCTGCCTCGTTTATCTGGAACAATGCCAATGCTATTTTAAACATGTATCCTCGACCCTCAACACACAGTAATATGTCCCACAACCTGAAAACCACGTCTGGTGGAAGTGTGTCAGTGAAGCATGAAAGGAACCAGTCAAAAGTGATTGCATCTAACTCTACCTGTATTTCCAGCAAATGGCTTAGCAGAGCTGGCAAGTAGTGCCCTAACAAGGTCTCGAAAACTCGTAAATCTGCCCGTACCACTATCAGCGGAGGCGCAAAGTACCCGGCAGGTAGAATGTTCTCTATGAGACTAATAAGGACCCAAAATGCATCTTCTTCCGTAGCAAAGCTTAATAGTAACATGCCAGCAATCATATTCATGCCCTGACAATAGCCAATTTCGGGATTCCAACGACTATATGCAACCAACAGTCGACGTAGCTTTTCAACACCAATACCTGTGCCTCCAAAATACACGTTAGATGGCATTGTTCTATGCAAATCAAGCTCAATCTGCTTTAAAGCAGAGCCTGCCTCGTCCAACAATGGCTGATCCTTTATTTCTTTTGAGAGTAGCCAATCGTATGTGCCAGGCTCTTTCAAGCTCCAAGCCCCTGAACATTCACCCCATATTTTTGGGCGATATTCCACCGGTATACCTGTGTATATAAGTTCTTTGAATTCTCGTGCAGATTTGCCATGTAGGTTTGTACCTACAACACCTATAGCTGGCTGTGAACTTAAAGGATCCATAGATTCCTCGATTTTTCGCATAAACTCGCCCCAACGATGATCTTGCTGCTTTTGTACTTCATCATGCTGATGTCCAAGTTCTCGTAGTAAAGCTCGTACATCTGTGTTTTCTGTGTTTTTTGTGGTCGAAGTGTGTGTTAAGCGATTCGTCAATGCACTGGCCTGAGCCATCGTAGCTCGAGCAATATCATGAAGAATTTGGCTAGATCCATTGTTATTGTTACCATCAGGAAATTCTTGGTCATTGATGCTATTAGCGAGCTTTTCACTGCTGTTATTGCTGTTATTCTTGCGACCATTGGAAGGCTGGATGAATCCATATCGATCAGTGATCTGATTGTTATTGGCACAACCAGGTTGCTTAGTAAGCGTAGGCGGCTGTGTCTCATGCGGTACAATGTCTCTGAGTTCCATTGGTCCGGGAATTGCAGAAGATAATACTAGATTGTTGGTTTCATGTTGACTTGGCCGTTTCGAGTTGTCATCTTCAGGTTGCTCATTGGGGCTACCAGCAGCTGCATTTCCAGCTTGAGACAACTCAGAATCTGTATCGTCTTCATTCAGTTTCGATATCGACAGTGACGATGCGTCTTCCTGTTCATCTCTTACTCCTGTTTGTAAAGCTTCGCCAACCAACTGGTCTATAGCCTTACTCGGGTCTCTGATGGACACAGCATTCAGTTTCCTGTCGATTTCACTCAATGACAACCCAGTTTGAACCAACAGCTTTTTCAGCTCTCGCTCACGGTCATCTTTCTGCTTCCGAAGTAACCCTACTTCTGCTTCGCGCTCGGCAAGATCCGTTGCCAATTGTCGTACGACATTCTCAGCACCATACCGATTAATATATCTGGTTATTGCTGCATCATCAGTAAGATGTAAATTTCCAGGTATCGATCCTTCCTCATATAAGTCGAAAATCCCCCCTGCATCAGTATCTGGCTGTGATAAAGCCAAAGACTGTTGGCTTGCATGCAAAGACTGCCGGCCTATATTAGTACCAGACATCTACAAAGTTCTAATTTCAATGGAAATGATTTCGGCTTGTATTTTACTGTGATTTTGGATTCATATGAGCACGTGATGTTGAAGAAAAGAGGAGAGGAAGGAAGTGAAGATGAGGAGGGAAGCGAGTACTAGTGAAATGATCGACATGACGATGAGCTAATATTCGAGGACAACGACAATGGGAGAGCAAAACAAGGGATAAATTGTTGGAACAAAGTAAGGACTGAGCATTCATAGTTTTAATTTTGCTTGGCAGCCAAGGAGACTTTTTGGTTTGGTTCTTGTGGTGAGATGAAGCGTAAACGGATTTGAGCTGGATTACGTAATATCTGACCAATCAGCACAGCCGTACATTGTTATATCTTGATATATAAAACCTGTAATTAACCCCTGACTGCACAGAATCGGTTGAAAATTTCCCAGATCATTATTAATGCATATGTATGTATGTTAGAGGTTTCCTACCTTTTTCACTCTCTCGTTGTTCCCCTCTTGCTTTCTCCGCTAGTCCGTCGTTCTTCTTGCTCTGAAATATAGAAAACCTCCAAAATTCAATCGGCCCCGACCTCGAGACTCGACCTTTCCCACCAATAAACTAAGAGGTAATGTCGATTAATACACGACGTTTCTTCCATATAACCCGACGACTATGGAAGAATCCATATTATTTTTATGACTGTGAGTATAATTTTCATTCTATAACTATATTATTCATGTTTTGCTAACTTTTTGTCAGTGGCGGCAAGTCAGCCTCGAGGCTTACCTGAACATTCAGCTGTTGATCTCAATAGACCGTATAAAAGTGAGGGATTAGGAAGAGCTGCACAGGTTTTTGGGGAAATGGGAAGCAGACATCTTGCAAGGCAGGATGCTGAGAAGAATGCCCGGTTAATAGCCGGCATTAAAGTACCTGGAAAGCCCGAAGAGCCCACCAACTGTTGCATGAGTGGCTGTATAAACTGCGTATGGGAAGGATATAAGGACGAGCTGGAAGAGTGGCGTCAACTGCGTAATGAAGCGAAAGCAAGGTTGTATATGGATAAATACTCTGCCAAGCCTTGGCCAAAGGATTTCGGTCCAGAACCTCGTCGCGGAGGAGGATCTAAAGATCAAGCCTTTATAGATCAGGAGAAGGATGATTGGTCCGACGTTGATATGGGGATCAGGGTATTTGTAGAGACGGAGAAGAAGATCAGGGAGAGGAAGCGGCTGAAGCAGGAAGCAAAGGCTGCAGCAGCTGCGTCTGCATCTGTTGTGATATAAGAAAATGTCGGGGCATAGCCTGTGCATGGGCTTGTACTAGATTTACACCATGCTTATATAAGCATCATGTCTTTCTACACCCTATATATCAGGTAGTTTGTATTATATATTGCATTTCTTTCACTACATTGCTTGGTTGTTTGATTTTAGAGGTCGATGTACGGCTGTTGTAGGCGACTAAAAACAGTGTTTTTTTGTATAAATATATAGAAAGATGCGACAATTGAGTCTAGTCGACATCTACACCTTTGCTTCGTAAATCTACCTTGGCAGCCTCAATTTGCTAAGAGTTAGTACAGATGAAAACAGCGAAGGACGTCGTAATGCCAACACAACAACGCCAATACTTACTTCAAGAAGCTCGGCATATTTCTCAGGCTTGTCTTTGAAAGTTAGAACGTCATAACCTAAAGAACCGAGGGCATAAGCACCAAAAGACACGATAGCCCAGAAGGGAAGAACCGGTAGAATCTGGTCGTGGACGACTTTTGGAGATGGCAGAATGCTAAAGTAAAACAGAGCATAGACAATTGCCAGCTTTACAAACAGTAATAACGTTTCTGTAGCTTTGGTCATGTTGATATGGAGCAAATGGAAATGCGGTAATGGGTGCGATGTGCTGTTCAGTTTGGTGTATTGCAAACTTGTTGGTGATGCGAGAGTATTGTGTGCGGCTGTGCGGCTTAGTCATTGCTTAGTCATTGAAACTCAACTTCTTTGATCTATATATCTACTAATACAACAATGGTTCGACTGTAATTTGGCTGGAGAGATGATATATTATAAAGGTAAAGGTCAGATTAATATTATTTACATTATGTTTGTTTAGAAGTGTGTTTGGCCAATGTTTCTAGTCTTGTCGTTTAGATTTCTTCAAGTTCACTAGCACTGTTCCACCAATATGGAACTGTCGATGAACGACAAAGAAAACATTCTGGAACAACTTCGAGCCGGTAATGTTGAAACAAAAGATGGATTTGGCTCGAGTATATCAGCAATTTGCTCAGAACTAGCCAATGTTGATGAATATGGTCAACAGATGGATCTTCGACTTATTGGAAATGCAATAGCAGATCATTATAACAACAGAGAGGTTCTTCTTCAACAAGACAGCTTCTTTGAGTATATAAGTAATTGTAGTGCAAATGAACTCATCTTGATGGTGCTATTCAATCTTTATAATGACTTTGATAGCACTGAAAGATTAGAGATAGTAGGTCAAGCGCTTGGTAAATGGGTCTGCGAACAAGCGGATATTTCAGACGAACTAGTACTGTATTTACTTATAAGAGTGTGTAAACTGGCCGACAAAGATAAATCAGTAACATGTGAAACTTTAGGTTGGTCAAACAGCATCATAGACTATCTTATTCAACTAGTAGAAGAGCAGAGTGATCCGGATACTCTTGATCTAGTAGAAGCAATTGCACGAGTAGTTGGCATGAATCAGGAGTTGGAAAAGTATATTGCATCTCAGCCAAAATATGTAATGATTTTATTGGACTTGTTTGACCGAGATCCGCTTCTATGTGACTGGGGTATAGGGTTGATGGGCACAGTTTCATCTCATGACGAATTCTTGAAGATGGTAGCCCTGGATAAACAGAATAACGTTTATCTAAAGCTTATACAAATGGCAGGTGGTTCAGTGACTACCAAAACGTCTAGTTGTAGCATATCTGGCTGTATGTTGACCAATCTAGCGTCGAGTCGAGAATCTGCAATGAAGATAGCCGCTGATATGGATCTGAAGATATTTATCACTACATGCAAGGCTATGACCAGTACACAGCTACAATGTATACATTTGCTGAAGAATCTTAGCAATTCTCATGATCTTGTTACAAAGAAACTTGTACCTGATAATGTGGTCGAATTGTTAAAAGAGTTGGTACAACGACAGACAGTGATGCCTAGTGTCAAAGTCATGACGTTGAGTATATCAAAGAATATTGTACGAGCATATGAACAGGTTCAAAAAAAAGATATACCCATAGAAATCAAGGAGTTGGCTGAGTTAGTTCTTGATATATATCCATGTGAAGATCCCACTGTTCAGACAGAACTTCTTAGGACAATCTCTGCCGGCAACCCAGCCAAAATGTACTCTAAAGATTCACAAGGTAAACTGACGGAAATATTTCTAGATCAGACGGATCAAACTACAGAGTCTTCAAAAGCATTGGCGTTGATATCATGTGACGTCTTGGTGAAACATGGCCCTAAACTCACTGCTGTTCTTCAAACAATCCAAGAACAACCTCGTCCAGTACAAAATAATTTAGCATTCCTTGCTGGACAGATATTAGCATCAGGTCTGGCTGATAATGGGTTACAACATGTTTGTGAGGAAGTTATATCCTTTTATTCTGAGGAAAGTATTGTAAACTAAAGAGCATAGCATTTGCTAAACAGGTTACTCACAACCTTCACAAAGGTTAGCTTAACTTCTACATGTTATATTCTATTTCAGGGAACATTAGACTGCTAAAAGTCGCTGTTAAGAGGGTAGAACATAAATTATAGGTATACTATAATAAGTAAAAGCCATGCTAAGCAAGAAAAAGCCATGTCAAGCAAGTAAAAGCCATGCTAAGTAAGTACATTCTTAAGCTTAAATAATGGTCTCTATCTGAATAGCATACTCCAAGGTATTGGCTATTAATGCTTCTGAAGTGCTAGTTTTAACACCATGTAGCTCACCTTCATCAATCATATCAGCATCGTCAGCAACATTGACAGCAGGGAAATGGATTCGGCCGGATTTCAAAACCCAATACGGTTGATATGTCTTTATATAGTCTGATAGCTGAGCATCCGAGTCCAGAAACAGCAAATGTCGAGCATTGCCCAGGGGCAAAGATGCGTAAGCTTTTTCAGTACAACTGGCGATTTCAGATCGTACAGTGGAAACCAGAGATTCTGCCAAAATGGCAAACTCTGCAGAAGGAAACTGTGATTCGTCAGTTATGGCTTTCCATACCTTATCGTAAAGTCCTTCCATTAGCCATTGTTCTAGATATACAGGATATGACAAGAACGGGTCACTGAAAATGTGAGAAATACCAGCATCGTCCGAGCTATTTTCCAAGCCATCGAGTTCAGAATGGAACTCGGCAATCTCATTATTGGCCACCAAAAGCAATAGATATAAAGCCAGGATTTTGTTTTGGTTGGCAGAGGTTGGTAAACCCAGTTTTGGAGAATAAAACGACCGAACTTGAGCAATCAGACGGCTGACTTCATCCTCATTACGACTATGAATTGCAGCAAGCACACCAAGTTCCAAAATTTGTCTGGCAGCCACCAAATCTTGCTGAGGAATGCCAGGCCGTGGGATCAAGACGCCCGCTTTGGCCATTGCCAGTTTGACACGGGGTAGTAGCTTGGTAGTGGCAGCAAAGTCACCTCTTCGAAATGATTCGGCACATTCCTTTGAAAGCGAGGCTAGATCTGACATGGATGTGAAGTATGTAGAAGTGAGAGAGTTATATAATATGTGAGTGTGAAATGGTGTAAGCAGTGATGTGTGAATACTAAGCTAAGGTGATCTGGACTTCCGGGTAACTATCCCTCCCAAATGGCTCTCCAACGAAAGCCTCGAGTTTCAAACGAGTGTCCCACCCAAATGGAAGACGGTAATCAATCCTTACCTTACGTCACACACAATTCAAAATATTAGAAGAATCAACAGCAAGACAGGCTAAATCGTGAAAAACAGCAGATTGTAAAACAGTAGACATTTACTTAGTAAGATTCAGGTATATTGCTGAAGAAAAAGTCGTTGCATACTATTGTTTTAGTGTATTAGAACTGGCTGTATTAAACTTGAAGGTTCTATCCATAATAAGGTGAGTAGTAGTGTGAAGTGAAGTGAGTCGCCTATAGTGGAGCGAAGAGATGGAGCTTAAACAAGCCATAAGAAAGCTGCAGAAAAGTCCTGCAAAAAAAATAAACGTAAATCACACAAACCAACTATCAAACGAAGAAGCAAATACAAATTAAAGCCGCATATTGATTAAGTGGTTGTTCCTGTTTTTGCTTTGCTCGTTTATGTTGGGTCGAGCCAAGCCGAGCCAAGTTAAGCTAGCTTCAGGAGTTTGGGGGCACCCCATGTTGAAGATCCCGTCATAACCGGTTGGGCCGAGATTTGTGGGGATAAAAGAACGAGCAGACATGCAGGAAAAGAAATTGACAAATTTTTGGAAACTGTTATTTGGCAATGCTAGTGCTGTTAGTTTTGTCAGCATTTACGACGATGATTTTCGTGATTGTCCGCAAAGTTTCAGTTTAATATTGGGCAGAGGAGAGGTTAGGTGGGGTGAGTCCACCCCTTGTGCGGGCGGACATTACAACATGACAGAGAATTAATAGTAGAGAGAATCAACGGAGAAATTTGAAAAAAGAGAATTGAAGTTGAAATCCAATTTATTATTCATTCATTCACTTCCTTGTCTCTTTTGCATTATTATCCGCTGTTTTGTCTTTTATTCGTCACCACCAGCACCTCCTCCCCCCTACTGCGGCATTAATGCATATGCCGATTAGCCTTTCAATCTAAGACACAGTATGCAGGCGTAGATTGTCTGCTGATGTCATTTGTTTCTGTTTCTGATTTTTGACTTGGATTCTTGTTTTTTTCTTTTTGCTTCTGTTCCATGATTGACCTGTCACATCTTTAGCTCTGATCATTGCCATTACAAGCTTTACTAACCTCGATTTAGATGACGGGTGTACAAAAACCCCACACGATATCATCGACATCTCTCTCTGCCCATCATTTAGGACACGGACACAGTAGCCCTGTGCAGCATCATGTGCATCACTTGCACCCCCCTCATTTGCATCACCACCACAGTAAACAAGACAATCACCGATTGCATCAGAACCAGCATCATAATTTAGTATCATCATCATCGTCATCTAGTAGTGCTCCTGCAACACCAATGGAAGATGGCGAGCCTTTGACATCAAGTGATTCACTACCAGCCACTGTATCAGCTCCAGCACCAGCTCCGGCTATAGAACGAGAAGTTCCGCCAGCATCGGCACCAGAACCATCACCCGTACCAGCACAGGCACAGGCAAAGGCAAAAACAGCCGCACCAGTTCCTCAAAGTCTTCCTCCTAAATACGTGGAAGAACCTGATACAACTCCTCCTTCCTACAGCTCTCTCAATACCAGCGGGCTTGTAATCCCAGAAGGCGAGCTTAAAGAGTTTGAATCAGACTCTTGCTCAGACTCTGATGATTCTGAACATTTGGATGAAGAAGATCTCCAGGATTACTGTATCGGGGGATATCATCCTGTTCAAGTTGGTGAGAAGTTCAAGAATGGCAGATATGTCATCACCAGAAAGCTGGGTTGGGGTCATTTCTCCACTGTGTGGCTTGCTATAGACAGAGAAGAGAACAACCGGTATGTTGCTCTCAAAGTCGTGAGATCAGCCTCGCATTACACAGAAACAGCTCTGGACGAAATCAGTTTGCTTAAGAAAGTCAATCGAGCCATGCCAAATCATCCAGGTAGAGCTCATATTGTGAGCTTGCTGGATAGCTTCAACCACCAGGGTCCTAATGGTACCCATGTTTGTATGGTTTTTGAAGTACTTGGCGAGAATTTGCTTGGTCTGATCAAAAGATTCAGCCATGAAGGTATCCCAGTAGAGCTAGTGAAACAGATTACCAAACAGGTGCTACTTGGATTGGACTATCTTCATCGGGAATGTGGTATTATACACACAGACTTGAAGCCCGAGAATGTGCTGATTGAAATAGGTGATATTGGTGCTGTTCTGCGAGCACTTGAATCAGAGCATACCAAAAGAAAGACTAGCAGTTCATCTGCATTGGGCTCGACAACTGATAGCACAGCCATTCCTAATCCTCCTTTCCTTAAGAACACCGGTCGTCGAAGATCCGTGATCACAGGATCACAGCCGTTGCCGAGTCCTTTACAGTCGTACAACTCGTTTAGTTTCTCTGATGCTGCTACTTCTCATGCTATGCGAGAATCTGCTGCTGATCCTATTGCCAACAAGCTGCTGTCTATGGCTTTAAGTACTAGAAACAAATCTTCTAGCACTGAAGAGGAAGATATTGATGACGACGATGAAGATACTGACGACGATATTGGTCCGAATACTTTGGATGCCAATGGAAGCAGTGGAGAGTACAGCAGTGGTACAGGCACAGAAGCGCTTTCTGAGAGCACCACAAGAAGTACCAATACGTCAGCACATGTGTCACCAGAAAGAGGAGCCAACCGTACTGAAAAAGAGACAGAAACATTGTTGCGAAGGGTGCCCACTGCTTTGTTCGACAACCTGATTTCTGTAAAGATTGCGGATCTCGGCAACGCCTGCTGGGTGGATCATCATTTCACCAACGATATTCAAACGCGGCAATATCGAGCCCCGGAGATTTTGCTTGGAGCTTCTTGGGGAGCATCTGCTGATATATGGAGCATGGCATGTATGACATTTGAACTTTTGACTGGTGACTACTTGTTTGATCCACAAAGTGGTTCAAGATATAGTAAAGACGATGATCATATTGCACAGATTATTGAACTGTTGGGTGAGATTCCCATGTCAATACGTGCAGCAGGAAAGTGGACAGCGGAATTTTTCGACAAGCGTGGCCAACTGCGGAATATCCAGAAACTAAAGCCCTGGGGTTTGCAAGAGGTGCTTACAGAAAAGTACCATTACTCAGCCAAGAATGCCGAACTTCTTGCCGACTTTTTAGGGCCAATGATTGAGTTATATCCTAACAAACGAGCAGATGCAGGTGGACAGTCGAATCATCCGTGGCTGAGAGATGCCAAAGGATTGGAAAGTATCCATATCAATCGCAAGCCCAAGACGTCAGGCGAAGACATTAGAGGGTGGTATTCAGAGGCCCCCAAGAGACGATGAGATGAAATGAGAAAATATGAGAAAAGAAAGAAACAACATTGAAGAGTTGAAAGAAAGTGATATTAAAGTAATGTTAGATGGGATTGAGTTCCATTGTTAGTATGTATGTAATTGGTTTTTTGAGAAATGCATTATATAGTTCTGTACGGTACTGTACAGATTGAATCAGTCGCTATGTAAGTCTTCATCACTAGACGACCAGTGTGAATCTATGTTGTTAATTTTCGATTGGAACGAACGAAGAAGTGCTAGAGTCTGGGCTTCTCTGGATTGTTTGTCTTTTGGTTGGATCTCCTTTGGTTTGTCGTCTTTTGGTTGGATGTCCTTTGGTTTGACGTCCTTTGGTTTGTCTTCTTCTGGCTGACTCTCCTTAGGCCGAGTCGCATCAGCCTTATTCTCCAAGTTTTTACCCCCCGATCCCTTAAACTCATCTTTCAGAAGCTCATGCGCAGATTTTATCTTCTTCCTGGCTATTGGCGCTTCCTCTTCATCTTCCTCTTCCTCCTCATCAAAGCTCACAACAGCCTTCTTTTTCTTGACAGTCTTCTCTTGAAACGACCTCTGACCTGTTTTTCCTCTCTTCAGCTCTTGAGGATCCTCAAGATCTTCAAAATACCTTGTAATCACTTCTACACTATCTATAGTCGTGGGATACAATGGCCGGTCATCAGAATCTATTTCGGACTCAGATATCTGGAGAACATTGAAATACGTATCACCAATGACTTTACCAAAGATTGAGTTTTTACCCTGTAATTCAGGCGTTGCTGCCAAAGTTATCATGAACTGTGATCCATTGCTATTTGGCTGGCCAGTATTGGCAGAAGCCAGGATTCCTCGTCGACTGAACCTCAGTCGGGAATGGAACTCGTCTTTAAATTGCTCGCCATATATGGATTCACCGCCATATCCAGTGCCACTAGGGTCACCTGCCTGTATGATGAAATCCTTGATTATTCTGTGGAATCCGGTTCCATTGTAGTATCCATTAAGGCATAGCTGTAGAAAGTTGCGACTGGTGATGGGGGTTTCTTTAGCCCATAATTCTAATTCTATAGGACCTTTTGAAGTGTTTAAAACAACTTTGGCCGTGGTTGGAGGCTCGTTCATTGATATATTTGCACTCTAAAAAGCGGTGTTTGTCTTTGGAAAAGTCCATGCTCTTGATTTAAGGCACGGCTGTACATAGCACGGCTGTGCAACGGTATTGAAAAATCCAACTGAAAAATCCATCAGCTTCTTTAACTTAATAAGTTGCGTGTCACTTTTCCAGAACTCAAAACCAAAAGGAAACACAGAATATATCATGTATAAACTCACTGTTGCTGCAAAAGCTCCTCTTGTAGCCTATGCTGCATTGATTGCTGCTGCTGTAGTCAATTCTGCCGAGCCTACCTCTCCAATTGATTTGGCTGTGGTTGACGACAGTTCGGAAGCCACTCTTTCCGGTGATGCTGAGGTCAAAGGAACCCAGGAAATTGTCAAATTTTTGGCCGAAAAGTTCCCTAAAGCTTTGAATACTACTTCTGCAGCTGATGAGTGGTATACCTTTGCTTTTGAAAAGCTTACTGTCAAAGATTTCAAAGGTTTAGCGCCTGCTTTGGAACAACTCGAAAGTCATTTCAACTTCAGATCCTTTGTTGTTGGTACTAAACCCTCTGTTGCAGATGTAATTGTCTGGGGTGTACTCAGAGCCAATAATGTGGTTGGTGCAGCTGTTAAGAGTGGCACTTATATCAATGTTACAAGATGGTACAAGTTCTTTGAGTCTCACAAGGATTTCGGAAAAGCCGTTGAAACTATGAATAAGGATTTGGTTGAGCTCAGAAAGTCTCAGAAATCTGGCCAGAAAAAGGAAAGTAAAGCATCGTTTGACATTGATTTGATTGATGCAGTGGATGGTAAAGTTGTGACTCGATTCCCCCCTGAACCTTCTGGTTATATGCATATTGGACATGCCAAAGCAGCTATTCTTAACAAATACTTTGCTGACATGTATCATGGCAAATTGATTATCAGATTTGATGATACCAATCCCAGTAAAGAGAAGGTTGAGTTTACTCAAAGTATCCTTGAGGATTTGGATCTGTTGGAAATTAAAGGTGATCGAATTACCCATTCTTCCGATTACTTCCAGGAGATGTACGATTATGCTTTACAAATGATCAAGTCAGGAAAAGCTTATTGTGATGACACACCTCAGGAAAAGATGAGAGAAGAGCGAGGTGAAGGTATTGCTAGTGCTCGAAGAAACAGAAGCGTGGAGGAGAACTTGAAGGTTTTCACTGAAGAAATGAAGAATGGAACTGAAGAAGGTTTAAAGAACTGTTTGAGAGCTAAAATCTCTGTAGATGACAACAACAAGACTCTTAGAGACCCGGTTATCTACAGATGTAATTTGACTCCTCATCATAGAACTGGTACCCAATGGAAAATCTATCCTACCTATGATTTCTGTGTTCCTATTGTTGATGCTATTGAAGGTGTAACCCATGCTTTGAGAACTATTGAATACAGAGATAGAAATGCCCAGTATGCTTGGATGCTTGAAGCTTTAGGTTTGAGAAAGGTACACGTATGGGATTTCTCTCGTGTCAATTTTGTACGAACTCTTCTAAGTAAGAGAAAACTACAATGGTTTGTTGATAATGGTAAAGTAGGTGGATGGGATGACCCACGATTCCCTACTGTCAAAGGTGTTAGACGACGAGGAATGACTGTGGAAGGTTTAAGAAACTTTGTAATCAGTCAGGGACCATCTAAGAATATCTTGAACTTGGAATGGAACCTGATTTGGGCTTTTAACAAGAAGATTATTGATCCTATCAGTGCCAGATATACTGCTGTATACAAGCAGGACGTAGTGAAGGTACATTTGACTGGTAAAGATGCCCCTGAAAAGCCAATTACTGAAGAAAAGCCTAAGCATAAGAAGAATGCTGATTTAGGCAATAAGAAGGTGATTTTCAGCAGTGATATTTTGATTGATCAAGATGATGCTAAAACTTTCAAAGAAGGTGAAGAAGTTACATTTATGGATTGGGGTAATGCTATTATCAACAAGATCCACTGTACTGGTGATGTGATCACTAGTATTGATGCTACATTACATTTGGAAGGAGATTTCAAAAAGACCGATAAGAAGGTGACTTGGTTGGCTGATACCACTGATGTCGTTCCTGTTGATTTGGTTGATTTCGACCATTTGATTACCAAAGATAAGATTGAGGAAGATGAAAGCTTTGAAGATTTCTTGACTGAATCAACTGAATTCCACACTGAAGCTCTTGGAGATTTGAATATTCGAAACTTGAAAGAAGGTGATGTGATTCAGTTTGAGAGAAAGGGTTATTATCGATTAGATAAGCCTTGGACTGAGACTTCACCAGCTGTATTTTTCACTGTCCCAGATGGCAAGACAGTTAATAGATACGGTGCTAAGACTAGTAGTAAGTAGTTAGCAAATATAATTAGCACGTGACTGAAATGAGTTGATGTCTGAGCTTGAGAGCGAGAGAAAATGAAAGGACATGAGGTCGTTGTTGCTGGCTTTAGTTTTAGATTATTATATCTGGGGATCGTGGTTCTCAGATTCAGGGGTATTAAGCATGTCTTCTTTTTATTCAGATTCAGGGGTGTTATACGATTTTTTTGTTTTTTTTTGGTTTTTTGTCTTTTTGTCTTTTTGTCTTTCCCAAACTCAAATCCAAATCCTCGCTCAAATCCAAACTCAGCATCTTCACACTCACCTTCGCCTTCACGACCAACCTCCCCACTCCACCCCACCCATACCAAATACCTTCTCCCTCCTGTAGTTTCTTAATGCAACGGAGGCGCTCAGACTCCACTAGTAGTGCCAGTAATGGAGGAGGTTCTGTGTCACGTGTAAGCAGTGGTGTGCATTTGTCTGCTTTGAACAGAGACTCCACGTACCCTCCCATCAAGATTCTTGGCTTGAGATTTGTCAACTCTAGAGTACATTTTTTATTAGCATTAAGTAGGGTAAGTGTAACTATCAATTTGCTTATTCCTTTCAGACATCTAACTTCAGGCACTTTCGGTTTTACCATGTATTATTGGCATGTGGACATGTTTTTATGAGGCTTGGAACTTTGAGGCTGAGAGCTCAGGGTCTGTCAGATCCTCAGAATTGTTTCTAGCCGGCCTTTGGTGTATTGTTTCCGGCTATTTATCGTATTCGGTATTAGATGGATTAATGGTGAGATGGATTGTCACCTATTCTGGTTTTGCAGCTGTATTACGCATGTTATCGTGCGGCCTGTTGAATCTGGCTATGATTCAAACTTTACATTCGGTATTATCTCCAGATAGAGCCCATTTATTGCATATTTGGATCCTGGTATGTTGCATACAAACAGTTACGTATGCTGTACAAAATTTCGTGACCAGTAACTTGGCTTTGGAAAAGAAAGCTAGAAGTGTTAACCTGATAAAGTTGGCAGTATTTGCGGTAGTTCCAGTTGGAATTGCATCTTTTATCACAATGCTAGGATTATTAAGAATCCTAATGATTTTACGAATTGAGCATGGTTATGAATATTAATGTTTGTCTTGTTCTTGTTCTTGTTTTTGTCTTGTAATTTAATATTTATTCATCCGTAATGCATCAATTATAACTGATTTATCTCAACGATGCTTCCTCAATATATAATATCGTACAGTGATTTCAAGTGTAGACACAGCTAGTGATAGACAAATCAGAATGATAATGATCCACGTGATTCGTGACATTTTATATTCTGCAATTGAATCTGTAATGATATCAATGAGTTCCAAAAACACTTTACATCGTTCATTGAGAACCAAAACTCGAGGCTCGATTTCCAAATATTCACGAACGGCTGCATATAAAGGATTCAATGAAGGTTCGGCTTCCCAGAAAAATTCTGGCGTATCTAGGACATCTGACGATAAATTGACGTCAACTCGTAGCTTGAACAGCTTTCCAGATATCTTTAATACCTCTTCTCTTTCCATTCCTAAAGCACCTGTTAATGCTAGCATTCTAGGAACATGCTTTACGTCATGCATATTCTCTTCCATTCTGGCTTCAAATCGTGACAATTTCGTAGACTGAGCAATTGCATGTGACATGGCCAGCTTGATTATATGATCACCTGATCGCAACGTTATCATGTCATTGAATATCCTTGGTCTTGTAGTCTCATTAGAATACGTAAAGTGCATTTCTTCGGTTTCAATATCACCGTGGCTAATAGGTCTTATTACAAGTGAACCACCAGCCACATCATCGATTTTGGCAAATGTCAAATCTGCTAGAATATCCTTTTCCTGATGTTCTGTGAAATTCCAAAACACTACTACTCCATAAGAGAATATGAAAAGTTCTGCATGACCAGGAGTTTTCCGAGGTTGTGGTAATCTTTGTGCTTGTTCTTGTTCTTGTTGTTGTTGTTCTTTTTGAGCTGGTGAAGTCGATGGATCTGTAGGTGTAGGAGCAGAATTCTTCGAATTGATCTTGGAATTGGAATTTAAAGGGTCTGATTCCTCTTGAGATAGATATTCTGTATGGATTCTCGGTGAGAAGTCTTGTGGTTCATAAGGATCAAACTCTGGACCTGCACTGTTATTATTGGAATGGTCATTACTCACACCAGGAGTGGCACCATCCCGTGGCGTTTCTCTACCGGAATAATATTCATAATGGTGATCTCCTTGCTCGTTTTGATCAATTAGTTGTTCCAAAATATGGATTCCTCCAGGGCTACTTTTGACACGGCTTCCTTCGCCGTCTCCAGGCAACAACGGCAAGGAATATGAGGCAAAGAGTGCTTCATCATAAGTTCGAGGCTTCACTTTATGATGCACTCGTAAAAACTCACTCGTCTGTTTTAATCTCATGCCATCAGAGATGCAATAAGCCGTGACTCGCGGGTAAAAGTCATCCCGTAATGATTTGGGCATTCTTTCAGCCTCTCTTTCATTTTCACCAGCCTCTAGATCATCGTCAAGAGGCACAATAATATCATCTTCAGGAATAAGAACCAATTTCTCAGAAAATTTCGTGGTTCTAGGCGGTATAACTTGAGATAATCTAGGAGCAGTTGCAGCCTTACGGTTACCCGGACGAATAGGGCCAATGCGACCTGGCAAAACTGTAGGTTTAACAGTCGACAATAAAGGGGCCGTTGAATTTGCTGGGGTTGTTGTTGTAGCCGTCGAACCATATCCGCCAGCGGCAGAATTTGATGATGGTCGTCTGTGAGCAGATGGAATATCACCAGAATCGCTGAGGATGTTTTCAATAGATATATGCTGTAAATTTGATCCTTGCGTACGTTGATGATTGGAGTCTCCAGATCTAGCATTATACAGGTATTGAGCAACTGGATGTTGTTGTTGTCGTTGCTGTTGTTTTTGGGCGGTTTTCACAAAAGGTGCTGACCTTCCACCACTAGGAGCATTACGCACATCAGTCACCAGAATTGATGGGGATCTCTTTGAAAGTGGTTTTCTTTCGGGCATCCTTTTTGGGTGACAAGATTATTCCAAGTTGTATGTCTAATTATTGTCAATATGTGTTGTTATTGATATGCTGATGGTATGCTGATGATGTGCTGCTCCTTTAGTGCTGTTGATGATGCTTAGTGCTGCTATCAAACAAAGTGTATCTCTCATTACAGCCGGGTAACATCCCATCCCAGCTTTTCTCACCCACCACACCCACTCTCACACATTCTTTGAATTCTCTCTCTCTTTCTTTCTTTCCCTTCTTCTGCTTATCAACATTCCTCAGTTTTACCAACCCTTATAATGTCCTCAGAAGACGATGATTTGTTGGCACTTGCCGGAGCTGGCGGTGATTCTGATATTGGAGAATCTACTGAAGAGGACACTAGTCTACCTGTAAGAAAGGTTACTAAAAGAAAGAAGCCCAAGAGAGAGGCGTTCAGTTCTGAAGATGAGGATAATGATGGCGACAATGTGTCTCATTCAAATGCTGGATTTGATGACGATACAGATGATGAAGAAACCATCTTGAACCCATATCCCTTGGAAGGCAAATTCAAGGATGAAAAAGATAAAGACTATCTTGAAAGTCTGCCAGAATTCGAGCGAGAATCGATATTCTTTGAACGATCTCAGGAAATGCAGAAATTCGAGGAAAATCGGTACTTGGTACAGCGTGCACGTGACCAAAAGGCTGCTGCAGCTGGATTGGCTGCTAGCAGGAAATCCACGAGAGAAAAGACCTCTCAGCCTACGACTGACAAGCGAAACAAGTTGTCAGAACTGAGAAAGAAGCGTAAAGCCAAGCAGGAGTCACGTGCAAAGCGAATGAAGCGTGATGACGATTATAGTGGAGATGAAGAGCAAGATGAGGATGATGATGATGACGACGACGAAGAAAAAGGATATCGTGAAGATGACGACTTGGATAGTGCTTATGGTAGTGCTGATGATAATAGAGTTGTATGGGCAGAATCCACTAGCTCTTTGTCCAGTGAATGTACCGTGGAAGACTTGAACAAGATCAAGTTTGGTAGGACTCAGTTTGCCACGTATTGTCATAATCCTGGGTTTGAAAACGCTATTTCAGGGGCATTTGTACGAATAAACGTTGGTTTCAATCCTCAAAAACAAGCAAATGTGTATCGAGTTTGCCAGGTGAAACGATTGGAAAAGTCCAAAGAACCATATACATTTGTAGGTAGGACCACAGATGACAATCTTGTATGTACTCAAGGAGGAAGCGAAAAGTCGTTTGATATGGGGATTTGCAGTGATAAGCCTGTTTCTGACGAAGAGTTTGATTGGTGGAAGAATATGATGAAAAAAGCGGGGCTCAAACTGCCGAATAAGCGACAGATTGAACGGAAATTGGCGGACTTGAACGAGCTGAAAAGTCACGTGCTTACCACCGACGAATTGAATGATATGATCGAACGTCGTCAGAAATATATGGGTTCTTCATTGAGATCCAA
The DNA here is from genome assembly GCA_030569095.1 of Daia tannicola. Taxonomy (NCBI): domain Eukaryota; kingdom Fungi; phylum Ascomycota; class Dipodascomycetes; order Dipodascales; family Trichomonascaceae; genus Daia; species Daia tannicola. Next base: position 1,343,791 of record JAJMJQ010000001.1, read on the forward strand.
CACAGTACTGGAAAAAACCGTGTTACAGGAAAGAAGAGCTGTTGCATTAGAACAGGGCAATTTCAAAGAACTGGATAGAATCGACCGGCAATTGGATGAAATGGAACGGGTATTTTCCAAATCGCAGAGACAATCAACTTTGGACAAACTATCTAAAGTAAATGAACGAAACAGAAAACACAATCTTGATGAGATCCGTAAAGCGGAGATCCAAGCAGCTGAAGCTCGAAGAAAGGCAATTGCTAACAACGACAACAGTGCACATAATCCATTTTCTCGTTTGAGAACTGCAGCCAAGATATTCTATGGGTCTGAAGATTTAGGACATAGTGGAACTCCGTCACAAACCGGTACCCCTGATCCAGAAGACTTGGAAGCCAAGAAAAAAGAGGCAGAAAGGCGAAAGCAAGAGGAAGACAATGCTAAAGCCACGTTTCTCAAGAGCGCATCTGCTCTTGATGATGCTATAGCCAGTGTAGATATCACTTTGGAGATTGATTTATAACAGTCTAAAGACATAAGTGTCTATATAAATAATATTATTGAATCGGTATGGTTGGGTGGGGTGCGGCTGAAAAGGGGGGGCTCGGGCTCGGGGCTCTCAGAAACTCTACGCCTTGCTTACCTTTATTATACCAAGGCCAATAACTTTTTGTGAATCATTGATAACATATACCATGGAAACTCCTAAAGGTGCATCTTTTGGCGAGCAATTGATTGAAGCTGCCAGAAGAAATAATGTAGATTTGTTCAATGAAGTGCTGCAAGAAGTGGTAAAAGACATTGTAGATGAAGATAAGCAGACACAAGCCATTGCCGACGTATTGAACAACACCCGTGATCCGTTGGGGAACACCACATTGCATGTAGCGGCTCAGCAGGGTTCTTTGGAAGTCCTGGACCATATATTAGATCAAGAGGGCGTAGAAGTAGATCCTATCAACCATCTAGATAGAGATACACCGTTGCATTTGGTAGTTAAATATTCCCAGCATGAGCCTGAACATGGCGCCTATTTGGCTGAAATGCTTGTAGAAGCGGGTGCTGATCCTCGTATAAAGAATAAGCATGGTCAGAAGCCAATTGCTCTTTGTGGGTCATCTAATGTAGAGTTGAAGAATACTTTAGAGAGTGCGGAATATGCTCATCTTGTGCAAACAAGTCAGAGTCAGGAGCAAGAAGATGATGAGGACGATGGTGATGATGATGGTTCATCTGATGATGAATAACTCCGGCAGCAATAGACTGTAAATAGTATATATACATGTTAACTAGATATGTCGGGTAAATGCGAGGTCAAAATCATCCGGGCCAGTGGTAATCCATGGATACAATGCTTGGTATATAGTTTGCTTCATTTGTACGAGATTCGGGTTGGTTTTCCACTGTAGATATGTTGGTTCATGGTGTTGCTGATCGTGACATATGGCTAGGATCTGTATGGCCAAATTCCTTCTACAGAGCATACTACAGCCTTTTTCTGTGAATTTTTTCGCGCCCATTTTTACGCCATTTAATATGACTTCGCTTGGCATGTCTTTTGCAGCAACAATTGCGGCTGGTGCGGTTTTGGCAAGCATGTTTCTATGGAACTCAAACTCCACAGATGTGCCACAGTAATCGAACAATGTAGCCATATAAGGTCCTATAGACAAATCAGAAACACCATGTAACCGGCCTGAACTTCCAAACGCTCGTTGAAGGTCTTCAGTATGCATTTGTGAGACAGGAACTACCAGCATTGATAAATAGACGCCTTTAGGGCTGATAAGCGTTTGCGTAGGGCCAAGTAACAGCGATATAAACTGTCTTAAAGCTAATTTATCAGAGCATGACTTTGAAAATGTCACTGGTGAGTCCTTACGGCCAGGCTTTGTTCTTACAATGCCTGTGACGTTGAAGTGACTTCGACCTCTGACAGTGCCATTTCCCACAGTTTCCACAGGTGAGGTCCAAGCCGAGTCAAATAGTGACTCTTCACGTACAAGTGACATACTAGCATCACCACAGGGTAATTCTGACACGTAAAGTGCAAGTTTAACCGAGGATTTCAAGGTGAAAAGAGGACTGTCAACTGTGAGCTCCAAGTATTCACTAGAATCACCTTCTTTCAGTTTCTGGCATTCTTTTATAAGAAAAACGTTTAAGGCTCGAATTGCCAGTACCTCTGCATGCATGTCATGTAAAATTGTGCCATTTGCTTGAAGCAGTTGTGCATTTGATGTGGCTTTAACGCCAGTCGCTAGGCTCAAGCAGTCATATTGTACTGCCACACCATCACAGCTATTCGATTCTCGCACTGCCACAATTCCTGCAAGAACAGTCCATTCCTTCACTCCATTAGTACGTGTTATAGGTTTACCTTTGTTTGGTAACTTGTTGAAAGCCGTGATCACGTGCTGTGCTATCTGATCTGCATCCATGCTGATAGACTGTATCAAGGATGAAGAGATGTGATGAGAAATTATGTAATCAACAAACAGATTTGTATATTTGATATTTGGAATAATTAATATTTCATATATAACAGATATAATATAATATAATATATTATATCATTCAATACTTGTTGCAGAGATTATCGTCGTTGTCTCATAAACGCACTTACCGCAGTAACTCCAATTGCAATAGCACCACCAATAATAGCAAGACCAACAAGACCATCTATAGTTAGTTTTCAGTGGAAAATACACTTGAATTTCTTATTTGCTTCTTCACTTACCCTTGGTGAACTTGTCTTCAATCACCTTCTTCATACTCTTGGCCTGTTTGTTATCAGGTTCATATTCAAGCAGGATATCTGTATATTTACGGGCCTCACTATACTCATGTAATTTGAATGATCCAATGGCAAGGTAATACAGACATTCTCGTCTTCGGTTCGGGGCTTCTCGGAACACTTCGGTCAGCAATTTGACGCCGAGTTCTTGGTCCGATGTTTTGTTGCTCTTGACAAGACCCCATGCATAGTTGAACTTGGTCTGTTGGCTGACGAATGTTCCTTCACCTAGATACTGCTTTCGTAGCACAGAGAGCTCATCTTCAGAAAGCGGACTAATGTTAGACCGGAAATTTGGGTGTGTGGTGAGTGATGAGTTGTGTGATGAGTTGTGTGATGAGTTGTGTGATGAGTTGTGTGATGAGTTGTGTGATGAGTTGTGTGATGAGTTGTGTGATGAGTTGTGTGATGAGATGTGTGAGGAAATGAGTGAGGAAATGAGTTATTAGAGACAGTAATGCAAAGACCCAGGGAAAGCATACACATGTTTCAATATGGTTCCTATCCATATAATTGAATCATAAAATGCTGTTGTTTTACATTGTAGTTTAATGAACAATGACAAACAAATAGGAGCAATCATATTCAGGGATATACCATCGCATATTTTACTACATTACCATAGTATTGCTGTAACACGTGCACTCTCCCGTCCCTCCTTTGTTCTCTCACATACACTTCCAGCTTAGTAGGCCTGGTAATCGGTTCCCTTCCTTCGGTCACCACTGTCTTCCTGTTGCCTTCCTGTTGCCTTCCCATGGCGTTTACTTCTTCCCCCTGAAACCCCGGAATCCACAATTGCCACACAATTCGTCACATTGCCTTCACCTCCCATTGTCCACACTTTTTAGGGATTTCCCATACATTCCATGAAATCACCACAAACCACTGTCCATCCAGTTTATCGCCACTATCAAACGGATCTTACCATATAGATAACATCACGAGATCAGATTAGCTCCAAATTCAACTCCAATTTTAACTTACATAGACGCCTCCTCCAATCCTATACAGTTAGTATTATCTTTGACAAGTATCATCAACATCTGTTAATACTCACCTGGTAAATAATTTTCTTTTGTCATTCTATACTTATAGTAGTAGTAAGATGGCAAATGATTGTGGTTTGTCTGCGTGTGTATGATTGTGTGGGTGCGCGATATCTAGGGCCAAGTACAATGGTAGGTAACGGATTTGGGAAACTGAAATTTCAAATTCTTTTGGCTGCCATTTCTTTGACATCACCAGCCTACTACCACTTATAACCTATAAAATGGTCACAAATATCATGGGACATTCCTTCCGTGGAAATGCAGTTGTCAATATCGGATTAGCATCAAAAATCTTTGGCCTTGGTTTGAAGCAGGCTTCTCTGCTATGCACAAAGCTCAACATCTATCCTAGAATGAGAATGCATGAACTAACAGAACCAAAGATAATGGCAATAACAAAAGAACTGACTGATTTAAAAATAGGCAATGAACTCAAAAATGAAATCCTCGGTAATATTGCACTCAAACGACAAATTGGTAGTTATGCTGGACGTCGGCATCAAGCCGGATTACCAGTTCATGGTCAAAGAACACGAACAAATGCTCAAACTGCTAAACGACTTAATAGAGTCAACCGACATTTCAAGGCCGAATAGGAAGCATATATTAAACCTTTTTGTATATAATAGTTATATGGATTATCCTATTTTATTGTGAGATATTGAAATATTGGTCAATTGTAGCTGCTGATCAAATATTGCTTACATAAGCTTACCCGGCCGAAGACTGATTTTCTTCTCTGGCTTTTTTTCCACTTTCGTTTTTTCGCTTTTTCGCTTTTTCGCTTTTTCTTTTTTTTTCGTTTTTTTTGTCCCATCGCAACACTAAAAAACCTCCTCCATTTCAGCTTAAGACTCATAGCGACGTCAAGTTTTTTTCTCCTTTCTACCGAGACTTCACCGAGACGTTAGAGAATGTTCAGGCGAAATGTTCAGCAGCTTGGTAAAGTAGCTTCCAATCGGTTAGCACTTGCCAAGTCTAGCAGTGTATTTTCCCCATGTGCTTCTGGCTCAGTTTCTACTTTAGATTTTTGCACAGGTTCTGCCACAGGTCCTAGTACAACAAACCTGCAGTTTCCAAAGTCATTCCGAAGATTCTTTTCAAATCAAACCACCAAAGACGCTTTTTCTACTCGTTCCACAGTCATTCAACTGTTGGATAATATTGGTTCGAAGAGAGAAGTTGAGCAGTATCTCAAGTACTTTACTTCCGTGAACAGTCAACAGTTTGCCGTTATCAAAGTAGGGGGTGCTATTATCACCCAGCAACTACAAGAACTCGCATCTGCTTTGGCATTCTTGTATCATGTGGGTTTGTATCCGATTGTTCTCCATGGAACAGGTCCTCAGATCAACGAGATTTTGGAACGAGAAGGTGTAGAACCAGATTACATTGATGGCATTAGAATCACTGATCCTAAGACCATGTCTGTGGTTCGAAAATGCTTTTTGGAGCAAAACCTCAAGCTTGTAGAAGCCCTAGAGTCTATGGGTGTACGAGCTAGACCTATCACTGGAGGTGTATTCTCTGCTGAATATTTGGACAAGGAAAAGTATCAGCTTGTAGGCCAAATTACTGGCGTAGATAAGACTGCAATTGAAGCATCTATTGAGGCTGGAGCTTTGCCTGTTTTGACCTCTTTAGCTGAGACCTTTGACGGCCAGATTTTGAACGTCAATGCTGACGTAGCTGCGAGTGAACTTGCTAGAGTCATTGAACCTTTGAAAATCGTTTATCTTAATGAAAAAGGTGGACTTATTCATGGAGCCACTAAAGAAATCATTAGTGTTATCAATTTGGATGAAGAATATGATAGTTTGATGAAAGAATCTTGGGTTAAATATGGTACCAAGTTGAAGATCAAGGAAATCCATGACCTATTGATGTACTTGCCAAGATCATCTTCTGTGGCTATTATTGACGTTAATGATCTCCAGAAAGAACTGTTTACTGATTCTGGCGCTGGTACTTTGATCCGACGAGGTTATAAGCTTGTTACTAGAGATAATCTACAGCAATTTGAATCCAAAGAGCTTTTGCGATCAGCACTCGAACGGGACCCTGAAATCAAGGAAAACAAAATTTCAGTAGCCTCATATTTGAAGCAGCTGGAAGGTGCAAGCTTTAAAGCGTATGGTGATGAACCATTAGAAGTATTGAGCATTGTGAGATCTGATTTAGCCACTATTCCTGTACTAGATAAATTCTTGGCCAGTAAGAATGGTTGGTTGAACAATGTCACTGATAATGTATGGTCTGCTATTACAAAAGACTTTAGTCAGTTGCAGTGGGTTGTACGTGAAGAAGATGAGAATTCTAGTTGGCATTTTGCCAAATCTGATGGTTCTTTCGCTTATAATGGTCATATTTTGTTTTGGTATGGAGTCACAGATACCAACACGATTTCTAAGTTGATTCAAGATTTCACCAACAAAGTATCCTCGATTTCTTCGACTGGTCCTTCTTCTGCCACTCATGCTGGTAGCAGTGCCCCTAAAGTCAGTGGAATCTTCCAACAAACCCGAGCTTTCCATTCTACTAGAGCAACTAGAACCTCTACCAACCCTTCTCCTCCTTTGAAAGATGGTACAAATACCAAGACTGCTAAAGTAGCTTTGATAGGTGCTCGAGGCTTTACAGGACAGGCATTGATAGAACTTATAGACACTCATCCTTACTTGGAGTTATCGCATGTTTCATCACGAGAATTGGCCGGCACGAAACTTGAAGGCTATAGAAAGTCGGAAATTTACTATTCAAATTTGCAAGTTGAAGATATCAAGAGACTTGAGGAACAAGGTGCCGTTGATGTATGGGTAATGGCATTACCTAACGGTGTATGCAAACCATTTGTTGATGCTGTCGATAGTGCTGAATCCGAGAAGAAGTCTGTTATTATAGACTTGTCTGCTGACTACCGGTTCGATGATTCTGGCAAATGGGTATATGGTCTTCCTGAATTGGCAAAGTCACGTGCAGACATCGCCAATGCTACAAAGATCTCTAATCCTGGTTGTTATGCTACTGCAGCTCAATTGGCCATTGCTCCTATTTTGGAATATATCCCTGACGATCAGGAACCCACAGTATTCGGTGTTTCCGGTTACTCTGGTGCTGGTACAAAGCCGTCTCCTAAGAATGATATCAACGTGTTATCTAACAACTTGATTCCTTACTCATTAACTGACCATATCCATGAGCGAGAAGTTTCCAGCCAACTTGGTAAACAAATCGCATTCACTCCTCATGTAGCCCAGTGGTTCCAAGGAATTTCTCACACAATTTCAATTCCTCTCAAAGAGAAACTGACATCTCGAGAAATCAGAAACATCTACCAAGAACGATATGCTGGTGAGAAGCTTATTACTGTAACTGGTGAAGCTCCATTAGTCAAGGACATTTCTGGTAAGCATGGTGTCGTTATTGGTGGTTTTGGTGTCAACAAGAGACAGAGCCGAGTTGTTATCGTAGCTACAATTGACAATCTATTGAAAGGAGCCGCTACTCAATGTCTTCAGAATATCAATATTTCTCAAGGATATGGCGAATTTGAAGGTATCCCTATCGACCCTGTAATTCGAGGTTAAAGTGTTTTTTATAGACCTTTAAAGACGGCTACAACAATAACAATCAAAAGGTATTTATAAAAACTCTTGATAGATGCGGATGCAAAACATGTTTGTAGAAAGTTATTCCTTCATTTGAACACTGTCCAACAATGACAATGCAGCACCTAATGCCCATGAGAAATACAAGCCATTTGCGCTTTTGACAAGTTGAAGTTCTCTGTTAGAAGGTATACCATAGCCATAGTGTAATATGGAGTATATGAAACTTAGATCAAGACAATATTCCGGACCATTGTTTAGTTCCTTTATAGCAGTTTCCGAGAAGTCGGAGGCCCATGCTTCTGGTCCTTGACATACCGAATTGGTGATATTACGTATAGATGCAATAGTTATGGTGTTCTTGCCAAAAAGTGGATATAATCGGTCGTAAAAGTACGAAAAAATGTACATATCTTCGTTAGCAAATGTTTCGGAAAGAGATGGCTGATGTACACCGTTGAATCCACAAGGATCTGTTGTACAATATTCGTCGACGTTCAGCAAATCGAATGCTAATTCCACACATTCTGTAGATGGCTCTGATGTGTCACCAAACATCGTTACTGGAATATAATGGGGCTGCTCATTTTTTGCAGCAATGTTGATTTCTACTGTGCGAGACTGGCCAGGTACAATGCAAGGGTTACGAAGCTGTTGAGCAGGTTCTAGTTGTAGTTGGCCTGTCTCGTTTCGCTCAAGAAGTCGTTCTACTACTGTCTGATGAAGCTTTTTCCGCGCTTCTATAAGTCCATAACCTAAATGTGAGTGTTGATACAATGTATATGCCTCGTCGCCAAACTCCATGACATAGCGATGATCTCCCGGGATCAGAATCTGTTCTGTAGAAGCCTCTGCATATTGTGAAAAGTCGGGCTGGAACACAATCTGAGTTGATCCACCTCCAAGATCAAAAATGGCAGCAGTTTTTCGTACATGTGTCATATTTGTATATCCAATGTTTCCTAGTATGTAATTGACAGATAACCAGGCATAGACGCCTTCGTCTTTACCGTCCAAGATATCTACAGCCGCACCTCTGAAGGGATATCTATTGGCGATTCTCTGTGAAACTTCTCGAAGAATAGCCTGGCTCTTTCCAAGACTTAGAAGCCGCAATCCAGCCGTTGCTTTTACCAGTAATGGCGTCGATGATCTGCGATCTTCAGGGACACTGGACATTGCAAGATCAAGCAGTGCATCCAAACTTTTGGCTGCTGCTTCCGGGTCATCTGCATAGCCAGACAATCCCGGTCTTACGTAATCAAATACATTGTTGACGAGCTGCGGTCCATGCTGCTGATTGATTTGAAAATGATAGATGTTGATTCTAGAGCCCATGCTACCGGCATCAACAACGACGGCATATTGAGTGACAAGAGCAGCATGCTCCGAGGGTATCAGAGATCTGAACACGTATGCAAGAATCAGGATCAAAGCTGCCACTAAAAACGGCAGTCGGTGGCCTTTCAGGTAGAACATGATTCTATGTGTTGATCTGCAATAGCGCCGCTTTGGCCAGCTTACGTTGTTTTGTCGAGCCAAAACCAAAGCCAAAAAAAAAAATTGCACAGCCGCACATGTACAGCCGTGCGATTGAAAGCAGTTAGTTCAAACAAACCAATAATCAGACAAATGTTACTACTCATTATATATACGTATGGTCCGGATATGGACGAAATTGCTAATAGACTCAATTATTAGCTTGTAATAGAATTGATCTTGTTGCACGGTAACCTGTTGGCTTTATGTTCATTGCCTATCTGCAGTCATTGGAGGACCACCAAAGAACGGAGGAGGTATTCCCATAGGGGGAGGAGGAAGAGGCTGTCCATTAAATGAGATCGGCTTACCATCTTTATCAAATACCATACCAGGAGGTGGTGGCGGAGGATATGGCAGCATTTCCGGAGGAAGGGGCTGACCATTCTTGTCAAGAAACATGCCTGGAGGAGGCGGAGGGAACGGGAAACCTGGAGGCGGCGGGTGGAAACCTGGAGGAAGACCCGGCATGTTTTTGTTTTTGTTCTGTGCTGAAGACGGAGGTTTCCGTTCCGGTTGCTGTTGAGGAGGTGCAGGTCCTCCTTGGCTCTTGTTTAACAAGCTCTGGAAGAATAGGTCATTGGTTTGACCAGGAGGAGATTGAGGAGGTGGCGCAGTGTGGTAAGGCTGAATATTCTGTTGTAGATTAGGATCAGTATTACCAAGCATTGACATGATACGTTGGAATCCCTGTTGGTCTCCGTGTTCGGGGCCAGGAGCAGGAGGAGCCACATGAGGCTGTGGGGGTGTGAAAAATCTTGAGAAACGACTACCATGATCTTGTTCAGCAAAACTGGCCACGGCAGAAAGATCTGGTCTTGGGTGCTGCTGTGTAGGCGTACTGCCGTGATCTATCCTTGAAGGTACTGATCCGGAGCCTGTCGAGTCCCAGAACCCAAACATGCTGTCGATATTTCCTGGATTGGGCTCAGAGGCATTCTGAGGTGAAGTTGCAGCTACCTCTGTACTGAAAAAGTCGCCCTCTTCCGCATAAACCACAGCGCCAGGTACCGGTTCCGGCACTTCGAGCCCTGCATTGTGCAGTTCCTCGATACGCTTGCGTTGCTTCCATTCTTCGAATTCTCGAACCGAGTGAGCAGCACCGGTTTTTATATCTTCGGACGAATTCGTCCAAGCTGGCGAACTCTGATCATCATCCAGGCCAAAGAATCCTCCGCCACTGCCAGCACCTGGAGCAGTGGGCATATCCCATTCTACAGTTTCTTGTTCAATATCTGCTTCATCCTGATTATAATGCCTTCTATTGTTGTTGTTACTACTACTGCTGTTATTGCCGTTGTAGTTGCCATTGTAGTTGCTATTGTTGTTGTTGTGCTGGTTATGATGCCTGTCATTTTCATCGTATTTGCGGTTACCTAAGCGACGATTGCCTTGAGTCGATCCCGGTGTATATTTCGGAAGTAGTGTTGCCTGTTCTGGTATTTCTATTTTGTTAAGTAGCGGCATATCTTTGACTAGTGGGGATTCCTTCAGCGCTAGAAGCTGCTCTACCGAGTAAACAGTTTTCTCTGGTATATTCATAGGAATCGGAGGTACTGTCTCTAGTGGCTGTTTTGTGGATTCATCTTCTGTGTCCGTCATCTTCGACGACAAGATAAACAAGAGTCTGTTTGGCTTTCAATGTAAAGGATCTGTAATATTTGGATGATGGAGTGTTGAGGTTTAGAGATATGTCTGGAGTTGTCAGTTATCCTTGGGAGGTTACCCGGCTGAACCAACCTCTTTTGTGAGATGCGAAAAGAAAGATAAAAAACACAAAAAACATAAAAAACACAAAAAATCCTACCAAAAAAGAAAAGTAAAAAACTCAGGGGGGGGTCCATCATATATTGCCCGATGAAGAAACTCTAGTGAACACATCCATATACTGGTTTTTCACTGATTTCTTAACCTTTTTAATAAACTATTAATTATAGATAAACTTCTATAATTTTCCTTTCACGGGTTGTTCTATATATAGATATATTCAATGTCTATGCCGTCTATATGCCAATATATGTGGGTCCATACAAGCCTCCACTGAAAAAAGGAACACAGATACGAAACGCCTCGAAACTTTTTAAATTTCATTTTAATTTTTGCTTAAATTCGGTGTTCAACTACTCTGCCCTTTATGGCCCCATTATGAATGTAAATTACAAGACAATTATCATTTATCGGCTGGCATTGTTCAACGGTTCCCCCAGATAAAAACTAGCCATCTGATAAGATCTGATAACGGCCCCTGAACCTCAGACATAACAACCATAGAAAAAAGAAGCACATAGACAAACACCATATGCCAAAGTAAATATATATATCCAAATTAGTAGTTAGAATAAATTTCCACCGGTTTCCACGTCATCCGTTGTTTTTTCCCTCGGCTGTGCTCTTCCCCTGAATTTCGATGGCTGGTATGTGTGGGTCCGTATACAGCACCCGCCATCTGGCTTTCTCGCAACTCACCGAGCACATACCTATAAACCAGCCACGTCTAAAATTGGTAGCATAAATTGAAGTCTCAGTTTCAGAGACAAGATATATAATGGTACTGGTGGCACATTGGTCTGAAATTCTGCTTTTTTTACCGCACCTATAGTTATAATTGTAGTTTCCAGTTTACAGCGACAACTATCACCAAAACTAAAACTCAACTAAGGCTAAGAAGACTGCACATATATCTATTTTGAATATGGCTACAGCTCGTTCGAACTACAGAAAAGCTGCCATCTCGGCAAAAACTTCTACTCAAGCCTTGGCTAACAAAATGTCAGATGCTACAAGAACCGCAGTCAGGCATACCAGATCACAACTCAGTGGCCTTAATGCATCAGTTGACAGCTCGTCTTTATATGAGTCGAATTTCTCCGCAAAACGCATGAAGAGTGTTTTACGTAGGAAAATAAACAAGCAAAAGAAATCTGGGCCTACACAACGAACTCAATCGTTGCGTAGAGCTCCTACTAGATCTCAGTTCTCAGTGTCATCAAGAAGCATACAACACGAGTATCCATTGGAATTCATAGACAGCAATAACCCGCCACCAGTTCCCCCTAAAAGTCCTCCTATGATTCTGGTCAGGAAGAAGTCATTGCATTCACGTTCGAGGTCTTCCAACCCTGTACGTCGCTTGTTTGCGCGGCTATTCCGTCGCCGTCATATTCGCAGACAATCAAGCATTACTGGTGGCCATACAAAAGCAGAATTGACACGTGCACAATCGTTTGATGTTGACAACTATCGATTAGGATCAGAAAGATATCCAAGACAAGCATATTCTCATTATGGTGTGTCTAAAAAGCAGCTCTTCACCTTGTCGCCTCGTTTGGATCAACAGAACGTCGCTAGTCGATTACAGCCTAGCAAACCAGACCTGCGATCTACTAGTCAGCCAATGTTTGATCCCAAATTATTAGGTGATATGAATAAGCAAAATGTTGCTGCTGTTCCACCTCTTCCATTGCATGCTCCTAGACCTATCTCGGCCAGTAAACTTGGAGCAGTTCCAGCTTTACTCTCCGATAATGCAGAGTCTCGTCTGATTTCGCCTCGGATCCCCTCTGCTACTTCTTATAAGGGTAAACATCTCAAACCCAATTTGAATCTACCTGGTGTTCAGAAGCATTCAAGATACGCTTCTTTTGAAGATGAAGATGCTGCAGCTTTAGGTCCTGCATTTGAGCCCATTAATTCAGGTTTGAAGCGAAATGTCTCTAGAAGAGACCGCCAGAGAAATATGGATCATTTGGCCAGACAAGAATCTGTTCAGAGGTCTGCTACTCGTGCGTCTAGAAGATCTGCATTGCCAGTGATTACACGATCAGATATTTACGGCGCCAACAACCCAGCTAACATCTTATTTGAATCTGACAAACTTCGGAATTCTGCATCTCTTCGATACTCTGCTTTCGACAATGCCGAAACTGTTGATGATGCTATGAAATTTGTTCAGACTTGGTCCACATATCTCCGTCAAGCAATTGCAGTGCGAGTCAAGTTACAGGAGGAAATCAGGAAATGGGAAGACAAAGAAGAAGAAGACTGGAGAAACAGCAAGTTTTCTGATGATAGTGGTGGATATTCTTCCGATTTCTGGAGCCAAGATCAAGATCAGCCCTCATTAAGGTCAGCATCTTCATCAGAATCATTGTCATCCACTGATTCTGAAGAACTGGAAATTCCTGAAAGAGATCCTTCTCACCGAATTTACACAAGCTCATTTGCCCAAGACAATGCCAAAAATATCGATTTCCGTAACCAAGGCAGTTATTCACCTTTGATTCTTCCTGCAATTCCAGAAACACGATTCAGTGATTTCTTTAGGGATTCTCTTGACCCTAAACGAATCTCTTCACGGTACTCAGCTTTGATTACTGAATCAAACGCATCCAGCGATTCTGATTCCCTGTCACTCAACTCTTTGAAATCAATCTCGAAACCTGATAAAGAAGCTGTATGGCTTTCAGGGGCTAAGAGATCACATTCCATTTCTAGTAAGAAAGCCCCTGGTAGATCAGTGTCAGAGGCCACAGCTGCATCTCCGCGCCCATTGCCTGAAATTCCTTTACCAAGCAGTAGAATGAGTACTACGGCTGAGATATTACAAGATACATCATCATCAAGTGCTGATTATAATGAACGATACAGAAGCAACCAAATTCTCAAGGATATGTATTCTGAACTTGGGGAATTGAAACGGCAGTCAAATGAACTTTCCGGTCTGATTCATTCTGATGATCTTAGTTCCGACTATGAATCTAAATCTGCGCCCGGGAAATTACCGGCATTGAAAGCTACAATGCCACATATTGCTCATGCTGGCTCACCTGCAGCTTTAACTCCAATTGACCAAACGCTGGTTAGCCGCTCAGTTACTGATCTATCATTGTCCGGACCAAGGCAGGTACGAATTCCGACACATTTGGGTCATGGCTATGGAGAGGTTGATGCAGGTACGGGAACAGAAGCAGAAAGACAAAGAAGTTCATCTGCATCTTCTGACGGTGATCTCAGAAGAGGAGGTGCGATAAGAAAAAAGGGCCAAAAAATTTCAAGCTCTAGAAATCATGCCAGAAATATGAGCATTGACTCTGCCTGGAAATCTACAGACTCTGATTCTTCTTCATTAACCTCATTTACAAATGTAGGGCTGGCCATTGTTGCATGAAATTCGATGGAATTCAAATATATGAGCCAGTGATATAAAGAAACAGCACGATATTTTTCCACTATATGAAAAGCATGCGTGTGTGTTTACTACTACATAAATTAATTTTCAAATTTGCATCAAATCACTATCAAACTAGTAGCAGTAGCAGCAGCAGCAATCGTCCGCGTATTTAATAAAAAAATTATGCGATAGAGTCAATTGGGTTTTCAAGGTACGGGTTGTTCCAGTAAAATGCCTACTCTGCAGCGCAATTGTGTAACAATATACTTTTTTTATTTATTTATTGGCCAATTTTCCTGGCTTTATTTCTCTTGTGCCTTTCTTCTTTTGGGTTACCCACCCCTGCATATATTAATGCGCATGGGACTAATTAGATTTCCTCTTTGGGTTGGCGATCTGATAAGCTTAAATTTCCCACAAAACGAGGAAATGCAAAGCTGACATATGGATATTGCATTATATAAAAGTAAGGAGCAGAGTCATCAACAAAAGAATAAAGTATGAAATCCAAACCAAACGGATCGCAATTGAGCCCACCTTTTTTTATCACGTCGAGGTTAAATTTCGGCTGATAGCCAGAAGTAAAGTTTAACCAGAAGTTGGTTTCATGCCTACCGAATACCCTAAAATTCAGCAAATCAAAGTTTCTCGGCCTTTTCGTAGGCATTTGCTCTTTCTGTGTATTCTCCAAACTTCTCTGCAAACTTTAAATCCATGTCTCATGTTTATACATCATATATAGAGAGAGACAGGTTGCTTTCTTCATCTTTCGACTTTGCCAAATATGCCTGTAGCGCTATCTAAACCAAAGAAGAGTGCACATATCAATAGGATACATAGCATTAATGGTGACATTAATGGCAAGGAGGAAGCCCAAATCTATAAACAGGGCTGGACATGTGTCAAAAGTGAGGGATTGTTGAAATTTATGTGGGTGAAGAAATATCTCGTTTTAAAGAGCAGCGACTTGTGTATTCAGAAAAACGTCAAAAGTAGACTTCCAATGAGAAGCGTGCCTTTGAGAAGCATTCGAGATGTTTGCGTTGTTGATAAGAGACGAAATTGTTTTGAAATTGTATTGTCAGGGCATATAAAGCCTATTTACATTTCATGTAAGTCTGATTCAGAATTGGAATCTTGGGTCGATGAAATTAGTAGCAAGCGTCCTTTAAGGAATATTTCTGGACCTACCAACTTTACACACAATGTTCATATAGGAATTGATCCAAGTAATGGCCAGTTTATGGGAATACCTCAAGAATGGAATAATCTAATGGTTAGTTAGTCAGGATGAAGAGTTGGATTTTTTGGTTTCTTTTGAAGTCTATATATACTCTCTAAACCTCTGTTCCTGTGAGACCAGGAATAATCATTCTATCATCCTTCCATAGTGATTTAGTAGGTTTGATATTAGCATAGATTCCACGGGATCCACCAGAATAATCGACTTTCGAGTTCAAAGCATGTAAAAAATCCGCAATAACTTCAGGATAATATCTTTTCGAGTTTGCTTCAAACCAACCCAAGTGTCCTCCGCTATCGGTAGCTACCATATAGACATAAGGATTGTTTCTGACTTCATGGTATGGAAGACTTTCCGAACCAACAATAGGATCATCTAAGGAATTGAGAACCAAAAGAGGTGTTCTTATGTTAGGCAAACGATTAACACTGCTTCCATGTCGGTAATAATCTTGAGCTGTATTGAAACCGAACATTGGTGCTGTGTAACGAGTGTCGAATTCTATCAAATTCTTTGGAGCAGGTTTGGCATATTCTTCACGGAACCATTCTAAACTTGATAATACTTTTGTATGATGTTTCATTAATATGTTCAAGTTTCTGCCCATAGCAGGGGTGTAGACACGTTTACCCCAATAAGAACCATTAATGAAGTAACTACTATAAGAAAGATCCCATGGATTAGCTAAGCAAATAGCACCAGAAATTATTGAATCTTCACCTTCTTGGCCGAGGTAATTGGCCAATATAGATGCACCCAAACTATAACCGGCTAGATACAGTTTTCTTTGTGGTTGTGTTCGATGAATGTGTTTAACCAAACGTCGGATATCTTCTGTCATGACGCCATTAAACAACCATGGTGTAGTGATTTTGCTTCTATTACAACCTCGGCTATTTATAACCGCATAATCGAACTCATTGCCATATTTGGTTCTTATAGCGTTGAGTGTAGCTCGAACATATGTCTCGTGAGAACCGCCAGAAAGACCATGTAGAATAATGAACAGCGGCGTATCACAGTCTGCGGTTTCCAACTGCTCGATTTCTTCAGGCTTCAAATACCGGGTTCTAACCGGATGTTTTGGAAGTCCTTCTTCAGGTTCATATTTGTCGTCTTCTTTCCAAACCTCGGGTGATTCCGGATCCGGCAGCAGATAATCGACGGAAAAACTATCACCATTAGAACATTTCATGATTCGACGACCATAGTAGATTCTATCGACATTTTCGAAGCTTCCAGAAGCTTTAAAAGTCTGCATATTACCATTTCCAAACATTACGGCATTTCTATACCAATATCCATGTTTCGCAGCGGGCACGTTATCGGCCACGAAATCTGCAAAACTCACCGGCTTATCTGATTCTACCAGATTCACCGATGCAGGGCTGTCGGCATGTGTCACGTGCACTGCGGACACTGGCCAGTATTTGAACATAGATAGGAACGACATATCAGAGTAACTTTCTCGGGCTTTAACGGTAAAAGAAGGAATTTAATGATATCTAGAGTGGGCGTATTTATGTGTTGAGTAGGTTGAGAAGAAGAACCGAGGTTTAAGTAGTCTTCAGTACGCATTCGGGTCGGACTTCCGGTGCTTTGTTTGAACCATGGAAAGGACAATAAATCAAGCAGATAAAACGTATAACAATTGAGTAATACAATTAACAATTAGTCAAGTAAAAAAAATCCTTGTTATAGTCACAAATTAAGTTCTGTTCTACACTTGGTCCACTACGATCTATGGTGCGGCTGAAACTTTTCACTTTCCGCATTTACTCATTTCGGCTTCGACCTTTAAAACCGACCTCGACCCCGACCCCGACTTTGAGTCAAAGTTAATTCCAACCCATCCTTTTGACTTGTTTTTTAAAGAAGTTAAACTCAAGAAATGAACATTTCAATTCGTCGTTTTGGTAGTTCGATAGGTCGACGGTCTTTTACAAGTACATCACGCTTACTAAGCCATTATGATGCTCCAGAAACTGCCGAAGGTACGCCATTATCAGTGCGATCTAAAGTGACGATTCCTGATCTGCAGAAAATGTACCGTAGCAACACGCCGATTTCCATGATAACGGCTCATGATTATATTTCAGGAATGCTAGCTGATAAGGCTGGAGTCGACATGGTTTTGGTGGGTGATTCGTTGTCCATGGTAGCTATGGGCCATTCAAATACAAATGAGATTGAACTGGACGAAATGATCTACCATGCCAGAGCAGTTTCACGAGGAGTTCGAAGTGCTTTTGTGGTTGCAGATCTACCGTTTGGTTCCTACGAAACTTCTATAGAACATGCACATGAGTCAGCTATTCGAATGGTAAAGAAAGGCTTTGCCGAAGCTGTTAAATTCGAAGGAGGTGCAGAGATGGCGCCTACAGTTCGAAAGATTGTGAGTCACGGGATTCCGGTACTTGGACATATTGGTTTAACACCACAGCGACAGTCTTCCATTGGCGGGTTTAAAGTACAAGGTAAAACCTGTGAAAGCGCAGTGTCTGTACTGGAGGATGCCCTAGCATTACAAGAAGCAGGCTGTTTTGCATTGGTGCTAGAAGCTGTGCCTAATAAGGTGGCTGAGCTGATTACCAAGGAGCTATCTATACCAACAATTGGTATAGGTGCCGGCCCTGGCACTTCTGGGCAGGTTCTTGTGCAGTTGGATATGCTTGGAGGTTTCGATGCATTTGTGCCAAAGTTTCTGAAGAAATACTCAGATTACCTCGGTATAAATGTTCAAGCTATTACGCAATATACCGCGGAAGTGAAATCTCGAGAGTTTCCTGCAAAAGAACATTGTTATCCTATCAAAAGCGAGGAATTGCAAAAGTTTAAAGGAGTTTTAGAGACTCGTAAGCTCGAGCCATGAACAGAATCTAGCATGTTGTAAAGTTTCAAAATCATCACTTATGTATCATACTAATAATATACACGTTTGATTAATCCAGAAGAATGGAGTTTCCGTCATGAACTGTGGTCATTTTGCCACGGTTCGGCTTGTCCAACCTGAACACCAAAGTTCTGCCAAACTCAGGCGCTATGACGTCGTTTTGAAGGTGGTCATTCTTTGCCAACTTATGCAGAAGGTCTCTAGGTTCTAGGAAATGTTCGTCACTCATCACAAACGTACCCCAGTGAACGCCTACCATCTTCTCAGCTTGGATATCTTTCATCGCCTGTAGCGCTTCCTGAGGATCCATATGCTGAGGTCTTAGATGCCAGCTAGGTGTATAAGCACCACAAGGAAGCATTGCTACTTTTGGACCTTGTCCAAAGAATCTGGCTAGACCGTGGAAAAGCTCGGATGAGTAGCCAGTGTCACCGGCATGGAAAAGCACCGGTTTCCCCTGCTTGAGTACCATGAATGAGGCCCACAAGGTATGGTTAGAGTCTATTAAAGCACGACCAGACCAGTGCATAGCTGGAGTACACACTATATCAAACTCTGAGTTCCCTATTGAAGAGGTCGGCTGAACATTGGCCCGTTGCCACCAGTCCATTTCTATAATGTTGGTGATACCTAGCTTACTGAGATGGTTACCAACACCTAAAGGGACAACCCACAATGCTTTATTGCCGATTATTGCAGCGGCTTCAAGATCAAGATGATCTGGATGGTCATGTGACACAAGAACAAGGTCGATATCTGGTAGATCTTGTAGTTTACAAGGAGGAGGGCTTATTCGTTGCGGACCAAATGTTCTTGAAACCAAATGATCCCCAAAACAAGGATCAGTAAGAATGTTCAGACCTGGCAATTGAATGTATGCACAGCTTTGACCTATCCAAGTGAGGGTCATTCTATTCTCAATGCTTGGAAGGTCCTGGTGGATGTTCTTGTACATGTTTTTGATCCTATTCAACGATATTCTCGTCTCAGCATCAGTGTCATTCAAAAGAGCAAGATCAGGAGCATGAGTAGGAAGAACTTTATGGATCTCTTCAAGGCTCAATGGCACACCTCCTCGCGGTTTTTGATGGAATATTTCTGAGATTCGACGGTATGCAAACTCGAACAAAGTCTGGGTTCGATATTGAGGGAACGGATTCACGAATTTGCCTGCTACTACAAGGCTTTTGTACCTCTGCGCGGGGAAATTGGCACCTGACTCTATTTCAGGGTCTTCTAGAGCTTTTCGAGCTCTGGCATTGATCTCGCGGCTAGTTCTGATTTGAATATAGCCTACGTAGACACTATAAGAGCCTAGCAGAGCGAGTCCTGCGCGGGTTCTGAAACGCATAATAAGAGCCCACGAAATACGCAAAAGCTGAGGAATCAGCGGAAACGGGAACAAAATCGTGACCACACAATAATGAAGAAAAAACTACTGTTTTTAAGCCAGTGGTTGGTATAATAGAGATGTTTTCTAATTTCGGATGCCCTTGGAATTTTTGGCGATGCACAGCCGTACCATCCACCTCAGCTAAGCTCTGCATCAACAGAGATGGCTGGTAAGGCTGAGTATTGGCGATATAGTTAAGATTGCTTTGCTATATGACAACTACTTTAGAAGCATATAAACCATAAACAACGTAGAAAATAATGCCGCCAAAGACTAGAAAAGCACAGGGCCGGGTCAGCGATTCATTCAATGTAACTAGGAACCGTGTTGATAAGCCTGCAAAGAAGAATGGCGTCAAACTAGCTGATTCAATCAAAGTTCCAGAAGAAATCAAACTTGAGAAAGATCTAAGCAAAACCAAAGCGAAAAAGCCGCTTGATCTGGACTCTAAGGAACTGCAAAATGCATTGAGACAAATGTCGGCCAAAGAAATATCCGAACCTAGTAAGTAGTATAGATATAAGCTTATCTTAGTAGAGCCACTAACTTTAGTCCATCAAGAAGATCTTACCACAGCAGAAAAGATTCTTAAGAAATTCGATATGGATATCAGCTATGGACCTGTGGTTGGATTGACGAGATTACAACGATGGGAAAGGGCCAGCAATTTGAAGCTGGATCCACCTGTTATCGTTAAGCAGATGCTTGAATCTGATATTGGACAGAATCCAGTATATCGAGAAAGTTATTTATATACGTATGTATAAGGGGATATATATCTTTTTGTGGTAGAGTTGTTTGTATTATGAATGATTATGTAATTGATATCGTTAATAGTTGATATCTTGGATAACTGATATCTCTAATAACTGATATTTCCAAAACTGATATCCCCAACAATTGAGATCTCCAAAAACCTACTCATCCTTTATCTCTTCCAATGTCGCCGTTCGTCTTTGAGGAACACTGACAGGTTCAGCTGTAGCCGTAGAAACACCTTGTTTCTGTGCTGCTGCCTTCTGTTCACGCAATGCTGCTTGAGCAAGCTGGCCAACCTCATGTTGAATTCGTTTCTGCATTTCTGCCATCAACATTTGATCCATCTGTGCAGCCTGTTCAGGGTTACCTGGTCGCTGAGGAGAGTTCAAAATGGCATTTCGAACATTAGCAGCTTCTTTCTTAATGGCTTCAATTTTCTCTTTTAGAATTGCATTTTGCTCAGGAGAAAGCTGCACTTTGATAGCTCCTGGAGGAATTTGGCCCGGGCCAGGAGAATTAGAAGGTGAAGGTGAAGTACCGGTAGAAGCAGCAGTACCAGCACCAGCCACACCAGCACCAACTACACCAGTCTTCTTAGCCTTTCGCTCCTTTTTCAACTGCTTCTTTCGTTTCATCTTTTGTATATCTTGCTGACGCTTTTCTTGAAGAGATTCAATCTGATCACTCCAGGCATATCCTGGAACAAAACTGTCCAAGAACCCTACATCTTCGAATAAATTAGGAAAGATCCACAAGGATCTTTTCAGAGACACATGGGTCAGACAGAAGATAACCAGTCGCACTAAAGCAAGTACAAAAAAGCAACCAAGCAAACCGAGAATTCCCATGGAAAGATACCAGACATATATTCTTGTTTTAATGGGCCATAAGGGGAACAATACTATGGCGAAAATCAGAGCCAACAGTCCGAATCCATACACGTAGGTTGTCCACTTTACAGGCTCATAAAACCACACATAGTAGCTGTCATCTAAAAATGCTTGGTTGGGCGCTACTTTCAGCACTGGTACTCCAGGTGCTGGTTTCTGGCCCATACTTAGCGCTTGTTGAGTCTCTAATTTCTCGACATTAAACGCCAATCTGTTCAGTGGCATGCTTCTGAAAATCTCTCTTGCTTCCTGAGTAGATGTGACTGGAGGCAGATTTGGGTTTTTCTTGGCCAATTTTGCGTATTCTGGGCTTTCTAGTGCCCTTAATGCTCTTTTGACCCTGAAAAACTGCTTTCGCTGGCCATTCATAAACCCATCTCGCTGTTTCAACAGCGAATGATGGCGCAGAAAGTTGGCCACGGCAAGTGAGGTTGCATCTACTGATTTTAAATCAGGTGGCGCGATTTGAATCTGCGACGACATGTTGCGGGTTGGTGAGCAGAAGGTTGATCAAGTCAAGGCCAGGTGTGATATTGGAGTGTGTGATTTTTGATGGATTTGTCAGGGATTAGGTAAGCGGCTGATTTAAAAGTACACAAACAATCAAGAATAAAGAAACAATAACTACAGCTATTTATCTAAAAAATCGTTGTATATTTCTTCTATATTACAATTGCAACTGATCAAGATTTCTGGTCATTATGCTGGCACTAGCACTGCTGGTTCTACGAATAATGCGTCAGACTCCATAGTCGAGCCATACCAGCTTCATTACCAACACAAAGCATCTCAGTGTTAGGGCTAAATGCCACAGAATTGACTTTGCCTAGAGGAGTTGAAGATGTAGGCCAGTTTTTGTAGACAGTAAAGGTTGGAACATGAACCAATCGGAATGCGTCTTTCTTAGCTCTACTGGCAATAGCCATCAGCTGACCATCATGTGAAAACTCAATAGAACTGATAGTAGTGACCAACTGGTCAAGAACGGCCACTGGCTTCATGATAGGAGCCTCTGCAGATGACAGCGTCATAGCAACCGACTTGTGCTGAGTGTCATAAATATTTACAATACCAGAGCTAGATCCAATGGCACAGTATCGATCGTTACCGCCTAATGCAATCTTTGTAGTGCCTATACCAGCTTCGTCTTTCCAGCGGTCTTCAAACTCTCTTGCTGTGGAATTCCAAACCCAGACCTCACCTGCAGTGTTGACTATGCTGACTTTCTCACCATCATTATGCCATGCGATATCTGCAATTACGCCTTCTATCTTAGCGCCAGTAATCCACTGACCAGTGGTAGCAGATAGCACGTTGAGCCAACCGCTTCTGCCTACAATTCCAATGTATCGTCCACACGGCGACAGCTCAAACTTCTCCATACTTCTCTGATTGTCTTCATGACCGTACATTCTTGTGATTTTCTCTGCGACGCCAGTTTCGATATCCCAGATATAAATATATCTTCTTCTGCCAGCTCCAAATACACGACGACCATCAATATGGAACCGTGCCGTCTGGAAAGGCGACTGTCGAACATGCAATGAGGTAGCCAGTTGGTTGGTTTTTCCATCAATATGATAAAGTCGCAATGTTCTGTCAAATCCTGCAGAAAGGAGCAGTGCATGTGTAGGATGGAACTGTAGAGATTGTATAGCAGAATGCGAACGCTGCGAGATATTTGCATCTTTAAGTCGAGCAATATCGATTGTACCAGACGGTAGAAGTCCTCCACGTCTACTAGAAGAGTCTGACACATATGTAGACTTGGTTTTAAGAAGTTCTGCCAACGGATCCTTGGCCATAATGATGTTTCCATCTGTGTCCTGGTCATTGTCTTCCAACGCAGAGTTCTCACTATCAGCTTCATTTTCACCACCCAAATCTTCTGTCTTTGGCTGCGCCCATTTGGGAACAGGGTAAAGCTTCTGGAACCTTGCCCTTAGTCGCTTAGAATACTCTTTTCCAGGAACTACAGACTCAGACATGGTTGTACGCAGCTTCTTCAGTCGGTCGGTAGATGTCAGTGAAACTTGCAGTTTTTCATCATCGGAATCCACCCATGCATCGGAGGAGCTTGAATCAGATTCAAATGCAGAATCCATGGCGGAATCAACGTCTGACTGTATATCAGACAGCATTTGTTCGTCCTCTGGAGAATCACCTTCATCCACAAAAAACAGATTCTCATCCTGCATTTGTGTGGGATCTTGGTTATGAGAAGAATGTCCGTTTCCATTTTCATTTTCATGTTCATTTTCAAGGTCGCTGCCACTGTCACTGGCACTTGCACCATATGTGTCTAGGTCGAGCTGCTTTAAACCTGATTCAAAGCCGTCGAGATCCCCGAACACGGCTTTTTCCAGAGCAATTTCCTCCTCGTCCTTCTGCATAACAACAGACTCGTCTTCCTTTGCAATCTCAGTCTTTTGTCTCGCCATTTTGTGCTGTAAGTGTGACCTCAAATTTTCAATATTAGTGAGAGTTTCCGAGTTGAAAAATAAATCCGGTTTTTTACCACAAAAAAAAAAAAAAAAAAAAAACAAAAAAAAAAATTAAGATGCACAGCCGCACTTGCACAGCCGCACATAACCACTTCTCAAACTACAAGACACGTAAACACATGACAACAAAGGCATTGTATATTATAAAAGCCTTTAATTAGCTAGAAATTATAACATCATAATAAAAACACAAATCAAAGTCTGTTTGGCCTAAAGGTTCCTCGCTTACATTCCTCTCGTTCTCATTGGTTGTCTCAGGGCCATCGCAAGCACACCCGACGAAAACTAGGAAACAAAAAATTCGAAAATCAATCAATCCAGCCAGCCAAAATCAACACCAACCAAGCATAAGCCAAGCATAAGCAAGGCCAACCCGGCATACGCTATCGAACCGCAAACCAAATCATTAAGACTTGGTGATATTTCTGAATTTGGAACCGGAGAAAACTGCTGCAGCATAAAAGCATTACCAAAAAAAAACCAAAAACAGACTTTTTTCGGCACTATATATTGAGAATCAACATGCATCAGCCTGACAGTAGCGGCAAATCTGCCAACGAAAAGTCGGATAAATGGATACAAGACTTATTTGCAACACTCAGCAAGTCTGGGGGCAGGTCTGATGGCAGTATATCCAAGAGTATGGGGGCTTCTGGCTCTTTAGCATCGAGCTCTTTGGACCCTGTTGTCCTTGACCGTCACCTACTTGAAAAATATAACGAAAATCATTCGGAGGATTTGACATTGAAATTAACGCAGGAAATCGCCGCATACAACGGTAAATCGGACTATGCAAACTTCTGCTCCTATATAAACGACACGGAGTCTAAACTGCGCGGCTCTTTTGAAGTCCTAGATCTCAACAAAAACAATGGCATTGATTTCCAGGAACTCAAAAAAGGCCTGGAGAATTTGGATATACCTGTAGATGATGAACAGAAGATCCATGAGCTGTTCAACATGTTAGATGTGGATCGTGACGGTTTGATTTCATACGAAGATTGGCGAGACCGGTTAGTATTTATACCCAACGAATATCTGTCGATATCACCTCTTAAAGCCGCATATCTGTTTTTTGTTGATGATATGGATGTTTCCCCTGAAGGCGATGTTCTTTTGAATAGTGCCACATCGACTGGTGTGGGTTATTTCCTTTCTGGTGGACTGGCAGGGGTAGTGTCGAGAACATGTACAGCGCCTTTTGATAGAATCAAGGTATTCTTGATTGCACAAAGTGGACGACCTGCATCAACATCTGCTGCTGCCAGTGCAGCTACTGGCAACATGGGGGCATCTTTCAAACCAACTATCATGTATGCTATACGGCATTTATACTCTCAAGGTGGAGCTAAAGCATTTTTCGTGGGTAATGGCTTGAACGTGGTCAAAGTGTTCCCAGAGTCTGCCATGAAGTTTGGGTCTTTTGAGGCAGCTAAACGGATGTTTTGCGGTATAGAAGGTGTTCAGGACCCGTCTGAGTTGTCGAGAGTTGCGACGTTTGTTTCTGGAGGCATGGGAGGCATGGCTGCACAACTGACTGTTTATCCTATCGATACGTTGAAATTTCGCATTCAATGCTCTGCACAGTTCTCTCCATTACAAGGAAGGAATTTGCTGGTGCATACTATCAAAGAGACTTACAAAGAAGGAGGTATTCGCATGTTCTATCGAGGACTATACGTGGGGGTCCTTGGAATATTTCCATTTGCTGCATTGGACCTGGGCACCTTTTCATGGATGAAAAAGACGTATATTTCAGGACAAGCATTGAAAACAAATGTGGACGAGTCGGAGATCAGAATCGGCAATCTTGTCGTGCTGTCCATGGGTGCATTGAGTGGTAGTTTTGGAGCATCTGTTGTATACCCAGTCAATCTGCTGAGAACAAGATTGCAAGCTCAAGGAACTGCTGGTCATCCATATACTTATACAGGATTTATGGATGTATTCCACAAGACTGTGGCTAGAGATGGTTACCCTGGACTTTGGAGGGGTCTGGTTCCTAACCTGGCCAAGGTTGCGCCTGCTGTCTCGATATCATATCTGGTTTATGAAAATACGAAAGCCATGTTAGAGTTGGATTAGTAAGGTAAGAAGACCTGGAAATACAAGAGGACTGATAAGAAAAATCAGACCAAATAAACTAGCTATTCATTTAATGTCATTTAATGCCATTCAAGTTCCTTTCCCATGCCTATAATAAATAAATGCTCATGCCTTTGCCTTTGCCTTGGCTTTAGCCTTGGTTTGGTCTTCTTCAAACCAGAATCTGAATGCCAGATTATCAGATGTGACGTTTTGGATAGGCTTAAGTCGAACCCGTGAAGTTCTTTCAAGACCAATAGAATCCTGGTGAAACTGCTCTGGATCAGCTACTGTCCATACTCTCGACAGACTTTCATCTTCATGAATACTATTAGGATCATCTGCTTCGAGGAGAATTGTGAAAGTTGCAGTTTCAGGAACCGGCTGCAGCGTTCCTGTGATATTCAATAGTCGTAATATACAAGTACGATACTGTTCAGCAAGCAGAGACCAAAGCAGTTCAGACTCTGTACTTGACACACGACTACTGTTATCAGCTTTATCCAGTGATATACGACGCAAATCTACTACATATCTTTCAAGCGGCTGCTCGGCGTCTAATATGACGACCGAGATCTTTGTAACTGCACCAGTAGAGATCATACCTATACAATCAGCCGCCATGCTTTCAATCCACTGGCACAGTTTCGGATGCCGATTCTGATGCACTCTGATTCCATACTGCTGTACGGTTTCAAATGAGGACAAACTATAGAGTCTACGGGAATACAAGATTGAATGTACTAAAACTATGAAGAACTCATGAAATGAGCCCAAGAGTTGGTTGTTCATGGATCATTTGAAGAGATCAGATAAAGTCAAATCAGATAAAGTCAAATCAGATAAAGTCAAATCAGATTAAAATGATTTTGATAAAGTTGGTGATGTCAACTATAAATGTAAATGTAAATGTGATGATGAAGATGAAGATGAAGATGAATATCAGCCGCCGGAAAAATCCCAGACACTCTATAGCAACACGAAAACCACGCGAAATGCCAATTAAGCCAATTGATGGCGGCGCTGTGCGCAAAATCACTTCTGGCCAAGTTGTCACTGATCTAGCCACTGCGGTCAAAGAGCTTGTAGAAAACTCTTTGGATGCGCATGCTACATCTATTGAGATCATGTTCAAAGAGTCTGGTTTACAATCAATCCAAGTGATTGACAACGGCGATGGAATTGCTAGCGAAGATTTCGAGGCAATTTCAAGAAAGCATCATACGTCAAAATTGGAGCAATTCAGTGATTTGGAGCATGTTCAGACATTGGGGTTCCGTGGCGAGGCTATGAACAGTCTATGTGCTTTGGCTGATGTGGACCTGACAACAAGTCAAACCGGCGGCGGCTTAGCCACGAAGATTGTGTTTGACCATTCTGGAGATATTACGTCTCGAACCACGGTTGCAGGCTCCAAAGGTACTGCTGTTGTTGTGGCAGGCTTGTTTAACTCGTTGCCAGTGAGACGCATGGATCTGGAGAAGAACATTAAACGTGAGTTTGCTAAAACCGTAAATCTGATCCAAGCATACGCGATTATTGCTGAGAAAACCAAACTTCAGGTTATACAGCTTAAGGCAAATTCACGGTCGACTCTGCTTGCTACGCGAGGCAGTAGTATGAAAGATAACCTTGTATGCGTCTATGGGATTGATGTCCTTGGAAGTCTTGTAGAGTTCAATCTGGATATCACGTGGAAACCTGAGAGAATGTCTATGTTGTTAAGGCATTTCCGGGAGAAAGATGGGGCGAAAATTCAGCGGGATTCTCAGAGTTCAGAACCTAGCGCTACAGCAGAGGACGAATCTGATGATGATAACCAGCTCCATGATAACGACCAACAGAAAACGACACGTGTTGCGAAATTAAAAGGTTTTGTTTCACAGCCGGTATTTGGTAAGGGAAGATCCTCTGGTGACCGTCAGCTAGTATATATCAATTCAAGACCATGTTTGGTTCCGAAGATCACAAGAGCTATATCTGAGACATACAAGCTATTTAACTCTGTGCAATCACCCTGTATCATTGTGGATTTACAGATAGAGCCAGAGTATTACGATGTCAATGTCGCTCCAGATAAGCGCACAATAATGTTACATGATGAAGCTGCAATTGTCGAAGCTGTAAGAGCTAGTATGTACGAATTCTTCGACAACTACGGCCACACTGTGCCGCTTGGAAATTACAATGTACGGGCTGTTAATGACATTTCCAAACGATCTGTTCAATCGGCAGGTTCACTAAGCTCATATTCGCCAATATTGTCGAGAAGAGTCGGTTCTAAGGGAGAGCAAAGAGACTCTACCATGATAATGTTGGAATCTCTGAGGGCCAGAAAGAATACAGCAGAGATGGAAATTTCAGAGACGAGTCAGGAAACAGATGAAAGTGAGGAAGATGAACAGGAAGATGAGCAGGAAGATGAGCAGGAAGATGAACAGGAAGAACTAGAAGAACAGGTTAATGAACAGGAACATACTGATGAGTATAATAACATATGGAACACTACAAAGGTGGAACAAGTTACAGTGATTGCCCAGGTTTCTGATCAGGAGGGCTTAGCTACTACTCAACAACAATATGCATCTTCTCCCGAGGTTGAACTTGCTCCAGATTCACAAGTTCCTGAGGGAAGTGATTTAGAGGATGTGTATAGTTCTGAGGAGCATACAGAAGAGCAAGACTCTAGGCTGTCAACAACCATCGACACAGACTCTCACTCTCACTTTCATTCACATAATGATCCTCCTATACTCTCCAAACCACCGCCACCCTCATTGAATATCGACCCTAGGAGAATTCAAAATGCTAAATCCATGCGCACCGCAGGAGAAGCAGTGATATCCAACGAAACATTTGCAACAATTGCTCAGAAATTCAAACGAAGAAAACTGGCACGCACAAATCTTGGCAACAAGAGCTCCAACTCATTAGGCGTGGTCACGGACGAAATCTCAAAAGAAGATACAGCAAAAGCAGAGGAGAAACTCAACCTGATTGTCAAGAAACAGGATTTCTTGGACATGAGAATCATTGGCCAGTTCAATTTAGGATTTATACTTGTATCTCGAGAAAAGACAGATGGTTCTGGTATTGATCTGTTTATTGTTGACCAACATGCCAGTGATGAGAAGTACAACTTTGAACGACTTCAACGAGAAACAGTGATAGGACATCAGCCACTTGTGGTAACTAAATCCATACAAATGTCAGCGGTGGAAGAGTTGATGATGCAGAACAACTTAGAAATCATCAACAAGAACGGTTTCAAAGTGAAAATCGACGATTCCAAGCCTCCAGGTTCACGTTGCACTCTTGTCGGTGTACCTATCAGTCAAAACACTGTTTTCGATGTCAATGACTTCCAGGAATTGTTGTACTTGATAGCTGAATCTCCTGGAAACAGCAGCTTGAGATGCTCGAAAGTACGTGCTATGTTTGCTATGAGAGCTTGTAGGTCGAGTATCATGATAGGAGATGCTTTAGACATGGAAATCATGACAAGGGTAATAAGAAACCTGGCAGAACTCAGCAAACCTTGGAATTGCCCTCATGGCCGTCCAACATTGAGGCATCTAACTTTTATATCGAAGACTGGTGACCTAAGGGAGCCGATGGCTTGAATTGGAAGTCTTATTGTGGGTAAGTGGAAAGGCGGAGAGGCTCATTTAATGCTACGCCAAAGTAAGTGGACCAGCTGGATTCATGGAGGATATGTAAACCGAGATATTGTTACCTATAGATATGTATTTATTAACCTATTTTTCTTTCTCTTTGATCAGTTGACAATCTGTCCAATTTGTAATGCAGAGTTTAACACTTGTAGATGCTCATCAGCACCTTCTGTTAACTGCTTATCGGTTTCAGATAAGACAAGCGCAATTCGGCTTTTCTGGCTGTTGGTGATGATTTCATCCATTAAAAGCTTATCATGAAGCTGTTGAATAACCTGAGCACCGCTCCAGCCACTGAAAACGAGTTCATCAACCGAATGCCGGATCTTCTTGAATCTATCCGAGGAGTTCCTGTTGTTCTGTGTGACTTCTAGAAGCTCATCAATAGATGATTCTGGAACAGTTCCAGATATTTCATTGACCAATGCTACAGTGACTTGAGTATCTACAACCATCGCATCATCTTGATCTTCATGTTCAACGCCATCAACATCAACATCTTGTTCAATAGGTTTATGTTGCAATTGAGCCGCGCTTTGGAGGAATGTTATAGCCTTACGCAAATCACCTGCACTGGTTTCCAATAGTTTTATCAAAGCTTCTGGCTGATAGTCGACTTTTTCAGAATCAGCAATATATGTCAAACGATCTAAAGCATTTGAGACATCCAGCGGCTTGAATCTGAACTTGGAACATCTTGAGGCAAGAGGATCAATGATTCTGGTTACGTAATTACAGATTAAGCAGAACCTGGTGATTTTGGAATATTGTTCCATGGTTCGTCTCAGTGCAGACTGAGCGTCACTAGTCATTGAATCTGCTTCATCCAAAATAATCAACTTATAAGGAGGACAAGGATATTTAGCAAGATCATTCTCAGAAGGCGAAGAAACGATTGTTCGGGCAAAATTCTTGACTTTGTCTCGTACAATGGCTATGCCTCGTTCATCAGATGCGTTCAGTTCAAGCACTCTTGTCTTGACTAAATTCGGTCCAAACAACTCTTTTGCTAGTGCAAGTACTGTAGACGTTTTGCCTGTTCCAGGGGGGCCATAGAAAAGCATATGCGGCAAATTGCTGGATTGTAATGTACGCTTGAGTACAGTTACTGTATGATCTTGTGCAGATACATCTTCGAGCTTCTTTGGCCTGTACTTCTCAACCCATGGAATATTCTGAGGTTTTTTCACAGCGTCAGACTTTGAGCCTG
This sequence comes from Daia tannicola, assembly GCA_030569095.1. Classification (NCBI taxonomy): domain Eukaryota; kingdom Fungi; phylum Ascomycota; class Dipodascomycetes; order Dipodascales; family Trichomonascaceae; genus Daia; species Daia tannicola. The sequence continues at coordinate 1,374,590 of JAJMJQ010000001.1, forward strand.
CTGGTTTAAATGAAAATGCCATGGTTGTGACAGGTGCAGCAATGATATATCTATCGAAATAGAGAGGTGTAGTTGTTACGCGTAGATTGAATTTTCCGTATGTGCGGCAGAAACAATTCGTTTCGTGACGACGCGTTTCAATTAAGATATACAACAGAATATTGTCTGAGGATTGGAAAACCGTATTATACTATGGATATATATAGTTATATAGTATAACCACAAAAGTTTTACAAAATTCGTTGTTTTGGGTGGTCTGTTTAGCAACTATGAGTTGGCTGCCTGCCATTTACCATGAAGCCTATAATCATCATATAGTGGTCGTAGATACGCACGTGATGAGTAATCCATGAGATTACTGGCTGTTTTCAAGCCGTCTATTCCAAGAACATCCATCATGGCGTATATTCCCGTCTTTAGTTCTTCTCTGAATTCTGGTGATAATCCTATATGAAGACAAGCTGTGACATAACAGAGCAACAGGCTGGGAATGAATTTAGCTAGTTGACGTCTGGCAATGGTTCGCAAGGACGTCAGGTTGTTTCTGCCACCCTTTTCTCTGATTGACCTTACTGGCGGCTCACAAAGTGTCGTCAGTAATCGAGCATAAGCTTGTGCTGTTGAAGGGGAAGCTGGCGCCCGGTTAGAAAGCTTAGACAGCCATTCCAACAGATTCTTGAAAGCCAACATCACCAGATGATGTCGACCATTGAGACGATGTCTATGGAATAGCAGGACAGCAGCAGTTACTTGACAGCATGCATCAAACAAACCTTCATTATCCACAGCCAGTTTGGCAGTTCCACAAATAGATGCTAGTATGGTTTCCAGGGCAAATTGGTTCACAGCCCACGACTTTTCTCGTAGTAGCCGTTCTTGGATTTGAGCCAGCCAGTTCAGACTGACTTCATTAAAGGAAGAAAGTTGAGTATTGGCCAGGTATAGGAACTTTATGAACAGCGGTACACTGTTGTCATTCTCTACTCGGTCCAAGTTCTTGACAAATGAATATAACACTGCAAAGAACTGCGGATTTCCTGTAGATAGTGCGCCCATGATTACTTGTTTCAATATATCATGGAATGATGCCGAATTCAATCTACCAAGGGCATCTACAAAGAAGGAATCCACATCCAACGACTCCTCAGGTGCAGTCGCAACAAACATGGCAATCAAAGCCAGAATATCCTCAGGTTCAGACACAATCCTGCATAGGACAGGAAAGCACAGAGAATAGTTTTGGTTACACAAATTGGCGATTTCCGTTTTCAATGGCAAAAGCTGCTCGGCAGGCACGTAGTTCAAATAAGGAATGTTAGAACCAGTGACACCTTGTTTTGCTACAGTTGCAATCAGATCTTTGCATAGTGAGTCATCGAATCGGGAAAATACTGCTGCTAGCTTGATTCCTACTAAATGTGTGGACTTTTTCTTTGCGGCCAGTAACTTGGCAGATTCACTTACCAATGTCTCCAAGTATATAGCAGCTTCTTCTGTGGCTTCATTCGATTTGCGTTCTATCAGTCGATCAATAAGAACAAGTACAGGTTTGCTAAGAGCCTCGTCTTTGTGCGTATTTTTGAAAAGATCCAACAAAGTATTAGGGTCAGCTTCAAACTTACATTGAGGTGTTGGTCTGCTGAGCAAATGAAGAATTAAGTCCAAAACTTGCTCAGTAGTAGATACCACAGCTAACTGATCCAAAAGATGTATTCTAGTGGCCGTAGGAAACACTTCGATTGGAAATTTCACAAGTATTGCGGTAATAGGTTCAGTCAAAGTGTCTTGTTCATAGGTTAGATCATGTAGAATCAATGAAAGCAGATTCTTTTGTTCATACAATAAGAAATTGTCTGCCAAAGTATGCAATTTTTCCATATTTTTGGTAGTAGTAAGATGTGATGCAACTGTCTGAAGTGAAGGTACTGGTAAGTCTTGATTCAAAAGAATAAACCAACGGTTGGTAATATCTGCGAGAAGGTCTTCAACATGAGATTTCACATAATCCACTACTGTTTCCCATATAGGCACGTCATACCCGAGTTCTTTGATCCTAAAAATGCAAAAGATCATTTCTACAGGGGGATTTTTCGGCAGTCTGCCTATGCTTTTCAAGATGCTTATATGTGATTCTTTGACAATGTCAGCATTCAGCGACAGAATGGCGAATTTCAGAGCCCAATCATCAGTTGAGACCGCCATTTCGCACAATAACTTTTCCATGATGGTAATATTGCTAGAAATCTTAGCAGATGCTTTGACAATGAGAAGTACAACTTGATTGTCGTTTGTGAAAGTCGTCAACAACTGATGTAACTGAAACGGTGTGCTCTTTATTAACGCCGCTGAGATTTCAGATATTACTGCAAAATTCGTCCATATTTCCGAATATCGTGAGTGTTTAGACCATTTCAAAAGAAATTCGTCCAGTCGTCGAGATATCACATGGGCTTTAGCTGTCAGCACAGCCATATCAACGTCAATGGCCATATCAAACACATCAACAGTAGTATCTTTCCCAATTACGAGCTCAGGGCTTAATTGAATGACTCTTTTAAGGATCGCCAGATTCTGCGTATCTCCTATAAGCTTTGTCAGCAATTCGTCACTGACATTAACCTGATCACGGATTGACAAATCCAGCAAGCTTGAACTTCCGTCGGATTTCAACTCCATACAAACACTTATAAATGACTCCATAATATGTTTTCTATGCACTTTTTTCATGACAGCGTCTTCCATAAGAATGTCGAATAATCGTGACAATATTAATCCCGGATTTTTTGACTGTTTGAGCGCCGTCTGGTTAATCTGAGATTCAACAGTATCTTTATTGATCCACACAATACTTCTCAATACATGCTGGATAGCAGAGGGTATTTCGGCGACTTCTAATAGAGATAGACATACATTCAGCCGTACGCCGGTCCTAACAGATGTTTTATCAGAAATGATTTGAACCATATCCAAGAACTGCGAGCCGGCAAAAACCTCAGGGCGTTTGTCATAGAGACATGATGCTAATACCAATAGGTCTCCAATTACACCCTGTATGCCACGGTTTACAATACGAACAGTATTGGCTATCTGTAAACATAGCTCATTGGCTTGGTTGTCAGAAACAGTCGAATCCTTGATTTCTTTAAAAGTATCGGACAGAATCTCATTAAACTTGTGATTACCATATGATCTGGCAGTGATATCTCCATCAGAGGCCTTCCATATAATTGCCAGGGTTTTCCAAGCAGCTGCATTACATCTCCAGCTACTGTCATCCTGCAATTTGTCCAGTAACCAGTCTATAAGGACCAAGTTTTTTCTAGGCAGATATACTTTGATTTCCCCGAGAAAAAGTTTCTGGGCTACATCTAGTAAATATTGAGGGTTTTCCCCTTTCCGCCTAAGAAGCCTGGTAAGCTGTTCAGCCGATTCCATCTCAATAACCATGCTTCTAAAGAAGATTTGGATGTTGAAATTTTCCAGAGTTGGCACAGGCACGGCTGAGAATTTTTTTTTTTTGGTGATGATAATGATTTTGGATTCTCGGAATATTACCCTGAAGTTACACAGCCGCACCTTTTTACAGTATCTCACTCTCTACTCAATGCCACACACACATTCAGCTTCTCTCATTAGAGTCTAACTAAGCATTCAACAATCCCATCAATCTTCAATCGCTGTCACTATACAATGGACTTTCGAAAAATTGATATTGATGCCCTTGACCCGGAGAACTATATTTCTGCCGAGGAATTGGCTCCTGCACATCCTGCAGTCTCACCGTCGGATGTTTCAGCCGTTAACCAACGAGTACGGTCACTGATGAGCTCAGGTGACTATCTGAATGGTCTTGCAGCAGCATTGGACTCTCCTCCCTATGGTGCTGACGATTCTCTCAAAGAATTGCATCTTAAAACTGTATTAGACGTTCTCACTGCTACCAAATCCAGTGATATTGCTGCTATAGTTGAGCAGCTGAATCTGGAACAGCAGAACATGTTGGTCAAATATCTCTATAAAGGTATGAGCTCATCATTGGGCCAATCTCATGGAAATGGTGGTATCTTACTTGCGTGGTTTGAAAAGTCTATACCGGTCACAGGACAGGGATCCATTGTGCGGTTTATTTCTGACAGGAACACAGTATAGGGGATTATATAAGCATATTTATAAGTGTAATTATTGCTTTAAGCATTTCCTACTTTAGCATAGCAGTAAAACAAGTAGTCTCACTCACTGAAAGAGTTTTTGAGCATTGTCTTTCAGCATTGTATTTCAGCATTGTCTAGCGGTACTTATCTCGTACTTTTGAGTATTGTATCTCTGAATGGTCCCTCTGAACTTCCCTCTAAATCGTCTCTCATACAGGATTCTCCTTAGTTTAACTTGTCCATTATTTTGCCAACATCGACTCAAGCCGGTGGTTTTCTTGTCTTAATGACATATTCTCTGACCTTAGCAGTTCCAACTGCTGCTCTATAAAATCATCTTCTGCCATGTTGGCTGCCAGTAATTGTAGTTTCTGGTCAGTAAAGTGCTTCTCTCTATCAGTTTCGTCTGCCATTGTCATTCGGTATTGTCTAAGCAAGTTTTTGGCCATATTATCCATAGCATCTGCCATTTCCATTCTTGTGGTTTCTTCTACTTCATAGCACCGTTCGTTAGCTGCTTCAAGTTCAAGTGTCAATGCCTGGATTTGTGCTTGTAGCAAAGCTACGACTTTACCAGATCCTTCTGAGTAATTGAACTTATTGGAACCTGTGTCTGTTTCACTGACAGTTCTTAGGCCTGTAGAAGCAGAAGTCGCAGAGCTACTATTGGAAACTGATCTTGAGGTTCCTGCAGAAGATGCTGTTGACGCTGACGTGGTTATGCTGGATAATGAAGTGATTCTAGTCTTGGGTATCGACACTGCTCTTGCTAAAGCACTATATCTTAGAATCTGAGAAGCAGCACTGAATTCACCGTAGGCATCGACATTCACTAGTAGTACAGACTTTTGGCTTAAGTCTTCATTGAATGCGTTGGAAAGAAGCAACTGTGTAAGACGACTGTTTCTGAAGATAGCTGACGATAGTTTTGCAGAAGGTCCTGAATTACCTGAGGATTCCATATCTCGCTGTTTTTGTAAACATTGACCAAGTAACATTAAAGATTTGTTAATAGCACAACTTTCAACCAGCCTGTTCCCATTTGTCTGGGAAACTTTGACTCTTTCTGACCCTGCTAAATCCACTACAGACAATGCAAAGCAATCCACTCTGGTTTGTAGTTTAGGATCTCTGCTGATTCGCTTAACTTCCAAGGTTACAAAAGCATGTGATCTGCTGGAAGTAGAGTTGACACCTGTAGAATGTACGGCTCGTCTTGCTAATCCAAGCTCGATTGTTCTACATGCTTCTTGCTTGTCTGTGGCAAACACTTTGCGGACATTTCCAAGGTATATTTTGCCACTAGGTCTTTCTACTTTTATAGGTAGAGGTTTCCTATGATTTGCAGCACTTGACGTGGTTGTTTCTTCTAGTAAATCAAACACTCTATCATTGTATATCTCAACCATTGACACATATACTGCATATAAAAACTTATTGCTGGTGGCAGGAGTCTCTGGTAAACCTTTGAATCGTATATGTGTATTTGGCTTGTTTCTCTTGACGCCAGTAGTAGTTGTAGATTCAGTCCAATCCATAACTAACCCTGCTTCTACGGCAGAACTGGTTCTATTAGGACTGAATTTGTCACTGAGAGCCTCTACAGTTTCAAAATCAGCCATACGATTGCTCAGCGACTTGAATAAAGTGTCTACGGCTAAATGTGTCATTCCTGGAGTGTTTTTCTGTCCTAATACTGTATGAGACTTGCCAGAGCCAGAAGCACCCATAGCAAAGAACAATGCATCTCCATTACCCTGAATAACATGCTCAACTAAGGGATAGACAGCTTTTTTATAGACCTCGGCTTGAGACGAGTTTTCATCGAAAATCCCATTGAATTCAAAGCATTCTTCAGCTTTATAGCGGCTATCTTTTGGGGGATCTACTATAGCTTTGACCATGGAATCCGCAGAAGCAGGAGTAGAAGAAGCTGCAATATGTAAAAAAGGCTGCTTATTTCTACTTTCTGGCCCCTGTGACTTAAGACGAAGATATACTGGTAATTTCGTCATATTTCCTGGTTTTTTCTCTTCTTCTTTGTTGGTAAAAAGAAGGGTAATTTCAGTTATCTCAGTTCCAGGGGTGGGTTTTGTTTACTTTTGGAGATTTTTGGTCTCCTCGGTAGATGGTACGGCTGTGCATTTTTCTGGATTTTCGATTTTAAACTGGCCTTGCCTTGCCTGCCTACCTCATCTTGGATCATAGCCCAGCAGAATATTCCTTTCCAAACACTTGAACAAACTTGGACAACAACAAGTAGGCAATTAAAGAACATTGTAGAATTTTCATGAGTGATTTTACAAAGAAAAGGGCCAGGGATTCGGATGACGAGGCCGAGGTTGAGGCTTGGGCTGGGGACCATGGCATTGATAGAGTGGAGCTGAAGAGACAAAAGAGCAATGAGATAGCGGAGCCGCTGGTCGAAAATGCTTCTTCCAATGGGATTGAGACTGCCAAAGACGCTGCTATCCTCGATGAGTCTAGGGAACTGTCTGAGGATCAGGAAAATGTCGAATATCTCGAACCTCTGGATGATTTGATAGAACTGAAGAGTGATAATCTCGATAGTTTTGCTGAATCAGAGGAATCAGAGGAATCAGAAGTGCAGGAAGAACATGAAGAACAAGTAATCGAAACAAAAGAAGATAAGATTCAGAGTATTGAAGAGTCTGATGATGCTGTGGAGTATCAAAAGCCCGAAGTTTCCCTTGAATCTGAGGAATTTGAGGCCAAAATCAGTGAAGGTGCAGATAATACGGCTGAAAATTACCATGGTGCTAAGTCAGTTACTTTTGTAGAAGTTGAACAATCTTTAGTTGTCCCTGAAGTGGACGTGGCTGAGAAAACTGGTGCTGATGCAGTTGAATCTAAATCCGAACTTGAAACACCTACAGAAGCTGGAAATGAACCTAATGAGACTGAAACTGTAGTTGCCGATATTGATAGTGGAGAGAAGGAATCAATTGTTGAAGAAACAAAGAAAAAAGTTGCTGTCGAGTATGTTGAGGAGTTGGATGACAGTGAAGAGCCAAACGAAGCAGTCGAGACTACTGATAGTAAAACCGCGGAGGTTAGTTCTGGAGTTGCTGGACTTAATAATGCCGCTGAAATTTCTGACACTAATGGGACTGTTGAAGTTAATCAGGGTGCTGAATTAGCTGAGACTGAAGAGCTTGAAGAACCTGAAGAACCTGAAGAACCTAAGAAATCCGAAGAACCTACTGAACCTACTGAAGAGCTTGAAGAACTTGAAGAACCTAAGAAATCTGAAGAGCCTGAAGAACTTGAAAAACCTACTGAACCTACTGAAGAACTTGCTGAAACTGAAAAACCTACTGAAACTGAAGAACCTAAACCTAAAGAAACGCCAATTGTACCAGCCGAAACTTCGCCTGCTGAATCCGACTCCAAGCCGGTGTTTGGCTCAGCATTTGGATCAACAACTTCCACATTTGGTTCCAGTTTTGGTTCAGCTTTTGGCTCAGGTTCTGGCTGGTCAACACTGCCAAAAGTCGATATATTTGCCGACACTAACAAAGACGAGAACAAAAGCACATCGACGTTTGGTAATTCGCTCGGTTCAGGTGGTGGATTTGCATCTTATAGTAACATAGGGTCCGGTACTATATTTGGAGCCAATGGTTCTTCTTCTTCCAACAGTGTTTTTGGCACAACTTCAGCACCTGATACTGACAAAGACAAAGCTGAGGAAAATGACGGCGAAATAGAGGATAATGCCGATAATGAAAACGATTCTGTTCACTTTAAAGAGCCATCTATGGAGTTTCAGCAGCAGAAAATTGAAACAGGTGAAGAAACAGAAAAGTCGGTTTTCTCCTGTAGGGCAAAGCTTTATGCTTTTGACTTTGCAGCTGAGAAGAAATCTTGGAAAGAGCGTGGAGTCGGTATGTTGCATGTGAATGTCAGAGAATCACAAGGGATAGATAAAGGAAGATTGGTGATGAGATCCGAGGGATCTCTTAGAGTGATTCTGAATCTTCCGATTGTGAAAAACTCAGATGTGACTAAAGGCATGCCCAACTCGTTTTCCAGTGAGAAGTTCATTCGAGTTACTGGGATAGAGGAAGACCGACCAATACAGTATGCAATTCGTGCTGGAAATGCAGATTTATGTGGTCAGTTGTACAATTCTGTGATTGCACTAATACCATGATGTATATGTATACGGCTATGGTACTGGTAGATACCAATATATATTTTACTGGAAGATATACGGCTAATACCAGTGTGTATCATACTGGAAGATATATGGCTATATTAGCAATATATATCTTACTAATAAATCCATTCATTTAAGCATAGAAGCAAAACAAGCCCTCCCCTCCTCCCCTCTTCTCCTCCCCTTTAACAATATACTACCATATATTATACGACTATGTTAAATCATTAATAAATGCTACACTGCATACCTTCTGGCCTTTCTTGCCTCCATAAGTATACGAAGGATACTCTACAGAATCCCAGTACTGTAATTGGCCATCTTCAGTCACAATACCAATGAGTTGATCCTTTGTAAAATTACATGAAGTAATAAATAGAATGCCACCAGGATTAATCATTGGTCTGACACAAAATAAATATTGCTCAAGACAGTTTCTTGAACCATACATTTTGCCAGACAAAGCTATGGCATCCAAAGTACCTTTATCTAAAACAATATCAAAAGTATTTCCCATGGAAAAGTTATCCTGGAGCAAGAAATTCTCTCGTCTAAAAGTTATGGAGTTGCTACCAAATCCCTGATCATAAGAGATACTGTTGGCAAGGTCTATAGCCGCTTGAGAATAGTCGAGTCCGAGCATTGGGCCAATGAAACTGGCTTTACGAAGACTAAACAACATTTCACCATTACCTGTACCCAGGTCGCATATACTGGAGTTCATATAGGAGATTGTAGGTAAATCCATTTCTCGTTCAGTAAGGAAATCGATCATTCTGCGTTCAGCATTGGCGTCAGAGAACCAGTTTTCGCCCCAATCGTCTCTGTTCCTCGCAAAGTTTACCTTTTCTCGTTCATAAACTTCATCCCAGTATTTTCGGGTTCCTACTTTTGAGGCTTGGAAATCTGCCATTGTATGTGCTTGTGCTTGGCTTGTGCTTGTTGTTGTTGACTTGGCTTACAACGGTTTGTTCGGAAGCCAAGGAAATATTTTCCCAATTTCGGCAGACATAAAGGTACCGATCGGATCGAAGGGGAGCTAGAGAGGGGAGGGAGCGAGATAAGAGCATTCGAATTGTTGCAAGATGTGAAGGGAACGATTAGGGTTTTAAATGAATATATTTAGTATTTAAGATTTAGAATTTAGTAATTTAAAATTCTTTAGTTATTGGTTCTTTTTGGGCTGGCATTGATGAGTCTGTGTTTCCGACTGATCTCTGACTTTAAGAGGACGGAACTTCCGAGCCAAGTCTAATCAGCCCAGAGAAAATTATCAGGGAGTGTTAAAAGGTCGAAACAACATTGAAATAGTGACAGTATATATATATGTATATTGCCGTGTGCATTCTAAGGATGATACTATTCAAAAAAAATTCAAATATTACAGTATCCTAAGATTGTTGTATTGATAAGAGTTGTTCTTTTTTGCAGACTACAGCAGGCTATGAAACTTACATTTTTTTTTACCCCTGAGTATAAGAACATATTATCAGAGGATATTAACAGTGACATCAATATTATCAGTATATTCAATCAAATATATATACCATTTCTGATGACATTAATTAAATAATTTGATAATTTATTCAGGAGTTTTTCTTATGGAAGATCAATCGGTTGTTTTTGTATGCTCGGACCAATTTGTTGGCCAATTTCATATAAACCAGTATATGACATCACAGTTAAATACTATAGTTCCAATAATTTTTCTATTACAAGTATATCATCAATTGTCTCGAAAAATAGCATACATTGTATTATTCCTGCGTCTGTGTCAGATAAACGAGTTAGGGCCTTTGTCAAAGTCAGGGATATCAATCGAACCCATCTCCTCGTTCAGCTACGAATGGTCGCAACATCTCTGACAACAATGTCATGCTTAACACTCATTAACCAGCTTATCTTGACAAAAGCATTAGATTCACTTTTTAACCTTGATTTGTCGTTTATTCCAAATAATACTGCAGCTGGTTGCTAGCTTGACTGATCTCTTTATCTATATGTACTAATTCGGCGTGCGGCTCAAAATATGCAGCCTAAATAGGAAATGTGATTGAATTTCCAGGAGATGCGGCGATGGACAGCTACAGCTACTCGAAAGAAGTGGGGGGAAAGCAGCCATTGTGATAGATACAAGAAACAGAACCTTTCCTTGTGTTGTCTTCTGTTTCTCTTTATCTTGTTTTCCAGTTCTAATGCGGCGGCAAGTCAATTACCTGATTATTTTTGCTGTTCTGGGGAAGGCCGTCGGGAAAACCCGATCTTTCTATGACTCTATTTCTCTTTCTTACCAACAACTAATTAGAACTAACATGCCAAAAAACAATATATTTCCAGGCATAAGATTTCAATCTCATCTGGATGCAATTCCTTTAGAACCTGTTCATTCTACGCCAGATGTGTCTGATATCGAAGCAGATGAATGTCCGGCTCAAGGAGCAAGTACAGCTTTGGCTCTAGATTTCACTCCTAGTACAGCTACAATCACAAACTTGAAGCAGCCACAGGTTACATTGATGGCAAAGACACAAGAAAATAGTACTTTCAAAAGCTACCCTGAAGGGGGCTTGAAAGCTTGGACTGTTGTGTTTGGATCATGGTGTGCTATGAGTGCTACTTTTGGAATCACTAATGCTCTTGGATATTTACAAGCGTGGCTCAGTGAAAACCAACTCAAACACAAATCTCAAAGTGATATTTCCTGGATTTTTAGTGTTTATTTATTTTTATTTTTCTTAGGAGGAGTTTTAGTTGGTCCCCTTTTCGATGCTCATGGGTTACGATTCATTCTTTTGCCGGGTTGTATAGGCGTAGTAGCTTCGTTTTTCCTAACCAGTGTTTGCACCGAGTATTATCAATTTTTACTCGCATTTGGTATTTTAGGAGGTTTCTCTTCATCGTTGGTATTTACGCCTAGCATTGCTGTGATTGGACATTGGTTTTTCAAAAGAAGGGCTGTTGCAACGGGTATTGCCGCTACTGGCGGTGCAACTGGTGGAATCATATTCCCATTAGTCATGATCAAATTAATGCCTACTCTTGGTTTTGGCTGGGCATTCCGAGTGATAGCTTTTATTATCTTGGTGTTAGTTATTTGTGCTTTCATGACTCTGGAAACTCGATTACCACCGGCTCCGACTACAACTCACAACAGTGAGCATACAAACAAGAAACGAAAAAAGGTCAAGACCATTGACTTGAAGACCTTGAAAGATGTCAACTTTCTTTTGACAGCAGGTGCCACTTTCCTTATTGAATTGGCCTCGTTTATTCCGTTGACTTATATCTCTACCTATGCCTTACATGCGAATATAGGTGCACCATTTGCTTATCAAATCTTGGCTATTGTTAATGCAGCCAGTGTATTTGGAAGAGCATTGCCGGGTATTTTTGCTGACAAATGGGGTAGATTCAATGTGATGATTTTCACTACGGCAATGAGTGCTGTGACATGTCTAGCTGTATGGTTGCCTGCTGGTAATAGTGTGGGCACATTGATAGGATTTGCAATCATGTTTGGATTCTGGAGTGGCACAGGTATCTGTCTAACTCCTGTGTGTATTTCTCAGATTTGTAAAACCGAGGATTATGGCACACGATATGGCGCAACGTACTTTTTCGTGAGTTTTGGTGTACTTATTGGAATACCCATAGCAGGTACACTTTTGAGTGTGGACAATGGGAACTTTGATGGTCTGATTATATTCACAGGTGTTGTTTATTTGTGTGGATCAATGTTGTATCTTGCCGCGAGGCTGTACAATACAGGTTTCAAGTTGAAGGTAATTTTTTAGGTAGATGCAAATTAGAGTAGACAATGCAATGGATTAATAGTATTGACCAGGTCCACTGGGCCTAGCCGGACTGTATTCTCGCAATCTTCTGCTACTAGGAGCAGGTCTGTCTCTGTCTCGTGATTCTCTTTCTCTGTCTCGTGGCTCTCGTTCTCTGTAGTCTCGACGTTCTCTTCCTCGATCATGATCACGATCTTGCGAATAGCCCTGACTACTGCCATTTTGTCTATCCCTTTCGCCTGTTCGTTCACGCTCCATTTCCCTCTCTCTTTCTCGTTCCCTGTACCTATCACGATCACGATTATAAGGACGTTCCGGTTCTCTTTCTCTTGGGCGATATGGCGGACGAGGGTTTCTATTTTCCCTATCATCTCGAGGTCTATAAGGAGGTCTTGCTGAAGATCGTTCCTCTCTTTGCTTTCCTAAAGATAGTTGAGACTTGTAACTGTTCAAGACCTTGGAATCCGAAGACTGTCTACCTCCTAGACCTCCTCCAAGTCTTCGTGGTTTCCAGTCACGAACAGCACGACCACGCTCGACATCGAGCAGGACTTTTTTGCCGTTTATTTTGAGCCCATCAGCTTCTTTCAGAGCAATTCTAGCGTCTCTTTCTCCAGTAAACACCACAAATGCGTATCCACGAGAGGAGTTGGTGTTTTTATCTCTAACCACTCTAATTCTTTCAATGGAGCCAAATTTGGACAATTCTCGTTCCAGATCTTCTTCATTGGCATTGTAGCTCAATCTTGCCAGGAACAACGTTTTGAACGGATCACCTCGTACATGAGGGTCATTCTTAGGATTCCAAGCAGTCACAGCCTGTTTCAACTGCAATTCATGCTCAGCACGCTTTATTTTTTGTTGCCGCCGCTGAATACGCAGCCAATTGTCGGTTGGTGTATATTCATCCTGATCTATGGCATTATTGTGTTGGAGCTGAGCCAACAGTTCAGCTGTACCAGAAACAGGACAAGTTTTTCGGTATGCCGGATCATGATCCACAGGTTCCAGATATCTAAGTTCTGGTGGAGGTTCGAAAAGATCTGCCAACAGACTTGGTAGTTTCTGAATATCCGACATTTTGTAGAGATGTGAAGGTCGAAGTTATGAAAGTCAAAGTCAAAGTCAACGTCTAAGTCAAGTCAGAGTTTGATATTGGTTGGGAGTCTGAATACCACAACCGGATAATGGTGCGGCTGTGCGTTTTTGCATTTTTCTTCCCTTTCACTTCGCTTCCCTTCTCCTGCCAAAGAAGATGACATCATACCAGGCATGTTGGCTAACAAAGTAGCAAACAAGAGAAAATTGGGGTAAAAACATATTGATAAGTGATTGAGTGAATTCTTGTAGCTTTCACTATGTCTCGGATATTAGTATTTATTACTTGTCATGCAGTATGATTGAACCTGCTGCCGGTAGTAACCTAATCTAGACTATAGAAGTTGTGTAGTAAAGTAAAGTAAAATATTAAACCTTCATAAATTACTCTTTCAGGCTCTTTTTTACAGTTGATGTATTTTCCTACAAGCTCAGCAGTCTGGGCCTAAATCATGGGCTATCAATATTATTAGGGTTTGACGGAGCATGGACTGTGGAGGAAGGAGGGGTATTGAAACTATAAATATGCAGTAATATATTATATTAGCAATATCAACAAATCCTGCCTAAACCTCAGAGATATTATAGATTCATTTGGTTGTCAAGCCGGTTTGACATTATGAGATGTTTGAAAAAGGCAACTCCGGTCGCAGATCCTCCACCACGTTTTGGCTCCAACACGTGGATGAGATCCAATAGATGGGCAGAGTCAAGCACACAGAGTTCAGGATTTTTAGCTCAGAGACAAAGCCGATCCGCAAAGCGTGACCTTCCTAATTGGATTGATATTGATGCACGTTTTCCGGTGATCTTAATAATGGCTTGAATTTTTTTTTTTCTATATAACTGACAGGTCGGCGGCGTGTGGAGTTAAAAACCTTGTGTATTCATATAGTACTACTTTATCAACAATTGTTAGAACCACAGTAAAAACTACTGATATAACACGTTCTTTTGGTGCTTTCTACTTGTAGCATGAAGTTTGCTTTTATTTCCTTGTTCATAGCAACAGCAAGTGCCGCAGCTTTGCCTGCTTATATTTTGGATCTCAGTGCCGAATTCCCTATTCCTACAGAACTATTACCTCGACACCCTTCACCAACTCAATCTACACTTGTACCGGTTCCTACGGAGATTCTGATAAAAAATAGTGCCAAAGATAGACAATTCAGTTTTGAAACGGACGAATCTGTCACTAATACCGACTCTGATGTCGAAAGTGACCTACCATATGACATGAGTCGTATTGACCCTGCCATGCTTCCTCGAGCCTACCAACTGTAGTAGGATTGCATCATGAGGTTTTTTATCTCCATCTTTTTAATTTCTAAAATAGTTCTTAGAAACAAGTAATTTAATTTATTCCATAGCATAATGATCTGCATTCTTTTTTATCATTATTGTTGATGTTGTTGCGGCCCGCCCTGCCGCCATATTAAAGTCGTGATCAACAGCCAATCCCATTGTAAACCAGGGCTTAGTTTTTGCTGGGCATGGTCTAGAAACTGAGACATTTGAGTTATGGGTGTATGATATGTCACAAATGGTCTCTTAACCTTAAATGCATTGTCTCCTTGCTTCAGCGTAGTCTCATAGTGATGATATAGTGAAACCACATAAATCTGTATTGCAAGTGCCGGCTTGGTTTCAGGCTCAGTTTCAGACTCAGGCTCAGACTCAGGCTCATACAAACGCAGACACAGAAGCAAACTTGAAATTTCTTATACGTCAGGAGTCAGTAGAAATGCAGCAATTTCTTGGCCTCGTTCCATGGCCAACAAATTAAAACTGCTTGCAGCTGACCGTGAATTCGACAGGTGATGCCGTACACCTGCTTCTTGTAGAAACTTCTGTGTTTTTGGCCCAAGGATACGGGATTTCCCGCCAAGTCCAACAAGAAGCACTTCTGGTCGAGGATGTGATACTGTTAGGAACCCTAGCAATGATGGGTCGATTTCAACCATGCCCTTATCGAGGCCTTGAATCGAAGATCCATCTAACTGGAAGGCCTCGGTTCCTAACAGAACCATGGCTTGCGGTTTGTGAGGATCCACGGTTAAAACACTTTGGCCAGATTCCAGTAGAAACCCATGACTAAGCAGACTTTTGATACTGTTCATAGGAATGATCATATCACCGTAGATATCAAACGTCGTCTTGCCATCACCAGTACCTCCAAGTACGTCTTCTCGGCCCGCAGATGACCAAGGATTGTTTCCAGATTCTGTATGTTCAGGGCCTGTGTGATTTGAAGGTTGATCTGTAGGTTTAGCCATGTTAGATGCGCTGCGGACTAACATTGAACCGACTATGCGAGAATCTATACATGGATGCAAATATTTGGACAGGCCCGAATTCCAGCGTAAATAAGTATTTGGCTTGAAAATTTTACGACAGATCATTCTGATTTTGCGTTTGTTTGCCTTATATTTTTGGTGATGAGTGAAAATAAGTGGTTGATTTTCGCTGTTGTCTCTACCGGGTTGTTTTTATTGTTTTTATTGTTTTTTTGTTTTTTTGTTTTTTTGTTTTTTTGCTTTTGCAAATTTCAACCTTTGATTTTTCACTTCACCTTCTCACCTTCTCACCCTAACATTAAAAGTCAGTTCTTTATCCACAAAAACAACAACTACTGCATTGATATTATCAGACTTTTTTTGCTCATTATTCCTACCAAAATGCCTGCCAAAATTGTGACTGAAATAGTCCCAAAAACCCTGAATGGAATGGGTGCTTTTGTGCTTCCTTGCAAACGAATAACTCTCAGATATTGCAACTCTGGTGGTAGTTCCAGAGGTATGCGTGAGTTTTTGTCAAAACAGTTGAAATCTGTAGCCAAAAATAACATCAAAACTGAATATGTTGTTTGCAAGGAACCTGGCCATCCTGTGCTGAAAGCCGAGTATGTCAATGGATCTAACAAGGTTATTTGTGTGAGAAACCTGGATTCTGCTGCCATTTCACAGAAAATGCAACTGCTACTGAACAGTAGTGGGTCTCGACTTAAAAAATATACACATGCGGTAGAATCTGTCAACCCATCGGTTCGTGGAGTCTGGTCGCCGTTCCATGTCGATAAACAGTTTAGATTTAGGATATAACCTGCAAAACTGCATAGGCCAGCTATTTCATATTGTACATATTAATTATTGGATAAAGCATTCCATAATAGACTGTCTAGTTGACATTTACTTGTTCTGCCTCGGCTGTAAATACGGATGTTGCAGAGCTTCGTCAGGAGTAATACGTTTGGCAGGATTGACGGCAAGCATCTTGTCCAAAAGGTCCGCAAATCTGTCCAGATCTATTAATGATTCATCTGTATTCCTTCCTGGTTCTTGTAGTCTTGTTTTCATGGACAATGCTGGAGTTTCAGGCATTTGAAGAAGCTTTGTTGTTGGCTTGCCTGTAATTCTGTCAACCACGTGATCTATAAACTCGAAATTGGAGTTGAAATTCTCATTAGCAAGTCCGCCTCTTCTTATTAGCTTATTACTCAGTCTTCCACGAGTTTCCATGATATTCTTCAACATCTTGTTGTTGGAACTGCCAGTAAACAGCAGCTGTCCGGTGTATATCTCGTACAATGTACAGCCCAAGGCCCACATATCCACAGCATAATCAAATGGTGTGACACCAAGAATCAATTCAGGTGCACGGTAGAAACGTGACGCAAGATATGGGGCGTGTTCATTGGTCACACCGGTATCATCGTCAGTATCCAGTGCTGATCCAAGGTCGGCTATTTTCACTGTCGAATGGTTCTCACTGACAAGAATGTTGTCAGGCTTGAAATCAGCATGTATAATGTGCTTTTCTTTAAGTAGCTTCAAGCCTCGAAGCAGTTGTCCAGTATAAATCCGGACCGCAGCCATATTGATGCCGTTGTTGCGGCCATACTTCTTCAATACATCTCTCAAGTTAGACCCCATGTTTTCAAACACCAGACACAAATGATCCTTATGAATAAACGTAGATAGCAACTTCACAACTGGTGTATGATGTGATAGACGTTGTAAAAGAGCCACCTCTTTCTGACCAGCTTTCAACATCGTCTCGTTGTTACGTATGATTTTGATGGCGACATTGATACGTTCATTTGTGTCTTCTGCACGTACCACAGATGCAAACATGCCCTTTCCAATATTCTCAGTAGTTTTATACCTTCCTTCTAACAATTCACCAGGTATGAAACGATAATATCCGTCAGAATCATCCCAGCTGTCTAGCAGGCTGGCATGCAACTCAGCACCTACAGTCGCTGTTTCAGTACGATCGGGCTCTGAATCTGACTCTGAGTCTGCAAACATGTCGTCAGAGTCTGAAGAGGGTGAGGATGTGCCTGTGATTCTGATATCAGCATTGTTGGATTGATTTGTTGCTGGATCAACCGCTGGATAAACAACACTCTCAACTGCAAAATCAACTGTTGTGGCAGGAATCTGTTCAACAGAACTCTCTGGCACGTTATCAGTCGTACTTCCAGTTGCACCTTCCGCTGCACTTTGGGCCAGCCTCTTAGCAAGCTTCTGCCGCTTGATACGCCTTTGTTCTATGACCTCTTCCTCAGTTAGCTCGTCCATAGAATCAACGGTAGGTCGGTAAGTTGAGAAACCAGCCACACAATCATACAGCCAAACCCAACCAAATTAAATACAATTAAATCATTAATCAATTCATAAATGCTGTTATCTATTCTTTACATCGACTCGCGTTTTCTAATGTCTCGCACAGCCGCACATGCACAGCCGTATAGGCTGACAATATACAAACCCCTTTTCTCTCTATACATATGTTTTCTGCAGGAAATACGTAGCCGATAACGCTGTTGTGTGCTTCCAATAGTCGCTCTTGCTCATTTTCATCTGTAAAAGTCTTGCTCCGTTGATGCTTGTATGCTTCAGAGCCAAGCCAAACACATACGAAGTCATGATAGATATAGCCACACCGACCTCTGGATTGCCTCCACTTTCCGTAGGAATCACTGCCAGTGAGTCCACGAGCGACTGAAGAATCCCAGTGATTGCCTCTTTGTTAAACGGAGTAGCTGTTAACTTCACGAGATGCGCATATTTGAGATATGTGTCGCCGCCAGATGACCAGGAATCAATGGCATTATGATCCATGAACATGTCCAACAGTGACAACAGCCTGTCAATGTCTTTCGAAATCACTGCTTTAGGAGCAACTCTACTGATCAGCGTACTATGTGCTTCATCCCACATCTGGGCTGATATTAGACTTAATGTTTCGTCATAGTATAAGCCTTGCCATCTTAGTCGCAGGGCATCTAGTTCAAATAGTGTTTTCTTGGGGATCTTAAGATTCTCCTGAAGAAATTTCAAGGTCTGTCGACCATCAACGGGGTCATGAATTCGCTGGATATTGCTGGATATTGCTTTAGAAAGGTAGCTTTGTGCAATGTTGTCGTCTTCGAGATGAGAAAGCACAAAGATACTCTCCAGCCACAGTCCTTCATCTAGCAGTTGCATGCCAAAGTTGACACTCAATCTGTCTCCCATTTTTGGGTCAATGTGCTTATACAGTTTGTGTGATTTCGACACAATAATATACAAGAACCATGGGATTCTATAATCAATTTTCCAGTGTGCAGACGGGAAATCTAGTGCGCTGATCAAGTCTGGGTTGATAGAGTTGTATAAAGATAGGATTTTGAAAGCCATATACGAAGGATCGTCTTCTGATGGTTGCTGAACCTTGGACCCAGAAAAGATACTGACAGCTTCATCTATTGATGGCGTCTTCATAGACTGATACCATAGTACCAAGCCAAAAGCTCTTTTCCAGTCCAAGCCCTCACATACATCGATCTTCGGTGACTGGGGCTGCACCGTATTGCCTGCTAGCAGTTCGTAAATTTTCTGAATCGGAGTGGGAATCAAACTCGCACTGTCATTTTTGAGCCAATCATCAATCTGGTTATGTGCAGCCTCTTCTACAATAGGATCACTGCTTCCGAGCATAGGAAGGAGACTGGCCAAATGCAGATTACCCGATGAAACTGCCAGCTTCGCAGCCTCAGTGATTTCATGTCCTGTGAGATGAATAAAGATCATCTCTAAGTAGTCCGGTTCTATATTTCGTAGAGACTGAGTAACCTCAGCAGTAACATAGTCCTCCAGCCAGGTTGTAAGCAGTCCATGCCGAAATCTCTCAATAACTTTGCTTCTAGCCAGCTCTGACAAATCATCAAGCAGATCAGTGAGACCAAGCGATGTGTAGCTATCAAACAGAATTGCGCACAGTTCCCAGAGTTTCTGTTCATGCAAAGCGCCTTTCCTCGCAAATACATCTGCAAGACTCACAAAGGTCAACGTAGGTAGAGGTGTGACATATGGTAGGCTGTTAGAACGGCTGTTTTTGATTTCTGATTCGTTCAACAGCTGTGCTCTCAGAGCAGTTCTGATTTTCATCTTAAAATCGCTGTCTCCATCAGTCACTGTCAAAACATCTTTGACGGCCATACGCGACGGCTTCTCAGGGACTCTGACCACGATCTTGTCTGTTCCTGGGCTGAATCGTCCAATAGGATATGACTTGTTTATTCCAGGCAGTCTAAGCTGCTGGGCAATCTCAGAATAAGCGGCCGTGTCTGTGAGCCTGGCGACATCACGGTTCTGAAACATTGCGGCTCTGACACGTTCAGAGTCCTCCTTTAACGCGTTGCCCTTTAAAAGGTTGGTCCAGTCAAATGGTGACTCTTCAACAGGTTCAGATAGAACAGAAGGCTGCAGAAAAGGAACATGTAGATTGTCCAAATCATCGTCAAGCTCACGCGCGTTTCTACCAATGTTTCCACTAAAGTTGCCACCAAAGTTTTCACCAAATATTCCGCTCGCATTTCCAGTTGGTTGCGCATCAATAGTAATATGAGATGGTTCCTCGGGATCTACTTGAGGGCGGTCAAAAGTTAGATCTGCATCTAACTGCTCGTCATCAACATCATAACCTTTCATGATGCTGTCGGCATAGTCGTCTTCATATTGATCATTCATCAACATTCCTCCGTTTAAAATGTGTGTGAGATTGGCCGCATTATCTGATACTATAGAGTTATCCATGCTGTCATACATGCTGTCATCCAAGGCAGATGTGAGATCAAACTTCCCTGAGGTGTTCGGCAGATATACCTGCTGCTGTTGTGGCTGTCGTTTTGGCTTTCGTTTGAAGTCAAATGTATCATCTATTGTACTTCTAGAATCATCCATCAGGTAGTCCGGTAGTACACGTCCTGTGAAACCAATATTCACCTGGTCATTGTTCTGATAGTTGTCTTCCACAGAGTCAGGTACGCCGTAGGAACTGAAATGGTCGACCTGGAAAACTGCTGTGCCCGAATTTACCAGGTATGCAATAAATTTGGCACCTTTCTCTTCCAAAGAGCCACGTAAGCGTTTCATATGCTTTCTTACCATAGGATGGTTCGGGTCCAGGTAGACTTCGCCAGTCTTGCTGTGTTTTGGGGCGCAATTTTCCAGAGTTACAATAGCAGGCACATTTAATTGAGTGCCTTCAGGTGCTTTTTTGGCTTCGTCCGGATACACACACAGGGTTCTATCACTGAAAACCACCAAGGTTCCAAGCAAATCCCCAAGATTGTCCAATTTTGAGAGATCTACTGGATCTATGAATGAGACCTGCCCGAATCCCTTTCTGCCGACCATCAAGTTATCTACCTTTTCCAACATATCAGGAGTACACCTGCAGAGTTCTGATAGTGGAGGACTGACCCAGTAGCCATCGTCCAGTGCACTTTTCTTTGGAGTTGCCAACACAGCTGAAGATTGAGGTGGGGCTAGTGCTGGAGCTACTGTTATGTCAGCCGCAGGAGTAGCAGGAGCAAGATCAGGAGCAGGAGCAGGAGCCTTAGGAGTCGCAAAATTTTTTGCCGTATCAGACATTAAGACTGAGGCACTGCCATTTTCAGGTTCAAACTCCTTGGGTCTGATTTTGTAGGGGCTGTTTTTCTGGGCTTCAGGATCGATAATCAACTGAGTCATCCGTCTGTTGGTAGCAAAGTCCGAGGCATTTGGTGCCCGAGAACCAGACCGAAACGATGATTCAAAAGCCCCGCTTTTCAGCAACTGTTCAGTGCTTTTACGTCGCTGAGTCGAGTTGTGAACCGGTTCATTTGTGGTATTCCTAGTTTGTCCTGGTGATGATGCATATGGGTGGATTCGCATCGATGCAGACATCTTCATGCCACGTTTAGGAGACAAATCGATGAGCATTTTTTCTTCCTGTTGAGGTCTGATGCTAGATATTCCCCTGAATGATCTGTCACTGGTATAGTCATTCAAGTTGTTGGTAGAAAAGGAGCTGGACATGCCATGCCTCTGCTCATCACCAAGCATAGACCTGTTTCCGACGCCAGGCTTTCTGTGGCTGTCGGGGTTAAAAAAATGGCCGGACCCGCCGAATCTAGAAGTCATACTTCTCTAGTGTTGTGTTTAGATGGAGGAAAATGGTGAGTGGAGAGGAGTGTTGGAATGTTTTCTAAGGAATGGGAGATGCGGGTGATGTTACCCGGCTGTACGGCTGGCGATTTTCTTGTTAAGCATAAACCGAGGAGGAACAAAACTGAAAGCCAATGTTGATTCAATTCTGTGTTCATTCAACGTTGTTGTCAGTTTTTTTTTTGGATTGAATTGCTTGATATTTACTAATGGCTCGTAAACCCCGTAGACGACTGTTGCCGTTCATCCTGGCAGGTGCGGCTGTGTCGCTCGGCTATTATCTTTATTATAAGTACACTACTATAGATGGAGATACCCCGGATTCTGCAACAAGCACGGAAAACAATAGAAAAGCCACAGAAATCATTAGAAAGAAGTCAAATGGTTATTCCAGTATATCTGTAATAGTTAGTCATTCTTTAGTAACACAAGGAGTTCCTGTATCACAGTTACTTCAACTGTATCCAGACCTTGTGGTGATACTTATGCCTGGTATAACAAAAGAAGCGCTTCAACTGACAAACCCTAAAGATTCACAACATCGTATAATTTCCTGCGATACAGAGATAGGCACGTCACATGTTCTAAAACATTTACAGTCACAGCTTGTAGTACTTCCTGACGATTATCCTAACAATTATATCAATGATGTTAAACGGTTTGTAGGGAAGATAGTAGTATTAAGTGCCGATCTTCAGCAAGCCAATGAGCAATTTAGGGATATCTTTTTTGGGTAATGCAATGTATATATATATAGTTGGGTGTGGATTGGATTACTTATGAGACTTTTCCGTCAACCATTTCCATGCTAAAGACCTTGAAGAAGCAGAGAATTGAGGAGGAGGTCTTTGGAGATCTTTTTTCAATTTCGACAGTCTAGAAAAGATAAGCAGACGCTGATAATAGTTTCTTAGGGTCTGTGATTTGGTCCTTATCTGTGCTTGTGCTTGTGATTGCGCTTGTGCCTGTGATTGTGCTTGTGCTTGGTATTTGGCTTGATTTCTAGCATGATAACCATGATCCATATCCTTTCGTAACTGCTTCATGACAGATGTTCTCAACCCATTGGACATGGTCACTTTTCTCACTACTCGCAAATGTCTCAAATTGTATACAGTAACACCAAGAGCTGTAAGTATAGCCACACTGGATATAGCCAGCATACCTACATGAGAATCTTCAATGAAGTTCTTGACATTCATTCCATAAAGTGACGCAATAAACATGCCTATAGAGAACCCCAGAGTGCCAATTGTGATTTTGAGTTCCATTACCATTAGAGAGTTTCGATTGGAATCCAACATGATATTAATGATTTCTTCTGTGCTCTTAATGTTAGACAACACTTGATCTGCTTGTTGCACAATTTCATCACATTGCTTATAATAAGATTCCAGCAAAAGTTCCGCTTCGGCATGATCCGTGATGTCTCTGTGGACATTGCTATGTTTTTCAGTCAAATATAGTTCAGTAAGATCATCATCATTATCTAGAACATCATTAATCACATCACGAATCAATAAGCTTTGTTGGTAAAATTTGGACAATGCTTTATTCCTTACTAATAGTTCTCTTAAAAGATCACTGTCCACGTGATCCTCTAGGTTCTGCAAGATTTCGTTCAACACTTTGATGTGATTATGAAGCTCGACATCCAATGAAGCCACGGTGTTCATTAAGATGGATTCTAATGCTTTCATTTCATATGATTGTGTCACACTAAATCCGGTTTCCATAGATTTGGTTGAGGTCTGTAACTTGTTCTCAAGATCATAGATAAACAAGCCTAATTGCGAAGTTCTCTTCTGATCTCCTGTTTCAAGGACAACGACCTGGTTATATTTGATGACCGCTTTCAAGCCGAGCATATTCACTAGAATGGCGTCTTTTCTAACCAAAATCGACGGAATAATGCTATCTTCAGCATTGTCCAAATGTCGAAGATCTCGTGGATGCAAGCCATTTTCACTTAGAAAGTCTTTTTTCGAGAATTTCTTGGAAATGGCAGCTACCTTGCCTTGACCATCGAAAATGGTACAACTGATCTCTTTACTTTGTACAGGTCCAGTTTGTCGAGATGCGTTTTTGTAAGAATCGCTGAATGTGCCATTGCTTTCCATATAACCTTCATAATTGAAGTCTTTGGGTTTATCTGATATGGATCTTGAAAAAGACCATGAGTAAGGAGATGAAAGTGCAAGTGGAAGCCGGCGGAAATAGACAGATCTTGAAAGTCTATTTCCAGGTCGCAATAGCACCGATCTCCAGATTCTCATGAGTTGTTGATGTTGATGCTTTTGTATTGTTGTTCTGAGGCAAAGGGTTTTAAGAACTGGTTTTGTGCCTAAGATATATAAGGGTTGATTAAGCAACATATAACAACATGAATATCATTATGATGTTCACCAAACATTTCAACAGAACAATCAAATTCACTTATATAATCAATCTAAAGAATACTTATAGATATTCAAGTCACTCTAGTTAAAAAACTTTCGAGTAGCACTGGGTCCGAATAATGCCAATCGGATCTCCGGCAGCGCACCTACAGACAAAAGCTTGAGTCTCTCTTCAAACGTGTTGTTGACATCAATCTTCCCATTAGCATTTGCAATGATGACTCCTCCTGCAGATTCCTTGGGTAATGAGTTTAGTTTGTTGATGGATATAGTAACGGTTTTCCCAGTCTTTTCCTTGTAAAACTTGGCAGCAACCTCAGCAGCTTTCTCAGCAATGGAAACGTCTGCATCTCTAACTGTTATAACAGCTTTATCTTCAAGTAAAGCTACTAAACCTTCTTCTATAAGCCCAGCAAACAGAGTTTCATATTTGGCAGGCTCTTTGGAAATATCTCCAAGTTTGGCAGAGGCTTCTTCAAACAGTTGGTCAACAACATCTTCTTTAGCAGCAAGAACCTTCAACCGAGCATTATTAGCAATTGTAGACTTGGAAATCTGCTGAGCGAGTGCAAATTGCTTATACTTTTTTTCATAAGTTGCGTCAATAGCTGCAGTTTCTGAACGTACAATATTAGCTTTTTCGATTTCGTATTCTTCATTAGCCTGTAGTTAGTATTTGGGCTATAATGTAATTTTCTGTATGATAAAGGGCCTGCATACTTTCATGATACCGATTTATAGTGTGATAGAGTAAAATGTGATGTCATTTTGTGGTAGAGTAAAATGTGATATATCAATCTGTGAGACAGTAAAATGTGATATATCCATCTGTGAGACAGTAAAATGTGATATGTCATTTTGTGAGACAGTAAAATGTGATATATCAACCTATAAAACAGTAATATATCACTGTGTGGCACAATATAATATGATATATCAATCTGTACTACAGTCAAATATGATATCATATTTGATATCATATATGACACTCACTCAATCCGATAACCTAACACCCAGTATCATACTTAAATATCCACCTTCTCCACCTTTCTTTCACTCACCTTTAATTCAATCTCCTTGGCCTTCTCATATGCCTCCTTCCTAATAAATTCCACCATCTTGTTTAGCTCACCAGCAACCTGGTCTTCACTTAATCCGTGTGACACTAACGTTAATTGTGTGCTCATAACAAACTTATATAAACTGATTTTCCATTTTCAATTTTCAATCGCCAATTTCTCTATTTACTCACTGTTGAATTGCTTTTATTCTACTGCTACAACAACCTGCCGATTATTTGATAAGGCTCAAAGTTAAAGTGCTGTGTTGGATGGATGCTGCAAGCTAGAAGCATGTGTGCAGTCAAAGAGATTGCTACCGGGTAACTGTATCTACCTTTGGATCAATATATTCACCATGTCCACCACTCAAACCCAAAACTTCATCAAACAGAAGATAAACAAGAAATATAAGGAGCAGATTTCCGGAATTGAAATTGCTTCGTAAAATCCACAAATAGATCCAGCTAGTTCTAGTCTATGCGGAACCCGGGCTGTGGTGTCAATAGGCTCCAGCGACGGCTACGGGTCGTAAACAAGCCGTCAATATTGATCTGCCGCTTTGGATTTTCAAGTTTAGCAGACAGCAAAAAGAGAATCCAGTTGGAAGAGAGTAAGCTGAAAATATCTCCATTTTTATTTATTTATTTATTTGTATACTAACTCGTAGAAACTTCTACACCTATTAACCCTGTTGGTATACAGTATTTGTCAAAGTACATGATTGAGCAGGTTCTGGGGAAAAAAGCCCCACGAACCGAACCAAATGATCAGTTGATCGAGTGTTCTAAAAATCATTTGAAACAGCATAACCTGTTGGGCAAAAAAACGGTGGTTTCCGAGCCCATCAACTTCAGCTTGCCACCTATTCTTGGTTCTTCCTTAGATGAACATTTCTACAGAATTGGCAGAGAAATGTCCGAGCCTTATTTATCAAATGCATTGGAATTCATCCGTAAAGGTATTCCTGAAACGCCTGCAAATTGCTGGCTTAAACAATCGGGCTGGACCAAATATACTCCTGGGCAATCTCCTGTGCGAATCGAGTTTCCGGATGACGATGCCATTGTTTTTGACGTAGAGACTTTATACATGATCTCCGAGTTTTCTGTCATGGCATGTGCTGTGTCCTCGGAATCCTGGTATTGTTGGCTATCTCCATGGTTGTTAGGTGAAACAGACAATAAACGACAGTTGATACCAATTGGCTCTGAAAAGAAGAAAATGATTATTGGTCATAATGTCAGCTATGACCGTAAACGTACCAAACATGAATATCATTTGGAAAAAACAAACAATTTCTTTCTAGATACAATGTCGTTGCATGTTGCTACCAACGGCATGTGTTCAAGACAAAGACCAACATGGATGAAGATGAACAAACAGGCAACAATCACAACGAAAGAAGATACAACAGAGATGGATATAGATGATCTGATATCAGACAAAATGGAATTTTTGGATAATATGCGTGAGAATCCTTGGTTTCGGCACAGTGCTCTGAATAATTTGCATGATGTAGCCAGTCTTCATTGTGGCATTAATGTTGACAAAAGTCGCCGAAATTACTTTAAAGAACTTGATCGTGAAGGAACAGTGGAAAAACTACAAGATCTGATCAATTACTGTGCCACAGATGTTGAAATCACTTTCAAAGTGTTCTCCAAAGTCCTACCGCATTTCCTCGAAGTTTGTCCTCATCCTGTCAGTTTTGCGGCTATTGGCCAGTTATCCTCGGTTTTCCTGCCTGTTAACAATAAATGGGAAAAGTTCATCAATTCGGCGGAAGAAGTATACCAAGAAAACGAACAAGAAATCTACGAGCAGCTCAAGACATTGGCAGAAAGAGCTTGCCAGCTTAAAGACGACCCTGAAGCATATGGAAATGACCCTTGGTTTGACCAGCTTGATTGGACAGCCAATCCTTTGAAAATGGTTAAGGGCAAGAAGAAGGGAGATCCTGAACGACCTGCGGCGAGACAAAAGATGCCTGGTATGCCCAAATGGTACAAGGATCTGTTTGCAACCAACAACGCACCAATGAATATCACTGTGAGATCTCGAGTTACCGCTAGACTTCTCAAACTGAGCTGGGATGGTTTCCCTTTGATTTGGTCAGATATACATGGATATATTTTCCGTGTCGACAGGGCCCGTGTCAATGACGTTAACAAGTATAACAAGTTGAATTACGTTATCTGCGATATGAATGAAGAGACCAACATGAAATTCAAAGATGATATTAGAGGCATTTACTTCCGTGTTCCGCATAAAGACGGCGCAAATGGGCGTTGTACGAATCCTATGGCCAAAGGTTATATCTCATATTTTGAGCAAGGAATCCTGAGTTCTGAATACGAATATGCCAAGCAGGCTATCAAACTGAACTCAGAAAACTCATACTGGACCTCTGCCAGAGACAGAATTTCGAGACAGATGCCTATATATTCTAATGATACTCAGATGGGAGTCAACCTTAAAAAAACTGGCAAAGAATTTGGAATGATTCTGCCAAATATCATTCCTATGGGTACCATCACTCGAAGGGCTGTAGAAGATGCTTGGTTAACAGCCAGTAATGCCAAGAAGAATAGAATCGGATCAGAACTGAAAGCCATGATCCAGGCCCCAAAAGGATATAAATTTGTTGGAGCTGATGTAGATTCAGAAGAACTTTGGATTGCCAGTTTGATTGGAGACTCATTGTTTGGAATCCACGGTGGCTGTGCTTTAGGCTGGATGACTTTAGAAGGAACAAAGAATGAAGGAACAGATTTGCACTCTAAAACATCGAGTATCTTGGGCATTTCTCGTAACGAGGCCAAGGTTTTCAATTATGGCCGAATCTACGGTGCTGGGTTGAAATTTGCAGTGACATTGCTTAGGCAGTTCAATCCAATGATGTCGACTAATGAAGCTGAAGAAGTGGCCGGGAAACTGTACAGTTCTACTAAAGGAATCAAGATAAAAAGTTCCGCTTTTGATAACAAACCATTCTGGCGTGGAGGAACTGAAAGTGTGGTTTTTAATCGTCTAGAGGAAATTGCTGCTTTGGAACGTCCAAGGACTCTTGTTTTAGGTGCAGGAATCACTGAAGCATTAACAAAAAAGAATCTTGGATCTAAGGCTTATCTTACTTCAAGAATCAACTGGTCTATTCAGTCGTCTGGTGTTGACTACTTACATCTTTTGATTTGTTCTATGGATTATTTGATCAAGCAATACGGGATTCAGGCCCGACTGTCTATTACTGTGCACGATGAAATCAGGTATATGGTGAAAGAGGAAGACCAATACAGAGCGTCTCTGGCTCTTCAGATTGCTAATCTGTGGACTAGAGCATTATTCTGTGATCAACTTGGTATTACTGATGTGCCACAGTCCTGTGCGTTTTTCTCTCTTATTGACATTGACCATGTTCTGAGAAAAGAAGTGGATCTAGATTGTGTGACTCCTTCCAATCCTGATGCTATTCCACCTGGAACTGCACTTGATATTAATGAACTGCTTCAGATATGCCCTAGACTTACAAAGAAGAAATCGCATATAAAACAGGGCATGGAAGCGTATATGGGTTTTGATTACACACATAGAGAACCGATATACAAGTCGATCGAGTCAGTGAAATACCCACTAGA
This sequence comes from Daia tannicola, assembly GCA_030569095.1. Taxonomy (NCBI): domain Eukaryota; kingdom Fungi; phylum Ascomycota; class Dipodascomycetes; order Dipodascales; family Trichomonascaceae; genus Daia; species Daia tannicola. Next base: position 1,403,388 of record JAJMJQ010000001.1, read on the forward strand.
CTATCTTCAGGCCCAGATTGCTTCTGGGCGGGATGAATTCAGCAATATTGAACGTTCGGTTAGATACAGAGAGTCCAAACGTAGAGGAGTTGGAGGAGTCAGAAACAAGGACAATAATAATGACAACAATGAATACGCAGTTGTACGGTCTCAAAAAAGATACCAGATAAATGACCCTGCTGTTAAAAGTGATATTGCTGATGAACCGATGAGCGAAGGTGTTTCTAGAGAGCAGCCGATTAATACGAATCCACAAACAGCAAGATTGATTAAAGTTAAATCAGAAAAACTACAGTCGGATTTCAACTTGACCAAGCAGGATTACCAGGTATACCTTTGAAACCTTCAGTCCTTGGATTCAATGATATTATGATCTTATTTAATAATGCATGTATAACATTTGTAATTCAAATCGTCTTATGAGGCAGTGAATCATTAGAAGCAGCCTCAGCAGCTTTCTTCCTGGCTAAATACCTCTGGCGAGCACTTGATAACCCTTGGTCATCTACGGTCCTGCTTTTGAGAGCTGCTTTCAATTCTTGTTCGCGTTGTTCTTCAGATCTACGCTGCTTCTCTTGTTGTTCTTCCATTTGTCGCACAAAGTCCTCAGTCTCACTTTTTCTATCATGTTTGGGCCCATCATTTCGTGCACGTAATGAGTCTGAATGTTTTTTATATCTTAGTGAACTTGAGCGAGTATTAGGGGAAAGAACAGGCTTGGTCTTCAGGACATTCAGCCCTGCCCCAAGCAGCTGCCTGTTGTCCACTAGCTCACCACTATCATTGATTTTCACTTTCTCATAACCTTCTGCTTCATTGATACGTCGTGCTTTGGCCATTAGTGATTCTTCCGTGTTTCTGGAAAAGCTCAGAGTCGGGGCAAGGCCGCTTTTCTTAGATGTCTTTACAGCTTCCACAACTTTGGATCGTATTTCATCATTGTTATCCAAAATTGTCCTATGAAAGTTGTTCATGGAACCTGGTCGTGCTTTCGCTTCACGTTCTTCCTCTAGCTTCCTCACTCTCGTAGCTTCGTCCTGTTGCTGCTTATAAGCTGACGTGACAAACATTTCCGTATCTTGATATTCAGAACCCTCTGCTTCTCTCTCTTTTTTCAACATCAGATCACGTGCTATCTGCCTATCCCCTTCTCTTTGATTTTTGGACTTTAATAGATTGTCAATATATCTTGGCTACAAGGTTAGTATTCCCTATACAGACAGAATATGTCGCTCATTTTAACACAGCTGTAATACTCACATTTCGTGTTTCCTTGTCTAGAGTAGATTTCTTGAGTGCTTCAATCTCTGCACTCTTCATAGTGTCATATACTTCATCATATTCGTAGATAGACGTGTCGTAATCTTCAGCCTCGTTCAGGCTATCATAATCTGTCAGCTGTCGGTTCAGTTTATCATGGTGGAGAGGATTTCCCGTGGATTTTATCTTACCTTTATAATTCCTGTTGTATGACTGATAAGGAGCCTTGGAGCCCTCGTCCTCGTCTTCATCTTCACTGTCATTCCCAAACACAGATTTGCCGGTAATTTTTGGTGAAGGCACATAGCTTCTTGGACCCTTGGGTTTAGGAGGACGTATGCTGAGTCCAATGGACTGAGTCTGTGGCTGCGGTGGTCTTGTAGGGTATTCATTAGATCTTGTGGGGCTCGAGCCAACAGGCACTCTTGTAGGGCTTTGTCTAGGAGATCTATGAGGTGGAGATCTGCTGTAATGTGACTCAGAAGGTGGGGGAAAGCGTGGCTGTCTATGATTCTCTTCTATTAGTTCAGGCTCAGGCTCATGATCAGGTTCTGGTTCTGGAGATCTGTGACGTCGCAATGGACTTGGACTGAACAGAGGTTTGACAGAGATAGGTTCCTCGTTTTGAATGCTAGAGTCGCCTTCGGAAATAAAGCTGGTGTCAGCTCTTACCAGGGGAGAGTTGTCGAGATCAATTGATAGAGTCGGCAACGATTCTAGGGGAGACCGTGCAGCAGGTGAACGAATCGGGGTGGAAGAAACGCTAGGTTTAGGAGACTCGACGGATCTCGGGGACCATTTGTTGACCACTGGAGACGGCTCGAAGCTCGCAGAAGCGGGGGATAAATTAACGGCATGGCTAATGTGCTCAGGGGTAGAATCGCGAACTTTAATGTGCTCAGGGGTCGAATCACCAACAATAATCTTTTCAGGAGTAGGATCACGAGTAAGTGTAGGCGATGTGGGTTTTGCTTTGGGTTTTCGAGTGCCTCCAATTTCAGGAGACTTTACAATGCCTGGCGTAGCCTGTAATTTTGGTCCTATCACAGGCAAGCTGGGATCCAGCAGATTAGCATGTCGAGACAGAGACCTTAGAGTAATAGTTACTTGAACAGGATCACGCATTTCATAGAGATCAACTGTTTCAAAAAGTTCGTGTTGAGCGACTCCGAGTTTCTCAGCAGCACGAAGGAACGCGGCAATGTTTTCCATCTGAACAAAGGGCATGTTGGACTCTTTGAACTTGGCAGAACGCGGTTGGATGGCGTTGACCAGTTTGCACAACAACACACCGTTTTTCAGTGCATCCACAGGATCAGAGGTGGCAGGAAATTTCTCACCAGTGACATCTTCAATCCAATGGGAGATGTCTTGAGCGTCTTTTGGATTATACTTTGCTTTACGCGACATGTTGATAGTGTTATGATTGAGAGAGGGTTGTCAATTGCGAGGTTGGGATTGTTTTGGTGGAGTTGGGTCGAGATGAGTGTAAACTTGAGGGTGGGGTGTAGACTTCGGTAGGGAAATCGGTGAGTTGGGTAGGCCTCGGAAGGGAATTGGGTGAGCGCATGTTTAGTTTCGGTGGGTGTTGTGTGGGTTTTGGTGGAGATTTCGGTAATAACGGGTTGACTTGGGTGGGGGGCTGGGGTTACCGGTATCCAAATACTTTGAACAAGGGCAGATAGCCTCAAACCAACAAAGCAAGTAACCGGAAACTTCAAGTTTCTAGGATTTCGAATTCACGTCTTAAATTCAGAATTCTTCATTTTTTGCATTATATTTGAAAAAAGCCTGGTTGTTTTGCTTACCCCAGCTTTCCAGCCATATAATCGGTACTCGTCCCTGCTTGGGCCAGATTTCGCCTGAAATTCTCCCGCTCTCACTCCCATTCTGCCTAAAGCCAGCAGTTTTGCGATTGAATACCAACCACCAGAACACGCAGAACTCGGTATTGAGGGGTAGAAACATAGGGTTTCGTCTAAAAAGATACATTGTGCATATTCCTTGTTTTTTCTACAGTTTTTACCGCTCATTCCGCCCTGAAATATGACGTCGTCACTGTCTCTGGACCAGGGCATTCCTGAAGGAGTTTCTGTGGACAGCTTGGATTTGTCTGAACAGGAATCAAGGTCATATCCTCGGTGGTATACTGATCTGCTTCTAAGGAAACGTACAGAATCAGTGAGTCTGAAAGATACGCTCACATTTGTCGACAACTTCGGAGTCACTGAAGATCACAAAAACCAGATATTAGCCATGTATTCCGAAACCATCAGCAATCTAGACCCGAGCCAATTCTATATTTTCTTGCGGTTGACAGCTCATATGCTTCAAGGAGCTGAAATATTAAAGCCAGAGTTGATCTTCGAGCCTGCACCTATTCCGCAGCCGAAATCGATTCTTTCTACAGGAAAGCGTAAAGTGAAGCATGCTGAGAAGACTCTAGCGCCCAGTGCAAATCAAACCCATACCACGGCATCTGCAAGTAACGGTAATCCGTTTCGGAAAGTCAGTGCGGCGGCCACATCGCCTAAGCCTGCCAAAATGGACATAGATTCATTCACTCAGTTCATGCTAACTGGTAACTTACCGGCAAACAAGGGAAATGGTCAATATAGTGAGGACAGCACTCCAGAACCCGAATCACCGAGTTCCAGAGGATCCAGTGTCAAAAAGAAGAAAGTCACGTTCAATAGTGGACCGCCACAAGTTGCTGAAGCTGCCGCCAGATCCATGGAGGAGCTGATGAGACAGCGCGCAATCCAGCAACAACTGGCAGCGCAATTCCCAGAGTATCATGCCAGAAATGAGGATAGCTACCGGCAAAATTCTCCTAATGACGACGGCGATGACGATGATGATGATGACGTGGAGATATCCAGCAATGCCTTTAGGAATGTGACTATCGACAGCGTGCTTCACAACGGAGTGTCTGAGATTGCAGCGCTAGAATCGCATTCAACTCCATTTCCGGTTCCTCCGGGAGTTTCGACAGATAGCAGTTCGCCGTCGCCGTCTCCACCAATTAGCCAGGATGCTTTGGCATTTGCACGGAGATTTGCCCCTGACAGTCACAGCCACAGCCACGTCCATAACGGCCACAGTAGCCATTCTGTCAGTCATAATGTCAGCCACACCAGTCATATTATCAGCCACACCAATAGCCACACTAGCCACTCTGGCTCAGGGCCTCCGTTGCCGCCGAAAACTCGCATCTCTTCAGCCGCCGACAGTTCATTGTTTAATAACCCTTCTGTCCCTGCAATATCCTCATTTATGCCAACTCCTGCTACTGTTTCTCATCCTTCTCCTTCTGCTTTGCCTGTCAATACACAGATTATGTCAGCGAATCCAGTAATTACAGGACCTGAAGTGCCTTCACTGTTCTTCCCTGGTGGTCTCATGCCAGGAGCATTATCAAGTCAAAACAACAGCACCAGTAGTCTGCCCAATCTCACACCCAGTGTGACCTCTACAAGTCATTCATACATGGCGCCTCCGCCGCCAGTTCCTAGAAGAGGACTCACCAGCAGCTACCGACAGGCACCAGGCTCAGCTCAAACCCGTTATTTTAGCGCAGAGACATCACGACCAGTTCCTCCGCCACCCCCGCCATCTAGACATAGAGTTCCGTCTTTACAGACCCAAGGTTCTTCTTCCTCGGCCCCAAATTTGGTTTCTGAGATAAACACTCTGCAGGATGAGGTTGAACGACTGAAAGTAGGCAGGTAGAGAATGACCAGCCTCGGCTGGCCATATACACAAAGCTTTATATATTTTATAGACAAATGCATTTAGTGAAAAGCTATGATTATTATGATATTTAGATTTGATATAGATATATATTTTTTGTTTGTTGATTTTTTTGTTTTTTTGTTTTTTTGGGTGGTATTCTTTTTTCAGGGGTATTATATACAGTTTTGTCTCACACTACTTGGATTTCCGTTCTAGGCGATTTTTCACTGAGCCGCACCAGCATAAACAATCACTTAAGCAGCTACAGCTGCTTCACCAATATCTCCAGTCTCACCACACTTTCCAAGGTTAGAAACTAACAAGCCACTTTTTTTTTTGAACATGGTTGGCCTGTTAGACATTCTGTGGCACGGCAGTTCTACTGCAACTACCAAGCCTAGTATGGCTATTCCTACTTATATCCAAGGCGAACAGGAGGATCCAGCAGATTTACAAGTGAAGAGTCTTTCTTATATGTTTCAACGATGTGGAATTGCGAATTCCCGGCCATTTATGAGCGATGGGTTGTCACCTGGTTTAGTAGCTGAAGATTTGTTTTCCAGAAGCAATGGAAACAGTGGTTTGAATGGAAACAAGCCGTTCGGAAAGAATGAACAAGATAAGCTGGACAAAATGTACAACAAGCCCGAGTTTGAAAAACTTTTGCTAGGAGATGAACATCGTATTCTTATTGATTGGCAGAAAAATAAGTTTCGTGCATTATGTGTTCTCAGCTCAGCGCCTAAAAACGTTTCTTTGCCAGTTTTCGGTACCGACAAATCCCGGTTCTGTTTTGTTGTTTTGAGAGCAAATGCTTCCGATGAGGAGTATGCCAAAGTTTTGTCGGAATCTTCAATATATATGGAACATAATATATCACTGGATGTGAAACGAAGACTCGTCAAAGAAGCATTGGAGTTGTATCCTGCTTTCGATTTGAGTGAAGATGGTTCTGAAAGACTTAGGAACAAAGATGATCGTGCAAATATCATTACAACCTACTTGAATAGTCTGGCTGTAGATATCCAGGTTCAGCGACTTTATAGGGGTACGGTAAGCCGAGAAGAAAAGGTCGAAGCTCCTGTTGATATGTCGCCGGAAAGACCCTGTAGGCCAGAGAGCAGATTCTTTGACAGGTCTCCAGAACGACTTAGAGCTATGGCTGATAGCAAAAGCAATAGTAGATCTCCTAGCAGATCTCCTACTAGATTATCAGATCGTCCAATGACTTCAGATAACATTATGAACGATTTAATCGCAGTCCGGACAGGAGTTTGAACCGAATCTCGGAACAATCATCACACATTCGACAGCCGAGGATTTCTGCTACAAAGTCAAATTCTCCTAATCGTTTCAGACCTGCTAATGCTGTTAGTAGTCCAAACAGATCCCCAGAATGTTTACGACCAGTGTCTCGATTAGGACTTCAAGAATCATCACGACCGGTATCTAGATTAGGAATCCACGAATCTCCGGATAGACAGCGGAAAATTCAACACTTTGCATCCATTCCTAATCTTGCAGCTACTTCTGTTCAGTCTTCTTCGCCAACAAGACTGGTGAAAAAACCAACCATCGGTGTATTAAAGTCTGGGGCTAATCTTCCAAACTTTGGCCCTGGCTCTGGCTTTGATTCTGTTGTAGCAGCTCCAACATCCCAGGAAAAGGACTCAAAGTCAAGGCGTCTTGGGGTTGAGGAGCACAAGGCTATTTTGCATCAGGCCCGGTTAGCGGTAAGGACCAGATTGCTGAAAGAACGGGTATTGGTGAGACAGACCAAGAACCCGAAACTTGTTACTTCCTGAGTCTCATTCGTATTATTTCTATATTATTCTATATCATCATTTTAGGTTGTTTTACATATCATTTAGGTCATTTCATATTATTTCAAGATTCCATAAACCATTGCTCCATTTCTGAGCTATTTGATGTGATATTAGATCATATTGCATCTTTTGACATATATATTTTTATGAGTTGGCGGCGGTATTTTTATAATATTTATAATATTTCTTATTACTCTATTATTTTATGTACGTTTATGTTCATAGCAATGGTTCGGAGTCAAGCTTTACCAAGTCTGATTCAAATGATAATTATAAGATGTTGCTGAACTTGCGGATGGCATATATCAAATATACTAAGGCGGGCGAGCGGGGGGGTTCTATTCCTCGGAAACTCGCTTCTTCTTCCAGACATTCCATTGCGTGATGCCGTTGCCGATCCATATAGGTTTCCTGATTTAGGACCCCTGCTGCTTGCAGCGAGGCAAGGCAAGGGAGGGAGGGCGCTAGGCGAGGGCGCTAGAACGTGCATGCTGCAGGGGATCGATGAGACAGACATAAAGGTACCGATCCAATGTGGAGCGCTAATGAGGAGGAATAGCCCAACACAAAGCAATTCTGCACCAGAAAATAAGAATTTGTATCAGAATAAATTAATCATTCACACTTACAATGTTTCGCTTATTGTTTTTTGCTCATAGACTTTGCCGTCAGTATATTGGGTCGCCTTTCGTTTAAAGTTTAACCGGTTGTAAACTTTAATCACTGATAGCTGGCTATAGCCGGGTCTTTATCATAAAATCAGCAATGTACAAGGCACATTGGATTACATCATAGTATAAACTTAGATAATGTAGACAGGTTTATCTTGTTCAAAAAATAAAGTGAACACAAAATGATGCCGTATGCGCTTTTTTTGTTGCAGATTGGTTCATCTTTTCTTCGAGATTGTTTAGGCTATTGATTGACGATACTTTTCTGAGACAATAAAGTGGGAAACTAATATCATCTAAATTTGTATCCCATTTGTCCGTCGGTGCTAGGTTTATTAGTGATAGGCACTCAGGGTCACATTCAAATCTCCAAGTTTGAGTTTAAGTTAGCTCCGACGGCTTGTGATCGGGTTGATAGAGCCATAAGCCGAACCACTAAGCGAATGCAACGTGCCATGCGCGCGCCTTTACTACAATTAATAGATTGTCAAAGAATTATACCAGATATAGATGTAGTTTTTCTCAAATAATAATATGTCGAATTTGTTTGTGAATGCCATGGAGCGGCATGTTCAGGAACAATTGGGGACTGTACCGATTGAGACCCGATCTCATACATAATATGGATCTAGCGATAGACACCCGATTGGCTAAATCGGGAGAAACATTCCATGCGGCGCTCTCTAGATTCAACTGAGAGTTTCGACCGAGTTTGGAAATGGTGATGATCATCACTAAAATGCGCCTGATTGCCAAGATTTGTTGTACAATGATAGCATTCGTCAAGAAACTTTATTATTACTTGATAATTATTTTTAGTGCCGTTCGCTTGGAATATAACATTTTTTAGCGATAGAACGGCTTTTAGAGACAGAGGTTTTATTGTTGTTGATGAGGTTCTGGTGCTTTAATTCGAATCAACAAATGTTATATCAATAGGACTAGCCAGAGAGTGAGAAACGAAATAGACACTTCTTTTGATTTTGATTTTGCATTTATTTTTCTTCTTATTTTACTTGTTACTCCACAATATCCCCATTGACGTATATATTAAGGTTCTGGTGTCATTCACCTACACCCCCCTCCCCCCCCCCCCCCGAGAACAATAACAATCTGACTTTTCAATTCCAATTCTAGACAAATCTATTGTATAAGAAAAGTATAAAAAGCCAGCATTATCTCCATATTCCAATGTTGTTTTCCTGTCTATATTCACTGTTCTCCGATTCTCAAATCAACCAATATCAACTCTTCAATACTTATCAATGATACTCACTTCTGTAACGCTCTTCGTTGCCATTTCTGCCGCTCTAGCTGCTCCTGCCAACCTCGACAAAAGAGGCGCTGGAGTCTTATCAATTCCTATTAAGCATGACCGAACGTCATTCGTAAGCGCTAACAAAAACATCTCGGAAAGCCAGGGTTTAGAAGCTCGTGCTGACGGCACTTATGAGCTTACTCTTACCAATAGTATTACCACAGGTAGCTATCTTTTGGATTTGAACGTAGGAACTCCTGGCCAGGCTCAGACTGTCTTATTGGACACTGGATCCTCTGATCTGTGGATTTATGGTGAGGAAACGGTTTTCACCAACGGTGATAAATGGACCAAGTACGATAGCAGTGAATCGTCCACTTATGAATATCTGAATGATGACTTCAGTATCACCTATGTTAAAGGTTCAGCTTCCGGTGACTGGGTTACAGATACCGTTGATATTGACGGTGCTAGTCTTTCTGCGCAACAATTTGCTGTTGTTGAACAAGATGGAGGTTCAAACGGTATCTTAGGTGTGGGTCCTAAGGCTAGCGAATCCGCGAGTAATAAGTATTCCAATTTGCCTGCTACTCTCAAGAGTCAAGGATATATTGCCAAGAATGTCTATTCTCTCTATTTGGACAGTTATGAGAGCTCTGGAGGTAATGTACTGTTTGGTGGTATTGATACTGCCAAATATACTGGTGATCTGTACGAGTTAGCATTGATTTCTTCTAGCGCCTTTGCTGTAACCACAACTATTGACCTTGGCGGCGGTCTCACTACAGCAAGTTTCTATGGTATTTTGGATAGTGGTACTACATTGGCTTTTGTTCCTCAAAGTGTTTACCAATCTATTGGTAGTTTCTTTGGTATAACCGCCAATCAAGGTTATTATTTCACCGACACCATTCCTGATAAGACTCTTACTTTTGACTTTAGTGGTGCTAAAATCGAGGTTCCTGCCTCGGAAATCTTTTTACCTTCTGCAGATTACTTTACCGGTACTCTTCCTGGCAAATATGTCCAAACCATCTTTTCCAATGCTGAAACCAAGGGTTACAATTTACTCGGCGATGTTTTCTTGAGATCTGCTTATGTTGTTTATGATATTGATGCTTGGACCGTGGCAATTGCTCAGGCCTCATGGGACTCTACTTCTAGTAATATTACTCCTATTACTGGCGCTATCCCCGGAACTGTTAAGCCCTAAGATGGTTTTTCTCTTCTCGTTCTCTTGAATGAGTATGAAGCATGACTACAGCATGGCTTCAATTATTGGATATTTTTATAGGGTTTACTGAATACGATTTTATATTTTAAAACAAACAGATTAAGAAAATTCCATGTTTCTCTGATTAGGCAAGGCAAAGTGAGTGGATGAAGGCAAAAAAGAAATGAAAGGCACACCGTTATATTGAGAAAGTAAAAGTGCAGATCAGAGCCGCACGGTATGCGGCTCCTTACATAAGCGTGCGGCTGTGCGGTGGCCAGCCTTACACGGTACCTTGATTTATTACAAGTATCTCATATTTACCAATATTCGAAGGAACACAAAAAAAAGTTCCATTATCATGGATAAAAATATCCAATTTCATTCTAATAAAAGTTTCAATGCTTATAATATTGATGTGGTTAGGTAATTTCAATATGTCCATTCTTTAAATGGCTTACTATGAATACGTTTGAGTGGGGGAGAATGACAAATAGGCTAAAAAGGGTAGGAGGAGACCAGGCAGGAAGGCAGGCACCCCTAAAATATAAGCATAATTGATTGATTGAGTCTACAAAAAGATCTAGCTCTATGATTGGCCACAAATTTAGCCATGGAATTCTAATTCGCCATCAAAATTGACTGACAGACTCTACAAAAGAGAATCCAACTTGGAAGCTTTTTCCAAGGCTTGAAGATCAGAATTACCACCAATATGTTTACCATTGATAAAAATATTAGGAACACTTCGTTGGCCACTGATTTCTTGTAAATAATCCTGGATATCAGAACAGTCGGACACCAAATCGATTTCTTCGATATGAGCATCGATATGTTTCTTGCTAAGCAACTCTTTAGCAGCCTTACAATGAGGGCAATAAGACTTGGAGGCAACAAAGACTTTGTTATTAGCAATCCAGCCGTCGACCTTGTTTTTAATTTCTGTGGATACCATTTTTAAATACAATTTAAGTTTATAATAGTTTAGTTTTATCTACTGTTGTAAGATGTTTTAGTTAACAAGTTAACAGTAACTTGCTAAGTTCTTGGGTCTCGAGGGAGGTTGAAGGTGAGAAATTTCAGCCGCGCCATTCATTATCTCTAATATCACAAAAAAACATACACATACATATATATACATTTATACAAAGGTCTTGTGTTCTCATTCGATTAATCTATAGAAACCTTAGCATTAACTATGTAAAAAAAAGTTGTAATGACTTATTTCTTGGCACCAGTGGTAGGTAAACCAACATAAGCCTTGAAAGAATCATAGATCAACCATTGGAGACCGGTAAGAGTACCAACCATAAGGATTCGTACAGGGAGGCCGTTCCACAAACCTCCGAAACCAATCTTGGAGTAGATTCGGCTAATAGCAGTACCCATGGATTCACCAGGCTGTCGGTCAGCATTGATCTTAGAAACCATGACATCAGCAGGATGAGAAACAACAGCACAGAAAATACCGGCAATATAACCACCAAGGAAGGAAACACCAGTTTGAGCAACCATAGAATATTCTTCCTTGCTCTTAGGCAAGAAAGAGTAGATAGCCAAGACAGTGTTTTCGAAAGAAGCAAACTTAACCATAGTGTAAGGAATCTGTCTAGCCCACAAAGGTGTAAGACCCTTGTAAAGAGAACCAAATCCTTCAGCAGCAACGGATTTCTTCCATCCATCCACTACACCAGAAGCAAAAGGAGGAATAGTAGTCTGAGTCTTTACCTTGATAGCCTCAAAAGGACATAAGACCATGTCAGCGAAGAATTCGGCAGAAGCGGAACCAGCAAGGAAAACCAAAGTCTTGTACTTTTCGGCGTTTTCAGCACCAACCAAGTCGGAGTACTTCTTCTTGAAGACTTCGTAGAGACCGTATTTACCGGCACCTTGGAAAGAGTAACCAACAAAAGTAGCACCAAAACCGGTGAAAATACCTCCAAATCCTTCAGCCTTGATAATACTCTTCCATGCTTGCACATTAGAGCTATAAAGACTGGCATTTACTTGTCGTCGACACTTGACCAAATCAAGAGGAGTGACGGCAGCGTGGGTAGGACCACAAGCCAAGATACCACCAAGAGTACATGTAAGGTAGTAATCGGTAGAGTAAAGTTCAATCTTTCCTTTGGGCTTAATAGCTTGAGCGGCTTTAGCTAATTCAGCTTCGGCATCTTTGGTCAAAGTGTTAAGCTTATCATCAGAAGCTCGGATCCAATAGGAAGAGCCATTGGCATGGACACCATTAGGGTCGAAAGATGCCTTGAGGGTACTAGCAGAGGGGAAGAAAACCATTGTTTGTTTGCTTGTGGTTTAGTTGAAACCAAGATAATGGACTTTGGATATTAAAAGAGAAGAAAAAAAAAATGAGTTGCAAAGGGGTGTTTGGCTTTATATAAAATGGGTTCCTGGGATTTCATTGGTTGCTTGCTTGAATGATGAGGGCGGGCCGGGTAAATCATTGTTCCGGGTAATCCGTGTTTAAGCCGAATCTCCGGGTGACCTCTTTGGGCGAGGGGAATACCCCTGAGCGGAATAGACTAGTGGAGATTGATAAGAGAAGAGTATTATAGGATAATAAAGTTGAATATTATTAGATGACAAGAATAGAGTATTATTCAAACTTGATAGGTATATGATATATATACATTTGCTTATACTAGTCTATCGTATATGAGTATCAACATCATGTATCATGAAAAAATCAATATAACGTTAGGAGACAGTATTTAAACATACTGATACACCTGGATTCTAGGAAACAGTATTTAACGGGATTATGGAGGGGAGGAGAGGACAGAGCGAATGAAGTGGCCAAAATCAATCGGCTATAGTAGACTGGAAGTGAAGTCAGCACGTGACCGAAGGGCGCCGGTAGCCTGAGCTCGAAGTCGAGAGTAAGGCAATAAACGGTAAGAAAAAGGCAATTGTAGTACATGTTTAACTGATATGCTCAAGTGAGTGATTCTAGGAAATTGAGGTTCTTGACCAAGTCGACCAAGCCATCATTCATTTTACCCTGTATTTTACCAATCATCTTCAGACGCATCTTCATACTCCTTGTCAAGCTCATTGGCCGTAGTAAACGTCTCATTGATTGTCTCCGATAGTTTTGCTACTGGTAGACCCATAACATTGAAAAAATCGCCTTCTATATGGTCAATCAGAATGTTTCCGCCTGTTTCATGGATCTTATAGCCTCCACAAGCATCCAAGGCTTCATCGGTCTGAACATAATCATATATTTCCTTATCAGTAAGGTTTTTGCGGAAATACACTGTGGTTTCGTCGAACCCAAGTGTCATTTCGTAACCTGGACTTAGCAAAGAGTTTAACGGAACAATGCATGCGAATCCAGTATAGACTTTATGCGGCAATTCAGCATCTCTCAATGTTTGTAACATGACCACTTGCTCGATGTGACTACGAGGTTTTTCGTAGATAGTGCCGCCGTTACTAATCACAGTGTCAGCTGCAATCACTATTGATGGAGAAATGTGTGTGTTTTCCGCAATATGTCGGTATACATCCAGAGCTTTTTCTCGGGCAGTTGCTAAAGCATACTAGAGTTAGTTTAGGCTAGGAATAATGGCATATTTGAACAATGAATCAGGGCTAAAGTTGGCTTGAATTTGATTTTTCAATCTTTCGTTTCAAGTAACCCCAACAATATGACCATAATGGCGATATCTACCTACCTCAAAAGGAGTGTAATGTGACTTGTCCAAATCCTCTTCAAAGCTGGACTTTACCACTTTGATCTCGGTATTGAAATCAAACTGTGATTTGAGAATGTCTAATCTACGAGGGGATTGAGATGCTAATACTATTGGAGCATCACGCAGTTCATCCAGAATCCATGGTTCAAAAGAAATACTCTTGCTAGTATTCTTTGCAAATTTCTCGGGGATAACAAACTTTTGCGCCATGTTTGGTTGTTATTGTTGTTGTTGTTGATGTTGTAATATGAAGATGCTTGCTGATATATTGGTTAGTGTTTTGTCAGAAATTCTTAGTCAGCGTAAGTGTGTGTGCTGACTCAGCAGTTGTTGTAATCATATAGATTTGTTAAAACTGGAGTTTGAGTGAATTGATTTTCAGAATTATAGTCATATATGAATACTTTAGGACTTTTATATTAATATATTTTAATTTAATTTAACTAAAACAAGTTGAACGTGATCTGACTAGCATTATATTTGTAGTTTCTAAGTAAAGATGCACAGCCGTGTAACGGTCAAAGGAAGACTAAGAGGACCCTACCTGCATATTAAAGTTTCAGGTACCAATTACAATAAATTAAAAACCTATGCCATGAATCAAATCAATTCTTAAAAACAAACATTATACCATTAAAAACCATAATACTCTACAAACCATCACGTTCTTCGATGAATCGTAAATACATGCCCTTGGTCCATTTTCGGCATCGCTTACCATAATAAATCATAGGAATTGTAGTCATGATAAAAACAAAGTCAAGTACTGCAATAGCAATATAAGTATTGAAAACACCATCAGCATACATCCAATCTTCTGTAACAAATGAAAACACCATACCAATGGTGTTGTTGATAACTGAAACTCCAACCATACCTTCTAGAACCATACCAGGATAAGCATCACAAAGATATGAAAGAGCCAAATCACCACAAACACCCCAACCTACACCAATCAAAGCCAAACCAATATAAGGGCCTGGCCAAGCCCATCCATATTGAGTACCGGCTCCGAAAAGTAACAGTCCTAGTGGACTTATAATAGCCAAAGGCAACATCATATATAGACGGTTCTCAGCTTCACTAATACCACCCTTCTTTCCAGCCATCCACTTAACAAACCAATCTGAAAGTAAACCACCATACATACAACCAATAACTGCACCAATCAATGTAGGTACATTCATGATACCTACAGCAACATCACCATAGTTAAAAGGAGGCTCATCCCACCAATCTTCTTCAGCATCGATATAGAAAGATAACCAAGCATCTTGTGCACCCCATTGTAGACCGGAATATAAAACAGGGGGGAATGCAAATACACGAGCAGTTAGCAAGAATCGTTTAAAAAACTGGATGAAACCAGTACCTTTGATGTTATCTGCTAAAGTGATGATAGCAATTCTCTGCCAGTAACTCTTTGGTTTTTCGGTCTCAGCTGCGATTCCACCAATAGGTTCACTTGAAATGTCAGAATCTGTGCCTTTAGGACCATTGGTTTCCGCAATGTCGTTAGAAGAGTCTTGTCTCTTTTCCTCCTCTTGCATTTCTTGTAACATTTGATGTTCACGGATTTCTTGTAATGACTGTCGAGGCAAAGTGCTATCAACAGAAGCTCTACCATGTTGACCATAATATGTCGTATTATAAAGGGCTCTATCGAACATGGTTTCCTCCAAACTAAAGTAACAGAGTATCAAGAAAAATCCTGTTGTAATAGCAGAGACCCAACCGACCCAGTGAGCACCTAGATTATCGGCAACATATCCACCAACCAAAGGACCAACATAAGTACCTACTGATGTTGCCAAAACATACATGGCCAAAGCGGCACCCATTTGATGTTGGTAAAAAATATCAGCCAGTGATAATTGTACTTGAGCTTCAGCAATACTTTCAGAAGCTCCAACAAACAGCTGACTCCAAATGGCATCTCCAGTATTGGTAGTACATGCATACCAAATGTTTCCAGCCAGTCCTACCACTAAGCAGACGATATAACCAATTCTTCTACCATAAAGGAAAGCAGTTGGAGATAAGATCCAAGTGAAATAGCCGATACCAATGAACAAGATACCAGTAGCAGTATCGAATGCATTCCACGAAATGTTATATTCTTCATTATAACCATCTTCTGCAGAACCAGCATTATTTGTAGTTGCAGCAGTAAGACCTGTTACTGCACATACCAAAAATGCATGCCAATATTTCCTACTAAAAGACCAATTTAAAGGATCATTGGGTGAAGGTGTAGGATGAGGAACAAGTATGACATTGGCAGTGTTATCACCGGTTTCACCACTATTAGTAACTAACAGGTCAGTTCCAGGAATATAGTCGTCACTCCAAGGATCAGTAGGGTCCATTTTGCCGCCGAGGAAAGAAAGAATAAACGGAAAGAAAGATTAGAGATATAAGCGATGAGCGGCACAAGAGAAAATCAGATCAGCCAAACTCAAACCAAAGCAACAACAACAATAAAGATCAGAAATATCCAAACCTTGATTATATGCAGTGATACTCTGTTATATGGGGAAAAAGGCAGAGAATGAAAAATGATCTTTTCACTTCTATCTGGCAATTTTTTTTGTGAATCTCGAGATGGTCACACACACAAATCCGAAAAAGCAAGCAAAAACGGTCACTAGCGGCTAAAAACTGTTAGAACGGGGACTGAAAGCTGAAAGGGCAGACACAAACTGATAGGCAGAAGCGGGGAACTGGATAACACCAGTATGTAAAATGTCGAGGGATAATATCATATCATGTTATGAATATATTATGGATATGTCATAGATCTATCATAGATCTGTCATAGATGTACCATAGATCTGTAATTAAAAAAACACAATCTACAATACAAAATGACTTGGCAAAAAAAACACAAGATAAGACTTCAAACATATCAGGTACAATCAGTATTAAGCCCACAACAAAGCCAATATCTACCACACTTCCTTCTTTATTCACTCACTATACTTACGTTAAAGTTGTTCCTCTAATTAATTTAATCGGTTTCTGTTGGACACAGAGATATGCCTCGATTAAATACCAGTCGACCAATTGTGTCCTTGACGCATACGTCCCCCGAAACGGATGATAAGATTAGAGAAGCCAATGAGGGGCACCAGTCGACGAAAATAAGCGACGGCTAGGATAAAGCCAACCACACCCGATTACACAAGGCCCAAATAAACAAAAACCCCACGCGTCCAAGATCTACAAGCTCGGCAGTTATCTGAGGAGTCCAGTCTCTCAGTGACCCGTGGAATTCGCAGGAGTCCGTTACTGGGCCGGAATCGGAGAACAATGTTTGGCACGCCGTTTTAAAACGATACCGGCTCTTTAAGGGACATCAGAGATGAGCTGGCTTGGCGTATATCACTAGATTAAAACAAATCGAAACCTTGATCGTGTTAGGGTATGTGCTTTAGCTTTGGTGAATTTTTTCCGCTTATCTCTGGTTACTTCTTTCATCTCCTCGTTATTTCTGGCTCATTCCGTTTATCTCATTATCATTTCTCTCTCTCCCTTGTTAGGCCAGGCAGCATGCAGCCCGAGGGTCCCAGATTGTGCGCAGCATCTTTTCAAAGATAAGCTTTTTTTTTTTGGTTTTTGCTTTGGTTTGGCTTGGGCGGCTAAATTTGAGACGACCGCCCCCGCCATACTCTTCCTGCTCCTCCTTTTCATCCACCATCTAGTAGCCCTAGGAAAAGCCCTGCCTACTTAGGGCCAAAAAAAGACTGCCTTCGGAGGAGCCGGACCGTTTCCTAAACAAAACTATTCAAAACAGGATATGGATTTTGGAATGATAAGCCGGTTCCAAGCGGCTAAAGTCGAAATCTGGCGGGGGTGCACCTACACCGTATCTTTGTGAGTTTAACCGCTCTCACATGAGCTTAAGCTGAATAAGCTTAGTTGATTGTAAGATCGTTTATGGGGTCTAGACTTACTAAGAGCTGGGCTATCAGAACTTCTGAGCTGAACTCCGGTATCGATCAGTCACCTACTTGACCCTACTGATCTTTCATCTGTATTTTTCTATTTATATGACTGTTTTATGGCGGTTCCAAACCATTACTTATCGGACAATTTAACCGCACTGCACGTGATCAAATCCGCTCTATTGTTTTGTCCACTGCAACCACAATGTGGCCGAGCTGGGCGGCGCCTGAGTGCCGCACTGTCTCACAGAAATATAAATACCCCCAACTCTCCCGCATAGTATCTTCTTTTCTTTCCTCCCAACACAAAATCGCAGTTTAACGAACACCCGCGTTTTTTTCACAACTACCGAGAAACAGAAACAGTTATATACAAGCACTTTTGAAGCGCGCGTGTATCTATTTCATTTGTTTTTCTATCAAAGCTTACAACTCAAACTTTCTCTTTACAGAAAGTTTATTCAACCATTTCGTCCGTAATCTCATCTCCTGTTATACGATGTGCTACTCTGGAAGTGGATACCGGTGATGAAGCTATCGAACCAGATAGTAGTGGTTCCAGTATTGGTTCCAATAGTCCTGATGACAGCATTTTTGAGAAAAAGCTAGCTGATGCCGACGTTGCGGAGAGCTTTGGTGAAATGTCTTTGACTCCTTCTACCAAGGTCTCTGTTGTTGGTACCACCACTGCTATTCCCCGAAAAGTTGTCGTTATTGGTGCTGGTATCTCTGGTTTGCGAGCTGCTTCGGTTCTTAAGCGTCATGGTGTAGAGGTTATTATCCTTGAAGCTCGTGATCGTATTGGTGGCCGAATGCTCACAAGCAGAGTCCCTGGCAAGATTCCTCGAGAAATTGGTAAGTCATTAAACTTGTGTAAATGTTTTTGTTAAAAAACCCCACACCCCAACATTTGCGTTTCTTCTGATAGAGATGAAACGTTATTGGTCCTTGAGATGGGTAAGCCAAGACGTTCCTGAAATATGATATCATATGTATACATGTGTTCTGCCCTAACATCATGTATATATATGATAGTATATTTTTTGAACGTTTTGCCTTCTTTCATCTCACGGCATCAAGTAATTTGGTATATAACTTGTTTGTCACGATTGTTAACCCTAGGTGCTGCTTGGATGCACGAAACTTCTCAGAATCCTCTTGTACCCATGATCAGGAAGCTCAAGATGACGTATTATTACGACGACGGTGCTCCTCTTTATCATACTCCTTTTGGTAGGGCAAACTCTCAGTTCAAGGCTAAAAAAGTCGCTGACGAATTTGTCGACTATTGTGAGTGGTACTATGAGTCCAATCCTGATGCTGAAGATCGAAGGGCCCAAGAATTCTTGTCCGAGTACGTTGAGAAGCATCCCTTGTTATCTAAAGATGAGAAGAGATGGGCTCCTTGTGCTTTGCGAGAAATCGAAAACATGACCGGTGCTGACTCTGATTTAACCTCATCTAAACTTTTGCCCGATTTTTATTATGGTGTTGAGAGAAATCTGTATGTTACTGGTGGTTATGATAAGATTCCTAACTATGTTGCCAAACCTTTATTGCGTGATGGTCAAATTCAGTTTTTGACTGATGTCAAGCAGGTTGATTTGTCCGGTGATAAAGTTTTGATTAAGACTGTTGAGGCTACTGATGCTCTTACTCCCATCGAGAAGGAGGTTTCAGAAGCTGACATGAAGTCTATTGAATGCGATGCCGTGGTGGTTACGACCCCTCTCGGTTGTCTGCGTGAGAATATGATTGATTTCAAGCCGGAACTTCCTGCTGATTATAAGAAAGCTTTTGAAAGTAATCATTATTCTTCTCTTGGTAAGATTTTCTTTGAATTCGAAGACGTGTTCTGGCCTAAAGAATCTGATCAGATTGTTTTCTACCCTACTCCTCCAGATATGGGTCCTGATCCTGACTCTGTCATGTCTCATTGTTACATTTTGAATAACCTTTGGTGTGTTGCTGGTGTCAAGGAGTTGTGCATTCAAACCGTGGCTCCTCTAACTAATAAACTCGAAAGAATGACTCATGAAGAGCTCTACAAGTTCTTCGAGCCACTTTTTATGAGTGTTCGTACAGATACCTATAGAGATCTTCCCAAGCTTTTAAGTGTTGAGATGACACAATGGAGCCGAGATAAGTATGCCGGATTTGGTACTTATACTGGATTTTACTTTGGTGATGATCCCCATTCTATTGAACAGGCTATTGAGAACCATGGCAATGATAAGTTGCAATTTGCTGGTGAGCATTGCGTTCTGAACGGTAATGGATGTGTCCACGGTGCTTTTGTAGCTGGAGATAACGCTGCCAAACGACTCCTCGATAGATTCCAGATTGATTTTGATGGTGAAGACTCTTGTCTCTCATCTCCTGAATAAATCATTAGGTTTTCTTTTTGATTAAGCTATACTTCTATAATCTTAAGGGCTTATAAATAATTAGGATTATGCTGATAATAAAATATATATATATAAAGAGCCTATAGACGACGAAAATCCAAGTAACTCATGATGAGGTCTTAACAAAAGACATTGCATCTTCTTTCGTGATGACCGCAACTGAAGACCGTCTATTCTGGAAGAATACTCCGTAAAACTTGTCTGCGACAGCTAATAGTTCTGGTCTGAATGTGGTACAGATGAATTGAGCCCCTGTTGTGCTGGAAATATGGTTAATCATATTTGCTACTGATGCACGGTACTGTGTATCAAGATTAGCATCAATTTCGTCGAACAAATAAAATGGCGCAGGATCACACTGCTGGATAGCCAAGATAAGGGCCAATGCACAAAGCGATTTCTGACCACCAGAAAGCTGCTCAACCCTTTGATTGATTCCGTTGGAAAATGCCACAACAATAGAAGCTCCAATGAAATCATCAAAGCCATCATCAGTTTGTGTTTGAGAAACTTCGGACTCAAATTCCACATTAAGTTCATCAGTGTCGGACTGATCAGAAACAGGCGAACTGTCCGGACTCATTGGTTGAGATTTCTTTTGCATCACTAGCTGCGCAGATCCTCCAGGAACAAGTCGTTTGAAAACGTCTTCAAAACTCTTAGCAACCTGTTTGAATGTTCTCTGTATAGCTGCTTGTTTCCTGGTATCCAAAGTTTCGATAAGTGATTTGATAGACTCGTATGAATCCTTCAACTCATCTCGACGTTGCTCTAAGCCCTCTCTCTGTTTTATGAATGTACCATGCTGCTCGATAGCTTTCTTGTTCACATGATTATACTTCTTGAGCTCTTCGGTAACTTGGCTAAGTCGTTGGAGGATCTCCTCGGATGTGCTCTCTCGGAAACGCGTGAAAGCCTCTTCAGGAAGGATTCCCAGTTCTCTAATCTTGGAAACCAGCTCGGATTTACGACCAGAAAGCAGGTTTCGTTTTGCCGTGGACTTTTCGACATTCTTTTGCTGTTTCTGGAATGAAAGTGCTGCTTTCATTTGGTCCTGCTCGAAAAGTTCTAGCTGAGTTTTGCTCTTGTCGAGTTCTTTACCGGTTTTCTCGATATCCTTTGACAGATGTGCCAACTGAGTTCTAAGTTCACCAGAGGTACTTTCGAGATGTTTTACCGTATCGGCCAATGCATCTCTTGAAGCCTCAGAGAAGCTAGATTCCGAAAGCTCATAACTATTGTTTTGCAATGAGTCGCGTTGAGTATACAGCGTATCGTGAAGCTCCATTTCCAGTAGCTTATTCTCATGTTCTAATACTAATTTTTCATCTTTCAGCTCATTCAGAGATTTCTGTAAAGATGGTAGCTCCTGTTCAATAGTTTGTAACTGTTGAGCATCTTCCTCGTCTAATTCTCTAGAAAATGGATGTTCAAGATCCTTTTTATTCATATCTCGCTGCTGCTCTAACATGGACATAGTAGTAGCTGCTTCCTTAACCGCAGATTGCTTTGAAGATAGCATCTCCCGAAGTTGCGACTCTTGCTGACTTAGACTCTTCAGTACCTCTCCACTGAGCTGTTCTAAAATATCTTCTTGTAGTTGTTTTTCACGGGATATCTTCTGAGTTTCGTTCAACAACAAAGTTACTTTCTGATCTACTTCCTTGAGTTTGGTCTGTAGCTCTTGCTTCTGAGAATTCAATAAAGCAATAGATTCTTGACTATCTTTTAGCTCCTTGGCAGCATCTAATCGAGACTTTCTCGTATCATGGAATCCACCGATCAAAATACCACGAGGATCAATCTTATCGCCTTGCAAAGTTACTGTGACCATCTTTTTCGAAACTGCATATCGATGACATGTTTCCAGATCCTTACAAAGTAAAACGTTGCCAAAAATCTGCTTGACGACGGGCAAAAACTTGGCTTCAACTTTGATTTTGTTTATAAGAGGCATAATGCTTGGATCCTCAGGATATGTGAAATCTTGACGTTTGAGACGATTCATAGGAATGAAAGTTGCACGGCCAGCTTTTTCTTTCGCTAAACTCTCGATGATTTTCGAAGCTACATCATCTGACTCGACAACCTGATGGAACAGGCTGTTTCCTGCTACACTTTCTAATGCAAGTTTAAACGGTGCGTCGGTAGTTATCAGATCACATATTGGTCCATAATAACCTGTCTCTGGCGCGAGACGGGGGACCGACACAAGTCCAGAGCCTAGTTCTCTGCTCATGAGCTCTGCGATTTTTCGCTCTGCAGCAGAAAGGCTTTCCTTTGCCATATCAATAGCCATATCAACCTTGCTTTCTTCTCTCCATAGCTGCTTACGCTCGTCTAATGCGTTCTCTTTAGAGGATCCAGCATGAGCTAACTGGCGAGTGAGTTGCTCGTATGATTCTGCTGCTTTGCTCAAGTCTTCTCGCTTCTGCTTCAATTCCTCTTTGACCTCTGAGTATTGCAATTGAATATCATCAGCATCCTCTTGGAGTTCTTTCAGGAACGAGCGCCTTTCAGTAATCTGTTTGTTAACCTGTTTGATCTGTTGATTTAACCAATCGTTTCTAGCCGATTCATCGGCAAATTGCTGAATTTGACCCAGCTTCATTTGCAGTCGATGCCGTGTGGATTCCAGTTGATTTACTCTAGATTCTAGTGCTTGCTCTTGTTCGCCAATATCCTGGAATCGAGGAGCCAATTCTAGGATTTCCTTTTCCACTTGAGAGATTCGATTGCTAAGGACTTGGGCTCCCCTGGTACGTGATTCACGCAGACTGAGAGTAGCATTCATTGTCGATTCTATTTCTTGAAGCATAGTAGATTTTTCGGCTAGTTTCAAAAGAGAATCCTCTAAATCTTGGCTAACAGTGGATTTTTCCAAGAGTAGAGACTCATTTTTGACCTTAAGAGCATGAATAGCTGTTTCTAGGTTGGCACGCTCTTCTTCGACTTTTGCAAACTCTTCTAGAGCAGTATCAGTCATTTTGAGATCACGATCACGTGACTCTTCTATAACAGCAAGCCGAGAATTGAGTTCTTGCATTTCACGATCTAGTAATGTGTAATCTAGGCATCTCTTTTCCCGATCTAAAGCCTGATATTCTTTATATTGAGTCATTTCCTCGTTCAAATCGGCCAGTTTTTCGTCCAGAAGTTCCAGGTTTTCGTCGATATCTTCCATTCGCATGTGCGACTCTTTTAACAGTTTGTTAGACTGTTCCTTTTTAGTTTCATAAACACTGGTTCCTGCGATTTCACGTAGAATAGCCAGTCGTTCTGAATCTTTTGCATTGGTTAAAGATGTGACACGGCCCTGAGGAACAATATAAAACGGATTAACTTTTGAAAAACCGGCAGTTTCCAATAGATTGGACATTTCCTTTTTGGAGATGTTCTTGCCATCCAAAGAATAATCATCTTTTCTCAATCCTACAGTTCTTCTGATCACTGCCTGGGTATGGCCAGTAGGTAGTCTATGGTCACTGTTGTCTAGTACAATTTCTACATATGCATTCATAGTGATGGAATTAGACCCTTCGTGTAGTAAGGCTTGTCTTTCATCTTTTGACAGCTGATCAAACGCGTCACCAAGAACGAAACGGATCGCGGCAAAGAAGTTTGATTTCCCACTGCCATTTCTGCCCACAACGACGTTAATTCGCTGGTCAAATGGCTCTACAATTGTCTGGTCACCATAAGACCTGAATCCGTGGATCACCAGTTGTTTAATATACATTTGTTGTTGATTAAACGCGTGGGTTTCAGACGTGGTGAAGTGGTGGATAAGGCTGAGAGTTTGCGTGTGTGAGACGTGTGGCCATGGCTGGGGCTGGGCTGGCTGGCGTTGCATCAGCCGCACCTCAGAACTTTTAGCAATAAAGATGACGCAATGATTGATTAAAAGGAAGGAATTGATTTAGGAAAATAATTAGATTTAAACTTCTTGTATGTGAAGTGTTAACTAAAAATTTTGAATAGATTTGCTCGGTTTGTTGTGTGTATGGTTTTGGTAGTATGGTTTTGGTAGTAGATCACTCAGGGGAAGGTTGTTAGACTTGAATTAGAACGCGGACAAACAAAGAACCGAAAACACCAGCTAAGACGCAATGCTATACAATTTTTGTATAATTGATTACTGGATATTTCAAAGTGAGATTTTTGCAGGATCCGTGTAGTGAATACATGTGTTCATGTTGTTCAGTCTGGATGACAGTTTTTGCTATATAATTGTTTAATCAGGATATATGCTACTTCAACCTTTTGATTGTCTTGCTCTACCTAACAGAAATATTTTCTTTCCCTTATCTTTCTCAGATATCTCAGATATAAATTACCATGGAAAAGTATAGCAATCAAATAAATGCTCTTAGTAATCCCTGAAAATCCCTGAGAACTTGAACATAGCACAAACCAACCATATGTACAGCGATTGCAGCAAACAGCTAGTATATAGTTAGAACAAGCAATTTCCATAATTTTCTCGCTATCAGAAACACGTCTAGACTTCTCACCATAGCTTTGTTCTAAATTAACTATTATAT
Source organism: Daia tannicola (assembly GCA_030569095.1). NCBI lineage: Eukaryota > Fungi > Ascomycota > Dipodascomycetes > Dipodascales > Trichomonascaceae > Daia > Daia tannicola. The sequence continues at coordinate 1,427,969 of JAJMJQ010000001.1, forward strand.
CAAGGCGAATTGTTCTAAGATTGCATAGTGCATGGCACGGCTGTGCGTTGAGCCGCAGAACCTAAAGCAGCCGAGCCAAAACTATAGGCGTAGAGAAATCAAGCAAAGGCAACAAATCAACAACAAAGGGAAACTAGCCGGTAAAAACCAGCCAATAGGAATTGATCCAATATCAAAGGTAGTGGCCGAGACATTTCCGGTTCTTACTCACATAGCAACGATTATGTCTTATCAGTCATTGACAAGGGGTGAAAATCGCATATCTGGATCATCGGCCGAACATCGGAGCTGAGTGTTAACAGCCTCGGCGAATTCCAGTAAAGTACACAATTACTTTATATACTTGACATATTTTCATGATTAACCATTGCCAGATGATTGCCTATTTTTCCCAGTATAACCCACATCCCCAATAGTATTACCCCTCCCCCGCTGTCCCCTCCTTAAGAGGTGTACGTCCATCCTCGACCCACTAAATTAGGTGGGGTTTGTTGGGTGACGATGGGGTGTGGACTCCCAACCAAGCCAGAACTGGAGAACGGATTTTGCATTGCCTTTTTAACTTGTTAACAGATAATAGTCATCACATCATATCCATTTGACCGACTACGAAAAGCTAGATAACACTTTTTTGTTGTTTTTATTGTCGTAATTGTTATTATCATCATCTTTATTTCATTAATCATCCATAATGTCTGCAAAATCAATTCATGAGGCCGATGGTAAAGCCCTGTTGGCTTATTATTTGGGTAAATCCCCGGTTTTATCTAACGGTATTGTCAGTCATCCTTTCAGTCAATCGACACCAAAATTGGCATCTATGACCTTCGAAAGCGAAGAGAGCATTGATGAGGTTTTCAAGGCAACTGAAGCAACCTATCCTTGGTTACTTGTGCCTGGAGCCAAGTTTGTGGCTAAGCCAGATCAATTGATCAAGCGCCGAGGCAAAAGTGGCCTTCTTGCTCTTAACAAGACCTGGCCTGAGGCAAAAGAATGGATCCGAGAACGTGCTGCTAAGCCTGTTGTTGTGGAAACCATCACTGGTTATTTGCGAACCTTTTTGGTAGAGCCTTTTGTCGTCCATGAGCAGGAACATGAATATTATATTAATATTCACTCTGTGAGAGAAGGAGACTGGATTTTATTCTACCATGAAGGTGGTGTGGATGTTGGTGATGTTGATGCAAAAGCCTCCAAGATTTTGATCTCAGTAGACTTGTCTAAATATCCTAGTGATGATGTCATTATCAAGGAGCTGTTGAGCAAGATCCCTGCTAGTCAGCAATCTTTACTCAAAGACTTCATTAACCAATTGTATGCGGTCTACGTTGATTTACAATTCACATATCTTGAAATCAATCCTTTGGTTGTAGTACCCAACTCAAATGGCAGTGCCGATATCCACTACCTTGATTTGGCTGGCAAATTAGATCAGACAGCTGAGTTTGAATGTGGCCCTAAGTGGGCTGTAGCAAGATCTGCTGCTGCGCTTGGCCAGGTTGTTTCGTCAAACAACAGCTCTAAAGTCAATATTGATGCTGGGCCTCCTATGGTATTCCCTGCTCCTTTTGGTAGAGAACTCACCAAGGAAGAGGCTTATATTGCTGAGCTAGATTCTAAAACTGGTGCTTCTTTGAAGCTAACTGTCTTAAATTCTAAAGGAAAGATCTGGACTTTGGTGGCTGGTGGTGGTGCCTCGGTAGTTTATGCAGATGCCATTGCCTCAGCAGGATATGCTGATGAGCTGGCCAATTACGGTGAATATTCCGGTGCTCCTAACGAAACCCAAACTTACGAATACGCCAAAACCGTGCTTGATTTGATGACTAGAGGTGCGCCCGTTGAAGGTGGAAAGATTCTGTTCATTGGCGGTGGTATTGCCAACTTCACTCAAGTTGGTTCTACTTTCAAAGGTATCATCCGAGCATTCAGAGATTACAAGACTGCCTTGCATTCTCACAAGGTGAGAATCTTCATTAGAAGAGGTGGTCCTAACTGGCAGGAAGGTTTGCGATTGATCAAAAATGCCGGTGAGGAGTTGGACTTGCCTATGGAAATCTTTGGTCCTGATATGCATGTCTCAGGCATTGTACCTTTGGCACTTTTGGGCAAGCGACCTAAAGGCTTACAACAGTTTGGAGCACCTTCTACTACGACTCCATCCACTCCTTTGAGTTTCTAGGTAGTTTTCATGTGATGAAGTTAGAATTTCCTGAGAACTGTTATAGGTTATAAGAGTAGATTAATTGAGAACTTAATGATAACTTGATTGATAGAGTAGACGATTTAGAGATGTGTTTGGGTATATGTAGAGTGCATTAGTATAGATCTTAAGGTTAATGAGATGTAGACAAACGGGTTACCCGGCCTGCTTACATCATGTCTTAGTCAGCTTGATTTGGCTATATACTATTTTGGCGATATCCATTTACAATAGAAACCAGCAGCATCAAACACTCTTTTCGTCTATATAAACGGATCTAGAAAGGTAGAATTATGCAGCGGAAAGAAGCCGCTTTGTCTGCGGAAGGAGCTGGACTCGAACAAAAGATATCTTCAGAGTCCAGCAAAAGGTCTCCAAGCACATTAAAAGAGGAAGTCGGCAAAGTTAATGATGCTGATGTTGTAAATGGCAATAAGAAACAAAAAACACAGAAAAAGCAGAGGAGTTTAGCAGATTATGGATGGGTTTCTGCTGTGGAATCACCAGCTAAGAGTGCAGATGACCATAGTATAGGTTCAGAAGGATTTGATGAACTGGCAAATCGTTCATCGACAGAACGCGCTTTAACGCCGTCTGACCACGCTACGAAGACGAGAGTCAAAGGTAAACCCACGACATATTTGTCTACGGTAGTGTCAGTTCCGGAGCCGGAAGATTTGCTATGGAATAAATCAGATGAGCATTCGACAGAACAAGTAGAACAAACCCCTGAAGATGAGCCTCTTGAAACCAATCCTGCTATTCCGCAGATTGTGATGTTCCAGAAGCAATTTGCTGAGCTTTTTACTGACGTGCCTGCTTTAGGGCCGCAGGATATCGAAGCAGGTATCAGCGAACCCGGCGCTTTGTCACCAGAAGTAGAAGCGCTTATGGTGCGTCTGATGTCACTGCTTTTGAACCGAAAAAAGAAAATGATAGAGCCTGGAAGATACAAGAGGTCTTTGGAAGAGATTGGCGCGTTTTCTCGGTCAGTTGGAGGCTTTGGAAGCAAATGGCCTGAAGGTTATAATATTAAGCATGGTGTCGTCCAACTTGATGCACACACAAAACTAGAGTATCTGAGACTTCTCACAGTGTGGGCTCTCAGTAACTCACAAGATGTGAGGGCTGTGGTGAATTCAGAAACTTTTGAAGAAGTAGGGCCCGAGAATCTTGGCCGTGATTCTCGTGGTAATACGTATTGGCTTGTCCAGGGGTACCAGACGCCATTCCGTGTGTATACAGAATCGTACACACGTTTGAAAAATGTCCATTGGCGGTCGGTGGCAGGTAGTATTGAAGAGCTACAGCAGTTGAGGTTACGGCTGGAAAAAGAAGGAGAGACGTCGCTGGCTGCAGTGGTTGCAGACAGACTGGAGTCATTGCAAGCAGACGAAATCCAGCGAGGGAAAGACCATGCCAAAGAAGCGAGTCGAAAAGATGCAGAAGAAGCTCTGCAATTGGCACGGAATGGTGAAGGCCGTTACTCTGGACGAACACGTGGAGTCAGAGTCAACTATTATACCGACTACAATGAAAATGATGCTAACGATGAAGACATATATGAAGATGAGTTATATGATGAAGAAACGGGTACACAGATCCAGCAGAGTGCACGAGGATCACGAAGGTCGGCTAGACTTCAGTCAACACGGTAAGACTGTAGTGTCTGAGCCATACCAAGTTATGTATATCTGTGTGTTTTGTATTTTATTATATGTTTATTATGTTTATTTACGTTTTTAAGGTTTTACAGTGTTTAAACGTTGTATATATGGTATATACTAAAAGAGAAGTTTATAGTGCGGCTGTGCAATACTCACGTGACCTTCAATTATGTCCAATTTTCCAACATGATTTATGCTGGAGTTAGGGTACTAGAGCAGTTGTAAGCTTCGGGCACAGCATGGCACAATACATTGAGCGATATATATGTATCGATATGAAATGACCCTTATATGGGATTGACCAATGAGAAGCCAGCAGCCTTTAGATATGAGGTACCAGATGATTCCTCATTTCCCGGAGGCCAAGGAAGAGGAGTTAAGCCCTATATATAAGGAGGTGTTATCCTCCTTACGTGCATGGGTTAAGAAGAAGTATATTATCATTTACATGTTATATAGCGTCACTCTGAAAGGTACAGATAAATTCAGAGTGCTTATGTAAGCCATACCAATATGCTTAGGTAAGCCTTGCCAGCATAAACTCAAAAAAGGACTAATCTATGATGATTCAACAACTACCCGTTCTGGGTAGAAAATATGAATGTTTTTTTGGGTTATAAATACTCTTCCCTATTGTATATATATTTTATAGACATAAATTTTGTTACATAATATCCGATATCTTTACTGATTACAGCTAATGTTCTACACCTGGCCCTCGCCCTGGATCCCAACTGCTTCGATTACTAACTGCCAACTTGCCAGCCTTCCTCCTAACATTTGCTAGCATCTGACATTCAACTATACACAGCTCGAATTTGCTTTAGCATTTTTTAGTTTATCATACATACATTATGGGAGGACCTCCGCCACCTCCTCCACCCCCTCCTCCCCCGCCTCCTATGGCATTTGGTTCGTTATCCAGCACTCAATCGTCTGGTAGAAGTGGAGGATCAAGTCCCTCGGCATCGGCAATGCCCAATACTGCGGCATTGTTTAGTGATATTCAGAAAGGTACAAGGCTGAAAAAGGCAGTTACGAATGATAGAAGCGCACCGCAAACAGGTGGTAGGATCATGGACGGACCAGCTCCTTCAAATGCTTCGTCTAGTAGGCCTGGCGGTTCAGCTCCACCAATACCTCGGTTCAGCTCTGCAACAACAGAAGACGACGAACCTGCAGCTCCACAGCCATTGGCCGGATTGTTTGCTGGCGGAATGCCCAAACTCAAGCATCGTGGAGGTGTGGCGACGGGCCGCAAAGTCGAGGCTTCCTCAACGGACGGTGGCAGTTTCAAAACTCCAGTTAGTGCGGCTCCGGCTGTTCCAAGACTTCCAACGACTGCTCCACCGGTTGCACCGCCTACTAAACCGCCTGCTGCGCCTCCTTTTCCAAGCTCAGGGCTCCCGGCTGCGCCTCCAACTCACAGAGCTCCTCCGGTTCCTGGGACCGCAGCCCCTACCCCTCCACCTTTGCCATCATCAGGACCGCCGCTATTACCCGGTAATAGATTGCACGTGCCAAAAACCAGACCTTCAGAGTCGCCGCCAGCCCAGAGAGCCCCTGCACCTCCAGCCGCACCGCCAACCGCGCCGTCAGCAAGGCCCCCTCGAGTACCTGCTGTACCTGAAGCTCCTGTAACAATTCCGAGTAGTATCAAGCCTTTTTCTGTACCGGTGATACCTTCTGTTCCTTCAGCACCGCCTCCTAAACCTCCTACATTCGCACCTGTTCCTCCAGCCGCAATGACATCATCTGCTCCTCCTCCTCCTCCTCCTCCAATCCCTTCGTCGATGACTTCATCTACTCTTTCAGTTCCATCTACGTTGAGAAACTCTTCTGCGCCTGAACCATTTAGAGCAGGGTCTCCGCAGACAGCACCTCCTCCTCCGCCAATGCCCGGTTTCAGGGCTTCTCCGGTTCCTCATGCACCTCCTCCACCAAAATCGCCAGCGGCATCACCTCGACCTTCACGGGCACAATCAGATGCTCCCCCAGTGCCCAGCTTCAAGGCCTCAAATGCTCCTGCAGCACCACCGGCTCCTCCTTCGTTAGTTCAAGCTCATTCTAGAGTTCCTTCAGATGCACCTCCAGCAGCACCACCACCACCTCCTCCACCACCAGTAATTATTGCATCAAGTGCATCCTCGAGTTCGGTTTCACTGGCAAAACCTCCTCCCCCACCTCCTCCACCACCTTCATCTTCTGCTTCTACATTTGGATCCAATGATATTAGAAAGATCAACCCTGCATCTTATACGATAACTCCTTCAAACGGCTATAGCCATGGACGTTCTGCATCCTCTGCGTCTGCTACCATCCAGCCAGTGGACGATTCTCGGTTCAAGTTCAAGAACCAAAATCCGAACAATCTGCCGAAACCAAGAAAGTTTTCAGGCAAGCAAAAGTTATATCCTAGTGGCCGTGGATCGTCTGTACCTCTGAATCTGGAGGCTTTGAGTTAGTCATGAATGGAATCAAAGTTGTAGGTGAAAAAGGGAACTTTTTTGTTGAACTACCAACGGTATATGGTTGATGGCTGATTAAGACCAATAAGTCTGTCTCTGCTCGTTTATCAACAGCTCTACAGCTCTACAGTTTTATTCTATTTACAGGTCATATATATGTCATATATACAGATATACAGAAGCATATCTATAATGGATATCTATTTACAAATCTACAAAAAATAAAGCCATCGTATTAACAAACAGCTTAATCGCACCGGCCATCGGGCCAGCCGTATTTCCAGCGGTACTTCCACTCAGAACATGAAAAAGACGGCTTTCCGAGCTTCTTATTGACTTCATTATGTGCATCGCACAGCCACAGACTCAAATTTTGCTGAGATTCGACTTTGGGTTGGTTTATGTCCATCCATTTGCGGAAGTCGCTGGCACAGTACCAGCACGGGTAAAACCGGCCGAACCCTCGGAAAAAAGCCTGCATTTCTGTCTTCTCCAAATCGGTGGGTTTTTCCGGGTAATTTGCAGCCATAGTATGTAAAAATGTCCATGTTGCTCGGCCAAGAGCTGCGACATCTGCAGGACAATCAGAAGGTGCTGTGGCTGTGGCTGTGGCTGTGGATGCAGTTCCTGCGGCAGCGCCAAACATGGCAGCCATTCCTCCTTTTCCTGTTCCTTTGCCTGTTCCCATGGCCGCCTGGAAATCTGTTAGACTGTTGCAAGCTCGACATCTGTTGTTAGTACAGTATAGAATAGATCCAAAAGCTAAGAGCTGGAGTACTCACGGTTTGCCGTCCTTGTCTAGAATGATCCGTCTACCATTAATATATGTGATTTTGCCGCCAGGAGGAACTCTTAAAGCGGCATCCTCGATTCCGTTATTCGACGTGTTGGTCATTGTGGCGATCCACAAAGAAACTGGATCAGGTGAAGTTGATGTTGAACTGAGTACGGCTGTGCATGTGCGGCTGTGCCTCTCATTATGCAGAGACACAATTCAGAGATAATACGATGAGAAAAGGATTTCAAGCCAAGAGAAGTCGCTTAGTATTGTGTCAGATATAGTTTCATAGATATTCACCATAATAAAGAGAAGTATCTTTGAGGACAGGGTGCTAGTGGCATACAATTAGGTAGAGGTTTTTAATCTTGAAATTTTTGGACTTTTCCACTTTTTATAGGTCTTCAACTGTTAATGCTTTAATTTTCTTGGGTTTCTTAAAAGTTATGAAATCTTAGAAAGAGATGCGGTTTGGTTGTCATATAGATTCTGTTGGTATTAGTGGTGGAGCATGATTTGGAATGTTGATGCGTGGGTACCTGCCAAGAGAAGCTTAATCTGCATCGGCTATCAAAGATCAGATAAACCCAAATTCAGCTAGGGAGCTTAAAACTAGAAAAAATCTTACAAACAATACTCGAAGCAGAACTATTCCTATTACATACCGAGGTCCGGATTCCTATGCCGAAGATTCCCTGTATCGGGACGGACCGGATTGGTGGATATCAGCGATGCCTGATTAGTAACCAGGTTGATTTGAAATCCAAGTTTTGATTTCTAATTCGGTTTCTAACGGCGAATTCAAATAATAGCATAAACTGTTAGCTGCAATGACAAAGTTTTTGTAAGATACAGTTCTCAGATATATAGTATAAAAGACAGTCAAATCCATTCCTTTAGATAGACATTTTATCTGTATTATTATTACTATCATATCTCATACTTCTCTCATTTTCTAAACAATGGGTCTTACTTACTTTATCTATGGCGCTTCTCGAGGAATTGGCCTCGAGATTGTGAATCAATTAAGTGCTGATTCTTCTAATATTGTTCTTGCAACTTCTAGATCAAAGACTGCTACTGGCTTGAATAAGTTGGCTGCCGAACGAAAGAATATTCACATCTTCAATTTAGATGTCTTTGGTGCTCCTGAAACGCTTCAAAAGCTTCCGACTGATGTTAAGCAATATACTGATAAAATTGACGTATTTGTTTCCAACGCTGCTATCTCAAACGATGTGTGGAAGCCAATTTTCGATGTTACTGATGTTAATGTTTGGATTGAACATTACAAAGTCAACACTTTGGCTCCCTTATGGGTTGCCAGAACACTTTATCCGTTTTTGAAAAAAGGCTCAGGTAAAAAGATTGTTTTCATTACAAGTTTGGCTGCTAGTATGAATCAGTATTTCCCTGCCTCCAGCTCGGCTTATGGACAGACCAAAGCTGCTCTGAACTATTCAATGAAGGAACTTTCTTTTGAGCTTAATAGTGACGGTATTACTGTAATTTCGTTTCATCCTGGTGTGGTTCAGACTGATATGTATCACAGTTCAGTAGATATCTGGGTTGCCAGTGGTGATACACAGACAGTTGATGCTATGGATAAGATGTCTATCACTACTAAAGAAAGTGTGGATGGCCTGACCAAGGTTATTGCTAAGCTTACACTGACTGATTCAGGAAAGTTTTACTCTTACGATGGGTCTGTGCTTGAATTTTAAGCCGTAACAGATCTTTTCAATTCAAGGGTTTATTAGTATGATGTATTAAACAGTATAGTTTCTACTTGAAAATAATTATTGTATTGTGGTCCCGGTATTAATTGGTGATATGTATGATTTATATGGTTGAAGAGAAATATTAGCATATTAAAATAAATTCTGAAATAAATACTATAAAAGGTATCACCAAATATCTTTCACTGAGTAGATTATGAGAACTAGCATAAAATATTTAATTTTTTTCTTATCACCCTAATTGATTCATCTTTATTTATTTGTCAGCTTTCCGGCAGTTTTAATAGGCATTGTTGATTCCTATCCGATAAGGACTGAAGTACTAAACCACAATTAATTCTCCAAATGATCAAAGATAAAACAAATCGTCATATTTCAATTTATTTAATTTTTTCATTCCATTCTCCTTTGGTTTTTATTTATAAAAAAATCAACAACCTGCGTAATTGCTGATAAAAAAAATGACAAGCTTCATTTCGCTTTTGTTTTGAGTTGATTTCAAATCATGAAGATTATTAAAGTAGCACCACTTTGTTTTTAATATCCATAAATATCCAAACTGGGGTCTTAAAATTATTACAAAAGTACGGAAGTATCTTCTCTGTTCACCAGATATTTATTATTCTTTAAAAATAGTGAATATTCTATTATAATCTAGTATCGAATTATAACCTATCCTGTGGACTTAAAACTAAACAATGGGTCTTACTTACTTTATCTATGGAGCTACTCGAGGAATTGGCCTCGAATTTGTGAATCATCTAAGTGCTGATTCTTCTAATATTGTTCTTGCAACTTCTAGATCAAAGACTGCTACTGGCTTGGATAAGTTGGCTGCCGAACGAAAGAATATTCACATCTTCAATTTAGACGTTTTTGGTGCCCCTGAAACTTTGCAAGCACTTCCGGCTACTATTAAGCAATATACTGATAAAATAGACGTACTTGTTTCCAATGCTGGTATTGCAAATGGGGTCATGACGTCAGTTTTCGAACTTACTGATGTTAATGTTTGGATTGAACATTACAAAGTCAATACTTTGGCTCCTTTATGGGTTGCCAGAACACTTTATCCGTTTTTGAAAGAAGGTTCGACTAAAAAGATTGTTTTCATTTCGAGTTTGGTTGCTAGTATGAATCAGTATTTTCCTGCCTCAAGTACGGCTTATGGACAGTCCAAAGCTGCTCTGAACTATTCAATGAAGGAACTTTCTTTTGAGCTTAATGGTGACGGTGTCAGTGTGATTTCCATTCATCCTGGTGTAGTGAAGACTGACATGTATAACAGAAATAGAAATGTCTGGATTGATGCTGGTCAAGCGGAGGCTGTTGCTACTATGGATGAGATGTCTATCACTACTAAAGAAAGTGTGGACTGCTTATCTAAGATTATTGATAAATTTACACTGGCTGATTCCGGCAAGTTTTACTCATATGATGGATCTCTGCTTGAATTTTAAGCCGTACCAGATCTTTTCAATTCGGAGGGTTTATCAGTATAATGTATTGAATAGTATAGTTTCTACTTGAAAATAATTCTTGTATTGCTCTTCATATTTTTGGTTAGGTATATATTGGTGATATTGTATATTTATGATTATATGTCAAGAGATATTAGTATATTAAAAGAAGTATTATAAAAGGCAGGTATTACCATATTTTTCACTGAATAACTTATGAGAACCAGCACATAAAATATTTAATTTTATTACTCAGACACTCGAATTTTTTTCTTGGTTCATCTTTATTTGTTTGTCTACATTTAATTGACATTGTTGATTCATATCCGATTCGTCCGAGTTCCTAAAATCACAATTAATTCTCCAAATGGATCAAAGATAAAACAAATCCTCATATTTAAATTTATTTAATTTTTTCATTCCATTCTCCTTTGGTTTTTATTTATAAAAAAATCAACAATCTGCGTAATTGCTGATAAAAAAAATGTTAAGCATTATTTCGCTTTTGCTTCGGTGGATTTCAAATCATGAGAGATTAGTAACGTAGCAGCAAAACCCGTAAATATCAAAATGGAGGTCTTAAAATTATTATAAAAATACGGAAGTATCTCCTCTGTTCACTAGATATTTTTTACTCTTTAAAAATAGTGAATATTATATTCTAGTATAGTTTCGAATTCTAAACTATCTACTCTGGACTTAAATCGAACAGTGGGTCTTACTTACTTTATCTATGGCGCTTCTCGAGGAATTGGACTCGAATTTGTGAATCAATTAAGTGCTGATTCTTCTAATATTGTTATTGGCACTTCTAAATCCAAGTCTGTTGGTTTAAACAAGTTGGCCGTTGAGCGTAAGAACGTCCATATTATTACAATAGATGTTTTTGGTGCTCCTGAAACTTTGCAAAAACTTCCGTCTGCTATTAAGGAATATACTGATAAAATTGACGTATTTGTCTCCAATGCTGGTATTGCAAACGATGTGTGGAAGCCAATTTTCGATGTTACTGATGTTAATGTTTGGATTGAACATTACAAAGTCAACACTTTGGCTCCCTTATGGGTTGCCAGAACACTTTATCCGTTTTTGAAAAAAGGCTCAGGTAAAAAGATTATCTTTGTGTCGACTTTGGCTGCTAGTATGAATCAGTTTTTCCCTGCCTCCACTTCGGCTTATGGACAGACCAAGGCCGCATTGAACTATTCGGCGAAGGAACTTTCTTTTGAGCTTAATGGTGATGGTATTAGTGTGATTTATGTTCATTCTGGTGTAGTGCAGACCGATATGTATCACAATTCAGTAGATATCTGGGTTGCCAGTGGTGGTACACAGACAGTTGATGCTATGAATAAGATGTGCATAACTACGAATCAAAGCGTCGATAGCTTGACCAAGGTTATTTCTAAGCTTACAATAGCTGATTCAGGAAAGTTTTACTCTTACGATGGGTCTGTGCTTGAGTTTTAAGCCGCGTACAGAGGAAGAGTTTGCTAGTTGAATAGTTTCTCCATTGAAAGTAAATATTAGGTATTTCTTGGTGATACTATATGGTAATTGTATGACAAGAAATATTAATATATTAAAAGAAATGTTTTGGCTGCTTGTATTGCTTGGTTTTTCCCTACTTCTACTTCTGCATGCTTTTGTCAATTGTACATCTTTCCTCTACAATAAACAAATTATAATGTACTAACTATGCTCTTGTTTGACATTTATGCCAGATTATTCACATAAAAATCTGTAATATGGCACAAGGTATTAAACATTATATGTCCCATATGGTTGTCACGTTACTAATCCACAGCCAATATGCCATTATATGGTAATATCGAGTCGGAATCCGCAGTCTGATTAAAAAAATCACTCGTTTTCAACGGCCTCAACGTTACTTTATCTATTGGCATGTTTCCTTCTAATACATGGTCAGTGACATGATCACGGATATACTCTCTCATAGATATCATGGCTGCGTTGCGACAAATCTCTTTCAAATCACTACCTGACAAACCGTCGGTATTATTAACCAGATAAACCCAGTCAAAGTTGTCTTCTAGCTCGACATCTTTTAGCAGCAACTCCAGGATTTTCTGCCTCTGGATTTGAGTCGGTAGACTTATGCCAAACCGTTTAGGTAATCTTCTGAGGAATGCACTATCGATTTCCGTAGGTCTATTGGTGGCACCAAGTATAAGGACTCGTCCATCACTTGTAAGTCCATCCCACAAAGTCATAAACTCTGCTTTCAACATGGATGTGACTTCATGATCTCCGCCACCTCGTTGTCGTAAAAACGAATCGATTTCGTCTATGAATACAATGCAGGGCTCAAGCTTCTTGGCAAGACTGAAGATTGCAGAAACAAGCTTATTACTTTCTCCAAACCATTTGTCCAAGATATCAGACATTTGTATGTTGATGAAATTCGCTTTTGACTGTTTTGCCAATGCTTTAGCCAACATGGTTTTACCACAACCAGGGGGGCCATGTAGCAGAACTCCTTTGGGCGCTTTCAGAAGTCCTGCGTGATGATTATAAAGTTCTGGGATTGTCAAAGGCAAAATCACTGATTCCTTTAAATCACTGATAATGTTGTCTAGACCTGCAATATCGTCGAAACCGACATTAATATCTTCAGGAACGACCAACGATTGCACAATTTGCTGCTCGTATTCGTCCAACACAAGATCCGGGTGTTCGTCCAGTAGCTTCAACACTACTGAGCTATTTTTGACCTTTTTGGCCCCACCAGTGTTGCCCCTGCCCACGTGATCTACTAACTGCTCGACGACGTAGTACATTGAGATAGCAGTACCTAGTAGCACGGCTATATCCACAAGACCACGCATATCGATCTTGATGCCGGCCATTAGAAATTTTATAATAGGAATAAAAATAGAATAAAAATAACTATATAAACAGTCTTGTCAGTTGGTTTTTTTCAAGTCTTATCGGTTGAGTAAACTCTTGAGCTGAAAGGCAAGAGCTTTTAGTGTGCTGGACAAAGTCTCCCGAGGATGGTGCGGCTGAACTTTTTGGTCGCCCACCGTTGTACTTGGGTTCTTTAATGTATCGAGTGATGATGAGATTGCAGAATATTGTGAATTGAAACACGTCTTTGACGCGTAGAAACTGTGGTACAGTACGGACGCGAAAAGATTACAATTATATAAACCATATGAATAAAGAAATATCGCGGCTAAAAACGCGATATGTCAGTGCGCGTGATGCGTTTCTCGTTGCAGAACGCGAATATATTGCGGCTTTAGAGTGGCCTCTGGAAAACTGTTCTGAAAAGCCATTAGAAAAGCTCCTAGAAACGCCAACAATCAAGAAAGAGGATCAAAAAGAGGTTTTTCGTGATATCACCAATTTAAGCGGTTCTCGGACGAATAAGTCGAGTGTATGGAATAGTCTTGGTGCTGCTGGTGCTGGTGTTGGCGCTGGCCCCAGCAATACGCAAAAGCATAGCCATGAACTCAGTCAAGAGAACTTGCAGCAGATTAATGGTCTTGAAAACACCAAATTCAATGAGCCAGAAGAAGTGGTGTTGAGCCAGGTTTCCGAGAAGACCATGGAGGAGATGTCGTCTCCACCAATTCCACTAGCAAGCCGTGAACGCGAACACGAAAGCGCAGACAAAAACATCTACAAAAGTGCGAACATTAGTAGAGGCTATGATGTAGAAGACAGCTTGTCTTTGCAAGAACTCGAAGTGCCGGGATTCCAGTCGCCGGGAGCTCAGCAGAAACAACAGAGTAGTAGCGGCAACAGCAGAAGCAGTAGCAAGAGTAGTAGAAATGGCTCCTCTACTACTCCTACACCTAGGAAACGGCGGTTTTCTAATTTCCAGGACGAAATCGACGAGGATTTAAGGTCTGGAAATAGGCGGACGACGTTTGCAAGACCTGCAACAAACCAGAGCCAGCTTATAACTCCAAAAACTGGAACTATCAAAGCTACAAAACCATCTAGAAGTCTGTTTGATTCTTGGTACCGACAGTCGCCGAAAGATGCGGCTGATTCGCCAACCCCAAAACCGGCTAGTAATACTTCTATGTTGGAGCAACGGCAGTTCAAGACATATCAAGACTTCTACAACCACGTGACCAGCAAGACATGGAAGAAGACGGATTTCATCATCAATCCAGAATCTAATGACAACATGTCACATGCATTCCAGGCGACATTGCGTGGGAAAGAAAGGCAATGTGCTCATGGCCGTGCCTGTACTCAATGTTCTCGGTTCTACGAGCTGGCAGGTGATTTCAGTACAACCACTGTCAGTAAGAGCTCGAATCACCGTTCCAAATGGGCACCTGCAGAATCTCCTCCTGGATTCTGGCGCACTGACTTCCCAGACACACAGCAAGCAGAGAAAGATGCTGCTGACCGAGAACTACAACTTCAGGAACAAACGCATGAGCGATTGCTTGAAGCATTGACTCCACATGGAAGATTTATATTTAGGGACTCTGTGTATAGAGGGGTTTTCGAGACGCTGGTTTAGCGTTGGGTTCGTTTAATCTTTATTTATTGCTAAAAAAATATTCTAAATATATAAATATCAGGCTCGAAAGATGAGAATAAGAGACCGTGCAACACATCAATAACTTGATATCGCACTAATCTTCCTCTGCTTCTCCATTGGATACCAAACTCGGTAGTTTCGGTACAATTGTCGGATGAGGTTCATAAAGATATTGCTTCTGTAGCTTGTCCAATGACTTTTCAAACAATGCAACATTGAAATGATCATCAAACAGCCTTTTAAAAATGCTTCGTAAAGCATCAACAGAACATTCCTGACGTGCTCGAGGTCCTAGCGATACCATATCGACACGTTCGGCATTCTCTGCAGCAGGTGCCACAGAATTAGCAGTTATTTCAGTGCTGCTCACTTTCCGGATTGTGATATACTGGTACTTGACAAGCCTACTGAACAACAACTCGAACGACTCGCCGATAACGGCTTCAGTTATGCCCATTCGTGGAAGCAGCTGTGTCTCTAATCGCACACGCGTCAGCTCTCCACCATGCAATATCAACAGGACAGCTATAATCAGCGACAGACCACTCAAAATCCTGTCTCCTTTAGATTTCAACGGTACTGTTATCTGCCGGAACTTTTCTGGTAATACGTTGATTAACGAGAAGGTATCCTGTTGATACAGCCGCACTATATGAGCAGGGTCCTCAGCCAATTTGGCCTGGCGACGAACATCTGAAGAAAACGTCAATTGCATTCCAAAATTGTTTGTCAGAAATTTCTGTACATCATCTAGAACCGTCTGGAAAACCACATGTGGCCTGGAATTAGGGCACAATGGACTGATGACTTCGGAATATATAAGGGCTTTTTTGATAGGCGCTCTGGCCGCTTCAAGGCATAATACTAGCTTAACTATTCCGGAAATCACTTCATCACGTCTTTCAATCGGTTTGTTACGATTTGAAGCTGTGGTAGATGTAGTTACAGGCTCATCCTGTGATTGTTCTTCGACTCTGTGTCTTCGAGAATCTCTACTAGTACTAGTAGATTCGTCAGGTGTGTCTTGGTAATCTTCCTCTGATTCGGATTGTTCTGCTGAACCACTTTCCTCCCCATCATTAAACTCTTCTTTTACAATTCTTTGTCTTTTACGTGGCGGCATTGTGCACTTTAATTGACTTGAACGAAAGTCAAGTCAATTTGATATTGCACGAGATGGTTTTGGCTAGGGAGGAAAAACGTGACTCGGCTTAGTCAGAGCTTAGTCAGCAGAAACTTTATTCATTCTTTTTTGAAAGCCTAGAAATACTCTTCATACTTCAATAAAAGTCAGAACAGATTATTCAGTAGTTTCTATTTCATTATATATTATTTGAATTCATTATAGACTAGGCTTTGTTGATATTCTTCTGTTCTTCCACCCCTTTTGCCTTCCTCGAAGATCCGCGATTTTTCAGCATCAAAAATCCATCACCAATTTGTCTCCATCTTTTCCTCTTCACTCACACAACCATGTGGCAGCAGGGCGTGCATGAATATCTTGTGAAAATGCTTCTTAGAAGCCGTCGGTTTCATAGATTTGTCCACGTGACACAAGCTGCATTCAGGGGAAAGCCTATACCTCCACCATTGGACAGTCACCAACATCCTCAGCAACCTTGTAAGACATACCAACCGATTTGAAAACTTATCAGATCTTTACTAACTCTTTTTAGCAGCATTAAAGGTCCGGTGGTTCAAGATGCGAGTATTTGGTGTGTTATTTGCAGAAGAACTGAAAAAAGTCGTGACAGGTCGATAATCGCCGTTGTTACTTCATTATTTATATACATCTAAACACTTGATACAGATCATGCTTGTTTCTGTTAATTAGAAAGGACTATTAACGATTGAGTTTCTTGAAAGAGCTTTGATTCGTTTGCCTGGAGTGGCCAGAGATTCTCGAGTTGGCTTGCGGAATGACCTTCGGCTAACCATACCAACATCATCTTCAAGAGCCACGATAACGTTCTTATCAGATCCGAATTTGAACTGATCAGCAGTAACCTGCGAAGAGTACCGTTTGATAAGATAACTAGACCCATCTCCACGCATTAACTTCTTGAGAGACCATGTGATCACATACTGTCCTGAACTAGTCACGATTGACTGTTCCTTAGTATCTATACCACTATTGAAGTGGGCTTTGGTGAATGACAAGGGCTTGCCTGTTTCTGCTTGCATATATGCAACATGCTCAGGAGAAATCTGTAGTCGTTTTGGCCGAGGTTTGTCATCTTTACTGAACCCTTTTTCGAATCCGCTCCCGTTGGTGTTCTTGCCTGATTTGATTGTAGTATCAATCAGTAATAGATATGTTTTGCAAGTTGCAAGTACCCACTTACCGTCGGCAGATACATCGATACCGATCACTTCATCACCCAATGCAGGGAGTCTGGCTTTTGCTTTGATACCAAGCTTATTAAACAGTTGAATGTCTCCTTTAGCAGATGCAACTGCGACATAACCTTTCTCAGTAGTAGTTATTGCTCTGAACTGGTTCTTACCAGCATAACGTTTGGTATCTGACTCCACCATTTTATCTCCCGCAAGTCGCGGATCCAATCTGAATATAGCAGTATCAGAGACACCTACAAATGTCTGTTCAGCGGTTAGCTGCGCAAACTTGCTATTAGGTGCAAACGATTGTATTTTTGTGTAAGGATCGCTTTGCCATTCCTCAACCACTTTGCCGTATTCCAAGTCAAGCTTCAATAGTTTGGTAAGATCGTCAGGGTTCTGTAATATTAATGCCTCATCCTGATGGTGTAACATCAGCTTCTTAGGAGAAAACACCTGACCATTGCTTGTAGATATATTATCAATAGTAGTGGTAAACTCGAGATTATTGTCATCGGTCTGCTTGAATACACCAATCTTATCTCCTCGAACCACATAAGATCGATCATTGTGTGTACCTACAGCAAGGCCAGTGTTCTTGCCAGTGAAAGACGCTTTAGCTAAATCAACATCGTAACCTTCGTCGAAATCCATTTCTTCTTCATCTGGTGCGCTCTTAAATCGCTGGAACTTGAACTCATCATCGTCGTCATCTTTCTGCATATCTTCAGCATCGTAAAACTCTTCGTCCTCATCGGCCTCAGTTGTGCCATCATTTGTCTCGCTAATATGGAATTCGCCAAACACTTCGTCCAGATAATCTTCGTCATCAACAGTGGCTTTAGCCCACCTCGTGTGACTACCCTTCTCCCAGAGAGCTCTTGTGAAATATGCCTGGAATTGCTCCAGTTCTTCAAACGAGCCAAACCTCAACAGCCAGGAAAATGCGCCGCCCTTGCCGTCGAAGTAGTTGAAGATAAACGAAAGGTGTTCGAAGTTGAAACATGGGTTCATATCTGATGAAATGGGATACGCCAGCATTAAGCTATCATCGGCTGCTTTCTTGATGATTAATCGGTATTCAAAAGAGCCCAGATCCGACACAATGGTCACTGCTTGTGCTTCCTGTTCAATAAAAGTCGAACTTGAAGGGTCGAAGAGATGCAATGAACATCCGAGGCTGATCCATGCTTCGCCAACGTTTTGTTCTTCCTGTTCCTCTGGTTCCTCTCGTTCTTCTGGATCTTCGGCTTTGTTTTCTGTCACTGCATCTGTTGCTGCTGGCGAACTTTTAACAACTGGTTCTGGTTGTTCTGTTACTGCCTCTGGCACAGATTTCGAAACTTCTTCGAGTTTCTTAGCCTTTAAAGGTTCCTCCTTTACCTCGTCTGAATTAGGTACTTTGGGCTCAAATTCTTCAAGCTCCTTTGCATTTCCCTTCCATGCTTTGAGGTATTTACGCTCATACTGACACTTTCGAGCCTCAAAATCAAACTTATCAAACACTTTCGGTTTGATAGAAGTGTCGCATACAAACTCGAACCAGGAACTTTCATCGTCAGAACTGTCAATGTCTTTCCAAATTATGACCACACGATCATCTCTAGATTCATACCTCAGTCCTAAAGACTGGTCTAATAGGAAAGCCCATTCGTCATTGAACTGAGCATCCAAGTCCAAGCTACTGGCTCCTGCGGAAGTATCACCAGAAACATCGTCATCCAAATCCTCCTCGCCCTCCTCATACACTCTTTGGATCACAAGCTGGTAATTCCATTCCATAGTAGTCTTCCTAATTGCCGCCACAGCGTCCTTAAAGATACACTCATTGGCGCTTTTTGGAGATGTCACTGATCTCCTGAGATAGAACTCTCCCGAGGGAATTACAGCAAGATCCTCATTCTCATCTTTGGAAAGTATACGTCTTATGAAGTTCATTGTGGTACTTCCAAGGGTGTGGCAAATAGCTCGTTATCGTTGATTATCTGTTTGTTTTGTTTTGGCGCATAAAGGGCTGACCGTTAAGTAAGTGGTTTTTAAGCTTTGGGTGGAATGGGTTGCGACAGTAACAGAAGCACGGCTGTGTGTGCGGCTGGAATTTTTTTTTTTTCTTCTCCATCAGCTCAAGATTTTGAACCAAGCTTATTTTATCAAACATTGCATTTGCATTTTTCATAGTGAAACAACACATGTTGCGGTTGTTTCTGGGCAAACAGGCTGCGTGTCTGTTGTCCAGAAGAGTTTTAGATGGTAATTCTCGAGTGTTGCAGAAAACCGTCAGCCGGTTCGCAGGTTATAGAGGAGTCAGGTGGAATCATGATCATGCTCCAAAACCCATACCAGCGGCTCGAAAAGGCACCTGGAAGTTGCCAAACCCGGTTGATTTGGTGAAACAGAAAAAGGGAGGAATCATAGAAGAAAATATGCGTATTGAACCAGAAAGTAAGCAAATAGAAGATGTTTTACAAGATGTTATTGAAGATACATCTGCAGAACCATCTGCGAATTCGGCCGAAGCTAGAGGTCTAGCCCAGGGAATTCTTTTCACAGACAAAGCACATGTTCCCCCTAATTGGAGAAAACGAACGGATCTTTCTAGCTGGAGAAGGCAGCAGTTTGCATTGGGAGAGAAGTATCATGGGCAGAAATGGAGCCCTACCAAGAAGCTGTCACGTGACGAGATGGCCGGAGTTCGGTATTTAAAAGGCATTAATCCTACAATGAGTGCTTCGGAACTCGGCAAAATGTTCCGAGTGTCTCCGGAGGTTATTACCCGTATTTTAAGGAGTAAATGGAGGCCTAATGAGGACGAAGCAGAACAGTTGCAGTTACGTTGGCAACGCCGAGGCTTGAAGATCAGAGAGATGTCCAAGAGCATGAACAAGAGCAAAAAAAGCAACAATCCCACAGTAGATATGTCACCTGATATATCCACAGGAATATCTACAAGTGGTCATGTCGAAAACATGACAAAGAAAACAAAAAAGAAGAAGAAGAAGCGAGATATGGCAGTTGATCTTGGAAACGAATATTTCTAGGTTTGCTCTCGTATCAGCATTTTTTCAAGCCAACAACATTGAAATTTGGTTATGTACATATATTTATTAGAAATTCAATAAAGATCCTTTGATAGAACGAATGTCTTTTTTGAGGTTTTGTACCATAGACTTGTCTGTATTGGAAGTTGAAGATTTGGTTTGAAAGGCCAAGGTATTTAAATAAGAGAACAAATCTTCAACTGGAGTTTCCAAAGAAGATAACTGATCGTTGGAGAGTTCTACTAGCAGGTCATTTAAAGCTGAGTTTAATTTTGAAGCTTTTTGGATGTCTTCTGAAGGAGATATGGCAGTTATTGCAGTTGCAGAGTCTGCCGTCTGAGTTTGTGCCTCACACAAGTTTGAGCCGGCTTTTATTTCTACCGAGGGGATTTTAGAAATCATTGTGGATATTTTGGCATTGAGTTGACGCAATAAATACAGGGCTTTGGCAACATAATCCTGTCTATCTAAGGTGAGTTGCTGAAAGAGAGGGGTAATTACAAACTTTGAGAGTAAAGCCAGGAACCCAGAAGTACCTATGAATAAATAAATAACTGCTAAATATCTCTTGAGATCTCTATTTCTGGGTTGTAACGATGTTGTTGGTTCTGGAAATGCTATATTCATATTCATTTGTCAATGTTCATGTGGGGAAGTTAGCTGGGAAAGTGATGTTAGTACAGTGAAGACACCGAATAACGGCGGGAATTTACATAAGATTGGTGTGTATGATTAGGTAAGCCATCTTAATATCAACTTGGAGAAATTCGTCAATGACTCACCTGTATAATAACTATGTAAACAGATTTTATTTTCATTTAGAATAGTTTGCTTTGCTTGTATATTTGCTATACTATCTTTGCTGATGATCCCTGGAATTTAGCTACTACTTTACTCTGCTTAAATCTCAGCGAGTAAACTGAAGGACCACGAAAAGCCGAGTCTGCAATTACCAAAGAAGTGTACTAATAAAGTTAACAACTAACCAACCACATTATAGAGAAGCAGCAAGAGTTGGAATTTGCCAGAGTTTTTTAAAAAAATGACTCGTAAATATTATGATAGTGAAGAGGAGGACGAGTTTGATAGTGGAGATGAGATGGACGATTTGGTGGACGATGAAGACTTAGGAGAAGAGGAAGACGAGGAGATGGAGGTGGAAGATCCTGATGAGGATTATGGTGAGGAATATGAGGAGCCTAGCAGCCGGACTGCGGGTAGAGCTTCCCGATCTTCTACAACTGTGCCTGTATCTACTAGAAATCATGCAGCCCGTAGTTCGGCACCGACATCGGCATCCAAAAAAGCGGCTGCCGAACGGAAACCAGTAATCAAGGTTACGCCGAGTTCTAAAAAGAGCCGTCCAAGTGTAGCAAAACCAGTAGCTAGTACGAAAAGTAGCAGCAGTGGGGCAGGAACTGGCGGCAGCAGCGGCAGCAGCAGATCACGTCGCGTGATGCCGAACTTTGAAGACGAGTCGTCAGGCGAAGATGACATCATTAGGACTGTTGCATCTGATGAAGATGAGGCTGAAGAAGTTGATTTCGAGGACTTTGATGCCAGTGGTTACAGTACCCCTGATGTTAATAAGATGACGTCACGACAGAGGGCCAAATTCAATGATGAAGAAACAACTGTCATGGAGTTACCACCTGACACGAGTCGAAGGAAGCTTCTTTCTGAAGAAGAGCAGCTGCTTCGACGAGCAGAGTTGGCAAGAAGACGTAAGAATCTGTCGTTAAGGCGGCTGGAGGAAGAGAAGCGTGACACACTTGATAAGCTACTGAAGAAACGAGCGCCACGAAGCCGCAAAGATGATGCCAATATTGTCCTTGATGAAGATGATAGGCCTATTAAGCATAAGAAGTCGCGGTTGATACCTCCACACCCTGCAATGACGTCGTGGGTCTCATCGAAATCAGGTATGACGTTGAGTGTAGTGGCAGAACGTATTCCATATATTTAGATGGGTTTATTCTTATTTATATATATAGATACAAAGATAACATGAGCATTGACTATATAATTGTAATAAGCTCGCTGAATAGCTGCAGTGAGTTCTCAGCTCTCATCTAACTCTCGGCTAGCTCTCAGGGGGAGGTGAATGAAGTAGTTACCCGGATGTATTGTTAACCTTATGCTAGTTACTCAAATACATTTCTACCGGGTAACTACTATCGGGTAATAACGACCGGGTAACTGCTAAAGGATAACAACTACCGGGTAACACTACATTTGCTCTCACAATCGGGTGTAATACCCGGCGATCTCCGATACATTACCCGGAAGAACAATTCCCTAGTTGAGCCTGCTAGATTTCGTTGCCGTCTCTTGAACCTGGGCATAAAAGAGATTTGAGACAAATACGAAACCACTCGCATTGCACTATACTAAGCACGCAGGTTTGTAGGTGTTCATAGTATTCCTGGGATCAGAATACTGCGGTTCCGTTTTATAGACATTTTACTTTGTTATACGACCTTTCGGAAGAAAGTTTTGTCTGTTTTGTTGAGTATTACTCTCAGTTAGTCGTGGCTCACTTGGATCTGTGAAGAGAGTTTCTTTTGCGGCGATAAAAGTGCAGCCATTGTCGTGTGGTCCTGTAATATCGTATTTTTGCGGTTGGGATTTTTCTGTGGTCCGTGTTTGACCCATTGATTTATATTTGACGATTCCCTGTGTGTCGATAATTCTGTTTGATCTGTATATCTCTGGCAGAGTTTCACCACAAGCGTCATGTCAGCTCCAGCCTCTGTAGCCACGGGAACGGGAACGGCAAATGATATGTTTCTAAACTCGGCTGCTAATGGTCGGCAAATGAAGGGAGTGCTTGGAAATGGTATGAGCCAGCCGCAGTACCAGCAGCAGCAACAACAACTTCAGCAGCAACAACTTCAGCAGCAACAACAGCAGCAGCAGCAACAACATCAACAGCATCAACAGCATCAACAGCAACAACAACTCCATCAACAGCAACTTCATCAACAGCAGCAGCAACAACAGCAGCAACAACAGCAGCAACAACAACAGCAGCAACAACAACAACAACAACAACAACAACAACAGCAGCAACAGCAACAACAACAGCAGCAACAGCAGCAGCAACAACAACAGCAACAGCAACAGCAGCAGCAGCAGCAGCAGCAGCAACAACAACAGCAACAACAACAGCTTCTTCGTCAGGCTAAAGCTGCCCAAACATCTGGAGGTATGCCTGCTGTTTTAGGGAATTCGCAGATGCCTATAGGCTTAACCCAGCAGCAACAGCAGCAATATATGGCACAGCAGCAGGCGTTACTACGCCGAATGTTGGCTGATAATGGCGGGAATATGGCTGCCACTTCAGCTGCTGATCCTTCTATCACTGCAGCTGCTGCTGCGGCCGCTGCGGCTACGGCTGCTACTTCAGCTTCTCCAGTTTCATTTGCTGATCCTTTAAGAAGGTTGAACCATCTACAAGAACTTATCGCACGTACTGACCATAGGGTCAAAGATATCGACTACTGGAGACGTGTGATAGCCAACTTTTTCAGCGAAGAAACTTTTTTCAAACTGGTTCTGAACGGCCCGAAAGGCCCACGAAGATTCGACATTCCGTTTGACGTCATTCCGAGGTTCTATCTGCTTTTTTTCGAGTCAGGAGTCAGTCAGATCCAAATTTGCATGGAGAATTTACGAGAATACGCGTTGCCTGCTGGAGGCTATGTCGTAGATTGCAGCCGGTATTCTATAAACTACTGGTATGAGGATGGAAGCATGCTAGTGAGCTCTGGATCCATGAGGGCCATGTTTAATGCTTCTATGAAGATTGATTGGTTTGAACAGAGCTTTGTCAGACATCAAAGGCTGCTTGAACCTCAGCTTATGACGGGGCCGAGTCTAAATACATCACCCAACAATAGGAAATCCGAGAGGAATCAGGACTACAGGTTTAATGAAAATGAAATACCTTCGTCTTTTTTCGAAGACTTCCAATTGTCTAGTATTGGACCCAATCTGTTTAATCACAAGCCTGATGGTTCTCCTGATTTGATACATAGCCTCAACTTGGGCCCTTCGCATCTTATCACCACCTACGGAATCACTAAGCAGGTTTTATCATTTCTTGAGCTGTCGGAAACACTTTCACATATGAAAGACGTGGTATTATATGCCAATGAATCAGATACTCAAAGTGCTCTAGCATGTTTTAGAACCATGATGGACCCCGCTAAAGCACCTATGCATATGAAACAAGCGGCCAAGATGCAGCTCCGTCTGCAACAGCTTCAACAGCAGCAGATTTACCAGCTTCAGATGCTGCAACAGGTGAGAATGCAGCAGTTGCAGCAGCAACAACAACAACTGCAGATTTTACAGAATCACCAAAATCAGCAGGGCCAAGGACATGTCACGAGCCATAGTCCTGGTCAGACACCTAGTCAGATCCAAATCCAGTCTCAAGCTCAAGTTGCAAATCAGACCCAGTCTCAGAACCACAATCATAGCCAGCCATCGCAAATGCATAGTCAACAGAACCAACAGATGTATCCAGATGATCAGTTGAAAGTCGAATCCCCTGTTTCTGCCGGATTTCCTCAGAACCGACCAAGCATGACAGTATCACCTAACTTTGTGACACAATCAGGATCGCCTGTCAATAGTTCTGGGGGTGCTACAATCAATGGTAGTAGTCCTCGAGGAGCTGCTGCAAAACGACGTAGAGGAAGTGCAAAGACCAGTACCAATAAAGACAAGCAAACCAAAACTTCCAAGGTGAAAAAATAAAGATTTGACATGAATTTAGTATTGTACATATCACCTATGTTTTATTTATATTTTTAGTATTATGAAGAGAGATAAAGATTTACTTATATATGCATGGCCTATGGCTTTTAGCATGTGAATTTCAAAATTGATCGATGCACAGCCGTGCCATCCAAAGCTATAATCAATGTATCTATAACAGCATCCCCCGGAACTATCAGTCAATCCACAGTTCTTTCTAATGGACAATTTGAACCTCAAAGTAGACAGTGATTATATTGGGACTGTAGATACTGCATTTGGCAGGGATCTAGACTATAGCAGTAGTATTGCTGGTTTGCAAGCAGAACCTACTATTGCATTGACTGTAAGCAGTAGTAGTGGCCTTGATAATCAAGATCAAGCGCAAATCGACGAACCAGCCACGAATGATGATGAGCTTGTCAAAATGCTGTCAGAAGTTTTAAATGACAAGGATAAGTCAGATGGAGTTTTTTCTGGTGATGAAATGCTTGGCAGTGTGTCGGAAAACGGTAGTAATAATGCCAGCAATGCTGCTGCCATAGAGTATCAAATGATAGGAATGCCGGATATTGACCCGGAAGACAGTAATTTGCATGATAATAGCAATGATTTGGAAACGTTTCTAAGGTCGCGGAAACAATATTTTGTGTTGTCCCGTGCAGGAAAACTTGTGTATTCTATGCATGGGTCTGATGAGTTGACTACAGGATATATGGGTGTATTACAAGCAATTGTGTCATTTTTTGACCAAGAAAGCGAGCTGCGATCTTTCAGTGCCAACGGTACTCTTTTTGTGGTCAGTGTTCAAGATCCATTGATTCTAGTGGCTGTAGATAAACTTGGACAGTCCGAAATCCAGCTGAGAGCACAACTCGATGTGTTGTACGCGCAGATCCTTTCTACTCTTACAAAGTCACAGATTGCACGTGCTTTCAAGGAGCGACAGAGCTTTGATCTTCGTAAACTTTTAGGAGGTACTGAAGCTTTCTTGAATGCATTGACCAAACAGATGTGCTATGGCTCACCAGCAATCTTATTAGGAGCTTTGGAATGCTTGAAACTTAAGAAGAGTCTTCGTGAGAAGGTCAACCATGTTCTTGTGACTTGCAGATCTAGTTCTTTATTGTATGGACTGATTTTGGCTGAAGGTGAACGGTTGGTGAGTGTTATAAGGCCCAAGAAACATAGCTTACATCCTCCAGACTTATCACTGCTTTTTTCTATGTTATTCCAGACAACCTCTTTTAGAGATGGCGGTGAGCATTGGGTACCAATATGTCTGCCACGGTTCAACTCATCCGGTTTCTTATATGCATATATCAACTTTTTCACGCCGGATATGGCATTGGTGTTGATAAGCCCGGATAAAACAGCATTCTTTGAGTTGCGGGAATCGGGCGCTAAAATGTTGGAAGAGCTGGAGAGCTCAGGACTACAGAAAGGTCTTGGTGATGCGGTTGACAAAGGCAGGTTCAGGACTGCTGATGCTGCTGCTCCTTTGATCAGACATTTCCTGTACAAATCCAAAGCAAACGTCCAGTTTGTGATGCCCAGCATGTATCCCTACTATGAGACTGAAAGTGCACAGCATCGCCTGATGGTTCTGTATCATCAAATGCATGCTTCTATCCATTCCAAAGGCTCGCAACCTGCAAAGGTCATGTGTACGGCTAGAAAATCTACAGTTGCACTAGCATGGTCTACACCTGCTTTTGAGTTATATTGTGTGACCGGGCCGTCTACCAAAGATGCGATATCTCAGAGTGTACGGACTCTGGTTTCCTGGATCAAACAGCAGGAACAGCGATTATTTATTATAGGAGGAGCAGTTTTTTAAGGAGAAGCAAAGTCACTTCATTGTATATAGAATATTTATTGGTATTAGAAAGAATCTAAAAATTAGAGCGATTTATGGGCTTTAGGTATCTTGTAATATGGTATTTGTCTGAAAGCTACTCTGACAGTTTGACAATACATTAACCCATATACATTTGATAAAAAGACACTATAATCACTCAATCAATATATATCATTACTTTTACATATATTATCCAATATCCAAAAGAAAATCTTAAATTTTCGTTTGTCAATGGCTCTTTTATTCTGCTTATAATATTCTTCAGTACACACGGCTGAACAATTTTTTTTTTTTTCGGATACCAGATGAATGAATTTTTAAATCTCTAATTCCATCTTCTACATTACACACATCATGGCAGAAGCATCGCGCGAAATATTAGGAGCCTTGGTTTCTACCATTAGGTCGGCGAGTGCTCTTGCTTCTCAGGATGTGAAATTTTATAAAAGTTTGGACAAGGAGGTGGAAAAGGAAGCTGAAAGTTGTTCTTCAGAGTTACTTGATCTCGCAAATACTCTCTTTCAGACAGTGGCTCCGAAAGAAGTAGACAATCTGACCAATATGGAAGATGTTGAAGACAACTGGAAACAAATTGGCAATGTTTTGGACATTTTGTTTGAAAAAACAGACATCTCTTTGGATATGCTTTCCAAACCTAAGCATCAGCACCATGCTCAAAGCAGCAGCAACCAAAACACTTTGAGCTCTGTACAATCTGAAAATGATTATAGTAGCAGTGAATATGCACAGTCACAAAACTCTGCTAAAAATCTTAGTAAGCCGCAACTGCATTTTTCTAGGAAAATCGACAATCGAGGGGGGAAACCGTTTAAGCCGCTGTTGACGTCGAAACCGAATGCTAAACTGGATTTTGAAACAAGTGTAGCAGTTCAGAAAATGACCGACAGTGAAGGCATAGTACGTGAGTTTTATAATCATCCTTATGCAACGGAAATCAAAGCCCAAAAGTTCAAGGATTTGAAAAACAAGCATGAACCTATTCCTTTCAAGGATTGGTACAAGACAGAAGCGGAGTATGTAGACAGTAAGGACAAGTTGAAAGCCATGATAGATGAGCTGTTAAAGTCTCGGGAAATTGCTGTAGATTTGGAGCATCATGATTTGCGATCTTACTATGGATTTGTATGCTTAATGCAAATCAGCAATCGAGAAAAAGACTGGATAGTAGATACTTTGGTTTTACGAGACGAACTACAAGCCCTTAATCATGTATTTACTAACCCTAATATTGTTAAGGTGTTTCATGGGGCTCATATGGATATTATTTGGTTGCAGAGAGACTTTGGTTTGTATGTTGTTGGATTATTCGACACCTATCATGCAGCTAAAGCTTTAAACTTGAAGAGGCTTGGTTTGGCATTTCTTTTAGAGACTTATGCTAAATTCTATCAATCTAAGAAATACCAGCTGGCTGATTGGAGGGTCAGACCTTTGCCGGTTGAAATGATTCGGTATGCTCGAGCTGATACGCATTTTCTTTTGTATGTATATGATCTACTGAGAAACGAGCTGATTGATGGCAATTTGCTTGAAAGTGTCCTGGAAGACTCTAAAAACGTTGCATTACAAAAGTATGAGACCCCTGGTTATCTGTTGTCTTCACCGGCTGGTTATGATAAGCTCGTGATGACTTACAGACTCAATCCTTCACAGGAGGTTGTATTGAAACAACTGTTCAACTGGCGAGACAAGGTGGCTCGAGATTTGGATGAGAGTCCGCGGTATGTGATGCCCAACCATTTTATGGCTGGTTTGGCTGTGCAGATGCCTACAGATGTGCCATCCGTACTCGGTGTCGCATCTACAGGCGTACCTCCTCATGTTCGTACTGCGGCTAAAGAGATAGCTACTATCATATTGCGAGCTAAGAAGGTCATTGAAGATTTGCATGCGGCCGAGATATCCGTTCCTAAAGACACGACTACCAGTTTTGTGGATTCAGTGGATTTTTACTTTGTTACCTCCAACTATCAGCAGTATATGATGAGTTACCAGTTAGCTTTGAAGCATCAAAGCAAGCTTTTCGATGCCAAAAGTATATCTAAAGTGTCAGTAAGCTTATTGAAGACAGAATCTGACTTGTTTGGTCCTGTGAGAGATCTTGCTCGAGACTGGAAAGAAACGCATGAGAGAAGTGTCTATGTCTATGACAATCTCAAGCTTCACGAAGACGTGGTTTATGAAAGTTCAAGTGAAGCTGTAGTTGATACTGAGCTGGCTGAAGAATCCGGGGAAGTGGAAGAGGACGTTGAAGATAATCTAGAGGTAGCTGAAGTCACAACAGAAGCTGCTTCTTCATTGCCAGAACCCACAGATGAATCTGTTATGCTTCTTCCTGAACCACATGAAGATGACTACATGTTCTTAAATTCTAAGCAGAAGAGAAGATTAAAGAGAAAGCAGATGGCAGTTGTTTCAAAAGCAGACAAGAAACGCAAGCTGGAACTCAAACAGCAGATTAACAAGCATTTTAAAGAGTTTGACGATGAAAACTCAGTCACAACTGTGCTTTCGACTGAAACAGATACCCCTCCTGCTTCCGCTATTCCTGAAACATCTGTTATTGACTACTCTAAAGCCGACCCCGTGCTACTTCCTCAAGACGCTAGATCTCAGAGATTGAGAGCAAAGGCACAGGCAAAGTCAAAGGCAAAACCCAAGCATTTTATCAATGAGTTTACCGACGCCGTAAAGGGAGCTAGGAAGGCTCCTAAAAACCGTGGCCTTAATGGCCAAAGAAGTGTGGTTTTCAAGAAGAAGTAATCGAAGAAGAAGAAAAAAATATGAACCCTCAATAAATATCCCTATGTATTATATAAAATCTGTCAAGATGACTTTTCTGAATTGGTATCGTCATCACTGGCATCACTCTCACTTCCACCAGCAGGTATGACATCACTGAAATCCTCAGGTACACCAACGATACCCCATTGAATGTTGGTAACCTCGTGCAGCCTTTCCAAAATTGTATCGATAGGCGTGAAGAGTCCAAACTCTTTGCGTTCGCCATCATATGAATGCAGCATTCCAACAACTCCTAGTGAAGGACTAGCTTCGGAACTAGTGATAGTGTCCCTGTCCGTAGCAGCACCTGAGGAAGCCAAAGTAGAATCTTCAAACTTCTGCAGTACCCATGCACCAGAATCTCCTCCGGAAGCAAACACTGGTGATTCTGATCTTACTACAAATTCACTGGATTGGATTTTACCATCGGCCCAGTAAACAATTCTAGGGCCGTTGATTTGTCCGCTGGTATACTTCGAAGTGCTTGCATACTTGAACACTTTCATGCCGGGCATCAACTTATGAACAGCTCTTCGAATATAAAGATTACCAAACATCAAAGCAGGGTCGTATTCAGAGAGAGCCACATCACTTCCCAGGAAGTTGTCCAGAGGAGCACTGCTATTACACTTAATGATAGCAAGGTCAGAGATTCTTCCGCTGACAATGGCTCGTTCACCCCATACTACCTGACCAAAGCTTTGCTGTGGTTTGCCATTAGGGTATGACCTATCTAGCTGCTCCACTGCTTTTATATATTCTCGTTTTTCGGGAGTAGCCTCAGGGTATTTGTCGGCTTCTTTTTTCAAAGCTTTTCTGTACAGTTTAATAAGAACTGGTGAAGGAACAGAGACATTTGGATAATTAGAGCCGCTGTTTTCCGATAAACAAACATGAGCACATGTCATGGCAAAAATTTCTCTAGGTTCTGAGAATCCTGCACTGTTTGGATCATTTGGATCCAGTTTCGGATAGATATATCCACCTAATGTGCCACTGAGGTTGGTAGCGGTTTCATTAGCCAGAGATATCGATATTGGCGGGTTTTTTGGGTCATCTGGAATTCTGTAAGGTGCCTTAAAACTTGATGCACAAGTTCTGATATAATCTTTCTGGCAGCATAGATGTATATCAGAAGATACCGAGTACATAGCTGACACCATTTCAAGATGTGAGGACTCTAGCTGAGGGAATCCAAACAAGAGTGTAGCGACGGAAAATTCGGCAGAAAATCCACGGAGTATTGGTGCGATAAAGGCACCATCCTGTTCGGAAATTCCGCTTTCATTCTGTACTGTGAGTTCATCAAGAAGTATGTCAATCTGAGAGGAAGCCAAAGCAGAGATATTCAAACCCATGGCAAAATTCTCAGGTCGAGGTACTGTTCCGTTTGTAACTGATACTAGCTTAAGTCTTGAACCAAGTTGATATAGTGCCCGTAAAAGGTACATTTTTGTGGGTTGCATCTGGGGCTGTATCAGAAATGAGTCAGTGAGATGAAGGACAGCTTTGATTATTCTGGATATTACTGGGTTAGAAGCAATAGAAAAATCATCTTGTTGTACATTGTCAAGAACAGAGCTGCTAGTAGTTGACCTGAGCGATTTTGTGATATTTCCACATACCCTTTGAAGGTCTGAGGACTTGGAAAGTACTTGAGTGAGCTGAACGGTTAAATCACTGTAGAGGTCATTTAAAGCTGCAACCGCCTCATAATGGGCTGTGTCACTTCCTAAAAGAGTCATTTCTGGTAGCTGTGCAACGGATGTATCGGCGGCTATAGATGAAGCTGTGGGAGCAGATGTCGAGGCAACTTGTACTATGTTTTGAGCAGCTTGCTGGGTAGCTGGCTGGTTCGCAGGGTGGGAAACAGCGTGTGATGAGTGAGTTCTTGAAAGATATCGAGACAAGTTAGATGATGTAGAAGATACTGAGGATTTTCCGGGAGACATTGGCCCATATATATCTCTAGGCGAATCAGACATAGGCACTTCAGGCATTGCATGCTGCATTCGTATAGACATTGCGGGAAAACTTCGTTGTGGGATCTGTTGAGATGTCTGTTGTTGCTCCTGCTCCTGCTGCTGCTGCTGCTGTTCAAGTAGCAGTTGTTGCTGTTGAGACATGGAGGAGATCTCGTCAGCATCCAATATTTTCATGAGTTTTCCGCTTGAATCGTATTGATCATTCTCTGGGATAGTTCCAGTATGATATCTTGATGAAGATGGACCTGTAGACGTAGATCCCATACTAGCAGCATTTCTCGAGAAAACACTGGACTGATACGTTGATATTGTCGATGGTCGTGAGAGTACAGAGGCGTTCGAAGGTGCAGTTTCAGTAGGAGCGGTAGCAGAAGACGATGCCTCGGGTAGCAGTGTCTCAGGCTCATCGTTTCCTTGACCTACTCTCGAGCTAGAAGACTCGTCACTAGCAGAGCTACCATGGCTGGTGAGTTTCCAGTTTCCTAGTAAGCCCTTGTACGGAGCCATGATTGGGGCGGCGGCAGGTTGCGAGTAGACACAATCGAAGAAGACAAGTGAAAGGTAGAAAGTCCAATATTCAAAGACACCAAGTCAGTCAGTTAAATGAGCACAAAAACTAGCTCGGAATTTAAAAGGAAACCTGGCTTGGCTATAGTCGTGGTGGTATAGATGAAGAATGAGAATGTAAACTTGTTGCCGTACGGGCGGGCGATCTGAGATTTTAAAGATTTTTGACAAGGTTTTTTTTAAAGTTGGGACGGCATCAGATTGAAGGCAGATCAAAAAAAAGAGGAAAATGATTAAGGGAACATAGAGATGGAGAATACGGGGGGTTTTTATATAAAATATATTGGTTTTTTTTCTTTTTGACTTGCTTATGTTATTCTTGTTCTTTCTGCTAGAATGTTTAGTTCTCTCATTTCTATCTCGACTACTAAATAATGCAATACTACATACATAACAAACAACACAGCTACTCTGACCATAGCTGGGAAATCTTGGGCCAAACTCTCTTGTATAGCGCCATTCCCACATTGTCCTGTGAAGTGATTTTTCCATCGAACGTAGCTTTGAAATAACCGTGGGTACCAAGTGATTCCTTGATGAAACCTGAGCGGCCGCTTTGAGTGAACAGCGGCACAGCTTTGAACCAATGGACATCGTCCGGGTTGAAAAACATGTATCTGATGGTAACGAGTTTCTTGTGGATCTTGACTGGATGTCCAGTCAGCACTGCTCGTTTAGCAAGGATTCGTGATCTGTTGGTATCCAGAATTGTACCTGTACCAAGCAATTTCAAGCTGTTAGCATCCTTTTTGAAGTAGACAATAGGTACATTATCCATGGTAACTGGCGCAATCATGGTAGCTGTAGAGGCTCGTCCTGGTTGCAGGAACCTTTCATATTTGTAGACGTTATTAGACGAGTTGCCGGTCTGAGAAAACAGCGGCTTGATGGTCAGTCGTCGAGGACCACAGAACATAAGGATTTCTTCTTTAGATTCAACCGGACCACTATATTCACTATCAGGAATAATAGTTGCATTGACCACTGAGAGTTTGTGTTCGTATTGTAAGAGTCCATATACTGTAAATGGTGAAGATTTTGAAAAGTTGTCGGCAATAAACGAAGGAGCTCTTAGTAGAACTCTTACGTAAGTTCCGGCAGGAACATACTCTGATTTATGTGCAGCCATATCATTAAACACTCTGTTCTTGGTGGCTTTGAAATTGTGGATGTTAAGTAGTCGACTCCATTCCTGGGGACGTCGAGAATCAGGTTCATTAGGATCCCAGTTACTCGACCGTAGACTCTTGACACCTCGATATCGTTGTAGTCTTTCTTTTGCACTGACTTCAGGATGAATTTCAATTTCATCAGGGAAATCAAGATCATCCCGTGCTCGTTCTCGGAACTCTTTCAATTGACGCATTTCCTCTTCACGAGAAATGTCTTCAAACATGTCATCGTCATCGTTATCATCCTCATCGAAATGAACCCTGGTACCTCCTCGGTTATAACCATCATTAACTTCATCATCCACATCCATCTGTATATCGTCTATATCCCCACCATCTTCTTGTTCTTCCTCTTCCTCTTCTTCCGCGTCATATTCAGCAGCATCTTCTATCAACCATGCAGCCTGGTAATCAGAGGTTCCTTTTGGAACTTTGCCCTTGGTTGCTCTTCTTGCTGCCAACTCTTCGTCAATACCATAAGTAGCCGTATGAAGACCAGGATCCTTGAAATAATGATGTCCTTCCAATCGGATACCCATTTCTTTCTGGTCATCTTCGTCAGCGTCATTCTCATAATCTACATCTTCATCCATACCTTCATCATAAGGCGCCAGTTCATCAAGATCATCTTGTGAATCATCTGGAATAGCCACGACTTCACCACTGGCTGTCAAATCAATATCTCCATTGCGTTGTTGTTGTGTGACATGAGGAGCGGCTATTTTTTCCACTCTAACTACCTGATAGTCGCCAAAACCAGGTATATGCATCAATCTGTTTACATTCAATGCATTACCTCTGATGACACCTTCAATTGCGAGCAATTCATCGTCGTCATTGCAGTAAACTTCATCAGCCAAAATATAAGGTCTAGCGTCTCTCCAATGGATGCCTTTAGGCAGCTTGTCACATAGTAATCTGACGATAGTCAATGCATCGGACAATGTTTCAAGTGAGTACATTTTCTCAGTATCAGGGAAGAAATGCGAGAAAAAGCTGAGTAACGAGTTTTTCAAGGCTTTTTGTTGTTTGACACTGCCAGATTCATGCAAATTCGTCACTACAGGAATAGCGCTAGACACACCTTGAGCTACAATTGTTCTTATGCACAGCTCACCAAATGAATCTACTTCTTCAGCAGCAGAGAGCAGAAAGATCACGAAATCAGAACACTTGGCGGCTTCAATGATCTCCAAAAAGTTTCTTCTAGCTGGCAACAAGTACCGAATCTTCTGTCGGAATCTGTCGACATTTACAGTCACTGATCCAGCCTCAGGCACTTCGCAGTCTAATTCCATGGACTTATTCAGAAAATCAACAAATTCTATAGGATCCGAATCATCGGTCAAAGATATGATGCTAACAATTTTAGGCACTCCAGACCTGCCTTCAAAAAACTTGCGTTCTACGAGACTATCGACGACTTTGATTTCTCTAATTTGCTTGGCCAGGTTCTTTCTTTCTAGTTTGCTGAGAATATGCGGAATCTTCTTGTCGTTGGAATCTTTCTCTACTTTACCCTTATTCCGGGCTTTTAGAGCCGACTTTGTGGCATGCTTAGACTTGAAAGCCTTTTGCGACTTTTTCAAAGTTGTCCTATGAGCTTGTACCATATTATGCAAAACTATATATGATATATAAAAGACACTGGTAGTCTATTACTGTTGTTTGGATTTTTCTAGCTGTCTACAAATATTTTTTTGTCGAAATATGAAATTTCTATTCTAGTGGTGCGGCTGAGAATTTTTTTTCTTTTTTTTTCTTTTTTTTTATGCTTTTTTTTCTTTTTGGGCTTCGAGCATAGTGCTGTAATTTACCCATGTAAATGGTACATATCAGAACCACTCAAGTTTTTCACCATCATTCCAAAAATTCAGACTTGGCTTTCTTTTGTTCACCAACATCAAAGAGTTTTTGAATTACAACTATGTACGTATAACACTAGTATAATAGGAGAGTGAGAGATAGGAAATATTGTGGAGCATACGGACGAAAACCGAAGCAGGTATACCTGAGCTAAATATATCGGTACTAGGCTTTTGTTTTTTGATAATACCCGTGTTGTGATTAAGCCGATACCAGGTCTATGCACAATTAGGCTATATGAGTTTGCACCAGCGTAAAAACACGGTTATATTGGAATGATTTGTCTATGATCTTTTATCTGTATTAAGCTTACCAGGTGTGGGTATTGTTGAATCTTTAACTTCTGCAAATATACAACAGTCACTGCCATGAAACTGACAAACATCTACATTGCATGCTTCATAATATCACTAATAGCTCATCAACTCTTCTCCTTTTTTGTTGCATCTTCATTACTAACATTTAGACAATATGGCTCACGAAAACGTCTGGTTCTCTCACCCCCGAAACTACGGTAAAGGCTCTCGAGCTTGCCGAGTCACTGGCTCCCGAAACAATGTCATCCGAAAGTACGGTTTGATGGTCTGCCGACAGTCCTTCCGAGAGAAGGCTGCTGATATTGGTTTCGTCAAGTACCGATAAAGCTCTTATGCAACTCAAGCACCGGCAAATATTCCTGACCACATGTCAGAATCAAAATATCATGTATTCATTTAATAAATGATTGAAATTAAACAAGTAAATAGAATTGCTGTCTACCTATCTCTACTATTCATTTAGAATATATAATATGTGCTGGATAGTTTTTACAGCTCTTTCAGTGCTAGCGTTTCTCTTAGAAGTAAGTGGCCAGGTGTATCAAGGCACGGCTGTGCATTCTGCTTAGTCAGACCTAGTCATCAAGCCAAAAAAAAAAAAAAAAAAAATTCAGAATTATTAAGAAAAAGTTATCTGTTGGCAATCGATAGATCTTTGTCTTTCTTCACAAACACTTTCTAAATAGCAATGGAATTAGTTCACAGTGTCCAACCTAATAAAGGTGGCGAAGGAGCCCCTCTTTTGACCTGCAATACCTGTGGTCTTGGTTTCCCCACTACGGAGCTGCAGAGATCACACATGAAGACTGAATGGCATCGATATAACTTGAAGAGACGAGTAGCCTCGTTGCCCCCTATTTCTTCTGAAGTTTTTGCCGAGAAAGTTCTCGTACAACAGAATACACAAAATCTGTCAGATGAAAGAACTGGCCGAGGTTCTAGTGGTAGAAGTAGCGGACAAAGACAAGTGACCAAAAAGGATAAAAAGAGAGAGGAGCAGATCCTAAGGAAAGAGGCCACTACAAACAGTGCTAGAAGAAGAGCGATGCCCTCATCCCATGTTGGTGGTTCTACAGGCGCAAGAGATGCAAGTCCTGCTCCAAGTGAAGATAGTATTGCATCATCGGCATTTTCTCTAGGAGAGCCTACCGTCAAAGTTAAGTATGCTCCAAGTATAACTACTGATGAGGAAGATTCTGTTGAGTTTGGTGCTTCGGATTTGTCTGAAGAGGAGGTTGTTGAGGAAATCGTTGATAGAACCAAAAATCTTTCTGTTCATAATGGAAGTGATGACGACGATTCAGACCTCGATGATGATGAGACTTTGATGGAGAAGGAAATTCAGAAGAAACTCAACAGTGGTGTGGAGTTCTCTCCTGAGGTCTGCTTCATTGATGACAAGAAGTTCAGCAGTGTAGAAGAAAATGTTGCATACATGGCCAAGACCTACGGATTGTATATTCCTGAAAAGGAATATCTTGTTGACTTGCCAGGGCTTACCACATATCTTGGTGAAAAGGTAGGAATCGGTAATATGTGTCTGTTTTGTGGATATGAAGGACGTTCATTAGAAAGTATTAGAGCACATATGCTGGCTAAATCGCATATCAAGATTCCTTATGATACCACTGAAGATCAGTTGGAAATTTCCGAGTTTTATGATTTCAGATCTTCATACAGGAAACGGACCAAGACTGTTGTTGATGGTGCTGTTGGTGATGGAGAAGATGCATGGGTTGATGAGGACAATGAGGATGACTATGAAGATGTTGATGATGACGAAGAGTTTGATGATGGTTCTGATGCTGCATATATTGATTCCACTGGTTATCAGTTAGTTATTGCTCCTGGACTCGCAGTCGGTCATAGATCTTTACAGAGATACTACAAACAGAACTTCAGGCCAATTGCGCCAGCTAAGGAGGGTCAAAGCACTGTTCTGGCCGTCGACAGAAGATCACATGGTCTTGTTACTTCCAGAGACCCTATGCAAGCCAAGCTGCAGAAGATTGCTTGGAAGGAGGAGAACAAACAGCGAAAGAAGGCCAATCGTATTACGCTCACTACCAATGCCCAAACTCATTACAGAGACGAGCTATTACAGTAAGTATTGGTATCTTTGGTTTTTGTATTTTTTTTATTTTTTTTGGCATTACTGTAGAGAGAGTTCAGTCTTGTATGTCTTGTATATATCATTATATAGCCATTGTTAGATGGTTGGTTGGTTGGTCACGATCTGCAATGGAATAGAAAAAAGCAAGTTCAAATTTTGTGGTCACTTCCTAGTTGGGTTAGTGCATCGCAGCTTTCTCAGACTAGTTTTACATCGAAAATAACTTTAATTTGTGTGCCTGTAGATCGATATGCTCGTCATGTGACAAGGTGTTTCAATAGTGATGTCGTGTCGTTACTGTTTTTGAAAATACACTTATACATATATTGTTCGTTGTACCCACCGTCGATTTCAAGCTATAAAATCTAGAAAAGCGATTAAACCTGCTGGAATGGGTATTCTGGAGATGCAAGATAAAAGAATGGCAAGTATACTGCCTGGACTGCTTGCAATTGGTATTAGCGCCCTCCTGAGTTTCATTAGCCGCCAGCTTCCAGGATCTGATCCCTTTGTGACCACAGCTATATATTCATTCTTCAATATAGCATATGGACATTTATATTTAAAAAAACAAAGGAGAGATACGAAATCTCAAGCTCAAAATGAGAAGCCTGCTTTCTTTGCAGCTTTCTCGCCGCTGGTGTTGACAGTTTCTTTTCTGCATGTCTTCAATATTATTGTGTTGATGCGAATGGACTATGTGCAGGCCGATCCGCAAACGTTTCTACGAACAAAGCTAGCAGCTATTCCAATTATTTTCATACTCAAGACCTTATTATTAAAGGATACTTTGATAAGTAAGAAAGCCATGTTTAGTTCACTGCTGCTATCCTGTGTTGGTACATTTGTATTCTTTGTTGGACTGTTTCAAGATCATAGTCCTGTCAGTAACAGGAGTACTGTTGGACTTGGGCTCCTGGCCTCAATAATCTTTGTGGCTAAGTTTTCGGTGATAAATCGATTATTAAATGATTTTGAAGGTCTTGCAGATATTGATAAGAAGCAGTCAAGTATTGAGAACAGTTCGCTAACTCTTCTCATGAAAATGTGTCCAAGTTTGTGCATTTTCTCTATCATCATGTACATGGTTTCAGGAGAGTATGCACTCCCGACCCCATATTCTGACTGGAATTCTTTAACCTTCTATGCAGTATGTTTCGTGGCGTTAATTGTACGATCTGTATTGTGGTTCTATATGATTTTGTTCTCTTTTCAGGCTGTGCAGCAACGTGGGGCTTTTTTCGCTGTACACTTCAACCAACTAGCTCAATTCCTAGTTATTGTTCTTATAGATCCCAGTATATGGAAATCTACTGGTTTGGCTTGTTCTGTTCTAGCATTGGCACTTTTTATGACCGTGCCGCCTAAACATTATGGCTTCCAAGGACTACCGAAATTTGCATCTAATCTGCACCATTAAATATCCAATTTGGTTTTAAATACTAGTAGCTTCAATATGGGGGCAATTGTTTTTGATAATCAGCAGAACGGAATATGGGTATGGTCCCTCTAAAATTGGTGGCTAGCTACAACTTTGATGACTTCCATATAGGTTCTCTTCTTTCAGAGAAAGCTGTCAGGCCTTCTATGATATTTTCACCCTCTTTAACTTTTTTAAAGTCTATCAATGCTCCTATCGATGATGCCTCCTCAGGAGATAATTTTGAATCTTCAAGGCCACGTCTTATACCCCATAGAGATGCCTGTACAGCATCAGGAGAGTTTTTGATGATCTTTCTGGCCATATCTATCGCGGTTTCCAAGACTTTCTCTGGTGTATCTTCAAGTACATTGACAATACCCCATAATAAAGCAGTTTGTGCAGAGATAGGATCGCCTATGAGAGCCAACTGATTGGCTCTTTTGAGACCCACATGTCTCACCGCTCTAGGCAATGCACCAGCAACAGCTATAATACCTCTTTTCACTTCTGGTAAGCAAATAGTAGCTGTGCTCAAACAAACGGCAAGATCACAATTAAAAAGTACCTCCGTTCCACCACCAAAACTAGAGCCGTTCAAAGCCGCTATTATAGGTTTTTTAGTAGAACGATTAGAAATTCCCAAAAAGCCTCCATACCTGAGGATATCTAAGTCTGGGTCTCCCTGGCTAGCATTTTCGTCGTTATCATCATCTTCTTCACCGTTTGCTGATCCTGCCCATTCCATCAGATCAGCACCAGCACTAAACATTTTGCCGGAGCCGGTGATAATAGCTACTCTTAATTCGGGGTCTTTTTCGTAATGTGTCCACAATGCATCAAACTTTCGATGGTAATGACGAGGTATAGCATTCAGCTTTTTAGGACGGGTCAACGTTACTAACAGAATGTGCTTATCAATTACAGAGACGTCAAAGAATTCTTGAGCAAAGGAGGAATATGACATTAAATAAAGAGATTAATAGAATAGAAAAGTTAGGTGAAAACAAGTGAACCAGAGACGAACCTTTGTGCTATTGTTGTTGTAATACTAGGATTAAAGTACCGAGATGCATTCTAACAGCATAGTGCGGCTGTGATGACCCCACAAATAACCTCGGTCGACTGATGTCGTCATAAGGTTTTAACAACGACTTCACTACTTCAGTTGGAAGTCACTAAGTAAGCACTAAATCTCTAATATGACTGATTATTCTAGTTTCAATTTATACAAAGTAACGAGTCCTAGTGAGTTTGTACTCCATGTGGAATTCAACCGTCCGAAGGTGTTGAATGCGGTGGATCGAGAGTAAGTCAGCTATAACTATCACAACTACAAAGTCAAAAACAGCTGCAACAGTAGTGACAAGGAAACAGTTCTGTCTGTCTAACATCAGATCGTATCTTCAGTTCAGAAAGATTTTTGAAAAAGCTGACCAAGATCCCTGCGTAAGAGTTGTTGTACTGTCAGGAACTGGACGAGCATTTTGTGCTGGTTTAGACCTGTCAGTTGCTACTCAGTCGAATATGTTTCATGAGAGCGAAGTTTCTCGTAGAGGTATCACTATTTACAGGCATTTGAAGGAGTTTCAAGAATGTATCGCAATGCCTTATTACATGAACAAGCGTGAGTATCATTAGAAGCCCCAAACCTGTCACTGTTCATAAGTCAATTTTATACTAACTCTCTAAATACAGCCGTCATTGGCGTTGCTCATGGTCCATCTATTGGCCTTGCCCTAGACATTCTCACAGCCGTGGATATCAGGTACGCCTCCAAAGATGCTCAACTTTCAGTGAGAGAAGTAGAAATTGGAATGACTGCTGATATCGGTACCTTGCAGCGTTTGCCAAAGATAGTCACAAATCTTGGTTGGGCTAAAGAGATCTGCTATACTGCTAGGACATTCGGTCCCGAAGAAGCTCTTGATAATGGCTTGATCGATAGGGTGTTTGAAACTAAAGATCAGGCAGTCAGCAAAGCATTAGAATTGGCTAAAATCATTGCTAGTAAATCGCCAGTAGCCATTCATGGTACCAAGCGTGCATTGAACTTCGCCATCGATCATACGCACAGAGAGTCGCTGGACCAAATTGCTGATTTCAACAGCTATGGATTAGGGGACGATTTTGTACAAGGAGCAATGGCTGCCCGATCCAAACAGAAACCAACTTACGAGAAGTTGTAACATTTAAATAATGTGTTAGCCCATATCGTTACTTACCTTAAGATAAGATAGGCCCTATTATTTTTGTCTATTTTATACATACGATACCTCATTTTCCCCACTCCTCCCGTTTTGGCCAGTACGGTCGCTTGGCACTCTCGCTTGGCAGTGAGCTGCGATTAAGTTTAGCCAGGGTGTATGTGCGTGAATAGGTGAGCAGTATCACATAGTACTGCAGACCAGATATCCCTCCATTCTCGTCAGCGTATGCCGATGCGAAAGAAGTGTCAACCTTATCAACTCGAGATAGTGATTTCTCAACTTTTTTATTCCTAAAAATAGTCTCAGTTACCAACTCAGGCGGTATTTGTGGCCAATGCAAGTCGCGGCTCATTTTTAGCGAAGATCGGCATCGAGCTAACCGCAATCAGGTCAACCACAGTCATTCCCCGAGAAGAAGGTGCGCCGCCTCCCCTATTCAGTAATATAAAAGGCGTTATTGCCCACAAAAAAACAAAGATGTTCCTGTAGACACATTTACGGTATAGACCTTGAAACAACTCTGTTCATAGA
Organism: Daia tannicola; assembly: GCA_030569095.1. NCBI lineage: Eukaryota > Fungi > Ascomycota > Dipodascomycetes > Dipodascales > Trichomonascaceae > Daia > Daia tannicola. Next base: position 1,469,807 of record JAJMJQ010000001.1, read on the forward strand.
TGAAGTATTCGTCATTCACGACGTTGGCTGTGCTGCTAAACTTTGCGGCAACCACCGCTTCTACAGCAGGTCAGCCTCTTTTACTGAAAACCAGAAAGATTGGGAAGCCTCTCACGATCGACCTCGAGAAGAGAGACGATGGCTACGCCTCAGCAGTCCTTGGCAATGAAGAGAGTCTATATGTTATAGATCTGGAAGTAGGAACCCCTGCTCAGACTTTGCAATTGCAGCTGGATACCGGATCTAGTGATTTCTGGGCTTTCGCCGCTGGTAACCCATATTGTAAGGACTCGACCTCAACGAGCAAAGAGGTCTCATCATCTGACCAGATCAGTTGTGCTGGAGTTACTCTTTTTGACTACAAAGACTCGTCTTCTTTCAGTTTCAACGAAACAGTTGCCTGGGACTTTTATATTGAATATGGCGATGACACGTTTGCTGCAGGCCGATGGGGCCAGGATACCGTCAAGATTGGTGGTATCACTCTGGACGACGCTAATATCGCCGTGGCTTTAGAAGGTACTGCTACCCCGGGTCTTCTTGGGATTGGATTTCCTGATTTAGAGTCACCCGCTCAAGGTGGTGTTGTGTACCCTACCGTGACTACTGAGTTCCCTGCGTATGCTACCTCTTCCAGCCAGCTTGCTGACACTGCTGCCGCCTACGAGTACATAAACATTCCACAACAGATGTACTTAAGCGGAGCAATTGGAGCATGGGCTTATTCACTATGGTTAGATGACTTAAACTCGACTACAGGAAACATTCTTTTTGGTGGCGTAGATACCGCTAAATATGAAGGTACACTCACAACACTGCCAATGCTATCAGACGAAGAAATGGTGGTTGAACTAACCTCCATGTACTTAACTGACAAGGACGGAAACTCTATTCGGATAACAGATACGCCTGTTGCTGCTCTATTGGATAGTGGTACATCCGAATACGCATTTCCCAGTGCTGTTGAAGAAGCCATTACTACATCTATTGGTTATGAGTATGACTTGGGATACGGCGGTTATATTGGTTTATGTTCTGTAGCTAGCAGTGACACTGCTGCCATTGTGTTGAATTTTGGAGGAAAAAATATCACTGTTAGTCTATCCCAGATATTGTTGCCTCTGGGTGATGGCTCTGGACAGTGCATGTGGTACGCCAGTTCGGATTCAGTGCCCACTGACGAAATCATTCTCGGGGACGTTTTCTTAAGAAGTGCTTATGTTGTTTATGATTTGACAAATCTGGAAATCTCTATTGCACAGACCAAGTTTAATGAAGAATCCACCGATATTCAGGCTCTCGACGACTCAGGTGTGATCGGTTTAATTAGTGGGGCCTCATCCGCCACCGACGAATCCACTGCCACAGTAGTGGACCCTTCATTGCTTGAAGCGACATATGCCACTACTCTCACGTTTGAAAGTGACAGTGACTATCAACTTGATTACCCCACTAGTCTTGCTGAGCAGACCACTTTCTCACTATTTACAGGTAGTGCCTTTGACACTGGCTCCGCCAGCAACAGCACTGTCAAAGCTACGGCTTCCGCAAGCAGTACAAGCAAGTCATCTTCATCTAATGCCACTAGCAATACAAAATCTGGTACCACTAAAAGGATGCTTTGCATGACTGGAGCTGTTGGTATTGCAGCTGTTGCCCTGATGATGTTGTAATTCAAGTGTGAGCCATTAATGCAACATGTATGTTCTATTGTTGATTTCCCTTACATATGAATTTTGTATACTTAAAATTCCATTAATAAACAAAATTGTGTTGATCATGGCTTTCCATAATAATCTCTAATTTTCACGACATATTGATAGATATGCCCAGACTCTCTGATCTATCTATGAGAATTTTTAACGTGACGTGCAGATTAATCACGTGATCTATGTTATATCACGTGATGTTGTGTAATACTCACGTGACGTGTGTT